>CM031233.1:88049316-89371816 GCA_018340775.1 Taxus wallichiana var. yunnanensis | reverse complement strand
CGATATACCAATACAAAAATTGTAAATAAAAATTACCCATGTATTCAATCGCGAGTGTTATACACCACCTTATAATGGTAACCCTCATGTTAGTATTTTACAACCAAATTTGAAGTGATTGAAAGGAAAGAAAATAGTTATTTGGTGTTTTTAGGAAAACATTGGTGGTATGATAATAACGCCCACATGATATGTAAATAGAGATATGTGATTTTAAAAAATGGAAAATAGAGAATCGTAATCCCCCTCAATGTTAAGGTTGGTCATGCATTTGTAGAGATTATGAATGAATAAAAGGAAGAGACAAATACTTACAAGTTGTTTACGTAGAAAGAAGAATATGAAGAAACGTTAGAGGATGGAAAATTAGATGGGACGATTTACGAAGGAATGAAATAACTGGTATGGCTTGCATGTAATGTGGATTCAACTCACAAACCTAGTGGGGTCCACTCTCTTCTCCAATAAAAATCAACACCAAAAAGTGCTCAATAATATTAATTTTTGATTGGTGGAGAGATGTGGGCCATACCAATTTTTGACTACCTGGATAAGGATTGCCTATTATGGGAACAAGTTGCAATTGGATACAACATGGAGGACAATGCATTAGATCGATAAAGAGAGGAATGGTGAAGTGTTCTAGTAAATAGGAGCACAAATGGGTTCCATACCTCGTAAAGGGAAATAGTATAGAAATGTCCCATGGGTTTTCATTTGAGATACTTCCATATGTTGGACATGTTAAAAGTGATCAAAATTACCATGGAAAATGTTGACTCAGTAAGGAACATAACAATAATTCTAAATAATTTTAGTGTTTTAGCTTGGGGTGTGACATGTGTGCAAAAACATTAATGGTTTTTAGTCCTTCAATATATTTTTATGATTTGCAAGGATTATGATTGTAATCAAGATTGGGTAATCTATGAAAGTATGTTTGTGTGTAGTTATATATTTTGATAAGGTTTTTGCGTCATGTACATTGTTTGTAAGCATTAGGGTTATCTATATAAGAATGAATTTTGGTGCATATATTCAAAAATTTGAGGATTTTATTGTTGTTATATCCTATATGTGAATGTATCTCAAGCTAGGGTTTGATTATTTTATCACCATGTGTGCATGACTTCCTCGTAGTACTTTCTCATTACGAGCATCATTGTGCTCTCTCATATACGCTCTGGCTTGATAACTCCATATTAAGACATCATTGACATTTTGTCAAAGGTGTGATATTTTACTCCATTTGTTGTGCACATGAGTTTTCCTGACATAGGAATCCTTGAACAATTTAAAGGATTCTAAGGGCGAATTGTAGTGAGTATGAACCATTAACACTTTTTGCAAGGGGAATTCGTGTTGAGTATGACCCATCATATGAGCTTTTCACCCTCAAACCTCTTACCCCATTGGAAATTATTTTGGTAATGGTTATGCCTTATAAACCATCTCTTATTATAGTTGTTATACACGTGGGATTACAAATAACACATGTACGCACAATTTTTAAGATATAGTATTATAGTAGAAAAAATTCCCGCTTATTGTGGGATGTGCCATTTTGTAGCTAAAGAATATGAATGAAAGATAAGTAAATCATCGCAAGATAACAACCATGAGTTAGAGAATGTTCGCAAGGCATTGCTTTTAAAATGCTAGCAGTGTTAATATGGGGAGGACAGGAGGAGAGGGTGTCACAATAAGAATACCCCATAGCTTTGGGCTTTTCACACACTAAATTCTTACCCCATAATCATAAAACACACAAATCATCCACTAAAGATTCAAATAAGCCACCTTATTGTATTTCATCATTTTTTACTATATACCAACTAGATATCCAAGTCCTTAAAAAGATCGTAGAATTTTTTCTTATCGTATATTCCACTTGGGATAGGATTTCTACAACCCCGCATACTCTCCCTAGAACTTAAGCCCTCATCGAATTATTGTTTTTCAAAGCTATCATCAAAACTACTTCCAAAAGGAGTCATAAATCACCATAAGGTATGAATACAATTTTAAGACATATATTAGTAAAAACAAAATTAGTTAACCTAACAAATGCAAATAAGGTTTAAAATCCTCTCCTCCATACATTCTCCCATTCCATTACCATGTCCTCTTCAAGAGTAATTTTGGCCTCATCAACAACTAATGCCTATTTTACAAGCTTTTATAGTTATTGTTTTGGACCAATTCAAACTAATAATTTTGAACATTATAAAATATATAGATGCCTAAAATTTCTCACTTTTCCTAGTGATATGCTTTATATTCACAAAAAGAAGTTAGTAACTTACTTTCTCCTTTATTCAAGCTTCCCTTATAATATCTCAAACAAATAATGCCGCCTCGTTATCAACTAATTTTGACTTTGCAAAATTAATAAACATGGAAATTTTGAAATTTTTATAAAGTATTATTTTGCGTGATTTAACTCCCTTGTCGCGATCATCTCGTTTTTGTGATTGTTTTCGGTCTTCGTTTTGTCCATCATTTTAGGTGAGAACTCCTCCCGCTAGGTTATAAACTGCATTAATAATTAATTAATTAATATTTAATTAATTTATTATCCTTTATTTGATAAAATCAATTTTTATTAACTTTTGGGTTTTTAATTAAATAAATATTAATTAAAAGTCATTCGACAAATTTTTATTTTAATTGCGGGGAAAGTAAGCTTCCGCTTCCAATTCTGGGAGATGCCGAATTGGCTTCCCCGTGCCCATTTCCCTTTCCTAGAAATTTATTTTAATTCTCCGCTTGTGGGATTTTTTTCCACCGATCGCAATTCAATGGATTGGCAAACATGCGCAAAATATCTCGATTTCCCACATGGGGAAATAAAATGGGGATTGTCAGCATCGCCTTGCCATTTCCATTGGCAAATGGTTGTTTATTTCCCACTTTCCCCTGACAATTAATGCCACTACCCGAAGGAAGAGGAGTTAGTTATTTCAATAGAAGGGAAATGGTTACGGGGAAGCTTCTTTAATTCCCGTAACCATTTCCCCATGAGAGTAATTGAATTTTCAGTGAAAGGAGAGATCTTCCACGCATTGGAGATCATGTGAAGGAGGATTTCCACGCATGTGAAAAGGGCAGTCCAAGGCATGTGTTTTTGTTTTGTTGGAAAGTCCAAAGCAAGGAAGATCCTCCATGCAGCCTGTAGGAAGGAAACAACAGGTGAATAAGATTAGAAAGGAGTCCAAAGAGCAATCCAAAGGAAAGGGAATAGATCTCCACACATGCATAAAAGACAAAAAAATTAGCAAGGAAAAACAAATTGTAAAACAATCTTCACGCATTTACTTTGACTCTCCATACATTTGCAAAAGGATTAAGTTGAAGTTTCCACACTTTTTTTCAAGGAAGATACAACCAATAACAAAGGAGAAGACCACGTTGAGAATAAAAAGGCAGTTAGAGAACAACAATTTTCCAACATAGGCAACAACAGAAGAATCCACATGGAGACAAACAAGAAGGAAAGAATAAAAGAAGCATCACTAAACACATTTGTAGGTGAAAGGAGGCCACACATGCATGAAATAAAAACATAAAAGTCCAAAAGAGCTTCTCCCCAACCCTCCACGCATGCCAAGGAGAATTTGCACAAGCATAAGACAAAGGAAATAGTTAAAACAACCATAAGACAAATCTTCCACGCATGCATAAAAGAAAACACCTTTTTCTTAGCTAAAAGAGATTCCCACGCTGAGCATCAGGTAAAGCATCAGTTTCAACGCATTTTTCATAAAAAGTTTGAGTTTCCACGCAGATTTTAGAGAAGTAAGAACAATTTCAACAAACAAGTATTCACGCAACCACCTGGGAAGACCAAATCCTTGCCAAAAATAAGCAGAGGCCACGTGGAAGGAGAGAGAAATCAACATGTAAGAACAGTCCAGTTTCAACGCTTTCATTTCATTCAGGCAAAATTTCACGTGAAAGAGAAATTACGGTTCACACATGCAAGGAAAATGTGCTAAGGCGAATAATATAAAAAAATAAATTATATCAATCCATGCAAAATATTAAAATCGAGAGAATTTAATTATTTTTTGTTGTAGCTAGATTCAAAATTTGAGCCTGGTCTCGATGTGATGTATTAAAAATAGGGATTTTGTAACCGAGATTGGTTATTATTATTATTATTTTTAAAATAATAATAATAATAATATTAAAACGAATCATATTTTTCTTGCATTGATGGGAGTTTCAGACTGAGATTTGGCCTCGTTTGCATTGTTTTGCATGCTTGAGTCATTTTTCGTAAAATTCATAATGGCCGAAAAATCTAATAAATCTGCAGGAAGATCGAGGAAGCCAGTGGAGAAATCGAATAAGTTCGTGCTCAAGTACGAATTCCAAGGAATCATTCCTCCCAATTCCATCAAGTCGGCATATGATAATATCACTGATACAAATCTGGGTCACATCAATGTGCAACAATTTTGCGATTGGGTGAAAGTTGAAGGCAAAACCATATTCTCATATAGGCTTTACCATAGTGGTCTACCCCAAGCAGCGGCATTTCTGGTCTCAGTGCAAATGTCCGAAAGCTGGTTATCACTTGCGTGGAGCATTATGATCCCAAGAGACGAGGAATTTTTAAAGATAATCGCGAGCCTTTCCTCTTAATCACACCAGAGCACATTGAGGAGTTTCTCAACATACCTGACTTCCCTAAGAATGCGAGATATCACTCGAAAGTCAACACAAGAATTTTGGGATGAAGAACCCCTCATGTGGAGCAAGATGGTTAATAACAACTGGTTAGTGACCAAGAGGCCTCAAGTTGACCGGCTTCCTAAAGAGTTGTACCGCATTGAGTTTGTGGAAGAAATCGGGGACATGATTACTCTCCTGAGTCGAGTCTTCGGTTTACCCTCTGCTAGGATTTTCCACCCATGGATGTATCAGTTTATCTGTATCATCCTTGCCAAGAGAGCTTGTGGATTAGGTGGCCATCATCAGTGATGCCCTTCACAAACAATTGATTGAAGTGAAGATGACTGGATGCTTCTACATGACATCATATCTGACTTACGCAATGGCAAGAAGAAAGCTATTTTTAGGACTCGAAACAAGAGGAGTCATGGGTCCATCAAATAATGTCTTCCATTATTATCTGCAACTAAGTTTCAAAAATATCTCTCATCATTTCAGAAGAGTTAACGATGCATTCACCTTCCGCGTGATTCGAAACCTGAATCGAAATACAGAGGAAATATTTTCTAAAGAGGCCATGGATGTCATTTCCTAATGGGGAACATGGTTTATTCAATTTTCATCATTTTCCTACATTCACGTAAGCGGCTTTGCAGTACTCCATGGAAGCTTCCTAAGTACGTCAGTGACAGTGGGCATTAATGGAGCTTGCACGACAATTATTCCAAGTTCATTGTCTTCTTAGTGACAAGCATCACTCAGGAATTCATTTCCCAATCCAAATCGGGAATACCAATGTCCAAATCTCTTCAGTGCACAACTCATGGAAAAAGAGTTTTCCCTCATCACTATTCATCCATATGTGAAGAGATCCCAGTTTGATATCAATGGATATATGCAGAAGATTCTTGGAGCAAAGTATCAACATAACCCTACCATGGAAGATTTCGGGCTGCTGTTTAGGACGATCATGAAGTAAGAAGACGATAGTTTTCTCACTTAACCCTTGCTTAGATCAAGGCCTTTCACATCAGGAACCCTCCAGATTCATTTGTAGACAATGATGAAGATGTTATTGATCCTTCATATGATGCAGTTGCTTTTACCCGTTGCCACAAATTGATTGGACCAAAAGAGATGAATTTTCTCTTGATAGCAAGAATCAACCAATTCTCGAAAGAAGCATATCCTGGTATGAAAGAGAACTTGCCAAATTACAATCAATTCAAGATCATACCTCAGGATCACAAAAATTGCCAACTTGAGGAGGTCTCTAGTCAACCAAAGCTCCTTCTCAATCAACCTTCGTGCCATCCAGTCATATGCAACAAGCAAGAAAGGAGTGGTTGCCAAAATCCACTTCACCAAAGAATGTGTCACGAGGTGAAGAATCTAAGGGTCCTAGCCCCTGCAAAGGAAGAGAGTGTGTATCAGGATTTTCCACTTCAAGTAGAGATTCTTCTACTCACATTACAAATAATCCTCAGCCATGCCTTGCACAAGAGTCCACTTAGGTGCAGGTAGTCCAAATATCAAACACTTGAACCTATAGTTCACGAAGATATTTCCCAAAATCTCCCAAATGATCAGGAGGTGGATATCGAGGTTATTTCTCCTAAAATCGAGGTCGTGGAAAGGATTATTGTAGAATCTCATGATGTCGAGAACAATGAGAATGTTGTTTTGGGCTCGAGGCTTCTGTATGCAGAAATAGTGAATGATACTCCTTTCTGGGTTGATTGCGAAATCAAGAAAATGAAGAGGGTTATCAAAGTAATTGACATTGACTTCGATGCCCTTTTCAAACTTTCAAACGACGTCATTCCCAAGAAGCCTAAAGTGCTTTCCCAAATAATGGTGGATAATGACGAAAATAGATTTACAGATCTTGCCATCCCACAAGTTGACAAGGAATGTGATGTCATGACATCTGGCTGATTATGAAGTTTCGATTTGGACTTGGGAAGTCCACATTGGAAAGTGACATGGCGATGACCTGAGATTCAATTGATATCGTGCTAAAGAGACTTGAGAAATATAAGTCTCGGAACTCTCACCAAGGTGAAAAAATCAATTGATGGAATATATTCAACATTTGATAAATCCCATATCATCCAATTTCCCAATACCCGATGAGGTGGCTGCCCCTGATGAAGAGGCTTTAAATTTATCAAAAGAAATAAACACATTGAGCCATGCCACTAAAACTTGGCTTTCATAGATTCTTGTTTTAGGCCAAGAGACGATCAAAACAACGATTAAGCTCCATGAAGATGTCAATGCATATCTTGATTCAATTCTTTCTTTCAGGGAAAATTTTGTTTCTAACATATCAAATTCGGATGAGATATTGCCCAGTCTATAGGAGATGACAAGTATGGAGTCCTCGGTTTTAGCCATTGAAGGAATTCTCAAATTTGAATGTCGAGGACATATTTTCTTTGGTGTTTGCGTCTCAAATCAAGAAAGACACTTCTTAAGGATTTCGTGATCCATTATGAAAGCATATGCAATGAAGCCTTCACTTCACTCGCCTTGATTCAAGATTTCATAAATGAGATCCCTGCAACCTGTAAATGAGTATAAGCAAAGGTGTTCATCGGAACATGTGGAAGAGCAATTTTCACAATTGTTTAAGGACATGTATACTCTCACCATCAATTTCTCTTCATCTTCAAAGTGGAGCGTTGTATCAAATTAAAGAACATGTTTGAGAATGCTCAATCAAAGATCACCAATCTGAATGATATGTCAGGTAGGATCTTGGAATTACAGGTATTTTGTGAGGCTATTCTTCGACCAAATGAACCTCCAGAGAAAGAAAAGATGTTCGAAACATTGGGAAGGTTCGAATCCTTTCAATTGGTGAAAGCGGAGATCCTAATTCCACCGATGGTTCAAGGAGATAGTTTTCTTGGTATCTAACGAAGTGGGAGAGTTCATTTCTCATACATTTGAGATAGTCGAACCCCATTTCAATGGATAAGCCATTGGTTATTGTCATATGTTTTAAAAGTGGATTTTTTTAAAAATGTTGTTATTGAATTTACTTCAAAAACCATGGATAACTTAGGTGGCTTCTATTTTTAGTTGCCTTTAATAAGGTTGGTTGAAAAGTCAAAGTCACTTAAATGCTTTATTTAATGTTCATGTAAAACCCTAACTACTTTGTAACCACCTTTTGGGTTATAAAAGGAAGTCAAGGGCTCATTTGTAAAGGGTGACTTTGAGAGAGGAGAAGAAAATACTTTTTTGTGTGCAAGTTTTGTTTAAGGAAAGAAAGCTGTGTTCTTTTGTGAAGACATTTTGAGTTAATGAAATATGAATGTTGTGTCCCATTCAATATCTCTTATAACATTTGATGTTCTCATGTTTATTAAATGTTAGATGTTTACATCTTGCATGGAAATATTGTCTTTGATCTTATTGTCAACACTATTAATATGTTGTTCTAGTTCACAAAGTGATTAAGCTCGATTATCTACTTGCTCACGTGTGTTCCCTTTACTCATTCTCGTTTATCCGATGCAAACTCTATTTTATTTGTGTTAGCTATTTATTGTTCTTCTCCATCTAATATTAGGATCTGCTTTTACCTAACTCTTGCATGTTCCTTCCATTCATTCATTTCCATTCCGTTCCTTCATTCCATTCCATCTCCCTCATTCACTTTTCTTTTCATTGATGTTCCAAAACAACCCCCAAATACAATTTTGAATATACAAGTGTAAATACAGTTTTGGTTTTCAATAAAGGCAGCCTCACCTTCATTGAGGAGGGACTTGCTCCCACACTATTGCATGTCATTAACATGCGTGCAAATCCATATACTAACACACCCTAAATTCGAAGGAAT
Organism: Taxus wallichiana var. yunnanensis; assembly: GCA_018340775.1. NCBI lineage: Eukaryota > Viridiplantae > Streptophyta > Pinopsida > Cupressales > Taxaceae > Taxus > Taxus wallichiana. The sequence goes on along the minus strand of CM031233.1, from coordinate 89,363,280 downwards.
TTCACTCTACAAGAAGCCTCAAATTCTTTCGTCAAATTATGAGAATATGGTCAAACCTATAAATTGTAATTCAAGTTTTTGGACCATAGTTATCATATATCTCATATTCTAAATACCAAGATATATATCTCTAATGTTTTAAGAAAAAAGTCTTATGCACGACTCCATAATTTTGCTAGTCATCTTATCTACTTGCCCAATCATCATAATCGGGGAGCTCTAAAAAAACGAGGATGTTGCCATCTAGAATTCTTATGATTTCTTCCCAGTATTATTAGTAGTCAAAAACTAAAGATCTCATTCAAAAGTATTTGCATAGAGGTTGCACTATGAGTATGTGAAGTACTTTTATCCACACAGGCCAATGTATTTTGATCTTGAGATTACATAGATAGATATGTTGCGGCATATCTACAAAGTTGGAGCTTCACCCTTCATGTAAATGATCCAAACATTTTCCAAGGTTTTATTGCCCCACGAATAAGATAAGGACGAATAGCCCACAAAAGGAAATATTCAGTAATGTTTTGCATAATGTTCAGTTCTCTAGTTTAGTTTAGTTTGGAAGATAATAATCAATGCATGAGGTATAATTACTTGCCACCTCTCCTTTTTACTTTTCTAAAAATGGTAATAAGGTCATTTCAAGCAAAATATTTATTTTTATTGGATATTTTTTATCCATGTTTTGTTTTATAGTATTTTAGTGTTAATTATTTGTCTATGTAAAGAATGTTCAAGAATGTCTTTCTATTGTAATTACATTTATATTTCAATTCAAGTAATCAATAAAGGTTATTGCAATATATATTCTTCAATTTTGATCATGTGAATTTTTAGCTTTGAATCAAGGACTAAATTAAAGCTACTACTTATAGGTTGTTTATTACTCATGTATTGTACCTAAAAATACAATCTTGCATATTTCAATAGTTCTACGTTATTTTAAAATAAAAGAATTAGACTAGTCCGTCTTTATTTAATCAACAAAAAGGGAAAAGGGGTCCTTACGCCATGAGCTACAATAAATTAGAGCATAAAAGTACCATAAAAAAGTGGGCACAATAAAATTACAATGTTGAGTCCTGAAAAATTTAAAAAAAGGTTGCCTCAAAGTTTAGCCAAGTATTTGAACAAAAATAGCTACAACTACAAAGATAAAACTTAAAACTCGACAACTAACAAATGTTTTCTCGAACAAGATAAGACAAAACATGATTGACATCCTTTAGGGTGAGGAGTCTTAGGAGATGTTTTGAAAGCAAACTTGTACATCAACAATTTTGAAGACCTAAGGATTTCTTTGACTAATTACAACATTCTATCTTAGTGTATCATTTTATATTTATTTATCTCTCCTTTTTTCACCCTCAAGCAATTTTTAATTTATAATTATCATGGAAGGAAAGAGGGCTACTCTAGAGGTTGTTCTAAAGAACAAAGCACACACTATAAAACATCCCATATTTACGTTAATTGTGTTTATACCATAAATTGAACAATCAAAAGGAACAACAAATATAACCAATTCATTATCACACCCCAATACCACCAAATCTAGAATATAAGCACTTGCATGTTGCGAGTGGGACACATTCTATTTAATTCAACAATACTAGAGAATGGGTCACTTGCCCAAATAATTTACCGGCTTTGGTCAAGTTGCCTTATTAGATATTGGATGTTGGATAACAATGGATTAATGACCCTTTTGGGGTGCAAACAAGGGAGTGTAAACAATAACTAAAGTCATTCACAACAACATAATTGATACCAATGCTAAGAGTAAGAGTGGGGCCCTTAACCCATTATCTATTATTAATATGGATTATGGGCTCCACCTATTGATCATGTCCTCCCAATATCTTGATAAGGATTGCATGAGTGTGGACCCCTACCTGTAACTATAGTCACCTCTTGACCTCCTAGACCTTGAGGCAATTCAACAAGGGGTATAGTCAATCAAGTCCTCTCTTGTTGGTTGAGCAGGGCCTTCAACCTTATTGTCCTCACATGGCAACCCTTTTTGAGTTGTCACCTTCTATTTTTTTGAGTTGTCTAAAGGATTCAATTCATTAAATATGAAGTTTTAGGAAAAGTGCAAATATTGTCCCTGAATATATGCAACCTTTTAATTGTGCTTTGGTTGTTGGGGCGAGATTAAACACTTCCTTTTATATGTGTTTGAATTTCTCATTAGTTATTAGATAAGATTAACTTGCTTCTATATATGTGATGTGTACTCATATGTGTTCACTTGTGAGAAGTCACGTGTGCATCTTTATGTCACACTTCACATGAGATGTCACATGTATCATATGATAAGGTTGCTCAACATCCAATCAGGATAAATCACGACACTCATAATGAGACAATATTGACAATACATCAATAAATAGCAAAGGCAGAAAAAAATTGGTATTAAGAACATTTTATCAAACTTGAAAATATTAATCTTGTTCTCTCATTTAATAAAAAATACTTGGCTTTGATGACCTCTAGCAATTAAAGAATTACCTCCCCGTAGTTCTAGTTCTGATAAGGCAGTTAGATTTGAACCAAAAGGTGCTATGTAAAACATCTCTGACAAACTAATGTAAGCCTGCTCTGTTTAAGATTATTAATATTTTAGGTGATGTTATATTTTTACCAAGTTAATTCTAAATTTTTAGGTAATGACATATTTTTCATATTTTTTTGTTTTGAAAAGTCTCCTACAAACTAATGTAGCCCTACACAATCTTACTTAGTTCTAATTTTTTAGGTCATTTTATCTTTTTCCTTTCTTATTAAAAAGTCTTATAGGCTAATGTAGCCCTACACAATCTGAATTAGTTTTAACTTATTAGATAATCTCATATTTTCCCTTTCATATATATATAAAGCTCGACTGCTCTTTTATTTCTTGAAGTAGACCAGAATTTATTTCTTTTGCATAAATAACAATGTGCATGACCAAGGGTATGGTAAGAGTGTTTGAAAAAGAGTGAATCGGTGTAATATATGGCCCTTTCATCGTATAGAGCATTTGTTTGCAATCATTTTCGAGTAAGCCTTTGTATTGATGCTTAAATTTTGAATTTCCTTAATACCTATTAACTCCATGACTACCTTACACTTGGTGAAAATAAAATACTCTTCCGCATCATGGATGTCAACTTTTGGCATATGAAGAAGTGTAACAGTGTTAAATTTTCCAGGAACCTTCCAAACGAAATGTGACTCCTTAAAGGTACCGTCTATCGGTGAAGTACCACACGTGGCCTTACAATTTTAAGATAAGCTCCCAAATAAGTTTACAACTATATTATCATTTTTGTGAGAATTTATTCGTGTTTTAAGTTATTTAAAAGTAGCTTCGTGAGCATTTGGTGGACAATAGATTCCACCACTTTAAGCTTATCATACCTCTAGCATCTTTCCCTATTGGCAAAGCATTCGAGATATTATACATTTTGAGTCAACCTCGCCTCGCAATTTTTACACAAGTGAGATTACCACCCTTGTCCAACAAGTATTACATCACACATTTAACTACTATAAAACCAAATACCTTTAAACAGTAAATTCTTGACATTTACTAAAAAAAACAGCATGATTTTTGGCCAAGGATATTCGAATATCTACACTTGCAGGCATATACATCGCAATTTCTTTGAAGTGTGCCCATCAGAGACCATTCTTTGGTAGAGGAACATAGATATCAATCTCACATTGTTCGACTGAATAAATATTTCCATAACCTTTTTGTCATCGTTCAAAAACATGCCCGGCAAATTATGTATTACAAATTCCAAAAGGAGGACAATTGGTTTCCGCGCCTTCCTACTTTCTGTAAAGCAAAGACTATTAATTTAGTACCCACTATCAGAACTCTGAATTTGAATTGAATTTCAACTTCATCAGACATTATACAAATCACTTCAGTAAATGATTACACACCCAAGCCATTGTCAAACTTAGCAGTGAGGCCACCCTCTTCCCTTGGCCAAGAAAATTTTAAATATATGCATAGGATTTAGCAAAGAATGATCTTCATAATAAGCTCATATCGAGAAATTTGACTTCTCTGTTATGTGATGTTGTTCTTAATCTGGGAAAAGAAATGCAAATAAATCTTAATAATCATGACACCCTGCCATGATACTTTAAATCATTTATTCTAGTAAGCCCCAAGGCTCAAGAAGCCTAATCAACCCTGGATAGTGATTAGAGACAACACAATTGTTAAAGAGTTCTGCACTCATGAAAACTGTCATATTGCATGGTTTGATGCAGTCTCTTCTTCGTCTTTTTCCTGTTACCAAATTAGTGATCAAGAAGGGATGCCAAGCTCAACTTGTTAAGTGAAGGCCATAGTCCATGGTAGCTTTCTTCACTGATGCTTCTACTGGAGACAACTGAAAACATTAACAGTTTTTAACTTCTTATAATTTAGTCAAGTCCTTCACTATCTTTGCTAGTTTATTCACTCACATGTATGAACCCTAAAGCAATCTTAGCAATTTAAATAATTCCTTTCACCTATCGCAGGTTTGCTTCATCTTTTTTTCTCTTTTTTAAATGTTGCAGGTTTACTACCTGTGATTTAAAAGATCGAGTACATAACAGAAACCTTACATTGCTCAAGGTCTGGTTATTAAATAATTATATATATCCTGCAGCGAGCTCACTGCTCAGAGTTGACAAAGTAAACCTGCAACAAGCTCATTGCTCAGACTCAAAAGCCAAATTGCCAAGCCTTTCCAAACTTCCTATAAATAAATTTTACAAACAACTGGATGATAAACCCGAGAAATATGCATATACCACAACCTTTCAGATACTAGTATTATTTTCTGGTGAGACCACACCACAAAAATGATAAATTTTACAAAATTTTACAACCACTTTGGAGGAGAACCATTCCATCCTCCTGAAAAGAGTGGGTGAAAAATACAAGTAAACAAAATTTATCTGATGCAATACAAATAGACACATGTTAAACATCACAGCTCTGAAAGAATGGCAGGGATATAATGAGACAGCTCTGCGGTAAGTGACTGAAATCCATTCACAAGCTGTGTGTGGAAATCTTGATCCTCCTCCCCAATCAACCTAGAGTGAACCCGAATTGCTCGCTTACAGACAGCCATGAACTCTAGCAGGGCAGCAATTAGTTGCTGTAACTCCTGTGATCTGAGTCGTGTGGCAGGCTCCCCAGACAAGAATGCTGTACAAACACCAAGGACGCCGCTATTTACCTGTCACAAACAAAACATTGAAATTTTTTCCAGAATTGCATTCCTATAGAAAACCGGTCATCTGGTTAAAATAGTTCCCTTTATACAACCAAAACAACAGATACAAAATCTTTGTACTAACCTGCACAGCCACACTGCCTTGAAGAATCCTTTGTAGACTTTGCAAACGTGGGAGTTGATCACCATCTGAACTTCGAGGTTCTTCAAGTTCATTTCGCAATGCCGTGGTTCTTGTTTCTATCATTCCAATCGCATTTTCTATTGGAGAAAACTCACGGGAGTCTGACTTCACAACTAAAAGTCGATTTACCAGAGCTGGAAAAGAGCCCTCAGTTTGTAAAACAGTGCGTCTCTTCCACTGATCTTCCAACCCTCCTTGAGATTTCCCATTTTTTGTAAATGGTGTATCAAAAAGGAAGCGGTCAAAGACTCGACCACGTATACTTCCAGATGAAAGAGAGAGGATCCTTTCTTTTCTGCTGTCTAGATCTTCATCTTCCATAACAGGGTCAACTGAAGTTATCTGCAAGTAGCTAACTCCAGTCTGCAGTTCATCTGCATTAACCTGTCTAGAATCTGGAATGACATGCAATGTTTGGCTACTATCCAATTTTGATTCATAAATATGACTGAGCTTCTCCATTATATCACCTAATCGTACATCTCGAGCCTCCCTATATATATACTCCTTCCTATCCAATTTTCCAAAGCTATCGCCATAAAACCCAACTCGATAGTAAGTAGCATCAGTAAAGGGAATGGGGCTCGATTCCTGCTCCAGGATTGATTCATAAATGTTTGTAAGAGAAGTATGGCACTTAGCTAGCTGCCCAAATGCTCTTCTGCTTTTATAAACAGGAATAATCAACTCAAGAATGCTGGCACAAAAGTGATAAAGCTCAGCCTGAGCAAATAATTTATTTGCAAGTTGTAGATATTTCACAGCAGAATCGACTGTCAATTTTGATGCCCCGTATCCCTCTACTTCTGCAGCCGATGCTTCACCAATAACTGCATTGCTGACCATTGGACAGATCTTACGCAAAGCTGTTACATGCTCTTTGCCCCACACAGCATCATTTCGTCCTACAAGTGCCTGCAAATGATACTCAAATTCTTTAGAAAGAGATGTCCCTACATGGAAACAGTATTTTTATCATAAACTAACCAATATAACTTTTAGAACAAACCATCTAGAAAAGCAGAGAAACCGTCACTAGCAGATGGAAAACTCAGCCCCAGTATCCCCACATGAGTAAAGTTGCAAATAGTGGCTTCATTGTTGCAAGACATTAGATGCCTCCCAAATATCTCTTGCTTTTTATAAATAAATTCATTTAAAACATGGAAACGGGCTAAAAAAATAACCTGCATAATCACCCCAGCAACTGCTACAGCACATTGTGCAGCTTCTGCCCAAGACTGCATCTCCTGATGAGCATCACATAAATGAAGTAGCCACATAATATGAAGGTCAGGCACATGTGCATAAGCCCAAGCCAATTTGTGAAAACCCTCTGCAGCAGCATATCTGTCTACCGACATCATAGGACCCTGGAATCAGAATATTACAACAGTAGTTAATTTCCATTTTCATCTATGGATGTACTATGCAGACCAGGTTAACACTGACGAATGACTAGAAAATGGATTCCCTACCAGGAGAGCATGCTCTATTCCTGCATCAAGGGCTCGAAGAAGAGTAACAGACAATTCTTTGACTTCGTACCATGACCAATGATTTTGCAAAGAACCCTCTGGAATTGCATCTAATGCATTCTCAGATATACCAGACTCTTTTAGAAGATCAGCACTCCTCTCTTCAATTGCTATTTCTTCAAGTGACTTTCTAAGACGACGGGCTTCCCCACTTTCCTCTAAGGAGCCATCAGACTTCATCTGAGTAACTTGTACATCAGACATCAATTCTGACAAAGTGATAGTCAACATAACTCGCATAACCGTGCCATGTTTTGAAAATAATAGAAAGAATTCTGCAAACAAAAAATATACAAACAGTCATACACAATCAGAAAATAATTGAACACCTGCTTCAAGGGGGTGGTAATATATATATGAATTTCTGACTACTATACACCAATCACTGTAACCATTTTTCGCAAGAACAACTTACTCGCACAAGAATCTGAAGACCTACAACAGCCCTTCTCCTGATGGAATCATTACTTAAAAACGGCAAGACGAAGCAGATGAAAAGCCACCTGCTTCAAAAAGCGATCGTTTTTCCTTGCCATCAGTGTTGCCCCATGAAGATTAAACAGACTGTTAAACACAGGAAAAAAGCTTTCCAAAAGACCAATGGTTGGCTTCGGGAAAGAAAGGCCATAAATAAAGCCGTTATACAGTCTAGCTTTCCATAGTCAGTTGCAATGCTATGAGCAGAAGCTGCTGCTGAAAATTTTCAGTTATCTCCAAAATCTGGAGACTCACAGCTGCACTTATGTTCTCCTCCCAAAGCTCCTGCATAGTGATAGTTAATAGATTATTAAAATATTTGTTCAACTCTTGACATCCAAAGAGAAAATTTCCTACTTTCAGAACTCAATTTCAAAATGACGTAATATACTGACCAGTTTCTGTCTCAATATCGGGTGGAGACCCTCTCTTAAAGCTCTGCTAGAGGCCCCTATTCGGGATGATTGTGCTTGAGCTAATGCCTCACGCAAAGAGTATGGCTGACTAGGAGAACTTAACTGAGGACTCATCCGCTGCCACAAATATCCACTCTCTGGGGTCACCTGTGGCTGAATCAATAATCACTGAATTATTAGGAGTGAGTTGATCGTGTGATAAATCTAAAATGGTGATGCCTACAAATTATAGCAGTTTACTTCAACATCAACTAAAATCATCTTGATGAAATGATAATGCAATTAGATATCTTTTGGCCGAACACCATAAAAATCTTCTCCCATTCTTCAGGCTCCAAAACTACAGACAACAAATTCAATTGTGCCTTCTAAGCTCCAAAGAGCAATTTGAATCTGAAGCACCGATTTCTGTGGGACCATGAGAAGCCAATACGTAATTGATAGCTAAGCTTCAACTTTAAAAAGGTTGAAGGTTAAGTCACAAGGTTCGAGTTCACGTTTATGTTCGACAAGGATAAAGTTCGGTTCAAGTTCGCCAAGGGATAAAGTTCGAGAAAAAAAAACATCTTTAAGTTCAAATAATTTTTTTATCATTTTTATTTTTTGAAAAAATGCATAAATATGTCAGAGGGACAGAGTGGAAAGAGCATTTTGTCCACTACTTTCAGTTGGTATATGTATATATACACACATTTGTAAAATAACGCAAAATTGTGTCAAAACCTCCCATGCAAAAATAATGGATAAAGTTTGAGTTCATGTTCGACGAGAATAAAGTTCAGCAAAATTCGAACTTTTTCGATCAAATTTGGAGAACCTTGTAACATAGGCTGCAGGTAACATGCAGCTAGACAATCCGTTACAAAACTAGGACACTATTGAAGAATTAGGCAAAACTTCAAATGGCAAGACAAATATTTAGTGTATGGACACTCTGGTAGAGACAAATGGCCCCACACATAGTAAAGGTACAATAATTAATTGCTGGAAAGTTGAAACAATAGACATAATGCTGACACTAGATACAAACTTTTCACTTGAGATAACTGTATCAGCACCTACTCAAAAAGGAAAATCTTCAATATCAATGGAAGGTTCACAAGAAGAATCTTGAATGCCACGTAGGAAAACGGAGACCTAAGAGAAATTCAAATTCTGTTCAAAAGCCAACATATAAACTCAATAGTGGCACGTAAGCCTGGAAGATCAATTTGCATCTCTGTTTGCTGAGGAATAAGTCCTTCAAATGCAACATGATTTGTGTGCATGCACATGCGCGTGTGTGGCATGTGCGTGCACATGCAGGCAGGTGTATGTGCATGTGTGCATGCACATGCATGTGCACACCATATATTAAGTGTTGAGTGTATACACATACACATACACATACATATATATCTTATAACTTTTATAAGATATGACACAAATACTATATAATATTATAACTACACAAATATTTGATATTAAAATTATATTCTACCATACATAAATTTATACACCATATCAAATATATGGCATACACATTACATTAATTTATACGGCAAATATACAAGAACACACATAGAATCAATAGCATATTATGTATGTGTTTCCAAGACTCAGCTCCTTTTCGTGGTATGATCAATGTACAAAAATGTATCCGGTGCAGACCTCTTCTCGTCGTTGCATCCTTTTTGGGACCACATACCATACAAGAAACGGCATATATGTGGCAAATCTCAGCCAAACCTCACAAATACACAACCCACACCTCGCACACACAAAATTAAGGGACAAAAGCTGAAATGGTAAACAACCTCAAAAAAGAGTAGAGAATTTCGGTAAAATCTACAAATGGCAGCAATCAAAAGTAGTGATACACTGATAAGTAAATAAATAGACAACATAGTTAGACAGAAGACCATAACACATCTCGCTAAATACAAAAGAGTAAGCAATATAAAACTATAATCAACACGAGAGTTTAAAGTAAAAGGTATCAATGTGTGTCTTGCATTCGATTCTACTGCTCAAGGATGATTAATAAGTTTTAAGCATCATGCATCAAAACTAGCACTGATTGTCGTAATGCTGGTGTGTTGGAAAGTTTCTGGTATGCCAGGATGCAGGAAGTGTTAAGTGGGGCAGATGGAGAGATCCTCCAGATTTCAGAGGATGGCATATGAAAGGCAGTCCATAATATTTAAAAAAAAAAATTCATAAGAACAAACTATAAATAAAAAAATTAAAAAATCACAATGCTCCATATACAGAAGACAAAGGAAAGTATCAAATGAAGAGTCAATACATATTCAAAAAAGTGCAAAATATGCAACAAACGGATAAAATTAAAAGACAACATATGATTCGACAACATAGAAATGAAAGAACTCAAACAAGTAAAAGAAAAATCAAAGCTTAAGAGTTAACAAAATATTTAAAACTCGAGTAAAATTAAAGAAATTAGGAAAATGAAAATGGGCCTTCACCTTGTAGGCAGTTTACTCATATTAATGTATTTCTATATCAGGCCATATAAGGATATAAAATAGTTTAGTTTCCCAAATTGTGGAGTTATTTAAGACGCTGGTTGAAAGTTACAACATGGTTTCTCAGTTCCATTAGTAGTAATACTCCAAATTCATTCTCCTCTCTTTGCCATATTAGATTTGGAAATGTACTTCAAATTTCTTAGTTACAATTTTCAGCCCCTATACTTCAAGGCTTACCAGGGACATTTCTAGCCCCTCCCCTAACCCTGAAGCACAGATGATGCAGAAAGCACATTCTGGACCCTTGTATACCCGCCCCTTGCAAAGTAGTGCATAAAACACTATCCTACAATGTCATTTGTTTCTACTTGCTCATGTAATCACACAACTACCTGGAAGCCATAGTCACCAGGCTCATACTTTTAACTACTCGAGAGGCCTAAGTGTGATGTTGACTTGGCACTAGACAAAATATTCAAACTTTGATATAATTTGATGTGTTGTGATTTTGCCATGGTTAGCCAGGTCTCACCAAGTTCTAAACAATTTATTTAGCACCTTTGGTAAATTTGACCAAGCTGGGCCAACGTGACTTCTTTTCCAATCGAATTGAGTTTGTCTTGTGAATTCTCAAGATTCAATCGCAAGTCTTGTTATTATGGGACAACACCCCCACAAATGGGGTGCAAATATTTCTTACCTTGATTTTCACCACTGAACGTTTGTTTTGGTTTGGAGTCGGACTTGTGAGTCTCCACAACTGCCATGTTGGTGATTATAAGATGTAGAAATTTAGCAATAATCTACATTTAACAATTTCTATGGTTGAAGCATCTTATACAATGTAAGCATGTAATGTTCAAAGTTTTTGGTTTCTGAGGAATTTCAATATATTTCAGCATTTTGGCAGTTTTTCCCCATTTCTTTACACTTTCCCAGTATTTCCCAGTTAATATTTTACAGAAGCAGCTAAATAACTGTTGTTCATGATTTTAATCGGATAGCTTAGACATAAAACTTCAGAATTCTTTAATTACAGGCTACTATAATTAACACCAAAGATATTGAAAATTCTGTAAATGCAACTAAAATTTCTAATAATATTCACTTCAAAAGAATATAAAAACAGGAAACCACGACAAGAAAACCTCGTGAGTTCAAAACTCTCAAGATACATAAACCTGCAGGTATGTCAATCAGCAGAAAGTAACCAAAACTGTTCACTTGATTATTCTAAAGCAAGAATAATGTACACTGTACAGAGTGGCATAGAAGGTATAGAAGGATCGCAACAACAGGAGCAATAAACACATATATTGAGAAAAATAGAAAGCTTAAATATTTAACGCTGGCATCGTCACTGTTTCCCAGATGAGAGAAAATAAAGGCTGCGTATTATTATAAGACCAAGAGGAGGGGTCATAAATGCATACTCTGACTTCCTGTCGAGATGCCTCTGTCAAATAACTATTAATTGCTGGAGAAAGCCTGTCAGAATATTTAGGTGAAACTGGTCCTTCAACATCTGGACTCCTGGAGTTACCAATGATCATGCCATCAGCTGACTTTCTATGCTGCATAACGAAAAGCATTAAACATAATCAGAGAATTTTCCAGGTGCAAGTACTTAACCATGGTCTCCAGCATGCCTATCTATCTCATTGAAACTATTTCATGGGCAAACATAAATCATGTGCTAATAAGGAGATAAAGTCTATTGTAAATAAATGTCAACAACTCTATTCAACTGTTAACCTTCTACATGATAATGAGGACATCCTTTAAAGCTGCACAGAACAAGCAAACAAGGCTTAAGAAATAATTAAGATCATTCTAAATCTCGGAGTCAAAATTACATCTTCAAATTAAGACCATTGCTAAAATCAAAACATTGTTACAACAATTTTCAAACGAGGATTGCTGTTGAACATGCAGAGTCTGTCCCCATGAATAAAGCATCACTGAGAATTTTGCACAAGTTCACAGGTAGAGTATGAAGATATCTTTCATTTGCATAATAGAGTAACAAATACAACATAAAGAAATGGACAAACCTCAAAGAGAACGAGACATTCTTCCAGAAGCTTGAAAAAGAGTCTTGTCCTTGCAATACTCTGTTGCCAAGCCTTAATAAGTGATACATCGTCCAAATTTCTAATTATCTGCATAATACAGATTAGGACTTCACGCTTTTCACCTGTGCTTAGATTGTAGAATACTGGCATCTCATCCAATATCTGCTCAAAACAAAATAAACAAGAACACATTATCACTAGTTCCATGTAAAGTTATCAAATTAAGACATATAATCTCTTTCTTATGCACTATCAACATTTAATATATTAATATAAATGACTTTTACAAGATTATACAAGCATAGTTAAAAAACGCATACATGACAATTACTCGTTATTACATATATATATATATATATATATATATATAAAGAAATAAACTTAAATAATATGTAAAACACTGCTAAAAGCATAGAAATGAGAGTTAAAAATGCACAGGAATATATTCTCTTAGTTTTAAACCAAATAAGAGAACATTGCTCATCAATGCACTATAACATCATCTCCAGCTCCTTGTACTCATAAAATTACATAAATTAGAAATTTTATTTTTAGCAGAGCAAAAACAGCGGAAAAAGAAAATGGAAAAGTGAAAATAGCATATTACCATTTGCATTTGTTACTTTTTAACAGTAGCAAAGTTTTAAGCTTGGAATTGTGAGTTACATCGCGATTACATGGTGCGTGTGTGTGTGTGTATATATAAAGAAATAAACTTAAATAATATGTAAAACACAGCTAAAAGCATAGAAAAGAGAGTTAAAAATGCACAAGAATATTTTCTCTTAGTTTTAAACCAAATAAGAGTACAAAGTGCTCATCAATGCACTATAACATCATTGTAATGTCCCCTTTTTCCTATGCCAAATGGCCCAAGGGCCAAGTCGAGTCCAAAACGTGGTCAGACCTGGGGTTGTGGACGCTGGAAGCTTTTGGGAAGGGGCCCCATGGTTTTAATATCCTAGTTTTGCATTTGGGGGTCACTTTTGGACATGGCGACTCAAAAAGGAAAAAAGTAACTATAGTTACTTTTTTGTTAGTGGCCCCTCCATGGAATGAAATGCGCCTAGGGTTATGGGGGCTCGTTTGCCAAGGAAAAGTATATAAGGAGACGAGGAAGGAAGAAAAGGCACTTTTTGTCGCATACTTTTAGCCTCCTCGTGCAGCTGCTGCTGTTATGTTTCTACAGCTTGTGGAGTCAAATCCCACAAGGACCCTAGCTTCGGTGGTGAGAGACCTGTCCTTCGCTAGCAGGGCATTCTTCGGTAGTGAGAGACTTACCCTAGTTTGTCATTTTGGAGCTGCTTCCCGGACCGTGCTTCAGAGATATTTCCAGAGGAAGGGTTTTGAGGATTTTGGGGGGCATTTGGGGAAGATAATCAGAGGGGTTCCAGATCAGACTTACGGCAGCCATTTGGGCTAGGCGTGGCAGCACGTTGAAGGCGCCTCCATCATTTTCTGACCCCATTCCAAGCGAGGCGACTTGCAGCCTTTATTTGGGGGTTTTTCCAGTCAACCGTTTCAGATCTGAAGGTGGAAATACTATTTCCTATATCTGTCATTGTTATTTCCAAAGACCCTTATTTTTGCTCTTGTATTTAGAGGGTCACGAACCTCTGAAGTTTTCCAGCCGCCTAGGGCATTCTGTAATTTTCTGGCAACAGTTTGATTTGTGTAAAATTCCCAAAAATAGTTTTATTATGTCCTCTATAATAATATCAAGCTCTCTTTAAATTTTCAAGTGATTCGAGTGGATATCTTGGGAGATATTGATTTTATTTAGTTGTTGTCCTTACTGTAAAAATCTGCATAAATCAGTATTTTACTTTGCTGCAAGTTTTCAATATTTTGTGCATTTTTAAGTGGTATCCCACAAGGGATATTTCAATCATCTCCAGCTCCTTGTACTCATAAAATTACACAAATGAGAAATTTTATTTTTAGCAGAGCAAAAACAGCGGAAAAAGAAAATGGAAAAGTGAAAATAGCATGTTACCATTTGCGTTTGTTATTTTTTAACAGTAGTGAAGTTTTAAGCTCGGAATTGTGAGTTGCATCGCAATTACATGGCTGAAGGATTTCTGGCGATTAATTGCAGTTAGTGCAATTTTTTAATCTATGTATACAAGCACAAGCTGCTATATCTCGGGACATTTGGATGATGTTATTCTTGATGGAATGTCTGTTGTCGTTCTTTTGTTCATCAATGATTTCATGGTTATCTCCATCATCCATTTCAAATACATAACACAGGTAGAAGGATTCCCTCACATCCATTGCAAAGACAAAACAAAGAGGTCATCTTTGAAAAAACTGAAGTCAGGACCTTGAAAATATGAGGTTTCCTCCTTGAAAACAACAGGTTTCCTTTCTAAGGCAATCTGGCGAAGACACTGCCATGATACTGCCTACCTTATGTTCAATTTCCAACCTTGCATTTCACATGTACATTGGGAAGCTCAATCCCAACTAGAAATTATAATTTCGATGCAGAGAAAGATGACACATGTGATCTGTATCTCAAAGATGTCCTGTGAATAACATCCAAATTTCTAGAATTTGGACAAGTTATTCATGGAAACCAAAGTTACTGTAAGCGTTTGGGTAAGGGGGTTTGCCATTAATTTCTTTGAACCAGGATACTGTATGGGTTGGGTACATATGTATAGAAAATATAAATACTACAGAAAACATTAACCATAATAGCAATGCTATATGCTTAAAATTAAAAAACTACTAATAATTGATCATTGAAAATATTAATCGAGTCATGACATTGGGTATATTACATAGGTTCACATGATCTGTTCAAAATAGGAAAATAGTTGATAGTCATTGTCAAACTCAAGAACTACATGAACAAATCATTATACTGCTATTTATCAAGAGCATCCAAATCAGCAATTGGTTCATTAGAGCCAGGTGCAATAAGACTAGCATGAATTCAGTTTGTTTTTTAATAATATTTAATGGGTTTTTATACATTTGTATTTCATTTTTATTTTGACTGCCGTACCTAGAACAGCACTGTTTTTATTATGTTTTCACTATGAAAATCTGATACCTAGGATAAAAGAACCTGGGACGTGCCTCGACTAAGACAAGTACCAGTACTAGAATCATACCGCTAGGGATAAGGAGGTCTCCAGGGAGTAACTGGTAATTCAGATGGAAAGGAATCATAAATAATAAATCAAAACGAAAATATCATTCATCCATAAATCCAAAAGATGTATATTAGACTGTAATAGAATTTTATTAATCTGGACAACCTGCATGTGAATGTATCTCAAAGTAGATGAACAATTATCTGTCTTCTCCATCTAACTCAAACTATGTGTATAAATTATGTAAATGGTAAAACAAATGGAACGAGGATTGTCATGGAAGAGGAATGGACCACCTCCATCTTACATCAATTATGGATGAGTTGTGTCAAGAAGGAATAATCGATCCGTCCCACGGGGTAATCGGTCAAAGTTTAGTTTGAGGAGATCTAGCATCTGCGCCATTGTATGCCAATGGAAATAATGTGCAGAAACAGAGGTGAGATCACATATGCCTCAACTAAGTAGAAAATTGGCTTTGGTGTTGGCTTTGGTGTTGACATCAACCATGGGTTTGAGTTTGGTGTTGCCATCGGCCATAGAATTAGAGCTGCCACATGGATCAATATAGCAGCCAGGCAGCCTCAGGCTGGTATAGAATGTGCTTATGAGACGGCCATGCAATGAAAAAACCATCAGTTTACTATTTGGTCTGCAACTTTTCCGAGCTATTGGAAGAAATTCTATTTCATAAAAAAAAATGAAAACAGATTATTCTGGGAAGTCATCCATAGGATCATCAATTAGCGCAATGGCAAAAACATTCAAACCATAGTAATGAGACTCAGCGTGTTCTTGCTGATCCATGACCGAGTCACCTTTGGCAAGGCTGCAAATTAGGTTCACCAACCTGTTGAATCTGCTCTCAAGGCTTGCGAGGCTGGTCAATTTGATCAGACGTGTGAGTCCAGAGGACAAACTCTCTGAGCCTGCTTTTTTAAAAGAAAATTTGAAAAAAATCCAATGCATGTCTACAACACTAAACTATATGTCGGATCTGTGTGGCAGAGAAACACCGCTAGCAAGCATGAGAAATAATCATAAAAAAACAGATTAAAAAACCAAGCAAGTTGAGTGTTATTATTGCAATAAAAGAGGCCATACAGCCAGGAATTGTCACAGTTGAGCTAATGATGTTCTCAAAGGAAAACTCAAACATAACGCATAAAACGTAGCAAATCTGGCTTTTGTTGACAATCCACCGGACGCTGAAGACTTTACTAATGAAGGAAAAGATGTATACTTACTCTAAGAAGCTAGTGTTTTGAAGACAGTAAGGGATCCAATGTAGGTAAAACTCAACATGGATGGCTGTCCAGATAGTTCGGGAATCTGTGGATCTCGGGAATTTACCCTTACGAGGGTCATGAGACAATCTGATGGAGCACTGTGGGAGTAGCTCAACATGGAGGATTGTCCAACAATTCGGGAGATTTTGTAATTTGGGAGCTCGGGGAGGTGGAATCCGAAAACTCGGGAATTCAGCTTGCAAACTACACCTTTATGAGGGTCAAGGAGGCAGCTTGGTGAAGTTCTACCTGGTCCAAGAACTGTTATTCAAAACAAAAGCTTCTGAAGATTGTAATTTTATCTTCTTTTTATAGTGTAAGCCTTAAGAGGGGGTATTAAAATATAAGACTTATAATTTAGTATTTAGTTAATATTAGTTATGTATTAGCTAATAAACGGTTGTAACCACTTCAACCATTTTGTAACCATCTCTCTCATAATAAAATGACGAACACAATGATAATGTGTGCATTCTAGTTTCTCTTCATTTCTTCTTTGTGCATGTTTTTCGACACTTTGTACCGCAGATCGGTTCTCACGAATGAAGAGATCAAGTAGAAGATCCATGAACACATGGATGAGGCACACATCGGATATAACTCATCATCACCGTGAGATGGCCCACTTGTGGTTGCGCCAAAGAAGGATGGCACATGGAGGTTGTGTATTGATTACAGAACACTCAACAAGGTCACAATGAAGAATTAATATCCTCTTCCTAGGATTGAGGACCTTTCGTACCATCTCCGCAATGCCAAATTCTTCACCAAAATCGGTCATAAGTCTAGGTATCATCAAATTCCTATTGAACCTTCAAACATATAGAAAACAGCCTTCATATTCAAGAGGGGTCTGTTAGAGTGGTTGGGTATGCCCTTCCATT
Source organism: Taxus wallichiana var. yunnanensis (assembly GCA_018340775.1). Lineage (NCBI taxonomy): Eukaryota > Viridiplantae > Streptophyta > Pinopsida > Cupressales > Taxaceae > Taxus > Taxus wallichiana. The sequence continues at coordinate 89,345,599 of CM031233.1, read as the reverse complement.
TAACCAACGCACCTACTTCATTCATGTCAATGATGAAGGCCATCCTTTGACCTTTCACAAATTCATTTGTTCAAGTCTACCTTCACGATGTCACAATATTTAGCAAAACATGGAATGAGCATTTGTGTTGAATTCAACAGTGCTCCATATTATGTGGTAGTAGAAGTTGTATGCTAAGATGGAGAAATGTTTGTTTTCCATGTGGGAGATACAATCTATATACATACTAGATGTACAAAGATTTCATGTGGACCTAACAAAGATCCATGTCATCTAGGAATGGCCTACATCAAAGAATCTCACTGAGCTTCACAAATTCTTGGGATTATAAACTTTATATATGTGGTGTGTGCTTCATTTCTAACAATACTTGGCCTTTGCATCAAGTTAACAAAGGTGGCGCGAAATCAACCTTTATCTAGTCTATTGCAAAATGGGAAGGATTTGAAGACTTGAAATACAAACTCTATTCCACACCAATACTCGCGTTATCGAATCTTGAAAAACCATTTGAGATAGAGACTTACACATTTGATCATGCACTCGAGGCAATCCTCACTCAAATTGGTCAACTAATCGCTTATCATAATGAAACATTCAACTTCTAATCAAGGAAATATACAATGTATGACCAAGGGACTTATGCCATTGTCCATCTATGTAAGCATTCGATACACTACATACTAGGAAAGGAGATTGTGATCCACATAGATCACAAGCCACCAAAATTTCTACAAATACATAACTTGAGCAAGAACATCATAAAAAAGGTCTTTATAGCTTCACCTAAGTTGCCAAACGTTTTGGATACGGGAGCGGGAGCGGGTATCCGATACACGGAAATGGCAAACAAAATTTTGACCCTAGATACGACAAAGATTACAAAAACTATATAAAAATTAAAAATATATAAATTTCAGCCTTTTAAATAGGAATTTAATTATTAACCACATATTATGAATATGAAAGACAAGATAAAAGACAAACTATAAGCTAAATAAGTGAATAACCACAACAACCAAGCTAGGATACCGATAAAACTTAGAAACTTAAAAGCTTAAAAGTTTAATTAAAATTTAAAATACTTAAATCGAACACAATGTGAATGTCATGAATCTCATGATATATTAAATTCCATCATAGATCAATATTCAAAGTTCAAACTATCTTTCATTGTCAATATTCATTATATTCCTCTTCATCAAGAGGATCAAAACCAGCTACATCTTCATCATTATGTGGTTCATTAGAACCACATGGGCTCGAACCACTCGCACTAGGGCCACTGCCAGTTGCACCCCCTTGTGCATGTAGGTCTCGTGGTGCTAGTGCCACAAAACTCCCCTCATCATCATATGCTCCATGGTGGGAAATGGAAGCATCCAAGTCAATTATCTCTGGATCAATGTCCCAATGTCTTGTTGACCCTTCCTTGTACTTGGTGCTTGTGGGATAAAGGCACAAGTTGGAATGTATGTATACCAAATCTTCACCCTCACACATTTGTTGCGTTTCGTGAGTGGATGAAACTATATGTACTCCAGTTGCGCTCAGAGGAAGATGAACTTGCAACCTATTAAGGCAACCCAAACTTCAAAGTCAATGCAAAGTTCAACTTCAAACTTAAACACTCAAACTTAAATTTTAAAAAATTAAAAGAAAAGAGAATAAAAAAATTTAAAAGTTACTTGTGCCAAGACCTTGATTGCAAGAGGTTACAAGTAAATCAATGAAGTACCATGGAGGTACCACCACATATGAGCATCCATCTTGTATTTGCTCCGAAGAGCGAGAAGGCTATGACCCGTTTTTGCCATGAAATTGCCAAACTCTACCATAACCTGGTCTTGGGCCTCAGGATCAAGGAAGAGCCTAACCGATGCCGCCAAATATCCCTCACTGACTTCCGCATCCCTGCATGATGCTACCCTCCCTGGCAAGGAAAGGATCTTTGTGCTATAAAATCTAGGAGTCAATGCAAAAGCCAGTAGATGTAATGGGGTGGTCATTTTGTTCCACCGCTCAATGAGGATTGACTTCACTTGTTTGAAAAATATTTCCTCGAGATCTTGTTCTTTTGCATTTATGACGGCTTTTATCTTCTCAATCATTGAGTCGATGCCGTCATATATCTCTCCTAGACATGGCTGATCCGTGTCAGTAAACCGGATCATGCTCATAATGGGCTCCATAAAACTCAATAGATAATTCACTCTATCCCACCAAGGGTCCTCTAAGATCAGGGTCTTCACTTTTTGAGCCCATTGAGTGTTTGATTGCCTCCATATAGACCAAAGATTGGATGTTACCATCCTCATGAGTGCCTCTCACACCTTCACTAGTCGTCTCAAAACAATTGTGTGTGATGCAAACCGAGTCTCAACAACCTAATAAGGAGAAACAAAAATTAAAAATAAAATTGAAAGCTAAAAGAATACTAAAAACTTAAATTTTAAATTAAAAAAAAAAAAAAAAAAAAAAATTTCCTTACCTTCAGTAGCTCCAACTGCGAGAATGATCTAAAAATGCCCTGTGACATGTGGTGGTTGGTGACAAACATTTGGATCTCTTCAGCTTCTTCATACACTTGTTGGATCCACTCTATTTTGTTTGGCATTTTCTTTAGCATTAAATTCAATGAATGCACGACACATGGTGTCCAAAAATATGCCCATACCATGCCTCAACTAACATCCCCAACTTTGCAATTTTGGTGTTGTCCGTTATGACTTGGACAACATTTTGGACCCACCGCCTCAATGGACTCAAAGAGAATGTTGGCTATAAATTGGGCATCTTTCACTTGCCCCTCATAATCAATCGCTTTCAAAAACATTGCCCCTTAGGGCATACTTGAAATCACATTGATTAAAGGAGGTTTCTTGCATCCATCCATCGAAACAATGGGCACACTGTTTTGGTCCATGAGTCCCTAATTGGTTGCAAGGAGGTTTCCACATATTTTTTTGTTTATCCAAAAGGGTGGTGCGGATCTTCTCATATCCTGGTGATTTATACCCTTTTGGTGCCTCATTGATGGCTTTCACCATCTCATGCCAATAAGGTGATCTCACAACATTAAAAGAAAGCCCATTAGCATATACACACCTTGCAATGTGTTCATCTGCAATTGCCCTGGTCTCATTCTGAAAGGCCTTTTCCAATGGCCCTTTTGTCTTGCTTTTCTTTTGTGCAAGGGAAACATCCTCATCTGTGAAGATAGGAGCCACAAATGGATGTGGCATGGCCAAAATTGGGGATCCACTAGGTGATGGAGCAATTGGAGGCCTTGTTTAATGAGATGAACCTCCTCTTTTAGCCAATGGATGACCCGCTCTCATAGCCACATTTGCCTCTGCATCTTCCTACTCTTTAATATATGCCAAAACTTTTTCTTTTGGCACCCCAACATTATTCTTCCCCTTGCATACTCTTATGCCATTACTTGTTATGGCACACAAGTGGCTTTTCACCCTATTGTAAGAGCCTTTGAATAGTCCATCACAATCATTGCATTTCCATTCAAAACAACCACCACCTGCAAGTTGTTGAACTATTGTTACGTGCCTCCATAACGGTGAATTTGGGTCAAAGTCCTTGGCCAAAGATTGCCCAGAAGAAGCAAAACTTGTTGTTGCCATTGTAGAAATACCTACAAGGTTCAAAAAAAAAAAAAAAAGCAAAGAAAACAATGGCATGCAATTGCATTGTGATTGAACAATGAAAATTAAAAAAGTTAAATAGAAAGAGCAAAAAAAAGATGAACATAAGCAAAAAAATCAAAATGTAATGTGTGCAAGATTAAATAACAAAAAAAAAACAAGGTTAGAAATTAAAAAATAACTTACCTTCACTTTGTAAACCACAAATCCTTCACAAATCTTCCTCCTTTACAGCTCCTCACACTCCTACAAGCTTAGCAATAGCTCCTCAAACCCTAGACAAGCACAATGCAATTTTGGAGAGCCAAAGGTAAGTTTCTTTGCTTTATGTTATTCTTTTGTTTTATTGTTTAGAGTTAGCTTTTAGGGGTTAGATTAGAAAAATATTTTATTTTTTAAAGGAGTGGTGCTTTTAAAACATTGAAATCATTAAAAAAATGAAAAAAACATGTTTTTAATGTGGGAGTGGGAGAGAGAGGCGGGGGGGTGCGGAAACAGCCGGGTGCGGCCTGAGCCATACCCGGCCGTTTCCGCAGCCCTGTCGCCTCTCCTTGCCCGCTCGTTGCCCACTCCCGTGCCGCTCCGCTCCCGCGGCTTTTCCTAGCCGTTTCAGCTACCTAGGCTTCAGCCATTCCATTTGAACATCGGGCATAAGGTAAGTGCCAATCCAATGGCAAATTGTTCGATTCAACCTAGGATTTAAACTCTCCTCACTATGTCCGACGCATATGGACATGAAGTCAACACTTCCTCAAAATTGTTCTCATCTAATTCAAACTTTGTATACATCTATCATGATTTGCTTGGAAGTAATCGGGCCCAAATTTATAGTTGCAAGATGGACTCCTATATCTTCTTGGTGACTTGTGTGTATTTCACGAGCAATACAAAAAGTAGTATAGGAAATTCATTTCAACAAGATTGCAAGACATTTTGGCCACACATAAGATCAAATGTTGCCAAATACAAGAAGTCTTGTATAACCCATGCAATTGCCAAACCGCTCAACGACAAGTAAGGTATATATACGCCTACTGCAGATCCAATGAAACCATGGGATTTTGTCTCCATGGCATTTCTCTCAAGCTACCCTACTATTCACTTGAACTTAGGTGGAGATCAATCCTCGAGTACATTATTCCAATCAAATTGGATCACATCGGTAACGCTAGGGTCAAACCAAGAAAGATAACTAGATATCCCATTCTTTGAGATAATCAAAGCAAATTAAATTCCTTCCCAAGGAAAATGGCTTATATAAGTGCAAGTTGCCAAAAACTTTCAACATCTTCCACAACCGCACATTGTAAACCATCATATTAGTATTGTCTTAGTTATTCACATGATTACATATTTTAGTAGCCGACGAGTTATGTGGTTAATAAATTGGATTGTCAACCTTAAGGTGTTTATATAATAACTCTTGTGAGTATGTTTGGGTGTTGATGGTTGTGTTAACCAACAACCCATTGGGGCTTCTTGTCACTCAAACCTTAGCTTGTATTGGAATACCTCTCATGATTATGTTCAAATGTTGACAAATGTGTTAATTGACAGCCCAATGGGTCTTCTTGTCACAAATAGAATGATGTAAGTCACGGAAAGGGGGCTAAGTGCCAACTCTTCCCTATACCGAACAAATTGTATTGAGCACTACCTATGAATGAAGCATTGAATACAACCATATTCTTTTATGTTGTAACGCTGCTATGTATTTACTAGTTTGTGATTGATATTCTTGGTGGTGTAGTTTCCCCATAAGCGTACTTGCAATGGAGACCTTGCTCTTTAAAGAGGTGCGACTAGTCCAAGAGGACCTAAGCCTTTGATCAATTTGCGGTCTACAACAACATTTCGCACGAAGTGTCTTCTTCGCCAACAACTTTGAAATCATCTCAAGTGAAGGTGTCTACTACAACATGCAAACTCCTCTCCGTTGATGTTGCATTGTTCTTAGAATGTTAGTAATATTTTGTGCAACTGCTTAGTGGCATTATGAGAAGAAGACAAAACCATGATTAGTTACAAAGCAGTTATTCCTCACTCTTGTAGCAGTCCATCTGACACTTATCACTCTACTCTTTTCATTAATGTAATCTTCCATTCTTTTAGCGGTGAATAAGTAATAAGGACGTACAACGGAGTTAAATATTTTTGTACCATACAACATCTCGAATCTTGTAAATAACTACTGCATAACACAAGCTTGCAGTTTACAGATTTATCACGGTGTCTATTGTTCTCTCCTTCATATCTCCTTGTTTCACAACACTACGATATGTCCTCCACAACAACCCACTTAATCTCCCCTAGGCTCCAATTAGTTTATTTCCATAAAATGTAAGTAAATTGTTTAATCTCAATTTTATTGTTCATATGTATTGTATTGGTAATTAAAATCTAAATAATTATTTATAGTATTTCAAATATTATGTACTTAAGTATATTATTGATGAACTTGTACATACATATATCTCTGAGTTTCTTATGCACATCTTGCAGTGTGATTAAGTGGTAAATGTCGAGGATTACCAAGATGAGAACTTTAGTTCAAATTATAATGAGAACAAATGTACACAAGTTCACAAAACCTGTGATTATTTGGGTACCAAAGCACATGGATAGAGTATAAAAAGCCACGGTGTGGAACTAGGCCTCGTTTATCTTGCAAGGTTGTGGCATTTGTTAAAAAAATCCATTCATAAAAAAAAAAACATGTTTCTTATACGAAACATTTCTAACCTAGTTTCTTGTTATCATTATGTTATGTTGTCATTTGTCAATTGTGATAACATAGTGTAGTACCGGACATAACCACTTCTTTTCCTCTTTATATGTTTTCGTTGGAAAAGGCATACTAGCAAATATAACAAAAGTTAACAAATGTTATTCTAAGTTGCCACATTCAAATTCATGTTCAAATTTGCCAAAGATTAAATTCGTCAAAAATTGTTACTAAAAAAATCAATGATAAAATTTGTGATTAAATTCGACTATAAGAAATATACTTAAATTGAATGTATGATTTAAATAAATATTATATATAATATAAATAATAACATTAACAAATTAACTTTTATAATTTATAAAATTTTAACACTATAAAGTATTAGAATTTAAGGCTTATAAATTAGTGTTATGTAATATTAGTTAAGTGTTAACTAATAAATGGTCAGAACCACTTCAACCATTTTGTAAGCATCTCACATGATAAAGGACAGGACACACAACACATAACATGTGCATTCTAGTTACTCTTCATTTTCTTTGTACATTTTATTCTCTCTCTCCACATATTCTAACATAAGATTGAATAATTATTTGAGTTCGAATAAACTCTTAATTAAAAAAGAAATGATTTTATTAAATATTATAAAGTGTAAACCGTATTTAATAATAAAAAGAAAAACATTCAAAAAACTTAATAAAAAATTTTGCTTTTACAAACATTTATTAAACAAAAAATAGAAGTTATGCCCTAAGACTTTAGTGGTGGAGTCTTAACGGGTGACTATTGATTGACCTCTTGAACTGCATTCACCAAATCGCTTGAGCCTTCAACCTTGGTCCTTGGATCAACATTGGCAACTCCTACAACTTAGAACTAGAATGTTTGGCTTGTAGTTCAGCAAAGGTTCACTATCACGCACAAGTGACTTGCTACTAATACCAGTCATGATTCCTCTGTGCTAATTCATGCATCAGATTCACATTGTGAGTGCACAATTAAACTTCATCCAACAAGCACTTGAATGAGTGTAAATGGCGATAGCGATTGTTCATATAAGTAAACATCGACGATAGAGAAATCCTAAACACGTGAAACCCTAAACACGAATTTCAATGCTTTTATACACGAATTTTGAATACAAATCTCAATAAAATTCGCCATCGCTAGTTGGGCAACAAAATCGCAAATTCCAACAATTTTTTAGGTTGTAATTTGGGATAAGACAAATTTTGAATTTTTGGGATGATATTCAACAAATGCGGTTACAAAGTGACGTTATTTATTGAGATGCACAAAATGCTTCATATGGGCTATGTAAAACAAATGTATAAAGATCTTGATTGTAAATATGTTGGATAAATGGGAGCTTTGTATGCATACTATGGAAATATTTATGTTTATACATTTGCAAATGTTGCACCACGATCCAATTGAGAACCTAGTTGTCCATTTCTTAAGAATGCAATGTCATTGATCTCAAGCATTGTATTCAACAAATGTCCAAATATAATTCTATAAATTGCTCACAAATTTCGGTTCCCAATCAAAGTGGACAAATGTCAGAAGTAGAACGTTCATATATACATAAGTATTGACAATTTCAACTAACTTTAGTGCACTCGATTGTCTTCTTGTAGAAGATCTAACTCCCCATCTTGAAGATCTTGTAGACAACCTCGACATAGGTATTATGGGGGTGGAAAAGAGTATCAGATGCCTCATCTCAAGTTGATGGGTTTGGTGATATTGCATGTAAAGGAAGGACCTAATCTTTTCCTCTATTTCCTTTTATACTAAGAGTATACCTCTAATGTTACAAGTGCACCAATGATGCCAAACTGATAGGATACACTAAAGCAATAGAATTCTCAAAACCAATGCTTACAACTAATCATATAATTTAGCATCTCTATACCATTTATAAATGAACCCAATCCACAAGTCTTAAACTAGCGTGACAAATATCTAACTTGCAAAGAACATTAGATTTTGACCCGGAATAATTATGATGCATTTGTCTTTCATCATGTAATCAAATTAAGCCCTTTAAGGACAAAGTCTGTAACAAGTTTTAAAAAATCTCGCAATGAGTAATGACGTACTCCAAAGCTCTTGTGCTCCTAAGCAGAAAGTTAATTGTGTCCCTTACAAAATCACGTCCAAGAAGTAGGCTTTAGATGGAGAGATGGATATCTAAACCAAACCTCTAGTAGGTGTAGGTTGTAATTTCAAATGGCTAACATTTGTAGGAAAAATGATATCTCAATCAGGCATCTCTAATGTTATTGAAGATCATGATCAAATGTTGTCTAGGCCTAACCTCTAGCTAATCAAGCTCACAAAAGCAAACAGGGGCATCTAAACGAGAAATCAATAGGACCAATAAGAAGTAGGTATGGTCTAGATAAGTTAAAATAGGCTAAAATATAGTGTAGAATTTGGTTTTGTGGGAATCGCATGTACAACCCAATGTTTCAAAGTATTCGAACTACTTCTTGAAGGTAGAGAACCAAAAACTCTCATCAAGATAACAAAAAAAAAGTAACAAGGGCTGCTCCTATGTTTGTGTAGAATCTATGATCTCCCTCAAATATCATTTCAGACAACACATCTAGAAATAAAGAGATCATTCATCTCCAACTTCTGGAAAGAGTAATAATGACAGACCCTATTTCCCTGCAAAATATAGTTATCCATGTCAACTCATAAACGGTTAGATCATATTCTCAGCTCGCAAGGTGATCCTAACGCCATGTAGCAATTAATAGTGAAGATAATTCACACATTCAATGATGTCATCCATAATCTATAACAAAGCTCACAATACAAAGCAAACTTGGGGTTGAGAATTTGTACACGGAAAATCAAGCTAACCTAAATATATTTTCAATATATGTTCTCTCTAACAGCTCCAGGAATCTACATGTTCATGGGAAGAATATGAGAGTGGGCATCTAAGGTATTTGGACTAGGCCGGTCTAAAGAGATGTTAAGCTACTCAAGAATCAAACTAGTCTCAAAATGCCAAAACTGTCATTGCCAAGGAAGGCTCAAGGAGTGAACCCATTCTTAATAACATGGGGCTAAAAATAGAATAAAAGACAAATAGCATATAATTCAAAATAAAAAAGGATGAAAAACAAAAAATGTGCTTTAATTCTATAGTGTGCCTGAATTCTATCATATGTTTTAAAAAATTTACATGAATAAATTGATCTCGAAGTATATAGATGAGAATGAAAAGCAAACTTAGATCAGTAAGAACCCAACATCATGTCCTCCCTTTCCACAAGAACCAAGATAGAAAATCAATTATATCATGGCCAAAATAATCTTGTTATTTCACTACCATACACAAAGACACCAAAACAAGACATATACCTTAATACTTTAACTTGTCTAAATTCAATAAAATCGTGCAACAATTCTACCTGTCTAAATCAATCTCAAAGAAAATAAAGGAGAATGGGAAGCAAGTTCAAACCAGTCCAATAAGGGGAAAATAAAGTTGTGCAATGTATAGTTTGTCCTCGAGTTTTGATACCGAACATCAAATTCATGTTTGCACATAAGAACCACCAAGATGCGAGCTGCCTATCACCATCAAGAAGACAAGAGTTAAAAATAGACGGATGAGGTCGTCAAATAGCTAGCAACCCAGATTAATTTCTTGTAATTTTCTGCAATAAAACATTGTAGATGAAGAAATTTATCTGAAAATAGCTAAATTCGAATACCATGGGGGATAAAAAAATTGGCATGATAAACCTATTAGATACCATCAGCTCAACACGAATTATTATTGAAATAAAGTTAAACCAAGCAATGTGAATGAAGCCAAAAGCATAGAAACAATTATTAGATTTTGGAGTATACAAGAGCTCTCACTTTAGCACGTTGGGCCACATCATCATGATCCCAAGTAAGGAACAACTCTTGTATTAAAACAGATGAGAGATAATTCCTGCAAAAAAACAGGAATCCATTTTAATGTCTTTGTTCAAAGAATTGATGCTGACATAAGAGTGAAGCATTATTACCAAATCTGGCCGGATCTGCACAAAATCCGGCCAGATCCGAATTTTCAGCCAGCCCAGATAAATTCTGTCCAGGTCAACCCTGTTCTTTTTTACAAAAGGAAATTAAAAACTCAGTTTTTTTACATAAGAAGACTCCCAACACCCTCATAAATTATTTAATATTAAATATGTTAACATTTTATATTACATTATTAACGTTTTTCTTTGTATTTGTCAATTTTTGTATATTTATAAATTATGCTCATATATAATATCTATATTTTCCATTGAATGTTTTGGAACTTTTTCACGAGTTCTGGATTTTTTGATATTTTGCCCTCTCGAACGGATCCAGATTTCCAGACATGGTAATTATGGAGTGAAGAGTTCAAACTCTCCAAACTATTCTGCAATTTGATAAATATAATGTGTAGATATGCATTAAGATTTTTTTTCTGGTGTAAATCTCTCCCATAGACCAGAGTTAATGTGCACATGTAGCGCAACCATTAATTTAAATGCAAATTGACTAAAATGAAAAGTTGAAATCAGTCTATTGAATTTAATTTGAAATTTGGCTTTTCTTTGATTGTCTAGACACATTTGGCAGTAACAAAAACACATTAAAGACTGCTAAGCTCTTAATCGTTCAGCTCAAGATGCAAACTCTCTGAAGGATCTCGCCCAGGCATCTCCACAAAAAGATCATGGTCACAAATAATTTGCAGGAATGTAAGTTTGCAGTCATGTAGCACTGCCTGGCAAACACCAGTAAATTTGTCCATATAAAGTGCTACCTGTAGCAGATGACAAGTTCACATATTAGTTACAAAGAACAAAACTGAGCACCAAAAATTGGCATTCTACATTATATCTTTCTAATGTGCTAGGGTCTACGGAAGCCTCCTAATCAGCATAAATCGTACAATCATAAGAATGTCATTATCCACTATCATGATTATGTGTATCATGATAAGGACTTACATTATAATCACAATACTTGTATTTAATATAGAGCTATTAGTCAATATAAAACACAAAATGCAATCTTCAGGATACCAGTTCAAGAAAATTAGCAAGAGCTTGCTGGGAAACTAAATGCCAATCCCATAAACAAACATGCTTATGCAAGCTTTGAAGTAGAGAAGAACTCTTGATCATGCTTTTTGGAAATGCCCTGCTAAGATCATTTGAATTTGGTTTGAATATCAATTTAATTATTTATTCATTGCCCCCCACTCTTGGCAACGTTCTCTACTGGGAGACACTTGTACACACAATGCCACAATTGTTTATAGCAAACATTGCATATTTATGAACATTTATTCCAATTCTTATCATATTTAAAATTGTGCACTTCAGTCAACAGGGCTCATTAGAATTATTTTTTAGTATATCATGCGGGTCCATTGAGACCAGATTTTGTGGAATAAGTTTTCAGGGTCCATTAGATATCATCTCTAAAATAGCTTATGTGGGTAAAAAGTTACAAATAGACTCTTAGGTCATAGAGCAGGGCATGTTTTGAGAAAAGAAAATCTGAAGCACAAGTATCATGATGATGTTGGGCCAAAGCAGTGTCCATACAGTCCCGGATTTGGCCTGGGCCATCGACAATGCCCTCTCGCTAAAGTCATTTTTCTACTATGTACTTTTTATATATTTTCGGTAACATCAAAATTCTCATCTTTTCCTTTTTCAACAAAAGAATCAGTTTTTCTGGCAATTTCAAAGTTCATATTTACAGTTTTTATAATTTCACTTTCATAGGATCACTTCAGATTTTGAAATCTACAAAAGATTCAAAAATATTTATTTTGAAGTTTAAATTCGAAGATTAGCTACATACAACAGTGAGTATTGCCTTTGGACACATGACCTAGGAGGTAATGATCACCAATAGGAGGAGAATCACGAGGAGAACTTGAAAAGGCTTACAAAGATTTCAATGCCAGCTGTATTGCTTTGAGGCCAAAGCAATTCAAGGAGCGAAGATTGTTATAAACCTCCATTTCAATTGTTATAATATTTAAATTTAAAATTGTTTACTTCAGTCAGTGAGACCCGTTAGATTTATTTTTGTGCATCTTTCCAGCAAGCAACATGCTCGCTACCAGAGTACAGTCTTGCAGGTCCATTTGAGCCAGGAGGCAATATTCATCAAAAAGAGGACAATTGCGAGAAAAAGTTGAAATGGTTAGAAAATTTTTAAAATCCATCTCTATTGCTTTGAAGGCCAAGCAATTCAAGGAAGGGGCTGTTAACGAACCTTTATTGCAAATGCTGCAATACTTTAAAATTGTTCACTATAATCGTGGAGCCTATTACAATTGTTTTTAAGTGTATCTTGCAGGTCCACTCAGACAAATTTTGTTGGATCAGTTTAGTGGGTCCATTAGACATCATCCCAATGCAAAAACAAAAGATCTTTAGTAGCAAAAATTTTATAAATAGCATGTTAGATAGTAGAGTAGGGCATGTTTTGAGGAAATAAAATCTTGAGCACAAGTCTGAAGGCAGTTAGGAAAGGTAACATCCATACTGTACTGCATTCAGCCCAAATAGGAAATCACAACCTCTCAAGATAGTCATTTTTCTATTATGTACTTTTTCATGATTAAAATTATCTTATTTTCCATCTTCAGGGCTGTAGACCACATGGAGGGTGCTAACCCCACCAGCTTCAGGAGGTTTCAAAGTGTTCATATTTGCAGTTTTCAGAATTTCACTTTCAAAGTGTCATTTTCAGATTATTGATTGTATGATAAATTCAAAAATAATTAGGTTTCAGTTTAGATTTGAAGTTTTAGGCTCTAAAATCTATAGCAGAAAATTTCCTGAAATCTTCGAACTTCAAAGTTTTTGTCTATATTGATATTCAGACTTAGTGTTTCTAACTAGGGTTTGCAGCAGTGCAGCCAGCTTTAGTTGGGTTCACAACATTGCAGTCAACTATAATTGGATTGCCATGGAGGACAAGATCTTAGAGCCTTGGGCAATGCCATTCACCTTTTGTTAGATGAGGAAATTCAAACAGATCAATCTCTATAAAATATTGCTGTTTAAACTAATATTCAAACTTTTTGACAAAGAAATACAAACTGAAAAGAAGTTAAATAACAGATATTAGATTAATCTCCACAAATACCCAAAAGCAAGTCTGTGGGATTTGAGAAAACATCCGATTACAACAGAAGGTACTAGAGTAAGAGGACCCTAGGATCAATGACTAACTATAAAAATAAAACAAGAACAAAATCATTGAAAATAAGCGAGTGGTAAACCGAATACAGTAAAAGGACCCTAGGATCAATGACTAACTATATAAATAGAAGAAGAACAATAAAAGCATTGAAAATAAACGAGGGGTAAACCCAATACAGTAAAACTGTCAACCCACGTGGTTGAAGTACGAATAGAAATAGCCGAGTAAGGGGGGAGAAAGAATCCTCAAAGAGCATGGGTAGATAAAATTCAGTGGTAGTCCCAACAAACGTCTCTATCTGTGATTGGGATAGAGCAATCCCATATGTCTTCATCTTTCACTGTTAAAGTGCCAATGCTCATTTGTAAGTGTCGTGGCGCTAAGGAAACTACGTTGAGTAATCCTAGAAGGAATCAAAGCACTCCCCATAGAATCCCTCATAACATCAAAGGTTGAATAAATGCTCGTGGAAATGAAGAAACTCAGAATGTGTGTGCTTGTAACTGTGACTCGGGAAGCAGTCGCAAAGGAACAGATCCATGGCGCTGAGGAGCAGATCCATGACATTGAGTAAGGGTGGATGCCTATTGTTGAGAGCTCATGTGTCAAGGCACCTTAGTAGTAGTGTTGTGTTGAGATGAGCACCACCTCGCTGACCTATCACACTCAGTGTGTGTAGCAACACTATCAAACGAAGCTTAATGTCACTTACCTCCATGTTGGGCTGAAAAAAGAGATGATCAGGCAAGAGGCTCCCTACAAGGAGTTGCGTCAAAGGGTGACAAACTCTCTCAAAAAGGGCAAGCACTGTTGAATTTGGTAGCAAAAGAAAGTGGATAGAGATTTGCTCGAGTCTTTGTAAACACAATGGTGTCTCCTTTATATCTCACAATAAATTTTGCTCCTTGGTCTCCACGTCTTGGAGACAACAAAGACAATGAATCCGATCTCCACATGGAATATGATGATCAATCTCAACTCACAACTAGTGTGAGTACACCGTTAATAAGTTGAGGGAAAACCTCAATTTGTGAGACCGATGATGCTAAACATATTCTAGGAAACAAATGACACCATCCACCATCCACCACCCACAAGAAATGCTCCACAGAGTACCTAAAAGAAGGTAACCTATCAATAGAAATGGCAATAGACTGGACGAGAATACTAGTCTCAAAATACTAATAATGTCAACATCAATTGGGGCCCAACGTTGCAATCCTCTCTAAAGATCATAGGGCTAGGTATGGATGCCTCCCAAGGCTTGATGTTGAATCCCTGTGCTTATGAGTCTTTAAATGTCGAAAATAAACCTTAAGACAATCTCAAGGCATCGAGGTTGGGCGGCAAACTCAGTTTGAACTATAAGAACAGTCTGTTTACAGCGGAGCATACACTGAATCATGTGAGGATGGAACTTCTCAATACAAGCCCATTCACACACCCTAGACTTGGTCCCCATTCCTCGAAACCATACAAAACTGTAGGTTTGATGACTATATTAAGAGGCACAACTTTGAAGGGATATCCTAGAAGTGATTTTGAAAAAATTAGCACTCCTTGACCAAAAAGGGAGGTATATCGCTCACAAAGGTGTCACCAAGAGGCAGGGTTCATACTTGAGTGAAATTTTGGACATTGAATCAAATGCAACATAAATTGACAATATTAAATACCCGAGGATATTAATCAATGTACACAATCTAAGCCTACATTCAAAGTTTATTGATGCACTCATCACCATGAAAATATTTAACTCTAACATTAGATTTCCATGAATTTCAATCTCCATTACCAGAAACACAAAAACTCCAAGTAGACAACATTCTTGTCGGCCAAATTCAAGTACTAAATTACAATAACAATCAAGGGCTATCAAATTCAATCTTGGATAGCTTGATCCAAATTACTAAAAGTTATCGAAATCAAATTGCTTATCCTCTACCTCTGCTTTGAGAGCGGAGCCATCTTAATAGAAAACTCCCTATTATTTCCACAACTAAATGCCATATTTTTGGAGTCAACTCACAAGAACAGTATCAAATATATTTTCTATATGGTTATTATTTACTAATTGATGTTCAATTATAAAATACTTACAACCTACCAACTAAATTGTAATCGCTTTTAGCATAATAAATACAAGCACCACCCACATCTCAAAGTGTCTTATGTGCCTTTCTCATTTCTCTTCATTCTTTGTGTTCACATCTTTTGACAATGGTTTCAAAGTCACAGTTTGAGAAATCCCTAGAAGGATACTAACAAGCTTGGAGATTCGAGGAAGCCCTAGAGGAGGCTAAGAACAACAAGTTCAAAATTCAAGAGGTTCCAAATACTCCAGGATTTTTGTGATTTTTAAAGGCAAAACTGAAGACAATGTTAGTAGAAGGAAAAAAACAAAGAAAGATTGAGGACAAAACTGCTTTGTTTTAAATGTCCCAGGAAGTGTCTTATTTATACGTAGGGATGATAGTTACATTGTAGTTATCGGTTATGGCAGGTATAACTTCCTAACTACTCACAAACCGCATAGTACATTATATATTCAACACCCCCCCTTAATGACTAACCTTGAAACAACACCAAGTTTATCTCTAAACTTGACGAACAACAAAGGACCAACAGGTTTAGTCATTACATTAGGTTGATCTTAAGGACAAAAATGAAGAGAGATATCACGAGAATCAACCAAGCGTCGAATATAATGATGATGAATCTCAATATGTTTAGTGCGGGCATGATAGAGAGAAAGTAACAACGAACAATCTTTTTGTTTTCTTTCCTCAAATGATTGTATTCGCAATCGATAAAAATATAAAAATCGTGATTGGATCTGCCATCATTCGAATTCCCTCGTTTTCTTTCTTGGCGGTTGTATTTGCCCTCGAAAAAGAGTCTTCTCGCCCTGCGACTAGTAACCTTCGACTTGCAAATACAATCTTATCTTCCCTCGCTTTTGTGCCCTCGCAATCGGTATTTGTGATTTGTAAAGCCCACGACGAGATAACCTTCAACTTTGCCCACGTTTTCCTTACGTTGACATTACCGTCGACCTCACACACACCTCTCGAAAATGCGTCTTCCAATGGTGACGTGACTAATTAGTGCTTTGATACCAATGTTAGTGGAAGGAAAAAAAGAGAAAGATTGAGGACAAAATTGCATTGTTTCAAATGTCACAGGTAGAGTCTTATTTATATGTAGGGATGATAGTTACATTGTAGTTATCTATTATGGTAGGTATAACTTCCTAATTGCTCACAAACCACATAGTACATTATACATTCACGAGACATGGCTCATGGAAGTTACAAGACATAATTAAATCGTGCTTTCCAAGGTTAGTCAAGGAAGTTTATCAACAAAAATTCACAATTTTACAATCACCATTGATTTTCATAGTCGCATTAGGGCAATCATTTTCATGGAGATGTTGTAAGAGGATTGAACCAAATAAATTGAAATGTCTACTGTATCATGCAAACATTGAGGATCTTTTTGTGCAAATATTACAAAAGAACGGTGGTCAAGACATCAAGGGCACATTCTTTTGAAGATACAAAGTAAAATTCCACTTATTACGATCATGCTTGGTGAAAACATGATTTTTATGGCGTGTTTTTACTATTTTGTCGAGCAAATAACACAAAAACACGAGGACAAAGAAATGTGAGAAATGCGGTGTTGCACGGAGACTCGTCTCCTACCAAAAAAATGCATCTTGGAGGCTAGTACTCGTCTCAAGACCGGTACTTGTTGGTACTCATCTCAAAGACTTGCTTTTTCAGTGTTTTCAAAATAATATATATTTTGTACTCTCGACCTTAAGATATGATGAGATATCAAAGATAAATATCAATATATTTACTTTTATCCTTTGTCAACATCTAATATTTTAATTTTGAAAAGGTAGTACTATTTTTCTTAGGCTGTATATTATTGTTTTTCTAAAATTTACATATATATTGTTTTACCGTCTCCGAGTACTCGTCTCCTATTTTTCGAGAAAATGGCATTACCGTCGCGTCTCCTCCTACTAGTACATGTACCCGTACCCATCTCCTGGTAACTATGGAGAAATGTTAATATGAGTTCCAAATTGCCATTTTCAAAGGCTAGGGCATGACTCGCACGTGCAAGGGTGACTTCCCAATTGCGAAAATGGAACAAGGCTCCTCTTGTTAGGGAACAGTTGTGGAAAGATCAAAACAGTCACAAGCCAGAAATTTGTAAGTTTTTCTTCAATTTTGTGCTACAATAATTCATTTCCGATTGAAACAATTCGCAAGTCAAAAGTCAGCAATCAATATATAAATTGTACTTTCATTTATTGCGTTAATTTGCGAAAACTCAAATATTCAGTTTTTAGACTACATTTTCTTGGTGCATTGATCTTCAGGTCACCAATATTCAGAATCTTGATCTCGAAAGTCACAAGATTTTGAAGATTGTCGAATATTGGGACTACGATGAAATAATCCATAGCACTAAAGACAAGCCTATCATGGATTTCGCAAATTATGACAAGCCTCGTAAAGAGGGCTTGTTCTTGAAGTTGTCGCATCAAATGATTTGATACTTGAGGTGTAAAATGCAAACAAGTTACGTGTGTTATGAACCAGTCTAACGAAAAGCATGACTTCAAAGAAAAATCAAATTGCATACCTTAAGAATTTGTTTGCAGCAAGGATGATGGAGGGGGTCCTCGTTAGAACACCTTCAAATGAATAATCTACGAGACCAACTCGGTTCCATCAATACAAAAGTGGTGATGACACCTTGGCGATGCTTACTAAGAATAGTTTTTCGCCCTCCTATGAAACATTTGTGAAAGCTCTGCATTCGACGGCGGAAAGCCAAACTGTAACATTTGATCAGGTCAGTTCCTCTTTTTTGCAAAAGAAAAGCAAAGCAGACAAACAATTAAGTCCAATTTTGAACAAAGAGAGTGCATTGATTGCTCTGTCGAAGGGAAAATGGAAATGAATTCCTAGTGAATCATCTTCCAAATATCAAGTGCAATGCCATTACTATCATGAGGTTGGGCATCTCAAAAAGGATTTTTGAAAGCGACAGAATGATCTTTCCCAACACAACAAAAAGCCACAAGATGAGGCAAACGTGGCAATAATTGCAAATGATGGGGATTTCGAGGAAGAGTATGCTCTCTATGCTCTTATGGCATCATGCTCAAACGACAATGCTACCAATTGTTGGATCACCGACTCGACACATCCATACATTTTCATGTTGAAGGGACTAGCATGTGACATTTATTGCAGATGCAAATTATTTTGATTTAATTGGATTAGTTAATGGGGAGTCACTTGCAGTAGAAACGATAGGAAATATTCCTTACATGGATAAAAATATCTTATTTGTTAAATCAACTATAAAGAATCCTAACATTTTTGTAAATTTCTTTGGGACGTAGTGTATTGTGTTGGATGTGAAACAAGGGCAAGTAATTGCCTTAAGCATTGGTCAAGGTGGCCATTATAGACTTGTTGACTTTGATACAATCAACTTGAAAGCACGAGTTGAAGGAGACTCCACCACTCAAGATGTGTTGGAGGATGATTTTCTTCATGGGCTTGTTGACCCTACTAGGGTCAACTTAAATGGACTCATTGTGGAGGGAATATCGACTATATAGAATGTGCAGGAGGCTCAAATGCCTTAGGAGGATGGACTTCCTCATTCAAATGCATAGTTAATTGTGGTGGAGAACTCCACTATTCAATATATGTTGGAGGTGCATGATGAGATGGCACAACACACCACTCAAACAAAAGCATTGGCTTGAAGGTTAGTAGAGCATGGACACTTTTCTCTTCTTGTTACGAGTGGGCTTCTACAACAAGGGGAAAATAGATGAGTAACAGGAGGAGATGGTTATTTCCCCTACTACTACAAAGATGGTTATTTCACCTACTACTACAAAGATGGTTATTTCACCTATTACAGAGTTGGTTTTTACTCCTACTCTAAACACTGCAAAAAATGGTCACATGTCAATTCCTTCTTGCCGGAGATATGGGCAAGGAGATCTACATAGTGTTGCCTAAAGATTTTCAGGTACTTGAATGAGTTCATTTGGATTGCACGTTGATTGAGTCCCTATACAGACTTGAGCAGGCTCCACGAGCCTGAGACATTCCCTTTTATCAACATCTCCAATATTCTGATTTCAGAATTATGTAGGTCGGGCTAAAAATATCATCCTTTGATGATTCATTTCCTATCAATAAATCATTCTACAGATAATTGGCAGGTCACCTATAATGTTCACACAGCCGGATCAATGTTTTGTTGTTAGCTTTCATTTTTGTTGTCTATGTTAAAGCTCGTACATTGGATAGTAGCAAAACATCAAATGATTGCTTCATATTTCATAGTATCTAAGGAGCAGCCTATACATTTATTGACTAAACTCCTTGGTTTTATTGTATTTGTAAAATTTCGGGACAAACATATTGTCTCCAGTTTACTCACTATGGGGGAGTATTAAATATATTTTCTATATAGTTATTAGTTATTAACCGATGTCCAATTATAAACTACTTGATACGTACCCCAACTATATTGTAACCACTTTCAGCATAATAAATACAAGCACCACATATATCTCAAAGTATGTCGAGTGCCCTTCTCATTTCTCTTCACTCTTTTTGTGTACACATATTCCAACAAACAGGACTTGTCCTACGTTTCTCTTGAATTCAATTCAGACTCCCCAAATTGATAAATGTGTCTCAACAGCGGTATTCTAGGTATTTTTAATTATATACATAGAACAATTAAATTAAAAACATTGTACATAATCGTAGCAATGATGAGGACAATTCATATAATTTTAAATCATGTTTCAAAAATCACGATTTGTTAGTAATATCATGAATCTCACACCAAAATGCCTCCCCTTATCTGATCTCTCAACCGGATCAAAAAATTGTTTTGCTTTTGTAAAAGGGTGTGGGTTGCTTTAATTTCAGGAAGAGCTCTTATGTAAATATTATTGTTGTTTTATTTTTTCTGATCATTGACTTTCTTCAAAACTTGAAGGCACAATTCACCCCAAGCATTCTCAAGTCAAGACGGCCAAATTTCAAGGTATACTTGGCTTCAGGTGCATTCCAATTCGTGCACCCAGTTCAGAAACCTACCTAATTTGATCCTTTTCAGCACAGATACATGTACACATCTAACACTGAAAGTTTTGAACTATAAAAGTGAAGATTTGAGAAGAGGTGAAGCTGCATTTTGAGAGGGAGAACAAGTTCAAGCAGAGCAAGCAGATGAAAGTATGAAGAGAGTGATTGAAGAGTATAAAGCGATCTGATTTCATTAATTGGACCAGTATCCATGTTGGAAGAAGGATCTGATTTGTGTGTATGAAGAGAGTGATTGAATTGCCATCATCAGGTTGAGGAAGCAACTACAAAAGGTGGATTTGTGTATTGTTGGGGTTGGTGCCTCACAATTTGGGGATTGGTGTCTCTAGTAGGTTGGTGCCTACGAATTAGCTGAGTTGGTGCTCAGCATTGGGGATTGGTGTCTCCAGTGAGTTGGTGCTCAGCTTTGGGAATTGGTGTCTCCAATAGATTGGTGCCTACAAATATGTATTGAGATGTTTTGGGCTGGATTTGGACAGTAGATCCAAGCAGTCTTTTCTCTGTGGTTTTCTCCCGAAAGGGTTCCACATAAATCTTGTGTTCTATGGTTGTGCAATTGTTATATCTTATGTGATTGCTGTTGTTATGGATGTTAATGTTTAAATAAGTAAAAGTTTGTATAATATTGATTCACCCACCCCCCCTCTCAGTATTAGTGTGTGTTCAACAAAAAGTAACT
The DNA here is from genome assembly GCA_018340775.1 of Taxus wallichiana var. yunnanensis. Classification (NCBI taxonomy): domain Eukaryota; kingdom Viridiplantae; phylum Streptophyta; class Pinopsida; order Cupressales; family Taxaceae; genus Taxus; species Taxus wallichiana. Next base: position 89,324,125 of record CM031233.1, on the reverse strand, counting down.
CCTTTAAACCTCCAAGTGTTTTTAATTCCTTTTTTCTTTTAATAATCATTGCTACCTCAAGTGAATAAAAATACAGAACCCACAATAAACCTGAAAAAGACAATAGAAATCAACCACAAGATGTAAAAGTATATATGCAATAAAAATAATATTAACAGAAACATAATATTACAAAATATGATAATATTTTATTCTTTGTCTAAGTCTTTGCATATTCCAGAATTAGCAGAACACAGTACAATTAAATATTTGTGCACTATTATACATTTTCACAGATTATTTTCTCCTTCTAAGAAAGTTACAGTACCAATTCAAAAACTTGGCGCGGTTCTATGATTGACAAGAGATCATAACAAAAAAAAGCTAAACTGGTATTTAGCTTCTTAGCCAAGCTCAGTCCTTTCTTGCAGCGCTCATGTACTTCAGTTAGTAAACAATCATACAGCTGTCCTATGCACCTGAAGACACCTTCCTTCAATTGCAATGGTGGAATATCCTCTCCTGCAAAAACGCAGCAAACAATAAGAAACAATAAAGAAAACAACATTTGGGTACAATTTCAATTAGTTGAACAGTCAATGTAACGGTACATGAAATTCCAAATTCTCAAATAGCAATCTGAACAAGTAGAAATATACTCAGTATGGATGACCACACATATTATTAATATCACTGGAACATTGGTGCAACTAGAGCTGTGGCATAAGATGGAAGAAAAAGCAATTTTCTAAATCCAAACAACCACAATACATTCTTAGTAAATACATGCATTCGTTACGACCATAAAATTAGAAAGAAAGAAATGTTTTATTGATGTTCAAAAATGATCAATGTCAACCAATGGGACTCGAAAGTGCATTCAGGAACAACATTGAGGGTGGTAGAATCAAAACATCTCTAGGTTCTATAAGAAAATAAATACATGAAACCCCAACTAGAGGGGGTAAAGCTAAAGCAATTAAACCCCAAATCATATGAGCTAGATATGAGTACAGATAACAATGTACGGCAAGGATCTTTCCATAAAATGGAACAAAGCGCAGAAGAACACAAACAAAGCTGGATCCCAAGACTGGAAGCTATCACCGTCACACCTGTAGTAAGCTCAGCTCCAAAAAAAATTATAAACATAAAATGACTCACCTGTGATATTTATTCACAAGACAATATCTGCAGACACATACATAAGATATCACACAGACAAATGTCAAATAATCAAACTAATATCAGACAGCACTATAGAACTAAATAATCAATGATAATGTTACTACATGATGAGCACAAGAAAAACAATCCCAGCATAAAAGATTCCTAAAACATCTTTACCTCACTGTATTAGGGAATTGTCCAGTTTTCATTGAAGCAGAGGAACAACCTTAGTCTATCAATGTAAATCACTATGCTCTTGTGAATCTTTTGACTATTATTCTATCGTTTGATGACACAAATAATTAGTTTAAGTATCATTGTTGTCAAGTTGTTACTTGTATTGCTCAAAGAAAACAATGTCTGGAAATTGTATGTTCTAAAAGACTTTACATTTATACTTTGGTTCCAGAGGGACGTGTCCCCACCTTTTGGTTCATTGTCCCTCCTCCCGGCCCCATACTATTTTCCTTCTCGAATATTGTTTCTGGGATTTAGGGAGTAATTCTTTGTAATGTGACTACAGCTTAAAGAGAGAGAGCTGCTAACAATTAGCACTTGCTAGAATTGCTACAAGGATTTGAAACATAAAATGCTGGCCTTACATTTAAACATAGGTTATGCGAAATGCTATCAATATTTTCCAGCTAAATCTATTGAAACTTCCGTTTAAACTATAAACTCTAACAGAGGAAAGCGAATGCTACAGTGTAGCAAAACGACAGGACTGAAAATTGGCAGATCATGTAATTAGTCTCACTGCTGAATAAATAACAGATACACACATCATATGGCCAAGAAATAAAAGCACATAATTTATTCCACTTATCTAAATGGAATTGAACATTGCTGCCATCGTGCACTTCAAAACAAAGAGAGCTTTTAAGAAAACAGATATCTTGTCATATTTGGGACCAAATTAAAAACCCCAGATACTGCAATTCGAAAGCCAAACTCTCAGGAAATAAAGTGTAGCTCATCTAGATACAAAATAATGTAAGTATATGGTTTTTAAGAGAATTTAAAGAGACGCCAGACTAGACACATTGCACACGCTTAATTTTAATAATCCATATTGGAATTAACGAATCTGCTTGTGAATTTTGACTCAACACCAGAGAATGCTTGAACTTAGGTGAAAAGCCCTTTGAAAAGATAGTACACTGAAAATTTATTATGATAGTATGTGGCAGTGTTCACAGTGAAATCATGCATGCAGGCATGGATTGTAGAACAGATTCAATTAACTGATGAGCTTCATATAACTTTCTCATTCAAACAGTTTTCGATTTATGATTTCATGGCACATCAGTGAGCAAAATTATATGCTACATAATCTATTTAAATTTGGATATCTACTAATAAGAACATTTATAATTGACTCAATTTGATTCAAAATCACACTAAAAATGTAAAAGTTGAATCATCGATGTCAATTTAACACACACACACACACACACACACACACACACACACATATAGTTATGCATATGTATCAGTACGTATATATAAACCACCAGGGTTCTAGTCCAGACAGATTACATGGGTTCATCTACTACTATTAAAAGAATTCCTGGAGTATATGGATTGGCAACACCCACTGTACTCCTGAGCTTGGTTGTGAGGTACACAATTCACTGTGCTATCACAAGGTCGGTCTTATACAACCAAGAGGCATACTAGCTAGGCTGTGACCTAAACCATGATAAACACAATGACAACTAATAAATATACAAACACGATTGAGAACTCAAAAACACAAAGGAACTAAATAATTCATGATAACATCAATATATCACAAGGGCCTAAATCATCCCTGGACTGTAGAAGCTCTTCAGAAAGTCACATGGTGCAAAGAAAGTACTTATAAATTAGAAGTGCACTTGTGCCATGTAAAAAGTGCACTATGCAAAAATCAATTCTCAAACCCTCAAATATAAGGAATCAACATCAGGTGCACAATTATGCATTTGAAGGTCAACCAAACATCAACATCAGATGAATAATTATCCATTTCAAGAACGACCAAACATTACCTGCAGGTAGGCTATTATAGAAGAGTCGTACTTGCTCTAATGCCATAGATTTCACAATAAGCTCTAAAAAGACCCATGCCATCGATAGCACATCATCATAAACAGGACCAACACGATAACCCTTTGCCTGCAAAAATATAAAAGATAGGTCAAATAATGATCATAATGTACTAAGAAGCATTACAGAACGAACTTAAATCATCCATACTTGATAGCCTCTTTATTCCAAAGGACTCTGATAAAATTATCTCACATCCTATGAAAGCTTTAAAGATATTAAATTGTCATGTCCCAAGCAAAGAAAGTACAAAACAATTTTAAGTATACTGAAACTAACAGTTTAAAGTTGGATAGAAAGATTAAACAACATAAAATAGTTTCAAAGTGTTAAAAAAAAAAGCACCAAAAATATAAATTTTAACAAGACTTCAAAAGCAGTTTCATGGAGAAATAGAGAATGTCTCAATTGGATGGCTATTATGAATCACGCATACAATGACCCGAGAACAAAAAGACAATAATGTGTGCGTCGATTTACATAGTACAAATACCTGAACCAAAAAGATGATATTTAAAAGAAACATTGTTAAAATTAGAGAAATCTCTTTTGGTGGGTCCTTTGTATCTTCCTAATTCAGAGAATACATTGGGACGTATGTCAGCATTGTGGGCTCTTGAGTGGTTGACTCACTATGCGCGTTATTAAGGGTAGGTATACAAATAAGAGACTTTGTTCACTTAACTCTATAATATTGCATCACATTCTAATCTTCTTTATTTATTGAGTATATTGTGTTTTCAGATTCCATAGGTTATTAGAATATAAGGCTTATAAATTAGTGTTATGTTAATATTAGTTAAGTGTTAACTAATAAACGGTTGTAACCACTTCAACCATTTTGTAACCATCTCTCACATAATAAAAGGACAGACACACAATGAATAATGTGTGCATTCCGGTTACTCTTCATTTGTTCTTTGTACATTCTATTATTTCTCTCTCCACATATTCTAACATTGGTATCAGAGCAGGGCAAGCAAGGAGAAAGAGAAGGGAAGAAGTTCAAACCAGTCCTGTTAGGGCACGAAAGAGCAAAAGACCAGTTCGAACGCTAAACACGAGCAATATTGTAGGGCAACGAGCAATAACGCAGGGCAAAAAAACGTCATCAAAAAGGGCAGAAAACGACCCAATTTCAGTTCAAGGGCACTTACAATGAACATAACCACAAAACACAGTTGACGCCATTGGAAGGTGCAGGAAAACAAAATCGAGGGCACAATTTAGGCTGTGTTTTCAGACAAAAATTCTTGCATTTCAAGTGTTGGGGCACACATATAGGAATTTCCCATTTTTCAAGACTTTTCAGGGCAAAACGTGACAGGCAGAATGCAGCACAGAAAAACGTAATTTAGGGCATATTTTTGCAGAAAACACAATCCAAAATCACAAGGAAAAGGAAAAAAAAAAATCAAAAGGAGCTAGTGCAAAACAAAGAAAATACAGTCATGCATTTCTAGATTTGCAATTTTTCAAGGGTCATTCACTGCTAGGACACGCAGTTTGTCAATCTTCATTCACAGCCAGTTGTATGGATACAAACCTGCCCAGTATAGTTTCTTTTCTTTGCTTTAAAAAAATATAAATCAGTTTTTAAAATCTTGCTACATTAATTTGCGGGTCATTCTATATTTTGGAAAAGGGTTATTTTCTGAGGTATTTTGTCTGAGAATGGAAATTCCATTAGACAAATATTTTGGCCTCAACTTTCATACTTGGAAAGTAAAAATTCAAATGAAAGACAAATCAAATGAAGTTAATGTAGCCATTGTTGAAAATCCACCGGATGCTGAAAGTGATGAACTCATTGATAGAGAATACGTATTTTAAAAGAAGCCTCACACTTTGAAGATAGTAAGGGATCCAATGTAGGTAAAACTCAGCATGGATGGCTGCCCAGATAGTTCGGGAGTCTATGGATCTCGGGAATTTCAATTTACCCTTACGAGGGTCATGAGACAACTTGATGGAGTACTGTGGCAATAGTTTAGTATGGATGGTTGTCCAACAATTTGGGAGATTTTGTAATTCGGGAGTTCTAGGAGGTGGAATCGAGAACTCAAAAATTCAGCTCGGGAACTACACCTTTAAGAGGGTTAGGAAGGTAACTTGGAGTTCTACCTGGTCAAAGCATTGTGTCCAAAGAGGAAGCTTGAGAATGAATGTGTGATCTTATTGGATTCTATTACCTTAATTTTTTGTCTATCTATTCTATAGTGTAAGCCTTAAGAGGGGTTATTAGAATATAAGGCTTATAAATTAACGTTATGTTAATATTAGTTAAGTGTTAACTAATAAACGGTTGTAACCACTTCAACCATTTTGTAACCATGTCTCACATAATAAAAGGATGGACACAATGAATAATGTGTGCATTTCGGTTACTCTTCATTTGTTCTTTGTACATTCTATTATTTCTTTATTCTCTCTCTCCACATATTCTAACATAGGTGACTCCGATCCATTGTCTTTGTGCAATGTGTGATTTCTTCAATGTTTGTGGATATTTTTAAACTTTAAAGTCAACAATGGGCAGTTACACTTAACTCTCACATGGTACTGAAGCCTATGGTTTAAAACCAAGGGTTTTCATCCCTCACACTCACACTGTTCACATAAGCATTAGCAGCAACATATAAGGAATTTCTTTGTGTTCGCCATTTCATAGGGGTTGGATTTTTGAAGAGGAAATCACAATTAAGCATATTTCATCGCTCAAAAATCTTTTCTAGTGGTTGGTCTACGATTCTTGCAAGATTTGGAGGTGTAGGGAACTTGTTCAAAGAGAAAAGCCCTCATTTTTGTCTTTTGGAGCAAGGATTTGTCAATAAATCAATTACAAAGGATATTTACTAACAGCACATTCAAACTACATAGTTTAGTCCTCTCCATCTTCTCAGACACTAGCTTTGATAGATCAAACTTCTATAGAATGTCATGTTTCAATGTTATCAAGTTTGAAATATATTTTGGTAGCTGACTTAGTTATTTGTTAATTCTTGGATGTTAACTTTACATTGGTCATTTTTTAGTTATGAACAGTTGGGTTGACAGTTGTCTCTTAACCAAAAAACAGTCAGTCTTAAAAATACAAGTAAGATGTTGGGATAGGGTCATCTATGTCGCAGGCCCTCCCTGTACAAAGCAGTGTACTATACACTACAAGAAGAAATAAATCTATTGTTCCTTGTATTATTTTGTGTTATGTTCACGGCATGTGACTAGAATTTTTCAAGTAGTATTCTTTGGTAATGGAGTGTTTCCTAGTTAACATTGCTAGCATCCGTGCCCAAAGTCGAATAAGGTTGAAGTCTAGCTGACATGGAAATGGGCCAACAATAATCTGTTCACAACGTAATGCAGAGTGAATATATCAAATAATTCAAGAGCCAATCAAGACCAAGAAACAAAGAGAAGACAAAGTAACTCAAGACCTCAACTATTTGTCATATCTCCAATTTTGAGAACATGTCAAAGGACAAATCTGAGAGAGACTGCTTGCCTGCAGATTCTATCTATGATATCTTAGCTGTGATTAAAGAAGTTGATCTACTATTTGATGTAGTCAAGGTTATGTTTGTCGTGAATCTACACTAAAAAAGAATATCGATCACAGAATAGTAAATGCATACTGCAGTAAAGCTTACAAGAATAGAACAGTAATAAAAGCTTTATTCAAAGGTAGTGTTCAATACAAGTTGTTCAGTATAGGGAGGACTATTAGTCAATGCCGTGACCCCAATGTACATTACACTACTTATATACAAGAAAAGCCAACAATTGTTGGTTAAAGATAATTTTCACAGCCAATCATACTAAAGATTCATTTACAATCCTACCTAAAGCCAACAACACATCATACAAAAATAATTAAGTTGGCTACCAAACATTACGTTATTATACGCTAATGACAATACTAATATGCCGGTTTACATTACCCCACTCCTTAAAATCAGTCACAGTCCCTACCAGAGAAATCCATATACAACATTATAAAATGAGAATGACGGGGACAATGGAAAGCATTCCCAAAGGATTTGTTGTTGTTGTACAAGGACAGCTTATTACTCAATGCCCTAACCCCAAGATACACTATGCTACTTATATGCAAGAAAATCCAAAATTTGTCCGTTAAACACAACCGTCATGACTGTTCATTACTAAAGAGTTGTTTACCATACTACCTAAAGCCAAAAATGCATCATTAAAAATATAACTAAGTCAACTATCAGACACTATGTTATTATGTGCTAACATTATGATCTGCATTAACCCCACCTTAAAACAAGTCAAAGTTCCTACCAAAACAAAACATATGCAACATGATAAAATGAGAAAGAAGAGGGGAATGGAAGGAAATCATGAAGTTATTGTTGTTGCACAAGGTGTTTTGGAAATTTCCTAAATAAGTGGTGCATGCTAAGCTTGGCCACACCATAGTGGCCCCCTTGTTTTTGTGTTGTTTTCTTCTCGTCCAACACTTCCTCCAACTATGAAGGCAAAAAGCGCAAATGGTTGATTAGTGGCAACAATAGAGAGAAGAGACCATAAGAAGCATAGTTGTGTGGCAATAAGGGTACGGTGGAGGAAAGTCATGATAGTGTGGGTATCGGCTTGACAGCTTGACATGGGTCTTACAACAATGCAGGTTTGAAAGGGATTCTCCAACCTACATGCAGAAAGAGGCGTACAAGGGAAAAACATGAATGTGCGGTAATGTGGAAGTAGAAGGAGAATACAATGTGTCGCTTAAAGTGTACAACTTACTAGTTGGAGGGCTTGTAACAAGGACGTAAGTTGCTCGAATGTACGACACTTAGGATATTTGACTATTTGTATGATGTGAGAAAGGAGCACAAGCAGACTACTAGTTGTGGGGGATCAAACAGCAAAGGCAAGGCATATCTTGCACATACAGGTGCTTTGGAGTGTATGGTGGATATATTGCAGTAGTGGGGATAAGAAATGTACGCATTTTGATGAATCTTGCTCAAAAACTATTAGTAAGGAATGTTAGGTATGCTCTAGCTTGCATAAAAATATTTTATTTGTTCGCCGTTACTCAAGAATCCCAATATTGTTGTAAATTTCTCGAGAGGTGTTGTGTGTCAAATGTGAAACAAGGACAAGTTATTGCCCTAGGCATTTGGCAAAGTGGCCAATATAGGCTAGTTGACTCTTTCTACAATTGACTTAAAAGCACGCATGGATAGTGACTCCACCGGACAAGATATGTTGGAGGATGGCATTCCTCATAGGCATGTTGACCCTACTCCACCCACCTCACATACACTAGTTGTGGAGGGAATATCCACTTATGTGCGGGAGGAAAAAATATTTTATGTGTGGGCGGATGAAATGCCTAAAAATATAGGATGCAAAAGAGGCAAATAGTGAGATGGCAAGAAAAGCCACTCATGGTCTAATGACGGGAAGAGTTACTCAATCAAAGGCATTGGCTTGGAAGTCAAAAAGCATGATGAATTTTTCTGTTGAGAAAGACTTTTCCCAATGGGAGGGAATAAATGAGCAACATAATAAATAATTAAAAGTTGGTTTTTACTCTTGAGGAGTTAGTTTTTATCTCCTACCATTACAAACAAGGTTATTTCTCCTATTTTTGAGTTGGTTGTTACTACTCCGCAAAGATGGTCACTTAGTTGTTTTTTTCCATAGATGGAATTTTGGACGATGAGGTCTATATGGTGTTGCTTGAATTGAAGGTTTTCAAGTACATGATAGAGATCATCTAGATTCGAGATTGATTAAGTACATACTTGGACTCAAGAAGGCTCCACAAGCCTAGTAAACTCTATTCAATCAATATCTCCAAGTTTCTACTTTCGGGACTCGGAGATTGGGTTGAACTTCTCATCCAATGAATAAATAAATAAACTTCATGGTTTTATTGTATTTGTAAATCAAGACAAACATGTCTTTGGGTTAGGCATTAAGTGGGGGTATTAAAATATATTAGTATATTAGACAACATTTAACGAACTATTAGTTATCTACTAACTAATGTTCATTGTAACCTCCTAAACTATATTATAACTACTTCTAGCATACTAAAATGATGGACACACAAACTCCAAAGTGTGCATTATGGTTTCTCTTCACTCTCTTTCTTTACATCTTCTAATAGGGTGCAATTATGTCACTTCACATATGGTCCTTCACTTTGATCATTATCACTTATATTTTCTATTTCTTATGTCCACATTCACATTTAATGTCTACACCATCTTTATGTTGAACAAGTGTTTTTAAATCTTTTTGAAGATAGACTTTCCTCAAAAGTACTTTCAATGCAATAATTTTTTTATTTTCTCAATTTGTACATCAAACTCATGACTTGTGTATCCGAGATAATTATTAAGAACTTCAAAATCAATCATATTTAAGCCATGTTTACCAAAGTCCATATAAACATAATTTGGACACATTCATTGCAGATTTGCAATGTGTATTGTCCATATTCGTTTGTCACTCAACCTAATTATATATTTTCAATTTTCCGGCTTTTCTTCCCATTGACCAAAAAATTTCAAAATAAGCGCATGAGACTTGAAATTTGTGTGCCTTGGATATTTCTCACAACCATGCTTCCTCTTACTTTTTAACACAAGTATTGGTCGTAGTAACACTTCCTCTACATCAAGAAGGCCTCAAACAAGCAACGTGCCATGAATTTTTTATCATTTAGAGTAACCATATTTGTAGCCAATCATAATTTAAAGATAGGTCATACTTCAAGAGATCGTACATCACATTCCATTGTAATTTTATCCTAAGATCCCATGTGCATGCTCACTTTGTGGTTGGCTATTTGAACTCCATGTCGACTACCCCTTCAAACTAGTGGTTTAACCTATCATTGAATCAATCATTATGTATTTTGTGAACTTGGGTGGGTAAGCCAATTGTAACATTGAGGATTCGGAAGGACTTGGCATCGCCAACCTGTTTGTTCTACCAAAAGAACAACACATTTAGGAAGTCCATCTCATCTTTGAAGCATGACTACAATTCCAAGACCCCTTCATTGTCTAGTTTCATCATACCTCATTTTTATCTCTTGGGCATTCTTCTTGAGTCGAATTTGATGAGCGGGATGAGGTTGCTTCCTCAATGGCTACTTGATTTTTCAAAAATATGATACACTTTTGGCTTTTGATTTCAAAGTAGAGGTCATGTTCTTTTTCCAATTATGTTGGCTTTGGTTGTTATCAACCATCCTTGAGCCTATAGTTCATCATAGGCCTTTTTTTCAACAATATGACTATGAAATTTGATATCAAAGGTTGGTTGTCAATGATTACTTTACGAACCTTAAGAACTCCCAACACCTTTATGCATGTTCATCGGCTTCCACCAATTCAAAAACATCAGCCATATAATAGACTCCCCAAACTCGTCTCGAAGAACATTCACCCCTAACCCGTCGTCAACAATATTATTTGTGATCTTTCTTCCTAGGATTTCCATATGTACGATTGTCGATCATCAAACTAGGTTCATTGTTAGAAGTATTGGATCAATCACTTCATCTCCTACCAATGGGAATTCGACAATGAATTCAATTTCTTGCTTCTTACTCTCTTCATCTCTCCATGCTTACATCATCTAACACTAGGTACATCATGTGCTCCTAGAATAACCAATGTCTTGTCGGGCAACAATTATAGCATTCTTAAATTCTAAAGTGCTTTGCATTATATCGGCATCCTTGACAAATACAATATTTGCCTTGCAATTGCTTTTTATTACTGGAGTTGAGTGGATACCATACTTAAGTGTTCATGTGGTCATCATTCTTCAAATATTTCCCTTTCAACTTCCAACCTCACTTGGTCGGGCTCTCCTTCTCCGTATGAGGGTCAAGATAGTTGTCTTTACTTTTTCCCGGTGATTACCTTAGCTTGTGTTCAATTACATCAATCATGTTCAAGTTTCCTTCCTTAAGACAATTTTTGTCATTATGGTCTTTACATCCACACATCGTAGAGACAAGTCCATGGTGATTACCTTAGCTTTGTGTTCAATTACATCAATCATGTTCAAGTTTCCTTCCTTAGGACATTTTTGTCATTATGGTCTTTACACCCACACATTTGTTGACAAGTCCAATGTTGGTTTGATTGGTGCATGAATTTCTTGCAAAATAGCCCCACTCCTTACATTTTCGAAGTTGTAAGATTGGTCGGCATCGTTGTATTAGATGCAACTACCGCTTCCACCCACATGGTTAAGAAATTTGTTCGTATTTTTTGATTTCAATGCCCATTAAGAGACATACTAGGAGACGTGTCCTTACTCCTTTGAGGCTTCCTCGGGGCGATTGAGTGTGTCAACATCTCTCCTTGAGTGAAGAATACTTTGGTCCCCTTATTTATTAGATTGTGGGGGCAATCTTTAACAATAAGGCCCATAACATGGCATATCTCACAGAACATTCTCTCTCGAAAGTTGGCCTTGATATGACCTTTTATTTTTAAGTCCATGCAACAGAGGACCTTCCCTTCTTCCACTTGTGCTTTGGTTTATGCATCCTCATAACAAGAAGGTGGGACCACCTTCATTTTCCTTCACAAAGAGGGTACCATCCCTTGATGAACAACCTCTTATTCAACATGTTGGATAGCTCTTTTTCAAATTATCCCCACAACTCTTTGAACCTCCTATTGTAGGTTGGTACATTCTCATACTTACACTTCCGGGTATTATAGATCTTTGCTACTGATCTCATTGTTATCTCTCTAAAATCAAAATTCTTTCTTGAATGCTTTCTTAAGTTAGAATTTGGTGCATCGAAAACCAATCAATTGCCACCCCCAAAGTGTGGTTAGGAAGCATTGCACTAAAGACATTTGTATGCCCATTAGCAATCCAGTTGTAAGACATCATGTGATGCGGTATTGGATAATCTAATTTGTCACCAATGCAATTCGGAAGATTCTCCTTTTCTAGAGATAGAGTTGATGGGATTGTAGACCAGCATATTAGTGATGTCATGGTGATCAGCATAGTTAGATATTTTATGCTTGTAATGACTCTTGTTAGTAATGTTCAAGTGTTGATAGTTGTGTCAATGAATAACCATACGTCATTTGTCTTGTAAATAAAAGGATATATGTTAGGGAAAGGGTGTTTGTATAAGGTCCTCCAGATGCAGTACAAATTGAATTAAGACTTAGTCTTTTATAAATACAAGTTGCTTTATTGTTCGAGAACATTTCTACGATATGGTATGTTATGAAATTACTATTTTGTGTACACTATTATTGATAAGTCTAGTATTTCAAAGTAGACATTAACTAGTCTACATTTTAGGTCGTTGCCTTAAAAGAACATCACGTAAAGTCAAAGTTTGTTCAAAGAGAAGTGTAGCATTTCCATAAACCATAACGACGAGAAGATAATAGGACACATAGAGTTCACAAAGAAGACAACTAATGCAGACGAGTAATAATTCATGCTATTGACTCCACATGAAGGTGGAAGAGAGACAATTAGTGAGAAGATCACGAATTTAAATGGTATATATGATTGGTGGAGCAATAACAAAAACGACAAAGGATGTGACAAGCAATGAATTCAAAAATACATCAAGGGAAGTACAATGCCGAAGCCAAATATGCAAGCCAAGGCCGTAGCGTTCAATTGGAATTGGCGGACCCTACGTTAGTGAATATCACACCACTCACTGATAAGGAGAAGGTAGAGAATGCCATACCCCTTTCTAGAGAAACGAAGAGTGGACTTTGTGAGCTAGTTTGGGTTAGAGGATGCAACAAGGAAAACATGTGAAAGTTTGGGCCAGCCCAAACGACAAGTTCAAGCATACAAAATGGGACCTAATGGCGTACATTATAGTCTCCTAATTATTGTTGAAGGAAGGGTCAACCATTGGCATGTTTCGACAGTCTTGCTAATAGAGAAAAGGAAGGTCCGCCACTAACCTTCTTACGGGGGAGATTTGTGTACAAAAACCATGCGAGCCATGGTTACCCCATCAATATCATCTCTAGAAAAGTAGAAGTTCACCGACAACAAATCAAATGTTCTTGTACGACACTACAAAATGTGCATCACCATCTAAAGCGCCAATGAACATACAAATGAACAAATGTGGTTGAGATATTTCCACCACACTTTGCGGAATGGATATTGACCGATACATAGATGTACCAAACTTAAAGAAAGCAACATGGAAAACACACATGAATGCATTTGAGAATCAATTCAAACTCTTGAGGGATGATAATGAAATTATTGTTGAAATCAATACTACCCAACGGGGTAAATATGAGAACGTTCATTCCGATAACAAAAGACCGAGAACAATTAGGAAAACTTAAAAATGAACTTGTTGATGGCTTGAAAAAGAAATGGTTCATTGAAGGGTTGGTACCCTCATTACGAGAAGACGGTGAAGTTGTTCCACCCTCATCCTACAAAGGTTACAACCAAACCATGGCCATTGAAAGGGAGAAAAAGACATCCTCTTGCTCTTAAGGACACAAAGGTGACCATAAATCTAGGAATGAAAGTGAACCTTGACTAACACGAGTTTTGAAAAACACATGTTCCACATAATGGAATTTATGGGATACGATAGGAATGAAGGCAAGGATCTATTGTGTGAGATGTCAAATTATAGGGCATTCAATCAAGGATTACCCATACAATTTGTGGAATAGGAGTTGCCAAGTATTGTTTACACAAAGAGAGCCATCGACACCACCGACCATGCCGCCACAAAAACTATTAACAAGAAAATAATAGTGATGGCAAGAGTTGCATTCAATACAACTCCGAAGGACGACGAATCATACAATGTTGGAAATGTAATAAGTGGAGCCATTTTACAAGGGTTTGTTCTAACCAAAATAGCACAAGACTTCTCTGCTAGGGACCATAAAAATGGAAAGTGTCCAAAACAATCCAACATCAATATGACTCATGCATAGCCAAGGGAAAAGAATTTATGGCAATTGAGCATGTGTGAAGGAAAACAATTACCCCCGGCCAACGTACATAGAAGGAAAGGCTCGTTGAAGAAAGGATGGAAATCGAGAAGACCACGATCAAAGAAAGATGTCAATCAAATGATTATAGAAGCACGACGACGAACAAAATGGATTCCAACAAAGCTATCACACGTCTGCAAAGCCCTATACCTATGAAGATAGATAACTTATTGTATAGCATTAGGAACTCAAGAATGATTTCATTCTACCATAAAAACATTAGCCCAAACATGGAGCATCAATGGCACACCTAACATTGAGTGACGGGGAGCAAAAAGCAGAAAAATAAATACATAGTCCAGCTCCTTGTTAGTGACCAAGTGATCGATCCTATGCTCCTAACTTTGAACCTAGCCCAACAACTGGCATTTGTGCATAAACAAGTTTTGAGAAGGTTTTGACAAACACCATAATTGATGGCGGTTATGATGTGAGTGTTTTTTCAAAGGAGACATGGAAGAGTGTCCTAGAAGCCAACAAAGGCCTCCAATATTCCAACTAGTAGAAACAAATCAAAAGAGAATTATGGTATTGGGTGTATTAATGGGTGAAAAGGTAGATATTGGAACCCAACCCTTTTTGCTGAATTTTGTAGTCATCTCATTGACAAAGAAATCCTATGATGCACTATTGGACCAAGGCTGGTTCATAGCAGCAAATGCCAATCATAACTAGAAAAAGAATTTAATCTCCATTGAAAACAAGGGGTGGAAGTTTCATAGATTTAAAGAATCAAAAAGTGATGAAGCGGCCTCATCAAACACACCGGATTCAAACTTTGAAGAAGGATGCTCAATCGACGAGAACCGAGGTTTGATATACCTAACGATGAAGGAGCATTGACTAACGGTCATGCTCGAAGATGAGATGAGCTCCCTCAACTATCTATTCCACTGGCAAATGGAAGACTATGAAGTGTTCCAACTAAACTACAATATCATCAAGATTAAAAAGAATCAAAACTTACGCAATGGGATGGGTAGAAGCAAATGTCGGTATTGCAAGTCCTTTTGAACCATCAACATCACAAATGGCTTACCCATTGGAGTTCAATGAATACAACGTCAAAGACACAATGTTTGATGGAAAGATGGCACACCACGTAAAACAAGTACCAAACATGACATCTAAAGTGTCGACTCCAATGATCATGTATGAGTGGACCAAGGAAAAAAATAAAAGATGGGCGGATACGACCACTTGAAGCACTATTTATTTTTGCACGGCAATACATGTCGTATGTGTTCAAATGGGTGGTGGCACAAAGGAAACAAAATAGAGAAATATTTGCTCGATAAACAACTCTAATGGATTAACTTTGAGGTTGGAGACCCACCATGAAGTATAAAAGGATGCTTGAAAATAAGTTGTGTAAGTACAAAGCATTAGGTATGGACTATGCAAAAGTGAATGGGATTGCGATAAATGATAATAAGGGTCCACCATTCAAATTTAGAAGTTTATCGATCTAGGGGGGAACATCAACGTCATGGACAATGAACCCTTATATACGGGGTGACAAAGAAATTGAATAGAGGACAAATAAAGGCACAAATAAAGTTCATAACAATTATGAAATTCATGAAAATAATAGTAGTAAAATCATATATATCTTGTTCGAGTCCTATGACAAACACAATTAACTTGGGCCCCACCCATGTTGAACATTCTACTCTAAAGATAAAGCCTAAACGCTCCTTTGTATTATCGAACTTCCAGATTAGTGTTAAACGTGACACCTTGAACAGCCCCACCGTACGCCATCAATCGAACATTAAGGTTTAAACCTATATGAACCTCAAGTTGAATGTACACCTGCTTTGCACATATCAATCATACGAACCTTCCTTCAAGCCTAGGGCCATTTACGACCCTATGTGAATGTCCAGCCCATGTGTCCTCCTATGTAAACTACATGCTTTGTACAAACATATATAGACATTTCCTTTTCCGTACATTTCCATAAACTCCTCCCCAACGTCGTACACTACCCTCTACAACCCACTTATGGCACAACCATGCTTCACTCCCACATGAACTTCTACCCTCTTCTGAATACCCAACAAAATAGTATGACATGTTGGAATTACTATACAGTGCTAGTCGGGTCAGTCAAGAGCCATACGACTTGATACAAGGCACAAAAGGATTTTACCATGTAAAAAGTGTGTTGATCAAATCAATTACTGCAGTTCTCAATTGCATGCAATCTACCAAATAAGTCACCTCTCTATTCGCCATTATAGCTCATTGTACATCTATAGCATTTTCAGATGCCATGTAAAGTAATGCTTTTGTAGTGCCCCTTTTTCGGGCTGAAATTGAAAATCAAAGAACTTGCACAATTCTAAATAGTAAACTGAAGCAAACTGAAATTAAATTCCCAAACCCTGGCAGTAAGTTGTAATGATCCGTAAACTGCCTCTTTTAAACAATAAACAAATCCTATGTTGTGATAATGAATGAACAATTTGAATAAGCTCTTAATATCCAATTTATTATGCAAGAATTATTCACACAATACTGAAAATGAAAGATGCAAGACAAGGAGACAACAATTTTATCTGGAGAAACCCAATGTGGGAAAAAAACTCCAGCTGGGTAAGCAATTGCTTCCCTTCACTATGTAAATCTCCAATACAATACAAGTTTACTGTCAAACTATGACCTTCAAGAAGGATTCAAGCTCCTTCTACTTGCATTACTTGCTTACAATCCTCCACAAGAAAGAACTCAACTCTTTATGAACAAAACAAGAACAATTCCAAATTCCTCCTTTGCTCACACTTGAATTCACTCAAATCACTTGCTTGGATGAATAAATGAACTGGTATTTATAATTGCTCTGTTAAGGAAGGAAGGAGGAAGTTGATTCAGAGCTATACACAATTACCGTGCATTCAAGTAGTTAAGGAGAGATCAATCAACAACTTACACCCAAGCTCTACATATGAGGATCTTCTCAAGAAGTCTAGAATGACTTTAAAATGCAATAACTGATCACATTCGCCTTAGGTGGTAGACTCAAACACAATACCTGCTTATACCCTTCATTCAATGTCATTTCAACTCCAAGATGACCTCATTTCATAAAAATTCCATTAATCCTTACCCTTTCTTTAACTTGTCCTTCACCTCTCTTCAATAGCTCCTTAGCACAAACAAACAACTTTGGCCTATTTAGCCTTCACCAATTCTTTCTGCACCTTTACCCTGTTTCACACCTTCAATCGGGGTTAAATCAATGATCATTAATTTCTCCTCTTTCCTATCAAACTGCCCATTGTAATCTCTTAAGACAATGTACTCTACACATTTCATGGTTGGAATGAACTAGAAATACCCATAACAAATTGAAAACATCTTCAAATACCATTTTGGCACAATGTGGTGTAGGGTAACTTTTAGAAACGAACTCCTTTATCTTCTCTCTAAAACACCTTTTCTCTCTCTTAGCCTTCTAGGACTCTTAAAGCCCCGTCTCCGAACCATTTTCCTTCATAACTTTTGATAGAGTGACTATTATGACAAACTATAATCTATTTGGGATACCCATTTGCATGTTCTTTTTGTGTATCAAGTTTCAAGCTTGGTTTCCTCCTCTAAGACCTACTTCCTTTGTAACTCGTCCTTCTCGTTAGGCCTCTAAGCGTGTTCACTATCCTTCTACTCGATTGTCACGTTATTCTCCGATTTCCTCCAATGAAAACCAAGATTCCTTTTGAATCACCTAAAGGACCTTGTCAACATTAATTCTTTCAAGATTTGGGTCAGGATTCATTGTTTAAGAGTTTCAAATCTAATTTTTCCACTAAACCATAGTTGTGTGATAGTCCCGACCCAAAAGCATTCAAACTCTTATAACATGAAGTGTACTTATTTCCAAATCTTGGCATTTGACCCCACGGCATTAGATTTTTAGTTTTGTTTTACCGGTGATCCACAACAACGAGTATAGTGTCATCAACTATGTAAAGGATTACCTACATGCACGTTTAGGACAAGCTATTGAAACCCTCACTTGAAAACTTTAAAGAGTTTAACAACTTGTTTCGAGGGAAGCTTAAAAATGGTTCAACATACTTATTAGCACAACTCTTTTGATGATTTCATTTCTTCCCTGCATTCATCAAATATCTATGGTTCATCAAACCAAGCCACCACAGTCCTCCTCTACTTGAGATTATCTTTGCATGCAAGGCAAAATATCAAGCTACTCAACTTTCAAACCTTGAAATAACAAATCCATCACTTACCTTCACGTGGTCCCTGTTGGAAAGACTTTATAATCATAGTAATAATCAAAAACACCCAAAACCTTATTAAACTCAACCTCATTGTGTCCGCACAGTCTAATGCATCAATGTTCATACAAGAAACCAGAGAACTTCAACTCACACTTCCATTAATCCTCCTCCAAAGGTTCAATCACACTTTCCAAATGCAAAATAGGGCAATCCGACAAGTTCTAAAACACAAACTCATAATCAATCATGAGCAAGACAAGATATTCATCAAAGAAACAAAGTTATTCATAATCTTTACTATATTTGCTTACAAAAATGCATGCTTCATCATGCTTCCGTCCTTTGACCTCGAGGAACTTTCCTTTACTTTACTTCCTCTCTCACCTTCCTCAGAAGGTTTCTTTCTCTAGCTTCCTCCTTCACTCAAATCCATCCTTCTTTTAATCTCATTCACCCTCACAATTAACCCTAACAAACATTCTCACAGGATTCATAAGCCATACATAGCTAATATAAGCATGTTACATCATTTGTAAACATTTATGACTCCCACACACACTTGAGGGTTCATTTTTACATGACTAGACCCTTTACACTTGAAAAACACCAAGACTCTTTGACAACTCATCCTTGTCTCTCTCATACATGCTTTAGAAATTCAAACTTGGAAATGGAGGGAAAACACCATTTTGAAATTTCAAACTCTTAAACACCTAAGACTCTCTCTCCCATGACTTAGCATACTCTAAAACACTCAAATTGACCTCTATAACCATGATTGAATGAAAATTGCATCGATAATGTCCTTTGACGATGCTCCCGCATCGAAATGAAACAAATTGATTGGGGAAGGTTAAACGTTTGCAACCGTTCACCTTCACATTTCTTTTAATTGTTGTAAACTCGTCGTTTAATTGTTGCATAACGATTGCAGAATTGCCGCATAACTGCTACCAAACTTCCTTCTTAGAATAGAACTCTCTTGCCTTGTCATTTGAAGTTGTCCAGGATCACCTTCAACTGACTCAACCATTCTTATGTTAAATTTACATGTGAGAGAGAGAGAGAGAGGATCTTACAAGTTAAACAAAGAATACATAGAATTGGGTACTTCTAGATCCATTTTTAGATCATGTAAATATATTATTTTAATGATAGAAATCAGCTAAAAACTTGTTGGAAACAATTTAGAAACCCTTCAAAATAATATTCCTCAAATCTGAAAATGATTGCAAAAGAAAAGCACTGCAAAATATATCATTTTTATCAATTTAATATCAGCTAGAAGTTAAACAATAAATACCCTTACAAATATGGCTGGAAATGAATGATTCCAAGCCCCAAATTGAAGTACAATGAAGATTCCAGCTGCTAAAAATAGGAGAAACACAATGATGGTTGAATTTGATGGTCCCATTCCTAGAATACCCCAAACTCTACCTTAGGAAAAAAAGCCACCGTTGGGAAGGGCTGGAAATGCCTTCAAAACGGAATACAACTCCTTATGAGATCACCCTTTTGCAAGCTTCAAGGGTTTCGTCCTCAAACCAGCCCACTATTGAGAGGTTTCATTCTCAATAGGTCTTCCAAGAGGTTTTCGTCCTCAATGGATGAGAGAGAAAGTAAAGCATGCTCCAACTCTAAGAGAATAAATTCCAAAAGCAGCATAAACATCTTCCAAGCCAAGCGACCCCTTTAAATAGCTAGAGGTGGCACCAAAACCAAATAGAATCCTCCTAAAGAGGACTGACCTCCTTGGAGACATAATAGTTCCTTTTTCTTTTATTTTTCAATTGGCTTTTCTCCTTTTTCCCAGCCGACTTGACTATACTTAGAAAATTACTTTAAAATAATGCAAAGCTCACAAAAACAACTGAAAATCATGACATTAACCTCCCTTGCTCATTCCCTTTTTGCCCACAAGAAGTGGAATGGGCTCAAGGTCTTTGAAATGACTAGCCTAGAAAAAGCGAGACATTACAGTTTCTCAAAAAGTTGGTTGTCAACATGGCTTTTCAAGGGTTGTAGAAGAATCAAATTGTGCGTGGCTTTGAGAGCGCTGCCCCCGAGGCCCACGGTTTAAGGGCAGTGTGCTTCCCCTCAATCCAATTGGGGTGACACCCACAACTCCCACTTTGATTTCAAAAGACTAAAAAGGAAATTGGTTTATAATAGCATTGGGTGAAACGTACATTTTCTTGACTCCATGGACCAAAGGATGCCAACAATTTATCCAACACTTCCAGCTACGACAACTTCTACGTCAGCTCCAACTGGACTCTCTTCTTTCCTTTTCATTTGTATTTTCATCATGTTGTCTATTAATTGTGTCAAAAGGGACTTCGATTTGTTTTAAGGGGAACTTGATGTCGACTGGCATATTATTATTGTCATGGTTATCAACATAATTACATATTTCAATTTGTAATGACTCTTGTTGGTTATGTTCGGGTGTTTACAATTGTCTCAACCAACTACTATTTAAGGCATTTGTCTTACAAATACAAGGTTATACGTTAGGAAATGGCACTTGCATCATGTCCTTCCCGTGTTATACAAATTGTTAAAAGACTTATCTTTTACGAATACAAGCTGCTATTGTTAGGGTAGTTTGCTCTAATGTGCTATTCTATGCAATTACTATTATGTAGACGTTGTTATTGATAAGTCTAGCATTTCAGTGGACGTTGACTAGTCTACAAGGGTAACCATGGCTAAAGTTACAGGTTTGGTTATTGGTTGCTTTTGAGACATCCCTATGCTCAACCCTATCTTCCGCAGGGATTCAAACACTAGCTTTCTCACCGGCATGTCCCCTTTCAGTACTACTCCCTTAAATTTGATTGCTTTGTGTTGCCCTTGTGTATTTAACTGCGTAAGCACTAAACATGTTTTCTATTCTGCATTTATTTGTTTCATGTGCAGCGCGTTCTTCTTATGTGAAGAATTTGTTATTGTATTTGGTCGAGACATACAATTTACACAGGATTTCCACATGGCACATACTATTATTCAATAATTAAGGGATATATGCACGTTTGGCATATCCTATTTTACAGGATATGAGGTTATCATATTCCACGCATCTCTCAACCACTAGCTATGTGATGCGGGGCATCTTCAAATGACAGCAAACAATGCAAATTTCCATGGTTATAAGGACAATGAGGTCAAATTAAGTATGTGGAGTCATGAAGGAGGGAGGGACTCAGTGTGAGAGTTGGAAATTTCAAAAATATAGTTTCCCTCCAAATTGTCATTCAAATTATAAAAGCATGTAATGAGCAATATGGGCTTGTAAAAGTATTAAAAAGGGTGTCTTCAAGTGTGTGAGGGTCCTAGGGGTGTAATAGAGTCTATGAAATGTTTAAATTATGTAAAAATGCCTTCCTTATGTTATATGGGTATATGGAATGTCCATGAGTCATCAATAATCAGTTATGAATTCAAGAAGAAGTTACATGCAAGAGGGAATTTGAATATATGGAAGGCGGCAGGGTTCTAGGAATTGGCATACACCATGAACAAGGTAAAGGGTATCTAAGGGAGCTTTCACTTTTTTGTGGGTAGGTTTAGAAGTCCTCAACCATGAATGTTCCAAGGTGCATTGTCTTAAGGGCACTTAGAAGGCAATTTTGACAAAGAGGAGAAGTTTGGTGAAGTATGTTGTTTGGGTCCCTTTTGGTGTAGTTTATTGTTAGTTCTAACCTTGTTTAAAGTGAACAACAGGTTACAAAGCAGTGGAGAGGTTATAGAAGACTAAAAAGGCAAAAGTTGCTAATTAAGCTAAGTAAGGGGATGATATCTTGAGTATGAACCATTGGCATAAGTGTGTATGGCACTGAATAAGATGTTGAAACAGAGCATTGAGTTGGTAATGACCTTTTAGTGTGAAACAGCTAAGATTTGCAAGTTTTTAAGTCTTTTTAGGCTTGTGAAAGATCCTCTTATGCAGAGAGTCAAGTGTAAGCTATGTAAACTCTCTTGAACTTGTGTGAATGTACAATGCATGGTTGTTTTCTTAAACCTCTCTGCATCACTATGTTTTATGGATGTAACCATAACTGATTATATAATCAAACTATATGTGATAACCTAAGTAAATTCCCAAAATCCCCCTCTTATTACGTATAGTTCAAACACTAGTAGAGAATCAATATCCTCTGTGAAATGGAACATTCTCGCAGTTCATCACACTTCTATTAGGCCTGTTTCAAGCTCTCCTTTCTATCAGTACTTAATGCTACAGCCGCCCTTATGTGAACAACAACACCTACAAAATAAGGACACTAAACTCACACAGGAAAATGACTCCTTGGATGGCCATTTGGAAAAGATTTGTCTCATATTTCAAAAGCAGCTTAGCCGGTAGACTCACCTCACTCACAACCATGCCTATAATGTTGTTGTGTATAAGCAGGAGTTGTCACAACTGCCAACCCAAGTGGCAGAACTTCGCTAGGTGGAAGCTAAGAGAGATAATTTAAAGGGGAGGATACAGGAAGCAGTTCAAATGACAATGTGTTCCAAGGAATGTGAGATCATCACCGAAAGCCATTTGAAGAAGTGTATTGACGAGGTGTACGCACGTAGAGATGATGTGAAACAGTTGAAGTCAAGTGGAGTAGCCTCTTCAGGTTCAGCTAGAGCAGCCATACCTCCAAGGCTGTCTTGTTCTTTGCATCCTTCACCTCATTCTTCTTCATATTCTATTGGTGTTGTATTGAATGGGACTCCAACTTGTTTACAAGAGAGGATTCGGAGGACAATCTTTTTGTAACTGTTTTCGTTATGTTGTTAATTCATTTTTCGTTGACTTTTGGTAGTATATTAATCATTTTTTTAATTATGAGGTTGTCTTAACCGAAAACTATTGCTCTTATAAATAGCAAGTTGAATGTCAACAAAGGAGCACTGATGTGCATAGTTGTCCTTGTATCAAGCATTGCATTGTACACTACCTGATGCGATAAAGCTATTGTTATTTTATATTATTCTGCGTCATATTCAGATGAGACGTAATTATAATTCTGCATGCAGAGTTCTTTAATAGTGTAGCATTTTGTAATAAACAACCTCTAGAGACCTTACTATCCATTTAAACTATTTGAGGAAAAAATAGGCACACGCACTCAAATTTCTCCCCATATTCATACGCCTTAGAAGTCCAACTTTTGTTTTCCCCTCAAGAAAGGACCTCACTAAATCAATCAGGAGGATATTCACAGACAGTACATCAAACAACATAGTTTTCTACTCTCAATCCTAAGATTTGATAGGAGTATTGTCTGACTGAACTATTTGACACAGCAATGGGCGTGCACACTCAATTTTTTCTCTTGACCTTAAAACTTTGCACTATTAGAATATGAAAATTAAAGAGCACTTCATTACAAATGGCTGGCATGTTATGCAATTAGAGGGAAGTGTTACTGACATTCTAAAAGCCTCTTTGCTTCTTCCATTCTTTAAACCAGAGGTGCTCAGTTTTTGTTCTCTAACAATCTTTATGAGGATCTCCTAGATCTGCTAAATTGATTGCATATTTCCATTCAATATTACTCGGTAAAGGCACTACACATCATGAAGCCTCAACCAACATTGATAAAATCGAATGAAACTAGTCATGCAGTGTAGTTCTCACACTTTACAAGAACAGACCTGGAACCTCGAATCCTGCAATCGATAAATAAGGACACTCAGATCTCATTGCATTTACTGTAAATTTCATATACAGACCAGAATCACAAATTTCTTTGTTTCTGCCATGAGATCTTTGACCTCAGTTCGTAAGAGAAAATACAATTATCTGCAGCTTTCAACAATATCTCAACCAGCACCATCCCAGCCCAAGTCAAATTTAGTGACCCTGCAATCGATAATCTTCCAAAACCCTCTTTAATTTCATAGATACTCTTAACTAGTGGTTCTTTTGTCCTCTCAAGGGAGGTTTTGAACCCTTGTTTTTGGTGACATCTCTTTTCATTTTCCAGGGGTTTTATAGACACCGCCTTACTAGTGATATATTTGGGGTTTTGTGATATCATCTTCAGCACTCAAAGATCTTTTGCTGTACAATTAATATAACCACAAAGGTTTTAAACTTTTATGTGAAGCACGAGTATCAATTTTATAACGACATATGTTTTAAGTGATGTACAAGTAAGATTTTATAACCACAAATTTTTATGTGGTAATAGACATCAAACAACATGACCAATAATAAACTCACAAATGTCAACTAGTAAGCAATTAAATTCACAGTTTAAAAATTAAATTCTGACTCAATAAATTTACTCTCAACAGAGCAAATAAAATTACAATTTATAAAATAAAGACTGTGCAAGGAATTTATTTTTCATTGAAACAATGTCTTCTCAGAAGAGCAGAGCTGAAACATGCATTTTCAAACAAAACCAGGAATGAACCTTGTCTTGAGAGTCTGAGACATAATAACTTGCAACCAAAAATCACAAACAAATTTCAATAACAGAATTAAAAACCTCAGTAGGAAAAATAAAGGAAACATCAAATAGCGGACATATTCAATCTCTTGGAATCTCTTCTTAACTTTCGATAGACCTTTGTTCTATAATGGGCACTGAAGAAATGAATCTCCTCAAACGCTTATGAGGATAAAAATCCCAGTAAGAACTCCATTTTTTCAATCATTATATTATATCCTAGGTCTAATTGAAACATAAATCCATACCCATCATAAACAACTTTAAATATTTCCACAACCATAAATTATACAATATAAAAGAAAATAAAATGCTTTGTTGTTGATTCATAGGGCCCTCACGGCCTAGGCAGTTACCTTGCTCCTAGCCAAGCTTCCCCAAACAGTCGATAAGCCTGGATAAACAGGAGGTTGTCGCCACCAAAGTCATCGAAAGCATAGTCGACATAGTGGACAAGAAATCGATTTCGCTCAGCTCCATCAGAAGATTCCTGTTGTACCCTACACTTAAAAGGTTCCTAAATTCAGACAATTTTGAAATAAGTAAAGAACCTTCTATGATATGTTCAAAATACATGCAACTATTATCAAAAAGCAAATCACAATGTCTTAAAGTCCAAGTACTCAATCCTCTTAAGGTTATGCAACAGATCCAAAGTGAATTAAGAAAAGTGCCACGCCCAGTTGCTTGCATAAATTCCTAAGAGTATGCCAAATATCAATATGGTTAATAAACCATCAAAATGTTCTCTGCAAAAGAAATAAAAGGCTACAGATAAATGAACACTAGTCTCCCCTTTATACACAATATATGACATCTACTCTAAAGATTGGATTGGCGTGATATGAGTATTACTAATGTTTTCAACTTTTCAGAATATTTTTAACACCTTGTGTTAAGTTTTCAGACGTATGATACAATGCATGGTACTTGGATAAGATTGCCTAAATATATTAGCCAGGTCATCTAGAACATAATGCCCTCGACAATCACAAGAAAGAGGAAGAAACACATCAGTTTTGTAGTAAAAATATAAACCTAAATGTGCTCACAGAATTCACGGAAAAAGTAAAGAATCCATGATCCATCCGATACATATGGGACTTCCCAGCACACCTGACTGTGCTTAGGCTACAGGATGTGCATATGGGATTCCAGGTTGGAATCATAGGCTTTTCACTGTTAAGCACACTCAGGTGGGGCACACATGACTCAAGTAAAGTGACCAGAAATTCTTTGGAAGATGTCTGATGTGGTTCATCGATGCCACACATAGATACCCTTTCTATAAGTTGTAACACGTCACAACAGAACACGTATTTTCATGACCTATTTAGGCTCAGCTGGACAAGGGCAAGGGCCACCATATATGGTCTAGTCGGCAACCCCCGACAAAGGAGGGGATTAACTCAGTGAAAGAGAGGATTAATCCAATGAAGGAGGGGGGGAAAGCGGGGCAGGAGGGGGAGTACGGTAACGGGAGTTAACCTGACAAAGGAGCCACTCCCCAACGAAACACTTACCCATCTCATACAGAACACATGTTTTTCCCACAAACGAATAGATGGAGCTCCACTAGGGAGAAACTTTTGTAGATACCGTCATCAAGTTGCTTCACTCTCATCCGGTTGAATGCCAATCGAGGCATTAAGCATCGAACCTGCTTGTTTTAATCAACACGACAATAGAATGATCATAGCTTTCTAGCAAGTCAAACACCATCCAAGCCGACTAATCTTTTGGGAACGATCCTTGATTTATACCAGCGATCGACACCATATAAACCAAAACAAATCTTGTATTTTTGACGAGAATGTTAGCACTCATATTTGGGAACCAAAATTTGGGAATGACTCATCCTAGGACTATCTATTGTTCTATTATTTTACTCCTACGACTAAATCATGGTCGGAGATCAGTCGCTCATTTTCAAGAGAACAAAGTATGGGCTCGACCTAACAGTAGGGAACAGTGCTTGTGCTTGACCACACAATGCCCGATCAGATTAGTAGATCATAGATTGTTAGAAGATCGAGGCAAAGATAGTGATGGGGTATCGCAACAGCGGGTTCTTCCCAAACATAGATCAATGCAGATACGACAGCAGCCACAAGCAAAAACCCATTAAACATAGATCAAGGAGGGCCTTTATGAATTTGATCAATGCCTTGATCCAAAGCCAATAGACTTTCACATGCCATGATAGTGAGCCATCAGTTCCTCTAGGGCTTTTTTGCTCAGCCAACTAGAGCTAAAGCAAAGGTAGGCATTCATGCAACTTCAGGTCACTTATGCTCTCTATTGAAAGGTAAAAACAGAATTACAAGAAACAATAAAAGAAGCATCAAATCTTGAGCAACCATCAGACCAGAAAAATACACTACAAAATCGGAGGTTTAGACATCATAAAAAAATTATCATGCCATGGCTGAAGGCCGCCCTCCTCAAAGGACATGAGGTCAAAAAAACACTGAAATTTACTACAGATTGAAATAAATAACATCAAGTCCATTATGAGGTTAAATTTCAGCATTACTTGTTCATCATAGACTCAAGGTAGCCATCTTCTATCATTATTTCATTCACAAAATACCAACGTAAAACCCGTCTTCCCCAATCATTTATGCAACTGCAAGATACATCTTTTAAATTAGTGACAGCTGCAATTGGTTGGAAAGACCCCTCAAATATTACTCGATATTATAAGATGGCTAGGCATCTTCC
Organism: Taxus wallichiana var. yunnanensis; assembly: GCA_018340775.1. Taxonomy (NCBI): domain Eukaryota; kingdom Viridiplantae; phylum Streptophyta; class Pinopsida; order Cupressales; family Taxaceae; genus Taxus; species Taxus wallichiana. Next base: position 89,296,414 of record CM031233.1, on the reverse strand, counting down.
AATTGACCCAAGCTCCAAATAAAATGCCCTACAAAATAGCAGGCTTACACAACATTGGAATTTTATCATGCCATGGCCAAAAGTTGTCTTCCTCAAAGGACATAAGTCGAAACAAACACTGAAATTTTCTATAGATTGGAATAAATAACATCAAACCCATTATGAGGTTAAATTTTAGCACTACTTGTTCTTCGTAGACTCAATGTCGCCATCTTCTATCATTATTCCATTCACAAAATACTAATGCAAAATCCGTCTGCCACATTAATCTATTTAGCTATATGATAGTGACAGCTGTAATTGGTTGGAAGAACCCCTCAAAGATTACTAGATATTACAAGATGGCTAGATATCTTCTAATAGACCCAAGCTCCAACCAATTCCTCTATGCAGATCAACAAGACAAATAGTAAGCATGTGAATATGAGTAGAAATCTCACAGATATCAAAACGGGATCATCATCGAGCTCTTTGAAGTCACATAGAGAACTTAGTCCCTAAAAATCTGAGATGTATACCATTCTTCAATATCACCTAACAGCCTTCAGCTACATCTCAGTTTCAACATGCACTAAGACTAATATCAGATGATATGATTCTATATGATGCTAATAATTCTGCACAATTGATTCAGTAACATAGTTGTCTGGCATCATAAAAAGAACACATTTCAATTTTATAGGCTATAAACTAACCAGTGCTAGATAGGATTGCACCCTGCCATGCATGTGACACTCTAGATGTCCCCTTAGCGTGTCCTGCAACCTGGGACCTTGCCCTTGATGTCCCAGTGACGTTTTGGCTCCTCTAGAGCCATTCCAAGGGTGTTTCCTTTTCCTTCAGCCCAGAAATTAAGTGTCGATCGTCATTGATGAGTATGTACACGTCATAATTTTCCGTTCTTTCAGCAATCATTCTACTACTTGCTAAAACTTTTCACTTAAACCAACATCCCACGTAATTCTATCTTATTAGTTTAGGCCATGAACATTTTTGTATAGATCATGTGTGTTTGTTTGGCAATCTGCATGTGAATCATAATTTGAAGCCCAAATATCTCCTACATTGAAAAAAACCATTATGTAACAAGCGAAACTCAACATGTTGCTGCTAATTCAATTTCTGGAATGTTTCAGAAATAGGAATGTTACAAACAGTAACATTAATAGAAAAATTGTAAATAGTAGGGATTTTAATCAGAAGGCAGGAAAACCTAGATTTCCACTTGAGGATTGCAATCAAATTCCTAATAGGAACCCAAAATAAAATGAAACAAAACATAGCATAGTACATATTTCTTCACTTACAGGTTCAAATTTGCAGTATGTGGCCAGGGAAAAGGACTGTATGTGTGATATTTTAACAGCACAATGTGAGAGTTTTAATCCAGTATCTTTAATAAAATCATTCCATTCTTCTTCCAAAATTATTGCTGAGAAATCCACACATCTATAGAAGGCAAAAATTTTGGATGTAAAAGATAGCCATTAAGACAAGAAAACATCCTCATTCAAAGTATTGATTAATGATACCTTGTCAAAATATTAACCATAGCACGGAAGGCAGCCACCTGCATAGATCAAAATAAAAAATCAGCACAGTTTCACCTAAAAATGGACCCTTTCTTTTGTGTCAACAAGGAAAGAACTTCTGCATATTATCTCAAATGGCATATGTGTTCCATTGTAATGAGAACCTTGGACTTCAAGCAGCCTGAGGGCACTTTTCACATTTAGCAAGTACCATTCAATTCAAGCTTGCATACATATTTTGAAAAAGAGAACATTATCCCAGCTTGCTAACATGTAAAATTCTATTGCCAGAATGTAACATCATAGTTCAACCACCCCAAGGGCCCATTGCACATTCAGCAATTATCCTCCAATTCAATGCTTTCATACATTTTATAAAAAAGAGAACATTATCTCGATTCTCAGCTTCATGAAATGTAAAACAAATACTACCAGAATGGAACATAATAGTACATAGGTACATGAGCATTGTGTCAAAGAACCAAAACTAAATGGATAACTCTAGAAAACAAGCAAATTCAAAAGTATGTTATCAGTGATAAAATATAATGATTCAAGACTCCTTTATAATCCACAGCTCACACATTGCCCACAAATGACCAACCACACTGCTAAGGCTTTCACTTACAATCCTAACTAGGGATTTGATTGTTCAATGCTTTCATATGCAGGAGATTGAAACCAGGTCTGTGATGTCCACCTCTTTTACACGAGCTCACCATGAGACCCTTTTTCCCTAGTTGACTTCCCGGGGCTTAAAGGGAAATGCAAGGGAAGTACTTTATCGTTATATTTTTAAGTTGTTTTATTAAGCCTTGTAATATTTGTAAAAAAACAACTTTAAGTTATAACGATTAATTAGAAAGGGGAAAAGTGTAATGATAAACTAAGACATAAAGGTGGTCACTTTAATTTAATAAAGTGCACCTACCACATGGAGCGACCCACATGGAGTAGTGTGCCCAGAAAAAGTATAAAAGAAGATCAGGGGTTCATTTGTAATCATCTTGATTTACTATTTTCTTATATGAGAGAGCATTCTTGCTTCTTTTCAGCTGTTAAGGACGAAACCCCTTGAGAGCAAGCTATTGAGGACGAAACCCCTCATTAGTATTCAGATCTGAGTACCGAAACCCTCATTTTTTTCACTTTAGACCTCAGAAAGACGGACATCAGCAAGGGAATCGAGTTCAAGAATGTCGCAGCGATTGTCAATGGTTTGAAGGAGTTTTGGATCAATTTATGGCCATTTCCAGCCTGGGCACCCCATTTTGGGAATTCAAGATGGAATTTATGTGTTCCCGTTGCTGGAAAATTCTGTAAGAAATATCTATGATTATTGTCATCCCATAGATCCTTTTCAGTTATTATGTGTGTTGTAATTCTGCATATTTCTCTACCCCCAGTCAGATCTATCAGGTATCAGGAACCCATTTCTCCCACCCGAGGCTCCCTACCTCAGGCACGTCTCAGGGCCCCTCCACATAGACAGCGATCCACCAGGCTTACAGAGAGGCACCGCCTTCCTCCCGGACACCTGCTTCCCAGACATTCCACAGTCTCAGCTACTGGTCATCGGCGCATTGCAAGTTACTCCCATCTGGCCTTGAGTGTTAGGTGATGTTGTTGGGGGTGTTGCTCCTTCCACTCCCCCCCACACCGTCATCCTATTCTTCTTCTTTTCTGGTTTCTCAGCTTTTGCTGCTTCCTTCTCTTCCTCTTCTTCTCTCATTGTATTTCGGGCGACCCATTTGGGTCCTCTTGCTGGGTTTGTTTGCTTTGTACTCTGCAGTCCCATTGACCTACTTTTGTGGTCATGTGTTGGACATTAATAATATTATCTTATCTTATCTATCTAGATATGAATTTCCAAATTTTGCAGCTGTTTAGCTTGAAAAATAATTAAATTAAAATCAGATCTGTGTTTTCATCCGAAATAAAAGGAGGATTTGGTTCTAAAAATATTGCAAGTGTTTCCAAACAGTTTTTAAATTTTTTGCAAGGGTTTAGAGTGAAGAAATCAATTTCTTTAATTTTCTGCATAAGGGTTTCGGGCAATTTCAGATCTGCTATGTTTTTTATAAAAAAGGGATAATCATATTACAGGGTCATCAATGGGAGAAAGAGTTGTGATAAATAGAAATGGTAACATACTCCTTACTCTAGTGCAAAATGTCTTGCACAAATTGAGGAAGAGCCAATTGTTCTGATTCACACACTTGTAATAGTTGTAAGTACTCTAGTATTAGAATCAATAGATGGATCCTTACTGGATTTTTCCCGCCAATTTCGGGGTGGGGTGGATAGCGGGGATAGAGGGGTGGTTTAAAAAAATGATCAATAACCCCTGAATATACTATCAAATGTGATAAAAACATATTAGCCCACATGTTAGACATCCAACCAATTAATTCAAACCCCATGCAGCTAAGCATCACAATCTATCACGTTGGTACGAAAGGAGAATCATTTGACCAAGCGGTTAAGGGCATAAGATTTATTATGTTTTGGCCTTCCGTCTACTTTCATTTTAAACAGTTAATGGTGTGACTGGTATTAGGCATAATAAGAAGAGTTGAAATTACTAAGCTTGCATGTAAGCATTGAGATTAGTTCCACTTTGTGAGAGTAAGTACGAAGTATCGAGAATTTCTTCTATTTGGATATGAATTCTAATCTCTCAACACTTGAGCAAAAGAAAAGGGAAACAATGGCAGGAACCTATAGGCTTGGGAGTAAGATTTTTAAGGCGATGAAAGGACAAAGAAGAAAGAATCTTGACTGAGAGCACCAAGGAAAAGGCAAATACAGAGATTGTGGCTTTTCCAGTATCAGAGAAGGAAAAGTCCTTTTGGTCGCGAAAGAAAGAAAGAAATTATACTAAAATGACAAGTGAACAAAGTAGATCAATGGGACTCAACAAGTATATCTTATCCAGTTATAATAAAATGGGGAAAAGCCCAAAATATATTTGAAAATGAAAACAAAATCCACAATCAAACTAAACATTATGCTGACCAGAGTACGAAAATCCATCTACCACGGATTAACCTTAAAAGGTACCCCTATACATGTTTGGAGATATATTATCATGAATTACAGATAGTCCAAATATAAGAAATATTACAACTACCCTTGTGAAAGAAACTCCATGCTATAAACATCAATCAAGAAGAGAAAGCAAATATGGACCTCAGTTGGCAATATCCCAGGTCTATATTAAAATCAGAGAGCAGTGCTGAATAGCAAGGACAACACTGTTATCAACAACTGTGTGTGAGCCAATATAAGACCAGATAATGTTGAAAGGTGAGTGACCTGGTTTAAGCGAGCCTGACTAGGCAATCCTGGGGAGGGAGCACAACCTGTCTCTCAAAAACTCTCCTAGCAACCAAGATCGTCAATCCCTCAAAAGCACATAGAAAACTGATAATGTGTGGTTACCTAGGTCACTTGTACTGTTAGCAAGGTGGGATGGTTGGCTTTCAAGACCAAAGAACAAAGAATCCACCACATCGATTACAAGAAAGTGGAGGAGCACCCGCAGTCCATAGCTCTATCAACATTCATGCGCACAAATGTAATGTCCAGTGGATACTTGGCACCCACATAACTAGAGGAATCTAGTACTCATCGGTGACAACTATAGCATCTGATGCATGAGTGTTTTTTTCTCGAAGGTATAAAGCACAAGTCTGTATAACACCTTTGGTCTGGAAAATTAAAATAAAATGTAGACAGCGGCCCTCCAGAATCTTAATATAGGCAATTAAATATCTCTAGAGAAAGTCAACAAACAAGGGAAGAAGCCAAAGAAATCCCGGCTAGCATAAAAAAGTTCACTGCAATAGTGTACCTCCTCCACATCTAAGATATAATATTAATATTCTGGAGAATGTAGAAGAAAACTAACAAGATAATAAATATTGGCTACAGATTTAAGGGGGAAAAGAACAGCTATCAATGCAACGGAAGCAGCTGAAGAAGTCAAAAACTTAAGGTTGATGACAGAGGAGCCAAGCTCATGCAAGCATGTGCAGCATAAAGGAAATTCGAAAGGAACGGCCATCTTAGCAACAAGCTTATTGCCTGCTTTTCTTTCAGGGAGGAAACAGCAGGGGAAGGAGTCCAAGTGGTAATGTCTGTATAACTCTGCAGGGGGTTTGACTCAAATAGAGTGTTAAAATATAGCACTTTATATAGCATGTAAAACACTTATGTAGTTGTTCAGTTGGTAACTGTTCAACCAATCTGTAACCACCTCTTCACATATAAATAAACCTTTGCCTGTGTCATTTGAACCGAGCAGTTTGCCTTCTCTGAATTCTTTCTTCTCTTTGCATATTCTAACATTGGTATCAGAGCGATTTGCCCAAGGAAGCCCTTGGAGGGTACGGGAGATTAACACAGAATTCGAGGAAGCCCTGACAGGGCACGAATTGGAGGGAGGTTAGGACATTTGAGGGCAGAGAAGGCAGTCCTCATTCATTCGCTGCAGGACAGAAGCAATCGTTTGAAGGAGCCAGAAGAAGTGGTTCATGGGCAGTCGAACCAGTTGGGGCTGTGGGCACAGAAATCGTGCAAGTCTTTTACAGTTGAGAGGGGCAGAAAGAATAAAAATCCAGCAGAAAGAGAGGTGAAGCAAATACCAGTCGTTTTTCTTATGAAAAATTGTGGCTCGAAGGTGTAAAGTCGTGGCTGCTAAAAAGAACGAGGATCAGTTGCAGTTTGATGCAGGGGGCAGAATAATATCCCTGTGAACAGCGGTAAAGTCGTGGTCAAGGAAAATCGAGGGCACAAAGTCGTGAAGGCAAAAACGAGGGCAAAACGAGTTCGTGAAGGCAAAAACAAGGGCAAAACGAGTTCACCATATGCTGGTTCGTTGGAGCAAAGTCATGTGAAGAAAGGAGTTTAATATTCTCGAAGGATTCAAGGGCATCATTTGGTTTATATTCTTCCTTTTGAAAAGTCGATGAAAATTTTCCCACAAAGGTACCTTGCTTTTGAATAATCAAATTTGGAGGAATAAGTAATAATATTTTAATACAAGCAAATATAGTTGGGTGATTTGCATAATTTAATATTACTTGTTGGACTAAGTAATACTTGGAGGGATAATACATTATTTTATTGGTGTCGCAAACTTTTATTTTATTATTTCGACTTTGGAATAATAAAATGGCAAATATTTCAAACCCGACTTTGCTGGAGACACAAAAATTAATGGGCACTAATTTCAATGTTTGGAGTCATAAGATTTTAACGGTCATGAGTTTCGTGATTGTGATAAAATAATCAAGGGTGATGAAAGTCGACCAACGACGAACTTCGAGGATTATGACAAACGTCATAAGGAAGCGTTATTGCTTCTCAAGTTGTCGGTGTCGGATGATATGATACCGGAAGTGCGGAATGCCACTATGGCAAGCACATTGTGGGCCAGTCTGAGGGATAAATATCAGACGTCAGAAAAGAGTCGGATTTTATACCTTAAAAATATGCTCTCTTCCGTAAAGTTATAAGGTGGATCGTTGTCTGAGCACCTACTTTGGATGAAAGACCTTCGAGACCAGTTATCTTCCATCAACAAAAAGGTGGACGATGATAATATGGTGGCTCTGGTTTTGAACAGCTTACCTTCTTCGTATGAGTTATTTGTGGAGACACTCCATTTAATGGCTGAAATTCAAACACTCACGTTTGACAAGGTGAGTTCCTACCTGTTACAAAAGGAGCGGAGACAACTTCAAGCAAAATCTAATTGTGACCATTAAGAGAGTGCTCTTGTCACTCAGTCAAAGGGAAAGTGGAAACGTCAATCTGGTGAGTCTTCCACTCAGTATCAGGTAACATGCTATTACTATCACAAGGTTGGGCACCTGAAAAAGGATTGCCGGAAGCGGAAGTATGATCTTTCGCAGCAGAACAAAAAGCCATGTAATGAGGAACATGTGGCAGCAATTACAGAAGAACGAGATTCAGATGACGGGCATGCTCTTTACTGTCTTACGACATCATGCTCGAATGACAGTGGTACCAGTTCCTGGATCATTGACTCTGGTGCGTTTGAACACTTTTCATTTCGTAGGACTGGTATGTTTCATTTACTACAAATATTGTTTTGAATCGGTAATGCTAGTGATGGAGAATCACTGCAGAGAGGGGATAGGAGAGATATATGCATTGTATTGAATAATGCTCATAAAGTGTTGGTACGGAATGTTAGATATGTACCTTCTTTACAAAAGAATCTTCTATCTATTTGTCAATTGATTGAAAAATCCCAATATTTCTATGGATTTCTGTGGGGAGAAGTGTGTTGTCTCTGATGTGAAACAGAGACAGATAATTGCCCTTGGTATTGGGGAAGGTGGTCAGTATCGGCTTGTTGATCCGGTTGTGATCAACATGAATGCACGTGTGGAGGACAGCTCCACCATTCAGGATGTGCAGGAGGCTGCAATGCCTTGGGAGGAAGTCATTCCTCACAAATCTGTTGACTTGGATAGAGTCAACCTACATGCACCTATTGTGGAGGGAGTATCCACTATACTAGGTGTACGGGAGGCGGACATGCCTTGGGAGGATGGATTTCCTCATTCTGAAGAACAATTTGTTGTCTAACGATGCACTGATGCATGGTGAGATGGCATGCCCAGCCACTCACTCAGAGGTCCTTGCTCAAAGGACAATAGAGCATAACTAGTTTGCTCATTGTGTTGTGAACGATCTTTCCCAACAGAGGGGGATAGATGAGCAAATAGATGAGGAGTTGATTCTCACTCCTACCACTGCTTGAGACGGAGACCACTGCTAAGATGGAGATGGTTATTTCTCCTACTATTGTGGAGTTGGTTCTAACTCCTACTGCATAGATGGTCACATTTCTCTTCTTGAAAAAATTGGATGAGCACTACATGGTGGTGCAAGGACGTGATCGAGGTGACTTCGATTGCAGGATAATTGAGTCTTTGTACAAACTCCAAGCAGCTACACAAGCCTGGAATAGATTTTTCAATCCACATCTTCGAGGTTCTGATTTCAGCACTCTGAAGATGGGGCTGACACTCTCAGCCATTGGTGATTCATCACTGGTCAATGAATCACGTAACAAAGAACTAGTGGACCACTTGCCATATCCTTTGTTCATGGGACCAGATTTTTGTTTTGTGGTTTTTTTCATTCGACAACCGCAACACAATCATGGACTGCTGATTTTAAAGTACAACTTATGGCACAGTCTATAGATGTAATGACTAAACATATGGGCTTTAAGAAATTTGTACAATTTCAAGACAAACTTTGTCTTGTTTCCGGTTTAGTCATTAAGAGGGGGTGTTAAAATATAGCACTTTATATAGCATGTAAAACAGTTATGTAGTTGTTCGGTTGGTAACTGTTCAACCAATCTGTAACCACCTCTTCACATATAAATAAACCTCTGCCTGTGTCATTTGAACAGTGCAGTTTGCCTTCTCTGAGTTCTTTCTTCTTTTTGCATATTCTAACACAGAGGATCCGAACAACCTTATGTCCTAGTTTGTATCTATCAATACTCCAATCCCAACAGTCAAGAAAGCCCGCTTCTATTTACATTTTCTGAGTCTCCGTACACAACCGAAAATTCAGAAGACTACATCACTTTTGCAGGCACAGCTTGTATTTTAGCTGTGATGGAGTTGCCTGTATATAGCATGTGCCATTTCTCTTTATATTTTTCCAACCAAGGAAAATAAAAAAATAGCATCTATCTTCCCCTTTGTTCCAAAATTGGGCCTTGCGCCATTTTCAACAGCATCACAAAATGAAAGCGGAATAGGTAATGCAGGACTGTCCTCGTTACAAAATACTAGCACGTTATGCTATAACTCAATAATATATCATCCAGTTAAGAGATCTCAACATAAATCCTGAGGATGCGTACCTTTACTATGCATAGAATATATTTGCAAGGCCATTAACAGTTCATCTATAATTCTACACAGAAGTGTTGCAATATCAATGTTTAATAAGGATGAAATACTATCAGGACAATGCTGTATAAACACAAATCAAATAGCCAACATAGACCTTGACAAACCTGAAGGGTTTCACCGCCATCCCCAATAAGATGCAGGAGCATGTTTAAGGTGGGCTGCAAAAACTGCAGCAATGCAGTGGAATCAACATTTTTCAAGCTATTTATCGCCTGCAAAAAATACTTCTGTATAAGACATCTGAGTAAACAAAATGCAATCAAAATACTATTTGAAAAACACACCAAATATAGTTGTTTCTTTTATTATGGAAATAGGATAACAAATAATAATAACTAGATTATTAAATTAGCTAAATCTAACATACTGTCGTGCAGGACATAGTCTAGCAGTACTGCACAGTGATTTCCAAGATAATTGACCCCAGTTGAAGCCCCACTGGGATTGCTTCCAAGCTAATGTTCCTGAGATAATTAAAGCCCACCCAAACAAGGACAAGTGCATGGCATAGGTGAGTTTTGATGTAGTAGATACCCCTCGGGTGTGACTTCCAAGGAAAACGGTATTCTGAGTTTGAGAGTGGATTCACACAGTTTATTGGTCATATAGTGGATGAGAATGTTTACCAGCTCAATCATCAAAAAAAAGAGAGTAGGTTGCAGAACGATATAACTTAAATATCAATTCACAAATCCCATGTGATGAACAAATATCTTAGTACCACCATTACGAATTCATTTCATTCTAAAAGAGACAGAAGCGAAGTGGTCTCGATCCCAAGGATGATCCAAGGGAGAACATACTAAAAGAGGATTCCAATGTATTATGAGAAAAACGATTTATATCGCTTTAGGAACAGCAATCAGGGTACTATAACAAGGAGATTAAAAGGAGAGGTAAACAACAAAACAACAAATTAGAACTGTGTCGCCAGATTATATTATTTCAGAGTATATGTAGAATGATATGAAATGAAGGATGTTAGACTCAACCAAAACTACATAGCTAGAAAACTATTCGTGAATAGTTACTGTACATAGGTATACAGTATACATGTGTGGAAGACGAAGAGAAGAGACCAATCGCCTTCCACCGGTTGATATTTCATGCTCTTACAATTTTCAGTCAGCACCACGGTGAACAATACTAGTACATGGCAGTATAGCATAGAAGAAATAAGGCTTTGCATTTTCAACCAAGCATCTCAGACCATGACTTAGCCCAAGGTATATACCACATCTGTTTTGGTGTATCGACGTGATACCACTCACCAATCAGGCTCCCACATCCTCTTGGATCACTAAGTGACATATTATACACAAAAAACAATACAAGTAGCACAATCTGATACTCAGACATACAGTTAGGTAGTAAACCCCTTACAGAAGCTGAGTGAACCTCAAATATTATAATGTAATAAAGAATGAATTTCAACAAGCTTGACTTGTCTTAGCGTAATGGAAAGCCCTAATTAGTAATATGGACAGAATTCAATCCAACCTATACAGTGGCTCCAAATATAACACAGAACCTTCAAAGTTCTCTCCAAATGCATGTCTTCCACTTTTCAAAGAAAAATAATTTTAAACCTCTGACAGTAACATGCCAAGCAAAAAAATTACTATGAAAATAAAATATTTAAATTCAGGCAGAAACAGCATTTTAAAACTATAGATTGCAGACTTACAAAACCCACACATAAAACCAGGGAATTTGCTGTCCAAAATTGCATCTCAGTCACAGTTAACTTGAAATGTGATGTCAACCAAATGCTAGTAATAGAGAAAGACCAATTCATATTTATAAGTCACGAGCCATACAAACTAATTTTAATCCCTGCTAATACATAACCAAGCTAATAAATCATGATCCCAACACATATCTCCAGTGCCCATATGCCTAGACGACTGAGACACCACATAGGTTAATCACAGACATGCTGTGGCCCCAAGCAAGACCCATGAAGAGCCTGCCAAGTGGTAAAATTAACATCACTATTGAGCATATGAAATTTGAAACAGGCAACCGAGTCAAACAGGCAAGATATTAGCTTGACAGCAATGAGAATATACATTGTCCTATGTTAATTTAAAAAAAGAAAAAAAAAAAAATCAACAAGCCACCTCATATAAGGTTTAAAATAAGAAACTCCACAAGTATGCTGCAGCCAATCTTCCACCAACATTGCAAACAAATTGCAAAGCACCAGTAGTTTAGCTCAGAGCTGTCTTGACAAAAGCTTTTTCAAACTCTTGTCAAGGAAGTGTTGGTCAAGCAATGGAGATGGAAAAGCAACACCAAACAGGGAATAAATTCTCTCTTCATATAAGGAGATAGGAATGGGCAGCATTCCCAATATAAGTCCAGAGTATTTTAACTTTAGGGAAAAAAAAATTGAAAATAACTTATTATCTTAGTTTTTGAACTGATCTAATCATTGAACTTTAGCATCAATCAAGGATTCAAAATTATGGAGCACTAAAGAAGGAACCTTGTCTGCCCTTAATACAGAGAAACAATGTGTGTATATATTAGACTCGGTAAAAACAACAATAATGGTCAGGAAACAAGAGTACTATTGACATCATAAAATCAAAAGAGTTTTTGTAGGCAAGTGGATGATACAATATAATCAACATGAATTCAACATCAAAAATAAGATCCAGCTGTTATCAAGGACCAGATATTTAATATCTACAAATAAAGACCTAAAAACTTCAAACTTCAAATATAAAAACATATTAAAGTATAAATAACCATGTGTGTTGATGGGATATGATACACTTTTTTTTCAAGCACATCTATTCCATATTACTTCCATGTGTTCAATAGAAAGATGGTACTTAACAAACATTATAGCCCCAAAATAGAATAGAACCTTCACAATACATGGCAGTAAGGAACAGAAGATATAGATATAGGATCACCAGCATTGGATCACAAAGCATAGCATAATATTAAGTAAACAAGGATCTAATTCATTCCTTAAATTCTGATAAATCCACCGTTTTGCCCGGAAATTACTTTTCATGGAAACAGATCCTCCATGATTAAAATAACTTATTTTCTTGACATGGCATTAAATAATAAAATTGACAACATGTTGGCTAGATTTTCTGCATAGCTAAAAACCTAAGCAGTCATGAGATAAATCTCCCTCATTTACCGGTGAGGCTCCCATGATCTATTTGTGTGTATTACTTTAACGATGCACTCATGAACCATACTAAGGTTTTGTATAGTTTTTGCAGCAAGTAAGCAGCTGTTAAAGAAAGGAAATATCTGATGAAGAAGGAAATAATAAAACACGAGGAAAGAAAGAGGGAAGATGTACAACCCAATCAATAGATTACAGAGTTGATTGCATGCAAATGGATAGAACAAATAGATATTAACAAATAGAATTATAAGCGAAGGCAGCTTTCAGATCTAGATCTAGAATAACACAAAGTTTATAAATAGATCTAAGACAAAAAAGTTAGAAACAAAATGCACCGTTGACACAAAGTTCTCCGGAAATATGCTCCTTTCTATTCCTCTGCTTCAAATAGCTATCAAGGGTTTCAGCACAAAGTCTGGAACACAAGAATGCTGCTTACAAATTCTCTCTCTTAACCCGAAGGTTCTTCCTCTACTTATAGAATGTAGAAGGGAAATTACAAATGGGCAACTTAACTGAACTAGAACATAAACTAGAAGTAAAGATAACATCTGGCAATCACCTTCCTTTAATTCCTCTCTAAGTGACATGCATCGGGAGTTCTAGTCAAAATTATGCACATATGTCACTTAACTTATAGAATCGTTCCACACAACTTAAAGTAATGGTTTCAAACTAGTAACTTTAAAGTTTTACAATTACATCCAAGAACATAGAAATAGAAGAAGAAAGAGTAGAAGAAGAAAGTTCACGCACAGTTTGTAACATCTCGCATCTTCTTTTTGTTTTGATCTTGAATATACTTGTCGAACATGTAATTCAACAACTTCCCATCTGTTTAGCCACGCCTTCTTTTTTCATCTCCGAATTGCAGCAAGCCTTCGTTCAAAACCTCGATGCAAGCTTCCACATTTTTCAAGTTAGGCCCGAACCTCTTAATATTTGATCGTAGCGTTACCAACTTACTGATGGAATCCATCATGAAAGTCCTAACAGCTCCACCAATCCTCTCTTGCACCATCAGAAGAGATCCTTCCAGGGAATCAAGCACTTTGCTAGGAATGGTCCTTTTGTATGAAGAAACATTCCCGACCACTTCCTCATTGGTGAAAGCAATGACATTGTCTGATAGTGATGATGCCATACTCTCAAACGCCCGCATCCTTTTCAACATGATTCTGAAGATCTCCAAGTAGAAAGAAACTGCAAACTCAAGTTGTTTCCCCTTTTCAACTGATCCATCGGACGAGAATTTGTTCCATGATCAAAACCTCCTCAACAGCCTTATTTATCTCCACCAAAGTACTCAAAGTTACTTTCACTCATCGTGTTCATGTCCATCGTGCTCATCACCAGTTGTTTTTAATTTGAACCGATGCATCCTTCATAACCTTTAGACGGGCCGGGACCTCCCCGAGTTGTCTGAAGTTTGGTGAATGATTAGATTTTACTATTCGTCAATAGCTTTAACTTGGTTACCTACATCTTCCACTTCCTGCATCAGATGATCACTCACCTGCTTATGTGCTGAAATTGGCTGAGTGGAAGATTTGGCAACTTTGGCAATAATCTCGCACAACTGAGACACCTACTTTTGAAGTTCAACTTTTCCGCCTTTTCTTTGTCAAGCCTAAGGAATAAAGCATTTATCAATGTCTGTGTGTCTTGCTTCAATCCTTCAGTAGTGGCTTGACCTATGGGTACTTTGGTCACTGTTATATCCATTGTCGTGAGCTCGCCCTTCTTCTTTCCTTCTGCTGGAACCGATACCTCAGTGAACTTCTACCCTGACTCTTCAATAATCAACCTCGAAGTCACCTTAACAACATTAGGTTTTTTGTCTTTTCCGCCAAAAGTCGAGGAGCGATTCTGCAAGTCATGTTCCTCCAAGTTGATCTCCTCTCTAGCCTCTGGGACCAACTATGAAGCCAACCACTTTGAGAAATTGCTTCTCGGAGAATGAGAAGTTGCCGAATGTACCACCATCTCGTGCTTTGGTTCCTCTCCATCCAAAACTGCTACAGTGTCGAGGCTACCGTCCTCTCTATTGTCCAAAGACAAAGCTCTTTCAAATTCTGCCATCTGTAACTTCAGTGTTTCTTCAGGAAGAGGTGTTGATCGGAGTGGCTAAGGAGAAAATACAAATGTTGCCAGATTCAACGGAGGAACGGTAGTATCCTGCTGAGGTGCAAAAGTTGGTGAAGTACTTAATGCTAGAGAAGTCGGAACTAGCACCATAGCCATAGAAGTGACCTTTTCCCTCGAATGAGACTTCTTGTGCACTTTAATCTTTTCAGCCTTCTGCTACTTTCTCCTTCGTGCTTCCTTTTGAGGGAATCTCCTATGCTGAGGTTGCCTGTGATCTGATTCATCAAAGTTTCATCAAGGCAATATCCCTTTGTCAGCAACCAATTCGAAGTGTTGACCAGAACAGCGGCAGACCTCTCCTCAATCGTGTGGCAGCCACCAATGTTCTCCTGAAGTGCAGCTCTATCCCCTCCCATCTGATGGTATGTGTCAAGTAACACAGGCCCATCGTCTGTAAGATCCGTAGGTATCTGTGTTAATCCATAGTCAAACACTTGTCGCGCTGATAACCTGTTGAAGTCTTTCTTCCTAACTTCATACTCGCTCGCACTTTGCCCAAAAATCTTCTAACGAAAGCACATGCACGTATTCCTGGGAGATTGTCTTCCTCCACCCCATATAGATCAAAGTTCAACCGTCTTGAGAAGAACTCATGCTCATACTCAAAGAACATATCCGCTTTAATTCCTCTCGGCTTTGTGAATGCTCTACCAAATATATAATAGCCCACTGTGATCGGGAAGAAGCCTGTAGACTTGTGCCGTTTGTTGTAGGTCATGCATCTCCACGAGTGTTTGCTCAACTCCATGATGACCAATCTATCGCTTGGATATCTGGGCAACTTGACTAGTTCTCCCGAAAAGTCGGTGACCCTGAGGTATGTAAAGTCCGCAAACTGGATGAAGATACTGCCAATCTAGGATACAGCTTCCCAAGCTTCCTTGCTTACCATGTTGGTCTTCGATCGCCGTTTAGCCTGCAAATGAATCCGTAGAAGAATCCATCGTTGACCACCTTATAATCTTTATTGCATGCGGGCACAGTAAGCTACGGATAACACTCAAAAATAGGATCCTTGGAGAGCACACCACGTCTATCCAGCTTGGAGAAGATACCTGCAAGGCTGCTGCATATACCAAATATGAAGTCATCTTGAAGCTGTAAGTCCGACTCACATTCCGGAGTAGTTCATCGATGTTGTCACTGATGATTCCCGACCAATTGATTATAGAATCTGCTTTGTTGATTTCAATGGTCCTGATGAAGGCATACATCCATGAGTGGAAGTTGTGAGTGTTAGCTTCGCCATTTATCTGCATAGCAATTTGGTAATGTCATCCACCTCCTGCACCAAATTGGATCGTGGAAGAGTCCTCGAGAACTTGGATGGAGATCTGGGCTTCTTCATATACTTGTTGTTCATTATGCCCACATAATCGACTTTATGCTTCTCCCATCTATTGCCGGCGTCCAGCATGCTAATAGTAGTCACCACTTGTCGTGTTGGAATCTTCAGACAATAATTGATGAACTGTGCGTCCAGCCGGATTATTGTCTTCCCCGCAACATCTCGGATTGATCTGGATAGTGGATGGTACGACCTTGCACACTCCATGACGAATTCTAGCAACTGAGCTGTGAATGGGAATGTTGAAGCTCGAATGATTCCACTGCTTTTGACTACCCGCATGAGAGAAGTCTTTCCAGCTCTGGATCTGTCAATCAATTCGGAAAGAGGTTCTGGGCCTAGATCTGTGTCTCCGATGTCGCAAAACCTGAAGTAATGCATGATTCTGCTAAGCTTTCTCTTTCATCCCGCTTTGCCATGGCCGGATCTATCTTTGTCTGAGCAACTCTTTTTCTCTTTATTCGGTCGGAATTCTTTACAACCGGTGCAGATCTGGGAATTTCTTCAAATTTGGAGGATATATTCAATGTATCTGACATTGATTTAAGCTCCCTTTCAATTATATAAGAACACTGTAATGAATACTTGCAATTAATTGAGACCAAGACAAAGCAACTAGGAACATGAACACTTGATTTTTATCATAAAAGTCTGCATTTAAAGCCCGCTGCCCTAAAATTTGAGGCTTTGCTTGCATGCAAAGCAAGCATAAATATTTTCAACTTCACCTGAGCACCTGTACCAATATGCAGATAATTAACCAAGCCTAAAACAAGCTCCTCCAATCCTAGGCGCCAAACCTTGAAGCTTTCCGACAGTGAAAAACACTTTTTTGAGCAAAACACCTCCTTTGGGCGCCAAAGCTGCCTGGTTTGCACTCCTTTGCTAGAAGAATTAATTAATTTATCATTATGGCAGTCCATGCTTATATAACCTTCATCATTCTATAATTAATAATTGTCTCTCATATTCCTAAGGCAATTAATTAATTAATAAGCATGTTTTTCTCTCCAATTTGGGCGCCTATTTTGTGCATGCTCATGGCTGCCATTAAATAAATTAATTTAATTTATTTTTAGCCCTCTACTTTCACTTAACATCATGCTTTGACCTTCTATTTCTCCATGCGCCAAAATTAGGAATAAAAAACCATTAATAAATACTTCAAAAAGTATTATTCATCCTCCAAATGGGTCGCACTTTTTAGCATGCTCTAGGGCTGCATTAAATAAATTAATTTAATTTATTTTTAGCATTCTACTTCCAGTCTTCTTTGACTTCTCCTTATGCATTGACTTTTCCTCATCCCTGGGCGCCAAAATTGGAAGGGAGACTATTAATAAATGCCATTAAATAAACTATTTAATTCTCCAAAGGGGTCGCACTTTTTGGCAAAGGTTGATTTCTATATTTAAAAGTCAATGTTGATGGGATTATTCACCCTACATGGAAGCTCCAAAAATTCCATTATCCACTTAAGTTGTTTGCCCTCCACTATGGGATTTTTACCCATGTAAGGTAGGTAAGAAATTCCCATTAATGCCTTAAGTGATTTTTCTTTATTTCATAATGGGAATTTTCACCCTACAAGGCAGGTAAGAAATTCCCTTTGCCGATGCCTCTAATTTTCCCATCATAACTTAAGTGACTTTGCCTTCATGGGAAAAAGTACACTGCAAGGCAGATATAAAAATCCCACTTGCCTACTGCGACCAAAAATTCCACTGCAGCTTAAATCCATCCATTGCCAATAATGCAACTTGTCTAGAAGACGCTTTTTGTGCACGACTTCGTCTTTTTAAAGAGAACCTGACTTCTTGAGGCTGATTCCTTTTGGCATGGCGGCCGTAGATGATCTCTAGAAACTCCAGGCAAGAAAACAAAATGTCTTGCGAAAGAATTGACCTAGGGTGTTAAAATATGATGCTTATATAACATGTTGAGCAGTTAATCGGTTGTTTAACCATGCAACCAATTATAACTACCTCCTACAATAAATACACTCTGCACATTCGTCATTTAGACAAAGTGCGTTTTGCCTTCTATATTTTTTCTTCTCTTTGCATATTCCAACATTGGTATCAGAGCTTAGGCATCGGTGAGAGGTCGACGAGAGGAGAGGTCGACGCAGGGCAGTCTGAAGGCGCTGGAGGAAATCGTGGAAGGGATTCGTGAAGAAAACGAGTTCGTATGCACAGTCGACGGCGATAAAGTCGTGAAAGAAGGGCAAAATCGTGGTCGAAGGCAGAATCACAAACCTGCAAAAATCGTGGGTTTTTTCACCAAAAATCGCGGCGCGGGCAGGAGGCGCGAAAATCGTGTGAAAGAATACACAGTCGCGTTTTCCGACGGAAATACAGTCAAACAAATAAGACGAGGGCAGAGAAAATCTATTTTTCGTGGGCATCGTTGCTGCCGAAAACCGTGAAAGTCGAGGGCACAGTCGAGGGCAAAATCGTGGCAGAACCAGAAGGAAAATCATGGCAGAGGTAACACTTGCGAACAGCAAAGTCCTGGTTTTATGTTGTAATATTTCTCTGCGGCCAAGTATATGCATAAAACATACAGTATTTTTGTTTATTTGGTGGAGAAATTAAAATAATTAAATATATTTGCTGGAAAATTAGATATTTTATTATTTTCCATTACTTTGGAATAATAAAATGTCAAACATTGCAAATTTGATTTTCCGGATACACAAAAATTAACGGGCACGAATTTTAATGTGTGGAGCCATCGAGATCTTGACATTGGCGAGAATTTCGTGGTTTTGAGAAAATAATCACGGGTGTCGAGAGTAGACCTACAAACAAATTTCGATGATTATGACAAACATCATCGGGAGGCCTTCTTCGTTTATTAAAATTGTCGGTATCGGATGAATTGATACCTGAGGTCCGGAATGCCACTGAGGTGAGTAAATTGTGGGTCAGTCTGAAGGACAAATATCAGACGTCAAAGAAGAGTCGGGTTCTATACCTCAAAAATATGCTTTTTTCGGTAAAATTACAAGGTGGATCGCTATCTGAGCACCTACTTCGGATGAAAGATCTCCGAGATCAGCTTGCTTCCATCAACAAGCCGGTTGATGATGATGATATGGTGGCTCTCATTTTAAACAGTTTGCCCTTCTCGTATGACTCATTCGTGGAGGCTCTTCATTTAATGGGAGAGAGTCAAACTCTTACGTTTGACAAGGTGTGTTCCTTTTTGCTCTCGGCGGATGTGGATCTATCTCTTGAAAAAGAAGTTTGATTGCTTTGCTTCTTTTGTCAAGTTCAAGGCATTGGTGGAGAACCGGACCAGCCGGCGGATAAAGACTTTAAGATCCGATAATGGGGGTGAATTCACTTCTAAACAGCTGATTCGTTGTTTTTGTGAGAAAGAAGGGATTGGCGTCGATTGACGACACCATACTACCCCAATGAGAATGGGGTAGTTGAGAGACGGAATAGAACCATCATGGAGATGGCCCGGTGTATGATGCACGGTCGAGGAGTGCCATACACACATCTTGGGAGAGAAGCATTAATCAGCCGGTCTATATCCTCATCGCCGATCCTTGAAAGCCTCGCAAGATATCACACCGAGGAGGCATGGTCCAAAATCAAACCAGAGGTATCAGCTTTTTGTATTTTTGGTTCAATTGCTTATACTTTGGTTCCTGATCGTAAGAGGAGTAAACTAGATTCCAAAAGTTCTAGATATTTCTTTGCTGGTTATAGTGATCATTCTAAAGCATATAGATTGATTGATACTTCCACTAATAAAATCATTATTAGTCGTGATGTTGATGTAAAAGAAACAGAGTCTTTCTTTGGTGTAATCAGCAAATAGACCAGCAACATAACAGCGATCTGCAAGGGTGGTCACAAAGATTGGTTCTCTTTCCTTGCCTGATGATGAGTCTGGTCATTCTCATACTCCTCCACAGACTCGATGCATGCCTATGCTCTCTCCTACTGAGTCTTTTCCATCTCCTGGAAATCAACTTGCATTGGATTCGCCTCCGGAAGTGCCACTAGCTTCCGAATCCTCAGTTCAGCGATGGCCCAAGTGGTATTATTCCACTATTCAGGATCTGACACGAGACGATTTGTCTCCACTCTTAGATGGCGGTATCGCAGACACTGGTAAGAGGATTGATTACTCGAGCAAGCTCAATTTGCTCTTGCTTCTGATCTTCTCCATATTCGCGAGCCACAAAAATACTCTGATGCACGAGGTATACCAAAATGGGAAACTGCCATGCAAATCGAGTATGATGCCTTGATTAAGAATGATACCTGGAAGTTGGTGCCATTACCTCCGTGTAAACGCCTATTGGTTGTAAATGGGCGTACAAAAACAAGTGTAAAGTAGATGGTACTTTGGATAAGTACAAGGCTCGACTTGTTGCGAAAAGGTTTTTCGCACAGGAGGGGATAGATTATGAGGAGACTTTTGCTCTTACTGCAAAGATGGTCACTTTTGGTTACTTCTTGCTTTTGCCGCTCAATTTGGTTGGAAAATATATCAGATGGATGTGAAAAGTGCATTCTTGAATGGCGATTTGGAGGAAGAAGTGTATATGACTCAACCTAAGGGTTTTCAGGCATGTGGTCGTGAGCATCTGGTATGCAGGTTGATTAAGTCCTTGTATGGGCTTAAGCAGGCTCCTTGAGCCTGGTATATTAAGATCGATACACATCTCAGAGATTCGGGCTTCAAACAAAGTCATTCTGATCCGAATCTCTATGTCAAAAGCACAAATGATGACATTGTGCTTCTTATTGTTTATGTTGATGACCTTGCCATCACAGCAATGGAGATTTGCGATTCATAAGGTAAAATCAGATTTGTGCAATCGCTTTTGACATGACTGATTTAGGCCTCCATTATTGTCTCGGTGTAGAATTCTGGCAACAAGATCACTTGATTTTCATTTCTCAAGTTAAATATGCCACGAATCTTTTGCAAAAATTTAAGATGTATGATTGTAATTCATCATCTACACCTATGGAGGTCGGGCTGAAACTTTCGAGTTCATGATGATTCACCACCGGTCGATGAAACATTATGCATGAGTTGGTAGGTAGTTTGATTTATCTCACCACTACACGACCGGATTTGTGTTTTGCTGTAAGTTATCTTTCTCGGTTTTTGTCTAAACCGAAACTCATTCACTCGGGAGCAGCAAAACGTGTGTTAAGGTATGTCAAAGGAACCCTTGACTTTGGCATCTTGTATCAAAGAGTTGCAGATTTCACATTGATTGGCTACACAGACTCTGATTGGGGAGGTTCAGTGGATACTCGGAGATCTACCACTGGATATATCTTCTCTCTTGGTTCGGGAGTTATTTCTTGGCAGAGTAAGCTTCACCCACTGTGGCTATCTCTTCCTGAAGGAGAATACAAGGCTATTGTTAGTGTTGGTTGCGGCGGTATGGCTTAAATCGATTTTGGTTGATTTTCAGTTTTCACAGTCACCGCTACACCTCTTTCACTTTTTGTGATAATCAAGGTGTGTTGAAAATGGTCAAAAATCCTATCTATCATGCCCGCACTAAACATATTGAGATTCATCATCACTATATTCGTCAATTGGTTGACTCGGTGAAATCTCTCTTCATTTATGTCCTTCTCGGGAGCGATCTGTTGATGTAATGACTAAACCTCTTGGTGCTTTCTTGTTTGTCAAGTTTCGAGATAAACTTGGTATAGTTTCAAGTTAGTCATTAAGAGGGGGTGTTAAAATACGATGCTTATATAGCATGTTGAGCAGCTTAATCGGTTGTTTAACTATGCAACCAATTGTAACTACCTCCTACAATAAATACACTCGCCTATTCGTCATTTAGATAGTGCAAGTTTGCCTTCGTATTTTTCTTCTCTTTGCATATTCCAACATAGGGGAATTTCACAGAGAAAAATACGAGATAAATAAAAAAACGCAAAACATTGCCAGAAGTCACAGATAAAGCCCAGGATCCATTCCTGATGAAAACCCTACTGGTATATGTGAATATTGACATGCAAAATTTCAACAGGGCTAAACCGGAGCACAATTTACTTCAAATGGGGCTCAAAATAATTAAATAAAATTTTCTCATGAGACAAAACTTGAAAAAAGATAAAACAATTTTTGGCATCTGGGTATTTGTCAAAATTGGCTCCTATGATTCACTGGGAATATCTAAACGCAATACAGGCATCTTCTGGCAATAAAAACACAAAATGACCTGTTATTTTAAAAGTACGAATTTTTTTAAATGGGGTAGTCTCAGATTTCAAGGTGAAATCTGGAGACACCACAACAAAAAATATATTTTTATATCACTAGTATATCAAAATACCAAAGGATAGCTGTTCTAATGACGTGCAGTATTAAATCAAAGTTGACAACCAAAGAAAAAAACTTTTAATTTCTAAATAGAATAAAACCAAAGTTGGTCAACATACAAATGTCGCACCATCTCATTTGTACAAAAATTACTCAAAAACTATTTGTGCAATATCATTAAACCAAAAATGAAATTGGAAGGACAAACCCAATGCACAGAAAAAATGTTAATGCTGGTCCACTGGATTTTTAATAAATAAGCATATGTGATCAACGTAATACCTCAAGAAGCTCAGAACCCCAAGGAGGACTTGTCCGAAGAATATGTCGATCATATTCTAGAAAGAAGTCTCGAATCCGCTCATGCATCGGATATAAGGATGAACACAATCTTAGACGTAATTTGAAAACTAGCTTCCCATCTTCCAAATAGTCCAGCCTCTCCTACAAAATAGGATTTTGCGAAACCAAAAACATATATTTTAACCAATGTTCATCCAGTTTCAAAATCAAACAATGGTTCACAAAAGACATATTTGTATATGCTGCATTTTTGCAAAGACGATAAGATCCTTTTCAAACTGATAAATATAACCTCTGAGTCATATTTATTATATATTAAGAATTTAATAGAACAGATTTCAGGACATACCTTCACATTTTCTTGTAGATAGTGGGGAACCAACTCTCTAAGAATTGGGAGCATGATATCTGACCGCAACCTGCAAAATAGTCAATGACAAACTTGAATACCTAAGCACATTTTAAGAAGAAACCAGGAAAAGTCATTACGTACTACAAATGTCCAATCCAAGTTGCATAACCAAATTTATATCACTAAGAATTGTATTACACGCACTTTGAAATCTACTATCATAGTCCATGAATAGATGGATTATCCTAAGAAATGTGCTCAAATTTGTGAGTTAAATCCCTAAAATTGCAAGGCTTTCCAGTGTTTGAATAAGGCCTTCTACATAGCACAGTAGTAAACTCAAACATGACAAAAAAACATGACACGAAGCTATAGCCCTTCAAGGATCACATTCACTAAATTAACCATTCAAAACCTTCAACCCGTACTTGGCTTTTCTGCCATGCTGTCCAAAAAGACAGGAAACGCAAAGTTGGAAGTTCCCAGAGCAGAGAATAGCTCAACGTAAAAAAGCATTAAGTGGCAATTTAACATTTCGTATTTTGGAGCAAACATCTGCATGGATCAAGAAACTATTTCAAAGCTTCCATAAGTGGATTATAAAACTCATGAAAGCTTTACAAAAGAAAATCATAAAATCAATTTGTATGACATAGAAGATGCGTCCACTTCATCAAAAGGTTTTTGTTTTCTGATATAGATGAGTGAGCTAATAATCTATTAGCTCGCCATGAAACAAAACCAGCTAGACTTCCACTTTGCTTCTCTGGCATAATTTTACACATGTACAAAGTAATTGTTACAAAAATTGGCTATTCATCACAACTTCCTATCACGGCCAATTAATGCTCAAAAATATGGCAATCTTTTAAAATGGTCTATTGTATCACGCATGGGTCAGGTCAGTCGACAATTTCTTTTCAATTATGTGAGATGTTTACCCCATCGAATAACATATTGCAGAAGCTTTTAGGAAAATGCTAAGATTTTGACAAAGAGGTGCCATCAAGGAGTACAGTAAAATCTTCGAAAAAATAACAAGAAGATTATCTAACCTATCTAAAATGTACCAAACTCGTAGAAATATAAAATACTTCAAACATCCATTCAAAAAGCAATAATCCTGAATGAACCAAAAACTGAAACCACAGCATTATCCGTTAAAATGGAAAACTCAAATCAAATTTATAATCCACTCTTCCTGGAAACAAAAATCACAAGAAAGAAGCCAGTAAAAACTAGTCTAGAAATGACAGGAAGAGGAAAAATGAAGTGCCAATCAAAAATATAATTGATCAAATTTAAACAAACATTACCCTGGCAAACATTGTACAAAGCAAAACACACAAGAAAATGCTACTCACCCACAAAACAAAGAAATCAAGATAAGAAATGTGGTTCAACTCAAAGGTCCGTTTATGCTGTTTGCAAACATCCTACTGAAATAATGTGGCCAAGGTATTATATTTCTGATTTTCATGTTTTAGGTTATAAAGCAAATATGCATGTTTCTAGGCAGAAAAGGGAAAAAACTGGAAAAGAAATCCTTGGAATGTATGTCTATGTTACAGAGTCAAAGGCCTGCCAACTCATGGATCATGACACCAAGAAGCTATATGCTAGCAGAGATGTATTTCATGAGAAGGACGAGGTTCAATCCAGCTTTCACGCCATCATGTGTTATAAACATTGCTCTTGTGACTGCTTTGGATGATAATAGAGACGATGCCACCATCCACAAGTACTACACAACGAATACCTATTTGGTATTCCAGCACCTTACGAGATGCAAAGTTGGATGGAGTCTTAACACTTCAACTTAGGGTAGAGAACTTGTGGTATGGTGCGTGATGAGGTGCACTTTCACCTCATGAGCACAGTTGTTCAAAATTTTAAACCATCAACTGCTCAAGAAGCCCTGGAGTCTAAGCTTTGGAAAGATGCTATAGATGTATAGTATTAGGCTCTCATGAAGAATGCCACATGGCAACTTGTTGATCTTCCAGCAGGGAAAAATCCTATCAGCTATAGATGTGCCTTTAAGACCAAGTACAAGGAAAATGGCAATCTTGACAAGTACAAGGTAAGACTTGTAGCAAAGAGCAATACACAAAAGGAAGGCATTGAATATGAGAAGACTTTTTAACCCACAACCAAGATCAAGACTATCAAAATTGTGTTTGCAATGGCTTCTCAGTTTGGATGGAAGGTACGTGCTTTCCTTAATGGAGATTGGAAATAGGAGGTCTATATGATACAACTAGCTTTGAAACACCTAGTAAAGAACAAAAGGTGTGAGGACTCGTCAAATTTATCTATGGTCTCAAGCGGGCTCCTCAAGCATGTTATATCAAGATAGATGAGCATCTTGTGCATCATGGATTCCATTGGCATCAATATGATATGAATCTCTGCCTCAAAGAGCAAGGGGCAGAAGTTGTGATTCTCATTTTATATGTCGACAATCTGGCCATCACTAGAAGTTCAGTGAAGATGATTGATGCTACAAAGAATGATCTTAAGCGATCTTTGGAGATAAGGATCTCAGGCTTCTACAATATTGTCTTGGCTTAGAGGTATGGAAAAGTGATACCACTTTTTGTGTCTCAAATGCAGTATGCTAATACTATGCACTAGAAATTTTGGATAACAGATTATAATCCTATTGCAACACCCATGGAAACAAGATATCAACTGTCTCGTTCTGATCCATCTTTATAGCTAAATGCTACTCTCTACCACCAGTTGATTGTGAGTCTCATTTACTTAACCTACACCAAACCAGATGTAAGATATGTTATTAGTTATCTTTCAATGCTCATACAGGAACCAAAGATGAATCACCAGAAAGCAGGAAAGCGAATATTGAGATATGTTCGTGGTATTATTGTACATGGCCTAGAATACACGGATGCAGACCATACAGGATCTAATGACAACAAAAAAATCCACATTTGGATTGATTTCTTTCTAGGTTCTAGTTTAATTTAATGGGAAAGCAAGAAACAAAGTATTGTTTCTCGATCTTCTATCAAAGAAGAATATCATACAGCAAGAACTGCCCGCGAAATAATATTGTTATGTCGCATGCTAGCTGCACTGGAAGTGCCACAGAAACAGACAACAATCCTATGTTACAACAATCAGTGTGTTCTATAACTTGTTTGCGACCCAGCACTCCATGAGCAGAAAAAAACATCAAGGTTTACTGTCATTTCATATGCGAGCATGATTAGAAACACAATATTTGGATTCAATTTCGCTACACTCAAGATCATTGTGCAAATATTTTCACCAAATCATTTGCACGCGAGCAGTTCGTGCTATTCCAGAATTCTCTCTCTTGTACTCTTAAGCTTATTATATGATAAGGGGGGAATGTTAGGAAAATAAGGTTTATTTCATCATTGTACCAAAACACAATTAGTTCCTTTTGTTAATAGGTCATGAGTAACTATTCTAGAACAAAACCAAATATGTAGGTTAAATTCTCAGTGGATTCCCTCGAATTCAGATTTCTTCGAATTGAATTTTTACGGTGCTTTGCGTGGGATCCTGGCAATTTGTGTGTTGGTTGAGTCATCTGCGATTGTGCAGGGTCGTTCATTCAAGCGGCCTCTAATCGCCTCCCGCATGAATCCAACAATGAAACAAAGGCCTAGGAATTGGTTATTGGTTCCGATTGGCAATCGCTTCTAGGATTGAAAATCTCCACATTGAGGACAATTCAGTGGTGATAATCAAGGCTATGGAGAATAGGAGATCGCGCTGCTGGAAATTGGACAACATTTTCAAATGTAATTTGTCGCTTCTTAATGAATTACCTTCTTGGGAAGCTCGTCATTGCTTTCAGGAGGCCAATCAAATGTCTGATTTTTTGGCAAATTGTGGCATAGATCTAACAACTGCTTCCAAGGTTGACAATGAATTCAATTTGTGGCCTAGCCTAGAAGGCCACTAGACTAAAGAACTCCCCCAGCCAATTCCATCCTAACAGAACCCCACCCACTTTGGTTTAAATTTCATGTGTTGGCCCTCCAATCAACAAATATCAACATTGTTTCTCCCCATCACACATTTATAAAGGTGATTTGAGGTTACAGTCTCATAATTTTATATATCAGGATCATGCCCAATATGCTACAGCTTGTGAAATAGTGAGCTCTTAATATAATAATGCGATAGGGTGTTTAGGCTAGCAATGGTAGGTGAATGGGATGGGTGGCTTTAATGAGAAAGGTGGCATCAAATGTGCCAAAGCCATTACATTAGCTTGTTTTGGCCCTCCCTTCTCTCTGCATTTTTAATTCTTAATTGTGTTTTCATCCTTGGTTTTTGCTATGTCAAAATGTGGTCTTTCCATCTCTCTCATTTCTTTCTGCTTGGGGAAAAGAGGAAATGAGATTTTGATCCTCATGGATGGATGAGTGACTCAAGATTATTTTTGTTGTCTGGTCTTGGGAGTTTTTGAAGGCAAGAAAGGCGGTTCTAGGCATTGACTATATGGAGTTGGAAATGAGAAGCTGGATGAATTCAAAGGTGGCTTCAATGTTTGTCTCACATTTACACTACTTGATTTTAGACAAGCTCGCAATGCAAACCATTGCTGAGATATTTGTTTGAACTGAACATAGGGTAGGTTTGGACAAGATTTTAGAGGAGATCAACCTCATAATTCCTCGAGACCTACCTGTCTCGGGAGCAAAAGTTAGAGGATTGGTGTCAATGGAATCATTTTGTGAATTGGAAGCCCGCTTCTTGCTTTTGACCAACGTTATGGAGAAAATACAAATCTTCCCAAACTCGGGTCAATCACAGGCATGAGTGGCTCCTCCACGGGTGGGCTTATCTTCTATGTGATGTCCTGCGCTTCTGACACACTTCTTGATGGAGAAGAAGGCAGTGTAGCTAGCAAACAAAGTGGCAAAGACTCTGTTGCATTTGGCTGGGGTTGCAGGCTTCAATGTGAGTATGGGCTGATTTATGGCCTACCATGGAGGCACGTCTTCCTCTGTTAGGGATAGAGGTGCAAGTCCGTCTAATTATGCTTAATTTGTGCCAAGGAAATGCAGTACTCTATTTTTAATACAGATTTAGATAGGATGTATGGTTGTGATGGTTTGTTTTTTTATAGATACTATGTATAGATGATTGGCTTAGTATGCCATAGCTAGTAGTTTACGTCGGTAGGCATTGGCTGCCTCTATGTTGTTTTTTGGTATAAACTTGTGGTAATCAAGCTACAGTTCATTTATCAAGTTTTTTGTTGATGAATATAACAAGAAAGGAACCCCTACAACCACTGTGTAACGAATCCAAAGTAATAAAAAAACCACTATTCATTAGTAATTTGAGTTGGTATGCATAGGCTGCCTCTAAGTTGTTTTTGGTATAAACGGGTGCTCAAACTTGTGGTAATCAAGCAATGTCTCATTTATCAAGTTTTTCGTTGATGAAGACAACAAGAAAGGGACCCCTACAACCACTTTGTAACGAACCCAAAATAAAAAATAAACCACTATTAGTTGTAATATTCACGAACCCAAACAAAGTGGGCTCGTTAGGTTATTACAACAGCCAATGTAGAATAGAGTATGTTGTCACATAGCTTATCATGATAATTTCTATAGGCTAGATTATAGGACCTAATATAGCCATGTGTCATGTATAAATTCAATAGCTCTCATCAATACAAAATAGCTTGTGAGTTTATCAAATTGCTCAGAGGGGATGTGTCCACCTTGTGCTGGTTTATGCTGCTTCCATATGCCCTAGGTGTGCTAAGTACAAGTGGAAAAAAATTCTGTTGGCAAGGGGTCAGTTGATGGTTTTATTGGTGTGGTAAGTACAATTAGCTGGCTGGATCAAAATAGTTGGGCTTGGAAATCTCGACAAGTTGCAACAAAATTAGGAAGTCACACCATTGACTATCGATTCTTGCCTGAAAATTTGGATGGATTAGACTGGCCCATGACTCAGTTGAGCTCATCAAGTATAAAAAGTCCAAGTAAGTCATGTGACTATGGTTCAAAGAACTGCACGTAAAAAATTAACTGGTTGCCCACTTGACCCAATACATCTGACTTAGGGTTATGTTCACCAAATGCCAGCTACTCCATAGCCCCAGCATACATCATAGTATCATACCCCTTGATACATAACACAAAGTTATTGCCAAACCCTTGATACAGATACTGGGAAATTGTCATGCATACTAGACAGGCTACTAGCATTCTGCACATACAAGTCAAGTTGATAAACCTTGTGCACAGCAAAAACCAAGCATAAGAGGAAGACAAATTGACACTTATTCAACCAAATACTAAAATTTGCTTTATTCAAATCAAAGATTGATACCAATAGACACATAAATATAGCAGTAAAATAAATGCAACACTTGTTGTGTCAAACAATATTCTAGTGATCAACTGTCGTGGAAAAGATTAATATTAGTGACAGATTTTTTACATGAGACATATTAACAGCATAGTCCAAAACATTAAAAGCGGCATCAATTATTCACTTATACTTCTCTCGTTTCTTTTAATGAAAGCAATCCAACCAGCAATATGATTAAGGTGAACAACATACTGCACATGAGTAGATAGTGGAAGAGCAGCATATCCCAGAATAACCTGATGGGCATGCAATAAAAGAAGCAACATTCCATTAGTTAATTACCACGTGAGCCAGTAGCTGATAAATAAATTATAAAACTAACAGCATTGCAACAGTTGCTAAAAGGCCACTAAATGGGATTAAATTATTATTTTTTTAAATCAGATCAGATCATGAAACTCATAATATTTGCCCATGCATTTCGCTTTATACTCGTACCATAAAAATACAAATAAAATAATAATATGAATAAATCTACTGTAAAATCATATTACATAGTAATCACTAAATTTAAGATCAAGCTACGTCAGTATAGATCCAAAAACAAATTATTTTTGAATTCAGAAAGGTGAGATTCTTATTTTTCTTTGCATGCCTGAACTTTCATATTCTTAATTTGAAAGTTTGCTTTGGAGAATAAGAAACTCAATTAATTGAAGAAAGCTTATAAGTATGCACAATGCTACTCTGTAATTCTTACAGTTTCAGTAAGCAGTCTTTGGGAAGCAAGTCCCTGGGTAAATGTATTAGCATCCTCCCTCTCTACAACACTACTATTGCTGGCAGTTCCAGTATTTTGTTTAGTATACACTTTCTAGCATGTGGCTGTTATCTATGCAATCTCTGTCATTTACAAAAGTATTTACTCCAGTGAAATAGCACAACAATTGGATTTCTCTCCATATTAAAACTCTTCTCTCCTTAACAAGAATATTAAATACTTCATTCCAATTATTAAACCCTGATTTCAAATGATATAAAAGCTTCCAAAAGCAAGTGCTAATTGCACTCCCAGACAGAGCTCTACCAATATAAAACCGATAACCCTCAAGTATGAATCTGACCATGAGAGGGTTTAACGTGGTGATCTGCAACCCATATCATGTCCATCTTACACCATGTAAGAGGAAGAAACTTCAATTCATAGGATCACCAACTTGAACACATACCTCATATTAAAACAAGGTAATATGGAAGAGGATAAATTTTCAGCTCCATTCAAAGAGAATACAAGCTCTGGAAGAAATTTGCCTCAAAGATCTTAGCACTCCTAAAGGCATGCTTCGATCCAGTAGGTCCTTAGCGCATTCTCCGATATGGTATCAGAGCCACACTGGTATTGAGCTTGTCTGGTTGTTATTCTGCTAGTTTTACATGAGATTATTGTTTGCAATAGTTTTGGTGTTGGGTGTTTGTATTTGCTGGTTTTTTGTCTGCTTCGTGTTGGTTCGACCTATTCGCAGGCTTCTGGAGTTATTTTGCAGTCCCTGCATAGCACGTATTCAGACTTGGTGAGTGTAGACTACTTGTATAAGGCGTTTCAGCTCCCTAGAGGATTTGTAATGTCTCCCACAACACTTGTAGGCCCCTAGAAAGGTTTTGACGGCCCATACAAGGGTGTTTCAAACCTGTAGCAGCCTGTGCATGCATATACAAACCATACAAGGGCGTTTCAGACCTGTGGCAGCGCCTT
The DNA here is from genome assembly GCA_018340775.1 of Taxus wallichiana var. yunnanensis. Classification (NCBI taxonomy): domain Eukaryota; kingdom Viridiplantae; phylum Streptophyta; class Pinopsida; order Cupressales; family Taxaceae; genus Taxus; species Taxus wallichiana. The sequence continues at coordinate 89,265,179 of CM031233.1, read as the reverse complement.
GCATGCAGATACAGACCTGTGAGGAGCGTTTTCACCTGTGAGGGCATTTTCACATGTGTGAGGAGCGTTTCAAACCTATAGCATGACTGGAAATGTGGTGTCCCCAGATTTCATCCTGAAATCTGTGACTACCCTATCCGAAAAAATTTCGTACTTTTAAAATAATGGGTCGTTTTGTGTTTTTATTGCCAGAAAGTTCTTGTATTGTGTCAAGATATTCCCAAAGAGCCATATTAGCCATTTTCGCCAAATACCCAGATGCCCAAAATTGTTATATTTTGTCGTCGGGATTTGTCTACGGAAATTTGTATTTAATTATTTTGAGCCCCATTTGAGGCAATTTGCACTCCGGTTTAACTCTGTTGTGATCGTACATATCATTATTCCTATATACCAAGTAGGGTTTTAACTAGGAATGAGTTCTGCGCTTTATTTGTGACTTTTGGCAACATTTTGTGTTTTTTGTGTTTTCCGTTTCGTTTTCTGTGAAATTTCTCTAGATCAATTCATTTGCCGGTTTGGCCTGATTCTTGGCCTAGAGTAGCTGGGGATCATATACGCACGTTATGTCAGAAGGAAGTCGCTATCGGAGGTCTGGTTCACTAGGAAAAGACTAAGTCGCACACCAAAAAGCCTCTTTTGGGCTGGCCGCATTTTTGGAAAACAAAGAATTAAAGTGGATAATGGGAAAATTAGAAGCAACAAGCAGGTGGGAATTTTGCACCTACCTTGCAGGGTACTTTTTCCCATGGTAGAAAAGTCACTTAAGTTGCAGTGGGAAAATTAGAGGCAAGAGCAGAGGCCGAATTTATTGCCTGCCTTGCAGGGTAAAAATTCTCATTGTGGAATAAAAGAAAAGTCACTTAAGTGAATCATAGGATTTTATTACATGTGTCATAGGTGAATAATCCCATTATGAAAGTCAAATGACTTAAGTGACAATGGGATTTTCGGGGCTGCCTTGCAGGGTAAAAATTCCCATTGTCATGTGTTTTTAAAAATAGAATTCTCTTTAGCCAAAAAGTGCGACCCCTTTAGGGAGATAAAGGCAGCCTATTAATTAATTAATTTAATTAATTCCTCTTCTAAAATTGGCGCCCAAGCATGGAAGAAAGTCAACAAAAGCAAAGGGGAATAAAGGAGGTTGAAATAGATTGTCTAAAATTAAATAAATTTATTTATTTAATGGCAGCCCCTTCATGAGGAAAAGTGTGCCCCTTTTGAGAAGGAAATAATACTTTTTAAAGTATTAAATGATTATATTAATTCCTATTTTCAGTGGCTAAGGTTAAAGCACACTGTGAAGCTTAAGTGGAGTGAAGAGTGGATGATTAAATTGATTAAATTTAATTTATTGGATGGCTGTCCTTAAACATGCAATTTTAGCACACCAGTTAAAGAGAAAAACATGATTTTTAATTAATTAATTGCCAAGAATAGGAAGGGCAATTATTAATTATAGAATTATGAGGGTTATATAAGCATGGGCTGCCATAAGGATGAATTAATTAATTCACAGGTAAAGAAGTGCAGCCCAGAGGAAAAGTGCACCCCATTTGGAGAGGATTTTTGCTCAGAAGGTGGATTTAATGCTAAAAGCTTCCAATTTTGGCGCATGCATTGAAGGAGGTTGATTTGTGTCTGGATAATTGTTTGCATAAGTGATACAGGTGCTCAGGTGAAGTTGGAAAAATTCATGCTCACTTTGCATGCAAACAAAACATCAATTTTTGGGGCAGCAGGCTTGAATTATGCAGATTTTTATAATTAAAATTCACTGTTCATGTTCCGGTTGCCATCTTTGTCTAAATTAATTGCAAGAATTCGTTACAGGTGTTTTACAAAAGAAAAGGAGCTTTAATCAATGTCCAATACATTGAATATATCCTCCGAATCTGAAGAATTATCCAGATTTGCACCAGTTTTGAAGAATTCCACCGAATAAGAAGAAAAAGTATTATTCAGACAAAGATAGACAAAGCCATAGCAAAGAGGGATGAAAGAGAAAGCTCAGCGGAATCATGCGTAACTTCTAGATTTGTTGAAGTCAATAGGCCCAGATCCAGATCCAGATCTCATAATTGCAAAAGCTTCCGGCACAAAGGCTTCATCCTCTTGTTTCTAATGCAGCCTGTGTAGAAGTCAGTGCGTGGAAAATTTCTTCTAGGATCTTGTGCATGTGCTTCCAATCTTCCAGTTGAAGCCTTCATTGAAGTTGCATTCACCCGGAGTGCTTTCCAAAAATTTTAATTGCTCATATGCAATTAAAAATAAAAATGATGAGTTATTTACGGTAGACATTGCATTGATGCATGTATAGGAGAAGAACTGCAAAAGCTTCAAGGATAAAAGAGAAGACAAGGCGAAGGCAAAATTCCAGCTACTTCCAATTCCAGCTTGTTTCCAGATCTAGCTGCTCCCAGGTCCAGTTTGGTGAGAATCAAAGGCAAAAGAATTAGCTGCATATAGACATGAAAAGGGACAAGACTGCAGCTTTCCTCTTCCTTCTTTCCTCCGACAAAGTAATTGAGCGATCAATTAAATTATACAACTTAAGTGATTGATTTAAAATCCATTACTTGAAGAAGTCAACTACTTGGAGATAGGTGGCAGACGTGCAAAATAGAAGGTTATATTTTTGGATTGCAAATCATGCATGTCATGCAAAGAGGAATTCCAGGAGGGAGATTCCCAGTTGTTTCTTTTCCGACTTCCACATGTGCCAGTTCAACTAAAAGCTTCGACTTGTAATTGCCCCTCTACATTCTATAAGCTAAGTTGCCGCATTCGAATTCGTGTTCGAATTCGCCGATGATTAAATTCGTGAAAAATTCGCCGGTAAAAAAATCAGCGATTAAATTCGTGATTAAATTCGACTATGAGAAATATACATTTTTATTAAATATATAAAAACAAAAGATAAATTCACATTTCAAAAGAGAGATAATATCACATTTCATTGATTTCATTACTAATCTATCTACAGGTGATCAAAGCTCATGATTATTTCAGAAGATTGCAAGAAGTTGCTTGGTCGAAAAAGGTGCAAAAATGGATTTTATGAAAATAAGAAAAATATTGCCATCAATGCGTAGAGCTCGAGAAAATATGCACTTTTAGAGAAAACGACACTTGAAACAGAGCCACAGAATGAAAGTTATGGCACATGCAAGTTTCTCTTTGCTACATCTTCCGGACCCTTTCCAAAAATGGCAAAAAAATTCTTGTTCTTGTGTTTTTTCACCAAAAATCCAAAAAAGGAAAAAATTGCCAAAAAAGGAAAAAAACGTGAATTAAATCGCGATTTTCAACGCACTGTTAAAATTTGGCAAATTTCAATTTTTTTCCTTGAAGTTCGCCGAATGCGGCAACATAGTCTATAAGTAGAGGAAGAACATTCGGGTTAATGAGGAGAATTTGTAAGCAAAGCATCCTTGTGTTCCAAACTTAGTCTTTGAAACCCTTGAGAGCCACTTGAAGCAAAGGAATATACAGGAGCAAGTTTCCGAAGAACTTTGTGTCACGGTGTATTGTGTTTCTTGTTTTTATCTTTAGATCTTTAAATAAACTGTGTTATTTTAGATCTGGATCTAGAGCTGCCTTTGCTTATAATTTTGTGTTTATATCTATTGGTTTCTTCCATGTGCATGCAATCAACTCTGTTATCTATTGATTGGGGACGCACATCTTCCCCATTTCTTCTTTGTGTTTATATGATTCCCTTCTTCTATCAATATTTCCTTTCTTTAAAATGACTACTTCTTTGCAATGAATCTGTCATAAACTATGGTTCATGAGTTGAACAGTTAAAGTAAAACCCCATATAGATACTAGCATACTTTAATTGACAAATCTGACACGAGAGTCTCACCGGTAAATGAGGGAGATTTATTTCATGACTGCCTAGGTTTTGTGCTATGCAGAAAATCTAGCCAACAAAATGCATTTGCAGACTTGAGAAGGGCGTTTTTACACCTATGGAGTGTTGAAATTCCTTTTACACACTGTGGCAGCATTTTTCTAAGTTGCAGAATCATACCAGCTGGTGTTTGCCTAAAATCACCCCTGCAAAGCATTGAAAATCAACCTACAAACCCGTACTTAGCCTCTCCAAGCCCAAAACATCCTCAATCTTGGCAAACAGACTGAGCAACTATTCTTCGATCCATGGCAGCGCCAAACAGCTGAAGCATAGCAAAATTTGGAGTTTCAAACCCTAATAACAGCCTCCTCCAACACATTCTCTTGGTAGACCCCGCTCAAGGTGGATATTGGCTTCTATTTCAAAATTTGGTATTGCATGCCTTTTTGAAGACAAGTTGATTTGGGGATATCACATTAAAGTGGAATTATTTGGTTAGTTAAGCTTGTATCTTCGCCTGATGAAGACGAAAGGTGAGGCCCAGTTGCTGGAGGCCAATTCCCCTCACAAACTAAACCATTGTAATCTACATTTTGTGTCAATTCCAACGAGTGGTTGGAAGGCTAGGTCCATCCTCGTTTAGTGCATTTTTTAATGCTTGAGTGCAATTTTATTTAAAATAGGCCTTATTTACAGGAAATCATTATTGTAATAACTTTTGATTGGTAGCTCAAAATTGAGTGTCGTCTTTTGCAAAAGTTCATATTTTTACATTTCCCACGCATTGGTCCTATTTATATTGTAAAATACACTAAGTTATAAAGTGTCAAAACTAGAGGGGGGTGCCTAATATAGTTTCCGGGAGTGTTGTAATCCCATACGAGACGCATTTTCGGCTTAGTCCGATGACTCACATCCGTGAGTGTGTTCTCACACTCATCTATTTTTGCATTCCACGGATACATTTGCAAATGAGTCCGACGACCATCCGAGTGTGCATTTGTCGCCTATGACTCGCTACACTAATTGCTCTCATTTGCAGATGCATTGTGGAGGATGTTCTTTCTAGACTTATGCTTCGTATGACCAATATTGCACCACAGCCTACGCCACTTCTACTGGGTAGGGTTTATTATGCACCGTGGCGTTAGAGCATGGAACATTTTCTCAACATGACCTTTATCCATTTTTGTATGGACAAGTACTTGCCCCTAGTGACCCAAATCAACTCTAAGACTAGCTTGACACTTGTGGCATGGTTCTTGGTCGCTTTTGATGTACATTTCCATGCCTTTCCACCATCTTGTGGCGCACACGAAGTGTCCTCACACTATTTGGAGCATTCTTCATATCTTATTTGGAGACCCTTCAGAGATTGCGATTCTTTACTCCCTCTCATATCTTATTTGATGATAATTTTGTTGATACAAATTTGTTTGTTCATATTCATGATGATAAGGATTGTTCTTCTAGTTCTGATGACGTGAGTATTGATGAGGATACATCTCCTCCCTCTCTCGATCACCTTTCAAAGAATGTTGAATCTCCTCCTGACTCTCCCACCATCGGAGATCCATCAGACACCAAGCAGACATGTTCACAGTTTCATGGTGTTCCACCTTCTTTCATTGCATTTGCCTACGATCCACAGTCATTGTGTGAGGCATCTTCTACTCCTACTTGTGTTGATGATACATTCATGTCAGACATTGCTCTTCTTTTTGTTGAGCAACCCTTTTGGGACAAGTTTTTGTCGGACCTCAGATGTCTTTTCACAAACCTTACTTGTGTTGCAATACAAGGAGATGCTCTTCCATTTGCAGAGCCTTCACACATTTGTACTTCGGAGGAGTCCATCTCCATTGATGGGAGTGCCCCTTAGGGATATCAATCACTTCTACTATTTCGAGAGATCATCATTGATCCACCTCTGCTAGTGGATCCTCATTCTATATTGTGAGGGTTATTTGGCCTTCACTTCATATGGACATTCTTTCAATGAATGATCCATACCCATCCTCTAGCAGATCTACTTTAGTGGCATTACCATTAGTTCGTGTGCATAATCTTGCCAGACCTATGCTACATTTCAATTGTGGACCAGCATTGGCGTTCTTCGTACTACTGTCTTCGGCTTCCTTCGTGGAGTGGGCAGACTTTCAATACACCTTTTTTGTTCTTCCTAAGGGCAGAAACATTGTTCAATGTAGATGGACCTTCTTCAGTCTTTAAGCAGAAAACCACATCATTGACACTCTTTTGGGGGGCCTTCTATACCTCTCCTTTTCTTTCTCTCTCTACTTTATGGGAGCTTCTCTATGTACTTCTAGGGGCTTTTTTCTGAGGGAGACGCTCTATGTACTTCTATTCTCTTTTTGGGCGGGAGTTTTTTCCCCACTGGGTTGTCTCCTTTTAGCCACTTTATGAGTGATTTGCATTGTACGTGGGTATCTAATCAAGCCTTGTTGTCATGACCCACTTTCTTTCCGCCCACCTAAGCTATGCTTAAGGGGGTGTTGGTGTAGGATATTATTTTCCTCGTATTTTCCTACTTGGAAATTCCTCACCTTTGTTGACTCATCTTGCTTAGGTGTCCTTAGTGTCATAGGAGTTACTATGACATGTCATAGTATCATAGTTTGTCATAAGAGTTACATTCCTATTATGGGAATGTAACTCCCCTTCCTATTCTGGGAATATTCCCATGGAAGAGTTACACAACACTCCTATTTGTACACTACACTTGAGCTATTGCTATCCGGCCATGGAAGCTTAATATTGAGTTGGTTGAGTTGGAGCCATTCTTGTGTCATTGCAATTATCTCTTTGTTTTTCATACAAGATTATGTGCTTGTTCAAATTTGTCTTTGTGCAAATCGCATCTCGTGTTTCTTCGACACCAATGCATGCTTTGATCCAGCAGGTCCTTAGTGCATTCTACGATACTTTCATCGCGGAACGTGATAGGAAAAGTTATAAAAAAAGAGAGGGGGTCACTTGGAGAACATCCTTGGTCATTAACATAATTTTCATGAAGAGTTTGAGCTAGTGCTCCAACCTTTGTATTACAGGACGGAAAACCTCGTGTATTCCACTATTGAGGACGAAAACCCTCATTGGCATTCAGATTTTGGGGACGAAAACCCTCAATCTCTCCTTGGTGATCTCACACAAAGATCACATTTGAGCTAAAGATCAGATTTTCAGAATTATGGGCCGGAGTTTTGTAGCTAGGGCACAGTTCCAAGGTGATTTCAGAGATTGGCAGCTAGGGCATCATATGCAGATCAGATTTTTAGTGTTTTCTACAGTGGAGCAGCCACCTATCAGCTGGAATCGAATTTGGGAAGGTCTTTGGAGACATTTGCAGCCATTTCTAGGGCTATCTACACCCTTTGGGGTTTCAAACCTGCATCGGGGCATCATCCGTGGGCATATTTCTTCAATCCCGGGTTGCATACGCATCATTTGGCCTCTTCATGCCATCTGGGGCATCATTTATCAGAAAAATTGTTGTAATCATACATGGGTATTTTTCCTGTTTTGTGGTCTGAAATATAATAGAAATAAATTCAGTTCTTGGTTGTAAAAATTATTTCCATCATATTCATGTGCCAAGAGGTTTTCTAAATGCTTTGGCCCTTGTGGGTATTCCTATTTTGTTGATTTTACATTTAAAAAAGGAAGAAATCAGACTGTTGTATTTGGTCCATGAGGGTTTGAAGAAAGCTGTCAATTCCTATAAACAATTCTGTATTTTTCCCTAGGGTTTACAATAAAAATCTGGGTTTGTAGTATTTAGATTTCTTTGAAAAAGGGTATTTTCAGAATTTTGTATTTTCATCTATAAGGGTACTTTTTCAGAATTTCTAAATTGTTGTATTTTGATAAGGGTTTACGGAAAAAACAGTATTCCATTACTTCTTAAGGATAGAAAGTACAGTTTCCGAGAAATCCGGAAATATTTTAAATTGTCCATTTAGGGACATTACATTCAATGAGTTCTGCAATAGAAAGAGTGCTTCGAAAAAATTGGCTGGTCTGGTGGTAGTGCACATTCCTTTGTTTTAATGTGAAAAATGTTTCTTTACCACGAGATTTGTTGAAAATAGAAGGATTGTCATAGAGGGAGGCATCCACTTCTAGAGCATTACCAATTTGTTTCTAGGAAGCTGTTTCCTATGTTTTGACCAACAAACCTGATACTATCACAAATTCCAATTTTAATGAAAACTGTTAAATCTCTTGTAGCCGTCCTAGGAAAATAAGATGCTAGGGAGAATAGAGGAAAATATCAAGATATTTATCTCCATCACTGACAAGACAGACATCATGATGGTCATAAGCTTTGGAGTCATGCGTAGGAAAACAAAAAAACTGGGAACAGATCTATCTGAAATTGAACTCGAGATAAAAGTGAAAGAATCAATCTATTAAGAAAGTGTGACCGTTGGCCAAATCGTTGGAGAAAAATCATTTGGTTAATAAAATGTGACTTTCGCTGAGTTTTTCAATTCATGCAGCCATATTGACAGTATCTATTCCAAAGAAATTTCATAAAGCATTTAAACAGAACCAAGTTCCTACCATACTAGAGATGGATTCAGAAGGATTCCAGAAGAAATACAGATAAAAACTGCTAGCATGGTTCAAGAAGTCAGCAAAGGCAACGCTAAAATCAAACAAATATGTCAGAGGTACTAAGAAAACTGAAAAGCCTTTGCAATGATTCATTCACTTTTGAATTCAGAATCACAATAGAGAGAGTGCCCAAGAAAGAAGAATTCCACAGAATGAGCAAAGAAATTCCACCCCTCGTGCAGAAGCTAAATGCAATGTCTTATTTTGCATGAACATAAGAAATGTGTTCTTGAAAATTCTGTGATGAAATGCCAGCTTTGTAAAATGGGAGCTTATGTGTAAAAGCCCCAAAAATGAGAGATGCAGCTAAAGCATATTTCAAAGGTTTGTTTTTGGTGTTTGTGAATTCCTAGAAAGCTATTCAGCTATGTGTATTACATGCTAACTATTGGCTTCACAACTCTTTGAATTAATGACCATTAAGTGGTTAAAAGGCAGCAATTATTTTCAAATTACCCCAGTTCAATTCCCATCTAACTTAAATAAATTAAATCCAAAACATGCACTATTACTCACCTGCCTAAATTGAGCCTTTGCTCAATTCAGACCTGAAAATACTTATAATTTTGCTCCAAAACTGTAATTACAAGGCTTATTCACCAAAACCTACTTTAACTACCTTAAAAATAGAATAAACTGAAAATTCATGGATAAAATTGCACAAAATTAAAGAAATAACAACAGAACAACAATGCATTGATCAAAGTCGAATGGGATGAGCTCAAATGGTAAATCATTAGGGCTTTCATAGTGGAGAACCATTTTCAAATCTCCAGGAGACATGTTACATGTTAAAAATGTACAAATGTTGAGTGTTGAAATCAGGTAAACTGTCACATCCAATTATGGGTGTGGTGTACCCCAACAGACAAGGCCAGGTGCAATTCTTGGGTGAAATTGACAGAGGAGACACCCCTCGGTTGTGGCATCTAAGCCGAAGTAAGACACCCGCAAGAGACAGTTTATCATTCAAACCGAAAAAACAATACATTGATCAAAGCTGTCACCTAACACGCAGATCTACCATTCACATGGTGTAATACCCAAGTTGGGAAAAAACACCACGAGAAAAAAAGAAAATGTTTTAGTTTGCACAAAACAGAGCATGTATGAAGTATTGCAGATTCGACGATGCACACGTATACTGCATTTCTTTGCAACTTCCACCATCAATATTTCCCCAAATACTCATTTCCCCATGGACTTTTATACTTCTTTAGTGTTGGTTGGCCTTCCAAGTTCCAACCCTTCGTTTCCCAAGGTTTCTTTTGTTTTCTAACATGTAAGCAAAGCTGGAGTATTTTATGTTATTTTTGGGTATCAAACAGGATGTATTTTGACCTGGTTTTGCATAAGTATGGAGAAATGTGTCTCAAGATGCTACAGTTTTTGTTTTATTCTGTAAGAATATGCAAAGAGAGAGAGAATAAAGAAAGATTAGAATGTACAAAGAACGATTGAAGAGAAACCGGAATGCACACATTATCATCGTGTGTCCATCATTTTATTATGTGAAAGATGGTTACAAAGTGGTTGAAGTAGTTTCAACCATTTATTAGTTAACACTTAACTAATATTAACATAACGCTAATAAATAAGCCTTACTCTATAAAACATATTGACAGAAGATTAAAATAACAAAACCAACCAAGACCACGCATTCTTCAAAAGCTTTTCCTTTTGAAAACAATGCTTTGACTAGGTAGAACTCCATCAAGCTGCCTCCCGAGCTGAATTCTTGAGTTCCCGGATTCCACCTCCCCAAACTCCCGAATTACAGAATCTCTCGAATTGTTGGACAACCATCCATACTAAGCCATCCACAAGCTCCATCAAGTTGTCTCATGACCCTCGTAAGGGTAAATTCCCGAGATCCACATACTCCCGAACTATCTAGACAACCATCCATGTCAAGTTTACCTACACTAGATTCCTTCATGTCTTCAAAGTGTTGTGATTCTTTTAAAATACGCATTCTCTATCAGTGAGTTCATCAATTTCAGCATCCGGTGGATTTTCAACAATGGCTATAATCATTCTTCCTTCCATGTCATGTATTATTTTATTACAACCTATATTCTGAATGTTTGACTTAAAGCAACCACAAAAAAATCTATTCTCAAATTGTCCTTGCAATCATAATAATTTTCTAAGCCCTAGAAGACGATGGTGTTTTCATAGATTTCGAATAGATTCAGGTTCAATGCTTCAAATGTCAATGATGCCTTCAAAATCAATTAAAATAATGGAGTTTGACCTCGCAACTATTTTTTGTGCCTTCCATGCCCTAGCGCAAGAATTTCAATACTCGTTTCGCTTCCTCAACCTTAGTTTCTGACTTTTCCAGCCCTCGCGATTTATTTTCATCTAAAACATTGTCTTTCTCCTAAAATTCGCGATTGTTCATATACCCCTGAACTTTTGTTTTTTTCTCACTGAAACTCTTCTCGCGATAGTCTGAAACCCTCTTGCAACTTTTGTTTTCCTTTAAAAAACGTGACTGTATATTCACAAATGCATTGACTCACGACTGGTATTTTCCTCCTTATCCTGCCCTACATGTCCCTCATTTTCCTGCAATTCATGACTGGATGTCACGACCTCCAAAAATGAAGTTCTAGGCCCTCGAAATGAAGTTACAGCCTTTTGCGAACCGTGCAACCTCTATTCGAGGCTTCTTCGACCTTTGTGAAAACAAATTTGTCTCATGCCCTCACTGGTACTTGCAGCCACTTTTTCTCCACTCTTGTGATTCACGTTTTTTCCCTAGATTTTCAAAATTCCTCACAAAAACTTCACGAAAAATATCTTGATTTCTTCAACATGCCCTAATGGGACTATCACAAAAAATCTTTTTATTCCCCTCTCTTTGCTTGCCCCGCGCTCTGATACCAATGTTAGAATATGTGGAGAGATAAAGAATAAAGAAAGATTAGAATTTACAAAGAACGAATGAATAGAAACCAGAAAGCACACATTATCATCGTGTCCATCATTTTATTTTGTGAACGATGGTTACAAAGTGGTTGAAGTAGTTTCAACCGTTTATTATTTAACACTTAACTAATATTAACGTAACACTAGTAAATAAGCCTTGTATTAAGCCTTATGTTTTAATATTTTATTCCATTTAAAGCTCATTTGGCAAAGTTATTACAAAATAGGGCAGATGTCATTTTGTTTTGTAATTTCAAATGGGCAGATTGCAGTGTGACACTTGGACGGTAGATGCTCCTCTTTTCTTATCATTCACTTTCATCATCATATGAAAAATTACTCCCAATATACCATCTGCTACTCAAAGCTTTCCCCTATGGCATGGAGGGCTCAAACAGCAGAATTCTGATTTCAAAACTTGTGGGAAGATGTATTGTAGTGTTAGAAACCTTCCCATTATGTCTCGTGTCATTCTAATATCGGATTATGAACTTATAATTGTTGCACCATTGTCCCCAATTTTACCCAGCTAGCAGATTATGCATTTCCCATAGCATTTTGTTGCTCCTCCTTTCCAAACTTACATGAAGGGATCAATGGGACTCCACAAACAATAAGACATCTAGGGGAATAGGTTGGAACAATCTCTGTTTAAAAAATCGCCAGAATTTGCTTATAAAATAATAAAACACAATTCAGCCCTAAAATGATTTAAATTTCAAAAAATCGCAATTTTGTTATGGCAATTAATTTCACCATTAATCACCGACTAAATCACTGAAAATCAAAATTGCCATGAAAATGAGTAAACGCGTCTAGAGCAACAACAAAAAAGTCATTTTCTGCGATTTTTCTCTCCACAATTTGTCTCTGCGAATTTGGTGACTACCTACCGCCAGGGTTTCAAACCTGCTAAGGTTTCCAGTTCGCTAGTGTTTCAAAGATCAAGTTTTTCCTTCAAGGAATACAGCAGCACAGCCTGCAGGAAAAACAGGTTACAAAACCACAATCATTCTAGTTTATTCATAAATCATTATATGTGTAAGACTGTAAGTCTTAAGACCCAAGTATGTGTTTGGAAAGTCGGCATTACTCCATAACCTTGTTTTGTTGAAGCATTTGAGCCCCTTGAAGAGCACCGTGATGAGTTCAGAACCTTATTTGACACTAATAATGTATAATAAACAAGTTTGCAGAAAAATTGCTTGCAGAATGGAATAGAATTAGTGTTTCAAAGTTCGAACAGCACTTTTGTCCATCATCATTGGATATTAGCAGTGCTGCATTCTATTAGCAGTCTACAGCTCCCAAACGAATTTCATAATATTCTGATAACCTTATTTGAACCTCTTCCTATAGCTCCCAAATGAATACAGTCCAAAATGCAATACAGTCCAAAGCGCAATACAGTCCAAAGCCATAGCCGGGAAGTTTTTGTACAGTTTCAGTAGCACTCTTCATTTTTAAACACCAAAAAAATTAAAACAAAAAACAAATCAAAAAAAACTAACCCTAATCTACCTACCCCAACCTCTTAAAGACACTATCCAAAAGCTATATAAGCACATCTTTGCTCCATTTCAAAACACACTTTCAAATTTTCAGTTTTTGCAAAGTTAGGAACTTGAAGGAAGAAGACATGAGCTTGAAGGAGGAAGAATCAAAAGCAGCTTGAAGGAGGAAGTTAGAAGCTTCAAAGAGCAAGAAGAAATGAGCAGCTTGAAGGAGAAAAATCAGATTTTTCTCTCCATCCTCGTTCCATTTTGATTTTTCCTAACAAATTTGTTTATGTAATTAATGATCATGAACAATATGTGCGTAAGAAGAAAGAAGTGGCTCGATGGAGAAAAATTAGGTTTTTCTCTCCATTCACCCTCTTTTCCATTTTTCTAACAAATTTGTTAATGTGATCAATGATCATGAATGATGTGTGCATAATGCACACATCATTCATGATCATTGATCATAATATTTATTTTTAAATTCTATGTAATATTTCTTTTAGTTTTAGTTTTGTATGTATTTTTAACAAAAAAATTGGGTTTAAAATTTTAAACTAGTTATGGTTTAGTGTTTTTAAAGTTTTAAACGTTTAAAATCTATGTATGCTCTCACCTTGCAGCTTTTATGGCAAACTTGGTGATCAGAACAAGAGAATGATGACTAGGGTTTAGTTATGTTTGTTGTTTTGAGTATATTTTGTTGTTTAAAAAAACAAACCAAATTTTGTGTATGCTCTCACCTCGCACCATTATGGCAAACTTGGTGATCAAAAGCAAAAAGGATGCCTAGGGTTTAATTATGTTTGTTGTTTTTTGGAGTTTATTTTGATGTTTCAAAAAAACCGAACTATGTGTATGCTCTCACCTCGCACTTTTATGGCAAACTTGGTGATCGAAATAGAAAAGGATGCAATGTTTGTTTAGTTTTCTTTGTTGTTTTTTAAGTTTATCTTTGTCATTGTAGGTTTGAGATAAAAAATTATAAATGGCGAGAGGGCAAGGAGGGCAAGGGGAAGCAAGTCGGGAGAGAGGCCCACAAAGAAACATTACAAGTCTCATGAATGTGAAACATGGTCCTTTTTTCCATCTATGGAGACATGTACAAGCATTGGAGAACATTGTTGGCAATGGCGTTCAATCTTGAGTATGCAACCATTGCAACCTGCCATTTAAGTCCTCATATACCCAATTGAAAGCCCAATTAGATAGGGTAAAAAGAACAAAGATTAGAAAGTGTGACAACGTTGAAAAGGCACAAATGTTGGCATACTTAAAAGAGCAAGAAAAATCTAACTTGCAATCTAGAAGAGCTCGCTCTAGAATAGTTCCTTTTCAAATGAGGGGTTTAGTAAAACCACCCACACACTCAAATCATCCTTTCATTCAAAATCAAACTAAAACTCGCCACTTGAAACTCCTTGAAGGAAGAGCCCACCTTGCGAAAGAGAACAAAAGGACCCATAAAATAAGCATTCAACCTGAAGAAGAGGAACATTGTTTATGTTTTTTGTTTGATACATTAATGCGTGTTGATTTGCTTCTTGATGTTTTGAGATCATCTTATTGGCAACAAATAGTGAAAGCCATTAATGAAGGGCCACAAGGATATAAAGGCCCTAACTATGAGAAGGTTCGCACATCCCTCTTGGCGAAAGAAATGGAATATAAACAAACTTCTTTGCAGCCAATAAGAGATTCTTGGAAGGATGGAGGGGTGTGTCCATTATTTCATATGAATGGAAAGATGGGAGAAATAGACCCCTAATCAACATTGTTGTAATATGCCCTAACGGGGCAATGTTCTTAAAGGTCATTGATTGAAAGAGTGAAGTTTAAAACGCTCGATTCATTGCTAACATTTTGATTGAGGCTATTGAGTCGATGGACACCCAAAATGTTGTCTAAGTCATCATGCAAACAACACAAAAAATTGCAAGGCAACAAGGTTATTACTGAGGAGGAGCTACTGAGGACATATTCTCGGTGTCTTGTACAGTACACACTCAATTTGATGTTGTAGAAGATTGGGAAAATCCCATGGATTGAGCAAATTTATAGGCAGCCAAATGAAATTCAAATGTTTGTCACAAATCATCGCGTCTTACGCCATTTTTTAGGAGATTCTCAAGGTTGGAATTGTTAAAAGGAAGAGAACAATTCATTAGTTTCTACTTTATATAATCTAAGTAACCTAACTTTCAAAGATTTGAATTTATTTTGATTTCTACTTTATTAATTTCTTTTTATAGGTTGTTGCCACCAAATTTGCCTCTCATATGCTTGTCTTGAGATGACTTGTGAAGGTAAAGAGGTAAAGCATTCCTTAAGTAATATGGTGATTGGCAACATTTGGACCGCGTAGAGACAAGCAACACGAGAACCAAGAAAAAAAAAAAAAAAAAGCCCAAAAGATAAAATCATTGAACTTTGATGATAATTGGTGGGTCAAGGTTGAGTATTTGTTTAATTTCACAAAGCCTAATCTTTCTATGATAAGATATGTAGACACAGATAATGTTTGCACGCAAGAAATTTATGAAGGACTCGTTGAAAAAATTAGGGAGATCGTACAAAACAAAAAGCACAACCCTAAAGAAAACTTCTATAATAAAGTTAAGAGTGTGGTCATGAGGAGGTAGAATGAAATGACCAACCCATTGCATCTCCTTGCCCATGCCCTAATCACAATTATTATAGCAATAAAATAGTTGGGTTACGATGAAGCAACCACTATATGATGACCAAGAAGTAGTGAATGGAACTTTGGCAACATTCGTGCAACGCGTTTTAAAAGTCAAAATTGGACTCGGGACTGATTGAGGTTTGGCCGAAACCGGACCGGTTTAAAACTTGTGGACTAATTTACTAAAAAAATACATAAAATATTACAATTTTAATGAACATAATATATATATATTAAAGACTTGAAACCATGATTCTAACCAATTAGAGACAAAATATACAAAGTTTGCTCATATATATACCATGTAAGGGTAAATATAGCAAATGGCACCAAGTGCAAATACATATCCGAAACAAAATACATAAACAATGAGCCTCTAAATGGCTTCTAGAGCCCAAAAAGCAATATGCGACAAGCTACTACATGTTTGATATCAATCATCAAAATCAGCACCAACTGCTTAAGAATGGGATCCTCATCCTCATCAATGTCATCATGTTCCTCTAGCTCTGCTCGGACCCGTCGACTCCTCGGGAACATCTGCAGTAAGTAATAACTTTGTTGGGGCCTATCATGTCTAGTGCTACTAGTGATTCATCATCCAAAGTCCGCCACCCCAAGTCATCGGGATCAAACTTTGTCAAGTGACTCTCCTTTGCCAATTCGGATAAATATTTCCACAACAATAGGACTTTGGGATCTACATCAAGTCTTATATTCAGTAAATGGTTGCACCTTAGTTGGAGGTTGTATCGCACAAAGACGAAATCATTTAGTTGTTGTTCCAAATGGTTTATCTTCATGTGAATCCACTCAAAAAAAACAGACCGGTTACACTCACACACAAAAGCGTTGCAAGTTTGACTAAGAACTGAATTGAGAACTTTTGCAACCGAGGACACTAGCTACCAAATGACTCCCACCAATGCACCGCAATAAAAGATTAAACCAGCACAAAAAATATAAAGTTAGTTAACTCAACAAATTAGATTGTGACTTATGCTAAAAATCCAAGTTTTTAAAGTTTAAACAAGCTGAACTTAGAAAAAACTGGAATCGCTTACGTATCTAGTCCATTTCTCTTACAATCTTTGCCAAAGGTACTCGTGGCTCTACTGAAAGCACTAATATAGTGGCGTATTTCTAACTGCTGACTCTCATCGGGGACCATGTGCTCTAGGCACTTGTATAATCCATCTTTCACCTCCCCTGTTGGATCTTCTCCAAGTTGAGCTTTGTAATGATACCTTGGGTTTAAGAAATACCCTGACTACATGTATAGGTCGATAGAGTTGATTATTCCATCTGTTATAAATGATCATCATATAGACTCATACTTTGTTACTTTATCCTTGTATGTTGCAGATTCGCTTTTTTTTAGCTAATCAATAGCCTCATAAATGTAACCCATAGCCATTTATCCCCATCCACTAACCACAACACCTTAACAAGGGGCTTAACAATTTTCAAAACCTTTATTGAATATTTCAAATAAGTTGTCAAGAACTTTTTTTGATGTCTTTCTCATCTTGTTTGCAGCTCCTTTGAGATGCATTCCACTCATCACTTGAAAACAACTTTTTCAAGTTTTGTTCCTCGAGAAAGGAGATATTGCAACATGAGGAAGTTCGTTGCAAATCTCGTGATGGTAAACCTACCAAGTTCCCTACCCTCGAGTTTTTCCTCATCGGGTTCGGTACCCATGAATGGTTATAGATGTATTTTGTAATGTTCTTGACATGATCTACATTGTTCATGATCCAATCCTCTTAGCCTTAGCCTATATCCTCAAGCATGAGGTCTATGAAATGTGCAACACATGGCGTCCAAAATACAGTTTTGTATTTATTCTCGGACATCTTACCAAAGAAGAACATAGTTAAAGGCATTATCTATGATGATTTGTACAACATTTTCCACCCCCACCTTTGCATCAACTTTATCCAAAGCGTTGAAACAAGATTGCATCTTTCACCCTATCAAATGCATCAATTGATTTCATGAACATGGTTCCTCAAGTGCAAGAGACAAGGAAATTTATTTTGGTACGATTCTTTCCATCACTTCATCCATACGATATAATGGTGCATCATGTTTTGGCCCATGGTTGTTTATAACCCTTCAAGTATTCGTCTATTGACCCAACTTCTTTTCTGAAAAGAAATCCTCTCAAGTCATGCATCTTTGGCCTTTGAAACCCTTACCAAAAGCAATAATTGAATCCCACATATGTTAGTAATAAGTTGAGCGGACATCATTGAAGGGGATATCTACATCATACCACCATCTAGCTATGCATTCAAAAGCAAAGTGTTTGTATTGTTTTTTCCAAATTCTATGTAAAGTAGGTTGATTCTCGGCCTAAAGGCACTAGCAAGGATGGAGAATGGGAAAAAGCTTTGAATGTTGTTTGACTCTCTTTTGAGGCCAGCTCTCATGAATCGGAGGAACATACTGAAAAGGGTCTCTAACATTGTGAAGGATTAGAGCAAGAGCCTTCAACACTAGTGTTTGTTTGGGAAATGGCAAGCTGCCTCTATCTCCCTATTTCACCCTCTACCTCTTTTTACCTAGCCTTATCTTCATTATATTTCTCAATCATACGTTGGATTTTCAATCTATTGGGTTCAATGTCTAATCGTCACATGGGGCAACTTGGCCTCTTTGACTAGCCAAGTGTTGTTTCAACCTATGAATGCCCCCTATGTGTTTCTTTACAAGTATATGTAACACTTGATTGTCAACAACATCAACATGGCTCTATGTAGAGAGTTTGACTCGGGAGGCATGGTAAATGCAAACAAATCTGAAAATACAAATATGCAAACCTATCTTAATTTTTTTTGCAACAAAAGAAATATATTTCAGATTTGCAATATTATGAGAGAGAAAAATAGGGGCAGATTTATGTTTTTAACATACCTATGAAGGAGATGAACTATGAAAATCAATGGGCACAAGAATCCAGTCAAGAAATCCTTCGAGTTTGTAAATTGGTTGTAGCCTCCTAATGTAAATGCCAGATCCATCACAAATAGCCCACAAGGAATGTCAACCAAACTCCACGCTCACTCCAAATCATAAATCTTCAATGCAGCACCACAAATTCCAAATGCTCAATAAGATATTTGTGAGGCAAATAGATGGGACGTATCTATATAACAGAATTTGAGGGTTAGGGTTGAAAAAAACAACTTAATAGTTGAATTTTAAAAAAGCGAGTTTTAAATCATAAACCACCACTTTATTTGGCGCACCCCAATCCGATTGCAAAACCGGTCACCGTTCGGGTTTCTAAGTGCTTTGCAATTTTTTTATTAAACCTGTTGAACCGGCCAGTTCAGATTCGGTTCGGTTTGACCAGTTTTTAAAAATTGCATTGGCGAGGTTGTTTCCCAATCCATTTGTAGTTAGTGTCATCTATAGTGAAATGGAGATATGTGTATCTTCAAAAGGTGGGATGGGAGAAATGGAGGCTTTTTTCGACAAGTACAACATGACTTCAATCAAGTGGTGGTATGTACATGGCCATGATGACAAGTACCTATGATTTGATGCCATTAA
Source organism: Taxus wallichiana var. yunnanensis (assembly GCA_018340775.1). Taxonomy (NCBI): domain Eukaryota; kingdom Viridiplantae; phylum Streptophyta; class Pinopsida; order Cupressales; family Taxaceae; genus Taxus; species Taxus wallichiana. The sequence continues at coordinate 89,245,990 of CM031233.1, read as the reverse complement.
ACTTCTCTCACAAGTATAAAACTTGACCAAAAATCTCTTCTTGTAACAAGTGGCTAGTAATTTTTAGCCATGCAAAATTGGAGTACATATGCATTCATCCACTCAACTAAACGAAACAGGTTGGCATCCAAGAGGGTTGACAATTTGGTATATGTACATTCCAATTTGCGCCTCTAACGCATACGAGAATCAAGACTATACTAACGGTCCTAGCATGTTATGGGATAGTCATCTTGAGACTACTCACTTTGATACTTCCATTGCATTTTGAACCCATACTTGTTTCCTAGCAACCGAGCTATAAATTTCATAGTTTTTGGTGGATTTGTTTTTCTTCTTTTGCATGGAACATATATTTTGTGTGAGAATTTCAAATTGTCAATCGCCATGTACAAGCCTTCAGCAATAAGGGCTAGATGTGCATTCTGAAAAATGAAACATCCATAGAACATAGATGTCACACTAAAGTAGATACTGATGTATCAAATAAAAGATAGAAGTTAATTACTAAAACAATGAAAATAAAGAAAATGACCGTGTTAAAAACTATGCTGAAATGCATTTTTAGAAATTACTAATATTTAACTTCAGCAAAACAACCCCTATGTCTCAAATGAGGAGTTCCAAAAGACGCAAGATCTTTAAATATCGCAATAATATTAGTCTAAATCCACCTCCAAACAGTTGCAACTCTAAAAAGAATATCAGCAATAAAAGAACTCACAGGCTTTGGAGCTTCAAGCTTTGTAAGAAGATCAACATGATAAAACGTAAAGAGAAGGTGATGTTGAGAGGTAATAATCGCTGGAAGGCATAGCTTAATCTCATCATGGTAGCATGATGTCCGAGTACCAACAGCTACCTGTGTGTGAGTCCACTTTGGAATGACAAGCTTCCATCTTTTGGATATATAACCTGTTCATGATATAAAAGATAGATAATTGAGAATATTATTACATGGCACAGAGGGGTATGTGATGCTACTTAAAACTTGTAATAAAAGAAGAGAAATACTCAACCTCTAGTGGTGGTTTACGCATGTCCACATCATCCTTCCGTAACTCAACTCTTATGAAAAGATTACGCTTTCTACTCAAGCTAACTGTTAAAGGATATAGAAATAGGCAATGCAAAAGCTGGGAAAAGGGTTCATTCTTTGTCAATGTTCGGAAATCCAAAGCCCGGATCTGCAAAATCCAGAAAAGAATTGTAGATATTCAACATGTATGAAATTAAGTAAAACTGTTCTTGTACTTATCTAGAAGGACATGTCATACAATTGTTATATCAACAGTATTAAACAATAAATGCCCTTTAAATTCAATATATTGATTTTCAAAGACCAACAAACATATATCCCTGTAACAACCATATATATTTATAATTTTATATTCAACCCTCTACACATGTATAACAGCTCAACATGGCTCTTAGCAAATATCTATGTTTAAACTTTTAAGAATATTTTCCCATAGAGATTTCTTATGAAACCTGTCACTCTTTCAATGCATTTACAAAATCAAAGATAGCAGATACTCACATCATCATTCCCAATTTCAAGCATGCTTCCTTGATTATTTGAACTGCTTGAACTATATCCCTCCCATCATGAGCATTCCACTTCATACTACCATTATATGATCTCCCAATGCTTTTCAACATCCCTGTATCTCCAAATCGTTCCCCAGCATCATTGGAATCAGCACTGATGCTACCAGTTTCAGAAACAGTGTCTGTATCAAGATGAGTCGGCTTCAGCTTTTCCACTTCCATTCTAAGAGTACCTTTAATAGGTTTATGAATCTTCCTTTTAGGATCCTACATTGATAAAAAAAAATAATGTCATATTTCAAAAAAGCATAGAAAGTTTTCAATATCTATTCCAAATAATGCAGTTATAGATAGACTACAACTGTAAGAACACTTGTAAATACCAAAATCTACAATGTTCAACAATAACACTGATACAAAAACTAATAGGTCGTGACTTGAAATAGAAAGTCTTTTGACAGTCAAACACCACCGATGGCAGATGTACCTAAAGGCTAACAAGAAGCCCAGGTTTTGAACTAGGAAAAATCAAGATGTAATGGTTATCTATCAATAAGTGGATGAATAAATTCTAAACATCCTCAGATGCATCTATAAATTAGACATTATTAGAGAAACATAAATGATAAATTATAATCAGGTGAAAAATACAGAGCAGAATGTAATTATCCATCCATAAGTACTCCTCCCAGGAAAAAACATGTCAAAAATTATTGCTGACCCATTAAACATCAAGCCACAGATCATCCCAACCATCTTTCACAAAATTATGCATCAGAGAGACCTAAATCCCAAAATCCAATATAGTGCCTGGATGTTTAACTCTGCAGTGTAAGAAATCGTGCTTTTCCTAATCTGTTTTGACATACCAATTAGTTATCTGTTCATTGCTTTGTAAACTGATGGCATGTTGATGTTGATTTCTTTAGATAGGCCATATAAAGATGCACAAAATCCAGGGGGATTTGAGTGTGTTACTTTTCTGTCGATCAAGATTACAAAAATTGCTAAACATAAAATACAGCATGGCGTGCTCAATATGGAGCATTATATGTTCCATAAAGAGCATTCTCATTGCCGATTCCCAACAGTATGAAAAGTACAGGTACAACTTCCAAAAGTCGTAGGAAACAAGGTTACATATTTGACTTTTGTCTGTAAGTCATCTTTTAGTCATCAGAATCTTTTGTTCTTAGCCATTGGAGCTCAACTTTTACCTACTTTGATCATTGATGGACAATAATATAGTTTCCTTCTTTATTTCTATGATGTACATAACTTCATAGCCAAAATAAAATCTCTACTACCAAACCATTTGAAAGTGTACACTAAGAATTTTATCAAACCTGGAGCAACTCCTCAATATAGCTTTCTTTCACCCTATTCAAGTTTGGTATCTCAACAATCACACAGGAGCCACTTAAGTAATGTGTCATTCTTCCATCTGATGCTGTTCTCCCAATAAGGTCAAGGCCACTGTCCTGTGAACTTGATCCAGAAACGCTGGGGGCAAGTGGGCTACTTGGTGACGCAGTGCCACCAACGCCTCCACCAACTTGGCTCTCAAACAAAGGAACAACAGCCCAAGCAAAAGCTTCTCTGTACGGCATTATCCGAGCCCACACTTGCAGCTTCTGTTTCTCCCGTTCTGTTAAATGGACCTGCAATATTATTGACTTGTTTAATATTCTCATTATTTCATGCCCAACAAAGACTGACAATGTCCCTATAACCAGAACCTTTCATTAGATCAAAGCACCATGAATAACAGCTTTTGAGATTCTACAAGACTGCCACACATCAAAACTGCAGATTACAATCTTTTCAGATTTTCTTATAATTTTCAAATCTGATAGATCTTGTATAGCCTAGGCAAAGGAAGAACTTCAGAATACAGTGCAATGACCACTAAAATAACATGAAGCTTGGCAAAGGATACTTTCATAAGTTGAAGGAAACTTACTAATCACTTATTTTCCAAGTAAATTCATGGTATACTTCCACAATAATAGCACACAAGGGCAAAGTTGAAGATCGAGAAATGTCATTACAATCACACTGAAAAACTAGGTACCAAACAAAGGAAGCAGAACAAAATTCATGCAAAAAGCATTTCATTGGAATGGAGCATATGGATGTCTCATGGATCATATACTCACAGGTTCTTTGCGAGAGTATACAGATGGTGCGACTCCTCCTTCTTCAGTAGCAGGTTTTTCCAGCTGAACGAGTAGATAGACAGATGAAGATGGGGAATCTAAAGAAAAGATAGCACGGTGTTGTGAGGGCACTGTACCCTGGCATTTTATAGACATTTTATCACCAATCAATTTTCTAAAATGAAATCAGGCATAGTTAATAACCTAATAGTTTGATATCAGACTATGATTTTATGCATTATAACCCAGCTGATAAGATGCAAAGAAGTTAATGTGATAGTGCCGCTTCAGCAGGAAAAAAATAGGTAAGTACAGAGAGAACAAACTTATCAGGTTCTCTCTTGTACAGAAAAAATATTCAACTGCTACTTACATCTTGCATTTCATTAGGTAAGAACTGGAAGTAGATGTCCTCAGACAGCTTCTCTCTCTTCTCTCTGTGATATAAGCATATTGTACCATAAAATGGCTCTGGAAAGAAACAGCTTCAATCAGTATGCCAAAATAAAAATCTCTAAAATAGTATATCAATCTCTAATAAGACCATTGAACATTCAAAATCCCTCTCTTTATTCTTCACGTTCCAAGTGCATAAATCCTCTGAAAAAATTAAGAGCTACACACCCACACTTGGGATGCAAATCCTAAAGATGATCAAACCTGAAGTTCTAAAACTTTCACATGTAAAACACACGTGCAGACATGGAAACACACCAGAATACGTATGCACATGTCCCACACAAGTTCAAATATATTTTGATATATTATACTTTATCACAAATTTCATTAGTTTATAACAAGCAGCTATCTGATTTCTTCATCAACTTACCTACAAATCCAGCTTGAAAGGCCAGTGATAAAACCTTGACAGATATCTTGAGTCCACTGAACAATGTTTGAAAAGATTATATTAAATGAAAAAGAGAATCAAGACATATCAACAACAAAAGATGAGTTATGCAACTCAAGAGAACATCACATCCAATTCACCATATAGTTTGTTTGCATGAAAACAAAGTTGATTCCATAATAGATAGTAACTAAGCAAATAAAAATAGCACTGCATCAGGTAAACAACAAAACCTGCTACATAATGTTGGTGGAACATCTGGTGTTCTTTGTCCAAATATCAAGGATCTCTCATTCTCCCAATCAAAAACCGGTTCATAAGCAGGCAAAGGAGAGGCGCCAAAATGCTGCATAGCCAAAACTAGAAACATCATAACATGCAGTAGTTCGTTATTTCAGACTAATGAGCAATGAAAACAAGCATTTACTGAATCACAGAACTAAAAATATCATCCAGGACGAGTAAATAAGGATAAAAATAAAATTATATTGAATAGTTTGTTGCAAGAAGCAATGTATGTTTGTACAGGAAAGGTATGCAAAAATGAATGTCCAACCCCACAGAGACTCAATCCATAAGGGTAAACACTGACAACAGCTGGACGTGATACATATTGATATAATATTGTACAATATGCTGAAAAGGAATAATTTTGATTAGAATTTGTGAAATAAGCCCTATCCTATTTCCAGTATCTATTATTTTATTTGAAACATATTTCTTTTAGAATCCTTTCGAAATGCAACTCATTTGCAATGTTAGACATAGAATCAAATTAGAACTTTGTTCTTCAACAATGTGATTATGAAGAAATATTAATTAAGATGAAACAGTTACAAGCCAGAATCATACCTTAGAATAATGTCCAAATATGAAAGCATGATAATCACTTATAGGAGAAAATATCTTGGTGCCTCTCCTTTTTGTTGCAATTAAACATTTCGAAAACAAATAACTTGGAAGATATCTCAATCCCTACAAAAGAAAGTAATGCACTCTTGAAAAAAAACTACCTTTTGAAAGGTCCTTGGAAATGTGCCTTCTGAGGAGCTTGTGTCAGATGAATGCCTCCCTGATGTACTGGGATCATCATCATCAGTAGCATCTCCATTTCTCCCTTGCCTTATATTGGCTAGCCGTAGCTCTGATAGAAAACCAAAAACCCCGAAGTTAAAAAACAGCCAAGCATGATCAAAGCTTTCAAAAGAAATGCAGAAGTGAAGACAATAAAGTTTTGTTTCGGAAAACTTTGATAAGAACTGCAAAGTGAATTTTCCATCATAAGATATTGTGAGTCTTAGTTATGTTACCTGTTTCTATGTCTGTATCTGGCCCTTCAAATATTTGACTTTGAAATGATATGGATGGTATACTCTCGTAATGCCCATATTTGTTTTCATCTTTCACCCAGTCAGCCTTGTAGCATTGCACCAACTCATTCAAATGAGGCCACTGCTCTAGGTTTTCACTCAACTGATAAACAAAAATAACATTAACGAAGTATGAGAAAAGATTCTCCCTGAGATGCAGGACAGTTATCACAATTTCAATAACTTAAATCTAACTTAAGTAGCAGATTCATACACACAAAACTTACGCAGCTTTTGATTTTGGTGATTATTGCATAGAACACCAAATAGTTACAGGCTGGCACAAATTGGATTGCCAATCATCCAATGAAGATTAAAAGAAAATGCACATAGGAAATAACACATTTCTTCACTGTAGAGAGATGCAGGAGCATCCAGGTTCACTTGTAGTCCCACATCAGCCTAAAATATTCTAAGTTAGTAAATTAGCTATGTCCAGCATTACACAAGGTTCTATCTGCACTTAGTTTTGTTTCACGCAAAGTGCCTGCGTGCACAAAAAGGTCTGGGTGGTGTTTTGCCCATGGTTTCTATAGCGCAAGTGTGTCTGTAGTGTTCCGTGTTCACAATTGTTACACACAGTTGTTGTCAGGTTCATTGGTATCTTCTTGAGCTCAACACATCATTCAGAAGCTAACAGAGCTTTAGATCAATAGTGCAAGAGTTGGCGACTTCAGGGCAGTGCGCAAAGAGACTACTTTTTAAGCACACGGCAATGCAGCAACCTTTTCTAACACTCGTGTTAGTAAGCATGTATTCTACTCAATGGTGCACATCTAGCATAAAATCCATGGGGTCATAGGAGTCGTATTGTGCAAGCGCGTAAGGATTCAATAAAGCTGGTTTGTACATAGACATATGCACAAAAGCGCATTTGTGGCACATAACTCTCAGAGCTTTCTGTTCGAATAAGCTGACATGGATCTCACCTAATCTCATAATTGTAACCGTTGAGCCAACTCAATTGCATCAAGTTGTGTTATGATCATTTGGGGCCTATCTTGCATATTAGATTCGGAAACACATTCAATATCATATGGGTATCTTATTACTTCAAGGCAATCATGCCACTATATAAACACATTTGCCCCTTTGTAGAAGGTATTTGATTCCAAATAGGAAAAATATAGTTTGGGTTTGGGGATGCCATAAGCACTGCATTATTGATTTGTGCAAAAGTTTGATGAGTCTTTGTGGTGATACTATAGTCTTGAGTGGTTGTACGCCTTAGGGCATTGCGTTTGATTTGTTTTCGACTGTATCCATGGTGATGAGTCCCACGTTTGTATAATTTTCATGTGATTGAATAAAGATGTTGTTGTTAACTGAGTTCGTTGTGTAATTTTGTAAGGTTGCACAGTCTAAGGTATTCTTTCACTAGGACCCCTAACCATGACTGCATCAATTAGTATCAAAGCATGGCACAACTTTGAGAAGTGAAGATTTGAAATTTCTCCATCTTTGTTAGGTGAGTAGACGATAGAAAAAGCAAGCATGTGATCCTGTGGGTTTCCAGAGAGTGCAACAATAAATTTGAGTTCTGTGAAGACAAGATGACACCAAAGTAGGGGCAAGGATGTGTGTTAGCCAATAATATAGCCGGAAAGGCTTGATGACATTGAAGAGATGTTGGGGGCAATGCAGAGTAGATTGACTACAGTAGAAGAAGACCGCAAAAGAGGATTCGTCCTAAGGGATGATGTGAGTGACGCAGAAGAGGAAACGCAAGAAGAAAATGTAGATGGCACAAAAGAACCATTTCCAATGAAGCTCATTTGGATGATGGAGAAGAGAGATTGTTGGAAGCTATATCAAAAATTGGTAGAGGAATGCAAATGGAAATTCTTTATTGCTGAAGAACTTATTGACTGGCTCACCAAAATGGAAGAATACTTTGAATTTGATGAAGTTGCGGAAGAGCGCAAAGTGAAGATCACGCAGACTAAGCTATGAGGTCATGTTGCATTATGGTGGATAGAAGTTCATTTGGAGCGGAATATAAAATGAAAAATCAAGATTACTTGTTGCGAGCAGATGGTTGCAAAATTGAAAGGAAAGCTTTTGTCTGGTGATTATAAATTAGATTTGATGAAGAGGTTACAAATTTGCGACAATGTGACATGAATGTGAAAAATATGTAGACGAATTTTACAAGATAAAAATCTGAGTTGGTCAAAGTGAGATGGATCAAGAGAAGGTAGCACGATACATCCATGGATTGCAATGGGTGATCCAGGATGAGATCAGCATAGTAAAGATCTAGAACGTGGAAGAGGCATTCCAATATGCTTTAAGAGCAAAAGAAAAGTTGGCATGCAAAAAAAAAGTGTGCAAAGGAATAAAGGAAAGCTCAGTGGTGGTGAAGAACCAGTGGCAAAGGAGCAAGCCAGAGAGGCAAGCACAAGTGGTGTACATGAGCAAGATAATAAAGGAAGGACCACTTCTGCAAGAGGGAAAAGTGGTGGCACAAGATTCAGCGGTACATGTTTTCATTGTGGCAAAGGAGAATAGCATCGCTTCGAATGTCCATATGCACACAAAGATGAAGGAAAGAGGAAGGATGCACATGCATGCATCACACAAGCGGAAGAGGAGAGTATGGCGTCAATATATCACATAGATAAACCTGAGCCACGTCGAGTGTTATTTGCGGCAAGGACAATCTTGAAGGTTGCAGGAAAGAGAGAAGATATTGGGAAAGAGAAGCAACATATTTTTCGTACAAGATGTAGGATAGGGGAAAAATGTTGCATAGTAGTAGACAGTGGAAGTAAAAACAATTTGGTGTTTGCGAAAATGGTGTGAAAATTAGGATTGGAGTGCAAGCCACATCCAAATCCTTAGAAGGTGACATGGTTGATGGAAAGAGCGAGCAAGCACCGTATGAGAGGAATGCGACATAGAGATGAAGATTGGCAGTTTCACGACAAAGTTTGGTGCAACATTTATCGATGAATGCATACCATGTATTATTAGAGAAGCCTTGGCAATTTGACCAAGAGATGTTGTATAATGGAAGAGCAAACACAATTATTGTATGGAAGGATGGACAAAATCATATTCGAAACCGCTAAAGGATGATGACAAAGGAGTGCACCAAATTCATATGATTAGGCATTAGGAAGAATATATCCTACTGTGCAGAGCATGTTAGATCTAGAAGCATAAAGGAAAAAAACAAGAAGAAGATAGAGATGCACAAACTGCACTGATTCGAATGACTCAAGCAAGGTGTATATATCATTTAGGGAAAATAGTTATATGATCTTGAGTTACAACTGATTGACAACCTCCTAACTGTTTAGAACCTTACAAGTTCATTATATATATTCAACACCCCCTCTTAATGACAAATCTCGAAACAACACCAAGTTTATCTCTAAACTTGACAAACAACAAAGGACCAAGAGGTTTAGTCATTACATCAGCAAGCTGATCTGCGGATGGACAAAAATGCAGAGAGATTTCACCAGAATCAACCAATTGGCGAATATAATGATGATGAATCTCAATATGTTTGGTGCGGGCATGATAGATGGGATTCTTCAGCATTTTAGAACACTTTGATTATCACAAAAGAGTGAAAGAGGTGTTGCAACAGCCCGGGAAAGCGAAAGTCGGTCAAAATCGATTGAAGCTATATTGCTTTCTGAATGGCACTAATGACAGCCTTGTATTCTACTTCTGTAGAAGAGATAGCAACAATAGGCTGAAGTTTATTTTGCCAAGAAATAACTCCTAAACCAAAAGAGAAAATATATCATGTGGTAGATCATCCAATATCTACGAGATCCTCCCCAATCAAAGTCAGTATCTATGAAGGCAGGTTAAATACTGAAGGTTGAGATGGCCATATCTTTCGTGCCATAAAACATTGGTATTGCCTTCCACAACTAAAGCATGCAAGTTGACCGTGGCAAGATCAACAAATCTATATAGACCACCATGCCCAACACCCAGGGTAACAACCTTATTTTTCTTGATGTCTGACACAATACATTGTTTACCAAAAAAGTTTACAGAGATATTGGGATTATCAGTTAGTTGACTAATAGATAACAAGTTCTTATTCATGTTAGGCACATATCTAACATTTTTTACAAGCAATCTAGTATTATTATTTAGCATAATATGAACATCCCCAATACCTTCTACAGCATGTGATCTTCCATCTCCTAAGTAACTGAATCAAAAGAACAAGAATTAGAATTGACATACCAGTCTTTTTGATAAGTGAAATGCCGCGATGCTCCGAATCAAAAAACCAACATCGAGTAGGGTTGTCATTATCCGTGCAAGATGCCATGAGAGCATATTCTTCTTCTGACTTGCATTCAACTGTAGCCACATGTGCCTACCCCTTCTGCTTCTTCAGGGCATTGAGTCTTTTTCAATAGTCTTTCTTCACATCACCAAGTTTATGACAATAGTAACATTTCACTTGATATTTAGGTGAGGAAGAGGATGTCTCAACTTATCGTTTATACTTTCCTTTAGATTGAGCAGCAAAAGTGCTCTCAAATTGTCCAGTGGACTCTTGAACCTGGGTCTATCTTTTGAAGAATAAGTCTGATTGTTTTGCTTTTTTTGTCAAGTTCAAGGCCTTGGTGGAGAATCAAACCAGCCGGCGGATCAAGACTTTGAGATCCGATAATGGGGGTGAGTTTACCTCTAAACAATTTGCAAATTTCTGTAGTAAAGAAGGGATTCAACGCCAATTGACAGCCCCTTATACCCCACAACAAAATGGGGTGGTAGAACGGAGGAACAGAACAATCATGGAGATGACTCGATGCATGATGCACAGTCAAGGAGTGCCCTATAAATATTGGGGAGAAGCTGTTAAACACGGTTTATATACTCAATCGGAGTCCTTGCAAAGCTTTGCAAGACATCACACTGGAGGAAGCTTGGTCCACCATCAAACCAGAGGTATCAACATTTCGTGTTTTTGGTTCAGCTGCTTATACTTTGGTTCCTGAAAATAAGAGTAAATTAGATTCCAAATGTTCTAGATATTTTTTTGCTGGTTATAGTGATCAATCTAAAGCCTATAGGTTGATTGATACTTCCACTAATAAGATCATTATTAGTCGAGATGTTGATGTAAAAGAAACAGAGTCTTTCTTTGGTTATAATCAGCAAGGGGACCAACCAAGGGGCAGCGATCAGCAAGGTGTCATAACAGAGTTTGGTACTCTTTCCTTGCTTGATCATAAATCCGGTTCTTCTCATACTCTTTTTGGTCCAGCTGCTATACTTTGGTTCCCGAAAATAAGAGCGATAAATTAGATTCCAAATGTTCTAGATATTTTTTGCTGGTTATAGTGATCAATCTAAAGCCTTTAGGTTGTTTCATACTTCCACTAATAAGATCATTATTAGTCGAGATGTTAATGTAAAAGAAAAGCAGTCTTTCTTTGGTTATAATCAGCAAGGGGACCAACCAGGGGCAGATCGATCAGCAAGGTGTCATAACTGTGAGAGTTTGGTATTCTTTCCTTGCTTGATCATAAATCCGGTTCTTCTCATACTCCTCCACAGACTCCAAGACAGTCTAGTCAATCTTCCACTAATATTGTTGAGTCACCAGGGAATCAACTTGTGTTGGTTTCTCCTCCGGAACTTCCATTGGCTTCCCTTCCAGAAACACCACAACCAACCACCACATCTTCAGTTCAGCAAAGGCCTAAGTGGTTTTACTCCACTATTCAAGATTTGAGGAAGGAAGAATTGTCTCCTCTCTTAGATGGAAGGTCTCAACGAATTGGTAAGCAAATTGATTATTCTGAGCATGCTCAATTTGCTCTTGCTTCTGATCTTCTTCATATTCATGAGCCACAGAAATACTCTGAAGCACGAGGCATACCGAAATGGGAAACTACCATGCAACTAGAGTATGATGCCTTGATTAAAAATAATACTTGGAAGTTGGTGCCATTACCTCCAAGGAACATACCATTGGTGTAAATGGATGTATAAAATCAAGTGCAAAGCAGAGGGTACTTTGGATAAGTCTGAGGCTTTTAACTCGTTGCGAAAGGTTTTTCGCAATGGGGGAATAGATTATGAAGAAAGTTTTACTCCTCTTTGTAAAGATGGTCACTTTTGGACTTCTTCTTTCTTTTCAGAATCGGTGTCCCCAGATTTCATCCTGAAATTTGTGACTACCCTATTCGAAAAAAATTCGTACTTTTAAAATAATGCGTCGTTTTATGTTTTTATTGCCAAAAGGTTCTTGTATTGCACAAGACATTCCCAAAGAGCCATATTAGTCATTTTCACCAAATACCTAGATGCCCAAAATTGTTATATTTTGTCGTCGGGATTTGTCTGCGGAAATTTGTATTTAATTATTTTGAGCCCGTTTGAGGCAATTTGCACTCCGGTTTAACTCCGTTGTGATCATACATATCATTATTCCTATGTACCGGTAGGGTTTTAAGCGGGAATAAATCTAGACTTTATTTGTGACTTTTGGCAACGTTTTGTGTTTTTGTGTTTTTCCGTTTTGTTTTCTGTGAAATTTCTCTACATCAATTCCTTTGCGGGTTTGGCACGATTCTTGGCCAGGTAGTATTTGAAGATCATGTACGCACATTATGCCGAAGGAAGTCGCCATCGGAGGTGCAGTTCTTCGGGAAAAGACAAATTCGTGCACCAAAAAGTCTCTTCAGGCTAGCCACATTTTTGGAAAAAGAAGAATTTAAGTGGATCATGGGAAAATTAGGAGCAGCAAGCAAATTGGAATTTTGTACCTACTAGCAGGGTACTTTTTCCCATGAAAGCAATGCCACTTAAGTGTGATGGGAAAATTAAAGCCAAGAGGCATGCGGGAATTTCTTACCTACCTTGCAGGGTAAAAATTCCCATTGTGGAATAAAAGAAAGATCACTTAAGTGAATCATGGGATTTTATTGCCTGCCTTGCAGGGTAAATAATCCCATTATGAAAGTCAAGTGACTTAAGTGACTTAGGGCTGCCTTGCAGGATAAAAATCCCATTGTCATGTGTTTATTAAAAGCAGAATTCTTTATGTCAAAAAGTGTGCCCCCTTTGGAGAGGTAAAGGCAGCCTTTAAATTGATTAATTTAATTAATTAATCACCCAAAATAGGCGCCAGGCTTGTGGAAAAGTCAATTTAAGTTAAAGAACAAAAGGTGGTTGAAAATAGATTTGTTCTAAAATTAAATAAATTTATTTATTTAATGGCAACCCCTTTATGTCAAAAATTACGCCCCTTTTGGGAGAGAAATAATACTTTTAAAGTATTAAATGATTAAATTAATTCCTATTTTCAGTGGCTAAGGTCAAAGCATCTTTGTGAGGTGGAGTTAAGTGGAAGCAAAAGTCTAAAATTAAATAAATTTATTTTATTTAATGGCAGCCATAAGCATGCACAAAATAGGCGTCCCATCTTAAGAGTGAAGCTCATTAATAAATTAATTAATTGCCAGTAATAGCAAAGGCATTAATTAATTATAGAATCACAAGGGTTATTTAGCAATGGGCTGCCATAAGGATGAATTAATTAATTCACAGGTAAAGAAGTGCAGCCCAGAGGAAAAGTCGTCCCATTTGAAGAGGATTTTTGCTCAAGCGAAGGTCAAATCAATGCTAAAAGCTTCCAATTTTGCAGCCCAAAGGAAAAATGTGCCCCATTTGAAGAGGATTTTTGCTCAAAAGAAGATGAAATCAATGCTAAAAGCTTCCAATTTTGGCGCACTGAGTTGAAGCAAGGAAGCGTGGGAAGTGTATCCAGTGGGGTCTATTCATTCGGGTTGCAGATTTCACATACCTCGGGGTTCGGCTTTCTACGGAGAACCGGTTAAGCTGCCCGAGATATTCGAATGATAGATTGATCACCATGGAGCTGAGCAGACAACTTGTGGAGATACACGACCTTCAATCGAAACGGCACAAGTCTACGGGCTTCTTCCCGATCACTGTGGGACATTATAGCTGCCAGAGCATTCATAAGGCCCGAGGATTAGAAGCGGAAATGTTATCCGAGTATGAGCAAGAGTTCTTTCCAAGCACGATCGAACTTCGATCCATTTGGAGTAGCGGGAAGGCGATCTCCCAGAGTACGCACATATGCCTTCATTAGAGGATTTACGGATGAAGTGCAAAAGTGAGTACGAGGTTAGAAAGAAGGATTTCAGTGAGGCTATTAACACGGCAAGTGTTCAACTTTGGGTAGCGCGGATACTGCGGATCTTAGAGATCATGGGAATGTGTTGTTTGACACTTACCATCAAATGGAAGGAGATAGAGCCGTACTTCGAGGATAACGTAGGAGGCCGCCATACACCTGATTGAGGAAAGGTTTGGCACTGTTCGGTGAATACTTCAAACTAGTTGTTGACGAAGGGATACTACCTTGATGAAGCACTGATGAATCAAATCACGGGCAACTTCGGCACAGGAGATTCCCTCAAGAGGAAGTCAAAGGAGAAAGCAGCAGAAGGTCCGAGAAGATGAAAGTGCACAGAAGATCTCAATCAAAGGAGAAGATCACTTCCACGACCATGACTTTAGTTCCGGCTTCTCCAGCATCTAGTACTTCACCGACTGTTGCACCTCAGCAGGACACTTCCATGCCTCCACTGAATCCGGCGACATTCATCTTCTCTCCTCAGCCACTCCGTTCAACACCTATTCCAGAAGAGACGTTGAAGCTGCAGATGGCAGAGTTCGAAAGAGCTTTGTCCTTGGATGATTCAGAAGATGGCAGCCATAACACTTGTAGCATTTTCCGATGCAGAGTAAACAGAACGGGAGATAGTAGTGCACTCAGCAACTTCTCACTCTCCGAGAAGTAACTTCTCAGAATGGTAACTTCAAGGTTGATCATTGAGGAGTCAGAACAAAAGTTTCCTGAAATGTTAGTTCCAGCGGAAGGAAAGAAGGAAGATGAGCTCACGACAAAAGATGTTACAAGAACAGAGTACCCATCGGTCAAGCCACCACGAAGGATTGAAGCGGGATACACAGACATTGATAAATACTATATTCCTTAGGCTTCGAGCGAGAGAAAAGGTGGATATTGCGAGGTTCGGGCTAAGCTTGGAGGATGTGGAAGCATGTATCAAGGTGTTGAACTAAGGGTTCTCGATTTAAGGCAGAAAAGGACGCGGTGGCTAAAACAGATGGGAAGATGTTGAATTACATGTTCGACAAGTATATCCAGATATCAGAACAAAAAGAAGACATAAATGTTACAGTTGGCTTGACTTCTTCTATTCTTTCTTCTTCTATTTTCCATGTTCCCGGATGAAATTGAAAAACTTTAAAGTTATTGGTTTTGAAACCATTACTTAAAGTTATGTGGAACAATTCTATTAGTTAAGTGATACATGTGTCACTTAAGAAGAATTTAGTGGAGGATGATTGCCAAATGTCATCTTTACTTGTTGTTTATGTTTCAGTTTAGTTGAGTTTCCCATTTGTACTTTCCCTCCTACATTTTATAAGTAGGAGAAGAACCTCCGAGTTAATGAGGAGAATTTGTAAGCAGCATTTTTGTGTTCCAAACTTTGTGTTGAAACCCTTGAGAGCCACTTGAAGCAAAGGAATATACAGGAGCAGATTTCCGGAGAACTTTGTGTCACGGTGTAGTGTTTCTAGCTTTTATATCTTAGATCTTTTAAATAAACTGTGTTATTTTAGATCTAGGTCTAGAGCTGCCTTTGCTTATAATTTTGTGTTTATATCTATTGGTTTCTTCTATGTGCATGCAATCAACTCTGTTATCTATTGATTGGGATGCACATCTTCCCCATTTTTATCTAAGTTAATATAATTCCCTTCTTCTATAAATATTTTCTTTCTTAAACGATTGCTTACTTGTTGCGAGAACTATCTGACTATGGTTCATAATTTGAACGAGTTAAAGTAAAACCCCATATAGATACTAGCATATTTTAATTGACAAATCGACACGGGAGCCTCACCGGTAAATGAGGAGATTTATCTCATGTTGCCTAAGTTTTGTGCTTTATGCAGAAAATCTAGCCAACAAAGCAATGTGATTTGGTTGGAAAGTATATCAAATGGATGTCAAAAGTGTTTTCTTGAATGGGGATTTGGAGGAAGAGGTGTATGTGACACAACCCGAGGGTTTCGGGCTCGTGGTAGTGAGCATCGGTATGCAGATTGATTAAGTCCTTGTATGGACTTAAGCAGGCTCCTCGAGCCTGGTATATAAAAATAGATAAACATCTCGAGAGATTCAAGTTTCACGGAGTCATTACGATCCAAATCTCTGTCCAAAAGCAATGATGATGATATTGTGATTCTTATTGTATATGTTGATGACCTTGCCATCACCGTGATGGAGATCTGCAATTCATAAGGTAAAATCAGATTGTCAGTGGACTCTTGAACTGTGTTTGTCTTCGTTCCGTTTGCAGCGGTAGGAACTTCCTTGTCGAACATAAGAGTTTGACTCTCCACCATTAAATGAAGTGGCTCCACAAATGACTCATACGAAGAAGGCAAGCTATTTAGAACAAAAGCCACCATATCATCATCGTCCACCTTTTTATTTATGGAAGACAACTAATCTCAAAGATCTTTCATCAGAAGTAGGTGCTTAGATAGCAATCCACCTTGTAATTTTACGGAAAAGAGCATATTTTTCAAGATAAAACCCAACTCTTTTCTGACATCTGATATTTACCCTTCAGACTGGTCCACAATGTGTTTGCCACAGTGGCATTCCGCACTTCCGATATCATATCATCTAATACCAACAACTTGAGAAGCAATAATGCTTCCTTATGACGTTTGTCATAATCCTCGAAGTTAAATCGTTGGTCAATTTTCATCACCCTTGATTATTTTATCACAATCGGAAACTCCACAACCATTAAAATCTTATGACTCCAAACATGAAATTAGTGCCTATTAATTTTGAGTCCAACAGAATAAGATTTGAAATATTCGCCATTTTATTATGAAAATAATAAAAAATGGAAATAAAATCTTTTGTCCACCAAATAAAAACAAAACCACTTTATGCCAATACGTGGTAGAAAGAACAACAATTTATGCAAATACGTGGTAGTAAAGCAAATAAGTGGGGAAGAATTTATACAAACAGGTCAAATATTTGTTTCCAAACTTTAATCTACCCTCACGTTAATCTGCACTCACGTTAATCTGCCCTCACGTTAATCTCCCCTCACGACTTCATCTTTCCTTTCCTTTGCCCACACGAGCCAGGCTCTAGTATTTGCGACTGCCCTCCATGATTCTTTGTGATTGGATAAATCTTTTGGTCAGGTCACGTTCAACAACGAACTGGGCACGTTTTCACGTTTTCAGCCATTTTCACGTTTTTAGCCACGAACTGGGCACTGACCGAACACCGACATTTTTCTGTTTTACAGCAGATGTCTCTGCCTCCACGTGAAGTCTGCCAGAGCCTCCTGAGCAGTCACGTATTTCCTTTTTCGCTGGACGTTTTTCACACAGAAAAAAAAAACGTGTTTATCTTCTGCTTGCGTCAACCACACTGTCGACCCCTCCATTCATTGATGCCTATGCTCTGATACCAATGTTAGATCTAGAAGCATAAAGGAAAAAAACAACAAGAAGATAGAGATGCACAAAACTGCACTGATTCGAATGACTCAGGCAGGGTGTATATATCATTAGGGGAAGTAGTTATATGATCTTCAGTTACAACTGATTTACAACCTCCTAACTGTTTAGAACCGTACAGGTTCATTATATATATTCAACAGAGCATCCACAGTAACACAACGATTTTATGCAAAAAGAGATGGAGCATTCACAAAAACATAAAGAAGTTGGGTGAAAGGAGAGGATGGAATAATAGGGAAAATATGCACAACAATATGGGAGGATGTAATGTTGATGCAAGCAACAAGAGGATGAGCAATAGACATTTCCATAGTTACCTAAGTCTTAGGGACATGGTGACAGGGGAACGGTAAATATATCTCACCTCTTAGGAAAAGATGGACGGGGTTTCGAGATGATAATTTTTCCCAAATTTTGGGGATGGCTATTAAAATAATATATGAAGATTAATATTTAAATATTTCAACTTTATTCAATGGAATTCAGGGACTTCATTTGTATTTAATGTATTTTAGGTACTTTCAATATTATAATTCAATGTTTTTGGTAAACATTACAGCTTTTTTAATGATAAAAACATCAGAATTTGAAATATTTTTTTAAATAGGGGACACCCCCTCTAAGTCCTTGAAACATTCCAGGCGTCTAGGACGCCACCAAAATCTAGGAGACGCGTCTCCGCGTAACACTAAGGTCACATTTCTATCTACAGACAATGCACAGAGATGTTATGTTGGGGAAATAAGATGAAGGGAAGGAAAGAGACAAACCGCACGGATGGAATAAGTCAGCCTAAGGAGAACAAGGGCAGAGGTGCGAAAGATCAAAGACACTTTTGGTGGAGGGTAGTTTCTTACCCAACAAACACCGACAGGTGGAAGATGGGAATACCTGTTGGCGTGTAGACACACCAAAACCTTATTAAAGGTTGAAAGGGAGGTCTACCACCTAGACCATATTTATGAGCACCATGCTCGCACATTTTCTTACCTAGGTGTATGCTGTAGAAGCATTTGGGTTCACTTATAATCCCACATTAACCAAAAATATTGTAAGATGGTAAAATAAGCTAAGTCTAGCATTGCACAAATTTTTGTTTGCACATAGTGGCCTTGTTAGTATGTTTTGCAAAGAAGTGTTTCACGTAAGGTGCTTTGTAATGTTTGATTCCATCTGCATGCTCCAGCAAAGGTCTATGTGATGTTTCGCGCCTGGTATCTATAGCACAAGTGTGTTTGTAGCGTTCCACACTATCAATTGATACACGCAAGTGTTGTAAGGATTGCATGGGTAATTGGTCAAGAATGGTCACTGCATTTCATAAGGTTTCATCAGGAATGTCTTCTTGAGCTCAAAACATAAATTAAAAGGAAACAAAGTGCTTCAGATTGATAGCACAAGCGTTGAAAACTTCAAGACAATGCGCATAGTCACTATTGATCCACAGTAACACACCACGCGTATTTAAGGCTCACGTTAACAACATGTATTCGACTCAATTGCACATAATTCTCGGATTTTCCCACTCAAATAAAGCCGACATGGATCTCACCTAATCCAATAATTGTAACCATTGTCCCGACTCAAATGCATCAAGTTGTGTTATGAACACTTAGGCCCTAATTTGCATAGAAGACTGGGAAACATTCAATATCAAAAGGGTGGTTTCTTACTTGTAGGCAATCATGCGACTATCTAAACACATTAACCCCTTTCTAGAAGGTGTTCGATTCCAGATAGGAAAGATATAGTCTGAGTTTGTGGTTGCCACCAGCACTACATTATGATCTATGCACAGGTCTGAGGGAAGATTATTGGGATTGAGTCATTATGGCGACATTGGAGAGTTGGGTGCATTTAGAGGCTTGAGTGTATTGTGTTTGATTTGTGTTCAACTGTGACATTGGCAATCAGTCCCCCTCTTTGTATGATTTCCATGTGATTGAATAAAGCGTTGTTGCTGATTGAATTTGCTATCTAATCCTCTAATGCTGCACGGTCTATATCTTCATCTTTGACCCCAGTTTTTCTTTTGCAATCCAGCAGCATTTTGTTTTCTACTTCAACATTGCAGTTGACATCTTGATTTCTATCCCAGATTTTCTTTGGGAATACCTGTGGCGCCCTGAAAAGAAATCGATTGTCAACTGAAGAATCCTTCATCCACTAAAGCAGTCCATTCCCAAAGGTTTCAGATCTCTGCTTATCATGCTTCCATAAGTTTTTCAGTTTCAACAGATAAATCAATTTCAGTATTAATGTCCACGAGTAACCAAAGTAGATCTATGAGACTAAAATAGTACATCCAATTACAATTGACAGGTAATCAGGTGAATAAGAACCCCAAAAGGCCTCTTTGCCGCTTGGGTTTTGTTCCTTGTAGTGCTATAAGATGCATTTTTCAAAACCACAAAAAAAAACAAGAGCTGAAAGATTGACTAAGACAAACGATACAAAACCAATCAAAAAGTAAAACACAAGTGAAGTGAACCAAAGACCTGTAAACCCTAGCCATGATATATAAGGATAAGCATAAATAGCCAAGGAGAGGTTCGCCCAGCATAAAGATGAAGTAGAAAAAGACTAAAGCTGAAGACAGGCTGGAAACCTGAGCTGTTACATGTTTGTATGAATGCTTGCAGCAAAGAAGAGGAACTGCCAGTATAATCATCCACAACTGATAATATCTTGATCATTACAATAGTGCCAAACAAAAGACTTTAAAATATCAAAATTGTAATACTAACAAACTCATTGAAGCAAATGCAGAAAGAAATTGACTCCAGAAAAACACGATAACAATCTCCAGTAGTGCCAAACAGAAGTATATTTATGTTCACAATGGAATGAAACAAGTACAAAATATTGAACATAAGCGTCAAAAGGAGGCATCTGTCCAATATTGAACCCCAGAAGTAGGTGATGTTCATGTAAAAGAAAAAGTAAACAAGAATGTTTTTAACAAAGCTGAAAATCCCAAAATTAGATTAGAAAATATCGCTGAAAAAATGCAATCTTGCTGGCCAGGTCACAAGTTGGCATGATAAAGACACTTCCATGAAAAACTGCCATAGGGTGCCGTGTTGTGGTTTCAAATGTTCTCAAGGAATGGCCTTGGAAATGGATGAGTTACTCACCCAACTTTAATGGGCACCCAAAGAATTGTATCTTAACTCCATGGAAAATAGATAAAACAGGGGCTTTGAATAAGGTCAATTTGCAATTTAGTTCCGTGGAAAATGGAAGGAATAATTTGTAAGAAATGAATTTGACAAAGCAATCTGCTTAGTGAGTGTTAGGACATTTAGTATTATGGTCCTAAACGTAAGTCAATGCTTAGTGAGTGTTAGAATGTTTAGCTTATTATTATTAAAGTACATTGACATAAGATATAAATTCACAATAAGAAAATATAACATTGTGCTTTATAAAAGTTGGCAAAAAGGAAAGATGCATTAATTAGCATTGTAACTAAATGGGAGATGGCTTTTGGTTGGTCATCTCTCTCACTTCATACATTCCCCAATTCCATTTCTGATTTGAATGAAGAACAATAAAACAAAACTTTCTCTAGATTTTGAAGTTTTTTCTCCAATCTATGTTTGTCTCACTTATAGTATCAGAGTTATAGGTGTGTGAGGACTTTGGGAACATTAGGAATAAGAGATGGTGCATTAGTTAACCTTGTAATTAAAGGGTAGTTGGCATTTGGTGGGTTATCTATCTCACTTTATCCATTTACCCATTCCATTTTTTATTTGAATGAAGAACAACCGGTAAATCTCTCTACAATTTCATCATGTTTTCTCTTTTTGACTCTCTCATGGTATCAAAGCTATTGTGTGTGAGCATTTTGGAAACATTAGGAGAGGTGTAGGAGAGAAATTTTATAGTCAAATCTTTAAATATTACATTGTAATTAATGTTAGAGAATGTATACAAGGAAGAAATGAAGAGAAGGCGGATTGCACACATTTGAGACTAATTTATTAGAAATAGTTACTTATAGGCACCTTATAAATAAGTCTTATATCTCTCATACCCCCTCTTAAGACTTTCTCTACATAAAGCAAAAAAAAAAACAAACAATCTAACAAGACTAGAACAAAACAGAACTACGCAATCTTCAAACACTTCACTTTGAAAGCAATGCTATGATAAGGTAGGGCTCCATCAAGTTGCTTTGTGACCTTCGTAAAGGTGTAGCTCCCGAGCTGAATTCCCGAGATTCCGGATTCCACCTTCCCGAACTCCCGAATCACGGATCTCCTGAATTATTGGACAACCATCCATATTGAGCCATCCACAAGCTCCATCAAGTTGTCTTATGACCCTCATGAGGGTATAATTCCCAAGATCCAGTCTCCCGAACTATCTGAGCAACCATCCATACCGAGCTTCATCTACCCTGTATCCTTTCTTGCCTTCAAAGTTTAGAACATCTTTATATTGCATATTCATCACTTTGTCCTCACTACCCTTTCCGCATCGGTGGGTCTTCAACCATGGCTATATTGGTTGTATTTGATATGACTTTACCCTTGAGCACATCATTGGCTCGAACACGACAATCCCATGCTGTGTGACCTCTTTTCTTACAATAATGACATTCAATCTCCGACTTATCTTTATCTGATCTTCTACAATATTTTATGGTTCTAGAATAGAATGCACTTTCTTGTTGGGAATGACCTTTTGCATCCTCTGTAGTTCGTTTTTCCTCAGCTAGAAGAGTTGCTATCATATCATCCAGAGATTGAGATTGAATTTGACTGAGGGTAAAAACTACATTGTTGTATTTTGAAGACAGACTATTTAATAGGATAGCTTTGGCATCCTCATCCTCAATCGCAGCTTTGACTTCTGCTAGTTGTCTGATCAAGGACCTTAGATTATTGATGTGGCTTGACATAGAGACTCCATCCATTTTGAACCTATATAACTGAAGTTTTAGGGAAAATTTGGCATTGACTACTTTCGCTCCAAATAATTTATTTAGAGTATCCCAAATTTCCTTCGATGATTTGTCTAGGTCTACATGATGAAGTTCAGAGTCGGAGAGAGCAAGGCCAATAATAGCTTTCGCTCTATCATCTCTGCTTTTCCATTCTAACAATTTTGATGCATCGGTAGGTGCTTTCTCTTTCCCATTTACAATGCCCACAAATTTTTATTCATAAGTTGCATTTGTATTTTCACTCTCCATGTATGAAAATTTAGACCAAAATATTTTTCTATGGGCATTTCCATTTTGATAAAATAGAATAAATAAAACTGTGTATTTAAAGAAATAAATAAAAAATAAAATAAAATACCAATTTGCATTTTGTGCCTAGCCTGAGTAGTCTTTTTGCTTTACGTCTTTCCAACCTTATATGTGGAAACGCATGTGCCCTTCCAATTCGTGATTGTTTTTGGCTCAAATACTTGTAATGGCTGATTGTAATGGCCTTCAAATGTTTGTGAATCGTGACCCTATTCGCGTCTTATTTCGTGCTCGAAAATAGTGTTATTTTTTTGAAAAAACATGCCATTCTGCGACTTAGTTTGTGCTCCAGATTCATGACTCCTATGACTGTGTTTGCAATTTGGTACTCTCGACTACGTTTTCTGCCTTCAAGAACACGAGCGTGCCCTACTATTCGTGACCATACGTTTTCGAAAACAAACTTGTTTGCTTCGAGAAACAAAAACGAAAATGTCTTTCTTTCTCCTTATATTTGTGACTGTATTGTGCCCTCAAAAAAAATGTGACTAACCTCCTTTGAAAGACGCAATTGTACTGTCGATTACCTTCACTTTGATTCAGCCTCGACTGTGCCTTCGAGATGCCCTAAAAAAATGAAAAATGTGTTCATTTTTCTTCTTATGCTTCAGATTTCGTGCCCTAATGTGGCGGATTTTCTACCCACTCTCTTTCCTCGCTTGCCCTTGCTCTGATACCACTATTAGAAGATGTATACAAGGAAGAAATGAAGAGAAGGCGGATTGCACACATTTGAGATTGTGTCCGTCTATTTATTATAAAAGAAATAGTTACAAAAACGGTTGATGTAGTTCTGTTAGTTCAACCAACTTGTAGTTAGGCACCTTATAAATAAGTCTTATATTCTCATAATTAATATAAAAAAAGTAGAATTTTGATAAAGCAAAAAACTAGCATGATTAGACACATTTCAAGAGTTTGTGTTGTATTTGCTGCCATTGTTCCCGATGACGGATTTTCACATGATAATACAGAATTTTACAGATCTTATGTAATTAAAGGCAGAAATTTTTAATAATTTCATTTTTTTGAAGATTTTACTTTTTTAAATTTTACATCTTTGCCACAAGTTTTGAGACAGTGTAAAAAAATTATGGTTGGATAGATCAGCACTAAATCTTTTCATAAATTGGTCGAGTTTCATTTCACATTTTAAAAATTTCAAATTTGTTAATTTCTAGAAATATAAAAAATAGAATTCTAATATTCGGTAAGTCTTGATTTGACACCGTGTTTATGGCAATGAAAAAATTGAATAGCCTTATCGTGTCGAACTCCTAAAAGGTTTAATGGTCAAATTTTCACCATTTGGAAAAACATGATGCTGAGCATTTTCATTTATCTGAGAATCGGATGTTGTTATCAATAAGAAATGGCCAAAGGCCGATGGGGTGGGAGTGGTGTGGTCAAGTCACACGGTTGTGTGATGGTCCACCCGGTTTCAAATCCCCCCGAGGCGCGATCCTCTCTGGAGGTGGTTTCGCAATAGGATGCGGCTTCACTATTCGTCGTAGGATGCGGCATCTCTAAAATTGCTGCAGTGGCAGCACTCTGATCTTCACTTTGCAGATGCAAAGCACGCTAGATTGTTAGTTGGACTCTTAGTTGAATTAAGTTGCAGATGCAGCACTCCAGAAATCGCTTCACTCGATTAGTTGGACTCTTAGTTGGAATACACTACAGATGCAACTCACCAGAAATTGCTTCACTCAATTAGTTGGACTCTTAGTTGGAATACGTTGCAGATGCACACACCAAAATTTGCTTCACTCGGGTTCCTCGTGATGGTTCCTAAATTGTAAAAAAGGTTGTGGGTCCTTTCAGAACCCTCAACTTCACCCTGAATTCAAAAAAAAAAGGAATGGGCAAAGAATGAAGCGAAGAAACTACACTAAATCAAAATAAGAGCTTTGTTCAAAAGATTAGGGAGGCCTTGATGTTGTTCACTTTATCTGTTACTAACTAATGTGGTCGAGTTATTAGATTTCAAATATCCAGTAGAGGTGTGGAAGAAACCGAAAATTGTGTGTGAGATTTCTAGTATTTCAAAAGCATATTCCTTGAAGAATTTGATGTTACCACTCAAAATGCTTGAAGGGGAGTGTCTTCAACATCATTGTTAATATTTAAAGACAAAGGATCAATTAGCAACCATGAACCGAAAATCAAACGACAATTGTTCTTCATGGCCTTCCCGTTCATTAAGTACATTTGTTGAAACTTTCAATCAAAGCTGTTATGGAAGATGAACTAAATTTTGATTAACTATATAGCAAACTATTGCATAAGAACAATTAGACTAGCGGTGTGGTTTAGGATAGGAATAAACCCCAAGCAATGCTTTCATACGTGAATTCGAGGGGAAAGAAGAACAATCAACACTTTTTTTTCAAAATCATCTACTTGTGTAATAACAAGTCTAAGTCTAATATTAAGTGTTATTTTTGTGGAAAGAAGAGTCATACAAAGAAAGATTGCAGAGAGAGGTTGTGATGGTTAGAAAAAAGAGGAAAGCATAATGAGGCTAATTTGATTGATGAAGAGGAGTGGGCCTTAATGGTGTCCGAATGTAGTCACTCCGGAAGGGATATTTGGGTCTTCGAATCAAGTGTTTCTAGTCACATGACGAACCAATACAATTGGTTTATGAATTTGGTCGAAGACTCGAACAGGAAAATTCGGTGACACTTGGTAATGACAGTTACATATTATGCAGGGCCATGGGATGTCAAGATGGCCTTGACTCGAGGGTAAGAAATTCACATTCCAAAATGCCCTTTGGTTAGAGATTCACATTCCAAAATGTCTTATATGTTCCAAGTTTAACTAAACTAAGAACTTGTTTATTAGTCAAATCACTAGTTATGAGCACTTGAAGGTTTGTAGTTTTGGATGATAAGTATCTAGTTAAGTTAAAGAGTAGTAGTAAAGTCCTCGTCAAGGGAGTTAGAGCGTATAGTCTTCATAGATTTGAGGTTGTTAACACATCAAAGGTTTATGCTTCGGATGAATCCAATTCAGAGTTTGAAGTTTGGCACTGAATGTATGGACACCTCCATGGAATCTATCTCTCTTTACTTATGAAAAACAATAAGGTTGCTGGTTTGCCTTCATTTCAAATTTGAGAAATGATATGTCCAACTGATTTGGGAGAAAAACATAGCATGAAAGTAATCCCAAAGGAAATGGCATTGAGGGTTACTTGTTTTCTTGAATTGGTATATGCAGATGTTTACAACCCAATGAAGGTAAAAACATCCAGAAAATCAAAGAAGGTAGAACCTATATCGGGTGTCGTGCACTTCCTACTATTTGTTGATGATTACAATAGGAGAATGTGAGTGCTTTTTCCAAACACAAGAGTGAGGTGTTGGCAAAATTCATGCTCTATAAAGTTGTCGTAGAGGCAATCCACTTTGAAATTTGTGTTTCTACATATTGATATGGTGATGAGTTTTGTAGCAAACATTTGCTATTTTTTGTGCAAAATGAGTGCTAAGACAATTTTCTGCCCCTTGCTGCTGCAAAATGGATTTGTTAAGAGGAAGAATCAAGTGGTAATGGAAATGACTCAATGTATGCTGAAGGATAAGAGTAAGACTAAGGAGTTTTGGGCAAAACAGTCAACACAACTGTCTATATTCTTAAGAGAAGCCCACCCAAGGTATTGCAAGAGATCACACCATAGGACACTCAGTCGAGCAATAAACCAAAGGTAGATTTCTTTAAAATCTTTAGTTGTCTTTCACATGTTTATGTGCCAGATATGGTTTGTAGTAAATTTGATAAAACGTCCAAGAAGTTGTCATTGTTGGCTATAGTGAGCAATCAAAAGTATAGAGTCATACAAATGTCTACTAGAAAGGTAACTATCAATAGGGATGTTGACTCGATGAAGGTGATAGTGTTAGGAATTTAAAGTTAGTATTCACATGTGTGTGAGTAAATATAGTTGTGAGAAATAATATTATGTGTGTGAGTGAGTTGTTAAAACAAATCACGTGGCTATAGATTGAGAGAGATTCTATATGAGAAAGAATAGGTTTGTTGAGAGTGATTTTAGGGATTGACTAATTGGTTATGATAAGGCACGACTCGTTATTAGGAGGTCATTTGTAACTAGTGTTTTAAGAATAAATTAATCAAGCAAGATTGATGAGAGTTTACTTTGAGCAAATTTATACAAGACTTTCATTTGGCATCGGAGCAGGATACTATAAGCCATGGAGATTTGAAATTGTTCAAGGCGCATCTACATTACGCTATAGCCCCAAACAATGTAGAAAATTATATTTTATGTGTACAATTGTGCCAATCATCATTGTCAAAATATTGAAGTCGAATTCCAAACTTGTAAGGACGCATTTTGGGACACCCCAATGTCCAATTTGAACTTAATATGTCGAGTCTTGTGGATGGAGGATTTTTCTCACAATTCTTCCCATGAAAACAACATACAATTGAGCTTCAAAAATTATCTTGCTGAGCTGATTACATAGCATCCCATTGGAGGATAGAGGTCGGAGGTTTTTAGCAACCTCATGTTCACCACTAATACAAGGTTGCATAGTGCAATAGTGGTAACAAATATCGCACCAAATTGACTAAAGCCAAGATTAGTGTCTAGTGGAAGTGAGTACCATTACGATGTTCGTGTTCGGGTGGCAACGAGCAAGAACCAAAATTACAAACGAAGACACTGAGAACTTAGTCCTCAAACATTTCACTTTCAATTTTCTTGTGTGGCGTTATATGTGTGTGGCGTTATATGTGTGTGGTTTGTATTTTCCCTATTGTAATATCCCCTTTTCCCAATCAAAGACCTTTGGCCTATTTTGTCAACCCAAAGTGAAAAGAAAAATATAAGGGTGACTTGAGTCACAAAAAATTATTATAAAGTGCTATAAATAAAATAAAATTATTAAAGCACTTATATTAATTTATTTGGCTTAATAAAAATAAATAATAATCCCTATGGTCAATACGAGGGACAAATATTGTTGTAAAGGGGTTATTATATTTTATTCTTCCTAGAAGGGTCAATGGCGACTTGGGCCAAAGAGGGATAATAAAGTTAGGAAGGATAAAATATTATTTATGTTTTGTATTCCTCCTATGGAAAAATGCGACCAGCTCTAGGAGTGAATATTTTAGTAAAGTGTGCCAATGGTCCTTCCTAGAAAATGTGACTGGTCTAGGAATGAGCTTGTAATTTCATTGGCTGGTTTGGAGGTTGGTTGTTGGCCCTTTTCCTTTAAAAGGGAAGTCGACTTGCCTCTTCCATCATCCAGAAATTTTATATAACATTTTGTCTTGCATTGAGCTCTCAGCTTTTGCAAAAATTCCAAGGACGAAACCCCTTGTGAATTCTACCTCTTGTGGACGAAAACCCCAAGAGTTTGAGAGGGTTTTCACTCAGAAATTCCCATTGATTGTAATCAGATTTTCAGAGTTATTTCAGACTTTTTTCAGCAAAGTGTATTTGAAGGTATTTTGGTGAATAAATTGCAGCAGTATTTCTTCTATTGGATCGACCCAGTTTGGGACAAATTTGGCATGTTTTATGAGGTATTTAGATCTGATTTTTATTGTCAAATCATCTACTAGATTTTTGTGAAGTGAAGCAAAGCAATTTCATAATTTTTAGAGGGTTTTCAAAGTGGTTTTCAGGCAGTTTTATATTCAGATTTCAGATCTGATTTCTGAGTTATTTTGGCTGCAATAAATTCTGATTTTTATATATTATGGCTTCTAAAAAATAGTGGCAATCATTTGTGATCAAAAGAATATTTTTTGGAAGTCATTTGCATGGTTTTCTCTTCCAAACCCTAGTCACATTTCTTAGATTAAATTCATATTTCTCCTAGTTTGCTTCTCGTGGTTTCCAAAAATCATATTTTATTATTTGCAAGTCATTAAAAAAACAAATTTGGGCAAAAGATCTATTGGGGATCTTTCGCCTCTTTGTGATGATAATGTGGAGATCCAAACTATAAGAGCTATAGCCGGAGATGTTCTTGACAAGTGATATAGGAGGGTCATCCCACTACCTTTTGACCGGTTTGGTTGATGTGTCCCAATAATGTATTCACACGACTATGATGATGAACCCATGTTCATGATGATGTGGTTCCCACAATAAATGTGAATGTCAAAACCATGTGCAAGCTCCAAAGCGGCATGTTGCTTACTTATAGAGTGGTGTTTTCTCCCCATGTCCATACTAAGGTAGGGGAATGTTAGGAATTTAAGGATACTACTCAAGTGTGTGTGAGTAAATATATTTGTGAGATATATTAATATTTGAGAAATGATGTGTGTGAATGAGTTGTTAAAACAACACACGAGATACAAATATAGAGAGATTTTATGTGAAAAAGAATAGGTTTGTTGAAAGCATAGTTCAAAAAATCATACTCGACAATTAATTAGCAATCCAAAATTTGACACGGAAAACAAGAATTGACAATATCTCGACAACTTATCAGCATTAATCAATATTTTTATCACTACTTTAAATATCATTGAAATTCATAAAATAAACTTAAGTTAAATGTAAAACAGTGTTAAATGACATGAGAAGTAAATGTACAGAATGTCATAAGAATTATTTCTATTAACTTTTAACCAAAAAAACGTACAACTACAAAGCACAAAGTTACAAACTACAATGCTCATAGAGTCATATGAATTTTGAAACATCAATATACATATTACATTTCATCATGTGCGTCTAAACTAAGTTTGTTCTCATTGCCTCGTGGAAGCGGAAGATAATGTAGAAGGTAAAGATTCCTCCTCTGCAACACCAACATCATCATCTGCACAAATATCATTTGATCCTCACCAACTCCTCATAATGCCCCTAATGTTATTGCTTCTTTTGTCTCCCTCTCCAAATTTGCTATCTCCTTTGTGGTAAACATGGGCTCCACATCATCAACAATTCATTCATCATATGGATCGATCTCATCCAAGTCAATTGCATCATAACTTTGTACCCCCTCCACTTGTCTCACGCAAAAATGAAGATTGTATCACATAAAGACAAGGTCATTGAGGCATTGTGTTGTCAACCTATTGCACTTCTTTATGTGAACAACTTCAAACATGCTCTAATTACATTCACACCTAGAAGAGCTACATGGTTGACACAAAATGCAAATGCCTAGCTTTTAAAGATTTGTTCTCGCACCATAATCTTCCCCACCAAACAAGATAAATGAAAGAAATCTAGTACTAGTATCTACGACTAATGAGACTAAAAAGTGAAAACAAATGACTCAAATTTGTTTTTACCTAGCTAAGAGGTGTTTCTTCTTTTAATGCATAGAGTCGAAGAAAAGAGTCTCCCCGTTGCATTCTTGTAAATCTACAACTCCTCAATAACTACATCTCTAGTGTCATCATTAGGGATCATCCTCTCTATGCATGTATTGAGGCCATCCATAACCTCCTCATCAACCTTAAATGAATCTAAATAGAAAAACTTAGGATTAAAGCAAGAGGCATGCAACATGAATATGTTGGTATAAAATCTTGTTTCATCTCTAATCAATTATGCATCAAATGGGTTCATATTTTCTTTGATTATGCCCATAATATTTAGTTATGGCCTCCTTGGCCATGTCCATAGCCTCATACAAATAACCCATTGGGTTTCTCTCCCCATCCACCAACCGTAGAACTCAAACCAAAGGCTCTGACACCTAAAACAAAATAATACACAAATTTAAAATCAAAATTAAGAATTTTTTTATAACAAATAAATGATAAATAAAAAAGTTAAGTTCAGTTACCTTAATGATTTCCTCCATTCGCTTTGCAAACATATCATCAAAAATAGTCTTCACAACCCTTTTCCCTTCGGCCTTCCTAGCATAGGGAGACTCCAACCACCGACGACTCACAAACATTTGCTTAAGGGATGTTAGTGAGGCTGCAATGCTCTGCAATGTGATGAAATTTGTGGTGAATCGTGTGATTTCCGATCATACAAACTCTTGGTGTGCTCTCTCATCAAACTTAACACCCAAGTGTGATTACATCTCAATAGGGTTTTCACTAGGAATGAATTCAGAGCAATTGTCTATAACTTCTGACAACGTTTTTCGTTTTTATTTATTTCTTTTTTGTTTTTGGTTTTCTCCTCCGTAGTTTGTTTGTTAAATTCTCCTTTATTCGTTCTTTGTTCAGATAGCCTGCTTTGTTTAATTGCCTGGAAAATCTGGAAGTCATCCCTAGCCTCAACAATGAAAGGAATTAATCACGGAGTGCTAACTTTAGACCAAAAAAGAAGAATTCAGGCAAAATAAGCTTCTCCCATGCAAGTCGCACTTTTTGGGATAATAGATTTAAGCTGCCAGTGGGAATTTTGGCAGTGGCGCAAAGGGAATTTTTGCTGCTGGCAGTTACTTTTTCCCATCAAATCAAATCACTCAAGTTGCCAATGGGAGTTTTAGATGTGGCAGCAAGCGGGAATTTCTTATCGCCTTACATAATGAAAATTCTCATTATGAAAGTCAAATCACTTAAATGAAAGACGGAATTTCTTGCCGCCTTGCAGGTAAAAATTCTCATTATGAAAGTCAAGTCACTAAAGTGAAAAGTGGAATTTCTTAGTTGCGTTGCGGCAGGTGAAAATTCTCATTATTAAAGTCAAATCACTTAAGTGAAAGGCGAAAATTTCTTTACCGCCTGCAGGGTAAAAATTCTCATTATGAAAGTCAAGTCACTTACGTGAAAAGCAGGAATTTCTTAGTTGTCTTGCAAGGTGAAAAGCCCCATTGCTTTGACTTCCTATTTTTAACAATTCCTCTTGCAAAAAGTGCGACCCAAGTTTGGCGCCATAAATAGAAGGAAAGTCAAGACAAGTGAATGAGCTAAAGTGAAGTCAAGGATGCATGCTAAAAATAAATTAAAAAATTCATAAAAAAAAATCGAAGTGAGCAAACTTGGGCGCCCAAATTGGAAGAAGAAGCATGTCTTTTAATTAATTAATTGCCAAAAATAGGGAAAGGCAATTATTAAAAATAGCATGCAGATGGCTATATAGGCATGGGACGCCATAAGGGAGAAGCAATTAATTCTTTTTGATGGAGCTTGCAGCCCGAAAGGATTTTGGCGCCAAGGGAAGGAGGATTTTGCATTAAAGAATATTTTCCACTACCAGAAGCTTCCAGTTTTGGCGCCTAGGGTTGGAATAGCTTAATTTTTATTATTCCAAATATTTGCATGTTGGTATAAGTACCCCGGTATTCATCACAGGTGTTGATATTGGTGAAAAGAAGCCCAAATCAATGTCAGATACATTGAATATATCTGCCGAATCATAAGAAATTGCCAGATCTACACAAATTGATCCAATTCTGAGGATTCAGCGAATTAAAAGGAAAAGAGCTCAGACAAAGATTATTTCAGGCATAATGAAGCAAGGTGAAAAAGAAGGGTCAGCAGAATCATGCATTGCTTCCACATTTGCTGAAATCAATGATCTGCACATAGGCTTTGAACCTATCGCCGATTTAATGTGATGATCCAGCTGGAAGAACATCTCTTATGTAGGCAATTAAAAGTAGCGGGATCATTCAAGCCTCAGCGTTTCCAGTCACAAATCTCAATTGCCTGAATTTGTTATGGAATGTGTCAAGTCTTATCATCCTCTTTCCAAAACAATTCGAGATGTTGCAGGAAAGACAATAATCAGGTTGGATGCACAATTCATTAATTATTGCCTGAAGATTCCAACACGACCAGTGGTGATTGCAAATAGCATGTTGGATGCCAACAATAGATGGGAGAAGCACAAAGCAAATTGTGTGGGCATAATGAATAGCAGATACATGAAGAAGCCCAGATCACCATCAAAGTTCCCGAGGACTCTTCCACGATCCAATCTTGTGCAGGAAGTTGATGATATCACTAAATTGCTTTGCAGGTTAAATGGAGAAGCCAATACCAATAACTTCCGCTCATGGATGTATGCCTTTGTGAGAACCATTGAGATCAACAGAGTTGATTCTATAATCAATTAGGCAGAGATTATCAGTGACAACATCGGTGAGCAACTCCGGAGTGTGAGGCAGACGTTCAGCTTCAAAATGACTTCATACCTGGTACATGCAACAACCTAGCAGGGTATATTTTCTAAATTGGATAGACGAGGCATATTGTCAAAAGATCCTATTTTTGAGTGTTTCCCACAGTTGACAGTTCCTGAATGGTACAAAGATTACAGGGTGATCAACAATGGGTTCTTCTACGGATTCATCTGCAAATTAAATAGTGACCTGAAAATCAACAGGTGAGCAAAGAAGCACGGGAAGTCAGTATCTCAAGCATGGTTGTATCTTCATCCAGTTTGCGGATTTCACGTATCTCAGGGTCAGTGGTTTTTCAGGAGAACTAGTTAAGTTGCCGAGGTATCCAAGCGACAAGTGGATTATCATGGAGTTGTGCAGGTAGCTCGTAGAGATGTATGACTTACAATCGAAACAAAGCATAAGTCTACTGAGATATCTTTAGGTCACACAGTGGGTTATTATAGTTGCCAGAGCATTCATAAAGCCAGAGGAATCGAAGCAAAAATGTTTTCAGGATATGAGCAAGAGTTCTTCCTACACGATTAAACTTTGACCCATATGGGATAGCAAAGAAGACAATCTCCCAGGAATATTCACATGTACCTTCATTGGAAGACTTTTGGATGAAGTGCAGAAGCGAATACGAAGTCAGAAAGAGATTTCAGAGGTTTTTTTGCAGCAGGTTTTCGATTTATGGCTTGGCACGAATACCTACAAATCTCGCAAATGATGGGCATGTGGTACTTGACACATACCATCAAATGGGAGGAGATAGAGCTGCTCTTCAGGAAAGTGTAGGCGGTTGTCAGAAGATTGAAGAAAGGTCTTCCGCAATTCTGGTTAACACCTCAAATTGGTTGTTAACAAAGGGGTATTGCATGGACGAAGCTTTGATGAATCAGATCATAGGTGATTTCATTGCAGGAGACTCCAACAAGAGGAAGCATGAGGGTGAAAGTAGTAGGAGACCAGAGAAGCTTAAAGTATACAAGAAGTCACAGGTACTGGAGAAAATCAAGTCGACATCTATCATACCAGTACTACTTTCAAATGAAGCTTCTCCAATGTCAACTCACAAAGACTTCTAAGAGCCCCAGGACCTCAAACAGAGGTTATTATTCCACCGTTGAATCCAACATCGTTCGTATTTGTTCCTCAGCCACCTAGATCTTCACCTCCCCTGCGGAGAAGTTGAAAGCACAAATGGCAGAGTTCGAGAGAGCATTGTCTTTGGACAATTCAAAAGAGGGCAGCCATAACACTGGTGAATTCGGATGCAGCAGAGTCAGAGCATGAGATGGTGGTACATTTGGCGACTTCTCATTCCCCAAAGAGCAATTTCTCATCTTGGTTGGCTCTGCAGTCAGTTCCAGAGGCTAGAGAAGAAATCAACTTGGAAGAGGAAGACTTGCAGTTGCTTATGAGCTTGGAAGGTAAAGGTAAAAGGTCTAAAGTTGCTAAAATGACTTCAAGGTTGATTATTGAAGAATCAGGGCAAAAGTTTGTTGAATTATCAGTTCCAGCTGAAGGGAAACAAAAGGGAGAGCTAATTGTTGCAGACATATCGGTGACTAAAGTACCATTGGGGAAAATCACCACGGAAGGATTAAAGCAAGATACACGGACACTGATAGACGCTTTATTCCTTAAGCTTGACAAAGAAAAGGCAGAGAAAGATAAGCTTCAGATGCAAATCTCTTAGTTATGTGAGATCATCGCTAAGGTTGTTAAACCTTCTTCTCTGCCCGTGTTAGTGCGAGGAGAATGTCTGCAAACCGTCTGGTTGAAGAGATTGAAGATGTCGGGAACCAAGTCAAAGCTATTGCTCAATGGAAAGAGCAAATTATTCACCAAGCAAGATTTGGGAGCTACAAGAAGAGGTTCAAGGTATGTATGTTTTGTCCTCAACAAGATTTGGGAGCTACAAGAAGAGGTTCAAATAAGGTCATCACAATGTTATGAAGTTCGTTTGGGAGCTATAGATTGCTAATATCCAGTCATGATGGATAAGAAAGTGTTGTTCGAACTTCAAAACACCGGTTCTATTCTCTTCTCCATGCAATTTTTCCCAAAGTTTTGTATTGTACATTATTAGTATCAAATAAGATTATCGATGTATCTCGGTGCTCCTCAAGGAACTCAAACTCTTCAACAAAACAAGGTTATGGAGCAATGTTGACTTTCCAAAGTCCAAACACTTGAGTCTTAAGACAAATAATGACTCGTGAACAATGAAAATAAATTAAATTGATTGTGGTTTTCTAACCTCTTACTCCTACTACCTATAGGTTGTGTCGTTGTATTCCTTGAAGGTAAAGTTTCATCTTAGAAAGTTTGAAACCCTAGGAGGTCCATAGCAAACTGAAAACTCTAGCTGACCCAAAGGCAGTCATCAAATTCACAAAGAGCAATAGTGGAGAGAGAAATCGCAACAAAACGCTGAAAATTAACTTTTTGTCATTTTGGGCGCTTTATACAATTCGCAAGCGCTTTAGTCTTTGTTTTTCGACAAGTAATTCCAAAATTAGTCGCGAGAAAAGTGGCGATTAATAGCCATAACAAAAATCGTGATTTTTCAAAAGATAAATTGTTTTTACTTCACATCACCACCAATAAATGGTGATTTCTGAATCAAAGCTTGAGAGAGATTTAAGGGATTGACTTGACTAGTTGGTTATGATGAAGGCATGACTCCTCATTATTAGAAGGTCATTTGCCTATACATGTAACTAGTGTTTTAACAATAAAATAATCAAGCAAGGTTGTTGAGTGTTTTTATTTGAGAAAACTGATCCAAAACTTTCAACCAGTCTTTTCGCTTCTGATTTTTAATCACAACCAGCAGTGAAATCTCATTCTCCATGCATTTTGAGTCCTTAAGGCATGGACTTGAATAGTACTCAACATGTGCAGGTGGTTCAAGATGTTTTGGGTGTTAATAGGCAAGCTGAAATGCCAACTGTAGAGGCTGATTGGAGGTTGATTTACTTATTGGACAGGTTGGTGATGATGCTGATTTAGATTGGATTAGACATGATTCAGTTGAGCAGATTGCACCAGTAAGGAGACCACATTGGTATCAAACTCCTTTAACAAGATGGGTTGGACATGTCTAACATTGCTTCAAGACCAAAGACAAATGTCAAGAAGGTATATTCACTCTCTTACATTTGATGTTGGTGGTTATTCCGCTTTCCTATAAGGAAGCATGAGGAAAGTTGGGAGTGGGATGGGACCATGAAGGCCAAGTACGATGCTTCCATGTAGAACAACATTTAGGTGCTTGCTGATTTGCCACCAAGTAAAAAGGCAATTGGCTGTAAATGGGTTTACAAAACCAAATTGAAGACAGATGGTTCAATGGATGAAGATAAAGCATGGCTTGTAGTGAAGGGGTTTCCCAATGGGACGGGATAGACCATGAGGTGACACTTTCCCCTACAACCAAGATGAAAACAATCAGGTCAGCAAGTGTCATTGCCTCTCAGCTCCATTAGAAAATGTTTTACATGGATGTTAAGAGTGCCTTTTTGAACAGTAATTTGTTGGAGATGGCGTACATGATCCAACCGGGAAGGTTTTGTTGTTGCTGGTAAGGAAATTTTTGTTTAGGGGTTGAATTCTTGCAAACAGATAGAGGTGTGTTTATTTTTCAGCAAAAGTATGCAAGAGGACTACTTGAGAGATTCAAGATGGCAGATTGTAAGCCAATGATGACCCCTATGGAGGCTGGATTGAAACTGGTTGCCTCGAGTGATTCTATTAACCATGTTGGTGAATCACTTTATCAACAATTGGTGGGTAGCTTGATATATCTTTCTTCCACTAGGCCTGATATTTCCTTTGTTGTTAGCTATTTTAGTAGATTTCTTAATAGACCCAATATTAATTACTACAGGGCAGCAAAGAGAATCTTGAGGTACGTCAAAGGCACAATGGATTTTGGAATTTAATATGTTGCTTTTGATAATTTTCAGCTTGTTGGTTATACAGATTCACATTGGGCCGGATCAGTTGATGCTAGGAAGTCAACAACCGGATATATCTTCAGTCTTGGAACAAAATATTGATGCTTTATCTTCAGCGAAAGTAGAGTACAAGGCTGCTGTTTTGGCTGCACATGAGGCGGTTAGGCTGAGCAGGATCATGGGTGATTTACAATTGCATTGGAAGCAACATACATGTATATTTTGAGAAAATCCGGACATGCTAATTCAATGCACGTACCAACCACGTCGAAGTTCATAGCAATTTTATCAATTTGCTAGTTGAGTAAGGAGTTATTGAGTTGATATATTGTCCGATGCAAGAATAAGGAGAAGATACATTTACAAAACCTCTCTATATTGATAAGTTTATTATATTGAGTCATGTTTTCATATATGATGTAGGAACCCTCTATATATATGGCATAGGGCAAGAGACTCTCATATAATTGATTCAAGGTCGGGCCCATAGTCTTGGGTTGAGGTTGTCGAGCCCACATTTTTCAGTTTGGTCATATTCACATTATGTATAAAATGGACCAAAACCATTCATATCACATACATAATGGATGGATGTTACATCTTCAGCCCCGGTTGTGTATCACATATAATGGATGATGGATGTTACATTTCAAGAATAGTTTAGTACTCTCCCATTGTTGTATGGCAAGGGTTGGTTGAAGGAGAAATTTATCTCCCGAACAGAGAATGGTGAATGGAATGTGGGAATGTACTCCATGCCATACTGAGAGATGGAGGTCTAGGACTAGATATGCATGCAAGAGTCTTTACTTAGCCTTGTCACCTCCATTGAACCCCCTCTATATCTATATATCTAATGAATTCCTTAGCCCTTATGGCCCACCACCACCCTCCTTTGTCATTCTCAAGCCTCTTATCACCCACACGAGACCCACCATCAAGGAGGCATCCCTCAATTTTTGAAGAAACTCTCATCTTTCACAAATTTCCCATTGAGGAAGCGAAGGAGGGCGAGGGGTGGGAGGGGGAACTAATTTAATTAAAGCACTCCACAATAGCCAAGCCCCCTTGACTAGATGGACCACACTCGAGCCTAACTCGCTATCCGGTTAGGTGCAACCGGTTCACTTTATGCTTGGTATACTATTACATATGGCAAAGGGGCTTCGACCTCTATTCCGCTACACTTTCTTTAACGGTCCTAGGATCGACAATATCACCCAATTGGCTTAGTTCCAGAGCCCTGTCTATAGGAGCTTAGAGGAAAACTAAGTGATTCCCGATTAGACATCACCTTATAAGCAACCCTCTACCTATCAAATAGGCATCCAAATCGGCATTAATCTCATCAAGTCAAGGGTTTTCATCAATACTAAGCCCTCGAGTCCATGTATATAGATATAGATAGTAAGCCATCGGGGATTCGTAGGCATGGAACATCCGATCCGGAGAATCAAAGGGCAATGCTCACCTACCCTCCCTACCAATATATAGATGAGAAAAGGGCAGCCCACAAAGATAGGAGGGTTAGACCGTAAGGTAGGCTGCTAGATCAGCCTTCAATCGCCCACACCCCCTTTCATCTCTCCCCATATATAGAGGTGGGGAAGACCTATATATTTGTGGGGATAGGGGGACAATGGAGGTGCATCTCATCCACATTACTTAGTTTAGTTCCATATAGATAGAGGCTCATGTCCCCCTTCTCTCCCATATATATGGGGAATGGGGGATGTCGAGGCATCTCACCTTGATCAAGGGGGCCTAATAATCATAAATATAAGGGATACACCAATTTGCATATGTGTAGAGGGGGCATGTGCCAAATAATCATATTACACATCTATTTATGGAACGCAACTATAGATTAGATATAGCCATAACTACTGACGGTGACGCCCTATCTATTGAACCATATGACTATCTATGTCCCAATTCTTCCCCAACAAAGCATAACATAACATATATAATCTTGTCATTCGAGGGGCCTATATGGATTGTTATAGCCCCCTCCCCCAACTATATATAGTAAATAGGTCGTCGGTTCCTCCCCCAAATAGATCTAGGTGAGTGTCGATGAGTACCAACTAGAGGGGGTTGAGCATCTCACCCTCATTACTCTTGTTCCTCATTTTATTCTCATCCCTACCTATATACACAGCGATCTCATTGCCCGACTATATATAGCTCTCGTGGTGCTGACATAGATGATAAATCGAGTGTCGATTGGGCGGCCCTATCTATATATGTGTCCACCTATCTATAAATTGCATCCATCCATCATCCATCCAAGATCATCCATCATCCATCCAAGGTCATCCATCCATCATCGATGTTTTCTCTAGCAGGACAGAGAATATGAGAAATCACTCAAGAGATCAAGGGAGACTATACTATGGGATGGGAAGGGGAAGGGTGGACAATTAATCATGATCCGACATTGATAAAGAGAGAGACTGGTGCATGGTGTTCACTAATAGTCCCTCATCATATGCGTAAGAAGGCAATGACTCATTCTTAAAGGCGGTTGTTGGTCTTGACTAGTCTCGTCCTTTTCATGGAGAGAGAAGCGTCCCAACAATATAAAGAGAAGATACTAGTATAAAGAGGATATTATATTTATAGGGCCCTAACTATATAGAAATAGGAACGTGAGGGCAAGCACCCTATATCATATAGTCAATCTTGTGCCGCTCTAAAGAAGTTGTTGCGATGCATGGACTGACCCATAAATGTGTGTGTGTGTGGATCATATAGTCAATCTCATGCCACTCTAAAGAAATTGTGGTGCATGGACTGACCCATATATATGTGTGTGTGTGTACAAACAATCTCGTGCCGCTTTGTGAAATGGTTGCGGTGACATATATCTATATCTTCCACATGCACACACATTATATATAAATGTTAGGAGACCAAAGGAGAGACCCCAAATATAGATAGGGGATGGAGGGCCCATAATAAAAATACATTGGAACACAAAATAAATGCACAATAAGAATATACAACACTATGCTTTATAAAAGTTAGTAACAAGGGAGGGTGCATTAGTTAACCTTGTAACTAAAAAGTAGTTGGCATTCAGTTGGTCATCTCTCTTACTTTATGTATTCACTTCTTCCGTTTCTGATCTGAATGAAGAACACAGCCAAACTTTCTATCTCCCTTTCTGAGGTTTTTCTTCTATCTTTATTTCTCTCTCTCAAGGAAATCAAACAATAACAAGAAGTTTTCAAAATGCTGAACTAGTGCATCATTTTTCCAGTAACGATAGCAAACTTTCAGCATCTTGGCTAATGTTAAATTTCGCAAGCAGTGCACATTGAATATAACAGTACTCTTGAAAGCTTTCTGAGGAGGAATCCTATGCCAAATTTTGTGCCTTACAGTATTTAATCTACCTCCCACTCCAACGGTCAATTGTAATGGCCATTGTTGCAATTGTTTCTTTCAAAATGATGAAATGTTTATATAATGTTCACATTTCTATCATAAACTGACAAGTATCATAATTACACACTGTTCATACATTAAAAGAACGATAGCAAATTTTGAGTAACCATGGCAAACTTTCAGCTTCTTGGCTGCTGCTGAATTTCGATAGCAGTGCACATTCAATATAACTGTCCTCTTGAAAGCTCTCTGAGAAGGCATCCTGTGAAAAAAATTGTGCCTTAAGGTATTTAATCTACCTCCCACTCCAACAGGCAATTGTAATGGCCACTGTTGCAATTGTTTCTTTCAAAATAATGAAATGTTTTTACAATGTTCACATTTCTATAATAAACTGGCAAGTATCATAATTACACAGTGTTCATATATTAAAAGAACACCAGCTAGCAGGCCTGTAAGATTTTTACATAAAGGGGTTATTTACCTTAAAAGCGAGAATTTACGCCAATTGTAATTTTTGAAAACTATGTTTGCGACTGTTATTTATTAAGGTCGTATTTTCCATAAAGGTCACCATTTTATTGGCCAAGTGTCCCATTGCTATTTTATGGGCATTTTCAGAAAAAGAGATTAACTATGCAATCTCTTGATTTTCTTCCATTCGTAATTGGCTATTTCATTAAAAAGGATGTTGTGTATTAATTGGCAGACATATCCCTTCTCTCAACTCCAGTGTTACGCGGGGATGCGTCCCCTAGATTTTGGTGACATCCCAAACATTTCAGGGACTTGGGGACTTGGAGGGGACGTCCCCAATTTTTTAAAAATCTTTCAAAAGTTTTCTGATGTTTTTACTTTTAAAAAGCTGTTATTTTTACCAAGAGCATTCAATTATAATCTTTAAAGTACCTAAAAATGCATTAAATACACTTTAAATCCCTAAATGTCACTGAAAAAAGTTTAAAATATTGAAATATTAATTTTTATGTATTAATTGGGGATGACCCTATGGTGAACTGGTGGGGCACTTAGCCTGTAGAGCCAACAACCCAGGTTCAAACCAAGCCCCCAAGATTTCATATCTTGATTTACCCACGGCATGTGGAGTGGGGCATTTGCATGTCGCCTTGGGGGTTGGGGATGACCTTGTGGTGAACTGGTGGGGCGCTTAGCCTGTAGAGCCAACAACCCAGGTTTAAACCCAGCGTCTTCAATTAAATTTGGGTTGATCCAGGAGTTTTTGGGATGGCGCGTATGGAGGAAGGGCGAAACCCTAACGGCAGCGCAGAGGAGCGATTCGACGAACCCAGGCAAGGGAAGGAGCTAGCGACAGGGAAGAAGACTGACATTGATTTCAAAGACGGGAGAATCAACCTAGCAGCCCTGCAGGATTTCATTGCACTGGAAAATAGTGTGAAGCTAGAATACATCAAATACATGGTCGCGGGAGGTCAAAGTCCTGAAAAACGCAATCCCATTACCAACCGTCCCCACTCGAATGTGGGAATAAGCTTAAATCAAAAACCCGTCCTGGACCAAAATATCTCAATTTCTCGAGGCTTCAAATCCTAGTTCGGTGGCAGGTGAAGGCTCGGGACAGGAGGACCATGGAGGGAGTCGAGCAACAATCAAGCGGACGGGGACGGTGGGGGCTTTTGTCCCAATAATGCCGAACAGAATGCCGGATCTTTTAAAGACGCAGTCCAAAACTCGAACCCTAGACCCGCCAACACACACGCTTATATAGTTTATCTTGCTAAGGAGACGCCAACGGTCTGCCTTGAAAACTTTGCGGTAGGCGCTCATTTACAAACCCTATTGCAGACAGCGATCATCGACCAATTTAATGGTATGTGGCGCAACCACCGACTTGACTCAGTGGGTTCACAAAAATTGGACCAACCAATGCGAAATCTCTTTCTGCTCAAAGGGCTTTTTCGTGGTTCAATTTGAAAAAGAGGAGGATTATAAAAATGTATTTCGGATGGTCCGTGGTTTTGGGGAAACGCAAGTTTGTTTCTCACACCTTGGTTTCCTAATTTCGATCCAAATACCCTCTCGGTATCCAAAATGCCTGTATGGGTTCGGCTTCCGAATCTTCCTCTACATTTTTGGTATGCCCTAGAGGATATTGGTAATGTACTTGGCAGATTTTTAAAAATAGATCACACTAGAGCAGCGTCGGGATCCGTACCTTTGCCAGAATATGCGTCGAAATTGATCTTAGCAAGGGTCTGCCAAACAAGATTCTTTTGAAAGTGGGTAACATGCAGCATGTTCAATCTTTAGATTATGAGAACACAGCCTTTCGATGTCATATCTGCAGGAACACAGGTCACTTGCAGGCTGATTGCCCGATGGGCAAGTGGAAGGGCACTCAAAGGAAAAAGAATCATTCATCCGGCAGCAATTGGAGTAGTTCATCTCCTGTGCAGAACCGAGAGGATGCAGCTAAGTCAGCACAAGGAGGCAACCGTCAAACAGAATCAAAAGAAAGGTCGGAGTACTGAGAAAAAGGGAAGGAAACAGCCGGAGTAAAGGGCGGTCATGTTTCCGATACTTCAGATAAATCGGACTCTGAGCAAGAACCTAATCCCGATAGTGCTACAGATCCCAACAGTAAATGGTGGTAATCTTAGATCCAAGTCAATGGCAAGAGGTGAAAAAGAAAAATGGCTACTACCCTTAGCATGAAGAACGGT
This sequence comes from Taxus wallichiana var. yunnanensis, assembly GCA_018340775.1. NCBI lineage: Eukaryota > Viridiplantae > Streptophyta > Pinopsida > Cupressales > Taxaceae > Taxus > Taxus wallichiana. The sequence goes on along the minus strand of CM031233.1, from coordinate 89,203,036 downwards.
AGCTCTGGGATTCCCCTCTCTTTTTCGTTTGTTCGGGCCGATGTTTTGGGCCTTTTGGTGTTAGTTCTTTTTAGGTTCAGTTTGGTTTCTTTGGTTGTTAGGGTGGGGTCCCTTTACCCTCCGGTTCATAGCTTTGGCCAAAAGCATTTAAAAATCTTTTTTAAAAAATTATGTATTAATTTAATAGCTGTCCCCTTGCCATCCCCAAAATTTTGGCGTCCCGGAAACCCCATCCCTCTGTACTCCTGTCCCCCTGTCCCCGAGACTTAGGTAACTATGCTCAACTCTCTCCTTAAAGAGATGCCACTTCAGATTAAATGGCTGGATTCAGCACCACTCCTACCCCTGCCCCTGCCACTTCCCACTCCATCCCCACTAATCCACTACATACCCAAACCATGTATGGGTACGATTCATCCCAGACTCACCCAAGGACAGTCAAGGTACTCCTGTATCCTTCTGCTGAAGGATCCGGCAATACCCAAACTGTCCTGGGCATACCAACAGGTTTTTGCCTTTTTCTTTTTATATGTAGATGTTGGTGCCCTTTATGAAGTGCAACATGACAATGAATATAAATTTTGATTTAATAATTAATATTTATCATGACATTTGGCATTTATTTAGCATTATCAATTTATCAGTAATGTCTTTGGGATTATTTTGTTTATTCTATCCATACTATGATTAATTACTGTTTATCAGGCTAGAATATTAATAGTTTTTATTTTTAAATATTTATTTTATACAACCATATCCAAGGCAAAATAAATTGCTGTACTGGCAAAACCTGATTCGTCACACTCAAACTCCATCCCCACTAATCCACTACATACCCAAACCATGTATGGAGTACGATTCATCCCCAGATTCACCCAAGGACGGTCCAGGTACTCCTGTATCCTTCTGCTGAAGGATCCGGCAATACCCAAACTGTCCTGGGCATACCAACAGGTTTTTGCCTTTTTCTTTTTATATGTAGATGTTGGTGCCCTTTATGAAGTGCAACATGACGATGAATATAAATTTTGATTTAATAATGAATATTTATCTTGACAATTGGCGGTTACTTAGCGTTATCAATTTATCAGTAATGTTTTTGGGATTATTTTGTTTATTCTATCCATACTATGATTAATTACTGTTCATCAGGCTAGAATATTAATAGTTTTTATTTTTAAAATATTTATTTTATATAACCATATCCAAGGCAAAAAAAAATTGCTGTACTGGCAAAACCTGATTCGTCACACTCGAACCCATACCCTAAATAAATCAATAAGATAGGAACCTTCAAGTTATCTAAGTTATAGAATCCATTCACTTCACAAGTGGATCAACTAATGGCTTAAATATATGCATGATTGTCCATGCTTTAGACAATGCAACGACTAGTCTCAAGCCACATGTCCTAAAGATTTTTGCAGCTGTCAAAGCTGCAGGCAATCAAGATACAAAACAAGAAAATCTGGTTACTTTTATGATATCAAGAAAACAAGATCTTCAACAATAAAAAAATCTAACCAAGACATCAAAGATCATATCAGTGAACACTTAAAGAATCGCAATCCTCATATACAACATTTTGATGACATGGATGTTCAACTTGAACGCATTTCAGATTCCAATGAGGGTCACTTGGAGGCTCAGGTTCCTCATCAGCCACAGATTCAACTAGTATAAACTTTTTCCTGACTTACAAATAATATCCTCTAGTATAAACTTTTTCCTGATTCTCCATGATTACCCCTCACAGCATCTCGTCAACAAAGCTTTTGTTGGGTATTTTACTGAAGGCTACAACACCTTTGCACTCCTCTATCCAAGCAAAGGTTTTCTACTTCATCTTAAACACTTTCTGACTCGTTATTCAGTCCTCCCATAATCAAAAAGTTTGCAAATTAATGCAATTTCCACTTCCTTCTTATATGGAGACAATAACACAACCAATTTCTTTTCAAGCCCTTAACATTTTCAGAAGCAATGTTTATTTTTTCCTTGACAGAAAGAGAAATCCCCTACAGATTCTCATCTATTTTGTTTTGCTGGGAACCTCGCTTTGTCTGACAATTCTATTAATACGCCTGCTGGATAAGATTACAATGCATTGAATTCCAATGCTTATATAGTGAAAACAAATTAATGAAACATACGGTTGGTAGTCCTGATGCCAATAAATGTAGTTGTACACAGTCTTTTATCTTGCTCAGTAGTAGGTTTCTGGATGATACTGCATTAAAAGTTTTCATCCGGCGTTTCAGGTGAGCTCCTTCACACATCATCAGAAAGAAATGACTTGTGGTGGATCATAGATAAATTTTTAAAGCCCAAAAGTTGTGTTCCATCTTACAATGTCGTTAGCCACTAAAGTCTTATGTAGTGACATGTTACTAATGATTCAAAATGTGAGGGTCATGTCTCCCTCACCTTGAACCAGTTGGCTAGTGGTAATCTCTAAAATATGGACATCACAATAGGTAGCACTAGCTGTTGTTTTATTGAGCATGTAATTTTGATCACATGTGGTTTTGATTTCTAAGTCATGCTATAAATATATATTTCTTCATCACTTCAAGCAATGACAAAACTTTTGACATGCATCAAAGTTTTATACCCATCATTTGAGCTTACTTTTGCTCATCTGTTGTCTTTGAGGCCCAGCCTATCTCTTTCGAGGCATCTTTGATTGTGGATCTCTTTGACCCATATCTCTTTCGAGATCTTTGATTGTGGATTTCATTGACCCATATCATTAATGTTAGTTGCTTCTTACTTGATTTTGTTAAGAAAGCACTGACTTTTATCGAGGAGTTCCACCTTGTGAAGTTGATATATCAAGAGGGACAAATATATTGGCTAATTGGATGGAAAATGTTAGCATGAGTTTAGGCTTGTTAGAGTCAATGAGAAAATCATTTAGGATGGGAGATTCACATAGTATCTGACTTACTTGTGATATGGAAAAACAAGTTATTGGGTAAAGGGTAATATAATCATGTTAGGAGACTATGAGGAAGTATTTAATTAGAAACACAGATCTCAACTTAAGAAAGGAAAATAGAAAGGGACAAGAAACAAAGCATGGCACCAAAAAATAAAGCAAAGGAGCTATGGATAATTATGTAACCCCATCAATCGCGTTGGAGACTGAAAGAGAAGATAATGTCACGAATTTGGATCTGTAATCATATTTCCAAAATTTGGAGACCCGGGAAATCCTTCTAGAAGAAGATCGAAAAGTCAAAAGGCCTTGGAGGGAATGGTAAAAGCACAGAGAAATATATTGCAGTGGACCACAGTGCCACCAAGATTGTGCCGATTACTTCAAGGGTAGAATAACAAGCAGGTGTAGCTAGAAGAACTGACTATGAGAGTCAAAGCTGAATATGAATGAAATAGATGTTGACATAAAGGATTCCACCTGCATGACCCTAGGTAAGTTCTCATGCTTACAGTGGCTCTATCAATGGAGCATATCTAGCCAGAAGGATGAAGATAATAAAGTTTGCATAATTCTGTAACTAATTTACTCGTGTTTGGACAAATGCGTAACCATGTAACTGAACTTCTTGGAAGAGACTTAGAAGGGAGATTCTGGGGACAACCCATCCCCTTCCCCGATTGCTTGATATATTTCAATAATTGTATACTATACAGGTTTCAGAAAAAACGCAATGCCACTGTGATGTGAATGAATATAACTGAGTATGGCATCTAAAAGGCCACAACGTTACGTAATAGACTATACAATGCAGTAGCAACTAAACATTTGGATGTAATTAAAGTCTTAAGGTTTTGCTTGCAGTGATGCATCATTGAAGAGTTTTTTAAAGGAATCAAGTACGTAAAAAACATAATGATGATAAATAGATTGATTTCAGAAAACACTCTATGTTTGGATGTAACTAATATTAATGATGCAACAAATTTGTGACATAGACAAGTTGGAAAAATGCCAAAATAGGGAGTTATATGTACTTCAAATTCCTTACTGAGAGGATGAGTCATTTGAAAAAATTGAAATGTCGACCAGGTACCATATAATAATTTATACACCATATAGATTGTTGGAATTAGAGCTCATAGAAGTTTGTTTATAATAAAAATAATCCTCCTGCTCATCTGCTGGTTCATCATCAGTCACCTGGAGATGTCAAGGTTGGGGTACTGGTACAGGGACAGGGGCACCATTCAAATCAGGGCATGTGAAGAAATGAATAAGGATGTAGCTATATGATATATATAGTCACCAGCATTTGTCACTCTAGAGGAGTTTCCTCCTGACCATATAGATCATGAATTCACTTTGTTTTTGGGTGTAGCGATGGCCCTTTAGAAGTCCAATGGTCAGACATCAATAAATGTAAAAATTTAGCCAAAACAAATTGCAAAAAGAAAAATGCTCAGCAATTCAGAAATACAAACATTCTGAAAATAAAACTGCATATGATACATAAAACAAGATGTGTAGATTCAAACAGTAATCATATGAAAAAATAGATTGAAGATGGATCCTGAACCTCAAAAAGTTAAATGTGAAAGGTCTCAAACATTTAAACACACAGCAGAAAGGCTGGACAACAGGTTAATGATCCATCATTTTGGCAATTTCAGGGATCCTAACACTTCTTTCTATTGAATGTACTTGAACAATATGTAGCAAATTTACAAACCCTTCAAAGTTTCAAAAATCATGTAGGTAGTTCAGTGAGCCCTTAAGCAGCCGATATGTTTCAGATACAAGTACGGATACAAAGAATGCGATATATAGATACAGCAAAACAATTCCCCCGCCTCCCTCCCGCCCCGGATATGGCTTTGGATACGGCAGTACAAAAATATATAAAAATAAAAAAATGTATAAATTTTTGCCTGATAAATAAGAAATAACCACATAATATGCATATAAGATATAACAAAATAACCACAAAACACCTCTTATAATCTATATAATGCCAGATGAAATGTCGCAAATGTCATTAAATATTTTAAAATTTATTATTACATAAAAATGCAGCAGCCTTTGAAATGCAGCAGAGTCTGCATCTTCGTGATCATTAAAACAGAAGATGCATGTATATCAAGAGCTACTGATCTTATTTTCTGGTTTTATAGCAGCACAAAACTGAAAATCAGATTTGTGGTGGGATTTAGATTTACTGTCACAATTGTTCCTTGTCCAGAATTGAATCTGCCTGTAAGTGATCAGATAAAGAGTATTTGGGTCAATTGTGCTTGTTCCCTCCTGGTCAGATTTGTTCCCGCAGTCAGACGCTGCTGTTTTTAAGGGTTTCATAATGTTTACAAAAACAAACTGGTCCATTCTATGTTTTAATGTTGAAAAAAATTAAAGACTTGTTTTTCGCCCAGGATACAGCCTCGATACTCCAGATACGTCTGCAGACATATCTGGCAGTATACAGACAGTCCAGGCCATATCCTGGGCATATCTAGGGCCATATCTGTATCAGATGCGGTATCCAGCCCTGTTTTCCATATCGGTATCCGAGGTGAACCCAAAATGTGTCCAGAACTTAAAATTTAGAAAATACTGTTTGCATTGAATATTGCTAATACATGGAATTAAACCAAGTGAAGATTCATAGTACATGGTAAGTGATTGTGTAGTTCTGCTGTGAGTCCGCCTACATAAGTACACAGGTATAGAGGCCTATCTGGTCTAGGCTATATTGCATTATTTAGTAACCTGACATCCAACCAAGAACATGTGCTAGCATATCCATTCACTTTTTAAAATGATAATCAATGGATTTCCATTTTGATTCTATAATCCAAAAACATAGTAGATCAATTTTAACTTACCTGCGTGATCTCAGGCAAAGTGTGTGCATGTGCATACAAGCAAGTGTAATGTTAAAAATTAAACAAAATGTAGAAGAGGCAAACCAAAGGATCAAGCTCTGAGTTTGCAGTGAAAGATAATCTGGAAATTCTCCTGAAGCGCTGGCCACTAGATAATGAATCTGCCATATCCTGTTTCAATGTCAGGAAAAGCAAGCTCAAGGATTATTAAAATTATAGTTGGAAAAGGTACGATACTTTTAGCAGCAGCTAGGTAAAAATTGAAAAAATCAATCTGTAGTATGCCAATATCTGATTACAGAGTGGCAGTAGTTCAGTTTCAATCAGGAATGTACTGGACAGTGTACATTATTTAAAGATAACCCCAAGTCTTGGTCTAGCAGTTGCATATATGAAATTGTTGACAAAGAGATTACATAGAAAACACATTTCCATCATATCATGTTGAGCCATAGGTCAATTTCAAACTTTACATCCAAAATGATCACATCATCTAACAAGGAATTCAGGCTAATTTCAAACTTTACATCCAAAATGGTCACGTCATCTGACCAGGAATTCAATTGCAATGTGTTTCTCTTTCTACAAAATTAATACAAATAGTATCTATATACTAATATGGTATAGACCCTATCAAGAAGCAAAATTTGAAAGAAACGAATGATTTGTTATCATAACTGTCACTTGTGTTTCAGTTTATTTTTTCAAGGACCTTCTTAGTAAACCGAATTACAGAAAAATTAGGGCAACCTATATTAAGATCACAAATTGTTCTACACCTTACAAAACGATGGAAAGAAAGTGAGAGATCCCTTGTTAACAAGTAAACTTCATAACTATATCAAAATTAATTGGACTTTATAACAACAATTCCACTGTTGACTACTATACCTCAGCAAAGCAAAGACTGCCCTACAAAATCTTTAAGCAACCCACTGGCTTTAAAAAGTTCTCAAAGCATGAAACAGAACCACTTAATGTGTTATATACGTCCATGTATCCATTGTTGTCAATAAGATTTAAAATCCACATCTTGTAGATGTCGCTTCAACTCAGCCACTTAGTATGGCCCCAATAGTTTACAGTGTGCATCCTGTGGCCACTTGCCAGAACAACAGCACCAGACAGCAATAGATGCAAAGGTTGCATGCAGCTTACAAAGTATTTGTGCAGCATCCAGACCGTTCAGAAGCATTACTTGGCTTCTCCGTTGAAAATTCACCCATGATAAACCACGCAGTTGAGTCAGTATAAGAACCCTGCTTCCATAAATTAATCAAATGCCAAGAGGCGTTTCTCTCAATCCAGTAAGTTGGGGTCGAGGAAAATTCTCAAACTCGATTTTAAAGCATTTTCCCCACTCCATCTACCTGACTCGGCTCATTAAACCAGTGTCTTCCCGTTGATGTTATGTCCTGATTCAAACAAGTTGAGATCAAACTTTATTCTACATCAATATCTCGTAGTGATTCCTATTCTTTCAAAATCAATCCCATAAACCACATGTGATTGACTAACTCGACACCTTCCACATAGAATGGGGATTGCAAAGCTTGCTCATACTTTGCCCCTTGTAATTAATATTTTTGTGGATTTCACGACTTTAAAACAAAAACTGCTCAAAAACTTCCATTCTCTTTGGCATAAAATGTTTTTCAACAAACATTGTAGGAGAAGACGCACTCGTCGTTTTCCATCTAAAATAGGGATTACAATACTTGCAAGGATTGCTCTCATTTTGACACCGGCAATTAATCCCTTCACATTTTTATAACCTCAAAAGCTTCTTAAGATGCTAAAAAAACTTCCACTGCCACATAAAATGTTCCCAAAAGTATTGTGAGAGAATACCAACTCAAGACCTTCCCAAATCAATCCCATAAACCACAAGGTGTGGGAAAAGACTAACTCAACACCTTCCACGTGTATGGGGATTGCAGGGATTGCTCGTATTTTGACCCTTGTAATTAATATCTTTGTAGATTTCAGGGCCTTAAAATAAAAAACTGCTCAAAAACCTCCATTCTCTTAACATAAATTATTTCTCAACAAACAGTGTAGGAGAAGACTAACTCGTCATTTTCCATATAAAATAGGGAATACAATAATTGCAAGGATTGTTCGCATTTTGACACCTGTAATTAATCTCTTCGCATATTTCATGACTTAAGGTTTCTTAAAATGCTAAAATAAATCCACTGCCACATAATACGAGAGATGACTAACTCGCTGCCTTCCACCCGAAATGGAGATTATAATATTTTCAAGGAATGCTAGGACTTGCCACTTCTGATTAAATTTCTTCACAGATTTCATTGCTATAATACTTATTACTATTATTAAAACAAAAAAAAAGCGTAGGAGAAAATCAATTCAACACCTTACACCTGGGATATTTAATTCAATTCAGATATTAGCGTCCACGAATCGCCAAGAATAGCCAATGTAGCAGAAAAAAAAATAGATGAAGTTTCTGGTCAAAGTTAGCAACAGAAGGTCCAGCCTCCAAGAGGAACCTGCAGTGCTGCGAATTTGAACATGTTGCTCTCGTTTCACTCTTTATGCACTTGAAGTCTGTAACGGAACAAGTTTTCGCTTCGGGGAATTATAGACTATTTTGATCTCGTGGACATTGATAAAATCACTTCATTCATTCGTTTAATTTAGTGCTCGCATTTGGACATATGCAATTAATTCCTTCACATATTGCATTGCCTCAAACAAAAAATAAAAATAAAACTCAAAAAAAAGTACTAACGCACCTGGAGCTGCAGAAAAGGCACTGAAGCTATTCCCTTCTATGAAATCTCATGGTCTCGATCAGCTCTTCCACTCTGATCAGCTCAGAAAACCCTAAAACCGCTCCATACTTACTCTGGTCATCATTTTAAAAACCACAAACTGCACATACTCCCCTCAAACAAGCCAAACTGAACCCTTGCCGAAAAAAAAAAATTTCCTTCCATAAATCATACTCCGCACCTCATTATACACCAGAGCCTGCCGTATAAACGACGCGATCTACCTATCTCCACATCTCGTTAAAAATAAAAGTAAAAAAACCCTTAAAATCCTCTCCTTGCTTTAAATGCCCGCAAAGCCGATGACAACGCAGCCTAAAAGTGTACGCTAAAGAAAATGACAAGCGTACCGTTAGCTTAAAGTGTTAGCATACATTTTCCACAAAAAAGACGAAAAATACTCCGTTTTCTGCCAAATTGACCGCGGTTTTCACCATCATTTTTCCAGGAGCTGTCAGAATGCAGAGAAGTCGGTCCCATGCGCTATAACTTCTTTTCAGCTATTTTCAGAGCTCTGCAAACTCCATTTTCGATGCCCTCGCAGCTCTTTACTGAACTGCTAAGAAATTTTTACCCGCTCTATCGTCAGTTGAATTAGTTTGACGTGGATTCGAACTTTATTTTGGTTTCATTTGGATTTGAAGTTTCATTTGGCTTTTATTTCGGCGTAATTTCGACGCATTTGGTCCGATTCAATTTGTCGTTTACATTTTCACCTCGCTTTTGTTTAGGTGCGTGTTAATTTAATTGATTTGGTGTGCTTAGGGTGTTGATGACGTTAGGTTGCGAACAAGTGGCGAGATTCGACCCTGCGTCCTTCGGAGTCCGGACATTAGTGTCGGGGTCTCTTTCCGATAACTTGGGATCATGTCGCGTTTTGGCTCTGTTTTTTTAAAAGATAAAATAGACTGTTTTTTGGGGACATTTTTAAGCGATTTTTCTATGCGGGGACTCCCGGGGTCCGGAAGTGGATAGTCGTTGAAGTTTTTGTTGAAGCGGTCTATTCAACAATAGTGTTTGACTTTGATGTATTGTTTTGTATTTTTTAAATAATAGAAATTACAACCCAACTAAAGAACTAGAGTCTAGGAGTCACAAGTTCGGAATTTCAACCACCCCTTTCGGTTCAAAATTTAGGTAAAAGTTCTAACTCGTGCATTAGGTCTTCTTCTAGACTCATTTGTAAGGTAGGGTCACATGCATGTGATCGTGTATTTAAATTGAAAACTATTTGCTAGCCAAATTTATGTGTGCCATCATGACATGGTTGAGAGAGTGGCCAAACATAATTTAATGATAGATATTTATATAGTGTCACAATTTACTTCTTAATTCTTAGTTAATTAGTATTTATATTAAAAAGAGGTGGAATGTTATGTCGATAGTTAAATATGAGGGTTTGTAGAGTCATTAAAGCAATTTCAAGATGTATTAAAGAGGAATGTCTTACAACAAAGTAATAAGGCAAGTAAGGTTTGTTGAGTCATCGAAGCAATTCTAAGATGCGCTTAAGACGTACATCGACCTCAATCACAAGGCAACAAATATTTATCTTACAACCAATCAACCACTATGTTAGTGAGAGGGCCACCTCTAATGTGGCTTCGCCCCTATTGGCACAAGGATCGTAATATATTCTTTGCGGACCTGTGGAGTCAACTTAGACATGGTTGATTTTTGACTAAATGTGGATTTTAGAGTCGTAGAAGCAATTTGAAGGTGCACCAAGAGCCTGTAGCACTAAGCATGTCTCTGTTGCCCAAGCTAAAGACGGAGGTTGGGGTATCTCCATTATTGGCATATTGTATTAGTGAGAAGGCAACCTCCATTGCAGTGTCGCCCCTATTGATGTAAGGATCGCAAAACTATGACAATGTATAAATCTTTGTGACACTATTTGTCACTGTCAATAAGAAACTTACAAAGAAAGGTATGAAATTATTAATTGTTTGTAGTTAAAAACACATGAACGTGTGTAAACGGTCGTTAATGTTAAACATCATTTGAATTCGTGACCACAAAGTCTCCCTCACCTTGGACATATCAAACGAGCAATCCAAAAAGTCATCAAATTTGATATGGCGGGGACATTAATAAATTTCCCCTTTGGTAAGATAAATCCTCAAATAAAGTCATTCCCCATTGTTGAGAGGCAGGACAAGTGTGTGTAATTTGTTGGCGATAGCCTACCTAATACCTCTTAATTGTTTGCCCCGCCATATGGTAAATTGGATCAAACAATTGCAAAAAACAAATTTTGTAGTGTCTGCCTTACGTTAGTCAATAAATCGGATAGATAATTTGGTGCAATGCGAAGACAAAAAAATTATTACACATATAATGAAATTATTTCTGCAACCTTAAGAAAGAAAGTTGATAATTTTATGCATTAGTTGTGATGAGTACCCTTAGAAATATCAAGGAAATATTTTTTTTTTGTAAAATAATCCCTTACAAAAGAATATATGAAGATGATCATGAGGAAGAAGATGCATCTCATGCAAACGTTGAGATTTTTAACCTTGAGGAGGTATGTTATGCATGACCGCAATGCAAATAATATTTATCGCAAATATGGGTCACTTAAATTAAAGTTATTTAAAGGGGGAATAGTGAGGAAAATAATGGCAACAAACCGTATCGGAATGCCAAAAAATAGAGAAATTGAATAGTGAATTATTAACGCATTGAAATACCAATGAATGATTCCTCTAATTCAATGCCCACATAAATGGGCAACAAAATTTATCGCCACTTTATGATTTCCATATGTAAATCTCACAACCATAGCTATCGAAAGTGAAGGAAGCGTAATTTTTCCACATATTGTGCAAAATCAAATTCTAGTGTGAGGTAGTAAAATTCAAATGTGAGATAATTCCAAGGAATGCAGGATGAGCCTTTTCTCACTTTATATAGCATGTCGGCTAATTATGTGTTTCCCTTTCACTTTGACCGGAAAAATAGTACACAACGAGAGGATACAAAGTCATAAATTAATACAACATTGTTAACTCTTAAAAAGGAGCATATAATATACTAAGTCATTTCATGGGACACACGAAAGACACGCAAAGAGAGTGATTGGTTGGGATAAGAATGTATATATGAACATGTGTTAGCATAAGAACCAAACAAGTTGTGGATTTTCTTAGATCATGCGAGATGTGTAATGAAATGACTAAGATAGATTTTAATATTTGTAACAATGTAACGCCAAAATATAGATAAATAATCACAATATGTAAGTAGAATGATTTAGCCACTTCGAGGGGGAACCTCGAACCATACAATAAGACTTAAATGCTTAATATGGTTTGGAGGTTCCATACTTAATAACTCATATATATGCCCTATTATATTATATAAAACACCAAGGATGACCTATTAAGCATATTAAAGCATAAATAAATATGATATGACATGATGAGAGATTATGTTAGCCACAGGTCGGATATCCATATCCCGATGTATGAACTAGGATTAAGGGTGTAGCATGTCCATCCCCTTCAAAGAAACAATGTCCCCAGTGTTGGCAATCTCTAGATGTTGGTGTCGAGAATGCTTCATATTCCCATGTTGCATCTTCAATATCCAAATTCTTCCACTTATAAGATAGTCAATGATGAACCTTGTCCTGATTTCTTAGTGCATGTTTGGAGGATTGCTTCAGGCTCCAAGATGATGCATTCCTCCTCATCAAGCTCTAGTAACCTTTGGATGAGGATAAAAAATTTCCCAATGACCTTACTCAAGTAAGAAACATGGAAAAGTGGATGTATTTTGGTTGGTAAGGAAGTTAGGTTTATATGCCACACTACCAATTTTTACAACACTTTATAAGGTCCGTAATATTTAGGTGAAAGTTTGTTCTATTTCTTTTGTTGTTTCAAAGATAGATGTGTATATGGATGCAATCGTATAAAAACAAAGTCTTCAACTTCAAATCTTCACTCACTTTGGTGTTGATATGCTTATTGCTTCATGTGGTTTTGTGTTGTTACCAAATTCTCTTTAAGGATAGAGAGAACCTCTTTATTGGTGTTGAATGTGCTCTTTAATTGCTCTTACTTTAGGTTGAATGTTCAAGTTGGAGGTAAGAGATGTGGATGGCAAGAATATAATGCTAAAAATGGGGACATTTTGGATGAGGTATGAAATGAAGTGTTATACCACCATTCTGCAAGTGGTAGCCATTTAACCCATTTCTCCTACTTATCTAAAGCAAAGCATCGTATATATCCTTCCAAACATTTATTTACTACACAGTCTTATCATCAAATTGAGGATGGCATGATGAATTACAATCCGATTCAAGTACCCAAACATGAGAATAAATTAGTCCAAAAATTGCTAGTAAATATAAGATCACGGTCACGTACTATAATCTTGGGTAACCCATGTAGCTTCTGAACTATATCCATAAAGGATAAGGCAATTGTACTCATTGTAAAGGGATGCGACAAGGCACAAAAATGAGCATATTTGGTGAGTCTAACCACAACAACCATAATGATTATTTTCCCTTCATATTTTGGTAATCCTGTGATGAAATCCATAAAACCTTTGTCCACCGGTCTTTGTGAGTAGACGAGAGGTTTCAAAAGGCTAGACAACGTAATAGTTTTTGCTTTGTTACACTAACACACCTAACATTTTTCATTTAGACACTCAAATTTAGTATTTACACTTTGGCGAGCATTGATTTGACTATGCACCTTACTATGTAGACACAACTTTTATATTCCCGTTTAGCACTTTTTGAGGTCTATTGTTTATCTTTACACACTGACATGTCAAGACATCCCCAAAATTCAATGCACAAAATCGTAGAGAGACATCATTTTACCAGATCTAAACTTCATTCTATATGTTCCCACTCATGTCCAATACCATATAATTTGGTTATGACCGTACCAAATGGTCTTGACCTCTTTCAGACGATCTTGGACCGACATGTCTTCCAATTGCACTTTCAAATTTTAATCCTTTTTGGTCTTATAATTCCTCGAGGTTGACCTTTCTTAGATAAATCATCTATGAAACCCTATATAAGCAAGTAAACACTACCTCATTTTCTAACTTGGAACTCCTAAGGAAATGCACTAGATCACTCACTTCATACACTTGCAAAAGGCATCCAAAGCTCCCTAAATCTCGAGAATTACACATCTACAATCATTAAGGAAACACCCACATCAGTCTGAAGCTACAAACCAGGTCAAAGTATCCATATTTTTCATCTACAAGCATCCAAACATCATCTCTCCAAGTGTTTTAGCAAGATCCAAGTCAAAGCAAACATGGTCAAAGCAATTGCCAAATTTGATTGATCTATCTAGATATCACATGCTAGGTGGAGAACGATGTGTGATTTAAGGCCTCTTCAAAGTAGTGCAATGTGACGGTGCATGGTGTTCCCATAACCTTTCTAATGTTTATTTTGGGGGACTTCATATGTTGCTAGGGTTTGAGATGATGATCAATTCACATAGAGAGCTTTGTTGCATGTGCGACAACTAGGGTTCGAACGATTGTGAGACAAATCCAGGAAGGTGAGAAACCAGAGAAAGTTACAAAAGTTACCTTAAAGCAAGTATAAGATTGTATAGAAGGTTGTGGACCATATGGTACAACCTTGACCCCGACATAGTTGCACTTCCAATCCAATTTGCGAGCTTTTCCCAAGTTTAGTTCTCTGAATTTTGTGTTATACGATCATGCAAATCTTTCCACAAATTTGTTGTGGCGAGTTAAGTGCCTTTATACCTTTATTTTGCACTTTTAATTACATGTTAGGTCAAGTGGTATGTTGCAATATTTCTTATTTAATCTAATTTATAAATTTGATTCAATGTTTATATCGGATCATCCCTTTTAGATCAATAATAAATTCTAATATATCCGACACCTAATTAAATTAAACTAGAATTTTGATTTAGGGTTAAACATTTTGGTGAACCCATTCTTGATCGAATCCTTAACCTAATATAGGATATGTTCCTTGTGTGTTAGGTCAATTGATTTTTAAACCCTAGTTGATTTAGGGTTCTCGCCTAAGTACATGCTTATCTTTCTAAGCCTATTATTTCTTTTGTTTATCAATATGCTTGCTTCTCGTGGTCACTCTCCTTTTGTTTTTGTCGTGACTCACATGTATTTTGTTGACCTCGATGCATTTACTATAACTACACTGATTCCTTCCAACATTTCTCCCCACTTCTTTCAAAAGTATGCTCTCTATGAGTTATGTCATCAAATTAAATCTAGTACCACCCCCCCTCTCAACGAACATAATTCTCTAGTAATTGTACTTACTCCTATCCATCCACCTATTTTTTTGTATTGTGATGATGATCTTAGCACCACCCTTCCTAACAATAGCCATGATAATTCACCCCTTTCCTTTCATCGGGTGGCACCACTTCATGTTAACCTTTTATTAATCACCATAAATACTACTTTTATAGAGTGTGTCACTTGTGATGATTCGCTTCCTCCTCGTTACGGTAATCCAACACATGATCTATTTGCTAATGCTTCTTTTTCTATCATTGTTGATCACAGTCAAACCTGGGCTCCAAGTCTCAAATGTGACCGACATGATCAAGGTCTCCTAATGAGGATGCCTAATAATTTGATTTATTCTCGCATGAAAACCCCTCTAATATCAATCTCCTACTCTATGTTGCATGAGATCAACTTAAGACTATTTATTTATCACACTCCTCGATGCTTTTGTTCCCACATTTTTGGTGTCTACCTCTTTGGGTACACCTCACCAATCAATGTGAAATGGCTATATGCTCATTCTTATCAGACATCCCATATCTACTCCTCATGGTTCGTACGTATCTTTTTCTATCACACAAGATCTTGAATCCCTTGTTCATACTTTACAAACACAAATCTAACAGTTAAAACAAGGTGCATCTACTTCCTCTAATGTTATGAATTCTACATAGTTACTTCACAATCCCTTGCATCCAAAGATTTTTCTTATTTGCTTTACCTATTTGGTTTATTGCTCCTAAATTTGTGATCTATGATGGAAAAGAAGATCCTAGAACATGTTCACTCATTCTAAGTTGTGTGCTTTGATAATTCTTCTAATGACATATTTCTTACTGTTATCTAAAATACCCTCGGGTTATTTTGATAACTTGCGTGTGTTTTGGGGTTTGGACAAGGAAAATTGATGAAATTTTCCCAAGTTCATGAAAGAGGCAAGTGAGGATCATGAGGGACGACGTGCACATCAACGGACATGCGAACGGCAGCGTGAAGAGATCTCGGGAGGAGCGAGCATCAACCGAATGTGCATGCAAAGATTTGAAACACGGGTAGAACCTGGTTAAGCCATAAAACTCTCCTCTATCTCATAGATCAAATGGGGTGTACATATAGGAGGTGTTGAGTAACCCCAGTGCTGCAATCATGACAACTCGAGTAGAGAGGGGAGTTACATTCCCAGAATAGAAGTGTAACTCCCAATGACGCATATGGCCGCGACCGACACGTAAGGGAATCTCATAATGACCCCTAAATGACACATGGACCTACGATCTCACCTTAGTGATATGACTCGCCTAATGATGTGGAAAATAACACACACCAACACCCCCTCTTCATTGTAACTTAGGATGAGGTGGCAAGTCGAAGCTTGAGAAATGGGTCCCGACACAAAGCCCGATGAGGTACCCATGCACAAAAAGAAGTCCCAAGCAGTGAAGGAAAACCCTTTGGGAAAAACATCCACCATAAGAGAACAAAACACTCTCTAATCTAAGAAAGATGCCAAATATGGGTCCGGCTCTAGGCGAGCACGAAAAGGTACCCATGTATAAAGAGGTAATCTCTCGGAAAGAAGAACAAGAGAGAAGAAGAGGGAGGCGAGAGGAATGCGAGAAGATGCCATAGACAGATCTCGAACTCTGCAGCTCACAGGAGGTCTCCCAAAAGAATGTCGATGACGAGATCCTCTGCCTCTCGGTCAAGAAGAGCCACACGTGCACCGAATTGTGTGCCTACCCTTAGGAAGGACATAAATGACATCTTTGAAAGTCTACCCATTCCATGAAGGAAACCGAAGAAGGTGAAAGCACAAAGAACTCTGAGTCTGGTCCACGAAAGTGTGACATAGGTCTAGCGAGTGAGTGCCAAGGAACCGAAGGTAATGCCATGTGCGTAGAACTATCAGAGTGAAAAAGAGGAACACCGTAGAAAGGATGTCCAAGTGATGTGAAGGGAACAAAACATCCTCCACAATAGAAAAGGGATCCACAACTGAGGGTGGATCAATGAAGGTCTCTGGAAATGTGGAAGTGACATGATTCCTGGAAGGGGCACTCCCAACAACAAAGATGATGAACTCCTGTGAAACACCTGTAGATGGATGAGGGACCTATAGTGCATCACAAGTAGACTCTGCGAAAAGATGACTAAGGTCAGGTAGATACTCGTCCCAATGAGGGGGCTCAACAAATAGAAGAGCAATGTCAGATAGGTATGAGTCATCCAATGAAGGTAGAGGAGTGAAGTGGGCCTCGCACAACTGGAAGTGGAAAGGAGGTGGGTGTGATGACTGTGTATGAGGCCGAGAAGAGAGGCGCTCGATATCTCGATGAGATGTGGGAAGTGTCAACACTCTCTGGAATAGTGAGAGAAAGAGGAGAAGAGTCCTCTGTAGTACTCTCGACATCAAAACAGGTGCACAATCCTCATCATTAGAAGTAGAATCAAGTGAGTCTATGTCAGTGGAACTGTCATCACACGAAGAAATAGAGGAGACAATGCAATCGGTGAAGGGTCTCCATATGATAGCGGTAGTATGACACGGTGAGGTGGATCTAAGTCGCCACATGAAACCAGAGAGATCGAGAGACATGCATCATCATGTGACCAAAAACATGGTCACAAGTGTCAAGGAAGTCCTCCAGATGACGATGATCAGTGGGTGCAGGAACTGGCCCAAGTAAGAAGGGTGAAAGACCCTCGTGAGCGAAGTAACGTTCCATGGAAGCACGCCAAGCTGAATAGTTCCCTCTCCCGGTAAGAAGTGGTGGAGGCTATAAGGTGATCCTATGACGCTCAAGTCTAGAAAGAGCACTCTCCATGATGCGAGAATCAAAAGTGCAAGGTGCACAAAAGCAAGACGTCGGACTCGGCCGATAATGCGTCTGCGTGTGAAAACCCAAGAGTACTAGTCAACCCCAGAATGTGGCACTTTATAAAGTAGTGTGTTTACAAAACTGACAATGTCATCACATAATGTGTGAAAAATCATGCAACTTTGACTAAAGAAGTGCTAAAAAATGAGCAGTGAGTCAAAAGTTATAGCATTATAAGATTCCCGCAACTAATGGAAAATGCCACTAAACGCTGCAAACGCATTAAAAAGTGCCTGAAATGGGTGCAAAGGGTGTCGTGTGGGTACTCGTTGGAAATGGCATCAAATTTTAGGCATAGTTTGTTTTTCTTGTGAGGGGGATTAGCCTCCTGCCAACCCGGACCTCACCCTCCGTCTTCAACACTCGAAGGAAGGACATAATAACAAGCAAATAAAGGCCCTAAAAATTAATTACATGCCATGTGATAAATGTTTTTCCTCAAAACATTAAAAAGGAGGATTGTTTTTACCACCAAACAATTCTAAAAGGGAGTGATGGGGCCCATGTTATGGAGCCATGTGGAGAGCAGCTGTGGAGGGTTGACTGAGTGGCTGGCTGTGCATGTAACCATGCTACGTGCTTGGAGATGTGCCAAGGACTTGTTTGAGCCAATAGGTAGGTGTGTAGAGTCTCCCAAGCAATAGCCAAAGGTGTTGGGCCACGTGTATAGGTTTGAATATAGAATTCCTCACAGGGTTCCAAGTAACCGCCGAGTAGAGGAGATTCAAAACATGGCGGTGCGATAATGGCAACAACAAAATCAGAACGGTCATGGAGAGGCGTAATGGTCGGCACAATGCACAACGAGGAAGTGAAGTGAGCGGCGTGGAAGTGACAATGAGAAGAAGTGGCCGTGTGGAGCCAAGGAAGTCGTTGAGTGAATCGAGGCAATGTTGGAGGCCAGAGCAGAGCGCAAAACCACGGGAAACTAATAAAGCATGAGAGTCCAAACCGAAATAACACAAACCGAGGTGATGTCGAGGGCCGAACAAGGGTAGGAACGAGCAAGAAGTCAATCCGAACACACCAAACACGAGCCTTTGCGAGTAGAGATCCGTGAAGTTGAGAGCAGATAACTTATGTAGAATACATGCAGCTAAGGAAATTGAGGTGGCATGGAAGGAGGTAGAAGCTCGGGTGTCTAAGATTTCTGATAAAACCCGACACAAAATGCAACAATGAGCTAGGGCCAAGGTTATAGCCAGTGCATGTCGAGCTTATAAAACGTGGGTCGAAGACAATGCAGTGAGCCCAACTGAGCAGCTCGTGAGAGTTATGGAAGAGGTTCCTGAGTGAGCCAGATCGACAAACTGGGGTTGAGCTAGGCAAGAAAAACAACTTCCATAAAATCTTAACAAACTCATAACCAGCACTAAACCTGAACAAGATCTGCAACCTGAAACAACAACCTGAAGACCTCAAAATGTGCATGCAACATGGAAGTCAATGATCAAGACACTAAGCCCAAAACCATAAACCATGAACAACCACCTCAAACACACGAACAACCCAAGGAGAGGTATGAAGACTGAATCAGTGCAAATAGAGCACGGTCGGAATATCCATTACGAAACACGCAACGAGAATCTGAAGATCACGCCGGAAGCCAAAAATACACACAAAAACACCGATGAGTGCACGGATCCACAAGATCCGCTCTGATACCATGAAAGAGGGTTTAAAACCCGCAAGCGAGGATCACGAGGGACGATGTGCACATCAACGGATGTGCGAATGGTAGCATGAAGAGATCTCGGGAGGAGTGAGCATCAACCAAATGTGCATGCAAAGATTTGAAACACGGGTAGAACCTGGTTAAGCCATAAAAATCTCCTCTATCTCATAGATCAAATGGGGTGTACATATAGGAGGTTTGAGTAACTGAGCAGTGTTGCAATCATGACAACTAGAGTAGAGAGGGGAGTTACATTCCCATAATAGAAGTGTAACTCCCAATGACGCATATGACGACTTAGCGACGCACTAACACACCGACGCGTAAGGAATCTCATAATGACCCCTAAATGACTCATGGACCTACGATCTCACCTAAGTGAGATGACTACTTTAATGATGTGGAAAATAACACACACCAACAGTTCAATTCTCCCAATTTTTGTGTTGTACAATCCAAAATCTTTCCACAATTTTGTTGTGGTAAGTTAAGTGCCTTTATACCTTTGTTTTGTACTTTTAATTGCATGTTAGGTTAAGTGGTGTGTTGTAATATTTCTTATTTGATCTAAGTTGTAAATTTAATTTAGTGTTTATATTGTATCATCCTTGTTAAATCAGTAATAAACTCTTATATATCCACACCTAATTAAATTAAACTAGAATTTTAATTTAGGGTTAAACATTTTAGTGAACCTGCTCTTGATCAAATCCTTAACCTAATCTAGTATTCATTCCTTGTGTGTTAGGCCAATTTATTTTCAAACCCTAGTTGATTTAGGGTTTTGATATAAGTACATGTTTATCTTTCTAAGATTATGTTTTCTTTTGTTTATCAATACACTTACTTCTCTTGGCCACTCTCCTTTTTTTGTCATGGCTCACATGTATTTTGTTGACCTCGATGCATTTACTATAACTACATTGATTCCTTCCAACATTACTCCTCGCTTGTTTCGGAAGTATGTACTCTATGAGTTATGTCATCAAATTAATTCTAGTACCACCCCCTTTAGTCAACATACGATAATGCTCTAGTAATTATACCTACTCCTATCCATCCACCTATTATTTTGTATTGTGGTGATGATCTTAGCAGACCACCCTTCCTAACAATAGATGTGATAATTGACCCTTGCCTCTCATCGGGTGGCACCACTTCTTGTTAACCTTCTACTAATCACCATAAATACTACTTTTATAGAGTGTGTCACTCATGATGTTTTGTTTCCTCCTTATTCGTTAATCCAACAGATGATCTATTTGTTAACGCTTCCTTTATTATCATTGTTGATCGCTCTTAAACCCTGGGCTCCAATTCTCAATTAGGCCGACATGATCAAGGTCTACTTGATGAAGATTCTTAACAATTCAGTTTATTCTTGTATGAAAACCCCTCTAATATCCATTTCCCACTCTATGTTGTGTGAGATCAACTTAAGACTATTTCTTTGTCACACACCTCAATGGTTGTTGTTCCCACATTCGTGTTGCCCGCCTTTTTGGGTACACCTCACCTATCAATGCCAAATGTTTATATGCTTACACTTGCTATTGTGCATCCCATATCTACTCCTCGTGATTCGTATGTATATTTTTCTAGCACACAAGCTCTTAAATCCCTTGTTCATACTTTACAAGCACAAATATTACAATTATAACAAGGTGCATCCACTTCTTCTAATGTTATGGATTTTACATAGTTACTTCGCAATCACCTTGCATCCAATTATTTTTCTTATCTGCTACCTATTAGGTTTGTTTCTCCTAAATTTCCTATCTATGATGGCAAAGGAGATCCTGCCAAACATTTTCACTCATTTCAAGTTGTTTGCTTCGATAATGCTTCTAATGACATCTTTCTTACTGTTATCCAAAATACCCATCGGGTTATTTTGATAACGTGCATTATTGTTTTGGGGTTTGGAGAGGGAAAATCGATGAAATGGGAGTAATACCAATGATCAAAGCACTCCTTCTCGACTACAAAGGCTCTTGATTTCCATACTTAGCCAAAAATCGGAAGAAATGGACAAGATCAAGTAGATCGTCCAAATTGACCTTTAGAGGAACATGAAGAATTGTTCGATTGTTCCTCTTATTCTTTCGTGATTGCCACATCATCTGCGGGAAGGGTTGGGGGTGTTTAGTCATTTGGTTTGACTCTAGTGGGATCAAGTGGAATGGTTCCATAGGTTTGAAAGTATCTTAAATTTGGTGGGGTTAGGAGGGTGAAAAGGGGGAAGTACATTCCCATCATTAAAGCAGTAGTTCTAGGTGGCCCTATTGAGTCACCAAATTTGATGAGGTATAGTGTCTATTCTTTTTCCTACAAGAAAAGTACCATGGGGAATGGTCTTAACAAGGTATCCCTACCTATTTTCAGAAATTCAATGCATGTTGTTGGTGGTTAAAGGTGGAAATCCGAGTTTCTGTCCTCTCTCTCCAATATTATATATATTGTAAGATGATGCCCATTTGTAAAGGTTGGACCCTCTTGGAATGTTGGTGCATCATCCTTCAAGTGTTGCATGTGTATTTTGAGTTGCAGGCCTTAGATTTGGACCTCTGGGGTGATTCTTGCCTTCTTCCTTCATTGTAATGGACTATGCATCTCTTTAAAGCAATAAAATTCATGTTTTGTTTCTATTCTCTTCCATATCATGTGTTTATTGCATTCTCTTGCTTCTTCATTTACTTGTATGTATTTAGAGGCTATGAAAATTGGGACCTCAACCGCACTCAACCCCTAAATTCCCCGATGTTGAATGTTTGTGACTTTAGGAGGATCCTAAACTTGGATCTAAGTTGGAAAAGGGGAGATTTAGAGGCTATGAGCTAGTTAGTGAAGTGTCTAACTTGGATCAAAGTGTTAAAGTTTGAAGTGTCCAAATTAACTAATGAAATTAACAATCTATGTTACTGCTAAAAGGAAAACTAATCTAAACAAATCACAAAACTGAAATATTACAATCACAAACAACAATTTGCTTCTATTCTAAATAATTAAAATACTTTCTACACTAAAACTAAACAAGCGAGATAACCCAGTGTGGTTATTCACCTATGTTGAGTGTATTAAAACTAAACTAACTTAAAACAAAAACTTTTCCAAATGATCTATGATATGTAGACAACCTCCTACAGATATTCTCTCCTTCAATCCATGGGGATGGGAAGAAGAGGATCCGTCACGGGGATTGCTATGAAAGATTCAAACCCTCTTGGAAATTAACTAATTACTTACAAATGAAAGGAAATTGATTTCTACTCTATTTGATATGATATAATAACAATAAATTACAAGAATGAAGGAAATCAAATAAAAATCCAACTAGAATTCACAGAACAAAGGTAAATCCAATTGTGTAGTAATTTGTCCCCTCAGTTTGTCCTTTCTTTCTTGAGTGTTCATATGAGTCCAAGGATTGGGAATGCAAGAACAACAATAGGAGGATGGTGCTTGAGCAATGGCAACTTGATGGCAATCTGGATGCAATGCAGGTAGAAGAGAGATAGCACAAGAGATAGAGCTTGGCTATGAAATTCCTAGCAAGATCGTAGTAGCAATACAATGCAAGATACACAAAATTCTCAGGCCCCTTTTCTTGAATACAAGCATGGAATATATAGGAATGGAGGCTAGGAGGTTACTTCATGCACAAGGCAAGAAGAGGTAGTTCCAACTAATTAAATCTTATTTAAAATAGAAGGAGCAAGGAGAACCAAGCAAACAAAACTATTTTTAGCCAATTCGGTTCACGAATGCATGCAAAAAGCAAACTTAAGTGAACCGTCACATGTTTAAAACATGCATGAAGAATATGGAAAAAAAGTGGGTAGGATTTGCCCTCGCCCTTCACCGGCAGGTGGTGGTTGAGAAGCTGACCACCCAAGCAGGGTGGCGGTCCTGGCACTAAAGGCCAAAACAAGCATAGAAAGAGGCGGGGAGATGGAAAAATGCATGGAAAAGTTAAGTAAGGCCATCTAGGCTACAAATATACACTACGAATGGGTTTTGGAGCTCGAACACCTTCTTGAAAGGATTTTGAATCATCATTGGGGACTTTTGTAACCATTTTTCGACAATGTAGCACATGTAATTTTGGGTGCGTACATATTGCCCCCTCGGAGAAGTGTCTTAGCCATGAAAAGGCGTAAAACGTAGAGTCTGAGTATGGTGTTCCCGAAATGGGGAGTTAGAAGCTATACCTGACATGCTCGTGTGTCGAAATGTCACCACCCAAACTCCTGCTACCTATAAGAGAAAAAGAAGACTCAAGTGCAGATAGATAAAATATTGAAAAATAAACACTAAATTAAAATGACAAGAGGACTTACCATTTGTGCGGGGATATAGAAATATACCTATGCCAGCGCTCCAACCCTGTGAACACATGCACTCAAAATGAAGTTATAACAACATATATATATCAAAACAAACTCATTTTCAAATTCATTTGTGCATATCGACTTGGTGATTTTTGAGCTTTGGGCCCGGTGACCATTTTTTTCATTTTTGAGTATGGTTGAATTGGAATGGATTTGGGAATGGTATTTTGCATTAGGCTTGGCCCTTTGTTGTTTGAATACTTTTGAGAAGAACTCCTAAGAAATTTGTAACTAGAGCGGTCATAAGGGGCCTCAAAGAGGCGGATAGGTAGAGTGCCTTTATTTCTTAGTCTCCATTTTGTGAGGCATATATGATGTTTTGGTATTTCATGCTCATTGTGAGTGTTTTGACCGCACCTAGTGTGTGATGGAATTGTACAAAACTATGACACACCATGATATGTACATATATCTCTTTTTGGCTTGGTTATTCCTTGCATAGAGTTGGCTTACATTGATGATTTGATTCACGTGTGTACTCTTAGATGTTTAGAATTTCTGATTTTCTATGCTTTTCAAAATGTATGTAGTGGATATGAATGCTAATAGAATGATTTTTTTTTTTGTATTTTATAATGTTGATATATGATAATGCGAAAACACATGTGATGTTGAACTTTAGTTTCTTTAAGAAATCTTTGATACTTCATATTGTCTTGGAAAAATGTGGTGATAAAATGATATGATAAGTAAATGTACTTGCCCCCACTCCTAACTCCATGCAACTAGTAAGATGCGAGGGCTCAACACCAAGAGCTAGAAAGGGCACAAGTTAAGAAATTTGTTGAATGGTAATGATGAGAGAAAGACAATGGTTTGGAAGACCAAATTGAGACACTACAACCTCACTCTACTCAAGTTTTACTTCATAGTTTAGAATGTGAATTGCTTTCAGTTTATCTAGACTTAGATCCGTAGATGGCCACTTGGTTGACAAAATCTGGTTTTGAGGTTTTAAACTCTTTTGGAATTTTGGACATCTAACTCACTTTGTTTTGACTTATGATTTCACAACATTTGAATTATTTGTAACTTTCAAGTTTATCAAAGAGACCCCTACACCTTGCCCCATGCTACTAGTAGGAAGTATGGGCTCATCACCATGGACAAGGCATAGGTGAGTAAGGGCATTTCTCTCCTTTCCCAACCCTACATCACTAGTAAGAGATGTAAGCTCAACACCGAAGGTTGGTAGGGAAAAGAAATGTGTAAAATAATTTTTTTATGTGGATTTGCATTTGACTTACTTATCTAGGAAAAATGTTTAGTATGTTCTTATTTCCAAAGAGATTTTATGGGATAGATGTGACACCATGAAGCTTCTAGAACAGACTATAGGCAAAGACACCTAACCTAGAAAGAGACTATAAGTAGAACCAAGTATGTAGGCCTTGGTATGATCACGGTCAAAACTTTGTCTTATCTTGCTTGAACTGATGAAATGATTTGAGAAATAATTGATGATACTATGAAGATTTGAAGAGATATGATTTGAATGTTTTGCCAATGTTTTTAGAAGTTTTTAGGAGTTTCTATAAGAATAAATCCCTTGATCACAAATTTTACAAAATGAACAAATGGATGAAAATGCAATGCAGATGCAAGTAATGTACATATGAAAATGTAGGTGAAACTACATGTCATGATGTCTAAGGTGAAGAAAGTTGATGAATATCAAATTCTTCACCCCTAAAAGTACAATGGAGAACCATTATCCTCAAAATTTCCATTCTCTTGACAAGGGCCTACCATTCTTGGGTTTAAACTTACAACCCTTTCCCAGAAGTGTATATGTCCAATCATTAAAATCATTTTCTGAAAGAGGCATTCATACACCTCTTTGTCACATTCTTGAGACATGGTGTGTGGGTGAGCATGACTATGTTGCTCGGCCTTGTTTCCTATGTGGAGCATTGTGTTTATTTGTGAACTCTTGTTGAATGATGAGGCCTTGCCCCATGGATATGGAAAAGCTTAGTTTCAGATGCACATGGGTTGAAACGGGGTTTAGAATAGAAAAACCCCTAGAGATGGTTTTGATGGGCATCATTTCAATCTCAAATTTCCCTTCTTTGTTTATTAATTCTATCATGTTTACACCTAGACCTAGGTCATCGGAGGGAAGAGATGCTAAACCGAGAAGACTACCCATTCCCTTGTGGTTCAAATGGGAGGAAGATCGGATCGTCACTCTCTAAGAGTTTCATAATTCCCTATGGGTTTTAGTGGACACTATTTCCATAGATATTGATTTACCCTTATCTATTTTTTCCACCTCAAATGTTTTTGGGTCAATGACTTCAACCTTTGGAATGTTCGGGGTGATCGGGACTAACTCTTTTGTTGGAGGTGGTTTATTCAATTGATTCGCAGGAAGTTCATACTCCATATGGACTCCTTTCTTCTTCTTGAGGTTTTCTAAGTGTATATCGAAGGGCTTAGGATCCCTTGAGTGATGAAGACCTTCCCCAAATGGAGGAATCTAATCTCTGGAATAGGGTAGAAGGGATAGCCTTCATTCGATGAATCCAAGGTCTCCAAGGATCATGTTATAACTTGTTTCCCTATCGATAATGTAAAACTCTCATCAAGATGGTTTTTGGACCAAGTGTGATTGGAAGAACTATGGTTCCAATCGAGGTCACTTTAAGACTATCATACCCCGTAATGTGTTTCTTGTAGAGGACAATTTGTCTCTCCATATCCCAACTTCTGTAAGAAAGAGAAGGGAACCACATTTACAGCAGCCCCGTCATCAATCATGGCTCTCTTAATGCAATTGTTATAAACCCAAGACTTGTAAAAATAAGGCAGGATCACCTCTTGGGAAATTTCAGCGTCAGATGGCATCTTGTCTATATAAAAAACAAACCCAATATCCCTATCATTTTGTCCCGGAGGATGTATGTCAAAGTCAATATGATTTATTTGAGCACTAGGAGGTGGTGTAACATGGATTAGATGACCAAGACCTAGTGCATTGAGAAATAGCAGAATGATGCGTAGGTGAATTCTTCAACAAATCTAGAAATGAAATGTGAGAAAAGGTCTTGTTCAAATTCGATATTAAATCATAGGCTCCTACTTGGTTTTGTGATTGTAGGAACGTCATCTGTGGGAAGGAAAGATTGGGTAGGGGTTGTGAAACATACTCCTTTGTCAAGTTGTTGCATTAATTTCATGCTCAACCTCTAGCTCAACTAATCCCAAGATTTTTGTGTTATCATTTGAACCAAGGTTAGGAGCGACCCGAGAGTTATTGGAAGTTGAGGCTTCATGGTCATTGTTTCCTATAGGAATGCCTTTGTTTGTGTTTTGTGAATTCACCTTGAAATTTTAGGATGTGTAGGGAGTGGATCTCAAAATATGCTCACATTAGCATTTTGAGGAGCTATAAGTCTGTATAGTCAGATTGTAAGTTTGTTTGTTTAGGATTTTCTAGGAACATGTCTACAAAGAGTTGCCTTTGGTTTTGGGAAGTCTTTACAGAAACTTGTTGCAATCATGTGAAAGTCCTATCATCATGACCTCAAACCTTATGGAAACCACAATATAGGTTAGGGTCATAATCTCTTGGTCTTTGATAAGCATCTTGTTGTTGTTGATTATAACCTCGGTTGTAGTTTTGAAATTGATTGTTATAACCATGATTTGTTGCCCCTTGGCTAGAGTTTTGATATTGGTTTGGGCCTTGGGTTTGATTTTTTTTTTTATGGTGGATGATTTACATGACCGTGTTGATAGAAGACATAGTGTTAGGGCCTCTTTGATTTCTTGAGTTGTTGTTATTATTAGTGTTGCCATTGTTTGGAAAACCAACGCATTCTTGGCTTGATCAGTAGCACTATTCATTCGTGGTAGCACCATGATTGTGATTCACACCTTTAGGTCCTTGGTTGTTGGCACCATTGTTTTGATAATTTACATTATTTTGATTTGGGGATACCAATTTCCCATTGGGACCATAGGTCTTACGCCCACTATCTATAGAGGCTTGGTCAATCAAAGCGCTCCTTCCAAAACTTCCTCATAACTATGAAAAGGAAACTTTTGGACCTCTTCCTTAGTCTCTCGATTGAGTGAGTGAAGGAAAAGATCACAAAGTTCCATCTGGTCCATGTTGGGTGCACTTGCAGAGGAATAGAGAACTTGGTGCCATCTTTGGATGAAATGGGTGACATAGATTCATTTTTCTCTGTCTAATATGTAGGAACTCCTAATCCCTGTATGCAACAACTTGTTCATGTCAAATGCTTTGATGAACTCGGAAACAAGTTGTTTAAAGGAATGTATAGAAGCTTTTGGAATATATAATACCAATCTAATGTGATTCCTTGAGAGTATTTGGAAATATCTTAGCCACTACAACATCCCAAGGAAGCAATTCCCTGATAGCAGTAGCATAGGCCTTGATATGAGCATTCGGGTCTCCTTCTCCCTTAAATTTTGGAAGATCCAAAATGGGTGTGGAAGCATGACACCACGTATGGTGAAGTCAAGAGGCTCCTTTAAGTACTCAGTGTATGTACCCATTGCGTAAGATTCCACCATTGAAGATCCTTGATGAGGAGGTGGAGGAGGAGGAGTTGGATAAGATGCATTATAAGCATTGATGGGAACATATGGGGTCCCTTGATATGGCATGTAGGGAGTAGGAATGGTATATGGGTCCATCTGGGGAGTTTTTGAATACATATGCATGTAAGGTGGGATAGTTCCAGGATATGGACTAGCGGGCGTAAAACCAGGGAACGTCGCATTACTGTTGTGGTGGCATTCAAGAATGCACTTCTGGAAAGCCCTTGTGTAGGATAAGCTTGAGAAGGATGAGGACCCATCCCTAGTGTGTCTAACCCTGTGAGAAGATCACCTGGATTTGAATGAACCGATAACCTTGTTGTACATGATATTGCGTTGGTTTCTCATTGGAAGGGATGTATCCTTTGTTGTCAACTGGATACCCCATGTTATGCCCTATTGCATGTGTTGGTTGTGAAGTCTGGGCACTTTCTAGTTCTCTAATCCTCCCCACTAAAGTAGAAATGAGATCATTGGGAGAGGATTGAGTCCCTTGTTGGGGTGCTGTGGCGTAGGGTTTGATTGAGCTAGGCTCATGATACCCTGTTATGAATTGTTTAGTGTTATAATTCTTGTCTTCCTTAGAAGTAAGAATCTTAGGATAGGTATTTGAAATCTCAGAGGTGAAGCCTTCATTCTATCCAAAGACTCATCTATCTGATGAAGAGGATTAGCTATTCATGCAAATAGATCATCCTTTGATTGATTGCATGGAAATGTGAGGTCTTGACAAGACTCTATGGTAAGAACTGTTCCATTTGTGATAACAACGTGGTTTGCATTGGGTTGATCGTATTGCATGTTTAACGGTTGATCAACCTCCTCCATCCTTACATAGCTAATGGGGTTTGAAGTGTAACTAGGGGAGGTTTGGACGTTGCTTGTGTAATTGTCACCCCACCTTGAAAGAGAAGGGGATTTTTGTGGTTGCATGTTGGTGTAATATCTATCAGAGCCAAATGGCCCACCAAACTCTCTTCTAGACATATTTTAGAAAGTATAAAATACCTACCAAAATAGGGGAAGAAATGGAAAGATGAGGTAATAGCAATGAAAGAAAGGAAACAAGAAGGAATTAATCCTTCACGTCGGGTTCACCAATTTGTACGGATGAAAATGAACATGTGATCTTCAACCGCACTCGACCCCCTTGAGGTTGTGCTGGAGCAGCAGATGATGTTGAATGTGTGTGGCTAACTATAGGAGGATCAATGACTAAGATCTAGTAGTGTGATCTCTGGTAGCTGAGTTGAAAAGGGGAGATTTAGAGGCTATGAATGGGTAGTGTAAATTCCCTATGGTTTGTTTGCCTAACTTGGATCTAAGTGTTAATCTAGTTTGAAGTGTCCAAATTAACTAAATGAAATTAACAATCTATGCTACTACTGAAAGGAAACTAATCTAAACAAATCACAAAAACTGAAATATTACAATCACAAACAACAATTTGCTTCTATTCTAAATAATTAAAATATTTCTACACTAAAACTAAACAAGTGAGATAACCCGGTGTGGTTATTCACCTGTGTTGAGTGTATTGAAACTAAACTAAATTAAAACAAGAACTTTTCCAAATGATCTATGATATGTAGACAACCTCCTACAAATATTCTCTCCTTCAGATCCACAGGGATGGGAAGAAGAGGATCCATCACCGAGGATTGCTATGAAAGATTAAACCCTCTTGGAAATTAACTAATTACTTGCAAATGAAAGGAAATTGATTTCTACTCTATTTGATATGATGTAACAATGATAAATTGTAAGAATGAAGGAAATCAAACAACAAATCCAACCTAGAATTCACAGAACAGAGGTAAATCCAATTGTGTAGTAATTTGTCCCCTCATTTTGTCTCTTTCTTTCTCCGAGTGTTCATATGAGTCCAAGGGATTGGGAATGCAAGAAACAACAATGCAGGAGGATGGCGCTTGAGCAATGGTAGCTTGATGGCAATCCTGGATGTAATGCAAGTAGAAGAGAGATAGCACAAGAGATCAGAGCTTGGCTATGTAATTCCTAGCAAGATCGTAGCAAAGCAATATAATGCAAGATACACAAAATTCTCAAGCCCCCTTTTGCTTGAATACAAGCATGGAATATATAGGAATGGAGGCTAGGAGGTTACTTCATGCACAAGGTAAAAAGAGGTAGTTCAACTAATTAAATTTCATTTAAAATAGAAGGAACAAGGAAAACCAAGCAAACATAAGCTATTTTTAGCCAATTCGGCTCATGGATGCATGCAAAAAGCAAACTTAAGTGAACCGTCGCATGTTTAAAACACACGTGAAGAATCTAGAAAAAATGGGGGAACCACCAATGCGGGCGGTGGTTTTAGGACCGCCACCCTACTTGGGCGGTGGTTTGAGAACCACCGCTCAAAGGGGGTGGCGATCACTGCACTGAAAGGCCAAAACAAGCACATAAAGAGGCGGGGAGATGGAAAAATGCATGGAAAAGTTAAGTAAGGCCATCTAGGCTACAAATATACATTCCGAATGGGTTTTGGAGCTCGAACACTTTCTTGAAAGGATTTTGAATCATCAGATAGTCTCATGTTACCCAAAAACATTGATTGCTCATCCATTCATTCATGACAAATAAGAGGGTGTTATTTTTTTGGTGATAATAGTTCTTGCATGCACGGTGGGACATCATAAGATTTCCTGTTATTTCACTAAGTTTTGGTGTGTATCTTGGTGAACTCTAGCCTTTGGAGGCTTGTTTTGACACATCTACCAAATTTCAAATCTACTAGTTTCAGTAGTTTAGTGAATAAATTTCATGAGAAGGATTTAGAAAAGGTCAAGGACAATAAGAGAAGATCCTTTTGACTACTTGCAGTTGTCTCCAAGGAGAAGAATAAGAGGTAGATCAATTCAAAAATCACCATCACCACCAAACAAATTCCTCTCTACTCCTCCTCCTAGTAGGTCCTTCTTGTTGTCCTCTAGAGTTTTAAGACCCATCCCATTCATGCCTCTTTATATAAATCTTTCCTATGCCAATTTTAATGGTGGTAGTCCTTTACCTCTCGATGCACAACATGATATAACAATGTCTACACTCAAAAGCATTCCCTTCTTCACTTGTGGGAACCATACTAGCCCACCCGACCATATCTAGGATGTTGTTAATGTTTGTTCAGTCCATTCGATCATGAAGATGATGTAGCAGTGAAACTCTTGGCTTTATCATTCAAAGGGAAAGTTCTCAAATGGTACAAAAGTTTAAGACTGCTTGATTCATAATTGGGATGAACTTGGCACAACCCTTTGTCAGAATAATTTTGAAGATAAATTAGACCACTTGTATCTGATAGTGATCAAGAAAAAAATATTTTAAATGAATAAAATATGCCCAATGAATTCAACACTTGTGATTAACCGAGAGACTCTAAGGTCCTTTTTTCTCTCACAGTACCAAGTTAGCCCAATCCCGAAAAGAGCCGGTTGTTGTCACTTACCCAAAAATATGTGTTTTTGTCAAATTTTAAAAAATTCCTTATGTTATCTATTATAAGGACTTTGTTTGCCTTTGTGAAGTCTCTGGGAAAGAAAATGACCCCAAGCTGTTAGTTAATTTCAAGTTTTCTTTTGAGTATTGGGGTCTTTTCCTTTGATTTGCGGGTTTTTTTCAAGTTTTATTGTCCCACGTGTCCCGAGTTTGTGTGGGATTCTTGTTTCCCACATTCCCACCTTTTCCACAAGTGAGTTGCCCTTTCCTTTGTATTGTGAGCATTTCAACCTTTTGAGGAACACACGTCCCTGTGCCTATCGATTGTTAGTTCCCGCATCTCGCATTCTCTGCACACACCACTAGCTCGTAAGCTCTTCTTCAAAATTTCACCTTTGTCGTTTTTCACAAAATATCTTTCTAAGCGTCCCTTTTCCACATGAGTGTTTGTTTTTCACCCCATTTACCACCATGAAGTATCACTTTAAGGGCCACAAATATCTCTCCTACCTTGAAACCTCCATACCAAACATACGAGATAATGATGTGTAACATCTCGATTTACGGACACAAATCAACAAAGTGATAATCCCACCCCGTGGCCTAACTTACTAAATATTGTGGAATAACTCATGCTGGTGGTTTTCCAATTTTAGTCCAATGTGCGGATATTGTCTTCGCTTATGGTTCCTCTTTTGATCCAGACTCGAAATAAATCAGAGATCCTCAAGGCCAATTAATTGCGAAACTGGACTTAAGATCTATCAATGCTGCTTTTGGAATTCATGTAGTAGAAAATTCAAATACTCTTACTTTGGCTCGAGCTCAAGTGTTTTTTTATCAAGAAAGTGATAAATACAAGCACATGGTGGCCAAGTATTGGTTTAAAGTCCCAAACAAAGGAGTCTCCAGGTTGTCGAAGACTATGTATAGAGTTGATTTTAAAGAAGAACTTTAAGATATTATCACCCTCCTAGCTATAATAATGGGTCTTCCTTTAACTAATGAGTTCCATTTTTGGATGTGCCTATATTTAAATATCATCTATGAAGAAAAACAAACTCTAAATTAGAGAGAAATCATTTGTGACAACCTCAGTGAACAAGCAATTGACTAATGCGAGAGGGCCAAAGTCTTTCACATGACCTCTTACCTGATGTATACTATTACAACATATAGAATATGGTTGGGTCTTACTCCTGATGATGATAAAAAGGATGCTCCAGTGTATGTATTGAAGAACAACAATCATCACTTCAGGAGAGTCAATGATGCTTTCACTATGTACATTGTCAGAATTTTGGAGGGCAACATAGTTGAAAGGTTTTCTGTTGAGGCTAAGAAATTGATTTCCATCTATGGCAGCTATTTCATTCAATTTAGGAAGTTCTCCTACATTAGGTTAGTAGGATTTGAGGGGCACCTCTTAAACTCCCAATGTTTTGTAGTGATAAGATTTCCCTTGTAGAAATTTGTAGGCAACTTGATATGTTGCATAGAACCCTAGAGAGTTAAGAAGATCACTGGCATTTAATTCCCTGTTACTTTGGGTAACTACACCTACTGAAACTTCCCTTGATGTACAAAATATTGAGAGGACTATTGTTGCCTTCAATTTGTAGTTCTTTTAGAAGAGGTATTGTATTGATCTCAAAGGTTTCATTTCCAACAATTTTAGGATGTCTTTCTATCACCTCCCTGATCTGGAATATTATTGGGAAAATTTCTCAGATGATTATGAGGCAAGAAGAAGATACTATGGTAGACTCTCCTTGTAGCAAATTAGATATTTTGGAATCTACAAAGTACTAAAGGATTTGCAGGATGATGATGAGGATGTAATCTCTTGAATACATTAAGTATATCAAGCACACTCCTATTGCCACCATTGACTGGTTCAAAAAAGAGAAGGATGACCCACAAGAAATCATAAATCCTAGTCATGGTAAGAAAAAAGTTTGGTTTGATAGAAAAATGAAAGCATATAAGATGGGCAGGTTGCGGTCCCCTTCTCAAGAAGAATCTACATCCCATAGAGAGATTCTTACACCAATGCCTGAAGTACATACTCAATCAGCTCCTCTCCTCTTGAATCTACAACTCTAAGTCAATACTAAGAAAGGGGAGGCTAGAAAGGTTCAAAGGACAAAAGAGTTAATTGAAGAAGAAAACAAACAACCTCCTTCTCCCAAGTAGATAGAGACAATCCATGAAGTGAAGAAAAGCATTGATCTTTAGAGGAAGAAGAAGGAATGAGTCAAAAGACTAAGGAGAAGAAATTAATTATGAAGGAGGTAGACTGAAAAGAAGATGAAGTGAAGGATAAACAAGAGAGTGTAAAATCAGAAGCTGAAACAATGAGCATCTTAGAGACTCTGTTAAGGAGATACCTACTTCTAGTGTTGAAACATCTACTGTGGAAGTATCAGTTGCACAAACTCTTGGCTCCATGAGCACACTTGCATTGGGTCCTCTTGTCACCCCTCCCATCTAGTACTACATTCACTTGGGTTCAACCTTTTGTTGATAGTAAGAAAAGGAAAGCTTCATCTTAAATTGTTGCTCCCAAATTTGATGTTGTGGCTTCCCTTTTGGGCACAACTCCTACTTCATCTATCAAGAAAGCTAAAACTACCTCAAGATTGGTGTCTGATTCAAAAGGACAATAGTTTTTAGAGATTTCCAAATCAAATAAGAGAGAAAGATGAAAGAGATTTGACTTTAAATGATCTATAACCGAGAAGGATCCCAATGGGTGAATCCACTCCTCAAAGTGAGGTTCATAACCTGAAAGAAATTGTGTCAAAAGTCATTGAAAGAGTTGAGAAAGGGAAGTAGACACAAGAACAATTAGAAGAACAAATACAAATCCTTTCTGATTTCCTCAAATCTCTATTGACAAGTGAAAAAGTATTGGATCCATCTCCTCTAACTTCAATGCCACCCCATATTGTCTTGACTAATGAGGAGGTACAAAACATCAAAGACATTCACAAGCATGCATCTTATGGAAAGGCAATTGAGACCATGGTGGATGGAATGCTAATTTCTGGCCTGAATTTTATTGAGGAATCATATAAAGCATATGATAACATTTGTTCAATCTAACAAAGATTCACCTCAACTATTGCAGGCCTAGAGAAGGAGCTCAAGTTGTGGACAGAATGCATGCAAGACCTCAAACAAATGAGCAATATTGATGAGCAAATTCTCATTGCAAATAAGATCTTTGATGAATAAAATAATATCTTTCAAATAAATGGGTGTATAGTGTGGATTGGAAAATAAAAGTCCTAGAAAGAAGCAATAGATGAATTGAAGAACATGTTCCAGAAAGGTGAGGCCTTCAAAGCTTGTGTATTGGATGAATTTCGAGACCTTCGTTGCTAATTATTCAAGGAAGACTATGTGAGTAGAAATACAATGCAAGACATTAAGGAAAAATTCAAAGCACTTATCAAAGAAAACTTGTTCAAATCTGACACCATAACCTGAGAAAAGATGGAAGAGGTTTGTGCAATCTAGACCATAATCATTGAAGCAAATAAAGGCTACTCATAAAATGCGAGGCTTTGGAAAGACTTGGAAGATTGCCTAAATAGTTGGGTTAATGCAACAACCAATACAACTATTCCAAAGGGCATGGAGATCGTTGGAGCACTTGTAAAGTTTAGGAACCAAATTCTCAAAATGAAGACCATGACAACTTCTTCCTCAAATGTTCCTTCATCTAGTGCATAGGCCTTTCTTTTAATTTCATATGTATTTCAAAGTTGGCATTGTTTTGACAATGTAATTTGTAATTAGAGCCAACTCAAAGTTTAATTTTTTTGATTAAGTATCAAGTTTAATACTTTTGATTAAGTATTAATGTTTGATTAAAAGAAAGGAAACCAAAAAACTTTAGTTGTAACTGCCCTGGTGGCTATAAAAGGAACGTC
This sequence comes from Taxus wallichiana var. yunnanensis, assembly GCA_018340775.1. Lineage (NCBI taxonomy): Eukaryota > Viridiplantae > Streptophyta > Pinopsida > Cupressales > Taxaceae > Taxus > Taxus wallichiana. Next base: position 89,167,198 of record CM031233.1, on the reverse strand, counting down.
ATATCATTGTAAAGGGGCTAGATTTTGATAATTGGAATGTGTTATGCAAAACTCTAGTCAATATAGAAGAAGATCTTTCCTCTTATCTTTTGTCTCTCATATTCTTTTTGTTCTATTCCTTGATCTATATATGTGTTTTTTTATTCAAGTGAGAAACTTTGTGTTCAACCTATTGGATGTAGTGTAAAGAACTTTGTGTCTGAAACATTTATATCTCATGGGTTATTTGGATATATGAAAATTCACATAATTCTTAAAGCTCGATGCATTCATTAATAAGGCACATGCATTAGTAAGGCATCTCTTTGCCATCTATTTGCCTAAAAGTGTTGATTTCTTCTCTTCTCCTTCATTACAATAGTTAGTAATCTTGGGTAACCAAGGAGAGCATTCATGTTCTTGATAGGCGAGAAGTGAACTTAGGATTTCATTCCAACTGGTCTTGCTTATTTAATGTTATTCTTCTACTCTTCTCGACTTCTATATTGAGAATATTGTGGATATGGGAATAATCTCAACATCAAAATCCTCATTTAGATATTAATAGTTTGTAAATTTGTAAATAAGCATTTTTTCTTATTTTGTGTGTGTGTGTATGTGTGATATGGGAATCTCTCCCATAAAGAGGAGGGACTACTATCCCCTGAACTGTTTCCTATGTCATGATTCAAATCTTCCAACCCAAATTTTTTTGGCACCCGCATGAGGCACATTATGTGCATACCACCAAATGAATATTCAAATATCCCAATAATAATAACACATTGGCATAGAGGAGATACACACGAGGTCAAAGAGCACAAGGTATTGAAGATCTTGATTTTCAGTTGTTGGAACAACATGGCTTTCACTTGACTAGAAAGAAGAGCTAGAAGGAAAATATCCACAAGTACTCCTACAAAGGATAGGATTTTTACATCTTCAACATACAATGATATCCAAATTCAGTTGAGTCCTAGTGCTCAAGCCTTTGTATTAGCTAGAATGGCTGCCACACCTTTGGCTTGGGGTTAATGAGTTGGGCCTTTGGCCCTCCCTCAAACAATGCATGTTCTACCTAAGGGAAATAGGAAGAATTTCCTAAATTCCCGAGGTGACGGAAATGTACATCGAGACAAGCACATCTACATTCATTGTGGCTTGTGGAGTTCTCATAGTTGAGAACAAAGATGTCTGTCGGGATTTTTATGGAGACACTGCAAGTTAATGCTACATATTGGTTTTATCACCTCCCAGCTGGCATCATTACCAACTGGGATACTATGAAAACTCAATTTGAAAATTGGTTCAAACCTGCGGAGGATGTGCATGCTCTCTTGGCTCAACTTTCTCAAATAAAAAAGGAACCCTATAGGAACCCATGCGAGAGTTCGTGGCAAAATTTAACAAATTGGTGAATAAAATTCCAGTAGCCACTCATCCTGTGGATCAAATTCAGAAGTGTTTTTTCTGAATGCTCAACTTCCAGAGGTGAGATATGCATTAAGAAGAGCTAATCTTTCCACTTTGGATGATGATCAATTTGGCCATAAGCATGAAGATGACTTGATAATGTTTGGGAAGTTAAAGAAAAACCTTCTAAAGTTAAGCATCTCTTACTACTGCTACAAATTCGATCAAGTAGTTCGAGAAGATGAAAATGATATGATTGCTATCAAGAAACAATTGGCCCAAAATACTCCTTATAAGGATATTCCAAGAAGGAATTTTCAACCTCAAAATCATTTTACCTCCCACTTAGCCTAAGATGGAAATTGAAGCACCACCTCTCAAGGTTCTAGTCAATGCAACCTGTGAAGTCCAAGAGCCTAAAGATGAAGTAGAAGCTTAAGAGTTGGAGGAGCCAAAAGAGGAACTTGAGGAAGTGTTGGAAGACATTAATGATTCTCAGGTCAATTTCCTTACCACTAAAGGGGTTGATGATGATGATGACTATGATGAAGTAGTAGTAGACATGAATAACAAATCTTATGTTGTCATGACAAGAGATCAAACTGAACAAGAAGAAGGAAGTGGTTCATCCTACAAAGAAATCTAAATAAGCTCCAAAGTACTATCCCGGTTATTGCAAGGAGAGAATCCCCTATTCCTACTATTTCCACTTAGGAGGTAAGTACTATTAATACTCCTAGTGCTTCATCTTCTACACCTAAGGATAATGCATCATCTACTCATGTGTCCAAAGCTTCCCCATCTGCAAAATTTGATAAGCCTAAGACTTCCGCTTCCTTGAGCTTAGACGCCCCATCCACCTCAGGGTCCTTTGATATAATTGATCATATCAAAAATACCAAAATCCAAATTTTGAAGTTGAATTCTACCAAACTCACCCGGAGGCCTTTGCCCAAGTTGTCAAGTTTTTCAAGTCCAAACCTATCCAACCATCCACCACTTCTAAAGTTATTACCTACTCCTAGATCTCCACCTCCAAAAATTTGATGGCTTGACACACCTTCTGTTGAAAAGATTAAGCCCTTCTATGTCACACTGCTCGTAGATGGTCATAGGCTTAGCAATTGTGTCATCGACTTAGGCACATCGAGACGATGTGATGCCTACCAAATTTTCTCATGCCCTTGGCCTCACATTAACACAAACATTTGGCTCATGTTATTCTATGGAGAGCAAGGAAGTGCCTCTTGTTGGAAGGATCAAGATGCTCAAGTAGCTTTTTTGCCTTCCCAGAGAAAAGGGTTAAAGCCACAATTTTAGTTACAGACATCCCACCATCATATGGTATGTTGTTGAGTAGGAATTTTTGTAGAGAAGTGGGAGGAGAAATTCAAATGGATTGGTCTCATGCCCTCATCCCAGTTAATGGAAAAATGAAGAAGCTATTACTTGAGAGGCAAGCAAAGTATATTATACTGAGAAAACTGATGATCCTAAAGCACAAATTCTCTACGAAGATATTGGCCATGGTAATTATATGATCATGTATGGAGATGAAGTAAAGGTTCCCAAAGGGTGATTGATGATCCTAATGGCATTTGGGTCCTAGAGTTTGATGGTAGTTGCTCTTTAGCTGGTTTTGGAGTTGGTGTTGTCCTGACTTCTCTTGAAGGAAGATCTCACCCATTCTCTTATAAACTTCAGTTTGAAAATACAAACAATACAACAAAATATGAGGCTCTTCTTCTTGGCTTGGTGGTAGTAAGAGAAATGGGGATCAAGAATCTTTGTGCTCGAGGAGATGTTGAACTTATCGTCAAGTAGGTCAAAGGGGTGTTCCAAGTAAAAAATAAAAGGTTGAAGCATTATAGAAATTTGGTATGGGATTCGATTGAATTACTAGATGCCTTTTCTATTGAAGTTGTACCAAGGGAGAAAAATACTAGAGTTAATGCCCTTGGTTGTATCTAGATCTTTGCTAATTCCTCACCCAGACTTTACTCAAGATAAGTTCACAATTGAGATGATACACAAACCAAGTGTTCCGGATAATGTGAATAATTGGAAGTGTTCAATGATGATCAGCACTTGATCTCTTTCCTCAAACTCAAGGACAATTTCAGTCAACTATATTTGAAGGAAGTGAATCTGTTCCTCGAGATTCTATTTCATCCTTTATGTTAGAAGAAGGAGTTGAAGAAGAATTTGATAAAGATGGTTGCATAAGATTGAAAGGTAACAAGATACCTAGAGGTATGGTAAGTTTAGAGGATTTGTTTGATAAACATGATAGATATATCAAATCTAAGGTATCACATGGAGCCCATCAATCAGTTGAGCATGAGAAAGTTAATATAGGAAGTGAAGAGAAGCCCAAGTTTGTCAATATTGGTAAATGTTGTACTGAAGATGAAAAGGAAAAAATGGTTGAATTGTTGAAAAAGTATGCAGATGTATTAGCTTATTCATATGATGATCTAAAATATTTCAAACCAAGGGAGATGCAACATTATATCCCCTTAAATCCCATCATCAAGCCATTTTGCCAAAAGAAAAGGCAATACAATCCTAAAATTGCAGACACAATCCATCAAGAGATTCAAAAAATTGTTGAATGCTAGAATAATCTTTCCCATTCATCATTCAGCCTCTGGATAACTAATATTGTACCTATGAGAAAAAAAGTGGTGAAATCCGGATCTGTGTAGATTTTAGGAATTTAAAGTAGATTCTTTGAAGGACTATTATAATCTTCCTATGATGGATCAAATATTACAAGTTGTCACTGGTTTAAAGATGTTGTCCATGCTCGATGGTTTCTCTGGATATAATCAAATTGAGATGGACATACAAGATCACACAAAAAACTTCACAACTCCTTGGGGCACCATTTTCTTATAAAGAATGCCATTTGACCTTATCAATGTTGGATCAATTTTCTAAAGAGCAATGGATTTGGCTTTCAGAGATTTGAAAGGGAAATCTTTGTGATTTACCTTGATGATTTAACTGTTTTCTCCAAAAAGAGGGAAGATCATTTTTATGCACCTAGAAGTTTTTCTTTAAAAGTGTAGAGATCATGGAATTTCTTTGAATCCAAAGAAATCCATCTTTGGTGTCATAGAAGGAAAATTGCTTGGGCACATTGTTTCCAAGGAAGGAATCAAAATTGATCCAAAAGAGTCTAAGACATTCAGAAGATTCTTCTTCCTACAAGAAAAAAAGGTGTGCACTCTTTCTTTGGAAAAATTAATTTCTAAGAAGATTTATCCCATTTTTGTAGAGTTAACCAGAAGCATAGCTTAGATGATGAAGGAGAAGCAATCCTTTTGTTGGACTTTGAGGTAAAGAGTGATTTTGAAAATATTAAGAATGGAAATTTCTAATACTCGGTTCTCACCTTTCCTAATTTTGAGGAGGATTTTATAATCTATTGCTATGCCACTTGAGTACACCTTGGCATCCATTTTGGTGTAGAAGAATCTTGAAGGATGTGAAATGCCTATAGCCTTTATGAGTTATGTCCTAAAGGCCCATGAGCTAAAATATTCTCAAATGGAGAAACACACTTTTGTTATGGTAAAAGTAGTCAAGTAATTTACTTATATATCCTCAACTCTCACTCAATTGTCTTTGTGCCTAATAAAAATGTCAAATAAATCCTCACACAACAATAATTTAGATCAAAACAAGGAAATTGGGTAGCGAAAGTCCAAGAATATGAATTGGATATCAAACCAACTAAGTTGGTTTGAGGTAGAGGTCTTTGTGAACTACTTGACCTAATGGTGCCATGGATGAATCATCTAAAGAAGAAGGTGATGACATCCCTACTATACTTTTCCTTAGTTCAACTGATGAATGGTACAATGACATTGCTCATTTCCTTACCTACGAGGGAATGCCCAACACATTTGAGTGCTAAGGAGAAAAGAGCTTTCAAATTATGATCTACACAATATGTACTATAGGAAAACTCATTGTTCAAGAGAGGAATTGATGGAAGGTTTTTGAGATGTGTGGATAAAGAACAACAGAAAAGGTTGTTGAGAGCTTTCCATGATCAAAGGCTTGTGGAGGTCATTTTTCATCTGTTGTAACACTCACAAAATCCTTTCCATGCAGGATACTATTGGCCAACATTGTTCAAAGATGCAACAAAATGGGTCACAAAATGTGAAGCATGTCAAACCTTTGTGGGCAAGACCCAAACTAGCCACCCTGCCTCTCAAACCAGTGGTAATTGAGGAGCCATTTCAACAATGGGGTTGGATTTTATAGGTACTCTCAATCCTAATTCTAGTGCGGGACACACACATGTTTTGATAACTACTGACTACTTCACCAAGTGGGTAGAAGTTATTCCAGTCAAAAGAACCACTTCGAAGTAGTATGCAATTTCATTAAGGAAACATTCTAGTCAGGTTTGGAGTCCCAAACAAAATTATCACTGACAATGCCCCAAATTTTCTTCTTATGAGATGATTGATTTTTATTATGGCTATGGAATTTCTCTTGCACACTCTTCTAATTACTATCCTCAAGGGAATGGGAAAACAGAATCAACTAACAAAAATTTGGTGACAATCATTAGAAAGCTTGTAGATGAGTCACAGAGGAATTGGCACAAAAAGCTTTATGATGCTCTTTGGGTAGACATGATCACACCCAAGAGAGCAATTGGAATGTCCCCATTTCAGGTTGTATATGGAATAGAGACTCACTATCAGTGACAATAGAATTTTGGTATTGTAATTGATGAAAGCCATGAGGATGAAAACTTTACTAGCTCTTGGAGAAGAGAATTATGTACCTGCAAAAGTTGGATGAGGATAAGCTACAGGTGGTGGATAGAATTGTTACACATCAACAAAAGGTGAAGCAACTCTTTGATAAGAAATCCAAATCCAGAGACTTCTAAGTTGGATATATTGTCCTACTATGGGACAAAAGGTGAACCTTGAGGAAGTCATGGTAAGTTTGATTCTCTCTGGCTTGGTCCTTTTAAAATTAGACATTTGCTAGTGAAAACTCCTACTATTTGAGCTATATGGATGGAAATTCTCTTCCATTTCCATATAGTGGCCAATATTTGAAATTGTTTCAATCTTGAGTAAGCAAGTAGTCCCTTATACAATCTTGTAAATATGCCTTGTATAGTTCTTGTTTTTGGTTTGTGTTGTCCTTTCCTTATCCTTGTGTCTTCTATATTTCCTTGTTCTGGACTCTATTTCCCAATGAATTTAACACTTGTTATTAACCAGAGACTTTGAGGTCCTTTTTCTCTTCCTAGTACAAGTCAGTCCAATTCCCAAAAAGAGCCAGCTATTGTCACTTACCCAAAATATGTGTATTTTTGTCAAATTTTCAAATTTTTAAGTAAGTTATATCTTATGAGGTCTTTGTTTGCCTTTGTGAAGTATGGGGAAAGAAAATTACCCCAATAGTTAGTCAATTTCAAGGTTTCTTTTGAGTCTTGGGGTATTTTTCTTTGATTTGCATAGGTTTTCAAGTTTTATTATCCCGCATGTCCCAAGTTCTTTGGGCTTCTGTTCCTCATATTCTAGCCTTTTCCGCAAGTGACTTGCCCTTTCCTTTGTATTGCGGGTGTTTTTGCCTTTTGAGGAACCCACGTCCCTTGTGCCTCCTGACCACCAGTTCCCTGCATCTCTACATTCTTCGCACACATTGCCACTCGCAAGTCTTCTTCAAAATTTCTAAGTCTTATTTTTTGTGAGAATTTTTTCGGTGGAGAACTTCGATAGAGAGCCTTGCTTTTCCTGAATGTCCATTAGAAATTAGTGTGTTGTGGAATTTTTTTCCACCTTTTCCTAGATTACCCACATTCATATTGAGCATTCCACATTGCCTTTTTGCATTGAGATGGTTTTCCTTATGTCCCATGCGTCCCAGGTGATATCGGGCCTCATGCTTCTTTATTCCACCATATCCACACTCAAAACAGATGAGTCGATTCTATGTTTCACCCCTATTTTTTCCCAAGAACATTGAAATCCATTCATTTAATGCCTCCCATCAAACTTTTGCAAATGGGATGATATAAAATAGGGGAAATTGGTCATTTTCACCATTGCAAATTACAATCGAGCTTCGCACATTGTGCTCCCACGTCTCCCAAGCTATTTTTAGCCATAGCATGAACATTCCTCAACCATTTTCAAAATTTCAAAGTGTGTTGTGCTCAGGGAAGGTCACCATTCATCCTACAATCAAGGTTAGTGGTTTCAAAGCCCTTTGTAAGAACTTGGAGCTAATTTTATTATGTGCCCTATTGCATTGTCTTTTCACGAAATCACTTTCTAAGTCTCCCTTTTCCACCCGAGTGTAATTTTTCAGCCCATTTTCCACCATGAAGTATCACTTTAAGGGCCATGAACATCTCTCCTCTCTTGAAACCTCCATACCAAACATAGGGGACAATGATGTGCAACATCTCGATTTCAATGATTTCTAGGCATGAATCAATCAATAGTGATAATGGCCCAACTTATCAAAGATTGTGGAATAGCTCATGTTGGATATTTTCCAGTTTTAGTCCAATGTGTGCGGATACTATCTTAGCTTTGGTTCTTGTTTTGATCGAGAATCGAAAGAAATTAAAGACCCTCAAGGCAAGTAATTTCAAAAGTTGGATGTAAGATGTATTAATGTTGCTTTTGGGATCCTGTAGTAGAATATTCAAATAAGCTCAAGTTGTTTTTTGATCAAGAAAGTGAGAAATACAAGCACATGGTGGCCAAGTCTTGGTTTAAAGTCCCAAAGAAAGGAGCCTCAAGTTTCCCAAGACTATGTATAGAGTTGATTTTAAAGAAGAAATTTAAGATATTATCACCCTCCTAGCCAGAATAATGGGTCTTCCTTCAACTAATGAGTTCCATTTCTGGATGTGCCCATATCTAAATATCATCATGAAGGAAAAAAAAGTCTAAATTAGGGGAAATCATTTGTGACAACCTTAGTGAACACTATCTAATGTGTAGAGGACCAAAACCTTTCACATGACCTCTTATCTGATGTATACTATTACAACATATATAATATTGATGGGTCTTCTCCGATAATTATAAAAGGATGCTCCAGTGTATGAATACTATCCACAATTGATTTAAAGAACAACAATCATCACTTAGTGATTCGATGATGATTTCAATATGTATATTGTTAGACTTCTAGAGGGAAACACAATTGAAAGGTTTTCTGATGAGGCTAAGTAATGTATCTCCATCTATGATAGCCATTTCATTCAATTTAGGAAGTTTTCCTACATCAGGTTAGTAGGCTTTGAGGGGCACCTCTTAAACTCCCAATGTTTTGTAGTGATAAGATTTCCCTTGTAGAAATTTGTAGGCAACTTGATATGTTGCACAAAACCTGCAGAGATAAGAAGATAACTAACATTCAATTCCCAATTACTTTGGGTAACTACACCTGCAAAACTTCCCTTGATGCACAAAATATTGAGAGGACTATTATTGCCTTCAATTTTTACTTCTTTTAGAAGAGGTCTTGCTTTGATCTCAAAGGTTTCATTTCCAACAATTTTAGGATGTCTTTCTATCACCTCCCTGATCTGGAAGATTATTGGGCAGATTGCTCAGATGATTATGAGGCAAGAAGAAGGTACTATGATAGGACTCTCCTTGAAAATCAGAGATTTTGGAATCTACAAAGTACCAAAGGATTTGCAGGATGATGATGAGGATCTGCAATCTCTTGAATACATTAAGTCTATCAGGCACACTCCTCTTACCACCATTGATTGGTTCAAAAAGAGAAGGATGACCCACAAGAAATCATAAATCCAGTCATAGTAAGAAAAAAGTTTGGTTTTGAGAAAAATGAAAGCATATAAAATGGAGCAAATTGTGGTCCCCTTCTCAAGAAGCATTTACATCCCATAGAGAGATTATTACCTAGTGCCTGAATTACTTACTCAATCAGCTCCCTCTCCTCTTGAATCTTCAACTTTGGTATACACTAAGAAAGGGAAGGCTAAAAAGGTTGAAAGGACAAAAGAATTAATTGAAGAAGAAAACAAACAACCTCCTTCTCCCAAGGAGAGATGGAGGTAGTCCATGAAGTGGAGCAAATCATTGATCTTTCAAAAGAAGGAAGGAGTCAGAAGACCAAAGAGAAGAAATTAATTATGAAGGAGGTAGTACTGAAAAAGAAGATGAAGTGAAGGATAAACAAGAGAGTGTAAAATCAGAAGCTGAAATAGTGGGTATCTAGAGACTCCTATCAAGGAGATACCTTCTTCTAGTGTTGAAACATATACTATGGAAGTATCATTTACACAAACTCTTAGCTCCATGAGCACACATGCATTGGGTCCTCTTACCACCCCTCTTCTAGTACCACATTCACTTGGGTTCGTCCTTTTGTTGAGAGTAAGAAAAGGAAAAATTCATCTCAAATTTTTGCTCCTAAATTTGATGTTGTAGTAACTATTTTGGCACAACTCCTGCTCCATCTATCAAGAAATCTAAAACTACCTCAAGATTGGTGTCTAATTCAAAAGGACAACAATTTTTAGAGATTTCCAAACCAAAGATAAAGAAAGATGAAAGAGATTTGACTTTGACTGATCTAGAACTAACAAGGATCCCACTAGGTGAATCCACTCCTGAAAGTGAGGTTCATAACTTGAAAGAAACTATGTCAAAATTCATTGAAAGAGTTGAGAAAGGGAAGCAGACACAAGAACAAATGGAAGAACAGGTGCAAACCCTTTTTGATTTCATCAAATCTCTATTGGCAAGTGACAAAGTATTGGATCTAGCTCCTCTAACTTTAATGCCATCCCCTATTGTCTTGACTAATGAGGAGGTAATAAACATCAAAGACATTCACAAGCATGCATCTTATGGAAAATTAGTTGAGGCGATAAAATGTAATGTTAATTTTAGCTTGAATTTTATTGAGGAAACATATAAAACATATGATAACATTTTTCAATCCAAAAAGATTCACCTCAACTATTGTAGGCCTAGAGAAGGAGCTCAAGCTATGGACATAATGCATACAAGACCTTAGGAAAATGAGCAATACTGATGAACAAATTCTCATTGCAAATAAGATCTTTGATGATTCAAATAATATCTATCAAATAAATGGGTGTATAATGTGGATTGGAAAATAAAAGACCTAGAAGAAGTAATAAATGAATTAAAGAATATGTTCCAGAAAGGTGATGCCTTAAAGCTTGTGTATTGGATGAATTTTGAGACCTTCGTTGCCAATTCTTCAAGGAAGACTCCATGAGTAGAAATACAGTGCAAGATATTAAGGTAGAATTCAAAGCACTTATCAAAGAAAACTTGTTCAAATATGACACCATAACCAAAGAAAAGATGGAAGAGGTATGTGCACTGCAAACTGTAATCATTGAAGCAAATAAAGGCTACTCACAAAATGTAGGCTTTTGGGAAAGACATGGAAGATTGCTTAACAATTGGGCTAATGCAACAGCCAATACAACTATTCCAAAGGGCATGGAGATCATTGGAGCACTTGTAAAGTTCGGGAACCAAATTCTCAAAATGAAAACCATGGCAACTTCTTCCTTAAATGTTTATTCATCTAGTGCATAGTCTTTTCTTTTAATTTTATATGTATTTCAAAGTTGGCATTGTTTTGATAATGTAATTTGTAATTAGAGCCAACTTAAAGTTTAAATTTTTTGATTAATTATCAAGTTTAATACTTTTGATTAAGTATTAATGTTTGATTAAAAGAAAGGAAACTAAAAATACTTTAATTGTAACTGCTAGGTGGATATAAAAGGAACTTCCGTATCATTGTAAAGGGGTTGGATTTTTATAATTGGAATGTGATACAGAGAACTCTAATCAATATAAAAGAAGATCTTTCCTCTTGTCTTTTGTCTCTCATACTCTTTTTATTCTATTCCTTGATTTGTATATGTGTTTTTGTTATATTCAAGTGAGAAACTTTGTGTTCAACCTATTAAATGTGTTGTAAAGAACTTTGTGTCTGAAACATTTATATCTCATGGGTTATTTGGATATATGCAAATTCATATAATTCTTAAAGCTTAATGCATGCATTAGTAGGGCATCTCTCTGCCATCTATTTTCCTAAAAGTGTTGCTTTATTCCCTTCTCCTTCATTGCAATAGTTAGTAATCTTGGGTAACCAAGGAGAGCATTCATGTTCTTGATAGGTGAGAAGTGAACTTAGGATTTCCTTCCAACTAGTCTTGCTTATTTAATGTTATTCTTATACTCTTCTTGTGTCTTTTGTATTGAGAATATTTTAGATATGGGAATAATTTCAACATCAAAATCCTCATTCAAATATTGATAATTTGTAAATTTTTGAATAAGTAGTTTTTCTTATTTGTGTGTGTGTGAAATAAGGGGACCTCTCCCATAAAGAGGAGGGATTGTTGTCCCTTTAACTATTTCCTATATCAAGATTTAAATCTTTCAACTAATAGCTTCCCATAAGGATGAACTTGTAAAAGAGAAGAAGTAACAAGTAGTCAAATACGCACGTATATGATCAAAATGTGTAAAAAGCATGTAAAAAGTGAAAATGTGAAAAAAGAAACATGTGCAGCTGATTTGTGATGAGAAAAGAGATAGAAAGGATCTTGAAGATGGTGTAGAAGAATGAGTTTTTGGGTGATTTAACGTGAGTTGTGTTGATTGCAAGTTTTTGGGTGAACTAAATAACACCACTGCTGACCTTTAACTACTTCCCAAAATGTAGAACACCATTATAGATGGTGTGTAAAAATCCAATCCGGTTCAAACAATTCCGATCTAACGCGAAAGTAGAAAAGAAGGTGTAATGCATGCATCTTGAGTGTTGAAGGATTATCAGAGCTATAAAATCCATTGTGAAAATGTTGAAAATTATTCTCAAGTGGAAAATATTGTGTAACTTGCGCCCTGGTCATAGGCGTTGAAGTGTCGGGCGGCCAGGAGTCTTCTTACTGTGGCTGGTGTTTGTGTTCAGTTGAGAACCCAAGTCATATCTTGATCCTTATACGAGATTGAAAAATGTGGTGTCTGGTATTGCGTTATACTAAAATGTGACTATAGACTACTTATATGGGGTGATTGATCCACCCAAATGATGTCCCCCTTGTTTGGGGTGCATGCGATGTTGTTGAGGAGTATGCGGCCCAAAGGAGGACTAACCATTGAACTTAAATTGATGCCCTATAGGGGGAGGGAGTGTGCTTGGTAGAAACCAAGGCACACACAAACAAAGTAGCCAAGAAACAAGTGTTAGTGCGGTGAAAAAAACATGCATGTAGAAGACAATATGTAAGCTAGACAAATAATGTGCAAGCTAAGATGCATGAAGACAATATAGGCAAAAAGTGGGTTGAAAACATGGGACATCACTCACGATGTCACAAGAAAATCAAGGCCATATTAGCCACAAGTATACAAACAATCAAAAAATAAACAAGACATAGGGTAGAGTCATTGCCGACACTAAAATTTTCCTCCATAATTTCTATTTCATTAATGTATGTATTAGGAATAGGATGTTGTTAAGTATAATTAGTAGTAGCGTCGATAGAAGATAGCGGCGCCGTCGATGCAGTGTCGCCAATAATGTGGAGTACGGTATGAGTCAAAGTACAATAGGAATGTTGTAAAAGTAAATATTTGTGTAAGTAAGTGGTCAGGTAATGTTAAAATGTCAAAGTTTGGGTAATTAGAGAAGTAGGGTCTACATGATTAGGAATTAGAAATATTATATTGGTAATAAGGACAAGGAGTGAGGTCATAAATATTTTGTGTATTTTATTTGTAAAAAGTCTAAAAATGTGGAACCCATGTAAAATGATAAGGTTTATCTTATCTTAATGAGATAAGCTTACATGTGAGATAAGAGTTAAGGTATGGAATATGATTCGTCAGAGTGGATTTCTTATCCTATCTTAGAGATAGGATGGATAAGCCTAGAAGTTCTATAAATAGAGAGGCCACCCCCCTCATTTAGCATAGAAAGAAGTAGTGAGAAATATTGTAGGAAGTGTGCGAAGGAAGCCATTAGTTAAAGATTACATCCACTGAACTAAAAATTTTGTGCATTAGTAAATAATCATAGCACGAGGAGTTCCCGGTGAAGAATTATCATAGTGTCGGATTGGTGATGACATTTTGGTTCCGTTGCCGGGACCATTCCTCGTTGGTGGATTTTCTGGAGAGATATTCCCACTTAGTCAAAAATCAATTGGAGGGTAACCTTGTTTTTCTTTTGTGCGTAGTAGTTACCATGGTAAAGTCATTTTTACCGTGAATAGTAGTTACCATGTTAAAGTCATTTTTGCCATGAATAGTAGTTACCTTGGTAAAGTCCTTTTTGCTGGGAATAGTATTTACCGCAGTAACTTCACTTTTTACCGTGAATAGTATTTACCGCATGATAACTTCTTTTTAGTGAATAGTGTTTACCACAAGTAAAATCGAGTTTTTACACTTGATAAGTCAAGTTTTACCATAGTTTACCGTGGTCATTTCTATAGTAATTCCAATTATTTGTGCACATAAGTCTTGTTGATTGTACTTGTGAGTTGGTATTTCACAGTGGTTACTTTTGAAAATGGGAAAGATTCCTGTTTTTTCAGCTCAATCTAATGAAGATGCTTCTTCTTTCATTCAAGAATTTAAGCGATCTTGTATTTGTAATGGCCTTATAAGAAGGGAACAATGGGTGAATTTTTCCTACCTTTTTGGATGGATCAACACTTAGGTGGTTTGAAACACTAGGAGATAATGTGAAAAATTCATATGGGATTTATTAAGCTGAAAGTTTTCTTGAAGAATTTGGTGAACAACAGAAATATGCAGATCTCATGATCGAGATCACAAAGCTATCCCAAGGAGAGAAGGAGAAGATAAGGGATTATCATGCTCGTGTTCTAGAGCTAAGGAGGAAGCTCGATGCCCAGATCTGGAAGGAAGGACTAGCGGATGGGTTGATGAATGGCGTGGATAATCTCCTCTGTAAGCACTTCATTCTTGGGATGAAGCCAGAGATCAGACAACGAGTGAAGTATGACCGCCCAACTACCATTGAACAAGCAAAGGAGATTGCAAGAAGGCAAGAAGAAAGCATGGAAGAGGAGCCCAAAGAAATTGTTGCTAAAGTAGAGCCTACACCAACACCTTTGGTCTGAATCCACAACCACTCCCGGTGAGCACAAATATTTCTCCTAGTACATCTACTGAGTATGAAGATCTGCTCAAAAAGATGGGTCGATTAACTATTAATCTTCTTGAGGAAAGGAATTTAGTTCTCGGGAGGAGATAGAGGTCCAAAAGAAATATTTCTGAAGTTGTTTGTTATGGTTGTTATAAAAGGGTCATTACAAGTATAATTGTCAGAGAGCTTCTACATCAGTAAGGAGATAATGATAAAGGAAAAGCACTGTGAATTCTTTTGATGTAGTAGATAAGAGCAAAAATAATGAAGTAGATGTGTTTGTAACAAAAAGAAAGAAAGAAAAAGATAATCAAGATGGAAATGATCCTAAGAAGATGAAAGAAGAAACTAGTAAGAAACATAGGAGACGAAAGTTGGGTGTGCGGGATTTTACGATTTCACACGGGGCAAGGACCATACTCCATCTTGGAAGATCTGTCAAAAGGCTGCAAATATTACATATGGTCAACTCTTGGCTATGTCTTCGAGAAGAGGCGGGAGTTGCGAGGTGGACTCAATGCTCGAAGAAGGAAGGAGGTTGAGGTCCTGTTTTGGAGGCATAGGCGAGATCCTATGCTCCTGGTGAGGTATTATGTAATGGTATTTCAATTCATGATGTCTTAGTTGATGGAGTCTGCAGATTAATGTAATGACCAAGTCTGTAATGAATATGTTGGGTTTAAAAATTGATCGCCCTTGACACTTATGTTAAGGTCATTAAATAAGGGAAAAACTAAACTAGAAGGTGTAGTTTCAAATGTGGCAATATCATTATGGGTGTTGTATGTGTGGTAGACTTTCGGGTGATGAAAAATGGTATTATTGCGTACCCAATCTCTTTGGGAAGACCATGGCTAAGGAGAGTTCATGCAAGAAACTCTTTGGAATGAAGGTTTCATGACACTTGGACGTGGTAGAGAGAGGGTGAAGATAAACATGATCCCTCGACATCATAAAGCGAGAACCTATGGATTCAAGTGATGGCCGATGATTGGACATCCTCTGATTACTCTAGCACCAGTGAAGTGGACAACGAAGATGAAGAAAGTGAGGTTGATGTTTCAGATCATGGATATTCTTCCAGTCACACCAACCCAGGACCCCATAAAATTATCTGAAGAAGAAGTTGATGATCGTCTCCAACAATAAAGATTGGTGATCTTTGTGATGGAAAGTGAGAAGGAATCCTACCTCCGGCTCTTTCGAAGGTACATACACCTATTCACTTTTGATTCTGAGGAACTCCGCCAAGTAAGTTGGGTAGAACATTGTATTGAGTGGTAGATGGTGCTTAAGCCCATAAAGCAAATGCCATATAGAATGAATCATAATTTTTCCAAGACTGTAAAAGAAGAAATAGATAAGTTGCTTGATGTAGGATTCATATTTGCTATGGAGAATTCAGAATGGGTTTCTCCCATTGTGATCTCAATAAAAAAGAATGGGAAGCTACGCATTTGTGTTGATTATAGGAAGCTCAATAAGGCAACAAAGAAGGATCATTACCCTCTTCCATTTTCGATCGAGATCTTGGGACGAAGTAGGCGGCAGAGTGCTATAGTTTCTTTGATGGATATAGCGGCTACAACCAAGTTTGTATAGCAGAGAAAGATCAGTTGAAGACCACGTTCACCACTCCTTGGGGAATGTTTGCTTATAGAGTTATGCCTTTTGGGTTGTGTAATGCTCCCAGCAACATTCCAGCGTTTGATGAATAGGGTGTTCGAACCCTACATTGGGACCTTCATCGAGTATTTCGGATGATTTTGCATCTATGGGAGCAAGTTGGACCACTGCACTGAGATGGAGACAAAGCATTTCAAAAGTTAGATGAAGCACAAGCCTCACTAAACCCTACAAAGTGTGTCTTTGGATGTTCTAAAGGTGTTTTGTTAGGGCATGTTATCCAGAGATGGTATTAGTGCGATCACGATAAAGTTTCAAAAATCAAAGATTTACCATTTCCTATGAATAGAAGTAAGTTGAGATCATTTTTAGGCCATGTGGGTTACTATAGAAGGTTCATCAAGAATTTCTCAAAGATTGCACAGCCACTAACCCAGTTCTTGAAGAAGGATGTTGCTTATGAACCAGGAAACAAGGCGCATGAAGCTTTTGGACAACTGAAGGAAGCCCTGGTGTCTTCACCTGTTTTGAAGAATCCAGATTGGAGCAAGCCATTCATTGTGTACACTGATGCCTCAGATGCAGCACTAGGTAGTACTTTGAGCCAAAAGGATGAAAATGGGAATGAACATCCAATTTACTTTGGGAGCAGACAAATGAGCAGTGCTGAGGTAAACTATACTGTAACTGAAAAAGAGGCTCTGGCTATCATTTTTGCTGTAAAGAAGTTTAGAAATTACTTGCTAGGGCAGAAATTTATAGTTGTAACGGATCATCAGGCTCTGAAATATATTGTCAATAAGCCTAACCCATCAGGGAGGATAGCAAGATGGATAATTTTGCTACAAGAATTTGAATTTGATATTATAGATAGGCCAGGAAAGAAGCATGTCAATGCAGATGCACTCTCTCGAGCCTATGATGGTTTAGGATCATCTTGTGATGATGATGATTTTCCGATGCAGCATTGTTCTCCCTTGACACAATCCCTAGTGAATACATAGATATTTGGAATTATCTTAATGAATTCAAGTTTCCTGATGGTGCCAATCAAAGACTAAGAGAAAGATTACTCAAGCCGAGTCGTCCATATTCTATTCTACATGGAACATTATTTTGAATAGGACACGATGGGATGAGATAAGAGGCGATTGGACGTGATCAAGGAAAGAGAGCTGCTAGAAGAATTCCACAATGGTACATGTGGGAGGCACTTCTCTGGACAACTTATAGCAAGAAGGATCTTGGATGTAGGTTATCTTTGGCCCACTCTTTTTAAAGATTGTTATAATTATTGTAAGACATGTGATATTTGTCAAACACATGGTAACCGTAAGACTTCATCACTCCATTATGTCCTATTCTTCCCCTTGTTCCCTTTGAAAAATGGGGAATAGACATTCAGAGGTCCACTTCCAACTACATCACTTCAAAATAAGTATATTGTAGTTGCCCACATTATTTAACCAAGTGGGTTGAAGCTAGGCCATTGAAAACAACTTCCATGGATGAAGTGACAAGGTTCATATATAAACGCATTGTCACCAGATTTGGTTGTCCATTAGAAATTGTAATGCAGATCAAGGAAGCCACTTCATTAATGAGGTGGTAGAAGCCCTAGTCAATAAGTTTTCTATCAAGCACGGAAGGTAACAACATACAAGCCAAGCACAAATGGGCATGAGTGGAGCGAACAAATTTTGTCTTTGTGTCAAATTCTAGCAAAAGATGCGGCCTTGCAGTACATAAATGGGATAAAAGGATTCATGCAAAGCATTGTGGGCATATAGGGCAACATCAAAGTCAGCAACAGGATACTCCCCATTTCAATTGGCCTATGGCATTGATCCAGTTCTTCCTATTGAGTTTGATATTCCCACTGTGAGAGTTATGAAAAATGAAAGGATGGATGAAAATGATTCAGTAAAAGAAAGGTTGGTACATCTTCATTTGCTAGAAGAAATGAGGGAAATAGCGAAGGATACAAGCCATAAGAAGAAAATGAAGCAGAAGGAGTACTTTGATCAAAAGATCCGGTGGTCTCCATTTCAAGTGAATGACTTGGTTCTAGTATATGATTCCAGATACAAAAAAAGAAGACAGAGAAAATTTCTTCCAAAATGGATGGGGCCCTACAAAATAGTAGCTGTGCATGAAAATGGTAAACGTCTGACTGGAGGAATTGGATGGCACTCCCATTACGAAATGGGTCAACCACGACAAGTTGAAGATTTTCCAAGCACACGAGAATAGTCTACTCAGGGACGGAGTAGAAGCTAGGAAGGGGAAGATGTCGACACTAAAATTTTCCTCCATAATTTCTATTTCATTAATATATGTATTAGAAATAGGATGTTGTTAAGTATAATTAGTAGTAGTGTACGATAGAAGATAGCGGCGCCGTCGATGCAGTGTCGCCGATAATGTGGAGTACGATATGATCAAAGTACAATAGGAATGTTGTAAAAGTAAATATTTGTCGTAAGTGGTCCAGTAATGTTAAAATGTCAAAGTTTGGGTAATTAGAGAAGTAGGGTCTACATGATTAGGAATTAGAAATATTATATTGGTAATAAGGACAAGGAGTGAGGTCATAAATATTTTGTGTATTTTATTTGTAAAAAGTCTAAAAATGTGGAACCCATGTAAAATGATAAGGTTTATCTTATCTTATGAGATAAGCTTACATGTACAGATAAGAGTTAAGGTATGGAATATGATTCGTCAGAGTGGATTTCTTATCCTATCTTAGAGATAGGATGGATAAGCCTGGAAGTTCTATAAATAGAGAGGCCACCCCCCTCATTTAGCATAGAAAGAAGTAGTGAGAAATATTGTAGGAAGTGTGTGAAGGAAGCCATCAGTTAAAGGTGTGTTGAAGAAGCCATCAAGAGGTGTAATTGTAAAGTTTCTCCCATAGTCTTGTTGAAGTATCTCATGGGTGAGATTGTAACAGTTTCATGTTAATATTATAATTTATTTTGATATTTCAGATTTGTCGTCATTCTATCTTATCATAGTCAATGGTATTCTTGTGTTCGGTTGTTGTTTTGTTTCCAGATTACATCCACCAAACTAAAGGTTGTGCATTAGTAAATAATCATAGCACGAGGAGTTCTGGTGAAGAATTATCATAGTCCTAGGATTGGTGATGACAGAGCCCACAAACAATGACAACCAATGATGAGACAAGAGCAAGCAATGTTACAGACAACCATGGATGTAAATAGACTTGCAAGACAAATGTTGCACTTTAATCACCCATTAACATGTTAGAAAGATAAAAGTATGTCAAATCCTATATAATCCAATAATAATGTGGTATGAAAAATGAAACAATAGCACATTTAGTGTATGAAAGTGGATGCCCCTGCAAGCTAAGTGGGACTAGTAAGAGGTATTACGCCAAACATCCATCTTTGCGTGTATCGATCACGTAGAATGTGTGATTTTAAGTAGAAAGCAAGTGAACACATGTGTGTATAGAAAATATAATGACGTATAATGTATCTATCTAACATAGTAAGCAAGATGTATCATGCAAGTATAAGTAAGCAAGAGGAAATGCGACCATGATATGCAGTATGTTGTGAATGAGATGGAATGAAATACGATGACGAGTGTGTTAGGAGTTGTGTGCCCCTCGAGTAAATGCGAATGGGTGTATAATATATAAGGTTCATTTATACATGCCCCCTCAACAATCAAGAATGAATCGTAGAATAAGAGTGCGTCATATCCGAATGTGTGCGCTAGAAACATGTGAGTGATAAAGTGTAGAGCGTGGTGAGTGAGTGGATGGTTGAACGCGTGAGTGTGATGAGGTCCATTTAATATGTATACCCTTAGTAGTCGAGTATGGACCATGGAACTAGAGTGTATCATAGGGTAATGACCACAACATGTAGAAGTAGATGCAAGAAAGATATATTGTTAATGTGTAGAGTAGATTCTACATAGAAAAAGATGAATGTGTGAGATGTGAGGTGTGTAGTGTGTAGTGTGTGATGTGTAATGTGTAGTGTAGTGTGTAGCGTGTGAGGTTCATGTGTATATAATTCCCTCAATAGTTAAGTGTGAACCATAACACGAGAGTGCGTCATCGGGTAATGAGCATTATTTTATGCGTAGTATCTCTTAAGGTGCATAACATTGAGTGGGTTCTTTAGTGGCTTACCCAAAAAGAGTGGCAAGGCAATAGAAATTGCCACCAAGCTTGTTAGTAATAATATAAGGAGACCAAGCGATTGGGTTTAAATTTACCTTTGAGAGTAGGTTTGACGTTCGTGTTTTTCTAGTTTTCTTTTAACACCAGATCACCCACATTGAATTTGTGAGGATGATTTTACGATTGCATATCCGAGCGATGCGAGACCAATATGCACGAAGATGTTGAAGTGCTTGGACATAGAGAGAGTCTAACATTTCTAGCTCATGTAAGCATTTTCATAATATTCATTGTCTTTAAGTATGCCTTTGAGTGAAATACATAATGAGGGTATCTCGAGTTCTAGTGGGATGATAGCTTTAGTACCATAGACTAGTGAAAAATGAGTGGCATTATTAGGCGTACGCACGCACACTAGTAGGATAGGCCCAAAGAGCGTAGAAGAGTTGAATGCATCGATCATCACCATTAGTAGCTTGATAGTCTTATGTAATATTTTGACGATGGTTTTTCTTGAGGCCTCTGCTTCGCCATTTCCTGTGGGTAATAAGGAGTAGAAAATGATTATTTAATTTTGAATTTCGTGTAAATTTTTTTAACATCCTTATTTTAAAAAGAATATCCATTATCGGTGATAATAACGAGAGGAATTCTCAAGTGTGTAATGATGTGAGTAGTGATGAATCTGTAAATGTCGGTGCGGTTTGTAGTGCACAATGGTGCCACTTCTACCCATCTGGTGAAATATTATGTGGCAATAATGATAAAATTTTGGCCCTCAATCGATTCAAGATTTATCATGCCAATAAGATCGAAACCCCATAAAGAGAATGACCATGTTGGAGCAATCGGTTGGAGATCATATGCATGTGCATGGTGAAGATTGATGTGCTTTTGGCACTTATCGCAGTGTGTAGCATATTCTAGGTAGTCTTGCTCCATGGTAGGCTAGTAATATCCCTAATGCAAGAGATTTTGGGACATAGATTTGTAAGAGAAATGACCACCACACATATTGTCATATATCCGGGACATAGCGGTGGGAATGTTAGTGAGTCCTAGACATCGTAGTAGATGGCGTTAAGTGCATGTTTAAATAATTTTGCCCCTATGATGACATAACGGGTGGCCTCATGTTGCAAGCGATGAGCTTCATGAGGTTGTAGACCATCGGGAATGGTTTGTCGGTATAGAAAGTTATAAATTGGAGTGAACCATTCAAGGTTGTCATGACTACGTGTGATGACACAAAATGCTAGGGTAGAGTAAGAGTGAAAGGATATTGAAATTCTCGGATGATGAATCGACTTTCTCATCGAGTGATGTCTTGAGGATAAGCAATGATATCGCACTAGCCATAATGTCTGCATGACGATTGTCCTTATGAGGGATAGTAGTAATAGAGTAAGACTCAAATGTAGCTAAGATATATTTAACAAGCGTATTATATGGGATTAAGTGCTCTTCTTTTGTGTGATATGTATCATTAACTTGATTAATAATGAGTTGTGAATCACCATGTATGTAGATATTTTGAATAAGGATATTTCAAGCAGTGAGAAGGCCGAGAATGAGGGCTTCATACTCAGCGATGTTATTAGTATAAGAAAACCTAAGCAATACGTAAAGGGGAGAGGATCACCGTGCGGAGTGATGAAGACTATCCGGCCCCAATGCCGAGTGACAACAAGACTCATCAAAATATATGGTCCAATTATCATAATCAATGGCGTAAGTAGTGAAAGAATCACGAAAGTAATCGAGAGATGGGAGATGCATAAGGAAAAGGTGATTTGACTAGTTGCTCCATGATGAATTGGAATTTATATTGATTTTTGTGGGATGAATTTGAAAACAAATTGAGTAAGTAGCATGACCTAACGTGCTTTAGGCGTCTTGAGAGATGTGTGTAGCATAAGAGGTATCATAATGGATGTAATTTAGTAATGACATGTATATCATTGTTAATAAGGTAATGGCATAATTTGTCTTCTATAAAGTTAAGGTGAGACATAGCTTTTCAACATAATTATAGTTGCATTCACAAGAGAGTAACGTTAAACTAATATAATAGATTACCATTTCGTATTGAGAATCATCATGTTGCATGGAGAGGGCCCCCTAAGGCATGAAATGTGGAGGAAATATATAATAAGAAAGGATGGTTGGCCATGGGAGGGACTAAGACAGATGGATTTAAAAGATATTCTTTTATGGTATCAAATGCTTGCTTGTAGTGATCATCCCACATGAACTTAGTATGGTTTTTCATCAAACGTGTAAATGGTTGGGTTCTATCAGCTAGCTGCGCAATAAATCGTCGAATAGATTGATTTTTCCCTTGTAATGAGTGTAATTCATGTAAATTTCGAGGTGGAGGTATATCAACTATTTCCTTGGTTTTATTAGGGTCTATTTCGATACCACATTGTGAGATAATGTATCCAAGGAACTTGTCGGTTGTGACTCCAAAAACACACTTTTTGGATTTAAATGTACTTTATATTGTTGTAGTCTTTCAAAGAGTGTGTCAAGGTATTGAACATGTATAGAACGATGTCGTGATTTAGTAAGTATATCGTCAACATAGTCTTCGAGAATATTATGGATATAATCATGAAAGATATACGTTATTTTGTGTTGATACATGGCCCCAACGTTTTTAAGGCCAAAGGGCGTGGTAATGTAGAAAATTTTCCTCATGGTGTAGTTAACAAAGTTTTTTTCTTGATCCGTTGGATAAAATTTGATTTGGTTATAACAAACGAAGCCATCCATGAAGGAAAGAATATCGTACCCAACCATGAAATCAACAATGGCATCGATGTGTGGTAAAGGGAAGCTATCTTTGGGAAAATCCTGCTTAGATCACAAAAGTTCATGCAAAAATGTACTCGTCCATTTGGTTTCACGTCGAGACACAATATTAGACACCCATTCGGGATAATCGATAGCACGAATAAAGCCAACATCGAGGAGGCGTTGTATTTCTTCTTTGACAAGGAGTGCGATCTTGGGTGCATTTTACGAATTTTTGTTGAACATGATTTGCACCGGGGTTGAGAGCGATGATATGCATGGCTACTGAGATGGATAAATTCCATGTAAATCATTATAGTCCCATGCAAAAATATCTCGATAATTCCTAAAGAACTTGTTTGATATCATGTTGTTTATTAGGTGTGAGAGAAGCGACTAGCAAAATGATTCGTGGGTTATCAAAAGTGCCAAGGTTGTATTATATGGTATCCTCATTGAGAAGGACAGACCTATCTTGAATGTATGGTTCAATAGGAAATATATTAGGAGGATTGACATTGTAAATAAGTGTATCGAGACTCTCAAAGTAAGCAATAACATTGATAAGTGATGGAGAACACTTCTTATGATGAAAAGAAGGGAAGTGATCGTAAAATCCCATGTATTCTAGAAGGGAGTCATTAGTAGCAAAAGTATCTAAGTTATCCCAAGCAATAGAAGTAGAATCATTGATGAGGTCTGGATATACCAACGGAAGTGAAGAAGTATGCAATGTAGTATAAGCTTCGAAGAAGGCCTAGATGGAAAATGGTATCCCAAACTGAATTTGCTAGATTGAGTGGGAATATCCCATGGCTCTATGATGCCTTGTCATTATTGGCCTATTCCATTATTAGAGAAACCATAAGGAACTAAATATTTATATCTAAGGCCATATTTAGAAAAATCTGGAGCGAGATGAACTAGGAGTGTCGGTAGTATACGAATGGTGATGGATCTGTTGGAGAATCATAGATAACTCACTAATAAAGGAATTCAAGCCATGTGTACAAAGTGGAGGGGACCATATACACAACATGGATCCGAGGTCACCCAAGAAGAATGTTTTTAAGGTTTTGGGCATTTAATTAACAAAAATAGTGACCTAAAGATGGATTTAGGGTTCTAATTTTAATCTAAATAGGAGGACTAAAACGTTATATAAATGCAGTAAATAAAGCAAAGCAATATGTAATAACTACAAATAATTAATCTAAGTGAAAGAGAAACCCTAATATGCAAGAGGGAGTAGGGAATGACTTAGTTGATCTAGGTAGTATGTCGTAGGTTATCGTAGATTTGAGGCCCTGGAACCCAAATGTGCAGACGATCACTCGAGGACTTTACAAAGGGTAGATCTAGACTATCTAAAGTGACACAAGCACTTGAGAGTGTAATGGGGTGCCCCAGGGAACCCTGGTCTAGATTCTAGGTGTTGTCAACTATGCGAGAGCTCGAGAAAATGTGTTCGGCGTGTGTCATGACTAGGTCACGAAACCTTACTTTATCTTGTCACCCTGGATTCGTTGGATGAACTAGATGATAGAATGCACATGAAGAAGAAGGGTTGGATGACCTCGGTTGCCAAATGGGTGGACTTATTGTTGAGCATTGCACTACATTACTGAGACCTTGCTTATAGTTATTGTGAGTGTGTATATGCCATGCCCTAGGTGTTCTCATGTCAGTCACACTTTGTGTAGTAGTGAGCTATGATAGCTATAGAAGATGTAGAATGTAGAATAGAATAGATAGAATCCCTCCCTCTTATGTGAATGGATGTGATGCAAAATTTACTAGCTATGATGTATGGAGCTATGTGGATGGAGATGGTGCAATGGATGCAACCCTAGATGGAGTGATAGTAGTGATAGGATGCAATGACCTAGGACCCTCATTATGGTCTTATAAGCTTTATATTTATAGGGCTCTCAAGTTTGATTTCATAATTAATCCCGACAATGTTGACTGAGGAAAAGATAAGGGAGACCAATGGCTAGAAGTGACCCAAAGAAGAGTAAAAGAGGTTAAACATAGAGAGGGGTGCCCAGGGGTAGGACCAAGGTGCCATAAGGCACCCCAATACAGGTTAGGGCACCTGGAATTAGGGATAGAATCTTGGGGAAGTTGTAAAATGGGTGGATAGGTATTGGGAAATACGTGGGAAAGATGAAGTAAAATATAAAACAAAGATGGAAAAAAGGTGGGATTAATTGGTACTTTGTACACTTGAGAACCTTCTAAATAGTAGTATAAGACCAGGCTAAATATTTTCTAATGTGTAATATTTGTGTCTACATTTTCCCCCACTTTATGTTGGTGAGTGAATAGCTCGGTAACATAAAGTAGTTAGAGAAGTGTACCTGAAATCCATGTAGAGTGTAGAAGAAAGCGCCGATGGAATAGACTTAAACGTGGAGGAGTGTGGATTCTAAAGATGAAAAATGTAAGTAAAAGTGATGAGAGTGAACCTAGGGTGGAACACGTGTGTAGTTGCTTTACATGTGTGTGGTGTACTTGTATGGTTAGTATGGAAAATCTTTGTTATGGTGTGTTGTCATTTTATTTGTTTTGTTATTACCCCTAATTTGACTGCTTATTTCTCATACAACGAACTGCAAGGAGAAAACACTCAAGTAGTCAAATATGTATGTATGTAAAAACGTTGTGTAAAGTACACAAATGTAAAGTACACTAGAATAGAAAGTGTAAATGGAAAAATGGAACATGTGCACCTGATCCATGTCGAGAGAAAGGGTGTAGAAGGATATTCTGTGATGTCGCGAATTTTCGGGTGATCTCACGCCACCCTGGTTAAAGAAGTGTAGGGAGGAAATACTCGGTGTCCTCCAACTCTAACCACTTATACTACAATTTTTGAAGAGATCTATGTACTATGCTAGTTTTTTGGGCGATCCTACGCCACTAGATGGAGAAGTGTTGAGAGGCCACCCACTTTGTAACCCCGAGCTTGCTCTTGCTCCGTATAATTGGCGAAGGACACTATGTCCTATTGAGGCTGCTTTGTATGGATTCGGTCTGATTTGAACTCACTCGTTGCGTCTAAACTTGTATAGAGACATTGTGTTATTAGAAAACCCATAGTGATGCCCTCCCTCTTTGGGGGTGCATGCGATGACCACGAAAGGAGAATATGGCCCCAAAAGAAGACCAACCACACTCGACCTTACAACCAACTCATACTTGTAGGGGGAAGAGAAAACACTTAGTAAATGCCAATGCATGCACAAAGGGATGTCTAGCCAATACAAGTTTAGGCCGAACACATGCATGCAAATAAGTGAAAAAACACAAATAGTATAGAGAAATTACCAATTACGGTAGTGTAAAAATGTAAGAAAACAAGGAGATCACAAAAAGTGGGTTTTAAACATGGGACATCACTCATGATATGTTGCAAGATACACAAAGGCCATCATGGCCACAAACAACAGACAAGTGTGCACACAAGCAAAGGGTAAAGGCCACATATAATGACAAACAAACAAAGAATACAAGTAGTCATGGGAACATGTAGTCCTACAAAACAAGTGTTGCACATGGAACACCCATTAGCATGTTAGAGTGAAAACCAATATGTCAAATCATGTATAAGCAAGTAGTATAAGATGTCGACTAAAAAAATGAAACAATAACACATATATAAGTCGAATGTGGATGTTCACAGTGACTAATATAGTAAGGGTAAAAGTGAGCATCCATGCTACTTGTAGAGTCTGTATCTTTGATCATAGTAAGCAAAGGCATGAACACACATGTGTGTATGGTAAGTACATATAGGAAAGTAAACTAACATATGTAATAAAATGAACATGCAAAACAATAGTAAGCAAAAGTAAATGCTACCAAGACAATGCAATATGTTGTGGATGGATGGAATGGAATGCAAAATGGAATGATAGGAGCAACGTGCCCCCAATTTTATGGAAGTGTATGTAGTGAGGTTCATTTTTTCCCCCTCAGCATTCAAGAATGAACCATAAATGAGAGTGCATCATTGGGAAATGGTCGAGTAGTTGTGGTTGTGTCTAGCGTGTTACTGATGATGAGTGTATATATAGTGGTGATATAATGCGGCATATGGAGAGATGATTTATGTGAACCCTATAGCCGAAGCGTATATCATGACTTTGTTTATTGGAGGAGTGATGATTTATACCTAAGTGTATATCACTATAGAAGATGAGAGGATGGTGATAAGATGTATAGAAAGATGTGTGTGGACCCTATAGCCTAAGCATATACCATGACTTGTTGAATGGGTGAGTGATGATTTAGCCCTAAGTGTATATCACTATAAGATGAAGGGATGAGAATGTGACATATGAAAAAGATGTGTGTGGACCTATAGCCTAAGCGTATACCACGACTTGGTTGAATAGAGGAGTGATGATTTAGCCCTAAGCGTATATCACTACATGATGGTGGAAGAAGGTGACGATTTAGCCTATAGCGTATGTCACTACGAGATGGGGATGAGGGTGTATGAAGCATAGATAAGTAGGTGGTGAATAAAAAAAGGTAGTGATGGTAGCACTAAGCGTAGACCACTATGTGATGAATAAGATGAGGGTGGTGATTTATCCTAAAGCGTATACCACTACGTGATAATTGAAGGTGTGAGGATGTAATGGAATAGTTTGGGATTGACAAGAGTATAGGATGATATGATAGAATGTAATAGAATGATGTAAAATTTATGGAAGGAGTGGTGTTTTAAGCTAAGGTGTATACCACTATGTGATGATGGGTGTGGGTGATGATATAGCCTAGAGCATTGGTCACTAGTTCGGTGGATGTGGTATGTCGACATGTTGCATGTAGGGAAGGTCCATTTAATTGGTAAACCCTTGGCGATCGAGTATGGAGTGAGAAAATAAAGTGTGTTATAAGGTGATAAGTGAAATGCGTAGAACAATGTAGCACATATGAATGAGGTAGGTGAATGTGTGGTGTAGGCAATGTAATGTAGAGTGTGTGGGTAGGTAGAAATATAGTGTGTACGGATGAGAGATGAAACTAGACCCAAGTATAAGGAAATCTAGTGTAGGGTGTAGGATAGGTAGGGTGTATGAATGTAATGTGGGTAAGTGTGTAAATGCAAGAAGTGTGTAGATAGGAATAGAATGCATAATGATAATAGATAAAACTAGACCCAAGTATAAGGGAATCTAGTGTAGCATGTAGAATGTATAGTATGTATGGATGACATAGGAAACTAGGCTCATATAGGATGATGACTAGTGTAGCATGTAGGAGAGAGATGATGTGGAAATGACTAATAGAGGAGGTATGTATAGGATGATGTAGGATGTATATGTATAGGTCTGGTAGTGTAATGTGTGGGGTTAATGTAAGAATGATCCCTCAACAGTCCAGTGTGAACCAAAGCACTAGGGTGTGTCATCGGGTAACGAGGGTGTGATAATAGATGAAAAATGTTGATATGTGAAGAAATTAAAATGTATGGGTGTGAGAGGTATCAATGTGAAAGTGCGAGAGGAGGGGGTTGTCTAATGGTTAGGCCCCCTCAACCAGGTAGGAAGGAGGAATTAACCAATAAGGTTGAAGGACGGATGTTGATCTCGCCGTACATGAGAGAGGAAGCGATGTAGAAGGATACTCTAATAATGGTGGTATAGGAGATAAGCGTTGTGCAAGAGAATGAAGTTGATATGCATGCGAAGGGTGCATATGAGATGAATGATGGGGCGTAGTAAAATGTGTAGGTAAGGGAGATCGATGAGACGCCTCGTGGGAAGAAGAGGACAATTGACATGGAATAAAATGAGGCGGTGATTGATGACGAGATATGGTAATGGGTTTACAAATTGGGCTATGTGTATTTGCAAGACTAAGGGATTGGAGTGGTGGTGTGGGGACAAGTGAGGTGGTGAAGTAGGAAGAGGACATGTAGGTGGTGACAATAGAGGAGCTGTGCGAGTAAGAGGGGGAGAGGCACATGAATCAAAATGAGAAGGTGACGAGAGTGGAGGGATAGGAGGGACTCTGTTAATGGTGATAACTTGGTTTTTGTAAATAAATTTGAGACGTAGGTGGGTCATAGAGATGATAGCTTGGGATTTACAAATCCAATTGAGTCCTAGAAGTAGGTCACATCCATGTGGACTGCTTGACTAACAAGGCAAGGGATGAGAAGAGTAAGAGGGCGACAAGTGATATGCAACTTAACAACACTGAATAGTCTGTTGAATGGATAATTGATTTGTGAAGGAGGGTAACCGATAGAGCACAAGAAGGAAAAAGAACATGTGCTAATGGGGAGGATGGATCGACTCTAGTATTGTTTATAGGGGTGGAGCCAATAGATGCTTATATGTGGAAATGGTTGGATGTGAACGTAACATGGTAGTCGGTGGTAGAAAAGGAGATAATTGGTGTCGCAGCAACAATGTGAGCAATGAGAAAGTCGAGAGGTCCGGGGAGGAAGGTGTTGTATGAGAGACATAGTTGGAAGAGGAATTAATGGGTTTGGTATCATGTTTGGGGGAGTAGGTTGTTAAAAATTTGGAGTTTATGGTTATCGTTGGGAGAAAATGTCATGGGGGACTTGGGAAGCTCAAGATGGCCATTGTCAAGTAGGTCTTGAATGAGATGTCGTAGTTTGAAACAACGATTAGTGGGATGCCCCGCACACTAGTGATAGTCATAGTAAGAATTCTTGTCAAAGTTATGCCCTTTAGGTCGAGAGGGGTCGAGCTGTAGAGGTGAAGGCAGGGTGATGAGGTTATTATCAATGAGTTATGGCAATAAGATCTTTGAGTGGCATACTAATTTTAACAAGAGAACGTCAATATGATTAAGGGAATAATTCTCGAGTGGTAGAAATTGCATTTACAAAAGTTTGAGGGTTGCTAGGTTTATGGGGAGGGACTTTGAAGAATGCTTTATTGGGAGTGTGTGTAGAGGACAAAGGTGAGTCCTGATATTTGAGCTTGCCAAAAAAGACAAGTTTATTCTCATGGAGCTTAAAAATGTGACAAAGTTGGTCAAATGAAGAAAAAGTCTCAAAGAGGACGTTGTCTTGCAAAGGTGGTAAGAGGCTTTAGAGGAATAAATCTTGAAGTTATGAATCGGCTAGAACATTAGTCATCTTGGTGAAATTATTTTTGTATTGTAGGACATAATTAGGGAATTGTTCATTAGAACATTGTTTAAGCTAGGCAAGTTGGGCATAAGATAGGGTGGAACCAATATTGATGGAAAAATGTGTGAGAAAAGTGTCAGCCAAATGGGTGAAAGAGATTATCGAATGGACTGACAAGTCATAGAACCAACGCATCGCATAGTCCTGTAGACTATGTGGAAATAACTTAGTGAGGATAGTATGATCATCGGCGTAGTCAAGACATGTGACATGAAAGGCACAAAGGTGCTCTTGTGGGTCACCATGACCTTTAAAAATGGGTAATTTGGGAGCGGTGAAGTTATGTGGGAATGGGTAAGCAACGATGGATGGAAAAAGGGATAATGAAACAAAGGTGTGGAGTCAAGGGAGATAGGCCTGTTTGTAGAAGTAACTTGTAACTACCATATTTGATGTTGGAGATCGTGATATAATGATGTTAGATCAGGGGTATGAGAAGAAGAGCCAATGGGTATATTAGATGCAACATGGGGAGCTGTAGGAATGGTAGTTGTAATAGGGGGAGTGGAGATGGGAGGTGTAGAAACCGAGAGGGACCGAAGAGACCCGGGAGAGATGTCTCACGAGATCATTGGGTTGCAGTAGAGTGTGCAAGACATGAGGGAGATGAGCCAGATTTTCACGTAAATCTTGGTGAAAATAAGTAATGATATCAGCCTGTTCTTGGTCCACATTAGTGTCCTCATCATAAGACTTCTTGCTAATGGTTGTTTTGATTTCATGGAGAGGCACTTGGGTAGACGTATCTAAGGGAATTTTCATCAAGAGGAGGAGGTATGTCAGCCATGGGTCGAGAAGTATGGCAAAGAGAAGGAAGGAGTTCACAATAATGAAGAGGGCGAAATGACCACTATGAGTAACGAGCATAAATGAAGATTCATGTCGGGTTCACCAAAATGATTAACAAAAATAGTGACCTAAAAGGACCTAAAGAGGGATTTAGGGTTCTAATGTTAATCTAAATAGGAGGACTAAAACATTGTATAAATGTAATAAATAAAGCAAAGAAATATGTAATAACTACAAATAATTACTCTAAGTGAAAGAGAAACCCTAATATATAAGAGGAGAGTAGGGAATGACTTAGCTGATTAAGGTAGACTATCGTAGGTTGTTGTAGATATGAGATTGAGCTTTGAATGTTCAAATGATCACTCGGGGACTCTACGAAGGGTAGATAAGGACTATCTGAATTGACATAGGCTCTGGGAGTGTACTAGGGTGCCCCCAAGGCACCCTAATCTAGATTCAGGTGTTGTGAACTATGCAAAGAGCTCGAAATTGTGTTTTGTAGTGTCACAACTAGGTCTAAAACCTTACTGTCTTTCACACTGGATTTGTTGGATGAACTAGATGACGTCGTGCACATGAAGAAGAAAAAGGGGATGACCTCGGTTGCCAAACCGGTGGAATTATCATTGAGCATTGCACTACATTATGGACCTTGATGTAGTTCTGGTGAGTGTGTGTATGTCGTGCCCTAGGTGCTCTCGTGTCAGTCGCACTTTGTGTAGTAGTGAGCTATGATATCTATAGAAGATGTAGAATGTAGAATAGAATAGATAGAATCCCTCCCTCCTATGTGAATGGATGTGATGCAGACTTTGCTAGATATGATGCATGGAGTGTGGATGGAGATGGTGCAATGGATGCAACCCTAGATAGAGTGATAGTAGTGATAGGATGCGATGACCTAAGACCCTCATTATGGTCTTATAAGCTTTATATTTATAGGGCTCTCAAGTTTGATTTCACAATTAATCCCAACATAGCTAATTGAGGAAAAGATAAGGAGACCAACGACTAGAATTGAAAAAAGAAGAGTGAAAGAGGTTAAACATAGAGAGGGGTGCCCAGGGTGCCACAAGTATAGGTTAGGGCACCCAAAATCATGGCTATAATCTTGAGGAAGTTGCGAAATGGGTGGATAGGTATTGGGAAATACACATGAAAGATAAAGTAAAATATAAAACAAAGATGGAAAAAGGTGGGATTAATTGGTAGTTTGTACACTTGAGATCCTTCTAAATAGTAGAATAAGACCAGGCTAAATATTGTCTAATGTGCAATATTTGTGTCTACAACATTACGTGGCATGGAATGGGCAATGTACATGGTCCAACAATTTTAGAGAAACGATAGTCCCTAAGACACACTTAGGTATATTGTCAAATCCATGAATAAAGACAGAGGAAGGAGCCAAAGAGGATTCAAATAGACCTAATTGATGGAGAAAAGAAATATTACAAATATTGAGTCCCGAGCCATTATTGACTAAAGCACGTTTGACCCTAATATTATTGATACAAACTTGAATGTACAGGGGGATCATGTTCTAACATTACTTGAGAAGGAAACTCATCGAGATGTGAAAGTTATTTGATCTTCATTGAGAGATAACGAGCGTAAACTTATGATACACATATTTTGGTGAGGTACGAGGATGGATGTAAGTGGTTGCTAAATAGGACCTGAGTTTATTGATACAATTAGGATGGTCCTACAAAAACATGGATGGAGGTCTACATGGTAATAATCCCACGATAAAGAAGGTGAGAAGGTAGATTCAAGTGGTTGATTCACCAAAATGATTAAGCAAAGTTTATTTTAAATGAATAAAATATGCCTAATCTAAGTATGTAACAATGCTATAAATTAAATATACAATAAGAATAATTCCAACCCAAAAAAAAATTAATTAAGATTTAAAACCCTAAGTGCAAATGAGGAGATAAAATGACTTAGTTGTTTCACAATTAATCTGGACTGCACTAATGTGACAAACTCTGATGAATAGATAGGGAGAAATATCACACAAAA
This sequence comes from Taxus wallichiana var. yunnanensis, assembly GCA_018340775.1. Lineage (NCBI taxonomy): Eukaryota > Viridiplantae > Streptophyta > Pinopsida > Cupressales > Taxaceae > Taxus > Taxus wallichiana. The sequence goes on along the minus strand of CM031233.1, from coordinate 89,133,989 downwards.
GCACAAAAAATGCAGAGGTGTTGGAATACGCTGGTGGGGTGCACTGGAATGGGTCGGGAGTGCTTGCAGTGCTGCGAGATCGTTTGGGTGCTTGTGACTGCTAAAAACCTTAGAAAACCATATTTGAATGGTTATAAGGTGTTTGTTGTCCTTTGCTTCTTATCACTAGTAGGTCGCACAATGATCGCTGATGTCACGAGATAACCCGTAACAAAGAAATGACCTACAAAACCCTTTAAAGCATATCAAATCCCAAAAATAAAAATAATGCAAATGAGGGGTCAAACTATCCTAAACTGTTAAACAAGTGATCTTACAATTGAGCGTTACACCACATTTCAAACCCGATACATTTCTATGTGTGTGTATGAAGAATCACGCCTAGGTGGCTCTTGTGCATGTCACACTTGACAACGGGAAAATAACTAAATGTAGAATGTACATAGGTGTGTGCATGAAAGAATAGAATTCTGTCTATGAAGCGCATGTAGAAAAATGTAGTCTATTGTCCCATGTATGGAGCTAGAATGGATGCTTGAATACTCTAGAATAGCCTTTGGATGTAACCTTAGGTGGTGATAGCTAATGTTTGGTGTTTGGTCCTTTATTATGATCACATAACTTTATATTTATATGATTCCCTTACTTGAATTTTGTAATTAACCTCGAAAAGGCTGACTAGCAAAAAGATAAGATGCCCAAACAACTAGAAAGGACCCAAAAGATGTGATCAAAGTATAAAGAGGTTGGGGGTGCCTAGAGGGGATGGGGGCTCTGGTGTTGGCGTCTTAGGTGGGCAATCTTTGGTGTTGAGGGTGAGAAATGTCAAAGTATCAAAGGGTAGACTAGACAAGAAAGAGTGTAAGATCAAAAGTGGCAATAGAAAGCAAGAAATGATGGTCAAAGACATGGGTTAATTAGTGCATTTCTTACTTAGGAATCATATGAATAGTATATGAGATCAAGACTAGATATGTACCCAAAAGTGCATGATTTTGTGTCTACTGAGATAAAACAATTGACAACGACAAAAAAGAGCCCCAAATGAGCATATGAAAATTTTTAGCATCATATTTCAGAGGACTTGGGACATAATTCCTCAAGTGGTAAGACCTACACCCCAATATGCATTTCTTTATTATTTGAAGGCTTTGAACAATGATATTTTAGTCATAATACAATCCATGGGGGATAGAACATTACCAGATGCTTATGACATTACTATTAGAGCTGAGGATATCCTTATTCGGGATGAGAAACTTGCTCCTAGACCTACAATGCCTATATTCCCAGAGATTGAGACACCTACTTCTCATCAAGCTCTTGAATTAGCTCATATTCCATCTTCAAGAAGCCAAATTTATTGTCAGGCATTTACTTCCTCAAGTACCTCGGTTGAGTTGTAAGAAGTAATGAAACAATTGTAAAATTTTGAGAATGATTTGGTATACATTAATATGCAACAAGCTCAAAGTTTAAGACCTTACTAGCCTTCATATCAACCAAGCAAGCCTTCATTCCAAGTTGATCCTCAAAATTAGAATCAGTTCCCCTCTTGAGGCCATTTCAACCATATAACCCCAATATGGCTAGTTCACCCAAAGCCTTAGTTCCCATTCAAAATGAAGATTCTTGTGACAAAGTTGGCTATAATTGGGAAAAAAATTGATGTTGTTGAGAACATTAAAAAAGAAAAATTACAACCACATATCAAGGTGGTAGTGAGACTTCTTATACTAGACAATGAAACCAATTGGTAGGTGTTTGAGAATGATCAGCAGATTGTCAATTTTATTCAAGAGGAGGCTTATTTTTCTTCAAGAAATCAAGATAAGTTAGAGAAGCAATATGGAGACCAAGTTGTTCAACTCATATCAAATAAGATGCCAAATGGTGGTGACCTTAGAATCCATTTTCAACCCTAATGACCATTTTAGAAATGTAAAGGCAAATATAACAGGTTAAGGGTGAAGATTTAGAACCCATCTTAGTTCGTGAAGAAAAAGATGTTTTTGTAGAACTCTATCAGGAACTTGCTGATATTTTTTCTTGGAGTTATTAAGACCTTAGAGGATTTGATCCTAGTTTAGCTTAGCACACCATTTAGTTGGATTCAACTGCTAAGCCTATCAGAAAAAAATAGAGACATGTTAATCCACATATTGAGCCCCTGATGAAGAAGGAATTAAACAAGTTAATTGAGGAAAGCATCATTTTTCCCATCAAGCATTCATCTTGGGTTGCTAATCTAGTTCCAATGTGGAAAAGGAATGGAGAAATCAGATTGTGTGTTGATTTTAGGGATTTAAATAAGGCATATTTGAAGGATCATTACCCGCTACCTTGATGTAACAAATCTTGTCAATGGTGGCCAAGTCAGAAAGGTTTTCCCTTCTAGATGGTTACTCCAGCTATAATCAGATCATGGTAAAGGAGGAAGACCAATTCAAGACTGCCTTTACCACAAAATGGGGAACCTATGCCTACAAGAAAATTTCATTCAAGTTATGTAATGTAGGAGAAACCTTCCAAAGAGCCATGGACATCAATTCAATGGAATAACAAACAACATTTTTCTAGTCTATTTGGATGATATCACGATATTTTCTAAAGATGAAAAGGACCATCTTTTCCATTTGAGGTAGATTTTTAAGAGGTGTAGGCAGTTTGGAGTCTCTCTCAATTTGAAGAAATGCATCTTCTTAGCTCATGAAGATAAGGTTCTTGACCATATTGTATCTAAGGAAGGATTAACCATTGATCCAGAGATGGTTAATCTCATCCTTGCATTGAAATTTCATAGTCATAAGAAAGCACTTCAAATTTTCTTGGGGAGAATCAAATTCATTATGCATTTTGTTTTAAACTTTTCTAACCTTGTCAAGCCATTAAAGCGATGTTGAAGAAGAATTTAACCTTCAAATGGACCACTGAAAGAAAAAACAACTTTGAATCCATAAAGTAATCATTTCGCATGGCGCCAACTCTCATTAATCTTGATTTCACTAAGGACTTCACCTTGTATGCTTTTGGTGGCACAAAGACAATATCCACCATATTGGTGTAATTGAATGAAGAAGGCTTGGAAGCAGGTTTGTTGCATTTTTAGCCAAATTCTAAGATTATGAGGTGAGATATTCATTTGCTTAAGAAACATGCCCTAGTTGTTATAAGGAGTTTGAAGAAATTCAAGCACTTAGTATCTAACAACAAGATCCATTTACTAGTTTCACATGCTGGTGTGAAAGACTTCCTTTTGAACACGGACTGAATGAGAAAAGGGCTGGTTAAATAACCAAAGTAATGGAATATGATGTGGATATCAATGTGAATACGTTGATTCGAGGCAAAGGATTGTGTGGAAAATTGGTTTTAGAATAACAAATTGAACATGAGGCTATTTTAGTGCTCCAACATGACCAAGAAAAACCAACTAATGTCTTTCTTACTCCTTGTTGGACTCATAATGTAGTCAAATTTCTCCAAACAAGCTAATGCCCCCAAGGTTTGAGCAAATCCAAAAGGAGGTATTTCAGACTTCAGTCCATTCCCTTCGTGCTTATTAATGGAATCATATTTAGGAAAGATGTGAATGGTGTTATCTTGAGATGCATTCAAACATATCAGATAAAGAAGGTGTTCCATGAGTTTCACAATGGAGAGAAGTAGTAGGCCAAGTTTTTCCAAGGACAATAAATTTGGGATCATGAGGGCTAGCTATTATTGGACCGACCTCTTCAATTACTGTCATTCATAGGTTAATAAATTTAAGAAGTGTGCATTATTTACAGGTAAAGAGAAGTTATCAGCCCTTCCACTCCACCCCACCTCTATAAATGAACCATTCATGCAATGGGGTTGGATTTTATTGGAGTAATCAATCCACATTCAAGCTCAGGTCATAAGTGGATTCTCACATCCACAAAATACCTCACCAAGTGGGTGTATTGAAGGAAGTAAATGAGGCTAAAATTCTAGACTTATTTGAAGGTATTGTGACCATGTTTGGTGTTCCTTCCACTATCATTTCTGATAATGCTTTAGCTTTCCTTGGCACAAAAATATCTGATTGGGCTGTAAAAAATGGAATATACTTGAGCACCTCTTCAAACTATTACCCCTAAGGTAATGGGAATAATGATTCCACCAACAAGAATCTTTTGAGGTAAGGAGGACCTTGGATGAGAATAAGAGGACTTGACACACAAAACTCAAATCAACCTTGTGGGCTGATAGAATCACTCCCAAAAGATCAAATGGTAGCTCTCCCTACAAATTGGTTTACAGTAAGGAAGCAATGTTACCAATATCTCTTTAATTTCTAGCCTTAGAGCTCATCAAAAAGTTGGAATTTTTTGAATTTGAGGCCATGGAAGTCAGATATGTAGAGCTCATGGAGCTGGAAGAATTGATAAATAAAGCAATGCAAATAATGGAAAGAGATCAAGCTTAGATTTATAAGTGTTCATAGAGTTGGAAATGAGATTTCTTATTTGTGAGTGATTTTTGCTATGGAAGGAGGATTTGAACATGAGTTTTTAATAGCTTTTGAGAGTGAAGAATGCAGCAACAAATGGTTCTTTGTTTTACACCCGGTTAGCAAGATGTGTTCGAGATCTTCGTCTTACGACAATGGAGTCTTATGAATATTTTTTTTCGTTCTTCCTTTTGTACTTCAATCCTTTGAGTCTTTCGATCAATATTCTATATGAAAACTATGTGTTCTCATGGATTTGAGGGTTTTGTTTCTATGGTGGAGCTGGTTTGGAGTAGAATGACAAAATGTGTGTAAGCATGGGCAAGTTACATAACAATGGCGGGGATGAAGCTGTGGAAAGTAAGAAATGAGAAAGTTAGCTTCAAAACAAAATTTGAAATGATTTAAAACTACATGTCGGGGTGGGGTGAAATTTAATGTCCATGATGTCCCTTAAGAATTAAGGGATGAAAGGGACATCAATTTTCACAACGCGCCTCGCGATGACACTTGGTGAAAATCTGACGGTCAAGCATTTTGGCCAAAAAGCTTGTTGGGAGCACTTGAGGTGGAAAATGGTCACATGAGGAACTAAGAGGAATTCCTTGGGATGGGTGCATTTTCATGTCCCTTATGTCCCTCAATAATTAAGGGAAAAAGGGTCATCAATTTTCATGGCATGCCTTATGACAACACTTGGCGAAAATCTAACGGTTGTTCATTTGGCTCCACTAGCTCTTGGGGTGAGAAATTACACTGGAGGGGGTCATATAGATGACCTGATGAATTCTTGGGGATGGGCAGATTTTTATGTCCATCATGTCCCTCAGCATAAAGGGACATGAGAGTTATCAATTTTCACTGTACACCAAAAGTCGCCACTTGTCACGATCTGGATGATTGAGGGAATGAGTTCCGACAAACACCTGGCAGTTGAACTGGTAATCCAAGAGGTTCTATGTGTGAAAAAAGAACTTATTGGGGCTGAGCGCATTTTATTTTACCTCATGTCCCTTTGATTGAGGGAAGAAAGGGACAACAATTTACACCAAGCTCTGGGGTTGACATGTGTCCTCATCTAAATTTGGCTAACTGCGAGAACTCACCTAGAGGGAAACTTGAAACGATAATATCTTGAGCTCCCAATGGACATTTTTGGTGAAATTTTATATGAAATCGATTTGAAAATATCATTTTGAATCCAAATGGTAAGCTACTGAAAAATCATATTTTGATCGGTCTTTTACTTGTGCTTGGAAAAAACTAGTTATAAACCTATTGCACCAAAGTGTTGTGAAAAATATGATTTCACCATATTTTAGAGATCTGAATTACCTTTACGATGATGTTTTTTTGGCTCCTAAATCCATCCAGAGCTCCCAAAATCACCTCCCGAAGCTCAGTAGCTCTTTTGACTGTGCCTTTGCCTAGGCCCGTGAACCCTACTTCTCCAAACCCTTCCAGAATCTTCCAAAATCACTTCCATTATGTTTCTATACCTTCAATCCATCTCTGCTTTGAATTTGGATCCTTCATTCCACTCCGTGGGGGCATCGATAGCCCTTGCCAACACTACTCAGAAATAACAGTTTTCAAGAACTCCTAAAATGACCTAGGGGTTGAATTGACTTTCCTAAATCACCTAGGGGATAAGTTAACATCATCTGGGAGGTCATGGGATTGAATGGGTAGACCTGGGGTGCCTTGGAAGAGAAAAACTTGGAAGTTTCGATACAGTGGCATTGTTGTCATGCTAGAAAATTGTCAATTTCCTTGTTGCACATTTGCATGACAACATGAAGGAATGTATGGTCAAGGTGCAATTTTACAAATTAATTTGTGGTGCACATGGAAAGGGTGCATAAGGATGCTAAGAACTTAGCTAATTTTGAAGTAAGTTCGGGGGTGTGCATGCAGAGTGCATGAAGCTGCGGTGGAGAAGGTGAGTGCGAAGAGGGTGCACACAAGGGAGAAGATGGAACAAAGAGGAAAATAAAAGGAAAAGGGAAAGGAAAATGAAAAGGAAGAAAGCATGAAAGGAAGGAAAAGAAGAGTGCGATAAGCACATGAGGAATGTCACAAGAAAATGTGCCAAAGAGATAGTTGAAGTGTGCGCGAACCTACAATGTAGATCCTTGGATCCGAATGGGGATGTAAGTTGTCCAAATAACGGGAGAGTTATTTTGGATAACAATTTGGTGAATTTGGGGCCATCTGCTGCTTAGATGAGGGAGATCAGTAGCCTAGAGCATCCACTGGGCATGGATTTTGCTATATGATCATAAAATTCTAATCTAGAATCTTTGCGAAATACCCCTTGAAGTCACACGATGAAGTATTTCTAAACTCTGCTCACGAATCCTACAAAACATCTAAAACTACTGGAGAGATGACTGGAATCCTAGAAGCAACAAGAGAGTGCGTGCAAGAAGCACACGGGAAGAAAGAACTATGTACAAACAAATAATGTGTGCACAGTGCACTTGGAGGAATAGATTCTACTCTAATATATATAAAATGATGCAACAAACTTAATGGAAGGGTTTAAGATAGATCCCATTGACTAGGATTGAAAGTGTGCCTCCATCAAGATGAGATAAATCAAAAGAGTTAGCCTCTGCAAGAACCGATAGTATATGGGCCGCCCAAAGTGCATCAAAATTTGAATGACGCCTTGGTTTAGCTCTGTCAACATCCCATTTTAAGACCAAGTCCCCAAATTTGAAAGCTTGAGGCCTAGCCTTTCTGTCAAACCACTTCTTCATCGGTTACTAATGTTGCTCTAGCTTGATCATGATGGAGTTTTTTTATTCTTCAAGTTCAACCAACTCTGTCATTCTGATTTCTCTTTCCGCACCTCAAATTCCAAGCTGTTGGGAAAGTTCTAATGAAGGCAACTTAATCGATAAGGGAAGTCTAGTTTCTTTACCAAAATCTAGCTTATATGGTGATGTGCCTATTGCCTTCTTCACTGTGATTTTGTCTGCCCAGAGCACGCATGAGACCTTGGTATACCACTATCTTTGGCTGATGTTCATTATTTGTTTCATGATCCTGATTAGGTTCTTGTTTGTTAACTTTGCCAGACCATTACCCTTAGGGTAGTAGTTGGAAGAAGTCTTCAAATAAATTCCTAGATCAAGCACCCAACCAGAAACATTAGTACCAAGGAAGGATTTTTATTATTAGAGATAATGGTTTGAGGAACACCAAACCTTGTTATAATGCTCTTGAGAAAGTCAAGGATGATCAACTCGATTGATTCTTTGAGCGTAGCAACCACGTCCATCGGTGAAGTAGTCCATAGATGTTAGCACCCACTTGTGGCCAACACTTGAAGATGGGTTGATCATGCCTATGAAGTCAAGACCCCATTGTGAAAAATGTTGATCCACTTGGATTGGTCGGAGGGGAAGCACTGTGAATTTCTTCTTTCTTGCAAAGAAAGGGCATTCTCTGCATTTTGTGACCCACTTGTGTGCATCCATGAATAGGGTAGGCCAAAACAATCCTACTATTATGATCTTCATTATTGCAGTCTTGGTAGAGAATCATCCACTAGAGAATCCATCATGAAAATTTGCTAACACTTTTTGAGTCTGTGCACCGTCAATACATCTCAACAACATGCCATCAAAATTCTTGTTGAAGAGAAGGCCATCAATCAACACATATGGAATATATTGCAACCTCATATGTATCCTCTTTGATTTGTTTAGACCATGAGGGTATGCACACTTGAAAACAAATTTGATCATGTCCTTCATTTAGTAGTATGCGCATTTAGGTGTTTCATTCGTTTAGGTTCCACACTCGGGAGATATTCAACTAGAAATAATGAAGTCCCAGGTTCATCCTACACATCCTCAACAAGCTATTTGTAGAGCACGCTACCTCTTATCAACTTTGTGGCTTTGATAGTCACATCATACTCCATGATTTTGGTCACCCATCGTGCTCTCTTCTCGTTGATTTCTACTCCCATGATGAAGTCTCTCACACTTGCGTGTGAAACTAACACCTTGATGTGGTTTGTGGAGAGCATACTTTTAAATTTATTGTGCACGTGCATGATGGCATAAATGCTTTTCTCCATGTGACTGTATCTCAACTCATATACCTTTAGCGTTTGACTAAAGAAATCCACTGACTTCTCTAGCCCTTGTTCATTTTCTTGTGTCAGGACAACAACAACACTTGCATCAGTTCCATAAGCATAGAGGAAGAAATCCTTTAAGTATTCTAGGTTGATGAGTGTTGGTGCGTAAGAAATCTCTTGCTTGATATTGTTGAAGCTCTTCTTTCCTTTTTTTTCCACTTGAAGGTTGTGTCCTTCTTGAGCATGAGGGTGATGGGCCTTACTAGTCTTGCAAAGTTAGGAATGAAGCACCTAACAAAGTTGATTTTTCCGAGAAAGGACTGCAAGGATTTCTTGTGCACTAGAAGGGAAAGAGCCAGGATGGTTGAAATGCGATCGGGATAAATTGTGATGTCATTATTCAAAACCACATGGCCTAATAGCTTGCCTTGTGCCTTTGTGAAATTGTACTTCTTGGGGTTAAGAGATAACCCAAAATTTCTACATCTCTCAAATACCTTTTCCAGTGTGTTATATGATCCATGCTCTACTTTGAGAAGACACTAATGTCATTAAATAAACCAAGATAAACTCATTGATGTACCCTTTGAAGGCAATGTCCATGGTGTGTTGGAAAGTTGCACCAACGTTTGTGACCAAAGGAAATTTTGGTATGCATATGTTCCCCACTTGGTTATAAGCGTCATTTTGTATAGATCCTCCTCCTTGACTAGGATTTGATTAAATCCCTAATACCCATCCAACATAGAGAATCTCTACACACTAGCCACAATTAGCAGAATCTGCTCCATAGAAGACAGAGGATAATGATTCTTGAGGGATGCCTTATTTAGATTTATGAAATTAACGCATAGCCTAATCTCACATTCTTTGCACACTAGAACAATATTTGTAACCTAGGTAGAGTGCTTGATCGGAAAAATTATCTTTGCCTCAATAAGTTTAGAAAACTCTTTCCTCATGAGGGGCTTTATCTTTGGATTGAATGGACGTTGTTTTTGTCAGTGGGCTTGATACTAGGATCAAGGTCAATGGAGTGTTGAGCAACACTTGGATCAAATCCTTTGAGGTCTTCATACTCCCATGAAAATATATCACTATATTTCTGATAGAGAGAGATTAAGGCCTGATTTTCATCATGTGTGCAAGCTTTCTTTGAGTAACAATTCCTTTTACATTCATGCAATAGTGATTGACCGCAATATTCTTGCACCACGCACATATACTTTTCTTCACCCTTGAACTCATCATCAGGGATGAATATTTTCTCTAAGGTGACCAGCCCTTTAGAAAACTTGTTTGTCCCTGAGTTGTATCACTTGGTCATCATAGCTATCATGCAAGTTAGCTTGTATGCTTGAGGAGAACTCAACTTCATTATGGATGAATTGGATGATCTACCCATTGTTGTCAAACACTTTCCACCTGGTGTTATTTGCTAGAATAGATGGCCTAATCACCATCTTAATGTGCTATGTGTTTCCTTTGACAAAGTCCTCAGCAGAGGAGAACTATGAACCAAGTGTGGCCATATGATCAACTTCCTTATTCATCTTGCATGACACATGACTCTGATTGAGAGCATCAAAGCTCTTAAGAAGCTCCCAAAATCTATGCTTATAATATTTGATAAGCTTATTCTTTATCACGCACTTATTTGTGACTTGGTGGATGAAAAGTTCGTATCCCCAAATATTTGCAACATCTTGATCTTTTTCTTTTCAGCAATAAGTAGACCATGCACCAATGCCTCATACTCTACCACATTGTTAGAAAATGTGAACTACAACCTATGCGTGAAGAAGAATTTCTCATCCTTAGGAGAAATGAGAACCACTCCTACACTGCGCCCTCGCTTCTGGAACCATCGAAGAATAACTTCCACAAACCCGTGTTTTCATGTTTTGTTTAAGCGCACATGGTAGCACAAATTCTTCCTCAAGGATGCAATATGTTCCAAGCCCAGTTTCATAAGATTCAAGTTCTTCAGCATATGGATCAAATTTGTGGTGCCTTTTTTCCCATTCATCCAGCACAAGTCATGTATAGGAGGTGGAAGAGGTTTCTCTTGAAACTAAAACCTGCTCCTCTTAGATTATGCAATTAGCTTGAAGAGGAGATAGGTCATATGACTCAACATGATAGGAAAATATTGGCTTAGCCTTCATGGTAAAATGGGTACCATACCTTGTCTTGAGTAACATATGAGACCAATTAGAAGATAAGTAACCACCCACCTTGGCAGTAAATTCTCTTGATAGACAAAGGGAAAACAAAGGAGGTAGGTTAATGATTGACACATCCTGAGCTATTGTGAGGCTTGGAAATGCATGGAGGGTTAACTCAAGATCCTTTATTACTCCTAAGGTTGTAATAATTGATCCATCTAGTTGTAGGAATCCTTTGTACAAAAGGTTGTACTTTAGACCTAGGACATCAACTATTTTCTTTGGAATGACAAAAGTACTTGCACATGAGTTAATCATATAATTATGCACAAGGTGTTTACCTATGATCAAAGGACATGTAGAAGGGTGTGGTTTTAGAAACATGAATTACTTTCTTCTCCTCTACTTGCCAGATATTGATGGAAGCACATGAATTTTGAACAATTGGGTCGGGCGCGAGAAGTTGGGCGAGCTTTATACAACAAGTTACACGATATTGGATAGCTAGGGCATCCCACATTATGACATTCACATTTGTCATCTTCATTTGGTTCCCAATGTTGAAAGGAAGGCCCACTGATTTGTGCATTTGGGGCACAACAACATCTCTTTTTGATTGTTCAGGTGTAGAGATAGAATCCTTAGTTGCACAAAGGCTTGACCTACCAAAGGAGGGGCATGAGTCGTTTCAATGAAGCATTGCGTAGGACCTCACACACAAGAGCTTGCACACTTTTAATGCTATATGCCTTGGCCACATATTTCTTCTTATGAGGATTGGATTACGTTACTAGAATTAAAACCTATGCGCTAGACTCGATCATTCTTTTCTTGTACCTCATTTTGTCACCGCTTGAGTGCGTGTCTGCTGGTATCACCCGCAACTTGATTGATTGCACAAAATTCCTCGACACCAAAGAATATAAAGTTGGATTCATGAGGAACTTATGGATTTTCTTAGTTTTTAGGATCACTCATGGCGATGGAAGGCTCACGGTTAGAAGCATTCTAGATCATATAGGCTTGCGTGTGCACAACTTTAGCAATGATATTAATTGTGAGGCATGTTGTAAGGGAAGCACCATTCAGAATCTTGAGCCATGTTGTTCTAAACTGGAACTAGTGCTTGACTTGAGCTAGGAAACCTTTGGAAGAGGTTGTGCAAGAGGAATAACTTGTAAGGGAAGATGCACATTAACATGTCATCTATCATTTTGTTGGTTCTACACATATCTTTGGTTTCCATACTTATTCAGCCAAGGATGATTGTTTTATCTATTCGCCTAATTAGAATTGCTTTAAGTCAAGCTTGCGCTATTACTTCTCCAATGATATGACCTTATTGGACAAGTTTCTAATCATGGTCTTCAATTCTTCATATTCCTTTTGTTGCACAGGAGAGTAGGATGTGGATGAAACCGGTCAAGCACTATACACTAGAATAAGAACAAAAGAAGGCTAGGGTGCTAGAGACATCTTTTGGAATAAGGGCATAGGCCATCTAGGAGCTAGCTTGCCTACCTGGATGAGACTATTTTCTACCCTTATGGAAATGTTGTATGCAGAGGTAAAGTTCTACCTCCCATGGATTGAATCATGACCGAGATGTCACTATTCAAAGCCCTTAGATAATACAAGAAAACATGTTTGGATATAGGCCTTACCACTTGAGGAATTATATCCTAAGTCTTCTGGAATATGATGTTGAAGTCTGTCATTTGCTCATTGGGTGCCCTCTTCATTGTAGTCGGTTTCTCCACCAAAGATAGGTGATCTGACTTATCTTTAACGTAATTACATAGGGTTGTTCCAAGCTCATCCTAGGTGGCAATAAATACAAGTCTCGGGCCACGGTACCACTACATCGCTTTACCTTTGAGTGAGGCTATAAATACCCTAAATGTTACATCATCATGCGTGATGAGATAGACATAACACACATTTCCTACATCTTAGATGTTTTGAACATGGGTGACTTGATTTTTCGCAATGAAGTATGAGATACTCTTGACCGTAGCTACTGGTATATCATGTTGTGCATTGAGATTGAGCATGCTTCCACCAGTGAAGCTTGTAAAGTTCATTGGATGAGGAGGTGGTTGAAGTGCCATAATAGGGTTCGTAGATCTATTGTGAGGAGGAGTAGAGTGTGCGCGATGCACCTGGAGATGGGGATACGCACACGTAAGATCCGTAGTATGTGTTTCTTGGTGAAAGCTAGAGATATTCAAAGGATCCTTTCAGCTCCAACACTCTATCTGCTATGCAATCTTCTCATAAAAAGGTGTTCGAGCTACTAAAACAATATATTTGAGTGTTGGGAGTCGCCAGATGTGTTGAAATGAGCCTCCAAAGGCTGGAAATTGCTAAGTCACACACCAAACTTAGTAATGCTGAAATATAAGCTTTCAATGTTGGTCCCACCGGGCATGCCAAAAACTGTTGGTTCATTAAATGTGCACCCTTGTCTTGGATTTGGAAGAGCTAAGTTGCTTTAGTCAACAATGGGATTGTCTCTAAGTATGGGACCTTGTGCACTTGAGACAGACCTCTGGAAAGGTTGGTTCCTCTATCTATTTCTACTACTACTACTACTCCTAATGCTAGAAAGGAAAACTAAGATAACAATGCCAAGGGACCAGGGATAGAAGGATAACATAACAATGGAAAAACGAAGATAACACCAGAAAAAGAGGGATGAACACTATTTGTTCTGAGTGAAAATGAAGGCAAAAACATTGAGGAGGCTAGGCATAAGTAAAAGACAAACCAAAACACATTTACACCATTGATTTCATGAAACACAACCAGAAAATGGAGCTACAAGGAACTTAAAGTGACACAATAAGCACCCAATGTAAAAGAAGGCAAGGGATAAGAATATAGACATGTTAAGGTAGAAGATAGCTACAAAATAATGTTTCTATTACTTCTAGGTATACATAGTTGGTTATAATGGCATTTGAAGGCCGATATTTGCATGCATGAACTAGATCTAGAGGTTTGCAACTCATAATGTAGAGATATGAATCCTTTAACAAATACTAGGAGATCAAAAATTTCTAACCCTTTACAATGAGTCGAGCTCTTACATTTATAGATAAATCAATGAGAGAAAAGAGGAGAAGGAGGAAAATCCAATTTGAAAACTCAACCACCAGTAATGAATTATTGCGAATCCACCTACAAAATCTATAAAGTCTGCTTCTCTTTGTCTATTTTCCATGTTGGAGAAGGAAGGAGGGAAGATCGTATAAAATCGGGTGGTTGAAGCAATCAGATATACTTATTAATGGCATGAAAGACATTTTCCAACTTCTCACCTACCAAATCTTATCGAAATTTGAATTTGAATAGTCTAGCATGTATCCCACATCAACAACTTTCTGAAAAGTTTGGGCACGTAAGGATCTGACGACTAGAACAAAAGTTATGAGTGCCATCGGAAGATCCGTAGTGTAAACTAGGCATGCAAGACACGTGGCACGCTATGATTGAATGAAATATTGGTCAACCTGTACATCTGCTTTATTGGTTCTACCACATGTTACCAAGTGGTTCATTGTAAGGATTTGATGCCCTATTGGAGCGCTTTGGTTTGTTGCATGCAAAACACTTAAAGTATGACTCATGCCAAGTGGCACAAAAGGGCACAAAAGAAGGTGCAAAGGTAGACACATAGAAGAATAAGGCCCGAGAAGGAAAATAGAGGGAAGGTGTGTGCAAAGGCAACATGCTTGGGAGAAAATGGGATAAATAATCGAGGAAGGAAGGTATGGTGAAGGTGCAAATTTGAAAAAGTAATGTGTGGTGCGTAGGAAAGGGCACTCAAGGATGCCAAAGACTTAGCTAATTTTGAAGCAAGTTCGGGGCATGCATGCTAGGTGCATGAACTATAGAGGAGAAGGCGAGTGCGCAGAGGGTGTGCGCATGGGGGAAGATGGAACAAAGAGGAAACGGAAATGGAAAAGAAAGAAGGCATGAAAGGAAGGAAAAGAAGTAGAGCATGCATAAACATGTGAGGAATGCCACGAAGGAAATGTGCTAAAGAGATAATCTGAAGTTTACGCAACCGCAATGTAGATCCTTTAGAGCTAGAATGGGATGTAAGTTATCCAAATAACTAGGAGAGTTATTTTGGATAACAAGAACCTTGAATAAAAGAGTGTTATTTTTGAAAACCAATAGGATGGATGAATGATTGTGTGAGATGAAAACATGAATTGATTTGTAGTGAGTTAAAACAATGAATGAAACAATAGTGCAAAGTAGAACACTGAGATCAAGGTACATAAAGAACAGGTTGATACAAGGATCAATAAAATTAAAAATGGAGATGTAGGGGAAATAGTGTGTAGTGGATTTGTAATGTAAAGAGAAGAAGAGATTGTCTCAGTGAGCTAGATTTCAGGTATAAGGTGAATTAGAATTTAAGATTTGATGAAAGTGCGGAGTTAATTGTGAAGGGAAGATTACTAATCTAGGATCACCATCATATATTTTAGCATCCTAATTGAAGTGTCATCGGATATTGTGTACTTACAGAGTTATAGCTCAATATAATTAGGAAGTGGTTGCTTTTTGGCAAGTTGTGGCTTGTATATGGTCAAATTGTTGCTTGACTCGGAGTTGTAGCTTCAGATTAAGTTGTAGCTCGACATCCTTGTAACCATTTGGCCTATAGCCGTTTTAGTTCAAAGATGGGTTTTCTCCCAATTTTGGTTTCCCACTTAAAATTTCTTGTCTCTTGTGGGTGTGATTGCCATTTCCTTTTGATGTGTGTTGTTGCTTAAAAGAAATGATTGGTTTTGATTTAAGGTTGAATTGAACACTAATTCACCCACCCTCTCAGTGTTCTAGTTTCTAACAAGATCATTGAAATTGTTCCCATTTCATCAATTTTCTCCGTCAAAACCCAAAATAATAATGCAAGTTATAAAAATAACCTGGGGGGTATTTTGGATAACAATTTGGTGACTCAAAGGGGCAATCTACCTACCAGATGAAGACATTAGTGGCCTTGAAGCATCCATTGGGCATATAGTAAACTTGAAAACCGAAAACTAATATGAAACTTGAAACTCTCACCCTTGAATCTTCTTGAAGTCTTGTCTGGACATGGAGCTGATCTATCATGATTGAATTGATCATTCTCATTATAAAAAAATTCTAGATAAGTTTTAATGAGAGTGGAAAATTGTCTTGAATTTTTAATTTCCACCAAAATTTCCTGAAACATATCTTCTTTGGAGTCCTCCATAAAATGTTGTAACAAAACCATGCCATCCAAAATTAAAAAAACCGTGCATAACACTTAGGGAAAGGAAACCTATACTACCAACAATACAATGTGCCTTGAAAGCACTTAAAGAAATTTAAAAATAAACTAATATGTACTGGTCATACTCATGTGCTCACGAAAAATGACTACTTGACAAAGTGGGTAGAAGCCATTCCAGTGAAATAAACATCTACTACGATAATCAATGACTTCATCAAAGAGAATATATTGGTTCGTTACATAATTCCACAAAAGACCGTGATGATCGATGCCACCAATTTCTATTCTATATAGAGGATAGGTTTTTGTTATGGGTATGGAATATCTTTATCTCATTCATCAGATTACTATCCTAAGGGAAATGGTCAAGGAGAATCTAGTAACAAAAATATCATTACTATCGTGCGTAAGTTAGTTGAAGAAAATCAAAGAACTCAGCGAAAAGCGTTATATGATGCATTGTGTGTTGACCACAGAATTCTAAAAGAGCAATTGGAATGTCTCCATTCTAATTCTTGTATGGAACTGATGCTCAAATTCCCATTACATTGGAGTTACCGGAATTATGATTGGTTCAAGTAGTTGACGATGAATGCTTCACCAATGCGTTGGATAAAAGGATCATGTTCCTAAGCAAGCTTGAAGAGTAGAGAAGTCAATTAGTGAACAACATTGAGGAACACCAATCCAAGGTACAAAAAATGTTCGACAAAAAAACTAAGGAGAGACAATTTCAAATAAATGACCTAGTTCTTCTATGGGATAAGCGGTGTGAACCAAAAGGAAAGCATGATAATTTTTATTCACTGTGGCTAGGCCCTTTCAAAATCGAGACATTTCGTAGAGATAACACCTATTACTTGGCATATCCTAATGGAATTCATTTGCCTCTAGCCTATAGTGGGAAATATCTCAAGCGCTATCAAAATTGAAAATGGGTTGTCCCCCATATGTACATAGGTAATTAGGATTTTGGTTTGTTTCCTTTCCTTGTTTTTCGGTTTCCTCTCTTTTGTCATCCCATTTTTGTGCATCATCATTTTTGGGATCATGTTCATTAAATATTTGGGTTTGGGTATGTTGCTATGTCCGTGAAGTCCTTGTCCCCAATAAGAGCTAGTTGTTATCAGCTAATTTTGACTTCACAAAATAACAACGTGAAAATTTAAATTTTTGTTAAGTGTCTTTTCTCGTAGTTTATCACCCTCATCATGATTGTTTTATTCTCATGATCGTTTTGGCCTTCGTTTCATCCATTTTGATTAAGTCCTTCTCCCACTATGTCTTTAACTGTCTTTAATTAATTAATTAATATTTACCTTGTTATTTAATAAAATTAAATTTATTAAATTTTAGGGTTTTTAATTAATAAATATTAATTTAATACTCATGAAAGTTGTTCAACAAACTTGGAAGAACTTTTATTATTTTCCCAATTTCTGTGAGCATTTAATCGCCATGAGAAATTCACGGGGCAATTATTATTCCGCTTCCAATTGCCGTGGACAATTACAATTTTGCTTCCATCATCCGAGAAATTGGGAAGGAGACGGTTACAAGAAGTTGCAGAAGTGGGAGAAATTGGGAAGAAGAAGAAACAAGGAAAATATTACAGACATCCAGAGCCAGAAGAAGGAAAAGCTCATTCTACAGGCACTCCTCGGCTTTCACACGAAAACCTGGCACGAGCATTAGCTAGAGCCAGGAAACCTTGAGAGTTCCAGGTAGTTGTCTCCATTTCAGAATCACAAGCTTACAAGAAGCCATCCTTCTCCATTTTCTCAAGATCCTCCATGCTCTGTGTAGAGTGCATGATTCATATGACATGCTAAATCCTACC
Source organism: Taxus wallichiana var. yunnanensis (assembly GCA_018340775.1). Taxonomy (NCBI): domain Eukaryota; kingdom Viridiplantae; phylum Streptophyta; class Pinopsida; order Cupressales; family Taxaceae; genus Taxus; species Taxus wallichiana. Next base: position 89,116,124 of record CM031233.1, on the reverse strand, counting down.
CGAGCTCAAAATATTGAAAAGAAGACTCAGGTTTAAGAGGCTTAAATTTTTCTACACTTTGTGTATTTTTATTTAATCTATTTATTTTGTTTTATTGTGCCATATTGAGCACATATACATAAACCCACATAGCCCAAGGTCATGGTTCACGTTTGCAAGAAAACAAGTCAATGTTGGAATGTGAGAGGGAGAATTTGTAAAATTGAGTTGCACACACCAAGGAAAGGTGAAACACCCAAATTTCTGGTGAAAGGAGGTAGAGGCCACACATTACTCAAGGAAATATAGATACACATTTTCAAAGAAGAAGACAAGGAGGTCATGCACATTTATCTTGAGAAGTTTCCCACACAAGGTGATTTAAGAAGCAAAGATCCACACATTGATCAGGAGTCAAAGCATCTGCCCACACATTTAAAGAAAGACCACTCCACGTACCAATCCAAGCATAATCTAACATGAGTAAAGCATATATCTCGTATAAATGCCTTCATGGAGAAGAGGATATATCCATGTAGCCAAAGAATACAAGCATCCTCCACACATTCTCTAGGTAGTCCAAGAGAGCCACACATTTGATTTTGAAGAGTCCACACATTCCAAAATGCAGCCATAGAGAAGAAGAGCCATTCACGAGCCACGTTGAGGAATTCCACACATTCCAAGGATCTACTAGAGCCCACGCATTTACAGAAATAAAATATCTTTTTCAAAGCAGAGGGTGAAAAAAATAAAAATAAGAAGGCTTTTGAACCAAAGATCTATGCAAGAATAAAGAGAAAGAAGCTAATCTACACAACTATCCATCAAAACTTGCAAAGGAGGTGAGATCCATTTTGCCAAGGGAGAAATTATTAAAATTCATGCATAAGAACTCAAAGTAATGGAAAATGCACAACTGGAAATAATAAAAATTGTCTAAAATCGAGTATTTTAGCTCGATCGTGATTTGAGCTTAGTCTCAACATTTTGTTTGTATTACCATTTTGAAAAGTTTGTAATTTGATACCACTAATTTTCTATTTATTTATTTAAAAATCATAATAAAGAAAAAAAAACAGATCCATATTTTTCTTGTGGTAATGGTGGTCTTGAGACTCGGAGCCGACACCTTCGCAGTGTATGCTTACTTTTGTTTTCCACTTAAAAATTCATAATGGGTGAACACTCTAACAAATCAACACTGAAGTATGCATATCAAGGATTAATTCCAACATCATGCTTAAGCTCAACGTACAATAATATTTCGATACTAATATGGGTCTTGTACATGTGGTCCAATTTTGTGACAGGGTAAGGAGGGAAGGAAAGACTATTTTCTCAAAAAGGCTCTATCATTGCAGCTTACCTTAAGTGGCAGCATTTCTAGTTACCATACAATGCCCCGAGTTTTTCTAGCCTATGCCAAACACTACGACCCCGAGAGTGTTAGGGAGTATTTAATGATAGAAATGAAACCCTTCTACTCAATTCTCTCGAGCATATGGAAGATATGTTAAAAGTGCCACTTTATGAAGAAAATGTTGACATAATGCAAGAATCGACACAACAATTATGGGATGAAAATCCCTTGAGATGGTCAAAAATGGTTGGTAAAAATTGGTTAGTCAAACCAAAAACTCACACTTCAAGGATGCCCAAAGAATGGTTTCGTGTGGAGTTTCATGAAGAAATAGGAGATATGATCACTCTCCTTAGTAGGGTTTTTGGTCTTCCTTCTCGCCATGAATTTCCATCCTTAGATGTACAAATTCATTTGTATCATTCTTGATGCAAAGATGTTTGTTGATTGGGCAAGTCTCATCAACAACACTCTCTATAAGCAGTTGATTGAGGTAAAAATGACAAGTCATTTTTACATGACCTCATATTTGATCTATGTTGTAGCAAGAAGGAGGATATTTTTAGGGTTGACAACTAGAGGTGCAATGGGTCCTGGTAAAAATAGTGTTTTTCACTTTTACCCATAACTTGAGTTCAAGAATGGTTCTCACCATTTTGGAGGGTCAACGATGCCTTCCTTTTCTATATAATCCAGTCACTAGGGAGAAACCCAGAAGAAAGGTTTTCATAGGATGCCAAGGCTGTAATAAAACAATGGGGAACTTGGTATATCTAGTTTCCTTCTTACTCCTATATACGGGTTAGTGGATTTGTGGGAGCTCCTTACAAACTCCCTAACTATGTCAATGAAAAATTAGCATGATGGAGCTCTCATGTCAAGTTTTCAAAGTCCATTGCCTACTTGTGGATAAATGTAAAGGAGGCATTCATTTCCCAATTCAGATAGGAGAATACAAATTTCCAAGTCCTCGTAGTGCGGAACCGATGGAAAAGGAATTTAACCACATCACCATACATTTTTTCACAAGTAGAGCTCGGTTTGATATTAAAGGGTCCATGGAAAAAACCCTAGGAGAAACATACAAGAGCAAAGCAAGCATAAAAGACTTGGGTAGAATGTGTAGATGATAGGGAGGTAAGAGGATGATAATTTTATCATCTCACATTGGCTTAAATAGCAAATTACGGATTGAGGGACCCTCTTTTGACCCTTTCCGATAATGGAATTGATCTTATGGATCTTGACTATGATTAGATAGTTTTCACTCCACTCCCTAGTATTGATTGGAGTAAAGGAGATGAAACTTCTCTAGATACCATAAATCAACCTATCGCTTCTCTCCAAGTATCCATCGGGTAATATTGATTCATTGAGCATAGTTCTAGCCATTTTTGTAGTGTTATGTTCTTCCTTTCCACTACCCTATTTTGTTGAGGTGTCGTCAGCAATCGATAATTGTATCCTTATCCCATGAGTCTCACAAGATTCATCAATGATCCTTAGGAATCCATAAAAACATGCCACTCCATCAGTTCCATTAGCACCAAGAAGGAGAATTGAAGAAAATGAAGAAAAATGAGGTAAACGGAGGTTCTAGACAGAACCGTTCACGCATGTGCAGATAATGGTTGCAGATCACCGCCTGCAAGTGGCGGTCCTAAAACCGCTAGTTTGCTAAGGGTGGTGGTCTTGACACTTTTGAATAGAAAAGAAAAATGGAGCATGAATGGACGCAAATTTGAAGCACCCGACTATGTCTCTTCCCTCCTTGACCTTTCCCATTCTCCAGTGCATGGGAGGACATGGGAGAAGGCTATAAATACAAGGAGGAGCAAGAGAATTGGGAATTTAGAGATCTAAAGAGATCAAAGAGCAAAGGTTTAAGCTTAATGAGATCAAGTGAGCAAGATCTTCAGTGATGGAGTGGAATTGTAGGAGCAAGGTGTAGAAATATAGCAAACAAGTATAGGAAGGGAGACGTTTACATTGTTGTATCTATTTTCTACTTCTTGTAATCTATAATTTTATTTAATTGACCAACAAAAGTGGGAAGAAAGAGCATTTTTCCCTTCTCGATTGGTTTTCCTCCATTGGGGTTTCTAGGATAAAATTGTTGGTGTTTGGAGTTTGAATTCTTTCCTATTATCTACAATTTCCTTTCTATAGCACTAGATAACAAGTCACTAAAGCTCTAATCTTCAATCAATTTGGCATTTTCCAAAGCCGAAAGTAGAACAATATATTGTGTGATTCGTAGAGTTCTAAAGTAGAAGTTTATAGATCATTTTGGTATCAAAGCTGATTATATATCTAGGACTACGGAATTTGATTCTTTCTTGTGATTTTTATGAAAGTGAAAAGGTCCAAAGGTGAAGAAGTTTTACCTTGTGAACCACATATTCTATGAATAAGTGGAAACAAAGAATTCAAGCTCAAATGGAGGAAGAGAACTTGGTCCGTAGAGTCGAGATCCTAGAGACCATGATGGATAAGTTGCATAGAAAACAAGAAGAGCTTTTAGATCTAAAAATATGGCTTTGAGTTAAACAAGATTCCATAGACTCAAAGTGGTTTGAGCACTTTGGCCGAAAAATTCAAGATTGGAAAGAGCCACGAAGAGGAAGAATGGGAAGAGCGTGAAGAAGAGATGCTAATTGTAGCGAGAATATAATATTTCCTCATACACCTTTTAAAGTTAAAATGAAAGTGGAAATAAAGGATTTTGAAGGAAAACTAGATGCATAATTGTTGATAAGTGGCTAAAATAGTTGGACATCTATTTTAGTGTGCATAATGTCATTGAGGCACAAAGGATCACCTTTGCACGTCTCAAAATGGAAGGTCATGCTCTGGTTTGATGGGAAACCCATCTAGCCACTTGTGAGAAGAAGAAACATCCTATTGTCAAAAATTGGAAAGATTTTAAAGAATTGCTTAGAGATAACTTCTATCCTATTGGCCATAATATTGATATGATGATTAAGTGGTAGTACTTTAGGTAGGGCAGCGGTCAAAGCGTGCAAGAATACACTACGAAATTTTGGAGACAAGCCATGTTGCTTAATATGGAATTAGAGGATGAGGAAATTCTGACCAAGTATTTGGGAGGACTTCACACTCACCTTTAGAGGAAGGTAATCTCCACAAAGCCCAAGGATCTCAATGAAGCTTGTATACAATCATACTACATTGATGACGAGAAGAAGCAAGGAGAAACAAAGCCAAAGGAAGACCAATCAACAGATCAACATGAAAAAGAACAAGGGAAGACAAGTAGAAGAGGTAAATGGAAAGGTAAACATGTTGCTCATGCTTTTCATACTTGTAAAGATCCTAAGAATTTCTATAAGAATTGTGATATAAATGGACATATTGATGCCACATATTGGAAGTTGCATCCATAATTTCACCTAAAGCACCGAACCAAGGATTCCAAGAAATCCATGGCCACTATGAAAACAGAAGGAGAGGTGGAGATTGAGGATGATTTGGATGTAGATAAAAGGCTGGGATGCATGACCACTAACATGTACGATGGAGAAGAAGAAGAGATGAGTAATATTTTTCAAATTAGAATCCAAATAAAGAAAACTAAGGTAAACGATTTAGTAGATTCTGGTTCTCAGTCAAATCCTATTTCTGATGCGGTTATAGAATAACTTGGCCTAGAGACTTACGCACATCCACATCCATACCAATTAGAAATACAAGTTACAAGAAAGTGTAAGTTTCAGTTTGGGATAAATACCCAATATATTGATGTATTAGAGGCTGATATCATTCCACTTGATGCATTTGATGTTATCTTCGGAAGTCCTTACTTGTATGCCAAGGATGTTATGTTCACAAGGAGGGAGAACCAATATAGATGGGTCAAGGACAGAGTCAGTTTCAACATCTAGGAACACCTAGATAAAATCAAAGAAGGATATGGTAAGTGTCAACCAAGCACCAAGACTTATTCAGGAAAATCATAAGTTTTGTTTACTTTCATTGGAAGAAAAGCAAAATGGACGTGAGAGCACGAGATATTTCTGACCAAAGGATGGAGAATTTGGATAGCACTTGTAAATTTTTACAGAATAAGCCACCATAGGAATTGCTCATTCAAGGAGCAATAAACAATTCTGTTATGCAGTCACCGTATCTACCTATTGATTCACTAGACTTGATTGTGGGGGCAAAGTGTTGGTCGTCAGATAGGACTTTTAGAAGAGCACAATGGGACAAAAAGTCCCTCCTCTTTAATGGGAGAGGTTCCCTTATTCGAAATGAACTTATTTACAAATGTACAGTAACATTTTTTTATGGTTAAACTTGGATATTACGAAAGTGTTTTCCACAAGGATCATCATTACACAAGGACCGAGGAAAGGAAATAAGAAGATGAGTTAGAATAACAACATTCGGAATTATAGATAGCGAATAATTCTTCATGTATGCGAGGCTTCAAAGGATTTAAGACAAGATCATTTGCGTTGGCTGAATGGGATTAAATTTAAAGACACAAAGTTCCCTAAATAACCTTCTTCAGATTTATTAATCAAGGACACAAAGTTCCTTCTTGGTTATACAAGATCAATGTATTGGCAAAACTGAACAGTATGCAATCAGAGAGACTAATGAGTTAAGAACAAAATGATCTCCACAATATTAAAGGAAAACACAGAGATAACAAGAATTTAGATAGACAAAGAATAGAAAGCCCTTTTGTATTGATTTCTTTAAGATCTATTTACACTTTCAAAGAAATATCCAAGTTCTTCCTCCTTTTCAAAATGGCGTGGAAAGGCCATTATATAGCTTACAAGTCGATTACTCTTCAGTAACTGTTTCTTTTAATTAAAGAATAGTTAAAGATCGCCTATCATTGCGATACCTTAACTAATTACAAGGAATACGAAAAGAAAGGGAAGAAGAGGAAAGAAAAGAGAAGGAGACAGTGGCCTTCATCGGGAGGGACCCACTGTCTTGTAATCCGCGCTCGAATTTCTTCAATGACTCGCCTATATCTCTCGCCATGAGGGACCGACGTGTTGGCTGCGCAGATCGAGTCCAAAATCCCAGACATTTCTCCATCTCTTTATCAAACTCGACGTGAGTATGATAATCTTTGTTTGCTTCTTCAATAGCGGATCAAGAGAACAAATTTCCTTCATCTTTTCCTTAGAGATGGAGCTTTCCTTGAATAGATGATCTTTGACAAAAGCTCTGAACTGAGCTTTGATTTCTTGCAAGGACAAGGAAGCACCAGAGTTTTCATCTTGAAGATGACAATGCATATCTTTGAAAGCAGCAGCTGCCAGTGTCTTGAAAGCTTCTCCCTTCTGCCAACTGTTCTTCATTTCTCCCACAGCTTCCTCCAGGACTTTGATTTTCCACTCTACGCTGTAGACCCAGGATTTTGATAGATTATCTTTGGCATCATCGAAAATCTTATTCGCCAGTAAGACGTTCTCGTCTGTCTGTCCCATGAGGCGAAGGTCTACAATGCAACTGCTCCAGAGTTTAAGTTCTTTATCCATAACCCCAATAGTAGAGGATAGCTTCTGTTGCAAATTGTCTACCTTTCCATGTAGTTTAAAAGCTTCATCGATGAAGTTTAGCCCAGCAACAAGCATGTCATCCACCATGGCTTCAATAGCTCTGCCATAGACAGAATACTTGTGCATATCTTTAATACTTTGCACTTCATCTTGGCTTAGAATTACAGGAGGCGGTAGAGCAGTCAAGGGGGTAGGGTCCAAAACTTTGTCCTTAGACAAGAGTGACTTGATAAAACTTGTGAGAACTTGGGCTTGTTCTTCCAGCTGTTCAATAGTCTGCTGCCCTTTCTCTACCCTTCCAATGACTCTTGTGACTGTTTCCTGGAGGTTGTGAATTTCACCTTCAGGAGTAGACTCTCCCATAGGGATCCTTGAAAGCTCCAAGTCAGATGTCAGCAAGTCTGATTCTGATTTGTCTACTGTAGGCTTAGCAATCTCCAAGAATTGCTGACCTTGGGCATCGACACACAGTGGGAGGTGGTTACGGCTTTCTTGGCACGAGAAGGAGTGGTGCCCAACAAGGTCTACAGATCAAAATTTGGTCCCAAGCTTTGAGAGGAGGATTTCCTCTTCCTTTTGTCGACTAGAGGTTGCACCCAAGCAAAAGAGGAAGAAGAATCTGCAGGAGGGGCAAGGGGACCAAGAGACAGGGAGCTCATGACACTCAGGGTCTGCGCAGCTGTTGACTCAAGCTGAGACGTGAGTAGAGCACTTCGGAGGCAATGGCAAAGAGAAGAATCAATAGCACTGGAAGTTCAAAGCTGCTCTGGACCTCTTTGTCCTTATCTGCTGAGTCTTCAGGAACATTTGCAGGAATAGGCATCTCACTTTCTTCACTTTCACTGAGAACAATGATGTTCTCTGGCCCTATAGGCAACTCTACCTGTTTTCTTGGAGGATCATTCTCTGCAGGTTCCTTCTTTACCTCTTTGAGTTTCTTCCCGTATACAGGTAGATGGAGGAGTAGATTCTACAGGTCCCTGAGCTGTTGAGGCAGGAGGGGTTTTCACTGGTGTTCCAGACTCTGGAACTGATGCCTCTCTTATGGGTGTCGAATCATCCTTGGAGCTAGATTCTCCTGAGTGCCTCTTGAATTCTCGGATCTTCTTCGAACTGCACCTAGTCCCGATTAAGGGGAGCAAGAATCTCAGCGAGATCATCTCTCTCTTTCTTGTTCCAATCCAGGTCCTCCAGAGGGGTGTGCTTAATCACATTTTCATACTCATAAGAGTATAGATCAGAATTGTCATCCTGGAGACCTTCAGGAACTTGGCATGCACCGAGTTCTTGATCAATCGGTGCAGGAGAACCGCCACAATGCCTTCTTCGGCTTCAAAATCATCTCGCACAGTCGGCCGGTAGTCTCTCTCAGATATCGCCCTATGATGATAGACTATCTTGATGTTCTGTTCAATGAACTTCTTCAAGTCAAAACAGGTTCTTGGCTTGAAGAAATGAACAGTGATAGGGACCAGGGCTCTTTCTATGTTCTGAGCATCCAGAGTGTTTTGCATGTGTAATTTCCCAGAGAGATGGGAAAGTGTTTAAATCTTCTTGTCTCTGCAAGTTCAGGTGGCAACTTGTCTAGTTTCCGCATATTTCAATCAAGGCCATTTTGTCATTGCAGAACATGGGAAGCCGAGAGGAGTGCTTTCATACCAAAGAAGCTCTGATATAGGAAAATTTCCGAATTGAATGAAATAGGCTCCATATCGCGATATCGGGTTCATGGCTTCATCTCGAAAACCTTCTAGCAGATATCACCTTCGAGCAATCTCGACCACGTACATGGTGAAAGCATCATTGAAATTGCGGTTCTTTGGTCTCCAATGTGAATCGCGGGCAATAGGCATACACTGGATCGTCTTTGTGTATATCTATATAGAGAAACCAAACCACCGCCTGGATGCTACTAGGGTGTACATCGTATGAAGTCATATAGAACTTCTTTGTTTGCTTTGGACGTTGGATAGCCGCTTCCGCCAAATTCATACAGATGATCTCTGGCCAGTTGATATTTTGTGTTCCCTCGCACACCATGCTGATGAGCGGGCACATCCAGAAATGAAACTCATTGGTGGAGGGAAAACCCATAACCCGAGCCAGCAAGATTATAAAATCTGACAATTCTTCATTGAAATCTGCTCGGAATAGGGTTTTGGTTAGGCGAGAAGCACCTTTCTTAGGGTTCTTCAACCAAGACTTCGCCACTCGAGCTTTATATTTGTCACTGTCTTGGTCGAACATGGCCTGTGCTTGATCCCGGGAAACGACTATAGCATTGTCCATCTCCGGAATCCTCAGGGCAGCACCAATGGCGGCAGCGTCTAGCTTGGCAATGAGTTCCCCATGTACATTTGTCAATTCGCTCGACGCGGGTCGAAGTGAGCTCCGCACGAAAGCAACTCAGTAAGACACCTGCATCGAGATTGGGAATCCTCGGCAAAAGCTAAACCACTATCATTAATCATCTGTGCCATTGGTGTAGGGTTTGCATCTGTCATTCTTGCCCAAAAATCACCGAAGTCGAGATGACGAGCTTCGCTGTCCCCTATATTGCTGACGGCAAATTCAAGTGGAGAAATTTGCTCCTGTCCCTGGAACTTGATCTTCATATTGATAGCCTCGGAGCTGCAACCTAGACTTCTGGAAGGAATTTGCAAATGGAGGGGGATTGTGCAGGTTTTCAAATTGCAAGGGTTCGAGCAAAAGATAGCATGGAAGCAATGCGAAAAATGCAAAGGGGAATGCTCGTTATATAGCCGTTTGGAGAGAGAAATGACTTTAATGCGCATTGAATACCCAACCACCAATTTGAAAGAGCATCATACTCGGAGTGAGCGGGAAAAACTAAGTGTGAATGATACTAGGTACGCTTGGGACAGGTGAGACGCGAATGCGCGAAACACGCGGCTCGGCCGGTTCGGGCGAAACAGGGAGAGGACGCACAAATGCATTTGGGACAAATGGGATGAAAATGTGTGAAGTACGCGATTCGGGTGTTTCGGCCGAAATTGGAACAAAGGGCCCGTTTGGACTTGGGACATTCGGGACAAAAAGTTCCGAAGTACGCGACTTGACCGGCTCGGCCGAAATTGGGAAAGCTCGCACTTTTTCAAATGGGGCAGTTGGGACAAAATTGCGCGAAGGACGCGGTTCGGGCAAATCGGCCGAAAATGGAAAGCTCGCACTTTTTTAACTTTGGGACATTTGGGACAGGAAAGTGCGAAGTACGCGGGAAGGATGATTCGGCCGAAATTGGAACAACACACAAAATAAGTTTTGGGACACTTGGGACAAAATTTTCCAATGGGCCCGAAAATGGGACAGCTTTGGGGATTTCGGCCGATCGGGGAACAGAGTGCATTTTCGTACTTGGGACAGATGGGACAAAAAGTTTCGATAGGCCCGAAAATCACACAAAATGACCCAAAACACAGATTTTTTCGATTTTACGACTTAGGCACCTCAGAGAAAAACACTTAAGACTCAAAATTTTGAAATTTTACTCTTATCGAGAGCGGGAATTTTGAGTGGACAACAAAAGCAAGGAGTGGAGGAGATACAAGAAAAAATGGTGACTCTAAGAAGAACATATATGGAGAGGATTTAGCCAATCCATCTCAAGAGACAAATACAAGCAAGAAGGAATAAACCACTATGGTATGAGACCTTCGCCATACTTGAGCAAAGTTAGGAAAGAAACCTTTGGGCCATACTTCATGCAGAACCATGCGATAATAAGTTGTAAGAGCTCACACCTACTAACGTCATCTATGCATGAAAAATAAGGAAACATACAAAATTTTCCTTCCAAAGAGGATTATACTTGAGGAAACTCGAAGGAGGATGTAGCATTAAAGCAACAAACCAGAGATCCACAGGAGTCTTGGCAAGTTGGACAAGAGAAGACACTAAGGCAGACCCAATGGTACTCGAAGGAGCAAGAGAGGGAGTTGATTCCTCTACCACTCCCCCACTAATATTTTATGGGACCAAAATCCTCCTAAGCAGGGGAGGTATGATCCATAGGGATCCAGAAAAACACACCACTTCATCAGTTCCATCAGCACCAAGAAGGAGAATTGAAGAAAATGAAGAAAAATGAGGTAAACAGAGGTTTTGGATAGAACCACCACTTTGTGCAGAGTGAAAGTTGTAGAACCGCCACCATGTAGGGTGGTAGTCCTAAAACCACCGGTCTTCTTAGGGTGGTGGTCCTGACACTTTTGAACAGAAAATAAAAATGGAGCACGAATGGACGTGAATTTGAAGTGCTCGACTGTGTCTCTTCCCTCCTTGACCTTTCCCATTCTCCAGTGCACAGGAGGACATGGGAGAAGGCTATAAATATAAGGAGGAGCAAGAGAATTGGGGCATTTGGAGATCCAAAGAGATCAAAGAGCAAAGGTTTAAGCTTAATGAGAGCAAGTGAGCAAGATCTTCAAGTGTTGGAGTGGAATTGTAGGAGAAAGGTGTAGAACAGAGAAAACAAGTATAGGAAGGGAGAGGTTTACATTGTTGTCTCCATTTTCTACTTCTTGTAATCTGTAATTGTCTATAATTGACCAATAAAAGTGGGAAGAAAGAGTGTTTTTCCCTTCCCGACTGGTTTTCCTCCATTGGGGGTTTCTAGGATAAAATTGTTGGTGTTTGGAGTTTGAATTCTTTCCTATTCTCTGCAATTTCCTTTCTATAGCACTAGATAATCAGTCACTAAAGCTCTAATCTTCAATCAATCTTTCATTTTCCAAAGTTAAAAGTAGAACAACATAATTGTGTGATTCATAGAGTTCTAAAGTAGAACTTTATAGATCAATCAATTCGGTGACCAAAATTCTCCTCCTCTATCAAACCTTAAGCTCTTTATTTTTCCATTCTTTTCATTTTCAACTAGAGCTTTGAAATCCTTGAATCTTTCCAGTGCCTTTGAATTTTCTTTGAGAAAAGAAACCCATGTCATCCTGCTGAAATCATAAATCAACAACATGAAGTAGATATCTCCCTGTATGCTTTTAGTTCTAGTTGGTCCTATAAGATTTGTATGAATCAACTCTAAAGGCTATGTGGTAGAATATTCTTTTATTTTGAAGCTTCTCTTTATCTGTTTCCCATGGAGGCTACTTGAAATATTTTATCAGCTAGTTTTCTAATCTTGGGCATGTTTCTAACACACCCCATAGAGCTAATTTTGACAAGATTGTCAAAATTTAGATGTCCCAGTCTTCTGTGCCAAAGCCAACTCTCATCCACTTTACTTGTGAAACATTTTTCTTTGTTTACTTATTTGAGAACATACATGTTATTTTTAGTTCTCTTTTCTTTTCCAACCACCTTACATGTTTTCTCTTTCCTTATGTCACAACATTTATCATGAAACACTACAATATATCCTTGTTTGCACATTTGGCTAACACTCAAGAGATTGTGCTTTAATCCTTCAACATACAATACATTTTCAGTTATGGTTTTTCCATTATCAAGACTTAGCTTACCTTTTCCAACAATGTTAGCTGATGTATTGTCCCCAAATCTCACTATACCAGAAGCATTTTCCTCTAAGGATATGAATTTTCTCTTGTTTCCTGTCATATGGCTAGAACACCCACTATCAATGTACCACTCCATGTCTTCACTCTAAGAATGAAAGGTTGTTTGTGCTATCAATCCTTTTTCTTTTGTACATGTAAGATTTGATTTAACCCTGTAGACATCACTGTTTTGTTATGGAGGTCTTTAATAACAAACTTGGCTATATGCCCATACTTTTGGAAATTATAACAAATCAGTTCATCTTTGTTTCTTACATGATAAAAGTTCATATGCCTACCATGACCTTTGGCATACATCCTACATTTTTCATCTTTGTGACCAAATTCATTACATGCAAAACAATATCCATAAAATGAGTGTGCATACCTCATGGCATAGTGTCTTCCTGGATGATGTTTCTTCTTGAAATCAGATTTCTTAACTTTAGGGGGCTCTTGAATTGTCTTGGTCACCTTATTGCTTGCTGATTTGTCATCTTCCTTCTTCTCTTCAAATCCCAAACCAGTTTTGTCATTTTCATCTCTTTGCTTGCTTAAGAGATCACCTAGATTAGTTGTGCTCTTTTCAAACTTGTGGTAGACTTTCAATTTTGTAGAGGTATGATCCAACTAAGTTTGCAGCAGCTCCATTTCAGTTTTGAGCTTCAAATGTTCTTCTTCCTTGATCTTGAAATCCTCTTCAATTTGTTTGACTTGTGATTCAAACTCCTTAACCATTTCTTCATGTTCTTGAGCTTCCTTTTTCTAATTTTCCTCAAGAAGGTTGATATTTCCTTCATACTCTTTCACCATGAGTTTTAGTTTTTGGTTTCTCTTCCTTTGATGCTTTATCTCTTCTAGAGCACTTATTAGTTCAGCCTCAAGATTGACTTATGCTTCTTCTTCATCTGAAATTTCATATTGGGTCTAAATTTTTCCTTTAGAATTTCTTGCAGCAGACACTTCTATAGCCATAAATAAGGTTTCAGCTTGTGTACCTTCATCATCACTTTTAGAGATGCTAGAATCACTTGAATGTGAAGAGCTTGAACCTTCTTGTGTGTAGAAGTTTTTCTTGTTTTTAAAATATTTATTTTTCCCACCTTGCTTCTTGAATTTATTCTTCTATTTTTGAGAAAAATCCTCATCTTGATTTCCCTTATGTTTATTAGGACACGTTGAAGCAAAATGACCAACTTAACCACAACTGAAACAATGAAATGGAAGCTTGCCTTTTTACTTACCTTAACCTTTCTTCAACTTTCTTATAAATAAGGCTTCCACATTCTCTTCATCAATCTCCATATAAGAATCAATTGTATTCTTCTTTCCATGTGATTGTTTATCAACTTTGAAGCTTGCCTCTTTCTTAAGCGATTTTGAGTCACCCATTCTAATCTCATATGCGCAGTTAATATTCTATAAAGGCAATCTATTGTCAATGTGGTTAAGTCTTTAGCTTCCTCTAATGTTGAAACATTGGCATCAAATTTTGAAGACAAGGATCTGAGCACCTTCTGAACAACCACACTCTCTTCAATATTCTCACCTAATCCTCCGATCGGATTTATAAGCTCATCCATTCTCTCGTAAGTATGAAATAATGTTATTACCTTCCTTCATTCTCATGCTCTCAAATTGTGCTATGTAAGTTTGTAGTTTGGCGAGATTTACTTTATTGTCTCCTTCATAAATTATCTTTAGTTTGTCCCACATTTCTTTAGTTTTTGTACATTGTATAAACTTTATAAATTCAACTTCATCCAGCCCATTTACAGAGAATTACATTCATAGCCTTAGAATTGTTCTCACTTTCTCTCTTTCCTACTGCATCAGTAGAAGTTGTTGTTGGAATGGTATAACCACTACTAACTGATTTCCAGGTATCAAATCCAAGTAACATTAGATAGGTTTTCATCATGACACCTGAAGGCATAATTTGATCCATTGAAAAAGGGTGCTTTAGAGATAGAAAAACCACTAGTTGATTGACTACTTTCCATAGTTGAATTACATGGATCCCCATTGAGCTATTAAACTCATCACACCAGGCCCGATCTGATACCAATTATTAGAAACTAGAAAACTGAGAGGGGGTGAATCAATGTTCAATTCAACCTTAAATCAAAACCAATCATATTTTTTTAAGAAACAACACACATAAAATAGAAATGGAAATAACACAATAAGAGACAAGAATTTAAAAGTGGGAAACCCAAATTAGGAGGAAACCCACGAACCAAAAGAATATAGGTCAAATGGTTACAAGGATGTTGAGCTATAACTCAACTGAATCTAAAAATTCCTGTCAAGCAATAACTTGACCATATGCAAGCCACGACTTTCCAGAAAGAAACCACTTCCTTATTAGACTGAGCTATAACTCAGTAATTACTCAATGTCTAATCACACTTAAGTTAGGATGCCAAAAAATCTAATAGTGATCCTAGATTAGCAATCTACCCTCAACAATTAACATAGAATTTCATCAAATCTTCAATTCCGGTTCACCTTATACCTAAACTCTAGTTCACCGAGACAATCTCTTATTTTCCATACATTATAAATCCAATATAGACTACTATCCCTACATCTCCATTTTGAATTTCACCGATCCTTGTATCAATCCCGTCCTTTATATACCTTGATCTCACTTCTACTACTGCACTCTTGTTTCATTCATTATTTTTAACTCACTACGAGATCAATTCAGTTTTTCCTCTCAAACAATAATTCATTAATCCTATTGGTCTTCAAAACTAACACTCTTTTATTCAAGGTTACAAAATTTGCACAACTTATTCACTGTTTTCTTTTAAATGTTCATGCCATCTCTTAATATCTCACCTAACAATTTTTATTCACTAGCTCATACCTCTCATGAATCTTAAATAAAACTATCTTTCTTTTGTTCTCAACATATTTTTATTCATCACACATGCCTTTTCAAATTATTCACCAATATCTTTGAGCACTACTAAGCACCACAATCTCTTCAATTCCTCTTGTAAGTTCAAAAGAACCTATGACATCACACCTTGTTTGAGAAAGAAAAACAATTGTTTTTGATCTTCTTACACGAGCTAGGGAGATTATTTTAGATTTGTAACCTGATAATAACTATTCAATTTTTAACTAGCATCTACTCAATTTGAACTAGAGAGGTATCAAACCATTCACCTTCACAAGGTAGGAAAAAACTTAACAAATTTGCTAACTTTTTGAGTTTCAAACTCGAGATAACATTGCTTGTGCATTTAATTCATCACTATTATGTGCCTTGATTATTCTTCAAGTACATTTACTATGTGTCAAATGTTCCTTGATGTTTAATCTGGTCAAATCTTTACTCTTAAATACTTTCTGTAAGACAAACTCGACTATCCTTCACCATGAAATTTGCATTGGAGAGCTTCGTTAGTTTGTAGTTTCATCATTGTCACTCAAGTTTTGTCTATCAAAGCAATACAATGGCACCTTTAGATTAAATAGAACATGAATAAGCTAAAGGAAAGATTGTGTGAAGCTTCTAGTAAGAGATTACAAGAAATTTTGCTCAAAAACAAAAAACAACGTTGAGATTGTGGAGCTTAATTGCTTCACATTAGCATGCTTTATTAACTTGCTGGAATACATAGTAATTGACATCGGTCACTTAGGAACCAATATTGGTTAGGTAAGGAGGAACCGACATTGGTTAAGGCTAACCGACATCAGTTTCCTGTGCGTGAATGTTTTATTTAACTCACGGGAATTATATCTAACCTTTGATATAAAGTTGATCTAATGATTGTAATTACATAGCTAAAGTGCCCTAAGTTTGTATATGCCTATATAAGCTAGAAAGCTAGGGTTAGAGGTAGAGAATTCATTGTGAATTGGAATAATTGGAAGAAGGAATCCTTGGAGAGAAAAAAAGATAAGTTTATAAGGGAAAAAGTACTGTACATCTAGGAGGTGTGGAAGATTGTAGAACTTCATAATATATTCTCTGTAAAGCTTTGATTAATATATTGGTTGTTTCTTGGTGGATGTAGCCCACACTGGGTGAACCACATTATATCTTGTGTATTGTTCTTTTGGTTTATTTTCACATTTATTGTTTGTATGCTTAGATTTGAATAATATATCGTACAACTAGCGAATTAACCCCAACAACCTGGTATTAGAGCTACTTTGTTTGAGGGTTTGTGTGTTGATAGATTTACTCATAGAGGGATTTTTGATTGAGTGGGAGCTACAACAATGGAAGAAGATGGAAAATATAGAGTTGAAAAATTTGATGGTCGTAATTATCAATTATGGAAGATGTAGGTGGAAGATTATCTATATCAGAAAGATCTATACTTATCATTGGATGAGAAGGCAAGACCTACAAAGATGATTGATGAAGAATGGAAAATTCTTGACAGAAAGGCTCTGGGATCTATAATATTGAATCTGACAGCATATGTGGCTTTGAATATTACCAAAACGGAAATAATGGTATAGTTGATGAAATCTTTAGCTAATTTATATGAAAAACCTAGTGCTTTAAATAAAGTTTAATTGATGAAGAAATTATTTAATTCTAAGATGAAAAAGGTGAATCGCATCAAGTCATTTGAATGATTTCCGATCTATTATAAATCAATTCAAATTGGTTAATATTCTGTTTGAGGATGAAGTGAAAGCACTTTCATTTCTATGCTCTTTGCTAGATAGTTGGGATAACTTGGTAATGGATATTAGTAATACATTTGCTACTAATATTTGAAAGTTTGATGATGTGGTTTGTCTAATCGAATGAATGAATATATACATAAGAAAAGTATAGGAGAATTATCATCTAGTAATTCTTTGAATGTAGAAAGTAGAGGAAGATAGAAGGAGAGATCCAAGAGAAATAATAATGGGAAATCAAAGTCTAAGAATGAATATCTAAATCCATAGGTAAAGGAATAACCTATTGGAATTGTGGAAAGAAAGGACATGCAAAGAAGGATTGTTGGTTCAAGGAAAACAAAGAAAATGTACCAGAGAAAGGTAAAGAGGAAAATGTTGCATCTTCTAAGGTAATACAAGATGCCCTTATTCTCTTCTTGGATAATAAAATTGAATCACATGTTTTAGATTCAGGAGCTTCTTTCCATGCTACCCCTAATAAGGGTTATTTCAGAAATTATGTCCAGGGTAATTTTGGGCATGTTTATTTAGGAGATGATGAAACATGCAATATTATTGGTAAAGGGAAGTTCATCTAAAATTACATAATGGAAATACATGGATATTGAAAGATGTGAGGCATGTGCCAAGCCTTAGGAGAAATATTATTTCGTGGGACAACTAGGTGAATCTGGTTGCATGGTTACATTCACAACCGACTCTTGGAAGGTTACCAAGGGATCTCTTATTGTAGAAAGAGGTAAGAAGGTAGGAACATTGTATTTATCTACCTATATTACTGATTCCTTTTTTGTGTTATCTACTTCAAATTCATATGCAAACATGTGGCATAATCGGCTAGGCCATATGAGTCAAAAAGGAATGCAAATCTTAAAGGCTAAGGGTAAGTTGTTAGATTTGAAAGATTTAGATCTTGATTTTTATGAGCATTGTATGTTTGGAAAGAAAAAAAGAGTGAGATTTCTCAAAGTTAGGTCAACAGAGAAGGAGAAAAAATTGGAGCTTGTGCACTTAGATATGTGGACACCGGCCCAAGTACCTTCTCATGGTGGATTTCAATACTATGTGACTTTCATTGATGATGCTACAAGAAAGGTATGTGTTTATTGTATTTAACGTAAATCTAATGTTTTTTGAGATTTTTAAAAGATGGAAAGCCCTTGTGGAAAATGAATCAAATTCAAATTTAAAATTCCTTAGATTTGAAAATGGTGGTGAGTACTGTAGCAAGGCTTTCAATGATTATTGTTCAGTGAATAAAATAAGTAGAGAAATAATGGTTCCTAGAAAACCACACGGGAGAATGGTGTTACTGAGAAAGAATGAAAAACACAATCATGGAACGTGTAAGGAGCACGAGGATACATCTTTGGATTACCCTTACATATTTGGGAGGAAGTAGTAGACACATCGGTTTATTTAATTAACCATGGACCTTTGATTGCACTAGATGGTGGAATACCTAAAGAATCTTGGGTTGGAAAAGAGGTAGATATTTCTTTTCTTAGAGTATTTGGTTTAGAAGTTTTTGTGCATGTTGATAAGGAAAATAGGAAGAAGTTGGATGTTAAATCTAAGAGATGTACTTTTATTGGTTATGGATATGGTGATTTCAGATTCAATTTTTGGGATTTAGGAGATTCTAAGATTGTTAGGAGTCGTGACATTAAATGGAATGAAAAGATAATGTACATGGATAAGGTTTTGGTACCCACAAATGAACCGGTTGAGAAGTTTGTGGATGAAAATGAAATCTTGGATTTAAAAGTAACACCTACAAGTTTACACAGTAACCAATATTGGTTAACCCCTGATTGACATTGATCACCTATACCGGCGTCGACATAAAGGAGCCAGACTGACATTGGTTAGTTGAACCGGTGTCGGCGGAGGAGGTAAGCTGCACGAAATAAAATCAACATGTGACCTTCTTTACACCCGACATCCCGAGGTCGTGTCGAGACAACCAGTGTAGAATAGAAATGGATGTGTATGTGGGGTGATAATGGAAAAGCTAATGAGGAAACCTTATATCTTCAACACGTAATGTCATGATTTGCGAGTCTAAGGTAAAGAATGCTCTCCTAACTCGAAGTGGTGTGACAGATCGATCGATAGAATAGATACTTGGAGACTCCAAATCAATATCAAGTTCCACCGAGATTCTATTCATTAGTTATTCAATACGTGGGAAATGACCCGTGGGTGCCTTGTATAGATTTCTAGACAAGGTCATGGAAGTGAGAACGAGAGGTGTAATGAAACCACATGGACTATGGATGATTTTCTGGTCTAGTCTAGAAAGTCTTATTCTGATCAGCTGCTATGTTCAATAATGAAAGTTGTGCGATGATATCAGGTGGAAGTGGTGATGATCTAAATATTGATGCACATAAACCAATGTCGATATCTAATTGGTTAGTAGGCTCATTGGGTTGTGGGACCTAGGGATCATAACCAAAAACTTGTGGAGGTCGTGGTCTTATTATGGTCACACATGTAATCAAACCACCGTTGCCAGGACTAGTCCAATAATTGTAGGCTTGATTAGTTGCGATGTTTAGCGTGTTTAGTTGTTCTATTTTCTCAGAAAACCTAGTAGGTGTGCATAAAACTTGCAAGCGTAAACCCATGTCAATATCAGTCAAGAAATTCGACGACTGTTGGGTTATGGGACCAAAGGATCACAACCGTATGTCTTTTCTTGTTGTGGGTTGTTGATGGTCATACAGAATGAATTGAAATGATTTTGGTAAAACAAGCTAACTATAAAAGGAAATTTAATCTATGTTTTTGGTGTTTTCACAATATATCAAAGCAAAACAATGAAAACAAACTAATCTAACAAAAGTAAATGTTTTTGATCTTTTCTAGTTTTTAAGCAATGCTTCTAATCTAATAAACAAACTAAATACAAGTAGTTAGCTGGATGTAGCTAATTACTTGTGCGAATATGTAAATCTAAATCTAAAATAGATAACCTAATTTAATAAAAAACCCTTCAAACCCTACCTCAGAGGTGAAGAACAAATCATAACCCTAAAAGAGCTATTGTTCCCCACAACTTCCCTGGTAATGTCAAAGAGAAAGCTTTCTAATGATTTGATCTACTTGCAATTGCCCGATAAAAATTAAAATGAACAATTTTGCTAGTCTATTTGATATATAATTGAAACTAATGATTCAAAATTGACATTTGACAAATGAAGCAAACAAACAAGTAATTCCAACCTGGATAAGAAAGAGATTTGGAAAATCTGGTTGTATCTGTATCTGTCCCCTCAGTTTATTCCTTTCTTTCTTTGTGTGTTCATATGAGTCCAAGGGATTGGGAATGCAAGAAAAACAATGAAGAAGACACTTGAGCAATGGTAACTTGAAGGTAGTCTGATTCTTTCTCAGTTGCAATGCAAGTAGAAGAGAGATAACATAAGATATCTGAGCTTGGCTATGTAATTCTTAGCAGGATTATGACAACAATGCTATGCAAGATACACAAAAATTCTTAGGCCATTTGCTTGAATACAAGCATTGATTATATAAGAATTGGGGTTGGGATGTGCCTTCATGCACAAGGCAAGAAGAGGCAGTTCTAACTAACTAAATCTATTTAAAAATAGAAGAGGGAAGGAGAACCAAATAATCAAAACTATTTTTAGAAAAATTGGTTCACAAACGCATCCTAAAAGTGAAGTTAAGTGAAACATCGCATGTTAAAAACACACATGACGAATTCTAGAAAAATCGCTCCACCTAGTTAGGCGGAAGTCCGGCACTAAAGGCCAAAATATGCACAGAATAAAGCGAGAAGCTAGAAAAAGTGTAAAAAAGCTAAGTAAGGACGTCTAGGCTATAAATATACACTACAGATGGGTTTAGGAGCTCGAACATCTTTTGAAATGACATGAATCATCATTGGGGACTTTTGTAACTATTTTTTAAAAATGCAGCACATGCAATTTTGGGTAGGTACGAGAATCGGGGGTTAGTCATCACAAAGATAGACACGAATGTGCAACAGTCATAGATTGAGCCTCCAACACCCCAAATCTTAGTGAGAAGGTCACAAAGGGTAAGTAGACTTCCAGAAAGATTTACACCTTCCTTATCTTATTTATTATTGACTTATAGTGGCGAACTAGAAAATTTTGAAGAAGCAACATGCAGGATGAAACCACCATAGCGGTGGGAACATGACATGGATGAGGAGATGAAATCCTTAAAACAGAACCCGACATGGGATTTGGTCAAGTTTCAAATTGGTAAAATGAAATTGCGAGAACAAATGGGTTTACATGATCAAGGAAGAAGAGGGTGGATAAAAAAATATACAAGGCAATGCTTGTAGTAAAGGGATTTACACATAAATCAGGTATTGATTTTGGTGAAATGTTTTCTCCTATTCTTAAGATGACTTCCATATGTACTGTGTTGAGTTTAGTTGCAGTAGAAGATTTGCATTTAGAGAAACTTGATGTCAATACGACTTTCCTTCACGGTGATTTGGAGGAAGAGATTTATATGCAACAACCGCTTGGATATGAAGTCAAGGGTAAGGAGAAACTTGTGTGCAGGTTGAAAAAGAGATTTTATGGGCTCAAGCAAGATTCAAAGCAATGATATATGAGGTTTGATAGTTTCATGCATGAGCATGGATATAATAAGATGTGAATCTGACCATTGTGTTTATTTCAAGAAGCTTGAAAATGGGATCTATGTTATTTTGTTACTTGTATGTGGATGATATGCTTATTATAGGATCTAGTATGCATGACATTGGTGAGCTTAAAGAAAAGTTATCTCACACATTTGCAATGAAGGATTTGGGAGCTGAAAAGAAAATCCTTGGCATGTAAATTCACAGAGACAGGAAGAACATAAAATTGTATTTGTCTCAGGAGAATTATATCAATAAGGTGTTGGAAAGGTTTAATATACGAGAATTCAAAACCTGTTAGTACACCTATGGCTGGACACTTCAAATTGAGCAAAGATCGGTGTCCTACATCACATGAGGAGGTCGATTACATGGCACGAGTTCCATATGCTTCAACAGTTGGAAGTCTTATGTATGTTATGGTTTGTACTAGACCAGACATTGCATAGGCAGTGGGAGTTGTGAGCAGATTTATGGCCAATCTAGGTAAAGAACATTGGAAATTAGTCCAATGGATTCTCAGGTATTTGAGAGGGACATTCGACATGTAGTTATGTTATGGAGGGTTAGATATTTCTTTATGCGGCTATGTTGATTCAGATATGGCTGGAGATTTGGATGGTAGGAGAAGTACCACTAGATATATTTTCACAGTAGGTGGGAGGAGAACTAGTTGGATTTCTAGATTGTAGAAGGTTTTGTCCTTGTCTAATACAAAGGATGAGTATGTTGCATCTACAAAGGCTAGTAAAGATATGATATGGATGAGTAGGTTCATGAAAGAGTTGGGAAAGGAGAAAGAGGATTGCAAGTTATATAGTGATAGTCAAAGTGTAATTCATATCGGTAAAGAACTCAGTGTTTCATTCAAGAACGAAACACATTTAGTTGAGATATCACTTCATACAATAGGTGTTGGAGGATGAGCAGCTGAAATTGGAGAAAATTCATACAAAGGAGAACCTTGTGGATATGCTAATGAAGCCATTGGAAAAGGAGAAGTTGGAGCTACACTCCACTTTTGTTGGTCTTCAATTTTAAGACTTGAAGAGGGAGAAATAGGCCAAGGAAAGGATCCAAGAATGGATTTTTACAAGTATAATGTAGCAATTTATCTCCAAGTGGGAGATTATTGAGTTGTGGAGCTTAATTACTTCACATTAGCATGCTTTATTAACTTGTTGGAATACATAGTAACCAACGTTGGTCGGCGGAATAGTATTGGTCACACCGGGGATCGGTATCGGTCAAGTAAGGAGGAATCAACATTGGTTAAGGCTAACCAAATTAGTTTCCTATGTGTGATTGTTTTATTTAACTCACGGGAATTAGATCTAACCTTTGATATAAAGTTGATCTAATGATTGTAATTACATAGCTAAATTTCCCTAAGTTTGTATATGCCTATATAAGATAGAAAGCTAGGGTAAGTGGTAGAGAATTCATTGTGAATTGGAATAATTGGAAGAAGGAATTCTTGGAGAGAAAAAAAGAGAAGCTTGTAAGGAAGAAAGTACTGTACATCCAGGAGGTGTGGAAGATTACAAATCTTCATAGTATATTCTCTTTAAAGGTTTGATTAATATATTGGTTGTTTCTTGGTGGACGTAGCCCACACTGGGTGAACCATGTTATATATTGTGTATTTTTCTTCTAGTTTATTTCCACATTTATTGTTTGTATGCTTAGATCTGAATAATATATATGTACAAATGTTGAATTAACCCCAACAAATATAGACCTGCTACAAGATCCATGAAAAAGATTTAAGAATGTCATAGAATTCTCTTCGATTTCTTGACCAAATTGAAAGTTTATTTTTTCAAATGGGTTGTATCCTCCGGGTAGAGCATACTTTAAAAAATCAGCAATTTTAACTAGATGAGCATCGAGAATCAAACACAAATGTTTTGAAACCCTAGTTTTATGGTTAAGACCATCGTACAAGACCGAGAGCACTAAATAATTGATTTCTTGATCAATTTTGCATTAAATTAAAAATTTTCAACTTATAAGGCTTTGTCAAACAATTCTCCACCTTTCTAAATCAATTAGACAACTTGAAAGTGCTCCATTTGCTCCCGAAATAAAAAAATTTAGTGTCCGTGATGAAGAAACATGATAATATAATGGTTTTTGAGTAAAAATATGATTTGAGGTATTAGGAAAACATTCCAAATGATATGGAGGAACCAATGATGAATAGAATACCTTACCATAGTGCTCAAGAATCTTATATAAGATAAGAAACCATATCCACCTAGTTTGTCCATACATGCACATTGGAGTTCAGTCTTCATCTTGACTATTTTCAAATACAAATCCAATCTTAACTCAAACTTGTCATCATATCCACCTGTGAAGTGCTAAATTTTCCATCTACATCATGATGTTTAAGAATAATTTTAGGCCATATTCTTTGAATTATTAACTTCTCAAGCAACCGTATAGTAAACAATGTACAAGCTTTACCAAATCGAGGCATGAGCACATTTGGAGTTGACTTACACTTCACCATTGCACTTGGAGGATCCCAAAAACTAATATAATCATGTAGAAAAATAAAACACCTCATTAACCCTAAAAATCCTTTACACAACATCTTATTGAAGAATTGTAAGCTTGGAGGCTTAAAGCATGACCGCCTGAGACCTAGGCCTACATAGAAAGAAACATTCCAATAGAGCACAAACCACCCCGAGGTACAATGGAGTCATAATTTTTACTTAGATGAGGTATCTTATGCTTTTGAGAAGTGTATTTATCTTGCACCAATGACTTAGAATTAGAAAATTCAGATTAGGCCAATCAATTCAAGAGGGAGCCATGGAGAGAGAGCACACACTGACAAAAGAATGCTCATAACTTCCTTAAAACTTGTCCATCTCATCTGATTTTTTTGAAATATCTCAATAATTGAATCCTCTACAAAAATTACTTCTATGATTTATTTTAAGGATGAACTATATTTTTCTTGGGTGTTAAGAAGCCAGACAACTTATTATGCACTTTTCAAAATCTTGTTTTAGAAAAACTAGCATAACTTTCACATATCATCTCAAAACTTGATGAAATTTGGCTTGAAGCACCAAAATCACCCCTCTATATGATAAATAAGATAATTTTTATAAATATGGCTGTAATATTCTATCCTATCTCATTTGCATCAGACTACACTGTTAGTTCTCAAAGTCAATTTTTGTGAACTTTTGAATTTTACCTCCAAGAGATAAACTAAGCCTATTGCACACACATGCCCTAGAAAAAATTCCTAGATTCATCCCATGATTATATGACCTTTCCATGACATGTACTAACCTCTCACACCTCGTTAGGCTTCAGAAACAAGCCTAAATGGGTAATTTCATCTGCAACTTCCACCAGATGACCTCATACACCCTATAAGAGCTCTTACCCATGATTACAACACCTTTTACTAACCTATAGACCATATAAAATTAGTTATTCAACCTATATTGTGACTTTAGTGATCAATCACTTCACTTTTTGAGCTTGTAACACCTTGAAACCAACCCAAAACCAACTTGAAGCCTCCTTATACCAACTTGAAGCACCGAGCACCATTGAAAATCACTTGAAGTGTATGCCATTTCACTCTTCCTTTTCCATCAATGCCATGTGACATCAATGACAACAACCACCAATGCAATAGGGTTCAACAAATCTACAACACTCTTTCTCAATTGTAAATCCCCTTGATTTCCATACTTAGCCAAAAAATAAGAAGAAATGGGCAAGATACAAATAGATCGTCCAAATTGGTGTTTAGAGGAACACGAGGAATTGTTCCATTGTTCCTCTTGTTATCTACATTGCCGCATCATCTGTAGGAAGGGTTGGGGTGCTTAGTTAGTTGGGTCGGATCGGTGGGAGCAGGTGGAGCAGTTCCACAAGCTTGACAATTTTCTCGATCGAATGACATAACCGATGAGGTACAAAAGAGTGCAACAAAATTAGGTGGATCAGGTCCATGGGGTACATAGGGAACAATTCCCTAGGGTCATTAGTTCCCTATTGGTAAACTTATTTTACAATGAAGTGGGAAGTGGATAGAGTGTCACCGAATCGATTATGGCCGGCCTACACAACACATAAGGAACAATGCCCCAATTCCTCACGTTACGACCGCTTTCTTTATCCACCCCTTTGCATAGAGACATTAAAGCGGTCTCGTTATAGCCCTTAGGGTACCCTTTCGTGTGATTAACTAAAATGTGGTGTAATGGTAGTTAATCTAACTAAAAACAATAGTAAATACAATAAATAAATATAGAAAAGTGACCGAAACATCTAGGCTAATGAAAATAGAAACCCTAATATGTAAAGAAGGGTTGGAAGGAGCTTAGTTGATTTTCTAAACTTGTTGGACCGTGTTGCAGAGTGATTAGAAAAAGGAGGAAGAAACAACTATTTCGAGATTAGGAAACTTGCAGATCCGAGAAATTTGAGTGGATTGGGATGCTTGTGAGAGGATTAGGCGCCTATGGGCACCCTAATATGCATTCTCTGGGCACCATGTTCTATGCATGAGGCCTAAAAATAGATTTTCGGGGCTGCAAGGTGATGCAAATATCTTACTGTCTATCGCACTAATGTATCTAAATTGTGCTAGATGTCGCTAGTAGTTAGTGACGAAGGAAGACTGTAAAACTTTAAAACAAGCATCAAACCCTAAAACAGAAAAATGCATATGAAGGAGTCGAACTGTCCTCAACTGCCACAATGGTGGACTTACTAACTAAACATTGCACTACATGTCAGACCTGATGTAGTTCTATGTGCAAGTGTGTGCAATCATGCCTTAGGTTCTCTTATGCTAGTCACACTTTATGAATGTAGCGAGCAATAAATATATGTAGAAAATGTAATAGAATGGTGGATGGAATAGAATAAACTTCCCTCCTATGCTTGTGTGATGCAGATGAACCAGCCTTGTGCCTTGTGATGGAGCTAGATGGATGTAAATGAGCTCTAGATGCCTTAGATGGATGCACTCTAGGTGGATGATAGTAATGACTAGTGCTTGGTCCCTCATTATGGTTTTATAACTTTATATTTATATGGTTCTCTTGTTCTAATTTCTTAATTAAACCCAAAAAGACCTGACCACAAGAAACATGAAATGCTCAAATGGATAGTAAGTGCCCAAAAAGTGGTGGGAAAGTGGAAAAAGAATCAAGGTGCCTTGGTGGGACCAAGGTGCTCGTCGATGCCCTAAGTATTAGCCTTGGCACCCTAGACAAGGGTAAAATGATGGGAATGACAAAAATATACTGGGCATGCATGTGTGGGAGGTCAATAATGATGATAGAAAGAAAAGTAAAATGTTAAAAAGATAAGAGTTAATTAGTACTTTCTTCACTCAAATACCATATGAATAGTAGTATGAGACCAAGACTAAATAATGTCTAAAGTTCTTGATTTTGTGTCTACATTTTCCCCCACTTTATGTTGGTGAGCATAAAGCTTGGTAACATAAAGTAGATAGAAACACATACTTGATGTCCATGAAGATTGTAATAGAAAACACGCTGAAGGACTAGACAACGTGTGGAATGACAAAAAGATGGTGGAGCATGGATGAAAAAGTGGAAAAAAGTGATGAGAGTGAACCTAGGGAAAAATGCATGTGTAGTTGATGATGTGTGTGATGTACCTACATGGCTAGTATGGTGTGTGTTGTCACAAAATTTTGTTGTTGTTGTTGCCCCCATTGTTGTAGTTATTGTTATTTACTAATTTCTTCTCATACGGTCCAACTTGCAAGGAGAAGAAGATCAAGAAGTCAAATACACATGTATATATGTAAAAAAACATGTATAAAGGCGTATGTATGTATATATCCAGTAAATGTAAAATATGCAAATGAAAAATGGAATATGTGTACTTGATTCATGATGAGAGAAAGGGTGTAGGAAGAGAATATCTTGTCCTAGGTTTTTTGGGTGATCCGATGCCATAGGCCGAAGAAGTATAGGGAGGAATTATGTTGTATCCTCCAACCTTTAACTACTTCCCTAAACATGTATGAAGATATCTCTGTCTTACCGCCTATTTTTTTGGGCGTTCGATGCCACTTTGGCTAAAGTAATGTAGAGAGGAAGTCACTTTGTATCCTCTAACCTATAATTGCTCCCAGATTGTTAAGGACAAACATGTTTTATAAAAGTCGATGTATATGGGGTTCATAGACTAATCTGAACCAACTCGCTATATAACCCACAATGCCAAGGGAAGAAATTGAATTGAACTAGTGTAGAAGCGTTGTACAGTATGTAAACTCCAAATTATGCCCCCCTCTGCATGACGTCACTTATAGGAGAATGCACTCCTAAAAGAGGACCAACCGTATGAAATATGTAACTTTGCCTTGTATGGGGAAGAGAAAATTCTTGGTAGAAACCAAGGTACACACAAACAAGAGGCTAGCCAAAGATAAGTGTTAGTACAAACAAACATGCATGTATAAAGTAATGTGTAAGCTACGCAAATAGTGTATAAGCTACCAAACAATGTAGTAATGTAAACATGCAAAAAGACAAAGTAAGCCACATAAATTGGGCTGAAAACATGGGACATCACTCATGATGTTGCAAGACACACAAGGCCATCATGGCCACATACAACAAACAAGTGTGCACACCAAACAAAGGGCAAGGCCCGTATATAGTAACAAACAAGTACATACAACAAATAACCATGGAAACAAGTAATCCTACAAACAAATGTTACACATGAAACATCCATTATCATGTTATAAAGATAAACGGTATGTCAAAAGCATATATAACCATGTAATATAGAGTGCTAAGTGAAACAATAACACCTATGAGAGATAAATGTGGATGCCCCCAGTGACCAATGTAGGATGGGTAGAAGGTGAGCATCCGTACTACGTGTAAAAGACATGTATCTACGATCACAACTAAGCAAAGGCATGAACGTGCATGTGTGTATGGTATAGATAAATGACATACAAGAGATATAACTATCATGTGTAATAAAGTGACCATATACAAGTAAATGCAAGTAAGAGTAAAAGCAACCAAGATATGCAATATGTTGTGGATGGATGAAATGAAATGAAAGATGGATGATAGGAGCCGTGTGCCTCCTCGAGTGAATAGAAATGTATGTAGTGAGGTTCATTTAGTTTCCCCCTAGTATTCAAGAACGAACCGTAAATGAGAGTGCATCATCGGGAAATGGTCGAATGTGTGTTGTGTCTAATGCACGTTGTGATGAATGTGTATGTGTGATGATATGCGACCTAGAAATGATGTGTGCATGAGCCTTATATTCAAATTGTATATCACAAAAATATGTTTGAAATAGTGATGATGTAACGTAAAGCGTATATCACTACTAGATGAATAGAGGGAGTGGTGATGTAGCCTAAAGCGTATACCAATACAAGATAAATAGAGGGAGTGGTGATGTAGCTTAAAGCGTATACCACTAAAAGATGAAGGGATAAATGAACATTTAGCCTAAAGCATATGTCACTAGCCTAGTAATGTTGCTTGATATAAGGTCGATTGATGAATGTGTAAATATGATAAAGTCCATTTGATTTGTAAACCCTCGTAGTCAAGTCAAGTACGGATGAGGAACTAAAGTATGTCATAGGGTAGTGAGTGCAATGCGTAGATGTGTGATGAGAATAAACGACCATGTGATGAGTATGTAATGTGTGATATGTGCAGTATGTAGAATGCAATGTGTGGAAATAGGCAAATAGTATGAAAAATGCATGTGGTGTAGTATAGGATGCTAACCCTGTAAACAATAGAAGTGTAATATGATGAATATAAGGATGGTGTAGATGATATGTATGGTGTATAGAAATGTGAAAACATGAATGATGTGACATAATGCAAGATGTAATATGCAAGATATGTAGATAGCCTGAGAGTGTAAAATGCGCATGAAATGTAGATACAACGTAGTCAATGTGTGTAGCCTATGTGATGAGTATGGACGACCATATGATGAATGCAATGTGTAATTTGTAAGATGAAATGTAAAGTGCGTAATCAACCCTAGTATAGATGTATGTATGATGAAGACTAATGTGATGTGTAGAATGTGTAATGTACGATGTATAAGATGCAATGCAAGATGTGTATGTAGACTAAAAGTATAAGGTGTGATGACTAGTGTGTAAGGCTATATGCATGTGTGACACATGTGTGATGAAGAATAGTATGATGTATTATGTGCGAGATGTGAAACAATGTAGAATAACTATAGAATGTGTGATATAAGATGCGTGATGTTTGAGTAGATGCAATGTGTAGTGCCTATGGTGCAGTGTGTGGGGTTCATGTGTAGTATGCCCTCGCGGTCAAGTGTGTGAACCGAAGCATAAGAGTGTGTCATTGTGTAATGGTCATGCTAAGATGCGTGATGAGAATGCCTATGATAAGAGTGTGATGTATGACTATGCAAGTATGGGAGATGTGTTAATGCTAATATGGGGGAATGTGTTAGATGTTATGCCCCCAAGTGTGTAAGATAATGATCTATCCAGGTATGGAAGAAAAAGCATGCCATGGTGGTGGATGTGGCAACAAGTTAGGAGTATTTGGCATACTAAAAGAAGTGGTAGGAAGAATAAATGAAAATTGCTTGTTGTGATGATGAGTATGTGAAATGGTGTATACCTCAAGAGGAGATGTGGAAGGAACAAAAGAAACAAGCTCGAGGGTGATATCCGAGGCCAAGCCTGGTAGATTGTGTTAGAATGTAAAGAGGTTCATTGATTCCTTTTGCATTTTTTCTAATCCATTTACATTGAAACCATAGTGGCGCAGGTATTGATACCTAGGGCCATATTGTTTGAAGTTAGGAGGAGACGTGTCCGAAGTATGGGATTCCAGTGAATGATTAATAATGTTGCAATAAATAAATGGAGATGGATCTGTTAATGCTTCATAAACCACCCTTTGATATAAAAATTTAATACGTGTATGAAGGGTGAAGGGAAAGCATTCATGGCATGAATCCAAGGCCGTCCGAGGAGAATATTATAGTTAAGATTGTTAGGCATGACATGGAATGGAATGCAGACACAGTGCATGACCCTAGAGTAATGAGAAGTGTGATTATACCTAAGACTTGTTTAGGCACATTATCAAAGCCACGAATGGAAATAGATGATGGGGTTAAGGAGGATTTAGATAGGCCAAGTTGCATGAGAAATGTGAGATTACATATGTTAAACCCAGATCCATTGTTGACTAAAGCATGCTTAACTCCTATGTTATTGATACAAACTTCAATATAAAGGGGGAATCATTACTTAAGATAGAATGAGAAGTGATTTCAGCATATGTAAATGTGATATGCTCTTCATTGATAATGCAAGCGGTAGTAAACCTATGGTATAAATATTTGGGAGAGGTGTGAGAAAGAATATAAGTGTTAGCCAAAAAGATCGAGTTTATTTTGACAATTAGGATTATCATGCAAAAAGGAGAGAGACCTTCATGGTGAAAGGACCCTAAAATAATGAGGTGGAGAAGAAGAGAGGATCTAAGAGTGCTCGAATGTCGAGTTCACCAAAATGATTAACTAAAATTTGGTGTAATGGTAGTTAATATAACTAGGAAAAACATAAATACAATAAATAAATATAGAAAAGTGACCTAAATAACTAGGCTAATGAATATAGAAACCCTAATATGCAAAGAAGGGTTGGAAGGAGCTTAATTTGAATCGCCGAACTTGCTAGAATGTGTCGCGAGAGATGAATGGAAAAATAGGAGGAGGAAACAACTATGTCAAGGTCCCAAAACTTGCAGATCCATGCAATTTGAGTGGACTGGGGCACCTGGGAGAGGATTGAGGTGCCTATGGGCACCTTAGTCTGCATTTTTGGGTGCCCTGGTCTGTGAAGGAGGTCTAAAAACCATATTTTCAAGGATAAAAGGTGATGCAAAGCTCTTGCTGTATGTCATACTAATGTATCCGAACTGCACTAGATGTCGCTGGTAGATCGGTGATGAAGGGAATACCTATAAAACCCCAAAAAAAACATCAAAACCTAAAAAATAAAAATACATATATGAATGGGTTGGACTTTCCTCAGCTGCCACAATGGTGGACTTACTAACTGAGCACTACCCTACATCTCATACCCGATACAGTTCTATGTGCAAGTGTGTTTAATCATGCCCGATGTTCTCTTATGCCACTCGCACTTTGTGAAAGTAGTGAGCAATAAATATGTGTAGAAAATGTAATAGAATGGTGGATGAAATATAATAAACTTCCCTCCTATGTTTGTGTGATGCAGATGAACCAACCTTGTGCCTTGTGATGGAGCTAGATGGATGCAAATGAGCTCTATATGCCTTAGATGGATGCAACTCTAGGTGGATGATAGTAATGACTAGTGCTTGGTCCCTCATTATGGTTTCATAACTTTATATTTATATGGTTCTCTTGTTCTAATTTCATAATTAACCCCAAAAAGGTCGACCATAAGAAATATGAAATGCTCAAATGGCTAGAAAGTGCCCAAAAGTGGTGGTAAAGTGGAAAAAGGATCAGGGCACTCGTTGGCACCCTAGCACTAGCATGGGCACCCGGTCAAGGCTAAAATAATGTTAAACTATGAAAATAGACTGGGTATGCATGTGCGGGAGGTCACCAATGATGATAGAAAGCAAAGTAAAATGGCTAAAAGATGGGGGTTAATTAGTACTTTTTTCACTCAAAAACCATATGAATAGTAGTATGAGACCAATACTAAATAATGTCTAAAGTTCATGATTTTGTGTCTACATCATGTTTCTCTTTAACTCTTGAACTTTAAAGCGCCATAACTTTTACCCCTGCAACTCTAAATTTCACATAATTGGACTCATTGGAAATGTCTCATTATGTACTATGGGTTTAGGTGAGTGAAAAAGGGTAAATACAATCCCAACATTGAAAGAGTAGTTCCAGGTAGAAAAACCACCATATTTAATGAGGTATGGTGCCCATTCCTTCTCCTACAAGAAAAAGTATCACGGGAAATGGTTTTGGTAGGGTGCCCTTGCTTATTTTGAAACATTCATTGTATGTTGTTAGTGGTCAAATGAGAAAATTTGAGTTTTCCTCTCTTTCCCCTCCTCTCTCTTTCCCATCTTCTATATATTGTAAGATGATGCCCATTTGTAAAGGTTAAACCCTCTTGGAATGATGGTACATCATTCTTCAAGTGTTGCACGACGTGTATTTTGAGTTGTAGACCTCAGATCTAGAACTTTACAGGTGACTATTGCCTTCTTCTTTCATTGTAATGGATTGTGCATCTCTTTGAAGCAATAAAATTCATGCTTTTTGCTATTCTCTTCACTAGCATGTGTTTCTTGGATTATCTTACCTCTTCATTTACTTGTAGGTATGTTGAGTATGTTTATTCTCCTTTTGCAAGGTTTATTTCTATTGTGCTCCATGGAAATGAGAGTTTGAATGTTGTCTTGGACTATGACACTCATGTCTATCCTTTCCTCCATTTTCCTCCCATTTTCACTCATCTAAGAGTGTCTTTCCCCCTCTTTTTGTGTTGTCACCTCGAGTTAGCTTAGGATTTACCTTTTTATGCATCTTTCTCTTCGATTGGTCCCTTGGATTATTAGAATATGATTAGATAGTTACATTTCCAATTGTAGGAGTAGTTTAGCATTAGGATTATGTATAGGAATCAACATTCTTTAGAGGTCTATATCAATTAGCAAGTTCCACAACTTTAGAGACAATCACATATTACCCAAAAAAATGATTTCTCATCCACCCATTCATGACAAATCAAAGGGTGTTGTTTTTGGTGATAACACTTACCAAAATTTTCCCTAAAGTCTTAAGGACTTCACATTACAGTGGTTTTACACTCTTCCCACTCATTCTATGTGTGCATTTAATGCTTTAAGAAATATTTTCTTAGCATAATTATCCATCAATATATAGGATAAATTTTCTTACACACAGTTGGCTCAAATATGATAGGGGTCTACTGAACTCTTAATGCTTAAGTGTTACATTATATGACCCTGCTCACCAAGATGAATAATCTATTAGTTGATAATGAATTACAAGATCTATTTATTTAAAGTTTATTATCTCCTTATTAGGGTTCAATCATGTTTGATAAGTTTTGATTTTTCAACCATCTATATCATCCCTTGAAAGAGGGTGAATATAAGTTGTTACATTTGAACAAGCTCAAGTACATTGTTAGCTCTCCTCCTGCATCTACTGTTAAATTTTCAAGAAAACCCACATTCAAGAGAAAGTCCAATGATGTCAAAATTGCTTCTAAAGAAAATGTTAATGCCATCTCATAAACTATTAAGTTACAATCACAACATGTGTGTAGTCTATTTACTTGCTTGCAAAGTCCTCCTCATGTTGTATTGAAATAATTACTTGAGTGCAATCTCATATCTCTCCCTCCACCATTTGAGGATGATATGAGTAGAACTCATGGAAAATAGTTTAATTTTAATCCTCATTGTGATTATCATCGTTGTGTCGGACACTCTACAAACAACAACCTTAAGCTTTTCCATGTTATCTAAGATCTTATTAATTTTTGATTTATTGAATGGGATGAGCCTATGGATTATTCTAAGTTAACTAATGATAATGTTAAGTCAAAATATCCAATGATCCACTTTCTAAGCATGAAACTACAAAGTCTTGTATGGGTATCCATAATGATTATCACATGGTGCCTCCACCACCCTCTTATGATCATCCCTTGGATGTGATTTAAGAAATGGGTAATTCTTAGGGGTAGTAATTTATGGTATATTATTCTAATCAATCGGTTTAATACGGAAGAAAATCAACACATGACCTTCAACCGTAATCGACTCCCCGAGGTCGTGCCGAGGAAGCCGATGTGGAAATGTGGATGGCTGAATGGTAATGAATATGGAAGCGGGTGATAGTGTGTGGATAGGTTGTCAAGGAAATGCAACACCTCTAACTTGAAATGGTGGATCTTCTTGTCAAGCGTGATGAAATCCTCCTTAACACGGGTGGCTTGAATGGAGAAATCGAAAGGATGACAACATGGAGACTCAGTCAATATTAAGCTCTAGAGATATCCTATCTTTTGGTTGTGGAACTTGTGGGAAACTGAACGGAGCCTCGTAAATATTTCTAGACAAGGTCATGGAACAATCAAAAGTGAGAGGCGCGATTATGTTCAACTCTATGGATGGTTGCAGGGTTCGGTCCAAAACAAGAGGGCTCGATGAGCTTCTTCATTTAGAATGTTCAATTATATAATGATATCTCGGTGGCAATGGAGAGGTTTGAAAGACTAACACTCTCAATTTGGTGTCTATGTCTAATTGGTTCTTGGTTCTGTTCAGTTAGGGAACCATAGGGTCACAATCGTAAAATCTCTTTGTTTGTGGTCCCTGTATGGTCATGCAGTATGATCTAGGATCTAGGACCAAGTCTTTATTAGGCAATATTCTCTTAGGGGTAGTCCAGTAATTGTAAGCCTCATTGGATGTAACATTTAACACTTCAAGCTGTTCAATTCTCTCTGTGTATCGGGCTGATGTTCTAAGGACAAGAAGACGGTGTCTTGTATTTTGTCGGTAAGTAGTTCTAGTCCGTTTAGTTGTAGGACCAGTGGATTATAGCCAATTTTTTCTCTTGTTGCGGACCTTTGATGGTCATATAGATGCTCAAGGTAATCTATAATTTGGTTGATTCGACCAATACTCAAACGCTTTATCATCTTCAATGTTTAATGTGTCTAGTTGTCGGTTGATTCTTTGTATGTCTCTAGTTGTCTTGAAAACATTGTACCTAAGGCCTTGATCTATGTCTACAAGTGGAACCACTAGGTTTGGTTGTGGTATTACCGGTTCGAAACTAAAATCTCTGGGTTCTTTGGGGCCCGTAATTGTCATATGAAATGTGATTGCATCTAATTAACTAAAAAAACTAACAAAATAAATCAAATATAAACTATGTTTTTGTATTTTCGAATATAAATGAACAAAGCAAATGAATGATTAATCTAACAAAGGAAATATTTTTGGACTATTTTTCGATATTTAAGAACAAAACTTCTAATCTAATAAATGAACCTAATACAAAAAATTAACCAGGTGTAGCTAATTGCTTGTGCAAATGGTGTTAATATAATCTTAAAACAATGAATTGATTGAATCTTTCAAATAAAATCCTCAATCTTACCTCAGAAACAAAGAATAAATCATAGCTTCAAAGAAGCTATTATTCCTGCAACTTCCCAACAATGTTGAAGAACAAACTTTCTAATTTGATTTGATCTATTGATGACTTGATAATTGAAAGGATGAAAGGATTTATCTACCGTATTTGATATTAACTTTGAAATGATAAATTCAAAATTGATAGTTTGCGTGAATGAAGACAACACCTCCAACCTATATATTGTAAGAACAATGGAAAATATGGTTGTATGAATATTGTCCCCTCAGTTTATCCTTTCAATCTTTGTGTCCACGTGAGTCCAATGGATGGGAATGAAACAACAATAGAAGAAGAAGGATGTGGGAGAAACAACAACTTGAATTGGCAGACTGGGAAGCAATGCAAGTGGAAGAGTGCAAGCATAATTGAACTGAGATTGGATTTGGTAATTTCCAGCAAGAAAGGCAACAACTTTGCAATAGCAAGAATACAATTTTTCTCAAGGTTTTCTTGCACACAAGCATGGTATTTATAGGAATTTAGCTAGGCAATGGTTGAAGCCATTTGACATCAAAGGAGGACATGAAAAAAGTGAAGAGGGAGTTAAAACTATTAACAACCATCAATCACAAATAGAAGTACAAGAATAGATTACCACAAGGCAGTTGGGCCTTGGAATCATCTAAAATGGACAAGCAATACATCTAAAAATGGAAGTTAAGTGAGAGAATTATGCGTCAAAACGTGAGTGAAATCTCTGGAAAATTCACATAGGACCGCTGCCCGCTAGGTGGTGGTCACAAAACCGTCGCCTTATCGGGGTAGCGGTTTTGATACTAAAGGTCAAAACTACTCTGAAATGTAGTGGAAAGCTAGGAAAAAGCATGCGAGGGTTAAGTAGGGATGTCTAGGCTACAAATATATAATGTGAATGGGTTTTGAAGCTCAAACATCTTCGAAAGGATATGAATCATCATTGGGGACTTTTATAACCATTTTCGACAATATAACACATGCAATTTTGGGTGCGTACATATTTCCCCCTCGGAGAAGCGTCTTAGCCATGAAGAGGTGTAAAACGTAGAGTTTGAGTATGGCGTTCCTAGAAATGTTTCTAGCCAAGCTCCCATTACTTGCAAAACAAAAAGAAGAATCAAGTGTAGATAGAAAAATTATCAAAAAATAAATGCTAAATTAAAATGACAAGAGGACTTACCATTTGTGCGGGGATATAGAAGTATACTTGTGCAACACTCCAGCCCTACGAACACATACACTCAAAACAAGGTAAAAAAAACACACAGATATATATATATATATATATATATATATATATATATATATATATATATATATATATATA
Source organism: Taxus wallichiana var. yunnanensis (assembly GCA_018340775.1). Lineage (NCBI taxonomy): Eukaryota > Viridiplantae > Streptophyta > Pinopsida > Cupressales > Taxaceae > Taxus > Taxus wallichiana. The sequence continues at coordinate 89,078,800 of CM031233.1, read as the reverse complement.
TATATAATGAATTCATTTTTCAATTCATTTGCACATATTTGATTAGCGATTTTTGAGCTCTGGACCTATGGTGACCATTTTTGATGAGAGTACAACCAAAACAATCGTTGCGAGACCATGATCATGCCTCCACAAGTGAGAGATCGAGTTGCATGCGGTCTAAGGTAGGTTTTTCTCATTTGTTTATTTTGAAACCTAAAATATAAAAATGTCAAAATATTTTTGGAATTTCTTGTTTAAAACTAGTCTTTGGGGGAGGCAACTATAGGGTAGTCATTTATTTCATGAAAAATGGTTAATTTTAGCATTTTTAGGAGCTTTTTAGGGCCACGTAGTCATATGACGAGTTGGTTCATGACCACCAACCTGAATAGGGCGGTGGTTACAAGAACACCACACTATCAAGGCAAAGTAGCCACAAAATGCTACCCGCATATGGTAGAGGTTCTAAATAGAATGTAAAAGATTTGTGCTAAATCTATTTTTTTTTAGATTTTTAAATTTTTATGATGTTTTTGATGAGCTTTCCTATTGAAAATGTCACTGACTTGCTCTTTTGATGTGTTGGTGGATGCAGAATAAAGAGTAGTACATCTAATGGAGTCATGAGTGGGAGTGTGACTAGATCCCTGAGATCCTTGATCAATTGACTCGATCTAAGATAGATAGGACTGCAAAGCACAAACATATGGAGGATTTCTTGGGTGCCCCATGTTACTCTTGCCAGTCATATTCTTTGCGACTTTTTTCATATTGGGACGCCGACCAGGAATACCTTTCGCTTGCTTTGAGTTACAAGGGTGAGTGGACAATTACATTAGAGGATGTGTATCAGATAATTAGAGTTCCAATACTTGGGAGGAGGATGAATCTTGAGACAACTAGATATAGAGCCACGATGATCTTGTGGGATACTTATATGGGTGATTTCGTAGTGTCAGTTGGTTTAAAGAAGGGTATGAAGGTCCGATTTATTGCCACTGCTCCTATCCCCACTATCCGCAAGGATATCATGGGTATTTTGGCTTCACGGTTGATAGGGGACAAGGGCGGTGATATACTTTATCGCTATACTTTAGCTCTTTTTATCACACAGATAGAGGCACATGACTACATTTATGCTTAGGGACTGAGATCCTTGGGACCACCTACCATGACTTATACTGAGTGGTTCATTTACAGGGTCAATCTCTTAGCCATCCCACACTCGTGATGAGTTGGGTGTATGAGAGTATTACCCCTAGGAGGAGTTCGAAGATAAGATCCGAGGGCGTTAGGGCCACTAGATTGTTCGGTATGTCAGTGCTCATAGGGCCACATCAGCCAATGGCTTCATTGATTAGTGATGAATTAGTTGCCATTCCCTATTGTGATATGGCAAGAGTTTGGGGACAAGATGGGACTATAGTGGTAGCTTGTGCCACTACTAATCAATTAGTTGATAGGACGGGGAAGGTTGAGATTCACCCATTTGACTGAGTTCCTCAGTAGTTCCATCTTCCTTACGTTGATATGCTTATCCTTATGGAACTCATGTATAGGAGTGTCAATGAGGCCTGAAAGGGCCCGGACAGAGATCCGGGTTGGGACGGTGGTGATTCTAGGAGTGCCATTGCGATTAGGCATGTTGTTCATGCCCAACGGGAAAAGTGGTGCCGCTCGTGCACCTTTACTTCATATCGAGGCCACACTCGTTCACGGTGGGGAGTGTTAAATAGACAAAGTATGACACTAAGGAGAAGGCACACATAAGATATGTGCGTAGGAACAAGGTGCATTTGAAGCTACGGAAGGATAGGAAAGGAAACATGTGGTAGGACAAACTGATTTGGGACTTAGCCATTTTCATGGTTACGAGCTATTTTTGGAGATAGCGTATAAAGCACACAATGGGATGGAGACTTGAGTGACACATAATTGTTATTTTGGGGATGAGCGTCTACTAAGTGCCATGAATGAGTTCGGGATAATAATAAGATTACTACCGATAGTTAAATGCGGGAGATCTATTATTAGCACACTTGCATGTGTGCATATTATTGTAAAGGCACATGACTATTTTCAGCATGTGACCTATTTTGGGAAGTGCGTAAGTGGTGAAGGGAAAGTCCCTACCCCTATAAGTATGTATTAGTTTGTGTAGTTAGGGAGAGACAACGAGACACCCTGTATGAGTTATCAGTAGAGTTACTGTCGGACTCGATGCACATATAAATTTATGGTAATGTTATATGATGTAAGAAGTTTCTATGTTTTTCCGTGTTTAATATAATGGAGTATATTGGGTGGATAAAGTATTAACATGACTGTAATTGGTTCTTGTATCATCAATCTTTCCATAGTTATTGTTTAATTCATGCTTCCTTATGATCTATATCTGGTTATGCACTATTGAATGGTTATGCTATGTGGAATGTTTGTGCTTATTATGGTTATGAATATGCTCTATCTTCAACATGTTAATGTCTTGCACAAGAAACTCTAAAGAGGGGCTTGGTACCTTTGCGCACTTCGGGTGAGTGCTCAGCTCAGGCTGAGTGATGTGCTAGCGTGCCTAGGTTATTCATGGTGGATTTTAGGCTGCATCATTGGTTCCGTTGTCGGGACCTCTTTTTCAGTTGTTTTCAGGATGGTTCATGATGAAGACATACTGGTTTACCCTAGCAAGTGTTGAGGAGTGGATAAAAGATCTGGAAGAAGAGTACGCATGGATACTCAACACTGGATTTGAGTTTGATGCACACGCGTGGGTGGACTATAATATGTATGAATTTTTATGAGAGCTTCTTTGCTATCTTCCTGGTATAACTGTATGAGTGGTTGGTTACTTATGCATCTAAATGGAATTGGAGGTATCACACACACTGTCGGATGCGGGAAATTTTTTAGGTGATGTATGATGCCGATCTGATTTGGACACGTGCTATGGATACTTTGTTCCATGTTGTTTTGAACAACTATATTATGGAGTACTTAATTTCCACTTATTCTCTCCCAGAGGTAGTTGAGTTCCAATTTTTATGTTATCCCAGGGGAACTTACTTACAAGACATTCTAATGGCAATCAAGATCTTGATGGTGACCGTGAACTTGGAAGAAAAACTGATGGTTAACTAAACCCCACCACCCATGGGGGTAGGAGCAGGTTTTGTGAAAGATGGTGAAACTAGCGGCAGAAAGGTAGAGAGAATAAATGTAGCTTTAGTACAATGAGGTGCGCAAAGGGAGATGGAGAAGTAGCAAGATATTGTAGAGCGGATGACATCGAGGAATGAGATGGATCATGAAGGCTTTAGAGCTCACATAGAAGGTGTGGATCCAGAGCATTTGGAACTCCCCCATTTGGGAAAGCAAGACAAGGAACCCCCCTCGGCCTCATAAGGAGCACACCGAGAAGAGACGACTCGGGTGAGGGTGCACATTTGAATCTATCTAGTAGCCTAGCCCTTGCGCTTGGTTTTCCAGTATCTAGTACATCCAATAGTCAACAAGCTAATTTAGGTAGTAGGAAGCATGATCAAATCACATAGCAAGTACATCCATGACGGGGAAAAAATTTTCATTGTTATTTGGAGGTACCTTTTCAGAGTCACACATCATCAACACATGAATTCGAGTGCACAAATATTTGGACCCACTTCGGGAGTAGTACCACCACGCAAACTGTAGGAGTTCGATTCAAGTACTACTATTGGGATATGAGAAAGTACATCTTTGGTCCACTTTCGGCACTGGTAGAGGATCAAGGGGTATGGGTGGCTCTATTTCTTGTGGATTGTGGTTCTGGAGGCATAGGTAACACGGGAGGTTCGGATTAGATGGACGGGGTCTACACCAACCCCAAAATATTTACATGGAGATGTCTCTCCATCTTCCAGAGTATAGGGGCATAAAAGATGCTACCGAACACGTGCACATGTGTGAGATCTTTGTGGCACATAAAAGGGATCACAACTTTTGAGTGTAAGGCAAGTCATTTTACAACTAAATTACAAGGACATGCACACATGTGGTATAGCAAGTTTGACCCTAATCAAACTTGCGTAGATTATGCAACATTAAAAGATGTTTTCCTTAAATAGTTCTATATCCCTTAATTTGAGCAGAAGAGGATAAGCGTGCTCAAGGATATTAAGCAGGGCACTAATGAGAGTGTCTGGGAGTATGATGCCTATTTTAAAACAATTTAGTCTAAGCTTTCTTATGATTTTCATGTAAGCTAGCATGCACAATGGTTTGTTGGAGGACTGATCACACCTTTTAGAAGGGTGTTGTCACATAAGACATACACTGATTCGCGCAAAACACTTGAAGAAAATTTGTGCGCTGAGGTAGTTGGAAGTATAGACATTGGAGTTAGCCCATTCTTGGAAGCATGATTGTAGCTATGGCAAATTAGTTGGAGAAACTATTAGAAAATTCAGCACATGAGATGCACACTAGGATTTTGTGTACAAACTGTGAAGTGGAAGGGCACACCAAGGATAGTTGTCCTTGCGCAGATCAAAGCATTCATTATTACTAGACTGTGAGATATGTCATCTTGAACCATGATGCCAGCCGCTGCCCATTATTACAACGCGTGATAAGGAAGAATGTATCTTTCTATTGTAAAATTTACTAGTCCATGACTCACGATATAAAAGACTACAGGTTGATTGGTCAGATCCATGATGTTATAGATATTGGTGTGTGATAGACATGAATATTAGATAAATCTAAGGGTAAAGGTGAGCACTAGGATCGAGATCACAATCAAGCACACTATGATCAAAATGAGGGGCGCTATAAAGGAGGATGTGGTAGAGGTCAAGGATACCATGGTGTATTCGGGGTTGAGGCCATTGTGGTGGACGAGGTGAGTTTCCTCACGAACGTGGTTTACATGCAAATCTCTTGACCACTATATGTGTGAATGTTCTCAAAATATTACTTGTTCTTTTTGTGGGAAGATTCATAGCTATGAGGAATACCCAAAAATATATGAGCATATTAGCAAGAGGAATAAATAAGAAAACAAGGGAGTAGGGATGGTTAGAATACAACACATTGTGTAAAATCAGTGGATGCCAAAGTTAGCACTGGAACTTGAGGTATTACCCGTGAAGATCACTACAGCCGTTGAAGGCTGCGTGTGCCAGAGAAGCGTTACAAAAAAATCCTACCAACACTAAGGAGGATGCTTTGCATGCAAGGTATCTGGATCTTGCGCACTAGAAGGAGGTTTATCAAGAGACCATGGAGGTACTCAAAAATATTTAGGTGAAATACAATGTTTAAAGGAGCAATCACGGAAGATGGAACAAAAGAAGGTAGAAGAGACGGTCCAATCGGATATTGATGACTTGAAGGAGGTATGAAAAATGTTGTGCTGTAGAGAATATCATTCCATTACTAGGGAGTTGGCTAAAGGGAAACACTCCGCACACATGTATTGAGAATGGATGTTAGATCCTACATGCAAATATTCCCCCTCATAGCTTAGATTATGACAAGGAGATCACTCTGAATGTTATTGTGGATGGATGGCTCTTGAGTAATATATTGATTGACACATACGCGGAGGTAAATGTGCTTACTTTGGATGCATGGGTGCAGATGGGGAGACCTCCATTATAGCCATCTTCTAATGTAATGTTTATGGATAATCGAACTAAGGCCACTCCCATCAGAGTTTTAAAAGATGCATCCATTACTATATAAGGGGCCAAGTTCACTGGGGACTTTGAGGTTTTAGCAATTGTAGAAGAAGACAATTTCCCATCTCTACTTGAAACCCTTGGTGCTATGCAAATAATTTTGATCTACGGTTCAACAAGGGATATATAAGTTTTGAGAACAAGGAGGAAAGAGTTATTATCCCTTTAACGGATGGGAAATATGTGCCTTATGTTGAGCCTTTGAGTGAGGAAGATTTGAACAAGATTTATGTACACGCCATTTAGGACCCAGAAGTACTTGAGCCATCTAAGGAAGGAATCCTCCAGTGGGAAGATGCATAGTCTATTAGTGATACCACAAGTATTGCTTGTGATAATTGGGCTCATGGTACTTAAGATATGTTGGGTGTGAAGTATGGAGTGCATTTTCTTGGAAGCAAACCTCATTGTAGTAGGAGGACATGTAAGAACTTTATACCTTGGTATCTCTGGAGAAGGATACCCTATGATATTCCTACGCACCATGGAGGAAAAATGGACATACAAATTTGAAAGAAGAAATATGTTAACATATACCTTGTGCGGGACAACAACGTGTTGGTGGGTGGCTCATAGGGATAATCTTGTAGAATGGAATGAAGTAAGGATTGCTCTAACAACTCGGTTTTCAAGAGCAATGCACCTACTCAAATATGCACATATCATGGTAATCAACCTGTTTAGCACCATGTTCAACAATGTGAGAGGCTCTAGATAGAGGGGTAGGAAGCTTTACCGCCTTCGCTATGGGTGCACAAAATTTATTCCACTTTACAAGGTTGCGCACTTGCGCTTGGTATGTATATGCGGAGCTACATAGAGAGACTGGAAATTGGTAGGATTTGATTGCAAGAATGGTCCAGAATTTTGACTACTTCTCTTCTAAACCTCAAGTGGAAGAGGCATTAAGGGTTATAAAATGATTAACTATGGGGAAAATGTAAATGCGGAAGAACTCATTCATGAGTTATTTGGTGAGACAAACTTAGGACAACACTTTGATAAAGAAGAAGAGACAGATGCCATGCTACTTAAGCATGCTTTCTTTGAGAAAGAAAAAGGAAATATGGTCTACATAGTGGATGATGAGGAAGTAGAATATATGGATATAGATCATTTAGCGGGTACATGCGAGGTGTTAGAAAATGTGGATAAAAATGCGTGCACCTATCATGAACCCATGAAGACAAAAAATTGAATGTCGGTATGGATGCTAAACCTAAGGAGGCGATAATTGGGAATTATTGGTCCGATTCTGAAGTGTAAAAAATCATTGAGTTACTACGTGATTTTTAGGACTTATTTCCTAGGGGCTACCATGAATTAAAAGGAGTGCATGAATCATTAGGAGAGATGAATATTAAGCTTAAGGAAGGTGCACGTCAGTCAAGAAAATACCCTATAGAATGAACCCTAACCTATGTGTAAAAGTTAAGGAAGAAATTGAAAAGATGTTGAAATATGACATCATCAAGCCCCTAGAAGAATCAGAGTGGGTTAGCCCCATGGTCATCAGTATAAAGAAAGATGGTAAGATTAGGATTTTTGTGGATTACAGGGAATTGAATGGTGCATGTGTTATTGATCCCTTTCCTACACCTTTCACAGAGGAGATATTAGAAGGTGTTGCAGGTCGTGAAATCTATTCTTTTACATATGAATTCTCTGGGTATCATCAAGTCAGGATTGCACAAGAGGATCAAGAGAAAATGAATTTCACCATTGAATGGGGAAATTTTGCAAATAGTGTGATAGCCTTTGGTCTAAAAAACATATATGTTGTATTTTCACACATAGTTTTTCAAGCATTACAATATTTTATTCACAAATTCTTACATGTTTACTTGGATGATTGGATGGTGTATGGACTTGTTAAGGATCATTGTGACAATTTACGCTTAATGTTTGAAAGATGTAGAAAATTAAGCATCTCTTTAAACATCAAGAAGTTCTTGTTTACTACACCTTTTGGCACTTTATTAGGGCACATCATCTGCAAGGAAGTTTTTTTAGTGGATCTAGCTAAGGTTGTAGTTATTATAGGCCTAGAAGAGCCTACCAGTCAAAGTGAGGTGTGCAGATTCTTGGGTCACACTGGGTATTATAGAAAATTTATCAAAGGATATGCTAAGATTTCCGCACCCTTGGAGGAGTTACTAAAGGGAAAGGGAAATTCTATTAGGGAGAACTGCATCAAGTGCACATTTGAGGCATTGAAGGAGAGAATCACTACAACACCTATTACGTGTTTTCCCTCATGGAACCAACCATTTCATGTACATGTGGATGCCTTTGGCACGACCATTGGTGCGGTGTCATCTCGGCCTAGAGAAGGAATTATAGATTATCCTATCTATTTTTCTAGTAGAAATTTGACTCTGTAGAGAGTAGAATTATATAACTATTGAGTGCGAAGACCTATCAATGATCTACGCATTGCCTAAATTCAGAAAATACCTGCTAGAACCACCATTTGTATTTTATACCGATCACATGGCATTGAAATACTTGGTAAACAAGCCCATTTTACAGGGACGTATATGTCGATGGGTGCTCTTATTCCAAGAATTTGATTTCATAGTTGTGGTAAAACCAGGTAAAAGTAATTCTGTCCCAAACCATTTATCAAGAATTTAGTTAGGGGAGGACATGCAGACAATTGAAGATACGATGCCAAATGCACCTTTGTATAGGTTATAATGCGCACCTTTGGAATTAGAGGATATTATTGTCTTTTTACGTACATGTATGACACTAGACGAAATAAAAGCCTTAGAGAAGAAACAAATTGTAATTCATGCGACACCTTTTGTGTTGATCGGTGGCAACCTATACAAGTTAGGCCGAGATGAAGTATTGTCTGGTTTGTAGTAGAGCATGACCACACAAATATCATGAAAGAGGCTCATGGTGGTATTACAGGTGGGCACTATGTAGGTGACACCACTACGTGCAAGATTCTACTCACTGGATTATGGTGGGAGACCCTATACAAAGATTGTAAAGCATATTATAAGGCATGTGATCACTATCAACGCATTGGTAAACCTGGGCAAAGAGATGAAATGCCTTTAAGAACTATTCCTAGTGTAGAGCCATTTGAGAAATGGGCTATAGACTTTATGGGTCCTATTTTTCCAGCCACGCTTAGAACTGGATCGCTTGCTACATCATCACTTACATAGATTATCTTACAAGGTGGGCGAAGAAGTAACACCTACTAAGGATTGTACAACAACTACAACAGCTAGGTTCTTATGGGAAAATGTTCTTACAAGGTATGGATGCCTGCTGAGGTTGACAAGTGATAGAGGTACATTTTTTAAATGAGACAATCATGATACTATTGGATGAATTTATGATTGCACACCATAAGACTACACCATATCATCTTCAGGAAAATGGGACTATTGAGGCCTTCAACAAGATTTTGAGCCATACATTGACAAAAATTTGTGATGTTGGAAGGAAAGATTGGGATGATAAAGTTTTAAACGTGCTTTGGGCGTATATAACAACATACAAGAGGTTGAACAAGGGTACACCCTTTCAGTTGGTGTTTGGCACAGAAGTAATTCTTCCTATCGAATTCATGTTACCTTTTTTGCGTATTACACATACTGGAGGTCTAGACGATGAAAAAAAATTAGAAGAAAGAATTGATAAATTGATACAGTTGGATTTAAGGCACACCATAGAATGTTGGAGTCAAAAGTAGAAAAAGGCCAGGCAGAAGGCATGGCATGATAGGCACATCAGGGAAAAATATTGAGATGGGAAAAATGGTGCTTCTTTATGATTCTAAGTTTCTGCGCCATCCAAGAAAGCTTAAAGTGCATTGGTTGGGACCGTATGTTATCACTCATATACTTGAATCAGGCACTTGCCAGTTAGAGACACTTGATGGAATACAGTTACCCAGTTACTTCAATGAGAGTAGGTTGAAGCCCTACTATAAATAAGTATTCTTGGTGTTTGTAATAAGGCAATGTTGCCATTTAGAATAGGTTTTCATTTCTGTATTTCCTTCTTCATCGCTATGATTTATCAATTTAGTTTGGTGTTTTGTGTAATAAGTGCATTTGCATGTTGGAAGCTAATTACCACATGAAGTGTTTTTATCAGCAGAGGACTGCACATACCATTGGTGTGGGGTGGTTATTCACAAATGGGTACACATGAGAACAAAACTATTATAGCTAGTAGTTAAGTATGGAAAGGAGTTGTTAGAAAGGAGCTTGCTCTAAAATATGAGCATAGATTAAGATAAATGAGGGAATAATATAACGCGAGGTAAGAAATGACCGTCGAGATTACTGGGGAAGGTGTAGTAGTGAGGTACTCGAGTGCATGGAAGCGTCAAGAGAAGTTTATAGCCGAGAAGATAGGAAGGTGTGCTAGAAGGTTATAAATGGGGCACGAAGATGTACCGCACAAAGATTGTGAAAATGGTCAATTAATGAGAGGATTGTTGGTAGGTGAAGGAGCAATAAATGCACTAACTTTTTGAAAATATATATAAGGACGTGATGCGGGTTCATTTTTACCTTTGCGATCACAATTATTTGAGTGAGCTAAGTGTGACCGAGCCGAGCAAATCATGTTGAGGTGCGGAGCATTATGAAACCAGACGTGGAGAGAAGAATATTGCACAGAAGAGGCTTTTATCCCCATTGGTGAAGGGTTTGAGTGAAGCAGAAGCATTGAGAAGGAGCTAGGGCATGTAGTTTCAAGATAGGGCACACAGATTCAAGATAGGGTTTGAGTTTACTCATCATAGAAAACAAAAGGTGGGATTTTTACAATGCCACAAAAGAAAGCACCTACAGGAGGCACGAAAGGAAATAAGAAGGTAGAAGTTGAAATTACTCCCGAGAGAAAATTTTCAGAGATATAGTACCTGTACAGACAGAGTAATAGTCAGACAAGAGTGAGAGCAGATGAAAAATAAGTGACTACAACCACCGTACCACTGAAAACAAGGGAGAGTTGGATGCTTTATTGAATAAGAAGACTAACAAGTGCGGAGGATATGCTAGTGTATGACAATGCTTGGGAAAAATTACTTAAGTAGGTAGGAGTTTATCAGTTGTATGAGCTCCCATATTTTGGAAAATATGAACCCTTGAACCAATGGCTTATGAGCCGAGTCCATGAGGACTTCTTTTATTTCACTGGATGAAGGGTTAGGATCATAGTGGCCCTAGTTTTGACACTAATAGGATTGAAGGGCACAGGGGTAGACCTTGTTAGTCATCTGACTGATAAATCAGCGGTCATAGAAATAAGAAAGGACTTGGGGTATACCAAGGGTCTACATGGAATGGACATTGATAAACTAAAGAAGTTTCATGTGGTGCAGGAAGCCGCGCATCTACTCACCAAGTTGAATGACCAAGAGAGATGGTCATAGGTAAACACCATGTGGCTTCATATTGCAAAGAAAATGTCTTAGAGAATAGTATGTAACTTGACAAGCTATATTGTAGATACCATTGTTGAAGAAACACGCACGGGATAAAAGATAAGCTTTGGCGCTATCCTACTTTCTCTTGTATTTTTAGAAATTGGAGTGCCCGATGGGCCAAAGAATAATATCTAGGAGTACCCCTTAGAAAAGAAGTCCCTCGTGGAGAGGTTTGAAAAATATTTATGTGAAGGATCAATGAGTGGACCATTTAAGTAGAGGGAAGAAATGTGGTATGACTGACTTCACACGACATTTGAGGAGTGGCGCATTCCTAGGGAGCTACCTTTGGTAGTAGGTAAGGAAATACAGTTCATGATGTACCAACACTTCTGCATCATGTGGTTTTCCATAAGGGATGGGACATGGAGCCCATGGTGCAAACTGCCCTATGCCTTCACAATGCGCTAGTTCTCGGCATCATTTCATAAATTTATTGATGCACACCATATGAATTTCAACACAGACAAGGTAGACTGTGACTACCACACCCTCAGGAAGACATATGTGTATCTAGGCCAGACTTCCTACATTGAGAGGCCTATTTCAAACATCATAAGTATGAAGTGAGTAAGCTTGGCTAATGGGGATAGTGGATCCATACTCGTATATCTTCAACTTAAGCCTAGGATGGAGAATAACAAGTATGTGGAGAATGAGTTCATTCTCCAGGGCTGCCTAAGGGAAAACATACAATGGAGAACATGCCAGCTCCAAAGCCTACAATGACTATAGAGGTAGATGAGGAGGAAGAAGAACACAAAGATAGTGGAGGCTTAGATCATAGGGGCCGAGAGGCATACCACAGATGGAGTGGAGACTGAGCACATGGATACTCCACCTCAGGCGCAAGAAGGAGATGAGGACTTAGATGTGGAATAAGTCCATGAAGAGTGCCACTTTAAGAGGGTATTCAGAAGAATAAGGACCCAAGGCGCAAGAACTCCACATCCTATAAGAAGATCACCACGAATCTCCCCTCAGAAAAAGGTAACTGAGAAGAAGAGGAGAAAGCTAAAGCTGAATGAGGAGGCAAAGGAGTCTCTGCAGAGAGTGCATCTAGGACCCCAATGCTTTGTTAATCTTAGTAGCTTGGACAACTATTTGTCCTCACCGAATATAGCAACATTAGTTATGGGTAGTTTGGAGAACTATTCGTTTTGGCCTAGAATTTAGAAAAATAGTTGTTTTTGTCAAACAAATATTGTTAGGATAAAAACAATTGTTATTTAATATTGACTCCTTTTAGGTGACACCTCATAACCAAGGTTGTTAATGGTTATTGAGTTATCTTAATCTCGGCTGAGTTCATTTGTATTAATCTCGGTCGTTGATTTTCAACGAGAGTAGTATATAAGGGGGTCATTGGGTCATTTGTAACTAGGAAGTTTTTAGAGAAACTTGCAGTGTTAGCAAGTAGTCTTGCAGTGTTAGCAAGGGCACAGTGATAGCGTTGGAGATAGCAGTGGAGGAATATCAACAGGAGGATTAGGAGATTGTCGGAGCTCTGCTAGTAAGAGGCAAGCAATATTTGTATCTCTTGATTTGCTGAAGTTTAATATATTTCTCATATGTAGTACTGGTTTTCCCTACGGGGTTTTTCCAGGGACAATTGTCTGAAAATATTGTGTTCACCTTGTTGGGTATTTTTTATGTGTTTGTATTTGTGAAGTTACAGTTGTGTTATTTTCCAATATTTGTTGATCAAATAATCTTACAAGATAGGAGGTTAATAATCGATGGAAGTCAGTAGAGAGAGTAATAGATTTTTCATAAATGTAACTAGAAGATGTGGAGGATCCCAGAGATGAGGACATGAAGGATGAAGAGGAAGGGGTGAAGGAGGTAGAAAAATTAGAGCATGAGCAACCTCACGTGCATTATACTGCTCAGGACGTCGAAGGACCAACTCCAAACCTTGGCGCTCAGGTTCCTAAGGGGCCAAGAACAAAGAGAACAAGTGGAGAATACATTATGCTGAGTATGGGCTATGATGAGGACACAATAAAAATCATCCGCACCCATTTTTAAAGCATAGTGGACTTGAAGGAGCTATATGGGTGTGAGCTAATGGACCCATATGTGGCACTATATGTGTAAGGAAATAAATGTCCTAGTCCATGCGAGACTCACATGATGACTCGCCAAATTTTGATGTATGTGAGGAGTCTTATGTGTCAAGAAGAGTGAAGAAGGCACCTCAGAGAAAACACATGAGTATAAAGCCCACTCTCATATCTAATGAGAAGGTGAGAAATGCCTTGGTTAAGGTATCTACAGAGGTGGCACGAGAGGAATATCGATAAGGCTGCCACTATTAGAGCGCTACTTGAAGATAACAAGGCAAAAACGTAGAAATAATGCATCTAAAAGGAGAGAAGGATCTAGAGAAGAAAAATAATGAGGCCTTCATCAGCATGGTAGAAGAAATTGGTGACTATGTCCTGAAAGCAAGACCACATCTAGAGTCTAAGGTACCTGAGAAGTTTCCTTCAACTATGCATTATGTGTGCACATTAGTTGATTTGGTGCTTGAAGATGGACCGATTCAAATGCCAACGCTAAAATATCCTAAACAAGAAGTAGAGAGAGCAAGGGCCTCGTGGTTAGGAATATTTCATCTTATGAGGCATTACTCCAAAATTTACAAGATGAGATGAAGAAAGCAGATCAAGCTTTGAACATATGTGCAACACCAAAAGCGGTGATCAGGATCAGGACTATGATAGAGGATAATGAAGTTCTAAAGGAAATGAAGGATGAGACTTTAGGGCATGCAAAAATATTGGCATTAGTAAAAAAAAGCGTGAATCCTTTGCAATAACACAAAACCCACGTAAGGAGAGGCTAGATGAGATTAGAAAGCTCATAGCGCCAAAGTTGGATCTTCTGGAGGGAAGGATGTTTGCTATGGCCAATGTTGTCCTAGTACTATAAAATGAAAAGGAAGAGATAACCCATGACATATTGGAAGCCATCGCCACAGAATTTCTAGAGAAGACAAGAACCACGTTGGATGACTAGAAAATATTGGAGGTGAGATTAAAACATAATATCTATAGTTTATCCTCCTAGTTGAAGCGGAGGGTGTTCCAGAATAGAAGTCTATTCTTTGTACAATAATTCTTTACATTCTTTCCATTCTTATTCTTTATTGTTTGGGAAAATCAAGAGAAACCCCATTGCTGGGATGGTAATGTAAATTAGTGTGGGGTAATGTTTTGAGCACAAAGCATGACGATAAGGAGAGGGAACATAGAAGATTTGTATATAGGAAAAGGTGCATTTAAAGGCATGAAGGATAGGAAAGGAAATGCATGCCAGATAAGTTGATTTGGGACTTAGTTGTTTTCATGGTTACATGGGCTATTTTGGAGATAGGGTGTAGAGCACACAATGGGATGAAGACTTGCACGACACGCAAATGCTATTTTGGGCATGAGTGTCTACTAAGCACCTAGAATGAGTTTAATATAATAATAGGATTACTACTGCCAATTAATTATAGGATATCTATTATTAGCTCACTTGCATGTGTGCATATTATTGTAAAGGCGCATGACTATTTTTAGCATGCGACCTATTTTGGGAAGTACGTAAGTGGTGAAGGGAAAGTCCCCACCCCTATAAGTATGTATTAGTCTATGTAGTTAGGGAGAGACACTGAGACACTGTGTACGAGTTATTGTAGAGTTATGCCAATAGATCTGATGCGTGTATAAACTTATGGTAATGTTATATGATGTAAGAAGTTTCTATATTTTATAGTGTTTAATATAATGGAGTATATTGGGTGGATAAAGTGTTAACATGACTGTAATTAGTTCTTGTATGATCAATCTTATCATAGTTTTTTTCAATTCATGATTCCTTAAGATCTAAATCTAGTTATGCACTATTGAATGGTTATGCTCTGTAGAATTTTTGTGCTTATTATGGTTATGAATATGCTCTATCTTCAACACGCTAATGTCCTACACAAGAAAATATAAAGAGGGGCTTGGTAACTTTGCGCGCTTTGGGTGAGCACTCAACTCAGTTGAGTGATGTGCTAATGCACATGGGTCGTTCGTGGTGGCTTCTAGGATGCATTAGAGAGGAGGTACCTATAGAGATAAAACCCAATTCGGAGGAGGAGACATGGGATGAGACTAGAGAGGAGTCAAGTGGTGAGGAGACTAGTGATGATGAGGACCTGGAGATGAGTCGATGATAAGGGATTGGGTGGCAAGAGGCGGCGGGGCAATTCACATGGAGGAGGAGAGTGACTCTGAGTGGCATGACATTGTGTGTAGATGAAAATTTTGTTGAAACTATGAAGATGGGGTAAGAATTTCTAAAGAAACCCAAAAATATTTGGAACAAACAACTCAAATCACCATCAGATTAGAGACAAGCAAGAGCTACCTATTTGCATGCATATATAAAGCTTGAAACAAACAATCAACCTCTAAACATGACTATATTAGTTCTCTACTCCATGAAAGCTATCTATAAGTGAACCTATTAAAGCTCTAGCAATTAGTTATGTGTTTATTGATGTTTCAAAAGCTTAAGAATGGAAGCTCACCATTAATGGCTTCTCCCATTTACCTAAAGCTTTGAAAGGATTAGCAAATAACAAGTAAATAGCTCAAATAAAATATGAAATGACTCTAAAAGACTTAAACATGACCTAAATCAGAAATGAGAGAGAGAGAGAGAGTTCTTAGGAAAAGGTGGGAGGGGTATCCCTCTATTTATAGTTTTTGGATTTGAGAAAAGGATGTTTTGGATGCATGTGGGACTAAAAAGGAGTCAAAAAGTTGATTTTTAGAAAAACCTATTTGGAGGTGTGAACAAGATTTTAGGAAGCTAAGTGGCTATTTGGAAAGGTAAGATATTTGTTTAGAAAGTAAAATTCTCTTTAGAAAGTCAATAAGAGAGTTAATTAACGTAAACAAAGTTAATTAAAGGGAACCAAACTTGTAGAAGCTGGTTAGAGAGGGATTAACATGGTTTAGGAGGTTTAGAAGGGGTTAGAAAGGGTATTTTACCAGCGTAGTGTAGTAAATGGACACGAGATTAGGATAGTTAGTATGATCTTAGTAATAAGATCATGTAGACCAAATTATAGGTGTCTACATTTTCTCCTCTTTGAGGTGGCGTGTGCAACATTACTTCAAAGAAAGTAGACAAGCATAAACAAGTAGAAAATTTTGAAGGGGTAGAAGAAAAATTAATAGGATGAAGGATGCCCCCTCGAGTGTCGATGGGGTGATGGAGGAACACGATCGACGATCGAAAAGGAGGAGATAGAAGAAAGGGGAGATAGAAGAGAAAATAACAAGAAAAGGGACTTTGAGCTATCCGTAAGACATTTATATAAACAATTCTATTCATTATATTGTTAGTAATCTTCATCACCGGTCCTTATTAAATTACGAGCATGCGATTTAAAACGTAAAATGACATGAAAAGAAAAGATACAAACAATCTGTCCATGATTAAAAATCCAACTCCATGTAACATACATGAATGTAACGTGATACGAGAAGCAAACAAACTCACTTAACATGGAAATAAGTATAATCACACACACTCTAACCAACAACGTTCAAGATAGTTGCACAAATAATTTGTTATCGAGATGCAATCCCAAATGTTTTGATAAATGACAAGGGTTTAAAATGATGCCCCAATAAATTCTTATACGCAAGGGAAAGGATGGAGGACACTTAGGTCCGATGGAAAAGTAGTGTGTACAATGAAAAAATACAGCAACTTGTGCTAGAGTAACGACAAAGTAAACAATGTAGCTTATCTAAACGGTTTGGAGATTTAGAGGATCCATGAGTCGTTGTTTCAAAACATGTGGAAATGCCAACAAGATATGAGATGAACACCGTGCAAGAGACACAAATTTTAGTCTGCAAATGAGTTTATTACCAATTTTAGTCCATTTTCAAAGTGTTTACGATTTTTTTGGATTTTTGGATGATTTTATAAATTTTTAAATTTTTGATTGGTCAAAATAATTTACAAAATGTAAGAGCTCCTAGAAGCACACAAAAATGCTCCAGAGTGAAGAGAACAGCGGTCGCAGTAGCGAGTAACATGCCCCGGTGAGAAGACAAATGGGCCAACTATAATTTTTTAAAATAATCATGGCGATAGATAAAAATAGAAGACAAGAAGCACTTGGAAATATTTAAAATTGCCCCAGGGTGAAGAGATAAGCGCTAGGTGGAAAATAGTGCATGAGGATGGTTTAGATGATATCATATGTTTTGTACATGAGATATTTTGGTAGATGCTAGCATTTGGGATGATATTAGATGATATTGGTGTGGGGGATAGATTTTTGATCATGTGCAACATCTCTTACCCCCATTGATGATACGATACATGATGATTAGCTTAGTATACATGTATGATGTAAAATTTAGCATATATATATATGATGTATTAGATGATGTTATAAATGATGAATGATAGATGTGATAACAAACCTATGTGCAAAGTAAACAAACACACAAGTAGAAGTTAACAAAACTAAACAAATGTACACCTTCAAAACTACACAACAATATGCAACTAGAAATGAACTCATGCAAATTTTAACAACAGATTAAATTGGTATCCAATCTAAGTAAGTAAAATGAATTCTAATAGATGCATACAACAAATGATGAAAACATACCAATATCTTACAAGTATAAAAGCTTAAAAAAATGAACTCAATGCAACACCTAATTAAATCAAACGAGATTCAATTGAAGGTAAGCAAATGAACCATACTTTAAATCATACAATGTGAAAATATACTTACAACCAAAACTATACAAACCGTTAACTAAAAGCAATCTAATCACTACCTTGTTTTTGGCGGGACAACATTGATATATTTTCTAATGTTTTTGGGTTATCTTGAAAGATAAGTTTTCAAGGCTACTGTTCACATTGTTTTCGAGGTTTCCCTAAGACAATGTTACAAAGTTGGTGTAACTTCATTCCTAAGGGGTATTTTCTAAATGTTTAGAGTTTTATGCATCCTTTTTTTGAATGTTTTTGTATTTTATAATGTCCTATTTTGAAAGCAATGTACATGGACAAAGAAGAGTGGATGCTCCCAGCGTGATGTGGGAATATACAAAAGGCAGAATGCCATGCGTATATGTTTGAGAAAGTGGATACGAAGGTTCCCCAAAATTAGATGGGGATATACAAAGGCAACTCCTGTAAGTAGATATAAGAACAAATGATCCAGATCACGAATTTGCAAGATAGATTTGGTAGGGTTCCTAAACCTATCAAGGGAAACCAATCCTAGATAGCAAAGTGAGAATCACCCGTCTAGATGTAAAAGTAGATTGTGACCAACGAATCCTCCTTGAGTGCTGGAAACCAAATTTTACCTAAAGACCTACCAAATGCGCCACAATTACATGGTTTTCATACTTGGAAGACCTATTTTTTCTTTACTATTTTCTTGATTTTATGATGTTTTGCTTGTTTTTTCTTTGTTTTTCTACTTTTTAGGTATTTTCTGATATCGTGTCATGTTTAAGCATAGAAATGCTTGAGATGAATGATGTCCATAGGTTTTATAAGCTCTTCACCATCTGAGTATGCCAATTTATAAGCTCCTAATCCATATTTAGGAACCACCACATAAGGCCCTAAGTAGTTAGACTCAAATTTACCTTTCTTTTCTCTGTCCTCGACAATGTTTTTCTAATTTTATTTTAGAATAAGATCTCCTATATCAAATCCACGATGAATGATCCATTTGTTATATCCTCTTGACACTCGTGTTATGGTAAACCTTTAGGTGATTAAATGCTCTCATACAATTTTCATCCAACACTCTAGCAACTTGCATTTGAGCAACTCTATAGTCTTTGTCCTTATCAAGATAGTCCCAGAGAGATATTATCAGGGAGGGAAGCTCCACTTCCAAGGGTATGATGGCTTTAGTGCCATAGACTAGTGAATATGGGGTCGCACCAGTAGGAGTGCGAGATGGAGGTTCGATAGGCCCAGAGGGTGGGATGTATCTCGTAAGTGCCAATTATAGCCAAGTGTTACTTATCATTTTCTCTATGATCCATAAAAGATTTTTATTGGTAGCCTCGACTTGCCCATTACCTTGGGGGTAGACCACTTGAGATGAATATGGAAGTGTTGGCACAATGTTTTAACTATTTTATTCTTGAAGGATTTACCATTATCAATGACAATGGCAGAAGGGATACTGTAATGAAAATGAGGTGATTCATGATGAATTTGGAGATTTGCACACCAATGACATAAGTGAGAGGTAAAACCTCTACCCATTTAGTAAAATATTTGGTGGTGGTAATAATGTGGGTATGGCCATCTAAAGAAGAAGGATGGATCTTCCCTATGAGATCCAAACCCCATTTAGAAAACGACCAAGGTGTCGCAATGGGCTGCAAAGCTTGTGTTGGTGCATGTATCAAGTTGCCATATTTTTGGCATAACTCACATTTATTTACAAAATTACAACATTTTGCTTCCATGGTGGGCCAATAATAACCCACTCTTAAGAGCTTCTTAGCCAAGACCACTGTGCTCCACAAATACCTCTATGCACTTCCTTAATAGCGTGGATTGACTCAGTAACGTCCAAACAACATAGCAGATTCTTGTTGTAGCCACGACGATAAAGGGTGCCTCCTAGGAGGGTGTAACGGGATATACGACGGATAAGATATTTCTTCTCAAAATGGATAATGTCCAGGGGAAATGTGCCATCTTGTAGGTATCTAAATATAGGGTCATACCAAGGGGAGAAGGGACCAACAACTTCACATGCCAAACACGACTTTGGCATATCATATGCGGTACTCATAAATTCTCTACAAAGAAGGGAATTTTACTTGCTTGAGGTGGAATGTGTAATAGTGATCCAATAGTAGCCATGACATCTGTTGATCTATTGTGTGACCTTGGTTTTTGTTCAAAGATAATATGTATAAAATATTCCTTCAAGGTTTCAACCATTTTCTTGTATGGAATAAGATTTTCATCTTTAACCTTATACTCATCATTAACTTGTTTAATAATAAGTTGGGAGTCCCCAATGACTTGTAGCTATTTGATATTCCAAGTGATAGCCAACTTGAGGCCAGCGATGAGTGCCTCATATTCTACAATGTTATTAGTGCAAGGGAATCCCAAACAGAATGCTCTTGGAATAACCTCACTGTGGGAGTGATGAACACCACTCCTGCTCCTGATCTGTGGAAGGTGAATGATCCTTCAAAATGGACTTGTAACTCTGCATACTCTTCAACATACATCATCGATGCATATGGAAAATCCAAACACAGGTTATATCCCTAGTAGAAGGGCTTCTGTTAACTGATCAACCAATACTTGTCCTTTTAATGACTTCTGTTTAACAAACTCAATATCAAATTCACTTAGGAGAATGATCCAATTAGCCATTCGTCCCATAAGGGCGGGTTTGGAAAAAAGGTATTTGAGAGGGTCAACTTTGGATGACTGCTAGGCATGCCTTTTCAATTTGTGGGTAATTTAACTCATAGGAAATCAAGGTGTGACTAAGGTAATAAATCCCCCTTTCTCTATGGTCTAGGTCATATTGGGAAAGTAGTGCACCAATAGAAAATTGGGTAGCTGAAATGTATAATAGGAGAGGTTTTGACCGGGGTAGGCGGCATGAGTACGGGTGGGTTGACAAGGTACTATTTGAGCAAGTGAAAATGCCTTTTGATAGTCTGGTCCCCAGTTGAATGTAACATTTTTTTCAATAGATGTGTAAATGGATGACACTTATCCGTACGGTATGAAATAAAATGGCGGATTACCTGAATTTTCCTTGTAAACTTCTTAGTTGTTTGAGATTCGTAGGTGGAGGAATTTTTGTGATAGTTGTAACCTTTGCGGGATCTACCTCTATTCCTCTCTGTGAAATGATGAAACCTAGGAGCTTCCCTGACAAAATTCCAAAGACACACTTCTTAGGGTTCAAGCTCACTTTTTAATCTTAGAGACATTGAAAAATACATCTTAGCACTTTAGGGTGCTCTCCTCTTCTTTTGGATTTTGCTAAGATATCATCAACGTAATCCTCCATGATGCCATTCATCATGTCATGGAAGATGACTGCCATTGCACATTAATAAGTGGCCCTAACATTATTGATTCTGAAAGACATGACATTGTAACAAAATTTCCCCGAGGGTGATGAATGCTATCTTATGTTGATCTTTCTCTACAATTCGAGATCTGGTTATAACATGAAAAACCATCCATTAAGGATAAAATTTCATAACTAGTGGTAGAATCGACAATCATATCAATATTAGGCAAGGGGAAGTCATCTTTGGGACATGCTTTATTGATGTCACGGAAGTCGAGTGTAGATCCTTATGCCAACCGAAAATGGGAATATGTTAGATATCCAATTTGAATAGTCAATGGGTTTAATGAAATCAACAACTAATAATTTTTCTAGTTCTTCTTTGACAAGTAGTGAAATTTTGGGGTGCATCTTTCTCAATTTATGCTTGATGGGTTTGGCATCTGGGTGCACAACGAGGTTGTGCATGACCAAGTCTGGGTCCAAACCAAGAATATCTGCATATGACCATGCAAATATATCTACATATTCTATGAATAGTTCCAAAAAAAATTATGTTCTTGAGTGAGAGTGAAGTTCCCAACTTTATCATTCTAGGTTCCTCTATCGAGCCAATGTTGACACTGATTGTTTCTTCAACAAGAATTTTAGAAGTATCTTCCATCCATGTAGGATTAGGGGGAAGAGTAAGGTCATCCTCATTAGGTGGCTCATCACTATATTTGAATGAGTAAACCATTTCTTCTATAGGTTCTTCATTTTGTTTATCTACTAGTGCCTAAAAAAATTTGTCGCTATGAGACTTGCGTTTATTATTTCTACAAGGCTTATCTGAAGCATTCTTACTCTTTCTTAAAAACTTGCTATTAAAGTGTCTACACATCTATGCCTCTTCTCTAAAGTATGTAAAGGCATCTAGTTTGATAACAAAAATTTCTTATGATCCCCAGTCGGAATAGAATCCTTGAGTCCCATGAATTCTACAAATGCCTCTTCATTCTCAAAGAAATCGATTGAGTACGTGAAATTTTTGTTCCCAATCTACAAGTTTGGGATATACAAGGGTTACTTGGAAATTGATTTTGAGGATTGGATCTAGATAAGGTAAAAACAACTGAATCAAGGAATAGGTTAGTGGAGGCAAGATCCTCATAGAGGCTACATTGGGAATCTATGTTGTTATCTGAATGAGATGAGTCATCCTCACGTTTGAAAGAGGTGGCATCAATCTCAAAGGGTGGATTGTCATGAGGTATTATTCCAAGACCATGTTTGTTAGATTTGAAATGAGGGATAGGAATGGGTTCTAACCATCCTTGTGCATTGATACCACATCTAAACCCATTGTAACCCATGATGTACATCATACGATGGCCTTTGATATACTACGGATCTTGATGACATGATGCCATGGTACCTTCAGGTACCCTCCGATGGGATCTTCTAACATCTTTTCCTCAGATAGGAGACCACTAGGGATGAAATTATCCAATGGTTTAGGGAATTTATCCTGAGTGCTCTTGAATTGAAAGTAGGGTTTACCATGTGTCTGGGTGATACTGATAGATCGATATTAATAAGGCATGTTGAAGAGTGAATTGCTCACCTAGGCCATATTTTATAGACGTTGCCTCCCATGATGTGAAAGGGTTGACCAGCGAAGGAAAGTTTTATTACAAGAAGTGAGTGAATCTAGATCCACACGTTCCTTGATAGCTTCTATTTATAAAGGAACAACAATGTATGTGAGACATTCATAAGTTACACGAGAAAAACTGTGTAATGCCCTACAATGCGTGAATGGTTCTAGATCACCCTGAATGGTGACTATCTGTCCTTCATGGCACATCTTAATACACTGATGAAATTTTGAAGGAATTGCTTGCATGACATGGATCCATGGGTGCCCTAAGAGCATGTTGTAAGGAAGATCCAAGTTAAGGACATGGAACGTTGTATCATGAAAATTCGGCCCTACTTCCATCGAACTACTATAGTACTTGCTGACTCATGCTCCTCATTATCATAAGTTGTGATTGTAATAGTTTTAGCCCCTAGATCTATTTTTGAATGGCCTAGCTACTTAACCAGCTTCAAAGTGCAAATATTTAGACCGGATCCACCGTCTACAAGTACTCTCTTGATCTTATGATGGGTAACAACTACTTCTATGTATAAGGGTAAGTTGTGCTCTAAGTCATTACGCGAGATTGCAGTGTGATCAAAAGTGATATGATCATTGGAATCAAGGTGTGCAATCATCGCTTGAAGGTGCGCTGGATCTACATCTCGTGGAGACCGCTTAAATCTCTAGCGTTTTATACAATATATTTGATGAGCAATAGAGATTTTGAGGAGATCTAAGATTGATATCCTAGTGGTTGTCTTATCTAACTATTATATTAAATTGTGATGACATTCTTAAGGACATGTAGGGGATCGGTATGATTACATGAGCGGGTTACGTCCTATCTATTGTATAATTTTTTTCTAAGATCCTTATAATATTGACATGTTCATCCAATGAATGGATACATCCTATAAGGGAATCAAATGGACTATCATTAGTTGGATAAATAGAAACAACAATCCTATAGTCATTGGAAGTTTGTCTGTGATCTGGCTTCTGTTCTTCTTATCTGCATGGTTAGGAAAGGGCTCTTTGAAGATACCCATTTTCTCCATCGGGTGTCCAAAATGTGTGCGAGATGAAAAGTTTGTTAAACTATGAAGATGGGGTAAGAATATCTAAAGAAACCCCAAAATCTTTGGAACAAACAACTCAAATCACCATCAGATTAGAGATAAGCAAGAGCTACCTATTTGCATGCATATATAAAGCTTGAAACAAACAATCAACCTCTAAACATGACTATATTAGTTCTATACTCCATGAAATCTATCTATAAGTGAACCTATTAAAGCTCTAACAATCAGTTATGTGTTTATTGATGTTTCAAAAGATTAAGAATGGAAGCTCACCATTAATGGCTTCTCCCATTTACCTAAAGCTTTGAAAGGATTAGCAAATAACAAGTAAATAGCTCAAATAAAATATGAAATGACTCTAAAATACTTAAGCATGACCTAAATCAGAAATGAGAGAGAGAGAGAGAGAGAGGAGAGAGAGAGAGAGAGAGAGAGAGAGAGAGAGAGAGAGTTCTTAGAAAAGGTGGGAGGGGTATCCCTCTATTTATAGTTTTTGGATTTGAGAAAAGGATGTTTTGGATGCATGTGGGACTAAAAAGGAGTCAAAAATTTGATTTTTAGAAAAACCTATTTGGAGGTGTGAACAAGATTTTAGGAAGCTAAGTGGCTATTTGGAAAGGTAAGATATTTGTTTAGAAAGTCAAATTCTCTTTAGAAAGTCAATAAGAGGGTTAATTAACCTAAACAAGGTTAATTAAAGGGAAATAAGCTTATAGAAGTTAGTTAGAGAGGGATTAACATGGTTTAGGAGGTTTAGAAGGGGTTAGAAAGGGTATTTTACTAGCGTAGTGTAGTAAATGAACACGAGACTAGGATAGTTAGTATGATCTTAGTAATAAGATCATGTAGACCAAATTATAGGTGTCTGTAGACACCTTAGAGAGATCTATGATGGAGCGGGAGGAGGTAGACGTTGAGATGGAGACCTTAGTCTCTAAGGGTCCACTCCTTCGAGACAAGGGAGGAGATGAGGAGTTTGTTATAGGACAACGGGTTGCCTCAGGTAGAGGAGAGACACAACGAGACCCCTTAGCAGCCGCCGCACCATGCCGATGGACCCTACATGGGTGCCCGATTATCCAAGTATGTGATTTTACTCTTTCCTCAACTTTGTTAGTTTTAGAAATGTTAGTTGCTATGATTTGTATTTATTTTTTATTTTTGTGATTTTATAACTCGCCATTGTTTCTTTGTTTTGCAGTAAACACTGAGGAGTGGTGAGACCTTATTTGTTGGGTCTGCGTGGACACTTTGCTACTTCCCACGGGGAAGAAGAGAGCACAATTGCTAGAGGATGTGGGTCAACCTTTGTAGGATGACCGCCACACTCGATATTTTGTGCCTCTCACAGAAAGTGGTGGAGATGGTTATGGACATGAAGACCAAATTTGCAGGCTATGAGGTGGCTGATAAGGAGAGATCAATGATGAGGAGGAGCCGTAACGAGACCATGACTATTGGTCATTCTCATGGGCACTCACACAAATTAATGCACTAAGACTGTTAGAGCCATAATAGGAGCCTCGAGTTAGGTGTGCACCTCCCGTGGGTCCCATAGAGACTAATAGGCTATTGAGCCATTATTACTTTGTTGCCATTTTTGAGGCACTTATATGATTTTTTGTATTTTGGGCTCACTGTGAGCGTTTTGACCATGCCTAGTGCGTGATGGCATTGTACTCAAACTTATTCTGTGATATATATACAGATACATATTTTTGGTCAGTTATTCATCTCATAGATTTGACTTCCATTTATGGTTTGATTCACATGTGCACTCTAGATGTTTAGAATTTTTGGTTTTGATGCTTTTCAAAATGTATGCAATGGATGATGAATGCTAACAAAATGATTTTATTTTTGTTGTTTTTTTGCAATGCTGATATATGATGATGCAAGTACAATGTAATGTTGAACTTTAGTTTCTTTAATAAATTTTCGATACTTCTTATTGTTTTGGAAAAATGTGATGAAATGTGATATGATAATAGAACGAACTTTCCCCACTCCTAACCCCACACAACCAATAAGATGCAAGGGATCCGGAAGGAACACAAGTTATTAAAATTTGTTGAATGGAAATGATAAGAGAAAGAAAAGGATTTGGAAAAACCAAATTGAGAACCTACGACCTCATTCTACTCAAGTTTGCTACATAGTTTAAAATGTGAATTGCTTTCTATTTTATCTAGACTTAGATCCATAGATGGAAACTTGGTTGACAAAATCTGGTTTAAGGTTTTAAACTCTCTTGGAATTTGAACATCTAACTCACTTTGCTTTGTTTTTATGATTTTACAACTTCCTTTATTGAATGAATTTATTTTAACTTTCTAATTTGTTTGTAAAGACCCCCTACACCTTGCCCCATGCTACCGATAGGAAGCATGGGCTCATCACCAAGGACAAGGCATAGGTGAGTAAGGGCACTTATCTCCTTTCGCAACCTCGCGCCACTAGTAAGAGACACGGGATCAACACCAAAGGTTGGTGGGGCAAAGAAGTGTGTAATTTTTTTGTTAATTTGCATTTGACACATATATCTAGGTAAAATGTTAAGAATATTCTTTTTTCCAAAGAGGTGTATATGGGATAGATGTGACACCATGAAGCTTCTAGAACAGACTATAGGCAAAGAAACCTAATCTAGAAGAAATTGTGAGTAGAACCAAGTATGCAAGCCTTGGTATGGTTTCTATCAAAGCTTTGTCTTATCTTGCTTGAATTGATGAAATGATTCAGAAAAAATTGATGATATTACAAAATTTTTGAGGAGATATGATTTGAATGTTTTGCCAATATTTCTAGAAGTTTTTTAGGAATTAATGTAAGAATAAGCCCCTTGATTACAAATTTTAGGAAATGAGCTAGCAAATGAAAATGCAATGCGGAAGCAGTAATGTAAATATGGAAATGTTGATGGATCATGCATAATGTCTCTTTAGGTAAAGAGAGTTGATGGATTCGCTAAATTCCTCACCCTCTAGTGTACATAGGTGATATGCCCCCATTATTATAGTCTTCTATTACTCGATATAGACCCAACCACTTGGGCCTGAATTTCCTTCCCTGATCAGTCTTCTTGTCTATTCGATTGTTAAGTATTAATACTAGATATGCCTCACATATTTCACGCTTGTAGACTTTGTTGTTGTATTCTTTGAGCCATTCGGTCATGGGTTAACGCTATGTAGTTGTTCAACATTGAGCCTCGGTTCATCGAGGCTTTCTAATTGAGAGATTCACGCCTCTCGATAGCCTTCTTCTCCCAAAATTCCTTCTTGAATGGCTCAACAATACAACAACAAAGTATTACAGAGACTAGGTATTTTGACTTCAAGTGGTAAAACCAATTCGCACCAAATAGCAAAGAAAATGGAGTTGCCTCACAAATCAGTCAGCGTTCTTACTGATGTTTGATAGGCCCACAAGACTAGAAAGAGATTTAAGTGCCAATATCATTTATTCTCCTTGACATTTTTAAGGAGAATGGAATTTAACATCTTGTTTGTAGCCTCAACCTGTCCATTGGCCTAAGGATAATAGAGAGAAGCCGTATGGTGATTTATTTTGAACTTTTCACATAGTTCATGTACTTCCTCATTTTTGAAAGACGTGTCATTATCAAAGATAATGACTTGTGGGACCCCATACCTACAAATGATTTAGTTCGAATAAACTTAGTGATTACACATCTAGGTATGGTAGTAAGAGGCATGACCTCTACCCACTTAGTAAAGTATTTCGTGGTCGTGATTATGAAGTTATGGCCATCTGTTGATGAGGGAGAGAACTTCCCTATCAAATCTAAGCCCCACATGGAAAAGGGCCATGGTGTTGCAATTGGTTGCAGATCCTATGCTGGTATGTGGATATCATGGGAGAACTCTTGACATTTATGGCACTTACGCACAAAATCCACCACATCATGTTCTAACATGGGTCAGAAGTAGCCCATCCGATGTATATTTCGAGAAGTGGCATGGCCTCCAAAGTGACCTCTACATACTCCACTATGAGATTCATAAAGAATCTTCTCGGATTCTTCTTCATCAACACATCTTAGCAAAATTCCATCAAAGGCTGCGATAGAGCACTTGCTCCAAGATCACATACTTAGTGGCTATGATGTGTAGCCATCTTCTCTATTGTGATGTTTCCCCTTCAGGGTATGCATGATCCACTATGAAATTAATAATGTCAATGTACCATGGGCACGAGAGAAATAGGGGTTTGATTTCGACGTAATATATGCATTCATTAGGGAAGTCCAAATTAACTAGATCACCTCCATCTAATGGGTTGTCAATCAACATATATGTAATGATTTGTCCTTTGAAAAACTTTTGATTAACAAATGTTAGCTTGAAATCTCCCATTAGAGTTATAAAACATCCAAATTTCTTAGATAAGGACCCTTGTGTGAGAAATGTCTCGCAAATGATCTTTCTTGACAATGACTCTCATTTCTTGGTTAAGCATGTAGTGTCTTAACCGCTTTGTTGTGAAAACTATGGCAAGGCACTCTTTCTCTGCCTAAGTATATTATGTCTCATATTCGAGCAGTGTTTGATTGATAAAGTAGACTGCACACTCTTGTTTATCATCATCCTCTTGAGATAGCATGTAAGCCAATGAGACATCCATAGCCCGTGAATATAAGATTAAGGGGTGATCTAACTTAGGAGGCATGAGTGTGGGAGGGGATAGTAAGAATCATTTGATTGAATCAAATGCCTCATTGCACTCTTCCATCCAGTCACTACAACAATCCTTCTTCAACAAATTTTTTATTGGATGAATAACAAAGGTCAAATCAGGGATGAACCTTTGGATTGCACCGAGCTTTACGAGAAAAGACCTAATGCCAAACTCATCTGATGGTGGGATCATTTCCAATACTGCTCAGATTTTGGCTAGATCTACATCAATCCCTCATGAGGAAATAATGTACCCAATTAATTTTCCTCCATAACTCTAAAAACACATTTTTAAATATTTAGAGTGACACTTTGTATTTGATTAGACAGGAGAGGATGACATGAAGCACTTCAGGGTGATCAGAGTGCTTTTTGACCTTAGCTAGGAGATCATCAATGTAGGATTCCACAATCTTATGAATAAGATCATGGAATATGCAAGTGATGGACTGTTGGTAAGTTAATCCTACATTTAAAAGTCCAAACGACATGACTGTGTAACAATAGGTTCCCCAAGGAGTGAAAAATGTGGTTTTGGTATGATCTTCCTCAAAGATTTTGATTTGGTTGTATCTAGAAAATCCATCCACAAGGGACCACAACTCATAGCCAATTTTTGTGTGAAAAGAACATCGATGGATGGTAGTGGGAAATCGTCCTTAGGAGACAATTTGTTAATATCCTGAAATTCAATGTAGATAAAAATCTTTTAATTCTTCTTGAGAACAAGGACAATGTTGGATACCCACAATGAGTATTCAACTATTTTGATGAACCCCACATGTAGGAGTTTCATCACTTCTTCTTTTACCATGAGAGCCACTTTGGGCTTCATGGGCCTTGAATTTTGCTTAATAGGCTTAACATCTGGTTTAGTGATGAGATTATGAAATGCAATGTGAGGAGAAATTATCATCATTTCCTTATAGCTAAATACAAAATATTTTGAATGTTACTTGATAATTTTCATGTGTATCTCTATTTCCTCTGGAGTTAGAGAAGATCCTAACTTCAAAATTTTGGTTCCTCCTGTCTTGATGTTTATATCAATTGTTCCTTCAATTAAAGAGGCGTTACCCTCTTCAAATTCAGGTGGGGCTAGAGGTATCTCTAAGTTCCCCTCTTCTTCTACCTCATAGACCTCAAGACCCTCCATGGAGGAAGGTTCCATTGTGGGATCTCCAAAGTAGGAGGAAGAGTGAGGAATGAGAGAAAAGCCAATATTATGGTGAGTGGGATGTAAGTCTCGTGTAGGCATTTAGGTACCCTAGGATTGCTTCATCATTTTCAGCGTAGTCTAGGGTGATGGGCTTGTTCTCAGCTTCTACGTATGCCAAAATTGAAGTTGTTGGCATCTTGTAAACCAAAGGCTCGACATGAATCAAAACCGTAAAGATTGTGTCTTCTAACTCTTTGCTTGGAGTGAAGTGAGAAGCAAAGGTTGCAATGGAATCAAATAAGAGATTTTGTTCTTAAGGTATAGCTTCAATTGAAATGAAATCAAAATCCTTACTTAATTCCAAGACAATGGTCTTATAGAGTTACAGGTGTTCAGCCCTAGTCTGATACACTTCAGATACTTGATTTACAACTAGTTGTGAATCCCCTAAGCACCCTAATGTTATGAGCACCCATCCTTTTGGATATAATGAGACCAAGAAGGAGAGCCTCATATTCTACACCATTATTCATACATTCAAAGTTTAACTTAAAGGTAAAAGGCATGACCTTCCCCTGAGGAGAGGTAAGAATCATGCCTTCCCCAACGCCAAAGCAACACTTTGCTCCATCGTAATTTAAAGTCCAATAATTATTTGGGAATAATGACATTGGATCATCTTTGACATCCTCCTCCTTCACTTATGAGACCTCTACCATGCATACTTCATCAATAGGGAGAGAGTCGAGTCCTAGGGCATGTCCTATACCCATGGAATCAAATGAAGGATAAGGGGTAGGTCATTCTCCAACAACTCGACTATCTTTGTTGTTGTTCCTATTGACATTGTCTCAACAATTACAGTTTCTTCCTTTACAATAGGAACTCCTTCAATCAAACATAGTTTCTAGTTTTGTTGTGGGAACCAAATTTTCTTTTGGTGTTGAGCTTGTAGGTTTTTTTAACTAGTTTGTAGGAAGCTCAAACTCAGAATGAACCCCTAGCCTCTTCTTTAGATTAGCTAGATGTATGTCAAAGGGTTTTGGGTCACCTTGCACCATGAAGACCTTCCCTAAATGTAGGAATCTTACTTCTTGAAAAAAAGTGGATGGAATCACCTTTATGTGATTAATCCAAGGACGACCAAGGATCTTATTATAGTTGGTTTCCTGATCTATAATATAAATTTGATTAGAACCGTCTTAGGTCCAAGGGTGACTGAAAAAACTATAGTTCTAGTTGACGTCACTTTGAGGCTGTCATAGCCTCTCAGCGTGTTTCGTGTTGAGGAGAAATTAGTTTATTCACAACATAATTTTTTGAGGAAAGAGAAGGGGACTATGTTAACTGGTTCCCCATAGTCAATCATCACATGATTTACATAGTTATTGTAGATCCAAACTTGTAAAAAACAAGGCCGGATCACCACTACGTGCCATTTTAGCATCTTTGGGTATCTTACTGATGTCGAATATGAATCCAAAATCTCTTTCGGGTTTCCTAGAGGATACACATAAATGTTTATATGGTTTATCTATGCTTCTGGAGGAGGGGTGGCATTAATCAAATGCCCAAGACCTAGTGCTTCTAATATAATGGCTCTGTGAGCAGGGGAATTATTTAATAGATCCAAGAATTAAATGTGAGAGAAGGTCTTAGTTAGGTCATTAATCCAGTCATAAGATCCTCTTTGGTTTTCCTAGTGTTTCACGAATGTCATCTGATATAGTCGGGTAGATTAGGATAGGATGCGAAGAATATTCCTTGGTTTTAGTGGACATGTTTATTTGAGGTTAAGTATTGAGCTCTAAAAGACCCACTATCTTAGTCCATTGACGCCCATCCGATGGGGGTAATAATGATGGGTTTGATGAAGTCGAAGATTCTTGTTCGTTGGTTCCCACCATAATACCCTTATTTGATCCGTTGGGATTTAGCTTACTATTATTGGGTCGATTTGGGAGAGGACCGTTGAAGATCCTGGGTGGAATATTTTGAGGAAAACTGGTCCCATGATAGCATTTCGATTAGGAACAATAGGATTTTCCAAAAACATGTCAACGAAAAAGTTGTCTTTGGTCTCTAAGTAGACGTACAAACTTATTACAATCTCAACAAGTTTACGCATCGTGCCCTCGGACTCTATGAAAACCACAATATAAGTTGGGGTTGCAATCCCAAGGTCTCTAGTTTTTATTCTATTGTGGTTTTAAGTTTTGATTGTTATTCAATTTCTGATTGTTATAATTGAAGTTTGGATCCCATTTCCCTTGATTTTGAACTTGGCTTGGGTACCCACCTAGGTATTGACTAGGGTCTTTGGCTTACACTTGTTGAACTTGTTTTTTTGTTGTTGTGGATGGTTGACATCCACAACATTGACCATAGGAAAAAAATTGTTATTTCTTTGGTTATTACCGTTTACGTTGTTGTTGTTAGTAGTGTTTGCATTGGGGGTGCTAAAAATGTTTGGTTTCTTCGCTTGATCAGTAACACCATCAGTTGTAACCCCATGATTCTTGTTGAGGACCTTTGGTCCCTGATTTTTGTTCGTGTTATTAGGGTAACCAGAGTTACCTTGGTTAGGAGTGATCAGTCTCCCATTCATTCCATAGGTCTTGTGACCACTGTCTATAGTTGCCTAATCAATTCGGAGAGCACCCTCCAATACTTCTTTGTAGCTCCTCAATGGAAACTTCTGGAATTATTCCTTTGTTTCCCTATTAAGGGAGTGAAGGAATAGATCACAGATCTTTGTTTGGTCCTTGTTAGGAGTGCTTTCGAAGAATAAAGGACCTGCCACCATATTTGGATTAAATGGGCAATCAGACTCATTGTGCTCTTGTTTGATATAGAGGAATTCTCTAATTCCTATTATGAAAAGATTGTTCATGTCAAAAGATTTAATAAACTCTGACACAAGTTACTTGAGAGAATGTATCAAAGCCTCTATTATTTTGTAATACTATTCGAGAGAAATACCTTCTAACATCTTAGGGAATATTTTTGCAACAACCGCATCCCATGGGAGCAACTCTCGAATGGCAGTTACGTACGCCTTGATGTGCGCATTAGGATATCCTTCCCCTTTAAATTTTGGAAGGTGTGACAGAGGTCTTGGGATCATAACATTTCATATAGATAAGTCAAGAGGATATTTTAGATATTCTGAATATGTGCCTACTGTGTAAGACTCAACCATTGATGGCATTTTTGGGGAAGTGTAGGTAGAATTGGTTATTGGAATGGTGTAACATATACATTCGTTGGGGCATAAGGCATCCCCTATGGCTGACCATATGGGCCTGGATAAGAATACATGTCCCCTGTGGTGACTTAGAATACATGTGCATGTAAGGGGAGGATTATTTTGATATGGATGTTGAGGCACATAGCCAGGGAACGTTGCATTTCTAGATGGCATGGCATTTGAGAATGCACTTCCGGTTGGTTCCTATGGAGGGTATCCATATGTAGCATGGGTGGGCATACCCAAGGTGCTCGACCCATTTAGAAGGTATCCGGGGCTAGGAATGCCCATGTAAACCAAAGGACACAGTGCGTAGAGGCACTTGGTCATAGTTCTATGGGTAGAAAGGAATCTTCCCTTGCCTAGTATATGAATTATGAGTATTTTGGGAAATTTCCAACTCCTTGACCTTGTCCACCAGTGTCGAGATGACTTCACCTGTCGATGGAGGGGTGTTTTGTTTTGGCATAAGTTTTTTAACCTTTGCAAATTGTTGAGGGATATGATATCCCACTATAAATTGCTCATTGTTAATCCACCCCTCATTAGCAATATTTTCCATTGTAGAAGGGGTAGTATTTTTATTTTGGAGCAAGAAATCAACGTGTCCTTATGGCCTATCAAAAGGTTGACTCATGTTTTGGAAGCATTGTTCGCTTCTTGCGTAACGCACTAAATACTCCTCGTCTAAATGTGGGAGTTGGTCAGACTACATACTAATGGGTTGTCTGAACAAGACTCGAGGAGATGAGCATGTCTCTCTAGTAAAAGTCATGTTGTTAGAGCTTGAGATTTCAAGTTGTTGGGTTTGTGTAATTTGATCAATTTCCTCGATCCTTATTGAGGAACCAACATTGGTCCCCTAAGGAGGAGGAGTTTGAAGATGGGTGGTTGAATAGTTATCTTCCCATGTAGAAAGCAAGGGTGACTGTTGTTGTCTACCCATATGATAGTTATATGCTTCAAGACCCAAAATGGGTCGGTCGTATCTGTTGTATCCCGACATATTCGGGGGGTATATAAATACCCGCAAAATAATGGGAGAGAGGAAGATGGATGAAGAAAGTGGAAATGATCGAGACTAGCTCTTCACATTAGGTTCACCAATTTGTATGGAAGAAAATTGACACGTGACCTTCAACCGCACTTGACTCCCCGAGGTCGTGTCGAGGCGGTGATGTGGAAATGTGGATGACTAAATGATAATGAATATGGTAATGGGTGATAGTGTGTGGATAATTTGTCAAGGCAATGCAACACCTCTAACTTGTAATGGTGGGATCGATCATCAAGCATGATGAAAGCCTCTCTAACCTGGGTGGCTCAAATGGAGAAATCGAAAAGGATGGCAACATGAAGACTCTAGTCAATATCAAGCTCCAGAGATATCCTGTCTATTGGTTGTGGAATTCATGGCAAAGTAAATGGGGCCTCAAAAATATGTCTAGAAAAGGTCACGAAACAATCAAAAGTGAGAGGCACGATTCCGTTCAGCTCTATGGACGGTTGGTGGGTTCGGTCCAAAATGAGAGGGCTCGATGAGCTTATACATTTAGAACATTCAATTGTATAATGATATCTGGAAACAATGGAGAGGTTCGAAAGACTAACACTCTCAATCTAGTGTCTACGTCTAATTGGTTCTCAGTTTCATTCGATTGAGGAATTGTAGGGTCATAACCATAAACTCTCTCTGGTTTTGGTCCCTATATGGTCATGTAGTATGATCTAGGATCTAGGCCCAAGGGTGGTTAGGCAATCTATGCTCAGGGGCGGTCCAGTAATCGTAAGCCTAATTGGTTGCAACATTTAACACTTCAAGCTATTCAATCTCTCTCGGCGTATCGGGCTCATGTTCTAAGGATAAGAAGATGGAGTCCCGTATCTATGTTGGTAAGTAGTTCTGGTCTGCATTTGGTTTTGGGACCAATGGGTAAGAGCCAAAATGTTTCTCTTTTTGTAAACCTTTGTGTTCATATAGATCTCAAGGTAATCTATAATTTGGTTGATTCGACCAATACTCAAATGCTTTATCATCTTCAATGTTTAATATGTCTAGTTATTGGTTGATTCTTTGTATGTCTCTAGTTGTCTTAAAAACGTTGTACCTAAGGCCTTGATCTATGTCTGCAAGTGGAACCGCTAGGTTTGGTTGTGGTATTACTAGTTTGAAACTAAAATCTCTGGGTTCTTTGGGGCCCATAATTTTCATATGAAATGTGATTGCATCTAATTAACTAAAACAAACTAACAAAACAAATCAAATCTAAACTATGTTTTTGTATTTTCTAGAATATAAATGAAAAATACAAACGAACGATTAATCTAACAAAGGAAATATTTTTGGACTATTTTTCTGATATTTAAGAACAAAAATTCTAATCTAATAAATGAACCTAATACAAACAATTAACCAGGTGTAGCTAACTTCTTGTGTAAATGGTGTTAATATAATATTAAAATAATTAATTGATTGAATATTTCAAAAAAATCCTCAATCTTATCTCATAAACAAAGAATAAATCATAGTCTCAAAGAAGCTATTATCCTTACAAATTCACCTGACAATGTTGAAGAACACAATTTCTAATTTGATCCGATCTACGATGACTTGGTAATTAAAAGGATGAAAGAATTTATCTACTGTATTTGATATGAACTTTGAAATGATAAATTCAGAATTGATAATTTGCATGAATGAAGCAAACAACACCTCCAACCTAGATATTACAAGAACAATGGAAAATCTGGTTGTATGAATACTTTTCCCCTTAGTTTAGCCTTTCAATCTTTGTGTCCACGTGAGTCCAATGGATGGGAATGCAACAACATCAGAAGAAGAAGGATGTGGGAGCAACAACAACTTGAATTAGTAGAATGAGAAACACTGCAAGTGGAAGAACACAAGCAAAATTAAATTGAGATTGGCTTTGGCAATTTCCACCAAGAAAGGTAAAGCAACTTGCAATAACAAGAATACAAATTTTCTCCAGGTTTTCTTGCACACAAGCATGGTATTTATAGGAATTTAGTTGGGAAATGGTTGAAGCCATTTGGAAACCAAAGGAGGACATAAAAAAATTGAAGAGGGAGTTCAAACTATTAATAACCATCAATCACAAATAGAAGTGCAAGAATAGATTTCCACAAGGCAGTTGGGCCTTGGAATCATCTAAAATGGACAAGCAACGTGTCTAAAAATAGAATTTAAGTGAGAGAATTCCATGTCAAAACGTGAGTGAACTCTCTAGAAAATTCACACAGGATGCCGCCCTATGCAAGGTGGCGGTTGACAAACCGCCGCCTTTGCTTAGGCGGCACTCAAATGCCACTTAATCGAACGGAGGTTTTGACACTAAAGGTCAAAACTACTCTAAAATGTAGTGGGAAGCTAGGAAAAAGCATGCGAGGGCTAAGTAGGGATGTCTAGGCTACAAATATATACTGTGAATGGGTTTTGGAGCTCGAACATCTTCCGAAAGGATATGAATCATC
Source organism: Taxus wallichiana var. yunnanensis (assembly GCA_018340775.1). Taxonomy (NCBI): domain Eukaryota; kingdom Viridiplantae; phylum Streptophyta; class Pinopsida; order Cupressales; family Taxaceae; genus Taxus; species Taxus wallichiana. The sequence continues at coordinate 89,042,207 of CM031233.1, read as the reverse complement.
ATTGGGGACTTTTATAACCATTTTCTCGACAATGTAGCATGTGTAATTTTGGGTGCATATAATTTCCAAGGCTAATTACAACAATACTGGGAATAATAATTGACCAAAGATAAATAATGATAAACAATGACACCAAGTACTTGTAGTGAGGAGGAGAAGAAGACTTAGTGATATTCTACCTTCTACACTAATGTGGGTCACGTTGATGACTAAAAAGGGCTAGAAATGGTTTGATAAAGTTATGTCTCGAAAATGTGCCCTGAAATATACTCAAATCATAGCGGGTGTATAGTATGGCCATCTCTGTATATTTTTTTCCCTCTACACTTTCATTTCCTAAAACTTTATGGGTCCATGCACTAGTTTTTGATATGTTCTTGTTTACAATTTAGACCTTTGACATGGTGTGATGCTCGTTGTATAGTTGATTGAACCTTCCAAAACCATAGATGGTGAAGGAGTTCTACAAAATAAACATTAGGTGGGTTGTGGGAACCCCCGTGCACCGCCGATGTCGCCACTACTCGAAGAGGATCAAACCCCACATTGTTCTTTTCTAGCATGTGATATCTAGAAATTATACACCCATATTGATAATCACGACCTTGCAACAATGTGATTATACTTGAAATTTTCCCTAGCTTGACTTGTATTTTATAATGTGCCTTTTGTACTTTTAGATATGAGTAGATGGCTGCCCTAGAATGAGTATGTGAAGTATATGGAGCTCAAGGGAGCCTTGAAGTAGCTTTGTTTTTATTTCTCTTAATTTTTTCTCATTGCAATGCTAGGAGTCAAGTAGATGGAATGCCTTTCTTAATGTGAGATAAATAAATTGCTTATATATGCATTCTGGATCTAGAAAACTCATAAAAGGACAACTAGAAGTTTACCAAAGAGATTGAAATCAAGAAATTTATTGTTGGAGGGAAAGGGACCAAAGGGGATATACGGGTCCATATTGTATGGACATTATGGCCCTTTCTAGGTGTTTTGGTCCCATATGCATGTTCGAATGATTTGGGAATTAGAATTGTAATATGCGAGGGTATAACCATATTTGATGGAGTAATATGAGGGTTATATGAACACATATGTTGTGTGTGCAAGTAAGGATGAGTGAGACATAACAAGGGATAACATTATTTTCCAAATTGAAAAAGTATTGGCTAATGCGAGAGTGTTGTAAAATTGGTGTTATTACAAGACATGAATTACCAAAATGTGTGTTTACATTTGCCCACTTTAAGTATGGAATTGAAAATTGTGTGCTTAAAGGAAAATTCACTTGAGTGTGTAGACACACTTTAAATTCGCTCAAAGTGCCTTGTGATTGTGCTAGGCTTTTTGTGTTATGGTTGTGTTTGTTTTTCCAAGATGAGTACCTGTAGAGAAAAGCGTAAACAATTCCCATATGTAGGAAATCAAAATTCAGAAAATCATGAACTTAGTGTGAAACTAGTAAAATGTAAGTAGAAAAGTAAAATAAAGGAAAAATTACACCTAGTTCTTTTACAAGAGATGGGGAGAGAGTACCCCTCCTACATTTTCCATGGATATTTTCTAAACTTTGAGTTGGAGTTGGCTGGAAGGAGTTGGGGGTGATCAGTCCCCAAGTGGAATATGTAAAGGAGAATAGAAAGAAATGAAAATTCACCCTATATGGTTAAAATAACTATATGGGGAGCATTCGATTGCTTCAAATCCTTTTACCAAAATACGAGCAATGGGAATTCAATCCTACGAGGATAATAATCACCTCGACACTTCCTAAGATCCGAGAGATAAGTATGATTATAGATGAACACGAACACAAATTATTTGTACATGATGACACAATGTATTGGGGCAATGCTAGCTTGGACGTTCCTTTAGTGTCATCATAATCTGAAGTGTACTATATATTTTGTCATTGAAACTAATTAAAAAACTTGTAAATGTCCCTGAGAAACTATACCATTTGAGAAAATTATTGAATATGCCCCAGGAAGGAAGTGTATGGAATGGGTCATAGTGTTTGGATGATATGGTATTTTCTATATAGTTTGGTCCCTATGTATTTTTTGACCCAATTCTATTTTTGACCCATTTTGAACCCCGAAATGTCTAATTTCGTATTGTGTCATTTTGTTTCTTGATTCTATACTTCCATGAGGGTGAAATATAATCAAATGGTTTCCTCATTTATTTGGGGCACATGAGATTAAATAATACAAGTGCATCCCAGACAAGATGACTTGTAGTTGATGTGAACATGCGTTGTAGGATTCTGTGGGGAAAAACAAAAGAGGAGTGTTCATAGTGTACACCCTGTGGAACATACATAGTAATATAATAGAAAAATAGAAAGTTTTAGTAACAAAAATAAGAAAACAACATAGTATATGTAAGCAAAACTATGCAAAGAAACACAAATAAAAAAATCATGATAGTCAATATATCACATACATAGGACACTACTCAGAATGTCACAAGAAACTCAAGGCACTCAAGGCCAATGAGAAATAAAAGAAGCACATAGGGCATAACTTTAAAATAAGTGCAAACACAAAGCAACCAATGTAAAACAATAAACAAGCTATAGGATGAAGATGAGATCAGTTTGGAAGTGACCTACAAAAGATATACTACACATGAAGCACCCATTAACATGTTATGCCCTTAATCCTATATGTTACATTAGATTTGTATGGCCGACATGTGGCTATCACATCTTCTTATCATGTTGAATCTCTTTCATACATGTTATACTATCATTAATGGGTTGGCCTTGGTGATGGCCATAATATAGGAATAATATATATAGGAGTTAGGATGTATTAGTTGATCATCATATTAAACATTTGAGTCTTATTTTATGGTTTAGAGGTTGGCCCCTCAAAGTGGATAATTCATTCTACTTGCATATTGTGATCATTTATCTATATTTTGGTGTTATATTGTTGCTGATATTCATATATATCTAAGTAATTTCATTACAAGTGGCATCAGAGCTTGATCTCGGCTAGAAGCTGCGTCAAAACCTAATTTTTAATAATCAACTATATCTCCAAATTGATAATTAATTTCTCTATAATTATTTTTTGAGTTGTTATGAAATCAACCAAGTAAGATCCTCTCCAAATTTCAAGATATTTTGACTTGTTTTATAAAAGTTATATTAATTTTAGGGTTTTCATAAATATGTTGTATCGACTATAAATTGTGGATTTTTTCCAAGCTCTTTAGATTTTCAGGAAGATAAAAAAAAATTAGTTTGAGTTTGTTTTTTAATTTATTTCACGGTTGGTTGAATTCTTATCGAAATCTGAAACCCTAAATTTTGACCTTGATCCCTAAATCCTACTATTTTGGGGCATCATTGTAGTGCCTTCAATAAGAGGCATACAAATCTCATCACTCCGGGTAAAACTCCAGACAAGGATGAGATAATAGTTGAGGATTTGGAGTTAGAATGGGTAACTACGGTTTCCTCAAGGCTAGGGTTTACTCTGATAGACCATAGGGTAAGCCAACTTGAGTATGATTTGTGAATCCAATATGCGAGATGGATAACAAAGAACATGTAGAAAAGATTAGAAAATGATTTGATGATTTCATGTATCAACTCAATACAAATTTTAAGGGTCATAATCTTCTTCCAAATCAGCTATAACTTAATCATACTCATATCAACCAAGGTGGATATTTAGGTCAAAGTAATGGACAAGTTAGCGAGTGGATATTCAAGCTTGCCCAATCTAAATACAAGTACTCTGCAGGTTCGTAACATGATGCCATAAGTGGAAATGCATAAGTTTCATGGAAATGATCTGCTCAATTGGATTAACCAAATGAAGAATTTATTTGATCTACATTAGATCCCATCACGACAAAAAGGTAACTATACGACAAAAAATCAACATGTGACCTTCTTCGCACCTGACCTCTCGAGGTCGTGCCAAGACAACTAGTGTAGAATGGAAGTGGATGTGAGTGAGATGATGATGAACAATCTAATTGGGAAATCTTATATATTTAACACGCAATATCTAGATCTGTGAGTCTAAGGTGAAGAATGCTCTCCTAACACGAAGTAGTGTGATGGATCAATCTAATATAGTAGGCTGCTCAGAGACTCTAATCGATATCAAGCTATGCCAAGATCCTGTTTATTGGTTGTTGAACATGCGGAAATTGACCTGCGGGCACCTCGTATAGATTTCTAGACAAGGTCATAGAAGTGAGAACGAGAGATGTAGTGGAGCCACATGGACTACGGGCGATTTTCCGGTCTAGTCCAGAAAGTCTTAGCTTGATCGGCTGCTATGTTTAATAAGGAAAGTTGTGCAATAATGTCAAGTGGAAGTGGTGAAGATATGAATACTAATGTACGCAAACTAGTGTCAATGTCTAATTGGTCAGTAGGCTCATTGGGTTGTGGGACCTAAGGATCACAACCAAAGACTCGTGGAGGTTGTGGCCCTTATATGGTCATGCACATAATCAAACCTGTTGCCAAGAGCAGCCCAATAATCATAGGATTGATTACCACAAATTTTTAACATGTTTAGTTGTTCTATTTTCTCAACGTAAGTTGCAGGTGTGTGTAAAACTATCAAACATAAAATTGTATGAATGTTAGTTATCAATTCTAGCCTGTTGGGTTATGGGACCAAGGGATCACAACCGTACGTATTTTCTTGTTGTGGGCCATTGATGGTCATACAAAATGAAATTGAAATGATCCTGATAAAACAAACTAACTATAAAAGGAAATCTAATCTATGTTTTTGCGTTTTCACAATATATTAGAGCAAAACAATGAAAGCAAACTAATCTAATAAAAGTAAATGTTTTTGATCTTTTCTATTTTTAGCAATGTGTTCTAATCTAATAAAAAAACTAAAGACAAGTAATCATCCAGATGTAGCTGGTTACTTGTGCGAATATGTGAATCTAAATCTAAAGAAAATAACCTAATCTAATCAAAACCCTTCAAACCCTACCTCAGAGGTGAAGAACAAATCATGACCCTGAAAGAGCTATTGTTCCCCATAACTTCCCTATTAATGTTAAAGAGAAAAATTTCTAATGATTTGATCTACTTGTAATTGTCTAATCAATTGAAATGAACAATTTTACTACTCTATTTGATATGTAATTGAAACTAATGATTTGAAATTGACAATCTGACAAATAAAGCAAACAAACACACAATTCTAACCTGGATAGGTAAGAGCTTTGGCAAATCCGGTTGTATCAGTATCTGTCCCCCTCAGTTTGATCCTTTCTTTCTTTGTGTGTTCATATGAGTCCAAGGAATTGGGAATGCAAGAATAGTAACAGAAGAAGACACTTGAGCAATGACAACTTTAAGGTAGTCTAGTTGTAATGTAAGTAGAAGAGAGATAACACAAGAGATCTGAGCTTGGCTATGTAATTCCTAATAGGATTATGGTAGCAATACTATGCAAGATACACAAAAATTCTCAGGCCTTTTCTTGAACACAAGCATGGAATATATAAGAATTGGGGCTGGGATGTGCCTTCATGAAAAAGGAAAGAAGAGGCAGTTCAACTAATTAAATCACATGCAAAAATAGAAGAGGGAATGAGAACCAAAATATCAAAACTATTTTTAGAAAATTTGGCTCATAGACGCATCCTAAAAGTGAAGTTAAGTGAATTGTCACATGTTAAAAACAACATGATGGAATCTAAAACCGCTCGGGACGTTCACCTGCTTGGGTGGTGGTTTGAGAACCGCCGCCTAGGCGAGGCAGTAATCTGGCACTAAAACCAAAAAATTACATAGAAAGAAGTAGGAAGGTGGGAAAAGGTGCAAGAAGGCTAAGTAAGGATGTCTAGGCTACAAATATACACTACGAATGGGTTTTGGAGCTCAAACATCTCTTGAAAGGACATGAATCATCATTGGGGACTTTTGTAACTAATTTCTGACAATGTAGTACATGTAATTTTGGGTGCGTACAAGAACCATGACATCCTTGTAACTCAAACTTGACCAATATGTTCGTTGTCAATCATTATGTGCTCAAATGCAAAAGAATGGTATCGTGTCACTTGGATAGTTTTTATCAAAGAGCTATAATTTCAATATAGTTATGGCGTGTCAGAGAATTACTTTATCCAATTAATAAAGTTACAAAAAACAAGATCAGTCAAGGATTATGTTCATCAATTCCAAAACCTATCCTTACTTGTGGAGAATATCATGGAATGGAATCTGAATGAACTACTTGGGGATCTTAAGAACCACATTGAGCATGAGGTGTGTATGTTTAATCCAATTAAGGTTTTTGATTGTATTATCATGGCACGTAGGGTAGAGGAAAAAAACTTGTCCAACAAGAGGTAGAATTTCATTAACATCAGAGACTATAGCACATAGAAACCATCATTCCCTCGGCTAATTTGACTAACACCTCAACAAATTGAAGAAAATAAATAAAAAGGGTTACGTTTAAGCTGTGAAAACAAATATAGATTGATCCATAAATGTGTTGAAAAGAAGTTGTTCTATATTGAAGGACCTAATGAGGAAGAAGAGAAGGAAGAAGATGAAGATGTAAAGTTCATTTTCAATCCATATGAGGAGTTAGGATATCCCTAACCAATGATCTCATGTCATGAAATTTTAGGTATTAACACCCAAAACCCTCAAACTGGTTGGATTCTTAAAAATGTAGAGGGTAATAGTGTTAATTGACTCGGGAAGTACTCACAACTTCATCAATCATAAGTTGGTGGTACACTTGAACTATTTTGTTTATCTAGGTCTCGAATGTCAAGTAATGATTGCTGATGGGGGTACTTTTAGTTATTCAGGAAAATTTCATAATGTTAAACTCACCATGGGAGATTACTTGCTAAATAACCCTATGTATGTCATTTCCATGGGGGAGCATACATTGTGTTAGGAGTTCGATGGCTTACGACCTTGGGAATTATTGAGATGAACTTTAAAGTGTTTTCTTGCATTTTCCATCATAAGGGAGGAATTTTGATCTAAGAGGATTAAGATCAAAATCCCCATGATTGGTGAGTTCTCGCCAAATGAAAAAATTTCCAAAAAAGGTATAGAGGGGTTCGTGACACAAATATTTTCATTGGAAGCACGTCAGTCAAATGTAGTTATACCATCAGATATGGAAACAATTATAGATGAACAATCAGTTGTGTTTATATATATGAAAAAGGGTTTGCCTCAAAAAAAAGATACCATGATCATGCCATCTAGCTAATACCTGAGGAGCCAACGACCCAACATTAGACCTTATAGGTACCCATATGTACAAAGAGTGACATTGAGAAGATAGTACATGAGATGTTAGAAGCAGGAATTATCTGTCACAGTCAGAGTGCTTATTATTCTCCACTAGTGCTTTGGTACGTAAAAATATGACAATTGGTGCATGTCTCTTGATTATAGGGTACTCAATAGTAAGTACATAGTTAAAGATAAGTTTCCTATTCCTGTAATTAATGATTTGCTAGATGAGTTACGGGGTGTTATCATGGGGGTTCACTTAGTAAAAGTATGGTATAACATGTTCGTTTGAAGGGTATTAAAGAATAACCTTAATTCTAGTTTTTACCTCTAATTATTCAATTGATAATATCCCCTCCCGTTATATTATTAGAATGAAAATACCCCTATTTTTTCCATGTACCTTACTTCCCATTTTCCATGACAATTTTATTTACCCATTTTTATTTCTACCCTAATATATTAAAATGAAAAATATATCATATTTCTCACTCAATTTTTTTAGTATGCATTTTCTCTCGAAAGATAGTTTGAAGCCATTAAAGACCCATTACCAACTTCCTTATAAATGTTAAGCTTTAATCATTTATCAATAGTTCTTCAAATAATTAAGAAGATGAAGTAACATCATTTGTGTTGAAAAGCATACTCAATCCCATTTTTCTACCATCTTATTATTTCTTAATTGAGCTTTCTTTATTCAAAAGAGATTATAATTTAACTTTTTGACCACACTCCTTAAATTACAATTTTAAGGTATGTAGTTTTAAAAACTAGGATTCAAATGTTTTAGTTTTATATTAAAATTAAACCTTCCTTTCCTTTTTCCCACCTCTCTAACCTACCCCCAATACCTGATTCAAAATATTAATAAATTAAACCCTTTCACCCCCTCATGTCTACTAGTATATTGACTTTACTTTTATTAATTTTAATTACCTCAATATGAACTCATGTGCTAGGATATTGCCTAGCTAATGAACCCCATGTGGGTGTTGTTTACTTTAAAAAACTTTATCTCCATTCTAGATATCATCAGATCAAAATTAGGGATGAGGATGTTCATAAAAATCCTTTAGGACACATGAATGCCATTATGAATTCTTAGTAATGCCTCTTAGTATTGCAAATGCACCCTCTACATTTCAAAGTTTGATGAATTTTATCTTTAAGCCACTCCTCATGGAAGTTTGTTTTAGTGTTTATTGATGATATACTAATATACATCAAAACATGGGAAGAACACTTGCATCATGTAAATAAGGTATTGGAGACTCTTGAAAAACATCAAATTTATGCAAATCCCCTTAAGTGTTCTTTTGGAGTCAAGCAGGTTGAATATTTGGGTCCCATCGTCTCTTATGAAGGTGTTAAAGTGAATCCTAAAAGATATAAGCAATGCTTGAGAGGAAGGTTCTAAAAACCTAAATAATCTTCATGAATTTTTGGGGCTTACAAGTTATTATCGTAGATTTGTAAGGAATTATGGTAGCATAACATCATCGTTAACAACTTTATTGAAGGAATATTTACATTATAATGAGGAAGATGCCAAAGCATTTGAGAAGCTAGAGGAGGTCATGTGCATCACTCTAGTTCTAGTTACTCCATATTTTATAAAATATTCATTTTTGAATGTGATGCTTGAGGGGTATGGTATGGGGGTAGTACTCATGCAAGAGGTCATCCCATTACCTTTAGAGTAAATCAATTAAAAGGTAAGAATATGTAAAAACCAGTTTATGAGAAGGAAATGCTATCCATACTTAATGCAATAAAGTAATGGAGACCATATATAATGGGAAAAAACTTCAAAGTAAAGATAGATCATGATAGTTCTAAATACTTCTAAGAGAAATGCTTATCATTTTAAGAACAAAAAAATGGGTCTAAAAAATTTTGGGTTATGATTTTGAGATAATCTATAAGAAAGGGAAGGAGAATGTAGTTGTTGATTCTCTTTCACAAAAGGATGAGTCAGCTAAGGCATTATTGTGTGCCATATCTATATTACATGAAGATTGGGTCAAGGAGGCAAGGTTTGAATGGTGAGATGACCCAAGTACACAAAATATCATTCAAAATCTCCAAAAATATCTAAGCATGTCAGAAAAATTTGTATGAAAAGTGGATGCTTTATGGTACAAGGATGGATTACACCTAGATGTATGAAATAAATCCTAAAAAATAGGGTTCTATCTGAGCTCCATGCTTCTCAGTAGGGGGCATTCTAGATTTTTGAATCCTTATCATTGAATCAAGCAAGATTTATTTTGGGAAGGGCTAAAAGGGGATGTCTAAAAATTTGTGGTAGAATGCATGGTTTGTCAGCAAAATAAGGGTGAAACAATTAAGTCCCCAAGTATTTTACACCCTCTATCTATTCCTAGCCAGTGGTGAGAAGAGGTTTCCATAGACTTCATCGCAAGTTTCCCTAAATCAGAAGGAAAAAATGTAATGATGGTTGTGGTGGATAGAATCACCAAATATTCCCATTTTTGTGTCTTGTCATGCCCATTTTTCGTAAGTACAATAACAACAACCTTCATGGATACGGTTCAAAAGCTAGACAGGACACCAAAGATTATAGTAAGTGATTGAGAACCTATATTTAATAAGTAAGTTATTATCTTGATTTGTTTTCTTGTTTGGGTACTCAACTATCTCCTAGCTCTTCTTATCATCCCCATTTGATGGAAAATATGATGTGGTAAACAAATGCTTGGAATGATATATTCGTTGCTTTACCTCAGATAAGCAAGTGAGATAGGTCAAATGGCTGCCACTTGCAAAATGGTGGTATAACACTTCTCTGCATATGTCACCTAAAATGTCTCCTTTTTTGGAATTATATGGGTAACATCCACCATCCATCACCTCATCCTTGAGAGGCCAGCTAAAGATTAGATCATTTAAAGATCATATTAACCACCAGCAAGAGGTAATTTCTAGTCTAAAGGAGAACTTGGCCATGACACAAAACTGTATAAAGTAACAAGCTGATCAACATCACACTTAAAGACATTTTGAAGTTGCTGATTGGATTTTGTGCATTTAAAACCATAGAAGAAAATTTATTTGAAACAAAAAAATGAGGGCAATAAGCTTTCACCTAAGTATTATGGCTGTTATCAAGTGTTTTAGAAGATTAGTCTTGTAGCATACAAATTAGAACTTCCCTGTAACCAAAACACATATAGTCTTCCATGTTTCTTTCTTAAAGAAGGTAATCAGATAGAAGGTATCATCCTAGACAATGTTTCCTGAGCTCAATAAGGAAGGATGAATCATCTTGGAAGCTGGAATGCATCTTTCAAAAAAACACTAAAGGATTGACGACAAGGTTCATTATTGAGTATCGATCAAGTGGAAGAATCTAGATAGTGAAGATGCCACATGGGAGGATGCAACATTCCTACAACAACATCTAGATCTTCTCAACATTGGGGACAATGTTTCTCTAAAGGGGAAGGGCATGCTACGCCCTTAATCCTATATGTTACATTAGATGTGTATGGTCAAATTGTGGCTATCATATCTTCTTATCATGTTGTATCTCTTTCATATATGTTATAATATCATTAGTGGGTTAGCCTTGGTGATGGCCATAACATAGGAATAATATATATAGGAGTTAGAATGTAGTAGTTGATCATCATATTGAGCACTTGAGTCTTATTGTATGGTTTGGAGGTTTCCCCCTTGAAGTGGCTAAGTCATTATACTTACATATTGTGATCATTTCTCTATATTTTGGTTTTATTTGGTGTTATATTGCTGTTGATATTCAAATCTATCTAAGTAATTTCATTACATAGCATGCTACAATAATATATCATATGACACGACGTATGTAGTGAGTGAATGACGTGAGTAAAATTAGAGTAGTAAATATTGGAAAAAGAGCATTTGTATGTGAGAAAGTGTAAAAAAATGGCTGCCCTCGGTAAGTGTGGAAGAAATTGTAAAGCACGGTGCTAAGAATCTTGCATCATGTAGAAATATTTGTGTAGCCCTCATTCAACTCGTAGTACCACATGAACACACGTGTATAGAAAAATGATATAACATACTATGAATCAAGCTAAACATGATAAGTAAAGTGTGAAATTAATAATATCAATGTATAATAAAAACTACCAAGCAAGAGTAATGCAATTTTTTTGGATGTTTGTATATTATTTGAATGTTTTTGGATTTTTAGCCCCCTAAGAGTATATATGAAAACTCATTCTCGAAGAGAAGGAAGGGTTATTTTTGGATTATATTACCTTTTTTGTTTGAAAGGAACAATATGTTGGTATGAGGGATTTAATATACCTCTTCCTAGGCTATTCCCTTGCACATGGTAAGTCATCTCACTTAGGTGAGGTCATAGGTCTCAGTGTCTTTAGGAGCTATGAGAAATTCCATCATAGAATTTGACATATGCATCTTTGTGCATCATTGTGTCATACAAGAGTAACTTTCCCTTTTTGGAATGTAACTCCTTTCTCTCTTTTGGAGGTATGATTGGTCTTACATTGAGATTTACAAAAACTCCTATTTATACCTTCTTTTATGATATATGATAGTGACCAGACATTTTTCTTGTATGCACAATTTTATGGTGTTTGAATTCTTACTTACTACTTGGAGCTACGTCATGGTTCTGTTCAAGTGCAACTTAGTTGATGTGTGTGCCATCCCACTTGCTTCTTGTTCTCACATTCTCTCACATGGTATCAGAGCACATTGTTGGGATTCATGTTATTCATCGCATCTATTGCTTGCTTACACTCGCTTTCATGGTTTTACTAGTTTTATGTAATTTTTCAATTCATTTTGGATTTGTGTTTTACTTGAATTAATTTGGTTTTATCTTAGTTTTCATGGAGTTTGTTGGTTTTGTGATGTTTCTGGTACATGTGCAGGTTACCTTTGGAGTTTGGAGTCTTTTAGGATTTTCTTCGTGAAATATGGTTGTCTTTGACTAAACATGGTGGAAAATTTCTTGTGTTGGAGGTATTTATGGTTTGCTATTTTATTGGAAATTTTTAATTTTTATGGAATTTTTCTAGCTTTTCCCTATTTTTACCTCCTTCCCTGGTTATTCTACCTTGCTTCCTTCATCTCCCTTCCTGCTCTATAATCACCCAACTCATTCTTATCCCACGGAGATCATTTTTGGTCCTAACTTGTCTTAGTGAGATGAGTTACCCCTCCTAAGCTCATTGAAATTTTCCACCTTCCAACCCCCTGTCAAGTGGGCTTACTCCTCATCGAGCTCTAATAGATCTATCTCCCGATTTCCTTTCCTCTTCGCTCATACAACCCTATTTGAACTCACCCATGAATTATTCAAGCTCCTTGGTTCGTTGATGTGAACCTTACTTTGGATTGAGCTAAAGCTTTCCCTTTTGAGCTCATGTGCTACCTCGATGTGCCTCGTCATGGTTTTCTGCACTCACCATGTTCCCCCGATCATCTGGTTAGCTCCTCTCTGCCTCGGGCCTTGTCTCAACCCCTTTGTGCCCATATACGGATCTCCCCCTACTCTCTCATCTCATCATGTCTAGTTTTGGCTTGCCTAAGCTGGTCTTTATCAAGTTCTGTCTCGAGTTGTCTCCCTCACCGAGTCTTCTGCATCTCGACCCAGGCACGGGTCCTCATCATTTCTTAAATGGTTGTTCCATGTGAAACAACCTTTGGACCTCATCCTTCTCGGTCATTTTGTTCCCACGGATCTCCCTATGAAACCCGGTATGTCTTGTCATTTAATACCCCCACCATCCTACTTTGTGTGCGTTAATTTTCTCTTTTGATCTACTCCCCACCATTGAACCTACCCTCCCCGCCAACCTCTAATCACATGCCATATGACCACCCAACGTCCTCTTATGGACACTTTGACCACCTTTTAAAACCATTTCCCTCATTTTTTGAGCAGATCCTCTTTTTATATAATACATGCCTTTTAAACTTAAGTTATTATTTTATACCATAGCCTAGTTTAATATCTTAGCATATTTCTTTTAATTAAAATTATAGATTTCTTAATAGGAAGGAAATATATTTAAAGGTAGGTCATTTAAGTAATTATTAAAGGTACCTAGTTTTTATTTTTAAATTCCTTTTAAATTTTTAATTATTTTTAATAATTAAAATTAATAGGAAAATCTATTTGAAAACTAGTGTTTTACGGGTGTTTTTGCCTCTAACTATTTTTTGGAAGTGTGTAGCATGTTCGGTGGTTTGTAGGCCCGTTTTGAGTTTTTTTTTCCTTTTTTTGGAGTTCATTTTTACGTTTTGGGATCCTTTTAACTCGTTTTGGATCAGTTTTTTCATTTAGTGCTCTTGTTATTACTTATGGGCTAGTGAGAGTTTCTACCACAACCTTGTATCAAAGGATCCCCTTATGTGACATGAGACATTTTTCTCACACCAAACTTTGTTTTAGCCCCTTTTTGCTTGCTTTCACCCTTTTGTGCTTGTTTATGGTGTTGTTCCTCTTCTTTCAACTGAAACTTACTTGTGGCCTCCAATTTTGTGTGATTTCTCACCTACTACAAAGTAAGTGGCCAATTGTTTCATGTTGCATAAACATACCTTACTGTAACCAACGCATTGTTTATAAAGTACCACAAACATGGGGGTTATCATTGTTTTGGGGTGTTGTCATTATATGTAGATGCATTCTTGGTTGAGTCTGACATCTTGCAACCTTGTGCGTGTTCTTTCCCCTTTATTTTCTTAAATTTCAAACACATTTTCATCCGAGTTGACATATATTTTAGCATTTGTTTCCTTGTGACTCTTATGCACTTTTCTCTTTTTATAGATCCACCGTGGAGGATGTCCTTTCTATATTTGAGCTTTGCAAGATTTCCTCTCATCTTCCACCATTACTTCTTAGTAGATATAATTAAGCATCATGACATGCTAGCATGGAACATTACCTTACTCATAAATGCCTTTATCCTTTTTTGTATGAACAAGTACCTACACCCACTGATCCTTATCATCTTGAAGACTGGCTCAACACTTGTGATTAGGTTTATGGTCATTTGTTGACACATGTTTCAGGATTCTCCACCATAATGTGGCATACGGAGTGTCCTCCTACGATTTTGATCATTCTTGAGTCCTTATTTGGTGACCATTCCAAGATTTTCATTGTTGCTTCTTCTTCTAATATAGTTGTTTCCTCTCCCAATTCATGTGATGATAGTTCTCCGACATAGATTTGTATTTTCTTTTTCCTAATGACGAGTTTTTCTCTTCTAGTTTTCTTTGATAAGAGTAATGACGAAGATACCTTTCTTCCCTCTTTTATCCACCTTTTAGATACTTTTTAACCCCCTCTTTACCCATCATACATCAGACAATCTTGTTCTCACCTCATACTTTCATTGCATCTGCCTCCATTCCACAGCCAGTGTGTGAACCTTATTCCAATAATCCTACTTCTTGTGTTGATGATACATACCTATCAGACATTGCTCTTCTATTTTTTGAACAATCTTTTTAGGAGGAGTATTTGTAGGACCTTAGTTGTATCTCTGCAGTTCCTACTTGTGTTGCAATATAGGGAGTTTCTCTTCCTTCTATAAGTGTTTTAGAGGAGTCCTTCATCTCCTTTGTTGGGAGTGCCCCTTCTCGTACTTTTGTCACTTCCACTATTTTGGAGACCATTACTAATCCACCTCTTCTTGCAGATCCTCTTTCTATTGTTGTGGGGGTTTTACTTCATATGGACATTCTTTCGACAAAGTATAAATTTCCCTACTCTAACAGTTATACTCCCATGACATTATGTTTAGTTCTTGAGAACCTATTTTATAGACCTATGTCACATTTAAGTGGACCAAATTTAGAGTTATTCATATTGACACCTTTGGTTTCCTTCGAGAAAGGGTAGACTTCAAACTCCATTTCTATTCTTCCTAAGGGTAGAAACTTTGTTCGATGCACGGATGTAACTTCTTTAGTCTACGGGAGTAAGACCATATCATCAAAACTCTTCTTGGAGACTTCATAGAGTTGCAGATTTTACATCGGTTGTAGCCTTCTTTTTGAACCCTTCAATGAGGTCAAGTATCCTTACTTGTGATCTCGTCTTGGGTGAGGTCCACTGCAGCTTCACATTTTCTTTTCTCATTTTTCTCTTCTCGTCTTCTTCTTCTAAAAATATTGTCATTTATACACATGTACCTCATTAGGCCTTTAGTTGTCGGGACCCATTTGAAACATATTTCTTAGGTTGTTTAGGGGAGTCTTCTATCTCTTATAAGTGGATTTTTTCACCCTTAGTTTTTATTCCATTACTTGAGATCCTTGTTGTACATGGATACCTCTTGAGTGTATCTTCGGAATCCATTTCTTCTCATTTTTGACTTTCCATGCCTCATCCTAAGTTATGATGAAGGGGGTGTTGGTGTGAGGGATTTCATCTACCTCTTCCTAGGTTGTTCCCTCACACATGGTAAGTCATCTCACCTTAGGTGAGGTCATAGGTCTTAGGTGTCTTTAGGATATATAATAGGTTGTGTAATATAATATGTAATACACATTAATGCGTCACACAAGAGTCATTTTCCATTTCTGGAATGTAACTCCTTTCTCCCTTGTGGAGGTATGATGGGTCTTGCATTAGGAGTTACACAACACTCCTATTTGTACCTTCTTTTCTTGATATATGAGAATGAGCATACCTTTTTCTTGCATGAAAAATTTCATGGTGGTTTAATGATTTCTTACCACTTGGAGATATGTCACGATTACGTTTGATTGTAACTTGGTTAATGTGCGCGCCATCCCGCTTGATCCTCATTCTCAATTTCTCTCACACAAGATTGCATCTCTTTCGGTTTGAAGGATTTTAAGTTTTCATATGAATAGGAAAGGATGTTTATATACTTTATTAGAAGTTCAACATACCTCTTATGTTCTTTTGACAAGAAACACTTACCAATATTCACCATGTCTGATTGTTCTTGAGTGCCAATGTTAACCTTTTTATAATCTATGAAATTTAAAGCTCTGTTTTGCATATCCTTCTTGATGAACCCATTGTGTTTGTAAAAGAGATATTTGAGTGAAAAAATACCCTTAAGGATCTTATTTCCCTTTAATTTTATCATCTCCTCTACTTAATCTTTAGACCTGATCCCTTTTTCACTAGATGGATAAAAATATTCTTGATAAGTTGACTCTCTTCCTTCAAAATAAAGATTATTATAATTATTTTATTTCTTTAGAAAGGTTATGAATTTTTGATCATCATTAAAAACCTGCAAATTTTCTGAGTTATTAGGTACACTCGGTTAAAAAATATTTTCGTTAGTATGTTTTTCTTTTCCAAACTTGGGATGAGGGTTCATTAGGGAACTTGATGCATTTAGATAATTTGCTTTGTCATTTTTATTCCTTAGTATAGTTTTGATTGAAAAGTCATAAATTCTTTCAATGAATTCCCACACTTTATTTTTATAATGCTTTAGATGATTATTCTTCTTTTGGAATTGATTTCAAACTTGCTTCATAACCAATTAAACGTATCACCGTGCTTATAAATTATTCATTCCTTTTTATATGGCAGCTTGATGGAAAAGTATAAAATATTTGTGTTATGAAGTGTTATTTGTGTTAGAAAAATGAAGGTTGAATGAAAATGGTAACATCACTTTACTTGGTGAAAAAATCACTACTCCCGCACCAAATCCTCTTGAGGAAAAACTTCCATCAAATTCAAGACTATATATATCATTAGTATTTCCTTCCATCACTTCAAGAGCTTCATATTCAATTACGAATGTTATCGGATAGTTTCAAATACTCACATATTCATATAGTATTTTTACATAAGTATCATCTAATTTTGTGATAGTATATTTGGATTTGGATTCGAGTTCCAACTTTTTAATCTCTCCTAAAATGGGATTCATGACATAGAACCAATCCATTTGAATTTATCCCCTAATATTTGTACAAAACTTTCTACTAAGTAGCATTCCATATGATGTTGGGATATATGTTAACAAGGTAGTCAATTTCATTGTATTTTTGGGTAAGAAACTAAGGCTACTGCTGTCCAAAATATCTCCCTACATTATTTTGACAACTCGCATCCCTATTATGGTTCTAAAGCTCAAATATTGAGGGTTGTGCACACCTTGTTTTCCCCCTTAGCATAATTTCATTGGTTGCGATTCCTCACATGCCCTTGCGCTCTCTTTTCCTTTTCTCAAGTGCTTTCCACTTTCCTTCTCCATTCCTTTATCTTCTTTCATTTCCCTTGTGCACACTCATCACGCATCTTCCTTATTCTCAATAGTTCATGTACCTTGCACGTGCACTCTCTGAATTGCTTTCCAAAATGGCTAAGTCCCTTGAATTTTCCTCCACACCTCACTTACATACTTGTCTCATACTGGTATGCATTATTCCACACTCATCATCTTTGCACACCTATTATTTGCCTTCCCTCTCTTGTGTCGTTTGCTTTCATGTGTGCCTTTTTCATTCTTTTGCGCTAGTCACTATGCCATGTGGCAGCTTGGCGGACTTGAGTGTGTTACATGTAACCTATCAAAGCATACAAACACGATTGCACTAAATCCTTGTGATGAACCGGTGCGTGACACATGGTAGAAAATAAATAAATAGAGGAATAGTTGGCCATCTTTAGCCAATCAACATGCAACATGTGTCATTGTGTGTTCATATTTTGTTATAGCCTTTAGATTTCCATAAATTTTGTCCCTGTGGCTCTAACACACATGTGCATGGGATTATTTGAAAGTCTTGACATGGGATACACATCGGATTATTCAAATTTAAAATTTGGTAGGAATTTGTAGGTGTGAAGTAGGAAACATGTTTTCGGCCATTAATGTAGAACTTTGATCAGCTCAACCACCGATTTTATTAAAATCTTGTGTCCTTCCTTCCTCTACAAGTTAAGTTTGAGATAGGGAGGTGGATCTAATATCTTTACAGGTATATTTTCAAGAATTCATTGTAAGTTTTTGGTGGTTAAAGATTCAAATATGAGTTTCCCTCTTCTTCTCTTCTTCTCTTCTTCTTCTATATATTACAGAGCTTTTCTCTTTGTAAGGGTTGGATTCTTTCAGTTTACAAGTGTATTATCTAGGTATTACCTTGAATTTTGAGTTGCAGACCTTTGGATCTAGTTCTCTGCATGTGGATACTTGCCTCTTCTACCATTGTAATTGACTGTGCATCATTTGGAAGCAATAAAAGTTGTTTTGTGGCTATTCCTTACCTTGACTCATTTTTGCATCTTCTTGCCTTTATTTTCATGTTGGTGGATTGTTGTGCATTCTCACATCCCTTACAGGTTCCATTTTCCATTGTGTTTCATGAAAATGAATGTTTAAGCGTGTCTCGGGACTGTGGTACACATGCCTACCCTCCATGTACACATTTCCTTTAGTCTCGTTCAAAGCTGGTTGTGTTCACCCCCTTCTTTCTGGTGCTATCACCTCCCTTAGATTAGTTTTCCTTTCTACACATCCTTCTAACTTTGGTCCCTTGGCATGATTAGTTTAGGATTTGATTTCAGCATTAGGAGTAGTTGTAGTAGTAGAAATAGGTAGAGGAACCGACCTTCTTTGGAGGTCTGTCTCAAGCACGTAAGGTCCCACAACTTGGAGATAGTCCCATGTTTCCTCAACACCCCAATTCATCTTGATCTGGGATAGGTGCAAGTTTGAGCTCCAACAAAACTATCAAGAATTAAGTCATAAAGGTTTATAATATTGTGTTAGGATAATCTTGTAGGATAAGTTGTTATGACCCATGAAGAGGATTATATTGTCAATGAAAAGTAAAGGAATTTGAAAAATGAGAAGTATGAAGCAAAAATGTGTTTGTTTTGACAAAAATTCTCAACAAAATGTCAAAACCAATTACAAGGGTACAATATTGTTGAAAAGATAAGCTCACTTTACATAATCAAAGATCTTACATGTGTTCTAAAATTACCACCAATTGGGAATTTTATGTATCTAAAAGAGAAAATACTACACCCCACATTTATCTAATGGAAAAACAAGTATAATCCAATCAATTTATATCTCTTAAGAGCCTAGAAAGTGGTACTCAACTCCTCCCACCTTGCCAAAGAGGTTCTATAGAAGGACGTTAAATTGTTGTATGTGCAAAATATTTGATACTTAGATCTATGATACTTTGGTCACACATTTAATGAGAGAAGTCATTATAGTGTACTAGAGATCTCTTTCCTTAGCTTAAATGGCTTTCAAATAAAACTTTGAGTAGAGGATTGTGGAGATTGAAAATAAAAATTCATAGTGATGAATATTTTGATTAAAGACCAAATAGAGGATAATAGTCACCCATCTATAGAAGGAATACATTTTTTCTAAATGAGATGCTATGGGACTTAGGGAATCGAATGGACATTTATAATTGAGAGTGTTGATATAATCTCTGTGACATAGGAATGGATTGATTATGAAGTAGAAAAATATCCAAAATGTCAAGATGTGCCCGAACAAGATATTAAAATAGTTTGCATGAAGTTATATGATGAATTATAAGGCAATGATAAAGGATTAAATATTATTTTAAAGATAAAGATCATATGTTGCATCTTATAAAAGAGATATTTTTTTAATTTTTCAAAAGAGATTATTGAGAAAGGATATCAATTTGTAAGTGGATAAAAGAGCAACATATTAAACCAAATATCACTCAAGTTTCATTAATGATTTTTGACATAGTGAAAATGGACTCAACCCTCTGGATGTTCATCATGTGATTTTGGTTGAAATGATCCTGAATCATACAACAAAATCCCAAATAATTGATCAAGTACATAAAATTGACTAGCTTGTGAGGCAAGGTCATGTAGAAAACATGTTTGATGAGTTTATACCAACACAAAGAGGATCTCTACCCAACTTGTAATGAGGCCAAAGTCTACATGATGTAACTCCCTTACAAATTCATCTCTTCAACAAATGTATAATCTTGAAATTCACAAGTAATTGCACTACTAATGTAATTAATGAGTTCTGTTATGAGATCCAGTTAGGGATAATGGTAGGGAAATAATTAGTCATTAAATGACTTTGTCTTTTAAGTCATAAAATGTAAAAATATAATTAATAATTCATTTTTCAAACTAATTTAATATTATAATTATGTAAAGTTCCATGTAAGTTTAAGATGAGTGTGCTTGAGGTTAAAGTTAGCTTAGGTTAGAAAGTAGTTATGCCACTACTTCATAGAAAAATGCCTATATAAGGCTAAAAATAAATGCAAATGGGGTTGGATCCCTTTATTCCTCTCCTTGAATCTCGAGACAACTTGATGTAACTTTGTGTGAACATATTTTCCCTGAAATTACATGATATATGAATGAAATGCAAATGTGTTAGTGGTGTTAATTCCATTCAATCATAAAAACATGTTTTGTTGTTTATAATTGAATGATTTTGTTAATGTTTTGTTTATCCATTTTTGTATGTGATGCCTTAAGATTGAGTATTTTGTTGACTTTCTAGGTACGTGGAATTTTTGTAATATATGTGAATTTTTTTATTTTTGGAGACTTTGCGCTTATGGTTCTTACTTTATGCATCCACTATTATATTCTTTCCTTCATGTGTGTGTGAGAGGATATTATTTTGTGTTTAAGTTTGAGTTATCCCAACAATTCTCTTTGTTTATTGTGTTTTAGGTTTCTTGTTTTCTTCATCCTCTCCCTTCTCCTTTCATTTTCCCATTTTATCTCATTTGTGATTTCAAGTTAAAAACACTAAAAATAGTTAAAAAAATCATATGAGGGAAATTATCCTCTAAAACATAGAGCAACATCACCCTATTAATAGTTGATATTCCCTAACCGTTGTAAATTTTATATCTCTTCCATTGGGAAAATAAAAACACGTACATCGACATAAAAAATGCCGCACATAATTGGCATGACTATCACTACTATTAGGGGATTTGGTAACGCCACACGATCTACATTTGGCGCTATTGATCTTAACGTCTTAGTTGGCCCTAAAAATTAAACTCTACATTTCACATCATGGACATGTATTTACATTATAATCTTATTTTGGATCATCCTTGGATCCATGCTATGCAATATGTCCCATCCATTGTTCATAAATGTATCAAGTTAATACATGATAGATGTGAGTATATCCCGACTAATGATCAAAATCTATTTAAATACTTAAAATTTATCATCTCTACTTGTCAAATACTTGTTATTACTCCTCCTCGAAACTTCTCCATATGGATAAATTTCCCACCTATATCATAGGAGAATCCAATCACAACTATGATACTACCACTCATACAACACCATTAATTGAACACACTATGATTTTAGATCATACTACTCACTTTGCTAATGATGCCGCATCTAATGATACTAATTTATTGGCTAATGCAATACTACATGAAAATGTTAAAGATTACTTTGTAGATAGTGATGTTGTTACTAATATACTTAATGATGAAAAATTGTTCATGTTTAATTTCAACCCCATCGATAAAGATGAATCTATGTTCCACCTTATTGTTTCCACTAGTTTTGGAAATTATCAGACTTAAATATGTTAAATTTGATACCTCTACCTTGACTAGTAATGACACATCCATTGTTACTAACTCTAACTCATTACAACATGTTATTAATACACTATATTCTATACTAGTTGTTAGTTATATCACCATTATAGCACATCTTGATACCTTACAAGAGTTATGATCTATCTTTTTGGATCTTGAGTTACTTCACCATTTCTAGGGCATTGGTATTCTAAAAATCTATCTCAACAACTAGGTGAACCCTCACGACCAACACTTCATATTTGGACATGACACCAATCACTAATGGGAACACATTGCTAACATTATTATGCTAAAAGTTGATGGTATTATCGCCATTTGTTTTGAAGACTCCCTATGCTTGAAAATCTCACACTCATTTGACATAACTGAATCCAAACAACAAATATGGTTTGATACTTGTGCTTACACACCTCATGTTCATGGAAACTATCAAACATACAATCCAATTAATGTGTATGCTAATACAATTATCTATATTTATGAAATAAATTCTACTGTGCGTATTACCCCTTATGGCCTAATAAAATTTGACCCTGACATTGATGATCCCCTAAACAATAAATAAGCTCATGTGTTATCCCCTTTCTTATACATAGCTATTTAAAAAAAAAAAAAAAAAAAAAAAAAAAAAAAACATTCAAGTAATAACTTAATAAAAAACAAGAAAATATGTGCAAAAATCAAGACCAAGACATGATTATGGTTTGATTAGATAGCTTGTTATTTGATCATGTTGTTTGTCATGTTGGTTTGCTAGATAACATATCTTTTCTATACACCCTTTACACATGTGTGAACAAGAGGTATTCTAAGTGTGATGTAGGACATTCACATGATGCCACATGATGATAGATGCTATCTTAGTGCCACATAATACTATTTTGGGGCATCCCCACAATATGCAGTGATTTTATTTCATTACAATTACTTTACACCTACTCATCACACTTGTTTATATACACGAGTTCTTATCATTGTCTTTTGAGCTTACACTAATAACACATGTGTCTTGTGCAACACTAACCTATCTTCTTATCCCTATTTTTACTATCACTATTTTCTATACTTGATAACTACGTTATTTTCACTACTCACTTAAATGGATTATTTCCATGTTATACTATTATTTTATTTAACTCTTTATTTATGGTTTAATATTGTATTGCTTAATTAAAATTCTATGATAATTTTATTTATAATGCCGAGTTCCTTGATTGTATTGTAACACCATCGATATCCCATGTTTATGGCTCTATTCCTATTATGCGCGTATATGATTTTTTTTTTTATCTAAGTGTGGCCCACGAGGTCTTCTATTGCGATTGTCTTGTGACATCGTGGGTGTCCCATGTTCGCAACTTAATTCCTCCATATGATTATGTTTCCATATCTCTATGCTAGTGTGAACTTGTCTTTACATGACTATTTATATACTATTCCTACTTTGTTTTATGACATGCTTTATTTTTAATATGATATTTCTATGCTATTATTTAATTTATACTATGACGTGATTGAATCTTTCTACTATGTTATTTATAATTTATACGCATGTATTCTTTTTTATTGTGTGTTGATGCAACCTAGAATTTACCGGATAATACCCTAGATGTGATGGCACATCACTCGGCCTAGAATGAGCACTCACCCAGAAGCGTGCAAAGGTACCGAGTCCCTCTTTAGGGTTGTTGTAATATAATGTTAGCGTGATGAAAGAAGAAACATATAGATCCATAACTAATCCATCATTCTACAATGCATGCCATATTCGGATCTAAGAAAGAACAAGCTTAAAAAATAATCATGATTGAATCAAGAACATGCACTACTCAATTACACCAAGAATGACACTTAGATTCAGCCAATATCTTTCATCTATCAATAAACACGAAGCTCCTTACAATAATGACAATCTATACCGATGCACGCATGGATCGACATGATAATCCATTCATATTCACATATATCTTTATGCTTACCTATTACGCTCTACATATACCTAAATATATCAACTACTATGTGATTCACATCATATAGTTAGGGTGGGGAATTTCCCTTCACCGCTTATCTATTCCAAAAATAGGCCGCATGCTACTAATAGCCACACATTGTTTACAGGTATAGCCACACATGTAAGTGTGCTATCTATAGACCTCTTCTGATGAACTAAAGTGACAATCCTATTCTTAGCTCATCTCCATGTAAAATACTTCTATCCGATCCTCTAAAGATATACAATGTGTGGCGTGAACGTCTCTACCTTGTTTATATGCTGCTCTGCACGCCATCTTCTAAAAATAGGTCTTCATGCTCAAAAATAGCTAAGTCTCGAAAGTTGAACTTGCCCTCCGTGTGCGAGTTCTTCCTATCCTCCGTGCCCTTGATCCGGCCTTCTCTCCCACATGGACTTCTTATGTGATCTCCGTAACAATGTAGTATTCTCTCGATCAACATTACCCCACACTAATCTCATTGTCGTCCCGACAATGGTTATCTCCAAAACTAAAGTAAAGAATGTTGAATGGAAAGAATAATAAAGAATGTTTTATGAGGCAATCTCCTTTGTATTAGTTTAAAGGATCAACTCTAGATACTCCTCCTTTAATTCGGCCCTTCAACTCGGTGAATGATTTCTTTGCCTGCTCTGGTATGTCCATAATAATAGACTCCAGTTCATCTTGGGTAACTTCACCTTTTTCATTCTGCAATACCAACATAATGTTGGACATTGTAGTATGTTTTCCTTCCAGTGCATCCATATTTTTTGCGATGAGTTTCCCAAGCTCATCTAATCTTTCCTTGTGTGGCTCTTGTGCTGCTGCTAGGGCCTTGTGCTTTTTCTTTACAAGTGTTAACCATTATGTATGGCCCAAGGTATCATCCTTCATAGCCTTTTGGAATGCATTATCTTCTTCCAAAGTCTTTACCTTGATCAACACCTATGGAGCTGTGCATATATTTAAGGCATGATCTTCCTTTTTCAATTCTTCTTGGAGCACTTGCAGTAGGCCTTTGTATGATGCAATCTTTCTGACTACTGCAACCTTATCCCTTTCCACCTCTTCTTCAGGATTCTTTGGTTTTGGCATTCTGATTGTGTCCTCTTCTAATACCAAGTCCACCAAATCTCTAACATAATGCATTGTCGAGGGAATTGTTCTAGTACCTTAGATTTCAGATGCGGGTGTACTTTCATCACATGATCTCCAATGGCCTCTGCCATGCCAATTAACGCACTATTATTTTTCTACTCCAAGTCCTTCTCTTGGGTCAGGCGTGCTATCACTACATCCTTCATCTTCAACTCCTCATGCAAAGTGCTTTGATTGTTGTGACCTTGTCCATGTTTCTTCTTGTAACCTCAGTAGAAACCTTTACCAGCGCATTGCTAACCTGTTCATTTGAAATAATAGTAGGTTTAACTGTTATATTCCTGGCTCGAGGTGTCTTCTTCATTCAACTTGACACACATGACTCCTCGCATACATCAAAATCAGGATCATCCACATGGGTGTGCATTGACCATGATATTTTCTTTCTAGTGTGAACGTTCACCATATCCCCATCCATTAATTCCTAGCCAAATAAATCCTTTTGTTCTACAGTGCTTTGGAAACGAGCACGAATGATTTTTTTGATGTCCTCTGCATAGCCCATGAGTGGTACAATGTGTTCCCCACTCATCCTCTTTGATCTAGGACCCTTGGGAATTGTAGCTTCGAGGTTACGAGTCTATCCCTTTACACCTTGAGCAGTTGCATATGTGGATCTGGAGGTTTCCTTCTCTCTTTCTTCTCTATCCTTCATCTCTTCATCTTTTTCTCTTCCTCGTTCTATGGCTCATCTTCTTTCTTGAGTGGGGTAGGAGATGCACGCTCGCTCTCCCTAATTCCTCCACTTCTTCCAACTTCAAATTTCTTCTCCTCTATGGTTTAGTGGTCTCCTTGTGTGGAGAGAGACGAGGTGATTTCCTTACCATTTGTGGGGTTCCACATTGAGTCCTTATGCATCTAAATAATTTCTTAAATATGTGCCCCCCTGTTTAACCTTTGTATCTTCCTCTTCGTCTTGTCCCTGAGGTGGAGTGATTGCGCGTTGTGACTCATCTTTGTCATATTGTCACTTTCTTTCGCACTCCAAGCCTCCACTATCTTCACGCTCCTCTTCTTCATCCTTTACTTCAATAGTTTTTGTGGGTATTTGCGGTGGTATGTTTTCCATTATGTGCTTACCCTTCGGTGGCCCCTGGAGTGCGAATTTATTCTCCACATACTTATTGTTCTCCATCTTGGGCTTCAGCTGAAGATACACTAATGCTTCCCCTATATTTGCTACAGCCAGACTTATTGGCTTAGTATTCAACACCTCCGAAATGAGCCTCTCGACATAGGAACTTCTTCCTAGATACACATACTTCTTCCTCAACGTGTGGTAGTAGTCTACCTTATCTGCATTGAATACCAGCCATCGCGTGTCTATGAATCTATGAATAGATGCTTAGAAATACCTTGCAGTGAATGTGTAAGGCAATTTACACCAAGGGCTCCAGACTCCATCTCTCATTGGGAAGCGCACGATGTAGAAATGCTGATATACAACAAACTGGACTTGTTTCCCCACTACCGATGGTAGGTCATTCGGGATGCACCACTCTTCTTCAAATTCTTTGCGGAGCTTATCATACCATTTCTTCACCCTTTTCGACGTCATCTATCATGGAACCTTTACATAGGTACTTGCTGAACCTTTAGTTGGTGACTTATTCTCCATGGGGTATTCCCATACCTTTTCCTTTGGCCCGTCTGGTACTCCGGGTTTCCATGAATACCGGTGATAATAGAATAGCCCCAAATCTTATCTTCCCTCATGTGTGTTCTTCCTTGACTATTTTCTCTGTAATGACCTTTAATATTATAGAATGCTCCTTCGACATCTTGCGCGCAACATGTAAACCACATACTATTTACTCCGTGATCACTTTGTTCTTGTCGTTCAACTTTGTAACAAGGTGTGATGTTGTTTGCCTGTTGAATAGTTCTTCAAATTTTCTATATCCATACCACGCGGACCCTTCAGGTACCCCAACTCCTATCTGGTCTTTAAGATCATGGCTTTATCTGTGAGATCATTCTTTATATCCTCTCCTGTGGCCTTCAAACTTATCAAAGCATTGAGATAAGCACGAATGAGATTCTAAATCTACATCCTGTAAAGT
The DNA here is from genome assembly GCA_018340775.1 of Taxus wallichiana var. yunnanensis. NCBI lineage: Eukaryota > Viridiplantae > Streptophyta > Pinopsida > Cupressales > Taxaceae > Taxus > Taxus wallichiana. The sequence goes on along the minus strand of CM031233.1, from coordinate 89,015,100 downwards.
AGAAGAAGTCCTCATGCACTCTGCTCATGAGCCACTAGTACAAGGGCTCATACTTCCCAAAATATGGAAGCTCATATAATTGGTAGACCCCAATTCTCTTCAGAAGCTTCTTGCCTGCATCATCATAAACCGGCATGTCATCTGTCGTACATTTGTTCATCCTTGTAGTGAGCAAGGAATCGAGCTCCTTCTTGTTCTCTGAGGTCCTGTGATTATATTCACTTACTTTTCTCTTTCTGATGTGTGAATCCCATTCCTAGCCAACGATGACTCCTAGATATTGCATTTCTAAAAATTACTTTCGGGTGCCATCTCTTCCTCTTTGACGACCACCTTATTCTTTCTTTTTGTCTCATGGTGCTGTTTGCCTTCTTGGGTGCCTTTTTTACCTTACCTTGCAATCGTATCCTTTTTAACTTTGTAATTTACGAATCAAACCCTAGCTTGATTCAATCATGCCCTAGGTGGAAAATTCGTGCCATAACTCGTCTCTATCACCTTACTTCGCTCAAACCATTCACCTTTGGGGATGCAAGCTTATTTTCGCACATATCTGTTTTTGTCATGATTGGTTTCACACCATTCATACCTTAACACGATCACTCGCCTCTTTGCACTTAGCTCTTTCCTCAAATAATTTTAGTCACAAAGGTAAAAATGAATTCGCATCCCATCCTTATATAGTTTTTCAAAATTTGATGCATTTATTGCTCCTTCACCTACAAAATATCCTCTCATTCATTGACCAAATTCATTTGTTCCACGTGGTACATCTTCACACCCCAACTATAACCTTCTAACGTGCCTTCCTACCCTCTCGGTCATAGATTTATCTTCAGACCGCACCCTTGCACTCGAGTACCTCATCGCTATACCTTTTCGTGGTAGTTATCATGGCCTCTTCTTACCTCATGTTATACTGTTATTTCATTCATCTCCATCCTTAGTCACTTTTGAGAAGCAATCTTCTTTTGAATTAAAGCACACCGTATGACTTATTCCTTTCACCTTTTAATTGCCACAGTCTTTTACTTGGATAACTACAACCACCCCACATTAAAAGTATGTGCAGTCCTCTGCACATACACATTCTTCACATAGTAATTAGCTTGATGCGCACAAGTGCGCTTATTACACAAGAACAAAAACTAAATTGACAAAGCATAATGATAATGAAGGAAATACATTAAGGAAATACATAATTGAAAACCTAATCTAAATGGAAATACTTCCTTATTACAAATACCAAGAAGATTTATTTATAGTAGGGCTTCAGCCTACTCCCGTTAAAATAACCGGGTAGCCATGTTCCATCAAGTGCTTCTAACTGGCAAGCACTTGATTCAAGTATGTAAGCGATGACATACGGTTCCAACCAATGTACCTTGAGCTTGCCTAGATGGCATAAGAACTTAGAGTCATAAAGAAGTACCATTTTTCCAACCACCAACTTCTTATCCTTTATATTTCTATCATGTCATGCTTTCTTCCTAGCCTTTTCTTGCTTCTGAATCCAACGTGTTATGGCTTGTCACTCATCCAACTGAATCATCTTTTCAATTTTCTCTTCTAAAGCATGCTCATCAGCTAGACCTCCAGCACACGCAATGCACAAAGAAGGTAACATGAATTCTATAAGAAGAACGAATTCAAAGCCAAACACCAACTGAAATGGTGTGGCCTTGTTCAATCTCTTATAAGTGGTTCTATATGCCCAAAGAACACATGATACTTTATCATCCCAATCCTTTCTTCCAACATCAAATTTTTTTGTCAATGTCGGCTCAAAATCTTGTTGAAAGCCTCACATGATCCCATTTTCTGAGGGTGGTAAGGTGTAGTCTTATGGTGGGAAACCATAAACTCATCTAATAAGATCCTAATTGTCTCATTCAAAAGTGTGTACCCCTATCACTTGTCAAGCTTAAAGGACATCTATATCTTGTAAGAACATTCTCCCATAGAAACTTAGCTATTATAGCTCTTTTGTATAGTCCTTTTAGGTGCTTCTTACGCCCATCATGTGAGATAATTTGTGCAAGTAATGATATAGTGCAATCCAGTCTTGCACGCTGCTGGTGAAATAGGTCCTACAAAATCAATGGCCCATTTCTCAAATGGTTCTACACGATAATAGGTCTCAGTGGCATTTCATCTCTTTGTCCTAGTTTTCCTAGGTGTTGACAATGATCACACACCTTACAATATTATTTATACTATTCATATAATGTCTCCCACCATAATCCAACAAGTAGGATCTTTCGGGTAGTTGCATCACATGCATAGTTTCCACCTGCAATACCACCATGTGCCTCCTCCATTATATCCTTGCGCTCATGCTATAATACACAATGACACAATACTTCATCTCTGCCTAACTTTTAGAGGTCACCACTAATCAACATAAATGGTTTCACGCGTATGGAAAGTTGTTTCTTTTCTAATGCCTTCATTCCTTCTAGTGCCACACTAGTCCGTAGAAAGACAACAATGTCTTCTAATTCTGATGGTGCATGTTGTAACCTATATAACTGTGCATCTGGCATGGTTTCTTCAATTGTTTGTGCTTCTTCTCCTGAGTGAATTCTAGACAAGTGGTTTGGTCCAGAGTTACTTTTCCCTAGCTTCACCACAACTGTGAAGTCAAACTCTTGAAATAGGAGTACCCATATGCATATGCACCCTTGTAAGATGGGTTTTTTCACCAAATAATTCAATGCTATGTGATCTGTATAAAACACAAATGGTGTTGCTAATAACTATTGTCGAAACTTGTGCAATGCATAGATCATAGAAAAAGCTTTGCGCTCTGTAGTTGTATAATTCTTTTCAGCAGGAGTCAACTTCCTACTAGCAAAGAAAATTGGATGATCTACAATACCTTCTCCAGGTTGAGCTAACACAATGCCAATGGCCATGCCTAGAGGCATCCACATGCACATGAAATGGTTTATCCCATGAGGAAAACACAAAATGGGCACGGTAGTAAGTTTCTCCTTTAATATATCAAACACACACTGCTGTTGTTCTCCCCAATAAAATGTACCTTTCCCTTTTAGTAATTCTTCCAAGGGTGCAGCAACTTTGGCATACCCTTTGATGAAATTCTGATAATATCCTGTGTGACCCAAAAATCCACGTACCTCACTTTGACTAGTAGGCACTTCCAGGCCTAGAATGACTGCAACCTTAGCTAGATCAACCAACAAACCTTCCTTGCAGATTATATGTCCTAACAATATTCCAAAAGGTGTAGAAAATATGCACTTCTTGATGTTCAAAGAGATACTCAATTGTCTGCACCGTTCAAACATTAAGCGTAGATTGTCACAATGATCTTTCACAAGCCCATATACTGTCCAATCATCTAGATAAACCTGTAAGAAGTTGTGAATAAAATATTTGAATGCCTGAATAACTATCCGCGAGAAAACAACAGGCATGTTTTTCAGTCAAAATCCATCATAGTATAGGCAAAACTACCCCATTCAGTAGTAAAAGTTGTCTTTTTATGATCCTCTTGGGTAATTCAAACCTAATGATACCTGAAAAACCCATCTGTAAAGGAATATATTTCGCACCCTGCTACTCCTTCAAGTATTTCCTCAGTGAATGGTGTAGGAAAGGGATTGGTGACACATGCTGCATTTAGCTCCCTATAATCAACACAAATTCGAATTCTACCATCCTTTTTATACTGATCACCATAGGACTAACCCATTCTGACTCATCCAAAGGTTGAATGATTCCAGACTTCAACATTTTATCAATTTCTTCTTTTACCTTTTCATGCAAATTAGGATTCATTCTGTAAGGTCTCTTTCTCACTGGACGCGCACCTTCCTTAAGTTTTATCTTCATTTCCCCAAGTGATTCATGCATGCCTTTAAGTTCATGATACCCTCGCAGAATAAGTCTTGATAATCCCCTGAGTAACTCAATGATCTTTTCCACTTCCGATTCGACTAATAGTCTCCAATTATGACCTCCTTTGGCTCACCTACGAACATATATTCACATTCTTTTTCTTCATGGGTTTGTGATAGGCACGCATATCCTTGTCTGCACTTTACAAGACCTCGCACCCCCCTTGTGAATGTTCAATATCTAGGTTCTCAACTTCCTCATCATCCACGATGTAAACCATCTTTCCTTTTTCTTTCTTAAGGAAAGTGCATTCAAGCAATATGAAGTCCATTTCTTATTCCTTTTCAAAATGCGCTCCAAACTTTGTCTCACTAAATAATTCTGAATATGCTCTTCTTCCTTTTCATTATCTCCCATAGTTAAACGCTTGAAATTTTTTAATGCTTCTTCTACTGGAGGCTTAGTCGAGAAGTAGTCAAAGGTTTGGATCATTCCTGCAATCAAATTCTACCAATTCCCAGTTTCTTGATGTAGTTCTACATATACATACTAGGTGCGTGCGCATCCTTATAGAGTAGAATACAATATATGCACATAGAGTGAAGGTGGTAATGCTTCTTGTTCCGTTGTCCAGAGTCACTCACATTGTTGAATGTGATGTTGAACAGGTTGGTCACCATTATAAGTGCAGATCTATGTAGGTGCATTGATCCTTAAAACCCTAGTAGATAGGGCAACTCCAATTTCCTCCCATTCTATAAGATTATCTTAGTGGACTACCCACCAACGCGCTGCTATCCCATGCAAGGTATATACTAACATATCTCTTCTCTTAATTTGATCTATCCACTATGCTTCCATGGCTTTCAAAAATGCAGGAATATCTTCTGCCCAAATATACCAAGGTACCATGCTACCTATCCATCGAACAAAATGAAGTCCAGTCTTATGCACACACGTGATTTTTACCTCGCGCCCTAATAGTTCATATGTACCATGAGCCCAATTTTCACAATAAATACTTATAGTATCACTAATAGAACGAGAATCTTCCCATCGTAGGATGCCTTCCTTTAATGGATCATTGACCTCTGGGTCCCGAATAACACGTACATAGATTCTGTTTAAGTCCTCCTCACTTAGAGGCTCAACATATGGTGTAAAATTCCCATCTGTCAAAGGTATCACAACCCTTTCCTCCTTGTTCTCAAAGCTTATATATCCCTTATTGAATCTCAAGTCAACATTATTCGCATAACACCAAGGGCATCCAAGCAAGGATGGAAAACTGTCTACTTCTACAAGTGCTAATACCTCAAAATCCCAGTGAATTTGGCCCCTTGTATGGTTATACATGAATCCTTCAAAACTCCTATGGGAGTGGCCTTAGTCCTATTTGCCATAAACAACACATTAGATGATGGCTGTAATGGAGGTCTTCCCATTTGTACCCATGCATATAAAGTAAGCACATTGACTTCTGCACATGTATTAATCAAAATATTGCTCAAAATCCATCCATATATAACCACATTGAGTGATCTCTTTATCATAGTCAATGGTATCAGGGGGAATATTTACATGTAGGATTTGTTGTTCATTCTCAGTGCTTTCATGCGGAGTGTTTCCCTTCAACCAATTCCCTAATAATGGAATAATATTCTACGGCATAGCATTTTACACACCTCTCGATGTCATCAATATCGAGGGGACCTTGAGTACTTCTTTCTTCTATTCCATCTTTTTGGACTGCTCTTTTAAGCATTGTATTCCATCTTTCACCAAACCTGTTCTTGCCCTCGCGCGTGGTGAAGTTTAGTTAGCCATCGGTTTACTCTCCAAGTTCAAAGTTACCATCAAGATCTTGATCACCAGTGGAATACCTTACAAATATGCTCCTCTAAGATACCGCAAAAATTGGAATTCAGCTACCTCCGGGAAAGAATACGTCAAAATTGAATATTCCAGAATATAAATGTTTAGAACACCACGAAACCACGTATCTATAGCGCGAGTCCAGATCAGATCAACATCATAAAGGTCCTAAAATTCTTCCTATGTCTAGACAAGTGCACGATACCTCCAATTCTACTTAGATGCATAAGCAATCAGCCACTCGTATAATTCTACTAGAAGGATGGCGAAAAATCTCTCATATAAGTTGTCATATAGATTCTGTTCTACCTAATTGCGTGCAATAAACTGAGATCCAATGCTAAACCACTATGTATATTCTTCCTCCAGATCATGTATCCACTCCTTAATACTTGCTAGAGTTAACCGAAATGTCTTCATCATCAACCATCCTGAAAAAAATTGAAAAAGAGGTCCCGACAACGGAACCAATGATGCAGCCTAGAATTTACCAGATAACACCTTGGATGCGCCGACACATCACTCGGTCCTAGAATGAGCGCTCACCTAAAGTGCGTAAAGGTACTAGGTCCCTCTTTAAGGTTCTTTGTAGCAAGATGTTAGCATGATGTAAGAAGAAACATATAGATCTATAACTAATCCATCATTATACAATGCATGTCATATTCAGATCTAGGAAAGAACAAGCTTAAACAATAATTATGATTGAATCAAGAACATGCACTACTCAATTACACATAGGAATGACACTTATATTCAGCCAATATCTTTCATCTATTAATAAACACGAGAAGATCCTTACAATAATGGAAATCTATACCGATGTGCGCATGGATCCGATACTGATAATCTTGTCATATGCACATATATCTTTATGCTTATCTCTTACGCTCTCATATACCTATATATCAACTACTATGTTATTCACATCATATATAGGGTGGGGACTTGCCCTTCACTGCTTATCTATTCTAAAAATAGGCTGTATGCTACTAATAGCCACATGTCGTTTTACAGGTATAGCCACACATGCAAGTGTCCTATATATAGACCTCTTACAGCTTAATCGAAGTGACAATCCTATTCTTAGCTCGTCTCCATGCAAAATTCTTCGATCCAATCCTATACGAGATAGAAAATGTGTGGTGTGCACGTGTCTACCTCGTTTATATGATCTACATGCCATCTTCTAAAAATAGGTCTTTATGCTCAAAAATGGCTAAGTCCCAAAAGATGAACTTTCCCTCCGCGCGCGGTTCTTCCTATCCCTCCATGCCCTTGATCTGGCCTTCTCTCTTGCGTGGACTTCTTGTGTGATCTTTGACAAGCATTCTCTAATCAACATGTGTTGCATGTTGCTTTCTTTATGTGCCATGGTTTTACCATGTGCAACCCTTTTAGGTACAAGTTCCCAATGGTGGCCACCATACAACCTTATATGTAATCCTATGTAGATTATATAACTTATTACACATGGGTACACATATATACTTTGAGCCACACATTCAAATGCTTTTTCACACTCACCTCCAAAGAGGGGGATTTATTGGGTTATTCAATATATATAATAACAAATCATAGAATACATGGACAAATTTTAACATGTTTCGGATCCTTAGAAACATGCACATATACTAAAAAGTGGTAGAATATAAAGGAGGTCAAAAACATACAACACAATCATAACTTTGATATGGTCTTTGACCAAGACATACATTCTTAGAAAGGGGGCATATGCTCTATAATTTTTAATATGAAATTATATTAAGTATATAAAATATTTTAATATAATTTCAAATACAAATGAATCAATTCGAGAGAATGATATAGTGAGTATGAGTACTTTATTCCTTTTCCTATATACTATTCAAATTTAGTTATAAGAAATATGTTTAGGGGCATGGATCTCCTTCTCCCCTATGATATTTAAGAATATATACATTCATTTTCAGAATCATGACACATTATGATGACATATCAATGTCCATTCCTTTTGTGGTTTCATCTTACTTAGTAGTTACAATCCTAGTCTATCTCTAATAGTAGGGTGTATGAGTTTTATGGAAGGTATTGAAGTTGTTAAGTGATTCATAGGATTTCCTTCCTCTTCTCTCAGTAGATCCTCATATGTTTAATGTAGTGAAATGGCTATGTTATTTGCAAGGTATCCTTCCTCTTTTATAAAGTTTCAAAAGGGGCACCTGAGTTTCTCTCTTCTCTATATCGATGTTAGGTTTCTCTCAACATCTAGTCCCTCCTTTAGCACAAACGGGGATTGATTACCCCTAATCCTTTGGCATCTCAAAACCAATTAAAGTTTCCAAAGAACAACAATAATGGGATATCAACCCTACGAAAAATAAAAAAATGTGCATTCCTTCTATATTTTGCTCCTCCTTTACTTACTTCACACAAGTTCAAAGTTACAAACATCATCTATATTTTGAGTTACAATTCAATTTCTATCATATAAATTGACTACACTCTATGTTGTAAGTTTGATCATAGAACTTTCGAGCACCAAAACATCGAGAGAACCTTTTTCGAAAGTGCGAAAAATGTGGGTGCACAAATAGGTATGTTTTTCCTTTAAGAATGTAATTTTTAATAACAAACTTAATGAGAGGGAAATGTAGACACTAAAATTTTGTAACTTTCCCTTTTTGAATGTAAAATTTGACCGCGCTCCCTTTCTAATATAAATGCTCACATTCGGAATGAAATGGGTATATCTCTATAGATATCCTATGACTTGCTCATATTTAAACTATGCCCTATCATATATTTGGAAATATTATTAAATAAGGAAATAAAAATCCTAATACATCATGACACAACTTTATATTTTGCTCCATAGTCCTCCTATCCAGGATTATACACTTTGGTCGGGATGTGGTGTCTAGTCTTTGCTAACATGTATGATCCTTCCCCTTTACAATATTTGAATTTATATTTTATGTTAAATATTGGGTTTTTTCATCTTCTAGGATTGGCCTTATTAGAATATTTCACCTACATAAGGCTATATAAGTAAGTCAATGTCACTTTATAACTCACTTAGCACTCTTACAAGATCCTATTGCAAATATGATTCTAAAATCACTCAACGGTCTCTTAAATATGGAAAAATTAATTGCACATCAATCGAATAGTCCCTACAATAGTTCGAAGTACTCAATGAGGTCAAAGAGTTTATATTTATACATTTCAAGGAGTGTAAATGTCATAGAATTACATTTTAGCAAGAGCAAACTCACTCGAGATTTATCAAAGGGTTTCAAGGAACAAAGGGTTAGGTTATGTAGTAAGGGAGCACCACATCACACTGCTATCATGTTAGGTTAATAGACATGAGGGCACCCATAAGGGGTTGGCTAGATTGCACTCACACTTACATAAGAACCTAAGAGAACTACACAAGTTTTGATCCTAAATGAGGGTATGGAGTGCAACACTTGAATTGGTTTAGAAAATGGGGTTGAACACCAAGGGTAGTCTAACCTCACCACACACACATGATTTCTCCTTTTTGTTTGTTAATGCTTTGATGAAAGGAATTTTTATGAAACTTAATCAGACAAGAAGTTTAAGACCCTAACTTTGGAAGGGTCCAATACCGTACAACCATGGTTCAAAAATATACAATTCCGATCTGGGACAAACAATATTTTTATGGTGCTGCCCCTACTCAATTTTTAGTTACATAACACACAATGAAGCATATGTAGTCTTTTTATGCCTTTTCCACATGTCTCATCTATTCTAACCCGCACAACTAATTCTTCTTCTCATTCTTGTGTATTTGAGATATCACCGCAAGTATTAATACATTATTATAGTTATAAATAGGTAATTAAAAATTAATTAGATTAGAATAATCCCTTGTTACAAACCCTTACATCCTCTTTATTGTTGTGCACTTTCCATAACATAGATTTAATTAGGGTGTAATTGTTAGGTTGCGGTTAGTATTTTAAAATAGGACAACAAACGAAATGTTTCGGATGAAAGATATCTTGATTATGATGAGGTCGTAGATTGAAAAATTTTCTACACATACCCACAACTTGTACAAGGGTTTATCGGACATATGACCTTTGTTATGATGCATAGAACTACAAGTAGGACCACAAGAGTAGGACCCCCTTCCAATGCATGGGTGATGGGGGTGTTTTGCGAAAGTGGGTGGTGTCTCGGTAGAGGGGATGAAAAACACATAAATTTTTATAATTTACAAATATTGAATTGTTATAGTTTCATTTGTCTTTAACTTATAACCATAATAGTTTAGTCCATGTGGAAGTGGTTATCTTAGGACCCATCAACTCTTCTCGCAACCATTAAATCGATCATATATCACACTAAAAATCATGTGCCTAATGTTTTGAAGGAAATGTATTATTCCCTTTGAAAATAAGAACATGTCATTGACTTTACTTTCTAAGAGAAAGCGTTTGTTGGCAAAATCCACAAAGAAAACTATTAATTCTCCCCTTAATACAAACATTTTTTTAGAGTTTCTTGGGTGTGTACAAGGATGAAAAACCCCCGACACCCATATATATGTAAACCATAAATATTACTAGTGTTTTAATTCCCAACATGTTCTTTGGCATAATGGGAATCATTATCACTCCTATTGGGTGACTCGATGTATTTCCTAAGATGCTAAGAGATGTGGTGGATTTATTTTTAAAATCTGGTCGAGGATTTAGATGAGGAAAACCATTCATAAAAATGGTAGAAAATATGGTATCGAGATAAAAATCTTGTAATGCATTTAAGTATGCATTCATTAGGCAAGCTAAAAGATATGAAAGGAGACAAATAAAATAGATAAACTTAGTGGAGGAAGCGATTGTCAAAGTGTTATAGGACAATCGATAATGGAGGTAGTATGAATGTGTACAAATAGAAATTATCCAAGCCAAATTGACACTAACAATGGGAATTTTAAAATCCTATGAAAAATGCTCATCTAGGAAAAAGATAAAAAAGTTACGAGTTTGATTGAGAAATAAGAAAATAGTAAGAATAATGTCATGTCACGTGTTAAAATGTTGAAAATAATAACAATATTAATAGATAAGTCTTTACAAGGAATTTGATTGTAAAGATGATCTAAATGGAGGAAATTCTATGCACTAATGGAGAAAGAGGGGTTATCTAACCTAAATTAAATTTCTAGATCAATTTAATTAGGTATACAGAGAGATTAAGAGTTGATTATTGATCTAATAAGGATGATACCGTAAGAACACTAAATCAGATTTGTAACTCATATTATATAATAATAATTTTCTTATACCACTTAACTTAATATACGATCGAAAACAAAAAATGAAGGTATATAGGAACTTAGCTTGCCATAATTGATTTTGGAAAGATATGAATTTGTGAAATAAAAGAACTAAGAGATTTGAGCCGGATCGAGCTTCGAAACTAAAATAACATTATAAATCCTCCTAGGTTAGGACTGTACAACACATTTAGGATTGTACTATGTGGTATATGACCATCTGTACCGTCTTGGACCTATTCTGAATTAGCTTCTGAAATTTTCTAGGTTTCTCAACTTCTTGGGTTTATTCATTGTTGTCAAACCCTAGTTGTCAAAATGAAGTTATCATTATCTAAAACCCTAGCCATGGATGAAGAGTCCAATAAAACAATATTATAATGGTTTTTGGGACCACCATGCATCGCCGACGTTGGAACTACTGCGAAGAAGCCTCAAATCGCACGTTGTTATCCACCTAACATGTGATATCGAGATAGATCATTCATTTTTGACACTTTTCTTTGACTTGGATCTTGCTAAAAACTTGTAGAGAAAATGTTTGGATTTATGTAGATGAGAGATATGGGTTCTTTGACTTGGTTTATAGATTCATACTTGATGTGGGTCTTGACCTAATGATTTGTAGATGTGTAATTCTTAGATTTAGGGAGATTTGGATGCCTTTTCAATGGTATAAAGTGATTACTTTAGTGCATTTCCTTGATTTATAGTTTATAAAATGACGCTATGTTTAATTTCTTATATAGGGTTCCATAGACGATTTATCTAAGAAAACAATGAAAAGTTAGGAAAGCTATTGAGCGAGGCAAGAACACTTAAAAAGCCCCAAAGCTTTGTAAAAATTAACTATGAACCATCTAAATAAGAGATAACCAAGAGCTACTCCTATGGTGCATTATAAATTTGACAAAAACATCAAACTAACATGAATATTACTACTCTTTGAAAGCTATGAAAATATGAACCTATTGAAGATCCTAACAATCGTTATGATTGTTTGATTAATTTCAGGATTTCAAGAATGGAGTTTCATCATTAATGGAAGAAGCAAGAGTTGACGGTGCAATGGTAAAGATGATAACTCAATGACAATGAATAATACTCTTAATCCTAAGAAAAATACTATAGTTTATCCTAGAGGGAGGAAGTGTTCTTAGAAAATGACTTGGGGTAGGGGTCTATTTATAGTTTTCCAATTCCAAGAATGGAATGATTTGGGTGTATGTGGGACAAAAGGTAAGTCCAAAAAGCACTTTTAGCAAGTCAAAGTAAGATTTGACTAGGTTTAGAAGAGGTTAAACATGCCTTAGGTTTTTAAATCTTGGTTTAGGCTAGTTAATCCTTTTTAGAAAGGGATTGGTAACCTGAGAGTATTGTGAGGGTCATACTTAATCCAATATAATGGATTGATATCCTAGGAGGCTTGTAGAAGTGGTTTAGAAGGAGATAGGAAGAAGGTTTAGCTAATAAAAGGGTATATTAGCCCGATTAGTTGTTTATAAGAGGAATACAACCAAAATAATGTCATCAAAGGAGAGTTAGATAGGCCTAATTAATGAGGTATCGTCAATTTGTGGGGAGTAGAATAGTTAGTGCAATATTAGGAATAAGATTGCTTTGATGAAATATAGGTGTCTACATTTTCCCCTTTTTGGGGTGGCGTAAGCTACGTCACTTCAAAGAAAGTAGACAAGCGTAAATAAGTAAAATTTTTGATAGGGGTAGAAGAAAAATTAGTAAGGTGAGAGATGCCCCCTCGAGTGTTGATGGGGTGATGAAAGAGGCCAATTGACGATAATAAAGATGAAGGAAAGAGATAGAAGAAGAAGAGGGGTGCACAAGTAAAAGGGAAGTAAAATGTGAACAAAAGAGTGGAAGCTATATTAGTCTTGTTGACACTGAGTATGAAGTACCCATGAAATATAATTCTCCTACCTTCATTGGCGTTGCTCATCTTCCACATCATTCGAATAACCAAGTTGACAAGGAGCTTCTTGCTTGAATGATGAGGCACCAAACATTTGATATTTATATTGAGAGGAGTGTGCATAAATGTGGAGGAAGAAGGGGGATTGAGCTAAAATCCATCCATTTCCTTGTAAACAACTTAATTTTCATCATATTGCTAATGATCTTCATCATCGACCCTTATTAAAAATGTAAGCATATGATAAAAGTGTAGAATGACATGAAAATATAGAATATGAACAATTATCCATTGCTAAAATACCAACTCCATGCAACATACAAAATGCAATGCAATACGAGAAGTAAACAAGCTGATCTAATAGGGAAACAAGTACAAACACACATACTCAAACCAATAACATTTAAGATAGTTGCACAAATGTTTTGTTATCGAGCTATAGTTCCCAAATGTTCATGATAAATGAAAAGGGTTAAAAGTGGTGCCCCAAGCAAGGATACATGTGAGGGGAATTGATGAAGGACACATGGTCCAATGAGAAAGCATTGTGCAATACAAAATAGTACTAGGCAAATCGTTGTGCCCAGTACAGTGCATGCAGAAGCAAGCGTCTAGATTTGTAAATGGTTATACATACATATGATCCACTTGTCATTATTTCAAAATGTGTGAAAATGTGAGAAAGATATGAAGTTAATACCATGCATGTGACAAAAAATTCAGCTGCGTATGAGCTTCTTACCAAATTTTAGTCCATTTTCAAAATTTTACGATTTTTGGATTTTGAATAACTTTATAATTTTTTGAAAATTGTGATTTTTACAAATTTTAAAGTGTTTGATAGGCCAAAAGAATTTTGGAATAGAAGAGATCACGTGAAAGTAAGACAAATTCCCCAGGAGATGAAACAGGCACTGTGTGGCAAAAACTATGCCCGACGGGTTGGAAACGGGTCAAAAATAATTATTTACAAAAATAATCATCACAATGGGTGATAAAAGAATTTCGAATGATCACAATGGTGAAATGATGCATTTTGGCCATCACGGCGAGTGATAATGTGTCATGGCAAGTAAAAATGATCATATATACCACTCCCATGGGGTAGAATCATTATGAGTAATTCATTTGATAGCGATGTTAGTGCAAATCAGCAGCACCCCTGGATGTTGATCAGATTTCTAGTTTGACATTTTGGACATCCAGTGTGATTGCACAACATTGAATCTTTTCCCCAAGTGTGGGACTTGTAAAAATGGAAAAGAATCTCCAGGTTAGAGGCTAGTTCCTCAACTCCTCTGATCAAGTGTATTACTTGCAAGTTGCAGAGGTTTTAAATTCAAGATCCTACTCTAAATTCCAAGGGGACAGAGATAGAGAATGCAAAAGAACTAAAACTAATGCTAATAAGGTGATGCACCAAAGGAGTGGTGAGCATTTTTACTTCTGTAGATTGACACAGATTATAGAAATGCAACAAAACATCATACACAAACTGATAAAATGTAATGAAAGATCATGGGTAAATCAAACAACACAAGAGAGGACTGAAACTCATTCACAGAGCTTGCATTGTCATTTTCCAATATCAAAATACATGCATTACATCAATGAAGGTAGAAAATGTGTTGCAACCTTAAAAAAGGTCTGGTATTCCACAAAATCACTTTCTAGGGTGAAAGAGGGAGCCTGCAAAACATAAAAATTGTCCAACCCCTCAAAAATGAGCCAAATCTGGCTTTTACAATGCAAAAAACGAGCCCAGGAGAGAGAAACGTAGGAAAACGTGAGAGGAGCTTCAACCACCAACTAAAATGCAATAAAACAACATGGGTATCCTTATAGGTCCATTCCTTGACATTTTTCACCATGCTGGGAGAGAATGCGAGCCATTCTTCATTAAAAATGGTGGTTAAAACATCATTTCTGTTGATTACCACGTAGAGGTGTTTTTTCAATTTTATCTCTCCAAAATCCATCAAAATACAAAATTGAGCCCATAATCATGTAGATAATTTCACTAGCTTTCCGTTGATATAAAGAACATGAAAAAATGAGCTCTGGATCGAAAGTTATGGTCGTTTGAAAATTTAGGGCAAAACAAGGCCAAAATAGGTTGGCGGGCCAAAAATTTGAAAATTTCCCACTTTTTGCATTTGGGAAAATTTTCCAAAAATCTCCATGCTCTACCACTCCTGGTGCCATGTGGCATGATTCCATTGGTTGCGGGCTCTTGATGCTTCATTTTCCATCGTTTTGGCCATTGGAAAATTTTCAAAAATTCTCGCCGGGCCGATGACCTTAGTACACGTGGCGTGATATGATTCGTTGCGGGCCTCTACTTTTAAATTCTCTGCCTACTCCGGACCATTTTCCTTGACGGGACGCATGGTGAGATGCTATTGGGTGTGGGAATTTATGCTCATTTTTTCTGCGGGTTTGCCTTGTGTTTTTGCCACCACATGGACACGTGGCGTGATTTGATTGGCTCGGGCTTTTGGGGGGGGCTCTCCCTTTCAATATTTCCTTCGACTTTGCTTTGGGAAAAATTCCCAACTTTCCCCTATGTTCGACGATCTTGGGACACATGTCCACTCCATTCGATGCGGGCATTAGGGGCTAACCTTTCTCCTTTTCTCCAACCTTTGGGAAATTTTCCCACCTTTTCCCCGGCGGCCGAAGCTCGACGCCCCAGGAGACATGTGGTCTCTCCTTATTGGCTACGGGCCTTGGGGAGCGGCTTTCCCTTTGAATTTTTACACTTGGGTGAAAAAAGGAAAGAATCTTTTTGCGCGCCTGACCCCTAATCTGCGGTGACACGTGGTTTGACCTGACTGGTCGGCGGGCTGACGGGCCAATATTTCTCCTTTCCTCTCACCAAAACACTTCGCCAAATTTTTAAGTCTCCCTCCACGGTCTGCTGGTCCTGGGACACGTGGCCTGATTTGATTCACCTGGGCCTTTTCTAGAGATTTTTCCACGGCACCGATACTTAGGAAATTTTCCTAATTTCTTCCCCTTGGACACGTGGCATGATCCTATTCGCTGGCGGGCCGTCGGGGTCAAAAATTCCTTCTGAAACCTTGCCAAACACTTGGTAAAAATTCCAAGTTTACCTCCACCTCGCCCTTCCGAGGACATGTGGCCTCATATTATTGGCTCGGGCTTTTCAGGGAAAATTTCCCACAAAATCTCCATTGAGCCATAACTTCAAAAATACATGGAGTTAGGAGGAAAACTTTACCTTTTTGGAAAGCTGAGAAAAATCTCTATCCAATGGTGTCATTTCTAGAAGGTTTTGAGTTCCTAAAAAGAAAAAAATTATGACTGAGGCACAAGAGAGGGAAGAATGAAGGGAGTTAGCCACAAAATGAGTAAGGGGCTCATTTGGATAACACTTTTGGTGACTCGAGAGGGTCATCATCTCTTTGGATGAAGTTACCAGTTTCCTAAAGCAATCCATTGGGCATGGGGTCATCAAATTCTCTGCTTGGTACCCCAACTGATTAGAACACTGCAAGGAGGAAGATGGAGGGTAGAACACCATCTGATTGGAGCAAGGCCTGCAAAACACATTTCCTGGAACAACAAGCTTGTGCCAAAGCACTTAGGGAAAGCAAATCTAAACTACAACAAAAAAAGTGCATAAGCACTTGGAGGAATGAAAATCTAAGCTAATATGTACAAGGTGGAGAGTTTCTTTCAGTAGCAATGCTTCAGATGGATTCCATTGACTGGAATCTGTAACTCTTCACCATCTAATGTAGACAATTGGAAGGCATTGCTGTCCTTACTCTTTGTGGCCACTCCAAATGGCATAAAATTTTTAATGCCTCCCGGTTTTCTCTGTCGCATCCCATTTTAACACTAGATCTCCAACTTAAAAAGATCTATCCTTGGCCTTCCTATCAAAGGTCTTCTTAATCAAAGCTTGATCCTTCTCCATTTCTTGGGATGCCTGATTTCTGATTTCTTGGAGCTCCATCAATTCTACATATCTAACCTCCATGGGCTCAAACTCCAACAACTCCAACTGTTTCATGAGTTCCAATGTTGGCAACTCAAGTGACATGGGAAAAATTGCCTCTCTTCCATAAACAAACTTGAATGGAGAATTACTTGTAGATCTCTTTGGAGTTATCCTATCAGCCCATAAGGTTGACTTCAACTTAGTATGCCAAGACCTCTGATTTTCATCAAGAGTCCTAATGATCCTTAACAAGTTCTTGTTTTTAGATTCAGCTTGGCCATTACCACGAGGGTAATAATTTGATGAAGTGTTTAGGTAGATCCCATTTCGAGTTACCTTGGACCCAATGAATTCCAATGCATTATCTAATATTATTGTAGTAGGTATGCCAAATCTAGTTGCTTTATTCCCTCATAAAAGTCAGGATGCTAGATTCATTTGCTTCCTTGAGTGCCACTGCTTCAGTCCATTTGGTGAAGGAATGCATTCTTTGTTAGAATCCATTTGTGCCCTTGGCTTGAATTTGGATTAATGACTCAATGAAGTCCAAACCCCATTGCATGAATGGCTGGTCGGCTGAAATTGGATGCAATGGAGGGCAGCTAGCCTCTCCTTACCCGTGAAGAATGCACAATTATTGCACCTCTTGATCCACGCATAACAATCACTAAAAATCTTGGGCCAATAATAGCCAACCCTCATGATCTTTAGAGCTGTCACTCTCGGTGCAAAATGACCACCGAGATGATCCACCATAGAACTCTTCCAACACCTTGTGAATTTGATTTGTACCAACGCATCTCAACAAAGACTCAATTCACATCCTTTTGAACAAAACACCATCAACAAGGGCATATGGGACAGCTTGCAATCTGAAGTGTCTTCTTTTGGTCTTGTTCATCTTTGGAGGGCATAGGCCTGTGTTTAGGAAGTGCATTATGTCTTGGGTCTAGCAAGGAGTGAGGAAACCATCATTTTCTTCTTGAGTGCTTCCTTGCTCATGGTGTCTTTGCAACGCCAAAACAACCTCCTTCTCATTGCATGCTTCCTTGTGTTTGTTCAAGACCAGCTGCTCACAATCCTTTTCCTCTGACCAACTTGGTGAATTTGATCTCAATGTCATACTCCATGACACGAGTAATCCAACTGCTCTTTTTTCATTCAGGTCTTTGTTGAGGAGGAAGCCTTTAACTCCCACATGAGAAACCAGCAATTGAACCTTGTTGTTTAAAACTAGATGCTTGAATTTTTTCAAGCTCCGACTCTGCAAGAACATTCTTCTCAATGAAAGAATACCTCACCTCATAGTCCTCTAGGATTTGGGTGAAGAAATCAATTGGTGCTCATCATTATCTTTGTTCTGTTGTACCAAGATTACGAAATAATATCATCACCCCCAAATGAATAGAGGATGAAATCCTTGGAGAAATGGGTTAATGAGAGTTGGGGCTTGTGAGATGGCTTCTTTGATTGCTCCAAAACTTTCTTTTCCTTTTGCCATCCATTTGAAAGGTATGATTTTATTTAACATCTTGGTAATAGGCTTTGACTAGGGCTGCAAAATTTGGGACAAACCTCCGAATAAAATTTATCCTCCCCAAGAAACTTTGAAGGGCCTTCCTGTGGCTTGGCAATGGTAGTGCTCTTATGGCTTCAAATCTTTCTGGATCAATTGCTAATCCTTCTTTAGAGACAATGTGGCCAATGAGTTTTCCTTCATGGGCTAGAAAAATACACTTTTTAGGATTCAAGGATACTCCAAATCTTCTACACCTTTGGAACACTTATCTCAAATGAAAGAGATGGTCTGTTACATTTTTTGAAAAAACAGTGATATCATCAAGATATATCAGCACCATGTTGTTAATCAAACCCTTGAATACCATTTCCATTGCCCTTTGGAAAGTAGCTCCAGCGTTGGACAACCCAAATGGAATTTTCTTGTATGCATAAGTTCCCCATTTGGTTGTAAAGGTTGTCTTGAACTGATCCTCTTCTTTCACCATAATCTGATTGTACCCTAAATAGCCATCAAGTAATGAAAACCTTTCAGAGCCAGCAATAACTTGCAAAATTTGCTCCATAGAAGGAAGTGGGTAATGATCCTTGAGAGATGCTCTATTCAGATCTCTGAAGTCAACACACAATCTAATTTCTCCACTCTTATTTCTAACTGGAACCAAGTTGGCCACCCAACTAGAATGCTTGATAGGGAATATGATACTTGACTCTATCAACTTATTCAATTCTTTTCTCATGAGAGGCTCCATGTGTGGATTGACTGGCCTTTGTTTTTGCCTGATGGGTTTAGTACTTGGATCCAATTCAATGGTGTGTTGAGCTAACTCGGGATTGAAACCTTTCAAATATTCATAGCTCCAAGAAAACACATCAGGGAATTCTTGACAAAGTTGTATGAACTCATACCTTTCTTGTTTAGTTGTCATCTTACCAATTTGGAGTGATTTGCCTTCTTCCACCAAGATGGACACTGAATCTTCTCCCTTGACTTGGATGTTTGCTTTCTCCTTCCTAAACTGATCATTAGGATTGAAAATGGAATCCAAAGTGACAAGTCCCTTTGGTAGTTTGTTGGTTCTCAGCTGTACCACTTGATCACCATACTGCTGTTGTTCTAACTTTTCTTGATTTTTAGCTGAGAACTTAGCCTCTTCTTGTAAGAAATGGATGATTTGTTGATCATTTTCAAACACTTTCCAACTTACATTTTATGCAGCCTTTGAAGGCCTTACAATCACATGGATGTTTGGCTATACCTTGTCTTTTTGGATACTTTTAACAACATTAAAGGCTGCTCCAACTGCTGCAAGCCTATCAGCAGCTTGGTTCTCTTTTCTAGGAATGGATTTGATGCCAAAGCCCTCAAAATCTTCAATGAGGTCCCACACCTTGTTTTTGTAGCACTTGAGTAGATCATTCTTGGTAGCATGTTGCCCCTTAACTTGGTTGACAATCAACTCACTGTCACCGAAGACTTGTAAGTTCTTTATTCCTCTTTTGATTGACTAATGTAATACTTGTATCAAAGCTTCATATTCAGCGAGTGTTATTAGAACATGCAAACTAAAATCTAAAAGTTGAATAATACCTAGCTCCTTGAGGTTAAACAATCATAGCTCCCCCTCCTGCACCTTGTCTATTCCTTGATCCATCAAAAACAACTACCATACCTCATTGTCCTCCTTGTGGTTTGGCTTGGTGATGCTAGGAATAGGCTGATTTTCTTCGTGCATGCAATAGAATCCTAGCTCAGATTCTTCTATTTCTTGATAAGGATGAAAGCATGCACCTTGCTTGCCCATTCATCAAGAGTCAAATATGGGATGCTTCCAACCTTGGTGTCAGCTTTATCAGTGCTTGGATAATCTTCTTGATCAAACGCTGAACAATTGGTATTGATTTGTCTTGGAGTGTGAGGCTCAATGTGAAAGTTTGCAATAGGTTTAGATCTAATTGTGGCCTTGGTTCCATATCTTGTTCTGAAAAATGTGTGTGACCAATCAATAGATAAGTACCCTCCAATCTTGGCTGTGAAATCCCTTGACAGACATAGGGAAAAGAGTGGTGGAAGGTCTATTACTGAGACATCTTGCAAAACAACAACGTTGGGGCATGCATGAAAAGTAAGACTCAAGTTTTCGATCACTCCAACTGTTGTTACTACTGTCCTATCCAATTGCACTACCCCTTTGGATATGACTTCATATTGAATCCCCATATGATCATCTATTTTCTTGGGCATTACTGAACTACTTTCCTCAGAATCAATCATGTAATTGTGAACTAATTGGTTTCCAATGATCAATGAAACATAAAATGGAGGGGGCTTCAACATTTTACCTTGCTTTGTCCTCCATGATTCCTCTCGGGTTGGGCAGCATTTGTGAGTACCTTCTTTACATTTGGACTGCTGATTTGAAGTTGACCGAGTCCTTCATGGTAGCTTGTAGCAAATCTCTTTGGCCAGGATGCATAGTGATTCCCACATTGATATGTTTACATTTGTCTTCTTCATCTGATCAATGATGTTGAATGGAGATGAAGTGTCTCTCTGTCATCCCTTGGCCCGCACATTCATTCCTTGCACATGGGAAGCAACAACTAGCATCTGAGTTGGCCTAGGAGTTGTTTTAGGTAGTCCTTGTGTGTTTGGAACTGCATTTTGTTTGCCAATAATTTGTGGAGTGGTAGAAGGTTGTGGATTACTTGGAGCCAATGGTTGTTCTTCACCCAAATTTCTTATTTTTGACCTCATGTTGGTTGTAACACTTTGAGAGATTATTTGATTCATGCCACAAAAATCTTTTGCCTGCCAGTTTACAAGTGTGGTATCATTTGGAGCTGATTGTTACAGGAGTGTTTCTTGTTGTTGGTTATTTCCTTGACTCCCTTCACCCTCCACACTATTAGTTGTCACCATTATTGATTTAAGGCACCGTTGAAACACATAGACTAGTTGTGAGTTTCATTGCATGGGAAACACCAATCATACTCTTGAGCTATGTTGTTTTGCAGACCGGCACTTTTGCTTTAGAGGCAAATGTAGCATTAGGATTATAAGGCTGAAATGGTTTGTTAGCAAGATGTCTTGCTTGATTTTGATTTAAACTAGATTGGGTGGTCTTTGAGGCTAGTATGGCTACTTGTTAGGCTGAGCTTGAGGTTGGAAAGAAGGTCTAAAACCTTGGGCTTGCTTTGCCTCTTGAGTGTAACCAACTCATTACCTAAATTTTTCAATTGCTTCATGACTTCTTGAAGTTCATTTGAGGCACTAGAAGTTGAAGTAGAAGCTTCACTTCAATTCGATTTCTAGGAGTGGGAATAGGAGCTAAAATAGGCACTTGACTAGTACTTGGGCTCTCTAAACTTGGATATAATGGCATTGGAGGCCTAGGAGCTAGCTTTCCGGCTTGAATCAATTTTTTTAGCTCTAATGACAATGCTATAAGCAACGAGGGATAGTTGTGCCTCCCATGGATTGAATTAACATAGAAATATCATAGTTTAGAGCTTTAAGGTAATATAGAAAAGCACCTTCTGCTGTTGGCCTTACTGCCACTGGAATTCTCTCCCAAGTCATTTGAAACTTGAAGTTGAAGTCAATCAGCTGCTCATTAGGAGCTCTCTTGATGGTTGTCAACTATTCCAAAAGGGACAAGTTATCTCCCTTTTCTCCAAACTGCTCATGGAGGGCTATACATAGTTGGTTCCAATTTTGGATAGAACCTGAGGCAAGACTCCTAAACCATTACAAAGCTTTCCCTTTGAATGAAGATGCCAGCAGTTTGACAGCAACTTGCATCTCATTAATTTCATGGATTGCACAAATATTAGCAATATCCTTGACATGATCACCAGGAGTGGTCTGATTCTCTCCAGTAAAGTATGGAATGTTCTTCAATGCTACAATTGGGATTAGATTTTGTGCATTGAGAGCAAGTGGGCTGCTGCCAGTGAAATTGACATAGGGGTTGTGTTGTGCCATTCTGATTGGCCTTAAAACCCTTGTTGATTGAATGAAAGGTCTACCAAGTGGAGGAGTTGATAGAGTTCTGTTTGGTGGAGATGGAGACCTTTGAATTCTCCTCCCTCTTTGCCTTCTTCTTGGAGATAATTACAGATACTCAAACAGAACCTCTTCTTCTCTAACTCTTGACCTTGTGGTGATTCTTCTCATGAGTTTTCAGGTCTGCACTGCTAAAACCAGCTGATTCTTCTTCCTTGGAGTTGCTAGATGTGTAATTTAGGGCTCTTTTAAGCAAGAAACTTGCAACAAATGCACATCAATTTTGTTGCAATGAAGATGAAGACCTCTAAGGTCCCACCGGGTGTGCCAAAAATATTAGTGCAAATCAACAGCACCCCTGGATGTTGATCAGATTTCTAGTTTGACATTTTGGACATCCAGTGTGATTGCACAACATTGAATCTTTTCCCCAAGTGTGGGACTTGTAAAAATGGAAAAGAATCTCTAGGTTAGAGGCTGGTTCCTCAACTCCTCTGATCAGGTGTATTACTTGCAAGTTGCAGAGGTTTTAAATTCAAGATCCTACTCTAAATTCCAAGGGGACAGAGATAGAGAATGCAAAAGAACTAAAACTAATGCTAATAAGGTGATGCACCAAAGGAGTGGTGAGCATTTT
Organism: Taxus wallichiana var. yunnanensis; assembly: GCA_018340775.1. NCBI lineage: Eukaryota > Viridiplantae > Streptophyta > Pinopsida > Cupressales > Taxaceae > Taxus > Taxus wallichiana. The sequence continues at coordinate 88,991,995 of CM031233.1, read as the reverse complement.
TACTTCTGTAGATTGACACAGATTACAAAAATGCAACAAAACATCATACACAAACTGATAAAATGTAATGAAAGATCATGGGTAAATCAAACAACACAAGAGAGGACTGAAACTCATTCACAGAGCTTGCATTGTCATTTTCCAATATCAAAATACATGCATTACATCAACAGAAGGGTAGAAAATGTGTTGCAGCCTTAAAAAAGGTTTGGTATTCCACAAAATCACTTTCTAGGGTGAAAGAGGGAGCCTGCAAAACATAAAATTTTTGAACCCCTAAAAATGAGCCAAATCTGGGTTTTACAATGCAAAAACGAGCCCAGGAGAGAGAAACGTAGGAAAATGTGAGAGGAGCTTCAACCACCAACCAAAATGCAATAAAACAACATGGGCATCCTTACAGGTCCATTCCTTGACATTTTTCACCATGCTGGGAGAGAATGCGAGCCATTCTTCATTAAAAATGGTGGTTAAAACGTCATTTGTTGATTACCACGTGCCAGAGGTGTTTTTCAATTTTATCTCTCCAAAATCCATCAAAAAATAAAATTGAGCCCATAATCATGTAGAGAATTTCACTAGCTTTCTGTTCATATAAAGGACGTGAAAAATTGAGCTCTGGATCGAAAGTTATGGTCGTTTGAAAATTTAGGGCAAAATAGGGCCAAAATAGGTTGGCGGGCCAAAAATTTGAAATTTTCCCACTTTTTGCATTTGGGAAAATTTTCCCAAAAACTCCACGATCCTGCCACTCCTGGTTCCATGTGGCATGATTCCATTGGTTGCGGGCTCTTGATGCTTCATTTTCCATCGTTTTGGCCATTGGAAAATTTTCCAAAAATTCTCCGCCGGGCCGATGACCCGAGTACATGTGGCGCGATATGATTTGTTGCGGGCCTCTACTTTCAAATTCTCTGCCTACTCTGGACCATTTTCCCTGACGAGATGCCTGGAAAGATCCTATTAGGCATGGGCCTTTATGCTCATTTTTGTCCCGCATGGGCTTGCCTTGTGTTTTTTGCCGCCACATGGACACGTGGCGTGATTTGATTGGCTCGGGCTTTGGGGGGTGGGCTCTCCCTTTCAATATTTCCTTTGATTTTGCTTTGGGAAAAATTCCCAACTTTCCCCGCATTCCCGGTCTTGGGACACGTGGCCTGCTCCCATTCGATGCGAGGCCTTGGGGGCTAACCTTTCTCCTTTTCTCTAACCTTTGGGAAATTTTCCCACCTTTTCCCCCGACGGCCGAAGCTCCGACGCCCTCGGGACACATGGTCTCTCCTTATTGGCTGCGGGCCTTGGGGAGTGGCTTTCCCTTTGAATTTTTACACTTGGGTGAAAAAAGGAAAGAATCTTTTGCACCCCCACCCCCGATGCCGTGGTGACACGTGGTTTGACCTGACTAGTCGGCGAGCCGACGGGCCAATATTTCTCCTTTTCTCCCACCAAAACACTTCACCAAATTTTTAAGTCTCCCTCCGCAATCCACTGGTCCTGGGACACGTGGCCTGATTTGATTTGACGTGGGCCTTTTCTGGATATTTTTCCACAGCACCGATACTTAGGAGATTTTCCTAATTTCTTCCCCTTGGACACGTGGCACGATCATATTCATCGGCGGGCCAGCCGTCGGGGCAAAAAATTCCTTCTGAAACCTTGCCAAACACTTGGTAAAAATTCCAAGTTTACCTCTGCCTCCGCCCTTCCAAGGACACGTGGCCTCATATTATTGGCTCGGGCTTTTCAGGGAAACTTTCCCACAAAATCTTCGTCGAGCCATAACTTCAAAAATACATGGAGTTAGGAGGAAAACTTTACCTTTCTGGAAAGATGAGAAAAACATCTATCTAATGGTGCCATTTCCAGAAGGTTTTGAGTTCTTGAAAAGCAAAAATATGACTCGAGGCACAAGAGAGGGAAGAATGAAGGGAGTTAGCCACAAAATGAGTAAGGGGCTCATTTGGATAACAATGACCTTTTTCCGGTTTACTATTCACTTTTGTTTTGACCCAGAGGAGAGATGTCGCAAATCTAGAGGAATATGAGGTAGGTAGAAATAGTTCGTGAGTAGACACAGATGTAGTGAGATGTACCTTATGTGAGTACCTCATTCCCTATTATCAAATTTATCATTTAATAACATTTATTAGGGTTTTTAGGGGGTTAAATGCATACACACACCTTATATGCATGTAGAGGTAGTCCGGGTGTGCACAAGCACTAAGTTTATGATTGCACATATGCACAGGGGTAGGAATGGACACGCACACGTCAAGAAAGGGAAAAACGGGTGCACGTGCATGTGCCAAAAAGGCGCGTAAGCATCATGAGAGACGTGTAGGCTTCCAAGTGTATGTGCATGTGTGTTTTGGTACGTGCATATGCCTACAAGGGTGCACATGCATCAAAAAAATGTTTTTGAACACTTAGAAGAAAAATGAAAAGTTGTTCGGAGGAATATAGAAGAACGTAGGGAATGCTAGAAGAACTTAGAGATGAAAATAGGCCAAGTGATAACATGATGTGAGATAGAAGAAAAATATAACAAGTGTTTTGTTTGATTTTACAGAGATAGCTACCCGTGTTGTAGGTGCGAGAGCACCATGGCCGATTGTCAACCTTAATGTTTTCCTCTCGCGACATGAGAGGAAGTAGTTAGATATTACCTTGTACATGGCCAAGCTTACTCTCATATGGTGCAAATGCTAGAGATCACTATAGATCATAGTCGATTATAACATTAGCCGAGTGGTGGCATAGCGAGAGTCAATGTTTTAGGCTACCTATCGGTGAGATGACTGTCACTCTTGAGGACATGTGGAGGATATTACGAGTCCCGATTTTTGGGGGTTTGATTGAGTATGAGACTAGTGTTGTGCAACTTATAGATAGTTTGATAGAGATTTTTGTGTAGATGAGATACCTCGACAAGGTATGACAGTTCACCTTCATTAGTGTATTTCTAATATGAGTTTGCATCATGTGTCGGTATATCTCATGACTCTTTTCAATGGTTTCTTGCTTCTTGAATAGCTGGGCACATTATTCCCCTTAGGTTTGATTACTGTGATTCGGGGCCTTCTCAGAGGAGAGCGATATTATTGGGGTCAGTGCATACTTATGCACTTATACTGAAATCTTCACTTGATTACATACTACCATCAGAAGATGGTAGGTCTAGCCACACTTTTACAAATATGGGCCTGGGACCATATAGCCATTAGTAGCCATATATGAGCATTATTGGCTCGGGCCATGGATGAGTCGTTAGTATTTGGTTGGGCTCCCATTGGTGATGATGTACGTGGCCATATGGGGGATGCATACTATTACCGCAAAACATTTTATGATAGTCAACAACACATGCTTGTGTGGAGGCCTTATAGGGCATATCAATGGCCAGAGGATAGAGTTGAGCTCAGTCTTGCCATGGTAGAGCATTTTATGATGGGAAGCTATGGATACATCAGAGAGTTTTATAGGATTGGTCGGTGCTAGAGACAGTTTGGGGCCATTTAGGATGTGCCCGGACACGAGACGTGGTATGGGCATCAAGCCGGGAGACCTTTGATATTGGTCCACAGATTAGGCCACAACATTCTAGAGCCAATTTTGATCAGATGGTTCCATTAGTATGGGCTCGCTTCACCAGATTATGGATCCTGGAGTTACAACAACCTATGCACTATGGTATGCTATAGTTTTGCCTCACTGTTTGACCATTCCTCATGCAACATGGGATGTTGGGATCATGCCACCTCCAGAGCAATGGAGTAGTAGTGATGATGATGATGATGACATAGATGATGATGTTTTTGATGGGCATCGACATGATGGTGATCATGATTTGGATAGGGTCCTAGATAAGGACATAGACATAGGTAGAGGCACATCCCCATTCTTCTTAGGATACAAATGCCCCTAGTGGGTATAATAGTTGGGATACATGCACTATTATAGGAGGTACATCTGAAGAGATCAACACCATATGGTCCTCCACTTAGAGTAGGTATGGTGCAACAAGGTCTTATTGTTAGCCCACCACATAGTCCGGGAGGTGGCGAGAGGAGATGGGGGTCATGGAGGAGGTGGTGTCACGTGGTTCCAGCGAGATCCAATAGATGCCGACTTAGATGGCACAAATTACAGGCCTATTACAACAATCTATAGCACGGGTTTAATAGTTGACTACACAGAGAGACCAGGCCCAGGCACATGTTAAGACCATTACTGTAGAGAGAGATCGGCTGGATGAAGAGTGTACATAGGCTCAGGCCAATGTAGCTAGAGTTATAGGAGAGTGTGATGATCTATTGTGGGCATCCTCGGCGGTGGGGATGCATGATATGTTATCAGATATTATGAGAGCTAGCGGTGGGTCCTCCTATTACAAGGCCACATACCACCGGAAATTCCGAGAAGGGTAGAGGTTCATTCCATTTGATCAGCTAGATGTAGGTCCAGATGTAGGTCTCAGAGGACCTATCGATCGGACCAATTAGTGCAAAGCATAATACATTACAACGAGAATGAATGCAACAACTGCGCAGAACCATCACATCGGTAGAAACCTCCTCCTCAGGGCCCTAGGTTGGGTAGTATAGGAGAGGAAAAGAGTCACGATTGACTCGGTTTATTTATCACGCATTTATAGATGTATTTATTGGATGCACGCCTTTATGAAAAGGTTCATTTTTGATCGATTGTACATGTATTCATTTTTATTATGTCTCTTATGAAGGAACATTTTTGATCCATACCAATGGTGGCCTATTTTGTATCCAGATGTATGTATCGAGACACATTGTATATGGACATTTGATTTTGACAGATATATGATGATAAATATGGACTCTTTCATTATGTTTTATGATTGTATCACATGTTCTTTGATCCATGAGATAATAGTAGATGATGTCATGTTTTGATGAGATGCCTCATGTTCTACTTATCACATGTGTTTGAGATAGTAGTAGACAATGTCATGTTTTGTTGAGATTCCTCATGTTCTACTTATCACATGTGTTTGAGATAACAGTAGATGATGTCATGTTTATTTTGCATATGATACTTATGATGATTCACGTTTTTATTATGATCTATGTTTGAGGGGGATATAAGGCTATCTATCTTGACCCTCTTGGCGATATTATATGCATGTAGCTTAGCATAAATGTTTAATTTTCATGTGTATGATGATGTATATTAGCTTTTATTGAGACATGATGCATAGATGTGATGATAGATGATAGATGATAAGTGATAAGTGATAGGGTGACAACAAACTATACAAAAACAAATACAAATTAATCAAATGTAACTAACGAAAACACAATTATATACAAGCATGCAAGATAAAATGAACTCAATGCCTATGTATAAAAAATTAAAGTAACACTTTAAACTAAGAAAATGAATTCAATTAAAAGCACACAACATGAAAAGATAATGCAATCAAAACTCTACAAACCGACAACTAAAAGTAATCAAACCACTACTCTATTTTTACGGGAAAATTTTGATATATTTTCTATTTTTTTAGTTTTCTAAGGATTGTTTCGAAAGGAACCTAAAACACCTAACAATATACATATGCTAGACCTAGAACACCAAAAATAACAAAGGAAAAAAATGACTTGTTTTTGTAAAACATTTTCAAGGTTATTGTTCACATTGTTTTTGGAATTATTAGAAGATAATGTTATGTCATTTTGTTAGCCTTGCACTGAAAGGGATTTTTCGATGTTTTAGGATTTTTATAACATATTTGAATGTTTTAGGGTTATACGACTATTTTTGGATTTTCCAAGGTTTTCCAAAACTATGTACAGGAAAGGAAGAAGCATGGATGCCCCCAATGTTATATGGGAATATATAAAGGGAGAATGCCATGCACATGCGCAAGAAAGTGAAGATGCAAAAATGCCCCAATGTTAGGAGGGAGTTTTCAAAGGAAAACTCTTCAAGTGCAGAATTTGGATTAGGGCCAATATAGATAGGTTCAATATGATGATGAACGTAACCCAATGATGTGCTAGGAAGGAGCAAGGATGCCCCAACGTAAGCTGGACAAGAAGCACATGATAGAAAGAAGTGGAAGATTCTTTTGAGAATGGGGACAAAGATGTCCGCAAACAAGCCAAAAAAGGAAATACCATACATGTGGATGTTTTGAAAAAGTAGGATAACAACTTGAATGTTGTGAATGTAGCTTAGAAGCCTCACGATGAAGAAGTGATTAGCCAAAGGCACAAATCATGAGACAAGATACGAGACTAGAGTAACAATCGAACAAGGTCTAGAAAAAGACACTTGGTAACATAATAATCATATTCACTCATTGATATCCAATGTGTGACCATGGAAATTAATTACCTCTTGAAGGGAAGACTTGATAGACAATAAGTGAAGACACCCTAGCCAATGTGTTAGGAATGATACATTTTGATAGGTGATAGGTGATTTGTGAATGAAGGGTGGAAAGATAGTCGTACATTGCTTTGCTTCCAGCCAAGCATCTATATCCCCAATGGAGGTGTATTTGATTCTAATCGCAACATTTCTCTACTACCAGTTAGGATTAAATAGCCTTGATAAATATTATTTGGTAATACCCCAAGAGAGAGTTTACATATCAATTTTCTTTTTCTTTTAGCCTTTACTTTTTGATTTTGATTTTGATTGATTCTTTTGCTTTTTGAAAACTTATTTCAGCTCTCTTGTTTGAAAATGGGTTAAGAACCATAGATGGCTTGATGTAAGGATATGGAAGGGATTTTGATTACGAAATTATGTCAACAAATATGTCCAAAATTTCTTCGCAATGACGAGTTTATTAAATGTTGATTGTGATAGGATCTCTAAGAGGTTAATTCTTTCTTTAATTTACCAAGGAGATAAAAGAACAAGGTCAAAAAAATAACATAGAGATAAATATCGTAAAATGCATGTGAATATGCAAGCCAAAATATCACCGAAGGGATGAAAATGGTAGGAAGACTTGCATAGGAGTAGTAAGAAAGGGAATAAAGAACATCCATATGTATGCAATACCTGATTGGAAGTGGGATCAATAAGGTCATTCAACGTGATAAGATTCAACAAAATATTTGCGGCTTCTTTGATAAGGGATATTAAGCGTGTTTTCTTATCAAGTGTTAAATTATCTCTAACCTCAAAGATTGTGGTGAGCTCATACTCAACGAATGACTGTGATTTATCCTGAAACATGGATTTTGCATGCGAGGATTTGAATTACCTATCCATAGGTTTCTACAATTTGCGCCATACTTGATGCTTTCATTGGTGTGCATTTTTAAATCACGTTTAATGTTTAACCTTAAGATCATGTAATTTTTCGAGATCTTTGGAGCTCTTTGAATTTTTGATCTTAGCTCGGTAAAGAAGTTATCTGGGTTTCTTATAATCTATTACGTGACATGTCGATCCCAAAGAGTGGGATAAGAATGTGATAGATGAAAAGGACATGGTCCAAGAATTGAAGAAGATGGGATACTATGAGGTGAGATACGGACATATGATAGAGGGCTACTTGGGACGTGGCCCAAGTATAGAAGATGAGGGACTGCGCATGGAGATGTCTCATAGATGGAAGAGGATGAAGGGATACTAGGATGTGGCCCTAATACAGAAGAGGAAGGAATTCCCAAAGGTGAGTCATAGACATAATTTGAAGGGCATTCAGGGTGTAACTCAAGAATAAAAGATGAGGGGCTACTCAATAGCGACCCACATACTGTGAGGAGAATACAATGAGCTACCTAGCAAAAACCCAATGTGTGATTGGTATTAAGGAATTGTGATAGATAAAGGAGGATTGGGTGATGAGAAGATAAGCCATGAATCAATGCTAGACTTAGGAATTTAATCATATGATGAGGCCTACGAAGATGGATGAATAATAGGAGGATCCAGTCGAGTTCTTCCTCTATATTTTGAAAAAAGAAATCAATTTCTTCTTCCCTGTACGTAAGTGCATTGAAGTCAAAATTGAGTCCTAGTTCATTATCCTTGATAGGAATGCTATCGTGTAGTTCTAGGAATTTGTTGATCATTTCGTCATCTTGTAATAAATCAATTGGTATGGTTTGTAGTCCCTCAACTATAGCAGGTGGATTTATCTCCAAGGATCTAGGATGGCTATCCTACATGCTTTTAAATTTAAAGATTGCCCCAAACTTCACCTCTAATGCATCAAAGGGTGAAAGTAGCGAATAAGGCTCTTTATTACTAGAACTCAACATTTTCGGATCAATGTGAGTCTGCATAGCTTTGGCTTGTAATGGGATGATGATATCTTCCGTAGGAAATTCGTATGTTGCATGAGAAAGATTAAACACCTTATTAGATGAGAGAATACACCGATAAGTGAATTGAAAGTATTATCACCTGATGTATATACATATTTGGTATTTCTATAGTCATTCGAGGACCTGACCTATATCTAGTTTATTATTTCCTTTTTTTATCATGGTTGGGAAAAGGTTGAATATTCCCATCCTCTCATTAGGACCTTGTCTTGATTTAGGTGAATCTACCTCAATCTTTCCTTCTTCAATAAGGTCTTGGATGAAATGCTGCAACTTGGACATCTTCCGGTCTTGTTTCCCTTGACACGTTGAAATTCACAGTATTTATGTTCTTTGAACCATACCAGTTTAGGTGCATCATCTAGATCAAGTACTTTTGTGATTAGATATTGCACCATGTTCACAACATCCAACTGTTTAAATATGGCAGATAATGATTCGATTAAAGGTGTGAACATTCGTTTTGGGGCCACTTTTGGGTAAGGTCCTTGTGTAAGTTTTAAGAGTAGACCATTTTGTATAGCTTAGACTCTTTTGGAGTCTGTGATGTCATCTCCAATGAAATTCTTGTTCTTATTAAAGAACTTGGGTTTATCTATAGATTTTGACTCGTGTTTATCTTTTGTAAAGGGCTTGATCATTCCCTTTTCTATGAGATCTTTCTCTATTTGATTTCCCTTCTCAATAACTTCTTCAAAGTTTTCGACACAACATGTGTCTTGATTTAGGTTTGGAACAAATATATTGACCATTTGCTTTTCTAGAATGGGACAAGGGAAATGACTTGCTAACCCCCGCCATCACTATAAGAAACCAATGAAGGTCTCATTTAGATTTTGTTTCACGTTGCAAAGGTTGACCATGGTAATGTCACTCTCCATGTTAAAGGAGAAGTGACACACAAAATTTTCAGATAATACGGGAAATGTAGTGATTGTTCCCTTAGGTATGTAGATGAACCATTCTAGCACTTTTCCTCCCAAGCTAAAAGGGAACAAATGTATGAGGTAGTTATCACTAAAAGCTACTTCTGGTAAGTGGGTAGAAGTCTTTAATAAGATCATGAGGATCACCTTTACCTTTATACTTGTCAATTTTAGGACATTCAAATTTTTTGGGGAATGGTATTTGTAACATGTCTCTCTCGAAGGGATAGGGACATAATTATTCATATTGGTATTTCTTATTATGCCTGTTACTCTCCCGCAGAGTTGTGAGCATGTTCTTCATGGATTGCAACTATTGTTAAATGATTTTCTCTTTCGTAGGGGATGATGGTCTATTTACTTGAGTAACCTTTAATGTTTCCTCGTAGTAAGGTTCGGGATGATATTGACCAGATATAGATCTAAGTTTTCCTTACGCACACTCTTTCTCGATGAACCTAAGTTTGCTAATTTTTACTAAGCTTCAAGATTTGTCTTTATATAACCTCTTCTTCAGCTTGAGGATCATCTTCTTTGTCATATTTAGGAGGAGGTAACTCCTTGGGTTCACGTTCGATTTTAACTTTACGTGAGGCTTTAAAGTATGGTATTTGAGAACCATCTATTTTTTTGTTCCTTCACTCTCAAATTTTTTTATTACGAGCGCGAGAAGTGGACACGTATCCCTCATCAAAAGGATTGTCCATATCAATAAGGGGAGGCCATTGTCACTCTTTTTCTTCTAGGTTAATGGTTTTGATATCCTCGTCACGCTTTTGTGGTAATTTGGCTCCTAATTCTAGTACTTGTGTGAGTACTTGATCTCTATTATAGTATAGGAGTTCATCAAAATGAGCGAGATCAAGAATGCGTTTCTCTTTAGATGAATCCATGTCTTCCCCACTATGGTCAATTAATAATTCGTGTATTTAACCTCCAAGAAGAGGGAACCCAAGTTATGACCACTAAAGGGATAGTTGGCAAAAGGATTTAATTCTGCTTCACGTTCAATTTTATTAGATGTCATTCTCATGATATGTGGAATCACTAGTCTCTTTTGTACTAGGTTTTATCTAGATATGATCAAGGTGTAAAAACCTAGGTATAAAGTGGTATAAGTTGTTCTAAGGTCTCAATGTTTCACTAATTAATGGTCGAATGAATGATGGGTCAAATAATCAAAGAATCCAGTGAATTGTCCTAGATATGAGTTTATGCAATTTTTATCATGTAAGGAATAATCATGCAAGCCTATGAGCAAACCACCAATCAACTAATCGGTTTGGTGTTTAAATGATCAACTTGATGTTAAAACTTATGTCAAGTTCAAGATGAACATGGCATAAGTATTAACAAGGGGTATATGTGACTCCCAATCAAAGGATATTGCGACTAGTTTAGAAATGAGAAATACCTAAGCCTCAAAGGGTAGAAATTACACATGTAAGGAACATAACAATACTACTAAGGTATGTTAACCAAGTTTCAAGAGAAAGCAAGGTTTTAGCACCAAAATAATATGGATATGATACACAAACAACGTAATCACCACTCTTCAATATTTGAGGTAATGTTTGAAACAAAACTAAGTGCAAGTATACTAAGGATTTGTTAATATGTAGGCAGCGCAATGCCACAATGAGAACACTTAGATCACATTCACGAGGAACAAGATGTAAGTATCGTAATTGTGTCGATGTAATGCGGAAAAAGTAACACATCTAAGGGAGATCAAGAGGTGAATCAAGCCTAACTACATTGATAATGTGTCTCAATATGAGTTTGAGACATAGGGCCTACTAGAACGTGATGATGTACCATTCACACTTTCAACACTTGCATTCCGATAGTGCAACCTAGTCATGCAAGTAGAATACAAAATTGGTGGACATGATTATTTCTAGTGGTATCCACGCGTGTTGTTTCTCTTTTGTCCCAAATGGGCAACAAGATAACAAAATGTGTAGACCAAGTGATGATGAAACAAACTAAGTATAACTTTGACAGAGTTTCACCTTACCTTAGGGTAAGTGAAGAACTAAGACAAAGTAACACATCATAATTCCGTGATGAATAACACTTAGTTTTAACTTAAGTGGACTCTCACCTTGTTCGAAAAACAAGGTTTTGACTCCAAGCAAGTCGTCACTTCATGAGATATCTATAAAATATGATGGATTGATACAGAAAAGTGGGATCCAAGATAATATGGATTTCCTGGGTGGTTCACTCAATTAGGTGTCATAAGTTTACCTATCGCGAGATTAATTTACCAAGAAAGTCACACTGACTAGTCTTGGAGTATCTCGATTTACTTTACCCCCTTCAAATACGGTGAGAAATGAATGTGTTCACGTGTATTCTCACTGGGGTCATGATACAGATAACTTTGTCACTAACTCACAAATGTAAACTAGTCAAGTGGGTAAGTGGAGCACTTCCTGTTTCATCCACGAGGTTACTCAGTGGTGGAATACTTTAGGGTTCCTAGGACCACCCTCATTTTTGTAGCCTAAGGCTTATGCCAAAGGGGTTATGTCTTAGTTTAAAGTGGACAGGGAGCACCCTTATCCAAACCTCCAAATCAAGTGTGTAGAATACGGTGTTTTTAATTTTATGATCTTAATGAGGATTTGAACACCATTGGCAACCTATAAAAACACTTTAGATTTGGTTTAGATCATGATTTATTTGACATACGATATGGACCTACACATAATGATTAGTAATTCTCCAAATGATCAAAACATCATATAAAGGAGATAGAATGTCATTTTTGATTTCCCAGATCATCCTAAGATGCAAGGAAAGAGCATACATAACAAAATACCTCACTAAATTTTTGTGAAAATGGAAAATACTTAATCAAATGTGAAAAGTAAGTTCATTTTAACCAACTTTGAAGTTAATCCTTTTATACCAAACTTAGTGAAGTGTTTTGAAAGCATAAAAAGGGGTATTGAAGCGTTTTTTATTCCCAAGATCACCTAGAAGGTGTAAGGGAAGAGCATACATGTTTCAAACCCTATAAATAACAATGCAACATTCGTCAACATAGACTAAGTAAAGTTAGAAAAAAAATATAATATTATCAAAGCAACCTGTAAAAAATAATCGATTAGTCTTAAAACCCTGCAAAAGTGTTAGATATTTCAATGAAATTAACCCCTATAAGTGTTAGAACAAAGTTTGGTTTTATACAATGATGCCTACGTGCCCTTTATTACATGTGCACACGGGTTATAACAGTGCATGACTAGAATGATAGGTGCGCAACTTTGTGGAAATAGACAATGGACATTTACACATGTGCGGGTAAAATGGCACTGGTGCATTCTTTAAAGCATGTGTATGCGATCAAAAGCATATGCAGTGCAAGGAAAAATATGAGCCAACACAAAGTTTATTTAAACACCCTGTGTGTCTCGAGAGACAATTGTGTGCGTGGGTTTAGTATGTGCACACGATAGTAGAAATATGTGTGGGTCTATGAAAAATTCTTGAAAAGGGCTCAAAATACAAAGCAACATTTACGTCGCATTGGGAGATGTGTACGTATCTTTGCAACAGTGCATGTCTTTATCATCGAAAGGTGCACAAGAGTTTTGATGTGTGCCCATTGATCGAGAATGCTGCGTGCGTGGTCCGAAAAACCAAAAAAGATCACGGAAAAAAATTCTAAAACTGCAAACATGTTATAATTTATCCTTTTAATGTAATTTCTAATATATACCCAATAAATCAACATGCAAAAGGAAGATTTACTACTTCTAAGTTAGTAAAATTCTTGAAGCCAAACTAGTTAACCCTAAAAATGCATGAAAATGGTTAGAAACTGAAATAAAAAGCTTGAAAAATATCCATTAATGGACTATGGACTAAGAGTCCCACGGGCATGCCAAATGTGAACAAGGAAAAGTTAGAAAAGCTATGGAATGAGGCAAGAACACTTAAGAAGCCCTAAATCTTTGCAAAACTTAACTATGAACCATCTAGATAAGAGATGAACAAGAGCTACTCCTATGGTGCATTATAAATTTCACAAAAACATCAAACTAACATGAATATTACTCTTTAATCTTTGAAAGGTATGAAAATAGGAACCTATTGAAGATCCTACCAATTTGTTATGATTGTTTGATTAGTTTCTCAAGATTTAAAGAATGGAGTTTCACCATTAATGGAAGAAGCAAGAGTTGAAGGTGCAATGGTAAAGATGATAGCTTAATAACAATGAAGAAATCTCTTAACCCTAAACAAAGTACTATAGTTTATCCGAGAGGGAGGAAGTGTTCTTAGAAAATGACTTGGGTTAGGGGTCTATTTATAGTTTTCCAATTCCAAGAATGGAATGATTTGGGTGTATGTTGGACAAAAGGTAAGTCTGAAAAGTACTTTTAACAAGTCAAAGCAAGATTTGACTAGGTTTAGAAGAGGTTAAACATGCCTTAGGATAGTTAATCTTGGTTTAGGCTAGTTAATCATGTTTAGCAAGGGATTAGTAACCTGAGAGAATTGTGAGGGGTCTACTTAATCCAATGTGATGGATTGATAGCCTAAGAGGCATGTGTAATTGGTTTAGAAGGAGATAAGAAGGAGGTTTAGCTAATAAGAGGGTATATTAGCCCGATTAGTTGTTTATAAGAGGAATACGACCAAAAGAATGTTGTGAAAGGAGAGTTAGATAGGCCTAATTGATGAGGTATCGTCAATTTACGGGGAGTAGAATAGTTAGTGCAATATTAGGAATAAGATTGCTTTGACTGAACTATAGGTGTCTATAAGAAGTATAAAGACCAAATAAATATTTAAATTTGAAAGTGCATTTGATAGAAATGTTGGTCCAAGACCATACAAAGAGGCCAAGATCGTATGGTAAGGTGTTGACTAGACTGTATAGTCTTGGATAGGAGTAAGAACCATGCTAAATGGGATTTGGAAATGGTAAATCTTTTCACTTTTAAATACACCCTATGGAGGGTGGTGTGAAATCTCTCTTTTCAATTGAAAAAATAGAAACACTCCTAGGTTGTGAGTGACCTTTATGTTGGAGTGAGTCTCAGAGAGGGTGGGTTCCCTAGCGCAACACCTAATACTAGTTTCTAATCCTAAGACTACTTTACTCTATTAAATCCATAAGGAAAAGGGAGTGGGAAATAAGGTAAAGAAACGAAAATATGGTGACACACTAAATTTTTTAGGATCTCAAACTTGTTTGAATCACACAGTGAATCTAAATAAGTGTTTTAAAGGAAGGTTGGAAGTTAAACAACACAGTGAAGGGAGGAGCAAATATCTTTGGAAGAGCAACTTAGTAAACTCCACAACCAAATCCTACAAGATTTTAATCAACAAAAACTATGACCAGAAAATTAGTATGTTACCACAAAATGCATGCAAATTAAGATGCAAAACAAGGGATAAACACTATCAAAAGATCAAAATAAGCTTAAAACATAAAATTTCACAAATTACTTGGTAATGAGAAGGCATAAAAACTCTTTTATTGATACTAGAGGTGAAATAAGTACAAATGATCACTCATGACCCTCGCTTCTTCCACTCATAACTCGAATAAACTCCATAATTATGAGAAAAAGTGCAAATATATTTTTTACAATGTATTCCATGGATTTTTATAGAGATTTGAGAGAAAGAGAGAGAGAAGAAGAGGAAAATAACAGACATGCAAGTTTTATGTGTAATGACCTCAATGGACATTATTTTACCCCTAAACGGATTTTAGGCAATCCCCACTTTAAATGCAAATTGTAGACAAAATACCAAACAAGTATCACACAGATATGAATTTATAAAAGAAATGCGACTTGGGTTAAGTGGAAAACCCACACCAATCAACCTCAAAATTTATATCATTCCACTCAAATCTAGTACCACTAATTTATAAAGCCCAAATATGTATAAAATTGCAGATTTCGGATATAAATAAGGCCAATAAATTATTTAAAACCCCTGTCTGCAACATAACTTTGAAAATTCATATCTTTTGCTAGAGAAGTCCAAATGAGCTGAAACTTTGGATCTTGGGCCACAAAAATATGAAGAATAATATTCCAAAATTAGTTTTGCACAACAAACACAAAACCCTAAATTTTCCCTAAAAAGTAGGTCGCCCAACACATTTAGGGCATCAAATCAGCTCCAAAAATTAAGAAAAAAAGCTACTTTGATTCCCAAACAAATCATCTCTAAATCAAATCTAATAATGACAAACTACGGTGGATCTTTCACCACCGAAGAGTGCCCTACTAGCTAGGAATGGATCTCTCACCACCGAAGCTAGGGTCCCTGTGGGATCTTACTCCACAAGCTAAAGAAAATCCAAGTGTGTATGCAAAAGCTACAAGCTTAAGACACAAATAAGAAAATATCAAATGGTTATGCAATATCTTCCCCTCAAGTCGACTTCTCCTTATAAAGGAAGAAGAGACCCAAAAAAACCTCTACAATATCCAATTAGTTCACAAGGATTTTCCCTATGCAAGCATTTAATATTTTCCCATATTAAATATTTTTCCCAACTTTTTCCCTCCTAATGCAAGTCACATTTTTCTAGGGGAAATACATAGTAAAATGGGCATTTATCCTTTCTATGTTCCCATTACCCCTTCTAAGGCAAGTCAACTTTTCACCTAGGATGGATAACAATTTATATTTGAGCTTTTTCCATCCTAGATTTAATAATTATTAAGTCATATAAATTATTATAAGTGCTCTATATATTTTTTTATTTTATTAATGGCACTTTATAATAATTAAATATAACTTAAGTCACTTTTATATTTTTCCTTTGGCCGTCGGGTTGAAAAAATAGGCCAAAGGTATTCGAAAGGGAAAGGGATATTACAATCCTCCCTTCCCAAAATTGCTTTCCCTCAAGCATTGCATATTTGTTTTGTCCAAGAGCCATGCACAAGAGACAAAACATGCTGAAGTGTTCTACCATCCGAGCCCCTATACCTGTTAAGTGAGCTAAAACTTGCCACTATATATCATCCATAAGATGCTCATATACACATAGTTGGAGCAATGATTCAACAAAATCCATAATGAAGACTTCATCATCTACCATACCATGTATCTCATGATGGAAATAAATTGGAATAGCAACAATAAATAAGACACATTATTATGCTCTTCATACCTTTCAATGCCATCAATGTCCTCCGTGTGTTCAAGATAGACATATGTTGAGCTACCCCCAACATTGTTGCTTGAGTGCCCGTTGAAAGTATCTAAAAGTTGATCAAAAGTTTCTAGTTTGGAAATTACAGCAGGTTACAATTTCACACAAGTGTCCATGTGAGGCTCCTCCTCATGTGCAAGTTGCTCTATAAAGACTTTTTTCATGGGTGTAGACTTCCTTGCATCATTTGCCCACATATTTTCCTTGAACTCTTGTAGGTGTTGTCTTGCTTGAGCGGCTATCAATCTAGCAGCTCTAGCTCTATTATTCCATTCCTCACACCTTTTTAGAGTTTCCATTACATCCTCCTTGCTTGCATATACAAATTTCTTCTCCTGAGCTGGAATAGTTTCTCTAACAAGCAAAGTTTCACTAATGCAATTATTTTTCTCAATGGAAATCATACCTTTTTCTCTAGAAGCTTCTTCTTCTTCAAATGAGTTCTTTTGTAATTTAGGTACAGACATATGATGACCTCGCTTGGGCTTGCTACCAATCTTCATCATGCAATAATCTAGAAATGGCATATTATCTCTGAAACCCTTACTCAAAGATTGATTTTTCCTCTAGCAAGAATCCTCATCAATCACCTCTATTGGCCGCCCTTTATCACTGTTCTCACCATTTTCCTTATTGTCCCCAGATCTGCTTTGATTCAAATTCTGAGTGAGCTGGCTCAAATAAAGGTTAGTGGTTTCCTGTTGTTTCACCATGTTGGTGAACATTTCCTTCATAAAACCCACATTGAGATCTTTCCTAACTACCATATTTAACCCACACAGTGGAGGAACAATAGATCGATACCATTTGTAATGTCCCCAATGGACATTATTTTACCCCTAAACAAATTTTAGGCAATCCCAACTTTAAATGCAACTTGTAGACAAAATACCAAACAAGTATCACGTAGATCGAATTTATAAAAGAAATGCGACTTGGGTTAAGTGGAAAGCCCACACCAATCATTCTCAAAATTTATATCATTCCACTCAAATCTAGTACCACTAATTTATAAAGCCCATATATATATATATATATATATATAATTCTGATTTCAGAAATAAATAAGGTACATGCAATAAATTATTTAAAAACCATGTCATAAAGATAACTTCAAAAATTCATATCTTTTGCTAGAGAAGTCCAAATGAGCTGAAACTTTGGATCTTGGGCCACAAAAATATGAAGAATAATATTCCAAAATTAGTTTTGCACAACAAACACAAAACCCTAATTTTTCCCTAAAAATTAGGTCACCCAACACATTTAGCGCATCAAATCAGCTCCAAAAATTAAGAAAACAAGCTACTTTGATTCCCAAACAAATCATCCATGAATAAACTCTAATAATGACAAACTAGGGTGGATCTTTCACCACCGAAGGGTGCCCTAATAGCTAGGAATGGATCTCTCACCACCGAAGCTAGGGTCCCTGTGGGATCTTACTCCACAAGCTAAAGAAAATCCAAGCGTGTATGCAAAATCTACAAGCTTAAGACACAAATCAGAAAATATCAAATGGTTATGCAATATCTTCCCTCAAGTCGAATTCTCCTTATAAAGGAAGAAGAGACCCAAAACAACCTCTACAATATCCAATTAGTTCACAAGGCTTTTCCTATGCAAGCATTTAATATTTTCCCATATTAAATATTTTTCCCAACTTTTTCCCTCCTAATGCAAGTCACATTTTTCTAGGGAAATACATAGTAAAATGGGCATTTATCCTTTCTATGTTCCCATTACCCCTTCAAGGAAAGTCAACTTTTCACCTAGGATGGATAACAATTTGTATTTGAGCTTTTTCCATCCTAGATTTAATAATTATTAAGTCATATAAATTATTAGAAGTGCTCTATATATATTTTTCTTTTATTAATGGCACTTTATAATAATTAAATATAACTTAAGCCACCCTTATATTTTTCCTTTGGCCGTCGGGTTGACAAAATAGGCCAAACGTCTTCGAATGGGAAAGGGATATTACATGATGCTCATAATAGCCAAAATACATGCTTAGAAAAGTAAAACACATCCCAAAACAACCATTGCGTGCCCAACAAGAAAAACACATCCAAAAATAGAAATGGCGTACTTTTACATATTTTAATATCTTTAATAGCTCATGTTTGATAAAAATAAGTTCATTTGCATGATCTGATATTATTTTAGCTTTTGTATGCTCCAAAATTAGATTTTTGATTAAAAGAATAAGATAAAAATTGGATCATGGTCATCCCTGTGATATGCGATTTTTCTATGTTATGCAACTTTACATGCTTTTCCCACTTGTTCCATGGCTTATTAATACTTTTATGGACTTCACAATGTTTTTACCTAACCCCCATGGTCTTGTAGACCATTTTTGGTTTCACTTTGGCATTCGCTTCACTCCGCAATCGTAGTTAGACCCCGCGGATTTCCATTTCATTCCACTGGATTTCAGACCTCTAAGAACATTTCTATATCTTTGTGGAACACTTTATAACTCCACAAAACTCGTAGCTTGGTTCTCTTTGTTTCACAAAAACTTAATTTTCTACACATCCATATAACACTAAAAACCACTTTCCTTTGTTTTTCTATATTGATGTACCCGTGGAATATTGAAAAAATGTTTCCTCTGTACCACATCCTTGTTTGTGTTGTGCGACCTTCTAGATCACTCGCATACTCTCTTTACCATCTACATTGTTATCATACTTTGTAACCACCCAAAGATCTATGTGAATTTTTTTAATACTTTTGCAGACTTATTATATAGACTTCCACGGACCTTCTTAATACTTCGCAAAATACCGTGAAGAAGTTCGGTGTAGAAATTTCAACCTGTTATAACCTTTTTCGTTTTCTTCGTGGATTTGTGGGACCAATTTTTTCATGCATGTGTGGCCTTTGTTATTTATTCTCATTCTTTTTTCGTAGGTTTTTTCAAATTCACTAAAATTCTTCATTATCCAAGTTCATGAACACTGTTTTCTCTTCTTCCCTTTCACGGGTCTTCCATCCAAAGCTACTTGAGTCTCAAACTTGGATAAGTTGTACAAATAGGCATTTGGATAAATTTTTGTGAATTTTTGGGACATATGTCTACTAGATGTGAGTTCCAAAAGATCATTGAAGCATCCATTGGGCATCGATTCATTTACTAATTGTTGTAACTTCTTGAAACAATAAGAGCACTAAAAATACCTTCTCTAGAAACAAGCTGTGCTAAAGAACTTATTAGAAAACAAAAACACCAACAAAGTACACAAAGAAAACAAAGGAATGAACTAAAACAATAATGTGCATGAATCACTTGAAGGAAAACAAAAAATAACAACCTACTATGTACAAGGGTGAAACATGAACTTAATAAAAAAGCTTGAGGTACATATTATTAACTTAGAGAATGGGTAGTTCATCACCATTTTTCTTGGATAGATGAAAGGTGTTGTGTTACTTACATCCTATAAGCATATATGGTCCACTCCAAAGGGATTCAAACTTAATATGTCTTCTCGAGTTTAGTTATTTCTTCATCCCATTTGAGCACAATGTCTCCTTTTCGAATGTTCTTACAACTGATTTCTTGTCAAAGTATCTCTTCACTTGAGCTTGATGAAGCTCCATGGTATCCATTTCATTTTTTCTAACTTATTATAATTTCATTAACTCTACAAATATGATTTCCATTGAATCCTCCTCCATCATTTGCCTCTGTTTTATAATATTTAGAGTTGGTAATTCATAGGAAATAGGTAACCTTGCTTCTCTACTATAGACAAACATGAAAGGAGAGTTTCCAATTGACCTCTTAGGAGTAATCCTATCATCCCATAAGGCTGATTTTAGTTTTATATGCCATGATATTTGATTTTCTACCATAGTTCTTTTGATGATTTAGAGAAGATTATTATTGGTTGATTCAACCAAACCATTCCCTTGAGGGTAATAATTGGAAGATGTTGATAAATGAATCCCAAGCTTGAATTCCCATGTACAAATTCTTGTGCCAAGGAAAGCTAATGCATTGTCTAATATAGCTATTTTAGGAGACCAAACCTTATGACAAGACTTTCATAATAATACAACACTCATTTTTATTCGCTTCTTTCAAAGAAACTACTTCTATCCATCTTATATAATAACTCATTACTTGTGAGAATCAATTTGTGTCCTTAATTAGAAGGTGGATTAATCATGCCCATGAAAGGATGATTTACTTGAATGGGTCAAGAGGAAGGGCTTCCAACTTCTATTTTATTGCAAAAATAACACACTTTGAACACTTCCTTACTCATGCATGAACATCTTTGAATAAATATGGCCAATAAAAACTTGTTCTTATGAACTTTAAGGCTATGGATCTTGGTGCAAAAATGACCACCATATAATCCTCTATGAAATTTGTATAACACATGTTAAATATGATCCGATTCAACACATCTCAAAAGAATGGCATTTACATCTTCTCTAAAAAAATATTTATCAATGAGGACGTAAGGAGTGGACTGCTGCAATCTAAAATACCTTATTTTTTGTTTTATTCAAACCTTGTGAGTATTATCCGGTGTGAAGAAAATGATCATGTCACGATTCCAACTCGAGAGGAAGTGAAGGGGAAGTTGTGTCTTGATCATTTTGGAGTAGTAAAACATAATTTATATGATCATACAAATCTAAAGCTAGTTTCTCACACAACCCTCTTCCTCTTACTAGTTTAGTAACTTTGATGTCAACATCATATTCCATAAATTTTGTAATCCAGCTTACCCTTTTCTCATTTAAATCCTTGCTCAAAAGAAACTCTTTAACACTTGGGTGAGAAACCATTAAATAAACCTTGTTATTAGAAACCAAATGTATGATTTTTTTTAGAATTTTAATGATTGAAAGAATGTTATTTTTAACAAAATAATACTTTACCTCATAATCTTATAATCCTTGACTAAAAAATGTAATTGGATGCTCTATTTTTTCATCATTCTAATGTACCAACATGGCTGAGATCATGTCAATTTCTCCAAAAGCATGTAAAATGAAGTATTTTCTAAAATCAAGATTAGTAAGAGTTAGAGCTTGTGAAATTACATGCTTGATTGCTTAAAAAGCGTTCTTCCCCTCTATTTTCCAACTGAAAAACCATGTTTTTCGTAATATTGAAGTCGTGGTTTTGCTAAAATTTTAAAATCTGGAATGAATCTTCTGAAAAAAATTAATTCTACCCAGAAAAATTTACAAAACCTTCTTATGATTTAACAAGGATAAAGATAAGATTGCACTAACTCTTTTTGGATCAATGGTAAAGCCCTTATTAGAAACAACATGACCTAATTGTTTACCTTCATAGACTGAAAAAATACATTTTTTTGATTGAGAGAGATGTCATACCCCAACACCTTTAAAACACGTGTTTGAGATGAACCAAATGATCTACAACATGCTTGGAAAATACATTTATATCATCCAAATAAACAAGAACACAATTATTAATCAATCCTTAAAATTCCAAGTCCATTGCACGTTGAAACATGGCTCCTACATGTGATTGTTCAACTGGAATTTTTCTATACACATACATGCCCCATTTTGTGTTGAATACGGTTTTGAATTGACTTGGTTCTTGCACCATGATCTGATTGTACCTATAATAACCATCCAAGAGTGAAAACATTTTGAGCCACTTACCATTTGCAATTTTCTTTCCATTGATGACAACAAATAATGATATTTTAAAGATACCCTATTCAAATCTCTGAAATCCACACACAAGTGTATTTCTCCATTTTTATTTCTCATAGGAACTAAATTAGCAACCCATGATGAATACTTTACAGGGAAAATGATGTTAGCATTGATCAATTTTTCCAGCTCTTGTTTTGTGAGAGACTCAATTTTAGGATTCATAGTTCTTTACTTTTGTCGACTAGTTTTGTGGTTAAATCCAACTCTATTGTGTGTTGAACTAAGTCTTGATTGAAAACATTTAAATCACCATAACTCCACACAAAATATTATCAAATTCTTGAGAAATTTAAAAAAAAATTTTTTCATCTTGATTACATACCTTTCTCAACTTGATTGTTTTGTCATTGTAAATATTGATTTGCTCATAATCTTCTTGCTTGATAAACATGCTATATTTCTCACTTATAATATGATCATATGTGTTAAAAATAGACTTAAGAATGACTAATCCCTATGGTATCTTGTTATATTTCAACTAAATGATATGATTTTCATATTACTGTTGCAATTTTTCCTAATTTTTTAATGAAAATAAGCCTCTTCTTGTAAAAATTGACAATCTACTAGTCTAATTCGAATAGCTACCGATTAACATTGTTTTCAGGATAGAAAACCTTATAAATATCTTGATGTGTCGCTGATTTGATCTCGGAATGTCAACTTGAGCACTAATTGCATCCAAGCTATTTGCATGTTTATTTTACCCTCTAGGAATATATTAAACATCGAAAGCATCAAAATATTCTATCAAATCCCATATTCTATTTTTGTAAGATCTCAACAAGTTGTTCCTAGTTGTAGCTTGTCATTTGATTTGATTGACAACTAACTCATTTTCTTCAAACACTTGCAATTGTCGTATCCCTCTTTTCCTTGCCAAATAAATGTCATGCACAAGATATTTATACTCAATTGTATTGTTAGTGTAAGTTACCGAAATATTAAATCTGAAAAATAATTCTTTTTTATTGGAGAAATCAACATGATTCCCCCCACCGATGCATTATTGCTTCTTGATCCGTCAAAGTACAATTGCCACAAACCTTCATCTTGTTGGTCGGACTTGACAAGGTTAGGAATAATGGACTTTTCTTCATGTAGACAATAGGTTTTGAGACCCGCTTCTTTAATATTACTATCGAGATCAACAACATGAATTTGAGTAGCCCATTCATCAAGGAATAATTGTATAAATTCCTTCAAGAAGTGTTCTTGGTTCTTGGTCAACTAGGTGATCTTCTTCATCTATGATCATATAATTGGAATTGATAACACTAGAAATACAAGGCTCTATATGAATTGTTGAGATAGGTTCAGATCTTATTGTAACAGTGGTGCCAAAAATTATTCTAAACAACATGTGGGACCAATATGTTGATAAGTAGCCTCCAATTTTAGCAGTGAAATCTCTAGAAACACACAAGGCAAAAAGGGGAGGAAGGTCAATAATGGAGAAATATTGAGGGATGGAGAAATTGGGGCATGTGTTTAATGTTAGGCTCATTCCTCTAATGATTCCAAGGGTATTTAAACATGTTCCATCTAGTTGAACTACTCCTTTAGAAAGAGGCTCATATTTCATACCAAGTTTGTCAACAATTTTCTTGGGCATAATTAACGGGAAGCTCCTTAATCAATCATGCAATTATGGACTAAATTTTGGCATATGATCAAGGAAACATAGAAATGAGGTGGTTTAAGAAACTTGCTTACTTAGACTTATTTTGGATAAAGTGTGTTTGTAAGCACAACATTAGATGGTTCTTTCAATGGTTGGCTAGAGAGATAAAGATTAGAAAAAGCTTCTTGTAAAAGATATTTTTGACCAGGAAGAGACAAAGAATCCCACATTGACATATTGACCTTATTTTGCTTCATATGATCAAGAATATTGAAAGATGAAGTACTAACCTTATGTTGTACTTTATTAACAACAATACCTTCTTAGACTGGTGGCATCAAAATTAGAATTTATTGCTAACTTTAAAGTCTTATGGGATGAATTTTTTGAGTACCATGTTGATTAGGAACTAAAACACAATCTTAAAATGTTGGGAAAGGTTGAGTATTAGTCTAAGCTGGTTAGTTGATCCACTTCTATTGCTATTTTATTTGATCTTGTGTTTGCTACCATAGAAGTAGAGGAATGATCCAACTGATTTACTCCACAAAAATCATCCTCTTTCTAATTTAGACATGTAACATAATTGTGCATTGATTCTTGTGAAACTTGCTACTATGGTGGGATCTTAACTAGTGAGTTTTGAGACATAACAACATTTTACACCATAAGTGCATGATTATTGAGACAAGAGGTCTGGTTATGAGCTAAATTGCAAGGATAACACCACTCGTAGTCTTGTATTAGATTGTTTTGAACATGTACAATTTCTTTGGAGATGATAACAACATTGGGATTGTATGATTAAATAGGCTTAGCATTAGAAAAATGATTTTGAATTTACAAACTTGGTTCAAATGGAGGCCTATTATGCTAATTCAAAGGATAGTAGGGTTTGAAATTTTGTGCTTGATGTCTTTTAAGGGAAACTATCTCATTCCCAAACTCTTTTAACATGCTTCTCAACTCTTGTAAGTAACTTTATTGGCTTGTGGCTGCACTAATTTTACTTAAAAGTTGAGCAATAAGCATTGGAATTAGAGATATTGTAGGTATTGGAAGGGAAGTGGGGGATGAATCTTTGGAAAAATGGGCATGGGATGCCTTGGTGCTATTTTTCTTGTTTATACAAGACTATTTTCAGCTCCAATTTCTATACCATAAGCATCAAGAAGTTTCCTTTTACCCATTGATTGTATCATCACTAAAATATCATAATTCAAATCCCTTAGATAATACAAAAAAGTGTACTCAAGAGTAGGCCTTACTAGTTGTGGAATTATGTCCCAGTTCTTTGAAATATGAAATTGAAATAAAAAATGAACTCTTGTGGCGTTCTCTTGATGGTGGTCAGTTATTCCACGATGAAATATGATCTAGTATATCTTTAAATTATTGGTGAAAAGCTTCTCCCATCGATCCCATGTATTGATGGAATTTAGTATCAATCCCTTGTACCATTGTAATGATTTTCCTTTGAAAGAGGTTGTTAATAACCTGATTGTAACATTATCTTGAGTAACATGATAAATAGAGCATATATTGGCCACATATTTAATGTGTTATATGGGTGTAACTTGATTTTATCCAGTGAAAAATGGAATGCTCTTAAGGGAAGAAACAAGGATGTCATCATGTTAGGTAAGTTGTAGTGGGCTACCATCATTGAAGGGAACAAAAACCAGATTTATAGGAATGGCCATATTGATATTTAAATTGGATATGGGGAAATTGGGAATTAAAATTGGTTTTTGTGGGATGGAGGGAGATTTAGGATATGGTTTGGAACTTAAAAACCTATTTCTCTTTATTGAATTCAAAGGTAACTCAATGAAATAAAATGGAATACCTTTTGTAGATGATCTAGTTGTAACTTTTGGCATGAAATATGCACTAATTTGCTATCAGGATGGGCTTTGAACTTATGAATGCACCAAATGTTGGATGAATGTGTTTGAAACACTGATACTTACCAAGAATAACATCAAATATTTAGCAAATTCTCATTTCTAGTGTCCCACCTAAGGCGTGCGTAAACTATTATCCCTTTAAAATGTGCCCTGCCCGCAGAGAGTGGTGTGGAATCTCTCCTTTCAATTGAAAAAATGGAAACAATCCTAGGTTGTGGGTGACTTGTATGTTGGAGTGAGTCTCCAGAGAGGTTTGGTTCCTCTAACACAAAACCTAAGACTAGTTTCTACTCCTAAGACTATTCTAATCTACTTGAATCACAAGGAAAAGAGAGTGGGAAATAAGTGAAAAATCGAAAATGTGGTGATACACTAGAAATTTTTGAGGATCTCAGACTTGTTTGAATCACATAGATGGATCTAAGGAACCATACACACCATACACAACTCACAAATTGACAAACTAATGCATCAGTGTTTCAGAGGAAGGTTGGAAGTCAAACAACACATAGAAGGGAAGAGCAATAGCTCTAGAAGAGAAACTTGATAAATTCCACAACCAAATCCTATAAGATTTTAATTAACATAAACTATGACATTTAAATTAGGATGTTACCCCTCTTCCGGCCTTCTCGGCTCCATCTTCCATTCCCCACCTCTGCTCCCACCCCCTACACTTCCACTTCGGCTAGACCTGTTACCAGATCTTCTAGAAGGCTGAACCTTGATACCCCTGCTGTGGGGAAGGTTCCTCAAGAGATTGAAATTTCCCATAACCTCCTACATATTAGTAGTGCTAGTTCTCAGGAAGCACATATTGAGAGCTCCACAAAAAGGCTGGAAGCCCTAGAAGCTGATATGAAGCTGTTGAAGGATGAGGTTAAAAACTTGGCAAAGCAAAAAGGTAAGAGGAAGAAGGAGGAGGAGGTGGCTATGGATAATAGTCAGGTTGAAGATATATACAAGAAGTTTGAACTCCTTAGACTCCCATTTAGGGAAGGCCAAGACTCGCCATGATTATAATATGGCCATTTTTAATGCAATTGAAGAGTTTATTGAGTAGCATGTCCGCAGCGTCTCCAATCTCAGTAGAGTTCGGAAACCCTTTGGGGCACTGATAAGGAAAGCAAAAGGACCATTGAACAAGCTGGATGTTACTGATTCTGCCCACATGATGACATTGGCTATGTTCACCTCTTGGCAGAATATCAAATCCAACATTGACAAAGCTGCCAAGAAGTAATTGTGGGTGCTTTTACTGCATTTCTTTGTAATTATTGCTATTTTTTTTGTCTTTTTCGTTGCTTTCCTGCAGTGCTCGTGTTGTTTTTGTCTTGATGGGGTAGCTGTTGTTGGGCTGCTTTGGTTTTCATTGTCCCATCTAGATTTTGATCCTTTTTGTTCTGGTTCTCATTCCTATTCTGGCTTCTAGGCCCTCTTTTGTTCTCAAGGGTATAGTCCCTTTCAAAAAACTATTTGCCAAAAATTAAAAAAATTAGGATGTTACCATAAAAGGCATCAAAATTAAATTGTAAAACCAGGATAAACATTATCACAAGATCAAATCTAGCTTAAAAACATAAACTTACACAAATTACGAGTAATGGAAAGGTAAAAATAGTTCCTTTATTGATCCAAGAGGCGAAATAAGTACAAGTAAAAATAGTTCCTTTATTGATCCAAGAGGCAAAAGAAGTACAAAGAATCACTCATGACCCCGATTTTCCACTTAGAGCTCAAAATAAACTCTAGAATTATGAACAACAATGCAGAGATATTTTTACAATGAATTCCATTGAGTTTTATAGAGAATTAAGAGAGAGAAGAAGAGGAAAATAATGGGCATGCAAGTTTAATGCTTAGAATAGCCAAAACACATGCTCAAAAAAATCAAAACACATCAAAAAATAGCAATTGTGTCCCCAAAAAGAAAAAATAATCTAGAAATAGAAATGACATTCTTTTACATGCTTTTCTATCTTTAAGAGCTCTTGTTTGATAAAAATAAGTTCCTTTGCATGTTTTGATCTTCTTTTGGCTTTTACATGCTTCAAAATTAGATTTTTGATTAAAAGAAGAAGCTAAAAATGGGTTCATGGTCGTCATGTGCTATGCAGATTTTCCCATGTTATCTAACTTTACATGCTTTTCCCACTTGTTTTGTGGCTTATTATGGCTTCTACGAACTTCACAATGTTTTTCTTGACCCCCATGGTCCTCTAGACCATCTCTGGTTTTACTTTAACATTCACTTTGCTCCATAGATTTAGTTAAACCCCTTTGGATTTCTTCTTTGTTCCATGGCTTTGAGACCTCCACGAATCTTTCTAAATCTTTGTGGAACACTTTAGAAATCCACGAAACTCTACGACTTAGTTCTCTTAATTTTGTGGAAAATTGATTCTTTGCACATATTTATAACACTAAAAACCACTTTCCTTTGTTCCAAGGTATTGACATACCCGTGGAATACCGAAAACATGTTTCCCTTTATAGTGCAACCTTGCTTGTATTGCACGGCCTTCTCTAGACCACCCACATACTCTCTTTACCATCCGTCTCATTCCACGAATTTGTAAACACCCACAAATTTTTGTGCATTTGTTTAATACTTCTACAGACTTGTTATATAGACTTCTACATACTTCCTTAATACTTTCTTGGAATACCATGAAGAAGTTCCTTTATTTTGCAATGCAAAAACACCAACCTATTATAACATTTTTAACTTTATTTTTCAGATTTACATGACCACTTTTTTCATGCACGGAAGCCTCTATTCTTTGTTCTCGTGCCTTGTTTCATGGGTTTTGTCGGCTTAAAAAAATCTTCATTCTCTAAGTCCATGAGAACATTGCTTTGTCTTCTTCCCTTTCGTAGGTATTCCATCAAAAGCCACCTAAGTTTGGAAATTGGATAAGATGTACAAATAGGAATGGGGATTATTTGGATAACAATAAATTGAGATTTATATATAGATTTGGCGCATTGTATTCTTGGAATGTCCGAACATGTCGGTGTGTAAAGATAAAAAAGCTAAAAATGAACCTCAAAAAGTGCTACGTAAGCATGGAGAAGTTGTGTTTATCATAACAAGAGTGAATATTCAAATCAAGGGTTACCAAAGTGCAAAAGGAGAATTGTGGTTGATTAAATGTTTTACAAGTTGGCTAATGGTAAATGTACTCTACAAGAGAATATGTAATTTTATCTCCATAAATGGAAAATGAGGTGATGATTATGGGCCTATATATGTAAGATTATCTTTCTCATAAATGTATGGTTCATATTGTATCCATCCAAGTGGGTTTAAAGAGGATTGGTTGTCCTTTGGATACGCCCCAAGATCTCCATGTACATGGTGAAAAGTAGGAGGGTTGGATGTTTGGTTATGGTCGAGGCAACACCGATTTGAATCTCATCAACATTGTTTAGGAATTTATATATACCGTAAATGCATCTAATTTCATGAGATCAATGATGAAAATGGGGGATGTGATAGGTAGAGGAGAGACACTCGTAGTTGTGCCCTCAAATGTGTACACAAATCTTCCATATGTGTGTTATGTAACACCGCATCAACATCACTACATGCTCCTTACTCTCCAAGGTAATAAGATGAAATGATTTGGGTATGTATTCTATATACAACATATTCTAGAGAAAAAATTTGATAAAGGAATCATAGTTTATAGATGATGAGAGATGAGGATGATGATGAGCTTCTCAATGTCACATTTTTTATATTTCTCCCAGTCAAACATGAGATGGACACTCCAACATTTGCATTTTCATTTCAATTTGGTGACGAATATGCTGACATAACATCTTCCCCTCCTAAGTTCTCGATGCCACCATGAAAACCAAACTAATAAATCTCAAACAACTATATAATGCAATGATAAATAAATCAAACCATAATGTATTCTATATACAACATATTCTAGAGAGAAAATTTGATAAAGGAATCATAGTTTATAGATGATGAGAGATGAGGATGATGATGAGCTTCTCAATGTCACATTTTTATACTTCTCCCGATCAAACATGAGATGGACACTCCAACATTTGCATTTTCATTTCAATTTGGTGACGAATATGCGACATAACATCTTCCCTCCTAAGTTCTCGATGCCACCATGAAAACCAAACTAATAAATCTCAAAAAACTATATAATGTAATGATAATTAAATCAAACCATAATCTTGAAATCTATCAATCTGAATTATAATATTCAAAATGAATTTTTCCCTATTTATAACCTTGGATGAGGTAGAACATCAAAGCAGGGCAAGGACCGCACAATTTCTTTTCTCTTTTTATAATGCCTCAAATGTTAATTGTTCTCGATAGGAATTATCAATTGGGAGTCTTGGAGGATGTTTTTTTAATGAATTGGAGAAAGTTACGGTCAAGTTAGGGAAATGAATGGTTAAGGTTTTTTGTTGTTGATATTGATGGACAATGTCATGAAGATTGTTGATGAGGGAAACTCTAATCACTACCTTACTCATTAAGTAAAAACTATAATCACAAATGTTCATGAAATCGATGATAGAAGGATACCTCAACATAGACTTTCCATATCTAACATTCGTAAATATTGGAATTCAAACATATGCAAGTTTCCCTATCTACACATGGTGGCAAAGGAGAATTTGCATGTTGTCAGTTGGCCTTCCGCTCCATGTAGCACACTAGTGGGTTCCACTCAAATACTAATTCATGTTATTATTTATTTTTTGACCAAGAAAACAATCTAATTTCTATAAGAGCAATGTCAGATTGTGTGTTCAAACCTTGATGATAACATTACCAACAAGGGTGAAGTCAACAATAGAGTGGCAAATGGTTTAAACCTTTCCCTGGTATAGATACACATGAAAATGCCTCAAAATTAATGAGTGTTAAGAACTCGAATGTTGAGGAGGTGGTATCAACTACAAACCCACAATGAAAAACTCTTGCAACTGATATTTTTTATTTCCTACATAAGTATAGAGAATGGCACGAGATAATGGTCTATACAGATGGCACAAAACATGTGACCTACCATGTTTTGTGGTCATCAAAATTAACTACAACATTAGATCAATATAAGATGTTAATTCCCCTCCAAATTTCCCTATTTATAAATTATCTTGTTTCATGCACAAGAAAATACCCTTGAAATTGTCATGTGCTCTAACTATCCACAAAACACAAGGGTTGAATTGTAAAAAGGAACTATTAAAAGCGTGAATAATAGTTGACACGAGTTTTCTTTCGAGGTATCTCCAAATTTCATTGCCTCAATGATATGTGTACCCCACCCTCTACGATATTCATACCACACCCCCTTTCTTCTTTTGATGATTGAAAATAATGACACATGGTTCATATGTGCTTGGTTGTAAAAAGAAGGTTGACAACTTAGAAAGCCTTGTGTTTTAAGGGGTTTTTAAATTTTCAGGATGACTACAATCACATTATACATAAGTGTTGAAAAATGTAGCAAATAAAATATATAAATGAGAAGAAACTTGAAAATAATAAAAATAAAAAGAATAAATTTTGATGTGAGGGTTCCAATACCTTCATTCATTTAATCTATTGAGACCATATAACATATTGGCAAGACACCAAATCACCATTCAAACGAAGATCCTTATATAAATTTCAATTAGGGAGGATATACACTATATATATGTATATTGGTCCAAAATAAACGTGGGAGAATAAGCATAGAAATATGGTAAAAAAATTATTGTGTTGGGAGGGGGAATGTCATTCTTCACGACATTGTCTACACTTTCATATTTCCTCATGTTTTTAAATTAAAGGCACCCAAAAAGGTCTGAGCATTTGAGGTACACAATATCAATAACCACAATTATTTGGTGACAATATTCATTGCATATGACATCACGGTTTTGAACTAGCGGTTGGATGACCTTAACACAACACATTATAAAATGTCATAATGGAGTATATTGGTCGAAGAAATTGAATAAGTATTAGATAGGGCCGATATTTAAGCACAAAATTATGCATTATAAAAAGGAAATGGAAATGCGCAAGGGGCTCACACATGGGTATAATGGGTCAACACATGAGGCTGCGCGTACACATGACAAAGAAACAAGACTTAGTTAATTTTACAGAAAGGCTAAAAAATAGAGAAGCAAAAGTTGGAGTGCCCGTAAAGTAAAGGTCTAGAAATAGAGAAAAGCATAAAGACTTGGTGTCCAAGCAAGGAAAATAAATCACATGCGGATTAAGATAAAGCACACACATGAGATGGGATAATAATAGGAAGAAAATCATGTTATATTTAGTCTGGTCTATTAATAGGAAAGCATGCAAGCTATTTTTGTATGCACACGTATTATTAGGCAAGTGCATTAGAGGTGAAGGGAAAGTCCCCACACCTATAAATATGTGATGTGTATCTTTTCTTAAAGAGATAAATGAGTATGCGATGTAATGCAATAGTTTCAGGTATGAGCTAGGTTTTGAAGTCTATATGGGTGCGTGCATGGTTCAACACATGGATGTACCGAACCGAATTATAATTAGCTACTATCTATGTTTTGACTATGGTATTTGTAATGGCTAATGATGATACTTCACATATATGTATTCAAAATGATTGATTATGTTATGTTGGTAGTAAATATCTAGGTGTTATTGTTATCAAGGCTTGTTTACTCATTATATGTGTTTCCAATTGCCATGTTTATGATGGTTATTATGCATGAATGGATGTCTTGGCTATGAATATGGTAAACAAACATGCTAACCTTCTAATAGGGATAACAAAGGAGGTACTTGGTGGCTACACGTGCTTTAGGTGAACATCAAGATTTTTTTGGATGAATAGCCAATGAACATATATATTGAGTGGGTAAATAAAAGGATACGTTTTGGTTTCATTTTTGGGACCTCTTTTCAAAGTGTCTACCAAGATGTTGCATGCAGATGATGTATCGAATTTCTTTGGAGAGTATTGAAAGTTAGGTAGAAGAAGACCAAGACTCATTTGCTAAAAGATATAAAATTAGACCTTATTTTAATGTGCAAAAGTGGGTGAAGGATAACCTATATGATTTCTTATATGAGACGCTCTTCAAATTTTTCCCTTGAAGATTTATACCAATGGTTGGCACATTACGCATCAAACAAAGTTTTCTACCCAAGGGCAAGAGTTTGGACGTAGGAAGACTATCAGACTCTTTGAATCAAATGAGACATGGAATAGAGATGTGGATCGTTGGTGGGAAGGTGTCTTTATGAAAATATACTCTAGAGTATGAAATTTTAACGTATTCTTGTCTAGAGGAAGCAAATTTCAAATTCTTGCGTGATCCTAGATGATCCTATTTGCGCATAATACCCTTAGCTATCAAGATCCTGATGATAGAACTAGGACTATAGAGATTACCTATGGCTATCTAAATCTCCATCACATGTAGGGGAAGGAGCGAGGTGTGGAGAAGGATGACGGAGGCCCTGGTGGAAGAAAGATAGAGAAGAAAGATGGCTCAAGTATAATGAAGTGTGATAGAGGTGGATTGATGTAGAAGTTCTTTGTGAAGAAGAATGATGACAAGTGAAGGTTTTGAGATCCCCTGTGGAAGATGAATAATTGTAGTATCATGTCCTGAGAGTGATATTGGGAAAGTGCGGTAGAGAGACCCCAACCTCGCTACTTATCCCTTGCGCAAGGTGTTCTAGATCAAATGTAGTTGTTGAAGGAATTGTATTGATAGAAAAGGAATCATCTCCATGTTCAGAAGGAGATACAAGTAAATATAATTTAGTTTTAACTCGGGAAGTGTAGAAGATCGGGGATGCACACATGGTAGTGCGATAGACGCCAATGTTTGGAAGTATTTTGTATGAGGATTTCCTACATGAACCTCTTCGAGACAGAGAGTTGGCACACGAGACCATTGAAATCAATCATGTAGGTGTACTTGCTACAATGCAGATAATAGGTGTATAGTTAAAAACAAAAAATAGGAAATAAGGAAGTTTATCTATATGGTTGAGGTCATGACGAGATGACACGAGAGGTTTAGGGGTTTAGGGTAGCCACCGTGTCGAGGGAATCATAGTGGAGGTTCGGATCTAGGTCTTGTCCTAACCCGGGGCATGGCCACACCACCACCAAATTAGCCTCAACATACACCACCTCAACAACCAAAACAACATGCACCTCAAGTTTTGTTTGAGATGTGTCTACACTTGCTAGTGTATAGGGGTGTGGAGGATGCTTTGTTGAGCATGTGCATAAGTGTTCAAGATTACTTATGGAGAGAAAAGGGGATTATAGCTCTGATGATAGACAACAATTTTTCACCAGGATCGCACATAGTTGGTACAGAAAGTATGATCCACATTAGAAAAAATGGATTATGATGCATTGCGCACAATGTTTTTGGATGAGTTCCACATTCCAAAGTTTGAACAAAGAGTATCAACACTCTCAAGGACAGTAAGAAGGGTTTATTTGAGAGTGTATGCGGAGTTGATATGCTGTTTAAGAATCTACTATCCAAACTATCTTATGATGTTCATCCAAGCCAATATACATAGTGGTTCATTGGAAGATTTGTTGACTCTATTTCAACGTGTGTTATCGCATAAGAAAAATACCAATCTGCGTGAAGATTTGGAAGCATCTTTACACGTTGAAGCAGTCGGGAGTGAAAATATTGGAGTAAGTCCTTTCCTTGAGGCACATATAGCAGAAATGGTTAAAAAATTGGAGAAAATTTATGCCAATTTAGTGCAATGAGATGTGAAGTGGGTTATGGTGCAATTATTGTGATGTTGAGGGACATATGAATGATAGTTACCCATGCGGGATGCTACCCGCCTTTATTATAGTCTTGTGATATTTTCCATAAGAACCATGATGTCTGGAATTTTCCTCTCTTGTGGTGTGTAACTATGAAGAATGTATCCATGTATTGCAAGATTTGTGACACACACATCCATGATACAAAATATTTTGGTTGATAGACCAAATTCATGAGGCATGCAAGACTGGATCAATTGTGGACCACTATGGCAAGTAGTCTTAAGTGTAAGAAACTCAACCTAATGAAGGGTGTAACAATGGAGAAGGTGGATTCTACGATGGATATAGGACTAGAGACCGCGGTGTTAGAGGAATATTACGTGTGGGATGATGCTATACTTATGGGTCCCCAGATCATTACCAAGGTGAGTGTCCCAAAATCAGGTATGTGCATATTGTGGAAAACATCATAAGGTTGAGGACTTCCCGAATATTTATGAGCATATGTGTAAAAAGAAGAAAGACAATGGCGTGGGTAATGATCAAGGTACAATGCATAAATAATGAACAATGGACACCAAAGAAGATGCCTGATCCTAAGTTACAAGTTATTTTGGTTACTACTCGCGTAGAAGCATCACATGTGCATGTGCACAAGCCTCTTAAAGAAAAACCACTCATTAGAAGAGAATAGGTTATTCATGCCAAGTATCCAAATACATCTCATCAGAAGGATGTCTATTAAGATACTATGGGAGTCATCAGGGAGTTGTAAAGGGAGATTCAATGTTTGAAGGGATAGGTGCATGAGAGGGAATGTGCTAAGAACATTGAGCTCCTTCATAAAGATGTAGATGATCTTAAGGGGATATGTAAGATGAGAAAAGAGAATATTATCCCACTATTAGGAGAGTGGTTGTGTGAGAAGGTACCACGTGCAGGAGTTGAGCGTGAGTGTCAGATCCTACATGCAAATTTACCACCACATAACCATGAGTATGATAAGGAAATCACATTAGATGATATAGTGATTGATGGTTGGTGGTGAGTAACATTTGATTGACATAGGTGTTGAGGTGAATGTACTAACTTTGGATGCATGGAATAGATGGGAAGGCCACCATTGCAGCCATCTTCTAATGTGTTTATATGATGAACAAGTTAAGAGCTATGCCTATTTGGGTATTAAAGGATGCCTTCAATTACCATTCAAGGAGCCAAGTTTATAGGGGATTTTGAAGTATTATAACTTGCTGAGGAAGAAAATTTTCCAGCACTACTTGGGCGTCCTTGGTGTTATGCGTAAAATGTTGACCTGTAATTCAACAAGAGATTTATTAGTTTTTAGAACAAGGATGAGCCCATAATCATACCCATGGATGATGTGAAGGTTGCACCCAGTTGATAAGTGAGTGAGAAGAGATGAATATAGCATAGTGTGTGACCATGAGAATGTAGAGCCATCTAAGGAGGGCGTACTTTAGTGGGAAGAAGCACACTCGATTAGTGACACCACCAAAGTGTTGTTTGTGATAATTGGGCCCATGACACATATGAATATGGTTGGGCATGAGATGAAGGGAGAGTCACCAGAATGATCTAGTTGTGTATGATCATTCGCATGGGTAAAACTCATTTACCTAGGTACACTAGTGAAGAAAAGATCAAATATTTCTTGTGCGACCATGGAGAACCAATGGACAGAATGAAGGAGACAGAAGGAATATGTTGGTTTACACATTTGCATGGAACAACAATGTGGTGGTGGGTAACACAAAGAGATAACATTTGGATGGAGAGGTGAGAATCACCTTTTCAACAAGGTTTACATGGAATAATGTTCCTACTCTTATACATGAGTATGATGGAAGACTCCTTCTTTGGTACACATCCATAACTGTGAGAGACAATGGGCATAAGGCCAAGAGGATTTACCACCATCTCTATGGGTACATAAGTTCTACTCCACTCTATGTAGATTTGGATGCCCACATGCATGGTATGTGCATGTTTAGCTCAAGAAAGAAATTGGAAGTTGGTGAGATATGACTGATGGTATGGCTCACACTTTTGATTATTTCTCTAATAAACCTACAGGACAAGAAGCTTTGCAAATCATGAAGCATCATCATGTTGGGGGATAATGAGAAAGTAAAGGAGCTCATGCTTCAGTTACTTAGAGAACTTGATCTCGAGGCAGTGTGAAGATACATTAGAGATAAAAGAGATGTAATTGGGCCACGCCTATAAAGAGAAAAAAAAGGAAAGATGGTATACCTCATTGATGATGATGAAGTAGATAACTTGGATATTAGTCATACAAAGGGTGCATGTGAGGTAATGGACTCTGTAGATGAAAAGGCACACGCGTACCATTCTCCCATGAAGACTAAGAAGGTTAATATTGGCATTTAGGATGTGCCTAAAGAGGCTATCATTGGAGATTATTGGTCGGGACAAGAGTAACAAAGATCATTGAGCTATTGCGTGATTTCTATGAGGACTTGTTCCAAGAAGTTTTCCATGAGTTAAAGGTGTGCATCCCTCATTGGGAGAGATGAATATTAAGATGAAAGAGAGTGCGTCTGGTTTGGAAGAGGCCTTATAAGATGAATCCAAACCTACACATGAAGGTGAAAGAAGAAATTGACAAGATGCTTAAGTATGGAATCATTGAACCAATTGAGGAATTTGAGTGGGTTATTCCCATGGTGATCAACATAAGGAAGGATGGGTGGATCAAGATCTATGTTGATTATAGGGAACTTAATACCTCATGTGTCATAGATCCTTTTCCTATTCCATTCAAGATAATATACTTGAGGAGTACAGGAAGTGAGATCTACTCTTTCACTAATGGGTTCTCAAGATATCACTAGTGTGCATTGCACGTGAGGATCAAGAAAAGACTATTTGCCACTTAAGGGGGAATTTTTGCATATATTTGATGCCTTTTAGATTAAATAATGTGCCAGTAGTATTCTCGTGCATTGTTGTGCAGGATTTTCATGACTTCATCCATAAGTTTTTGTAGGTTTACCTAGATGATTGGACTATTTATGGGCTTTTAAAGATCACTATGATAATCTCTACGAGGCTGTTTGAAAGATGCAAGTAGTTAAGCATCTCTCTTAATATAAAGAAATGTATCTTTGACTACACCCTTTGGAACTTTACTTGGGCACATCATTTGTAAGGATGGATTGTTGGTAGATCCAACTAAGATTGTAGTAATTTTGGGATTAGAAGAACCTACCAACCAAAGTGAAGTGTGTGGATTTTTAGGACATACAGGGTATTATAGAAATTTTATCAAGGGATATGAAAAGATTGATACGCTCCTGGAGGATCTTCTTAAGGATAAAGGAAAGTTTTATTGGGGTGACATGTCAAAAATATGAGTTTGAGACCTTGAAGGAGAGATTGAGAACTGCTCCAATCTTGTGTTTCCTTCTTATAACAAACCCTTCCATGTACATGTTGATGCCTCTGGCATGGCTATTAGTGTAATCTTGGTGCAACCGGAGAGGGTAATGTGGATCATCCCATATGCTTTGCAAGTAGGAAGTTGACACCAACAGAGAAAAATTATACTACAAATAAGTTGAGGCATTGTCTATGATCTACATGCGCGCTTCACAAGTTTTAACAATAATTGTTGGCCACCATGTTCATCTTTTATACAAATCATATGGCATTGAAGTACTTGGTCAATAAACTTGTTTTGCAAGGGTGCATCTACCGATGGATACTTATTTTTAGGAGTTTGATTTACTAGTTGTTGTAAATCTAGGAAAGAGAAATTTGGGGCCTAATCACTTATCAAGGATCAATTATGGAGAGGACGCACATATTATTGAGGAAATTATGCCTGATGTGTAGTTGTTTAGGTTGAATCACGCACCAACATATTTGGAGGACATTGTTGTCTTTTTACACACCCAATTAAAGAGGGGATGAAAACATTAGAGAAAAATCAGCTTGTTGTTCAAGTCGCGCCATACAAGCTCATTGGAGGAGACTTGTATAAAATGGGAAAAGATGAGGTCTTACGTAGATGTGTCCTAGAGCATGAGAATGAAGTGATTATGGAGGAAGCTCATGGGGGTATTGCAAGAGGACATTATGTAGGATATATGAATATGCACAAGATTCTTCTAGATGGATTTATGGTGGGAGACATTGTATAAGGATACTAAGGCTTTTGTTAAAGCATGTGATCACGTCAAAGGATTGGAAAGCCTGGAAGTAGAGATGAAATTCCTTTGAGGCCCATAACAAGCGTGAAACCTTTTGAGAAGTGGGTTGTTGATTTTGTAGGACCTATTGCACCACCCATGTGCAAGACATGGGAGCTGCATACATATCACTTACACTAACTATTTAACAGGTGGGGAGAGGTTGTTGTGCCTACAAAATATTACACAACAACTAACAACAAGGTTCCTTTGGGAGAATATTATATCAATAGATATGGATGCCCTTTGAGATTGACCAATGATAGAGGAACTCATTTCTTGAATGAGACAATTAGAATTCTATTGCCATATAGTTTATGGTGGTACACCATAAGACTACTCCTTATCACCCTCAAGAAAATGACACTGTTGAAGCTTTCAACAAGATCTTGGGACAAACACTAATGAAGATATGTGATGTTGGAAGAAAGGATTGGGATGACAAGGTATCAATTGTTCTTTGGGCATATATAACAACTTATAAATGGTTGAACAAGGCCACACCTTTTCAGTTGGTGTTTGGCACAGAAGTTGTATTACATGTGGATTTTTTATTACCATCCCTATGTATGTGCATGATAGGTGGATTGGATGATGAAAAGGATGTGGAAGAGTGCATTGAGAAATTGATGCAATTAGATGAGTGGTTCACACGTGTGTAATTGCGTTTGAGATCCGAGAAGATAGAAAAGAAATGACAAAAGGCTTGGCATGATAGGCACATCAAAAAAAATATTTTGCGGTTGGGAAAATGGTCCTTCTATATGACTCCAAGTTTGCGCGCCACCCAAGAAAGTTGAAAGTCCACTGGTTGGGACCCTTTGTAGTGACCAAGATACTTGAATTAGGCACATGTCAATTGTAGGTGTTAGATGACACCATGTTTCTGGTTACTTCAATGGGAGTAGGTTGAAGCCCTACTATAAATAAGCTTCTTTGTGTTTGTAATAAGACAATATTGCCATTTAGATTAGATTTCCTTCACGTTTTATTTTTTATTTTCTTATTTTGTTGTAATAAGCATGTTTGCCCGTAAGAGCTGATTATTATCTATTGATTTGATGTGCAAAGGACCACACATACTTTTAGTGTGGGGTGGAAGTAGGTGTGATTATTGAATGGAAATATTGGATGTTGGTACCTTCCTTAGAATTGGTTCATAGGTGTGCGTAAGAGAAGCTTGAAATTAGGGTACTCTATGGGTATAAGCTAGGTATGTACGACAGAAAAAGGAAGTGGTTTTTGGTGCTTAGGATGATGGTTTTTGAAGAGGAATTGCTTATAATTGGAAACCATACATAGGAAAAGGGTTGTGTAATGTTACACGAAGGAGGCAACAACAAGATGGACTACTTGGTATGTGGCGTAGAGGAAGATGGGTTACGGTGTAGTAGAGTGCGTGTAAAGATGATTGCAATCCTGGGAAGTAGAGCACACTAGAAGGTTACTAAGATTTACACATGTGGAAGAAAGTGGGAAAAAGCAAAAATGTATTTAATGCTTTAAATTGGTGGCAAGTGAGGAGTAATTAATACGGATTTTTTTTTGGAAATCTATAAAAAGGCCATGGGGGAGATTTTATTTTATTCTTACCTTGCATATTGAATAATTTAGACAATTGGAGAGCATGAAAGTGTGAATTATGAACAAAGATCTCAGTGAAAGAGAAATTTGAGATGAACTAGAGTAAATTTTTACATGGCCTAAGTTGGGGCTCCTTAGGAGGAAGTGTGAGCATAAGAAGAAGGTGTGGAAATAAACAAAAAAGGGTTCATAAGTTAGTTAGATAGGGTTCAAATTATAACTAGTTTTACAAACTATGGCATGTACAATCAGAGATCTCGGCTAGGGCACGAGGGTTTGAAGAAAGAAATAGAACACGAGGAAAAAAAGGGTGTGAAAGGTTAAAAAAGGTGAGAATGCTCACGATACACAGGAATGAAGAAAGTAATTTGGCACCTAGGGCTCACATCACTTAAGAAAAATTTGTAGTTGAATTGGAATAAATGGCACCAAAGAAGAATAGCAATGTATCACCAAAGGGAAAAGGAAAAGGAAAGTGGAAGCCTATGATACAAAAGATGAACCTAAGAATGGTTTTTAAATTTAGTACCTAGGTGAGGTGATCATTGGTCAATCATGGGAATCGCACTTGACCAAGTGTAAGATTAGTGACTTCAACCATCGATCGGAGGCCAATGAGCATGAAATAGAGAAGGAGGTAATACAAAAGATGGATGAGAGGACCCCAGATAGAAAATTGGTCTATGATGACAAAGTGCAAAAGGACCTGAGAGAATGTGGGGGTCTTGACTTTATGAGATGCCTTTATTTTGTAAGCCCAGATGCTTATATGAGTGGTTGCTATTGCACGTCCATGAGGATTACTTCTATTTTACAGGTAGAAGGATGCGCATCACTACATAGTTGATCAAGGAGAGTCACAAGATTCTACGTGACTCGGGCCAAGAGATAAAACCCGACTTAGAGGATGATGTGGGGTAGAGGCCATGGTTGTTGCACTTAACTACCAATGAGGAGGCCACAATGGACATTTGAATATCACTGACTCGACTATAAAGATTTTTCACGCGCCTAGTGAGTTGCAAGTTTGGGTGCATCTGAGAGGTGGACCTAAATGAACAAGAGGTGGCTCCACGTCACACAAAGATGGCAAATAAAACTAGGTACAACATTGCCTCCTTCATTATTGAAGGAATTATTGAAGAAGTCCACGTAGAGGTGAGAAGATAACTTGGGCACCATCCTCCTCACAATTGTATTTTCAGATATTGGGGTCCAGATGGGCCAAATGAACAATGTATGGAAGTATCCTATGGAAGATAAGTCCCCCACGAAGAGGTTCGCTGGATACATGCATGCGAAGGGATAATTAATTCATATAAGCTCGGGGTGGATAAATGGTATAAGAGGATGTGTGAGGCATTTGAGCATGAGTGGCATTCACCAAGGGAGTTACCTTTGGTTCTGGATGGTTAGGTTGAATTCGCAGTGTATTGAAACATTTTTTTTTGGTAAGTATTTTTATGAAGTCTAGGGATAACAACCCTTGGTGTAAAATTTCATTCGCCTTCACAACAAGATACATCCAAGCCTCGGTCAACAATTTATATGATGTGCAGAAGCTGAAATTTGATGTAGAAAAGGTGGACGTGGACTACCATACATTGCGTAATAAGTACATGTATTTTGGAAAGATGACATATGTGGAGACAATGGAGTCCGATGACATAGAAATCACCCCTCAAACTATATCAATAGGCAAGAAGGAAGCATAAAAGGTATATAACTACTTGAAGCCTAAGTTAGCTAATGGAAATTACATGTTGATGAAGAGGATTTCCTCTCCCACCGCCACTAAAAGATAAGCAAAATATGGGCAAAAAGAACACGAGGTTACCCATCCTGAAAAGAAAAGAATAAGGAGGAGGAGGAGGAGGAGGCGAGAAAAAATAATAGTGATGTGCTCAATCGAGCCATAGGAAAAAGTTGTGGAGAACACGCAAAGAATAAGACAACGGTGCAAGAAATTCATATCCAGTAAGGAAATCCCCTAAGGTCACCCCACCCAAGCCAAGTGCAAAGAAGAAGACCCCTCCAGTAAGGATAAGGAGAAATTTGGTGACCACTTAGGAAGTGATGAAGAGAAGTTTGAAGAAAAAGGTGCGTGCAATGAAGAAACTCCAATCATCCATGATGTGGAGGATGATGAAAATATCCCAAGGATGAGAATGTACAACATGATGTAGAGGAAACACTAAGCATACAAAGGAGACTCTAAGGAAGAAGAGGAAGGTGAGGGTGATGGTGAGCCAATGGAAGGTGTAGGA
This sequence comes from Taxus wallichiana var. yunnanensis, assembly GCA_018340775.1. Taxonomy (NCBI): domain Eukaryota; kingdom Viridiplantae; phylum Streptophyta; class Pinopsida; order Cupressales; family Taxaceae; genus Taxus; species Taxus wallichiana. Next base: position 88,949,390 of record CM031233.1, on the reverse strand, counting down.
GCTTCAGGTGGAGATGGAAGTAGTGCGCATGCAAGTGTATAGAATAAAGTTCTAAATAGGAAGGCACACTTGTGAAAGAAGGAAGAAGGAAGAGATCTTGCACACACCAAAGGTAAACTATATTGATGATCAATCCAAGGTGTTGCATGATATTTCAAATCACGGCACCAACCTAGAACTCTATGGTTGGGAAATGATCAACCTAGAAGGTGTAACCATGCGCACAAGGAAGATGCTCTCGGGAGTATGCAAACTCACATGGAGGAGCTGGATTTTGATGTTAGTAATGATGCATGTGTAAGGTGAAAAATGAAGAAAGTGTCAAGTACAACTCATGTAACTATAAAGCCAAAAAAGTTAACTAATGAACAAGCTAGTAATGCCTTGAACAAAATGGCAGCAAAAGTGGCTTGGAGGAATTTAGATAAAGGGGCCACTATTAGGGTTTTGATTGAAGATAAAAAGAATAAAGAACAAGAAGTGCGGTAACTTACGAGGTGTGAGACAAATATAAAAGTGTGCAAAGTATGCATTCATTAAGGTCAAACATATTATTAGATTAATTACTGCGCAGTGCGCCTGAGAACTGGAAGAAAGGGATAAAGATGAATATCTAACAACACTGCACTATTTGGAGGATCTGGTAGGAATGCTACTTCAAGAACAGAAGTATGTACAAAGGCCATAAGATAAGAAGAATTGGATGTTATATAAGAAGAATAAGGCAACAATTGCATGTAATAGTAGAGTATGAGGCGTTGGCCACCACGATGAAGGATGAGCTAAAGAAGGTAGGATGGGCATTTGACAATTGCCAAGACCTTGACCCCATCCTCAAGGCATACACCGTGAGGGAGGAGAATGAGGTTAAGTAGGCGTAGGCACCCAAGAAAGATGAAAATCTTGGGCGAAAAGAGATAATGATCGAGATTGCGAAAAATCGGGAGGTGTCTTAAAATTGTTAGAAAATCCTTTAACACAAAGCTTAAGGAGCTGGAATCATTAGTTGTGTGGAGAATGGATTCCTTCAAAGGAGTGATCTCATGACTTGTTGGATTATCAGAGAGCTAAAGGAGAAGGGTGAAAATATGGACCTGCATGCAGTGCCGAGATTTCGGGCAAGTGCAAATCCATTTGTTAAAGAACTAACAAAGTGGCAGAAGATGGAGAGTATCCTCAATGTAGAATTTCCCAAACTACTGCATCCAACCTAGAAATAAAATAAAGTGCACGCCTAGACATTCTTTAATTCATTGGGTATATGCCCCTTATTCTTTCATTTACACATTCTTTATTCTATTCTTTGATGCAGATATTATGTGATGAGGACATGGACAATATCCCTAGTGTGGGGTAATGTTGGTTGAAGAAATTGACTAAGTATCATGATAGGGCATAGAGTTTGCGTGTAAGAAGTGCACACACGATATCAAGGATAGGAAGCACATAAGGGGTATAATGGGTCGGCACGTGAGGTTACACGCACACATGAGTTAAGAAACACGACTTAGCCAATTTTCTAGAAAGGCTAAAAATAGAAAAGCAAAAGTTGGAGTGTCGCTCAAGTAAAGATCCAAAAATAGAGAAAAGCATGAAGAATTAGTGGCCAAGAAAGGAAAATAAATCACATGCAGATTAAGATAAAGCACACACATGGGATAAGCTAATAATAGGATTAAAACATGTTATATTTAGATGATTTATTAATTGTAAAATTATGCAAAGCTATTTTTGTATACGCACATATTATTAGGAAAGTGCATTGAGTAGTGAAGGGAAAGTCCCCACCCTTATAAATATGTGATATGTATCTTTACTTAGAGAGATCGATGAGTATTTAATGTAAGGCAATAGTTTCAAGTATGAGCTAGGTTTTAAAGTTGTATGGGTGCACGCATGGTTTAGCACATGGATGTATTGATCAATTGTAATCACTACTTGTATATGTTTGATTATGGTATTTTAATGGGTAATGATGGTAATTCGCAGATATGTATTCAAACTTCTTGATTATGTTATGTTAGTAGTAAATATTTGGGTGTTATTGTTCTTGATGGCTTATTTCCTTATTATATGTGTTTCCAATTGCCATGTTTATGTTGGTTATTATGCATGAATGGATGTCTTGGTTATGAATATGGTAAACATGCATGCTAACCTTCTGATAGGCATAACAAAGGAGGGACCTAGTGGTTGAACAAAAGACTACATGGTACAACATTGCCTATCTCACCGTGGAGTTTGTCCTTTATTTGTTGTCTTTGTTGGGTAAGGAGCTTTTTGTCACCCACCATGTGGACATTGCTTTGGTGATGTTGAGTTACGATATGTGCCATGTGGATGATTGTGGTATGGTAGTACATAAACAATCAAATAAATTAGTGTTGTTACAACTTGTCACTATTGACTTGCCCTCATCCTAATTTGGAACAATCCTATCAATGTAATTAAACGAATTAACTATTTATTTTCCTATACATTCTCAACATTGAAAATATCAATGCTCCCCAACTTTACATCCAAAGAAATAACACAATAAGACCATAAGAACAATACAACCAAATATACAAAAAATATTTCATTAAAAAAGGCTAGTAATTTCATCACTTGTATTAAGAAATTCATAGTCATTTGCCAAATTTAGAAAAAGAAAACACAATTGAGATTCTATATTTTGCATATAACATATTCCAAAGAGTAATGAATATTTTTCAATAAGTCGAACCAACCGGATGATTTTTTGTTAACATACATGATTTTCCTTATAAAACTCTGCTACAAAGTGGACAAAGAAGGGACTTCACAATGTCTAAGCGGAAGCAATGTAAAGAGACAAATCCTTCCATCCAAGCTTAAGTTTACCTTCGTCCCCAAAAAGTTGAGCAAGAAGTTTAAGAAAGCTACATAGTTAAATATATAACCTATGGAAAAGTGAGTTAATCCAACTAATTGTGCTTGAACAATGGAAATAGCCACCAAGGGGTGTTATGTCTTGAGTTCTTGAAGCTCAAGTGGGTTTGATCGAGAGATAATATATACCACAAGACAAGGGAGTTATGACCTTCGGAAGGAAACATGTTAGGTAAAATTTATGCCTATGGAAATACATTTCCTTTCATCCATCTTGATTTCGAACAGTGACACTCAAATATAACACATATGCCGACTTATTCATCCTCCGAATTTGATCCTCTAGCAATAGCATTTGCCAAAATATACAACACTACAATTGTCAAACTTTAGTTCTGATCCTCCTCTAACCATCAGATTCTTCTTAATCTCGCATGACACCAATTGTTGCTCCACCAAATCCCTATCGATGTTTGACAAACACGTTAGGTTTTAAAAGGGTTGGATAATTTTCTAGATAGTCACCGAATTTCTTTGTTTTGGACGTGGATTGTTGAACGTAAAATTCTTCATAAACCAACATTTACGAGTTGGGTCACGACTCTTCACATTCATACGCACATCTTTATAAAAATAACAGCAATGTTTCTTGATTTCAGTAAACAAAGATTTACAAAGAAAGATAGTTCAGTGGATCTAAATTTCTCACAATGGAAAATCCATCCAGCAATAGCAGCACCGCCAAAACTGCCCCAGGGAAACAAATTGTTACAGATAAATGTATAACTCCCGACAAGCAAATCATCTTGGCATTTTCACCCGTGTCCAGCAATTTTGGCCCGAATCAAAATCAATTCAGAAATAGTTTGTTCGAATCACCACAAACTCTGATGGAAACACCCTTCAGCTCACTCAAAACAGATCCAAATGCAGCTCCACTGAAAAAGTTTGGCGGTCACCCGAAATCTGGAGAGTACTTGGCGAAACTAGTTCAGGAACAGAGGCAACACCCTCACTCGAAAATATGTCTCCGCCTAAGAGAATATATGATGCAGATAACAGTTACGCCAAAACTTGCCCAAATCAAAGCACACCCATAAATAATAAAACTTTTTCGGATTACAATCACCAAACCAAGCTCAAAACAAAAATGGTACCAATCCATCTTTGCTGATAGAAGATTTTCAGGGATTGTCCTGGAAACTAAGACTGCCAAAACTATTTCGCATGGAAAAATTGAGGCTCTTGCATCTCCACATAGAAATAGTCCAACCAAAGCTCAAAAGACTAATAATACCCAGAACCCATCTTCTGTGGTAGCCAAAACTACTCCACCTAAAGAAATCCAAGCCGAGATATCTCCACATAGAAATAGTCTGAACCAAGATCCATGTAAAGCGATTGAATCCCTTGTATATCCACATGCATTTCCTATTCCAAAGAAAAGTACAACCAATAATTATAGCACCCCAGACCAATCTCATTCAAGATTATCTCCGGAAATATCCCCAAAAATAATGGCTGCTAAAACTACCATGTCTCAAGCATCTGCATATGAAGTGAGGGAAGATGCGACATCACCACACGAAACTCCTGTAACTATGGCCGCCAAAACTATTTCACCAACAACATTTGTGTTTTAGGTTGGGGAATCTGTAACATCTCCAGATAGAACCCCAAAAACTATGGCTACCAAAATTGCTCTGTCGAGAGCATCTATGTGTTGTACAAGGGAAGAAGTGACATCTCCACGTGGAGCCCATGGAATTATGGCTGCCAAAACTACTCCATTGAAATCATTTGCATGTAGTGTTGGGGAAGCAAAAACATCTCCAAATGAAACCCCAGAAGCTATGGCTATCAAAACTATAGCTATGTCGAGAACATCTGCATGTTGTGTAAGAGAAGTTATGACATCTCCACAAGGAACCCCAAAAACAGTGGCTTACAAAACTACTCCATCAAGAGCATTTGTTTATGGTGCAAATGAAGCCATGACATCTCTTAATAGAACCCCAACAACCATGGTTGCCACTAAAACCATTCATTTGAATGCAAGGGAAGCCGTGACATCTCCACATGGAAACTCAAAAACTACAGCTGCCAAAACTATTCCGTTGACAACATTTGTGTTCGGGGCTAGGGAAGTTGTAATATCTCCACATGGAACCCCGAAACTATGGCCACCAAAACTAGTCTGTTGAAAGCATTTTCCTACGGGTATAAGAAAGAGGTAACATTTCCACATGAAACCCCTGAAATTCCAACTACCAAAATTACTCTCTCAAGGGCATGTGCATGTTGTACAAGGAAGCCATGACATCTCCACAAGGAAGGCCAGAAAATTAGGGTCATGGAAACCATTTCATCAAGAGAATTTGTTTGTTGTGCAAAGGAAGCTATGATGTCTCCACATGGGACCCCATAAATTATGGTTGCCATTAGAGCTACGCCTTGGAACATAAGGGAAGCCGAGACAACTCCATATGGAACCCCAAAGATTATAGTTACCAAAACTATTCCGTCGAGTGCATTTGTGTTCAAGGGTGAGGAATTTGTAACATCTCCACGTGGAACCCCCGAAACTATGGCCACCAAATCTAGTATGTTAAAAGCAATTACATGCGGGGATAGGAAAGTAGTAGCATATCCATATAGAAGTACTTTAGAAATTATGGGTGCAGGAACTACTTAGTCAAAAATATCTGCGTGTTGCACAAGGGAAGATGTGACATTTGTACAAGGAACCCCAAAAACTATGGTCACCAAAACTATGTTGTCAAGAGCATCTGTTTGGGGTGGAAAGGAAGCCATGACATCTCCACATGGAATCCCGAAAACTAGGTTTGCCACCAAAAGATTTCCTTGGGACGTAAAGGAAGTCGTGACATCTCCGTATGCAACCTTGGAAATTATGGCTGCCACCAAAACTACTCTTTTGACCCAAAGGAAAGACGTGACATCTCCACAAAGAACCCTCATCGCTATGACTGTTAGAACTATTCCATTGATAGAATCTCTTTGGAATAGAAATGAAGCCGCGACATCTCCACATGGAACCTTGGAAACTATGGCTTCCACAAAAACTACTCTTGGAATGCAAAGGAAGCTGTGACATCTCCACATAGAAACCTAGAAACTATGGCCACCACTAGAACTACTCGTTGGAGCTCAAGTGAAGCCGTGACATCTCTGCATAGAACGCCGGAAACTATGGCCGCCACCAAAACTGTGGCACCTCCACATGGAAACATTTTAAACCAGACAATGGCGTCCAAAATTACTCCAAAGAGTTCATTAATGGCACAAGGTGTGACTAGTCCAGTTGGAGGAACATGTTGGCCCGGAAGCACCACAAAAACTTCACCCCGAACCCAAACGGGCAAAAGCACAACTCTATCAGGACCTTCTACTAGCGGAATCACCCCTCTTTCAGTCGGAGTTCGTTTGGTGGACTCAGATTCCTCCTTTCAGGAGAGAAGAAAATTACAAATGGAGGGACACTGCTCGCCGTTGCGTTCAGCTAAGAAAACGCAGGACAAATTGCCGCTGCCAAACTCCCTAAAAATTGGGGAAATCGAAGCGGATGATTTGCTAAACCTCGAAAGGTTGAAAATTGGGGGCACCGGAGCCGTTTACTGGGTTTTGCACGGAAGCACGAACCAGAAATACGCGCTGAAAATATTGCAAAACGGGAAAAACAGCGGCCAAATGGAAAACGAAATAAATATATTCCATATTCTCAAGCACCATCCGCACAAAAACATCGTCCGCTCCTACGATGCCTATTGCCGACAGGTCGAGATTTCTGGCGAATTCGTGTGCTGTATTTTGTTGGAGAATTGCAGCGGCGGGAATCTTCAAGATCACATCAGAGACAGAAAACAATTTAAAGAATTCGAAATGAGCGACAACGAAATTTCCTCTGTGGCTTCTCAGGTTCTGAACGCGCTTCACCATTTGCAAACCCTCGGAATTGTTCATCTGGATGTGAAGCCTGCAAATATTCTCATTAATAATAAAGAAGAGGGGGTTTTTAAGCTTGATGATTTCGGCACCAGCATGTATGTCAACGAAGAGAGGAGCCATCCAGAAATTTCTGAAGCAGTCCGGCACTGACAGTTACAAGAGCCCTGAGCGCGTCGAGCCGGATAAATATCGGGTAACAGAGGTGAATGAAATGTTCAAGGCGGACATTTGGAGTTTCGGATTAACCCTGCTCGCCTGCTCTCACCTTAAGATTGGTCGGAAGAATGAGTTTTCTAAAACGGGAAATTGGGTTCCTGTACTGAAAGGAATTCAGGAGCGAGGTGAAGATATTAAGGATTTTTGAGGCTCTGTCTGATGAAAGATCCGTTGCACAGGCCTGCTGCCACAGCTCTTCTCACCCATCCTTTCATCGTCAATCCTCAGATTCAAACTGTACAAGCATCATCTAAAGGAAAAACAATTTTTCAATATTAAATTAAAAATAGAAATTGCAAATCAAGTAAATACAAATTTTGTCTCGTGACTTCAATCTATTTATATGGACAATTTAAGTTATTACATTCCCCATCAAGTGTTATTGGTAACTTGGTAAGTTATGTCTATCCACATAATAATACTATTTTATAATTTTTTAAAATTAGAAAATATATTATTAGTTCTTCCCCATGGCAAGAATACTATATACCTTTCACTCCAAATCAATAATTGTTTGCTTCCAATCAATCACCAATAAGAATTTTACATCCTTCTCTAATGTTTAAATTTCAAATTATTTAATATCCATGCTAGGAATTTTAATAGAGGCCCCATCCCAAGCAATCGTGAAACATCCGATGGAAGAATCGGGCCACATGGTGATAGGAGAATGATTGTCCCGGATCTCTTATAGGTTTATTAGGAAGCCCTGCAATTGTGATCCCTTGGGAACTGTATTAATAAAGGTAATATCAAATTCATCCCCAAGGTTGGTAATCTAGAGCTCATAACCAACTGGTGGCCCATAACGCTTCTTAATGTTTCCTATAAGATTTTGGTGAAGGCTCTTGCTCTTCGGGTGGCTTCTTTGCTACCCAAAATTGTTCGACTTGAACAATCTGGTTTTGTCAAAGGTCGTTTCATTTTGGATAATCTTATTGTTGTTTTGCAATGTCCCTCTTCTAGGATTAATGGAAAATGCAACGCTCAAATAGAAAATAACTCCACCAGTGATTAGAAATCAGATCCACATGATAAAACCCAGCCAATAGATGACTCAATAAACCCAAAGGTAGGGGTTTAATGGCCTCTATCAACAATTCACACCATTAATGCTCACCTGAAGCTAATGAACCCAGAAATCAGCTCTACACTTTTCTTTCCCATGGAACTACAATTGCTCACAAAATAGATATAAAATCAGTCCTTACCATAACACTATAAGGCCCGTTATTGGGTATCAAACAAGGGTGCAAGAGCTTGATAAACAACTCATTGAACATACCAAATTGCATCCAATTTCTTTAGCCCAGTTTGTTGCCCAAGAGAGAAACCAACAACACCAAAAGGGGGTCACTGGGATATGTGCAAAATACCCTACAAATCGCAGATCATATGAGACTTCAAACTATGCATCCCAGAACTAAATAAACCACATAATGAAGTCGCTGAATTTATGGAGGAGCAGCAGCTATAAGAAAGGCAAAGATCATGTATTTCCACTGTCAAAGCATGCAATGTTTTATCCAAAACAAACACACCCAGATCGCTGCCTTAAATGGCCTCAAACACATGCTTACCCAAATCGATTCACTTCAGCTGTGGATCACGATTACAAATGCAAGAGAAGACTTCAAAAACATGCCAATTATCATTGCATAGACTGGAATATTAATCCACAAGGGAGAGATCTAAATCGCTGCCTATATATATTAAATATAAATCCTCAAAAGAAATCGCTGGACAGCAGACTAGATTGGATAGAAATCAGACCATGAAACATATAAAAATTATTATCAGCTTCCCTTATTCAAGTCGCTGCCAAAGGACACAATAACATGCATTAAACTTGGTCGATCCACACCCACTTATGACCCAAACAGTTTATAAAACATCAAAATAAGTCGCTGAAGCTAGAAGTTAAACTTATGATGAAATTGTTGCCAAAGAAGATTTAAACCCTCCACAAACAATTGCTACAGTAGTCGCTACAGTATTGGCTGCCAAGAGAGACTCTTTCATGCATAACAAAGAGAATATATTCAACCACAAGTGCACAAAACCACTCCTCCAATTTTAATTGTCAAATCAACTGCAATACAAATTTATTCTTCACAAATGAAAGTGAAATAACTTCAGTTTCTGGGCATGCATCCCTTCTCCACGCAGGGAGCAATTTTCAAATAATCATCAACATAACCTCCAAGGAAATGCAACCCCTTCTTTATAGAAAATAAGAGGTGCAAATACCAATGTTTAAACATTTAATGTTTTCCCCCAAATAAAAATAAAAATAAAAATATTTAATAAGCTACTTTAATTTCTTAATTTAATATTAAGAAATTCCTATCCTAGGTGCACTTTTCTAAACTAAGAGGGCCCTCAAGGGGTTACAAAAGAGATAATAAATATCTTAAGTCGAAATATGAGCCCAATCCTCAAACCCATTGGGTTGAGGGCCTTCGAATTCTTCCATGTAGATAATGTCCTAAAAAGAGGACATTACATGTTTGGGAAGGGTTGGAATGGGCTTGCGCTTCTCTTCAGAAGGTGGTTTTTCTCAAAATCAATTTTGAAAAAGCATATGACCGTATAGAATGGCCTTTCATTCTTGTCATGCTTAAAGCCTTGGGGTTTGGCGATTTCTTCCTCAATGTGGTTAGCACTCTCTTCGTTGATGCCTCATCTTGTCTCACCATCAATGGACACCAGTCTTCTATTGTTGGGTTATTTTGATTGATTAGGCAAGGTTGCCCTTTGGCTCTAGCTCTTTTTTTCCTAGCAGCGGATGCTTTCGGTTACCTTCTTTCCAATAGAGCTGCTCAAGGGAGATTAAGAGGCATATATCTTCCTAATCATCAATCTCAACTCATCAATGGCCACTTTGTGGATGACTCCTTTCTCACTCTAGTTGAATCGGAACAAAATGTGCAGGAGGCACTTTCTTGCTTGGATATTTTATGAAACGTGTGACTCTAAAGTTCAGTTTGCCAAATCATTGGGTTTCCGCCAAAGTCCCTGGCCTATGCTCGACTGACTAGTAACCTATCCCTGACACTGGATTCAACGAGGAGAATGATTCCACTTTTTGGGAATTCCTTTTGCCTTCGACAGTGAGTCTTCCACCTTGTGGCAATTTTTGGTTGATCGAGTTGAGCAAAAAGTGCAGAAATGGATCTCTCGTCTGTTATCTTTGGTCGAGAAGTTCCAGGTTTGCACTAAAATTCTTGTTACCACTCAGGTCTATTATGCAGCTTGTTGGTGTCCCTCTCATGCCTCCTTTGAAAAGTTGGCTAAGCTCTTGCGGGATTTTCTTTGGTCTAGCTCTAAGCAGGGTGGTTTTCATCGTGTTTCCTGGGAGGTTTGCACTCTTCCCAAGGATCAGGGTGGTATGGGCGTTGTTGATGTCTACAGGAAGAGTATCTCTCTATGCGCTAAGTGGGTTGTTCATTGTATCCAGGGAAACCAAGCTTGGAAGGTTTTGTTACGACATTGTATCTCTTCAGGAGCACCATATGGTAAAAAATGCTAGAAAAACATAGGATTTCATACTCGCTAATTACTAAAGTTCCAGTTAAAATACATGGCACCTTTGTGGTCAAAAGCATCTGGAAAGCATTTGAGATGGTCAAACCCTTCATGTGGTGGGTTGGTGATGGATTCTAAATAGGTATCTCTTTCAATGAGCACAATTTGTGGTGGTCACCTATTTTCTCTCTGGATGATCTCCCACTTGCAGAAAAGCCCAACATTAAAGCAGTGCGGTTAGCTCGTAAAGGCATCTCCACCATCCGAGACTGGTTTTCTCCTAGGATTGACTTCGCAGCCGCTGAAATATAAATACAACTTGGCTAATTTTGATCTACTTACAATTTTGACTATTCAGTCTTTTCTGCTTGATGTTATCCTATAAGACTTGGGCCTTCAGCTACCCAAGGCTTGGTGGAAAGACTGGCGATGGAATGTGGACATTCCACTATTACAATATAATTCAGGAGTTATCTACTCCTTGTTATCTCCTATCTCATCGGCTTTAGATAAGCTCAATACCAGATGGTCATTGCATTCTTCTCATGTCACCTGGTTAAAGCGTCTCCAACGAGCCTGGAACCCCTATTTGATCCGAAGCTCAATTTCTTTCTTTGGTGTCTGATCTATCAAGGCCTACCATTAGGGGAAAGATTAAGTCATATTGGCATTCCTAATCAGTCTGTAGTTGTTGTGGTCGCCCGAGTCCTTCAAACATGTCTTTTGGTTTTTCCCTCGTGCGCAACATGCTTGGCATTGGATTCACTCCTTTTCTAGCCATTTCACCCTGAGTTTTTGATTGGAAAGTTACTTTGTTTGGTGACCATGCTACTTGGCCTTCCTACATTGCTTCCCTTTGGCATTTCTTTCGTTATGTTATTTTGTTTCAGCTCTGGAAAGCTAGGAATATTGCCTTATTTTAGCATTGTACTCTTTCTGTTGAACTAACCATTAACAAAAAGGTGGTTATCTTGTCTTCTGTTCATATGCAGATTCAGGCACAAGCGTAGAAGGTGGCATTGGAGTTTTCTCATCTCCAGTAGTTGTTTGATCACTAGGCAGTGCACCTTATACTATGAGTCGGGTTCCTTCGGATGATGATGATCGGTGCCCCCACCACCCCAGCCACCTCATAGATGTTGTGGACGATCCCGCACCACTCCGAAGCACCCGACCCTCTCCACCGTCAGCTCGCCCAGGGCCCTCTTCTTCGGTTACGGCTAGAGCACTCGCCGACGCGCGTGGCAAGGTTGTGGTTGGCACTTCCAACTGGGGATCTCCTCCTGGCGGGGCTTCTTAGTTTGGTGGCTCGCCACCCCCTAGGTGGGGAATTATGGTTCCATTGAGTGTTCAGATGCTTGACCAAGATGGCTGGCTGCTCAATCTACCTTTTGACGATCCACACTCCTCTCGATTTCTTCCGTCGTGGGATGATCCACCTCCTCCTCTCAGGTGCCACAACTCCTTGTGCCTAATTCTATTTTATGATGTAGTTTTTGGTGCTCTCTCTTTTCTGTTGGTCATTATTTGTAGCCCTAAGTGGCATGTTTTTGTTCGCCCTCGTGGCTTGTCTTTTGTCTGCCCACGTGGCATTTGTTCTTTTTTGAGGCTGTGAACACTGCCAACCGCCCCCTTACTATGTAACACTTTGTATTATTTTGTCTATAATTTAATATAAAGGTGGTTCTAATAATAAATTATTTAATAAATATATTCAAATTGATTTATTACAACACAGTGTTTATAAAACTTTTAAAGCTCGAAGTTTTCTATATGTAAAAGCTTGTGCCCCCTGAATGCGACATATTCACATGCATGGCGGTAAGAATGTAATCCTTCATATTCTCATTTGAGTGCATTTAAGCAACAATTTATTCCATACTCAATATCCCAATAATACAATGCACATCATGACCTCTCATCACCTAGAAGTTAAAAGATAAAGATGAAAAAACATATATAGAGAAATAATATGTGCTTGTTTTGGAAAGGAAAATGAAGGGAAAGGTCCATTTGAAGTCTAGAAAGCAAAGTGCGTTGGGCACCTAATTGTGCTTCGACTATAGGGTAGCTTTTGTAGCATAGGAGGCCACTCGGTCAAGAAAGAAAATTAGGAGATGAGAGGCATGCGATGTTGCATTGTCATATATTCAGGCAAGTAACACACAAACTTAATAAGATATCAAGATTTGAACAACAAAAATAGTAATGTTTCGACTACACAAGTAGGAAAACTTGAGGGTTATTAGTTATCATGGATAGAAAACATAAGCCTTATAGTGATAACCCTAAGGAAAATGACAACTAACCTTAGTTAACACTAATAGAATACATATGGCTCGTATGAACAATAGGCAAATCCCAACTAGGTATTAGAAACGAGTTCGATTGGCATTAACAAAATACATATGACTTGTAGTGGCAACAAGAAAATCTCAACTAAAGTTGTAAAAAAACCTTTGTGCTAAATTTATTGTGAATTTTAATTGGCCACATAAATCCTACAATGTCTTCCACAAACTGTAAATAAAAATGCTCTATTTATATAAGTATTTTATTCATTGAGAAGACTACAAGCAAAACCTATTTGTCAACATAAGAAATATTATATTCGTGACCAAATCTATTGGTGCCAATATGAATCACACACGGTCCTTAAGCATACTTGTTCAACCTTGTACCTAATTGATCACGCCAACCATTGTGGGTATATAATCGAAAAACCCAAACTAAAAAAATGGAAACAAGGGGAGAAGAAATTGATTCTGGTTATATTGAATAACATTACTACCCATATGACAAAAATGAATGATGTGTTAACGTCTTCAACTGACTATACATAAAAAAACAACTTATAGTAGTATTTTATTTCTTGAAGCGAGACTCCATAGAAGCCTATCCCTGGTATCTTAGTTGAAATCAATATTTATTCAACTATTTGTCAATAAAAAATGGGTTATAAGTGGTGATTTTAATATGGTTGATCTGCCCATTGATAAGTGGGGGCACTTGCCTATGTGATGGACAACTGGCGAAAGACTTGTGTGATTTTTTATGCGCAATAAATTCAGTTTTATGACCCTAATGCCTCTCACACTCCCACATTTGAAGCATGGTTCACTTGGTCCAATCTCAGGAGGATTAGATCGGATTCTCAAATGGTTCGACAAAGTTATGCTGTCAACTCAAGATTTTTTTGAGTTTGACAACATTTATTCCTTACCTATAGAGGTCATGCCTGACTTTTTCTTTCGAACCATTCCCCCATTTGATTCGTATCACTTGGCATGATAGGCGCCCTTTTTGTCATAAAGGCCAATTTTTTCTCAATACCACCTTGATGGAACATGGGCCCACTCTCAACCACATCAAGAGGGTGTGGAACCTATCCCCTTGGCCAAATCATAGTCAACACTTTCATCCACCTATGCATGCTAAGTTGGATGTAATGGTGGGAGGATGTCATGACTCAACGACTGATTTCTCGAATATATGACTGACAATTGGCTAAAATTTGGCGTTGCTTGTACTTCACTACCACCTCCGCTCTTAGCTGAGTGGTGGTTGTGCTCTAAGGAAATCCTTTCTCAAAATCTCTATAACTTTAAGTGGCATAGCTTCGAGAAAATTCAAATTGTGGATAATTACAACGCTTGGGGAGCTCAAATTCGTGCCTATGCATTGGCTTAAAGTTGGGGATCGGGTTTCAAAGAATTTTCTCTCCCTCAAATCCAAAAAGCCCTCTCGGCCAATTTGGGCCATCCTTGATGGTGGAAATCAGGTTACCGATAACCTGACTCATGCTTTAGGCTTTTGTTAAGCATTATAAGCTGGTGTTTCAAGCTCAAGCTCCTTCAGAAGAGCGACAAGAAACCCTTGACCAATGTCTATCTACGGTGTCATGCAAAATATCTCTTGCTCAGAAGGTGGCTTGCGCATGCTCACCATTGATGACCTTCATGAAGTGGCCATGTAGATGGTTAATGACAAGGCCCCTAGTTGCGATGGTTTCCCATGTGAGTTTTACAAGTTGCTTTGGGATATTGTTGGCTCGGAGCTTCATTAGGTTTATCTTGAAAGCTTTCAGAACCGATCATTTGGACACATGTATCAATAAAAAGAACATCAAATTAATTTCCAAACCAGGATATTTTGAGCATATTACTAGTTAGCGGACTATTACCTTGCTTAATGTTTCATACAAGATAATTGCCAAGGCTCTTGTTATTCGGTTACGTCATATCCTTCATGTTATCATCAACCAGGAAAAGCTGGTTTCATTCATGGGCATTACATCCTTGAAAAATTCATTGCTATTTGGGAAGGAATGGGATGGGCTCGCGGATCCAATTAATTTGTGATGTTTATTAAAATCAACTTTGAAAAAGCCTATAACAAGATTGAATGGCCATTTAATATTTGCATGCTTAAAGCCCTTAGGTTTGGCCTCATTTTCATTCAATTTTTTATATGATATTCACTAATGCCTCTTCCCAGATCACCATTAATGGTCATAGCTCGATCTTTTAAGCTTATTCCACTCTATTCGCCAATGGTACCCATTAGCACTTGCGCTTTATGTGCTAGCTATTAAATATTCAGGTATCTTACGGACCAAGCTAAATCTCAAGGGCTCGTCGGGGTAATTCGCGCCTTCCGCAAATAAATCACAATTGCTCAATGGCCACTTCACCGATGATTATTTCCTTATGCTCATTGAGGAAGAGTCCAATATCCACAATGCCATGCATTGTCTATATATCTTCTGTTTGGCCTATGGTTCTTCCATTCAATGGCAAAAACGCAGTGTTATAGGAAATATTTCCTCCCTACACCTATTTGGCTTGCTTTATTTAATTGGAAAATGCTTCAACATGGTGAAATGTTCAAATTCCTTGGTATTCCCTTTGCATTTCAGGCGTCACCGATGGAATTATGGCAATATGTGGTTAAACGTGTGGCCAAAAAGTTTGAATCTTTGGATTACAGTCGTTATCATTGGCGGAAATTCCAAATCTGTTCCAAGGTCCTCGAAGCCACCCATGTTTACTACTCCTCATGTTGGGTGCCCTCCAAAGCTTCAATTCAAAAATTAGAGAAGCTTCTCAAAGACTTTCTCTAAGATAATGTCTCTTTTGGAAAAGGTTTTCACAAAGTCGCTTGGGAGATATGTTGGTTTCCTTATGACTCTGGAGGGATGGGTCTTATTGAAATATTACGACAAGGGAAAGCTCTCTGTGTGAAATGGATAATTTGATGCATTGAAGGTCAAGAAGCGTGGAAAGTGATTCTACACCATGACATCAAGGAAGGTTCTCCTTATGACCACCCCGCTTTAGAAAAGTGCAGGGTTTTCTAATCTTCTCATTGCTCCAGTTCCTATCAAAGTTGTTGGCATTTTCATGCTTAAAAGTATATGGAAATCATGGGAATGCATCTACTTGTGGCTTCATATGGAAAGGCTATGACTTCCATGCAATGGCCTTTCCATCAATCAACAATCCCTATGGTGGTCGCCTATCATTCAAGTTCAGGATCGATGTCTTGTAGAAGTCCCTAGAATTCCTATGCTCAAGATTTTCAAGCATGAAATTCATACCATTCAAGATTTGTTTTGCAAGCACACACAATCCTGGGTTCCTTGGAATGAGTTCAAAGCTCATTTTCGACTCACCACCCAGGATCATGCTAGTTTCATTGAAATCACCAATTTGGTCCCCGACCATATGCTATATAAAATCTTTGTGCATTCCTCTCGTCCTTGGTGGATGGAATGGAAGTGGTTTGTGGACACCCCTTTTCAAAATTACTCTACCAGTAAGGGCTATCGTTGGCTCTCCCCACATTTACCCATGGTTGAAAAACTCAACACTAGATGGGGATTGCATTCTTCTCCCTCTTGTTGGAGAAGGAGGTTTGACATTGTTTGGTCTGCCTGTGTGGAGCCCAAAATTGTGCACTTTCTATGGTGTATTTTACATCAAGGTCTTCTGATAGGCCCCGCCTTGTTCAAATTGGTGTCTCGGCCCCCAAATGTCCATTTTGTGGCCACCTCGAAACTTTGCTGCACTTATTTTGGTTTTGTCCCAAAGCCCAGTAGGCTTGGAACTAGATTCATTCTTTCTTCTTCCCCCTCTAGAGAATGTTTCACATGGTAGCACATTTTTTTAGGAGATAGCCCCAGATTTCTACATATGTTCTCCCAGATTTGGCATGTTTTCAAAGGGGAAATTTTATTTTGGTTATGGAAAGAACGAAATGATTTTTTCTTTCTTTGATACTAAAGTTGATCAACAATTTTCGGTGTATAATAAATCAATGGTTATCTCAATGTGCTTCTGCATATTCAAGTCCAGGCCAACAAGGTGGCTCTAGAGGTGGAGCATTTACTGAGACTCTTTTGCGACACTCGGGATGACGCCTCATGTAATGTCGCTCAGAGCCACCTTCTCCTTCTTGGCATTCTCCGCCCTATGGCGGCCATCCCTATGGAGGTTTTCGGAGTTGCTCTAGTGATTTTCTTTCATTTGTGCTCACCAATCTTGTTGAGTTGTGGAACTTAATTGCTTCACAAATATCATATTTTATAACTTGCGAGGTTTACACGAGGAACCGACATCGGATCGCCTGACCGCGTCGGTCACTGGAGCAATGGTATCGGTTGGGTAACCGACATCGATTACCTATGCGTGAAAGTTTTTATTATAAATGCGGGATTAGATCCGACATTTGATTAAAAGGAGATCTAAGGGTTGTAAATGTATTGCTATGTTGCCATAATGTTTGTATATTCTTATAAGCTAGAAAACTAGGGTTAGAAGGTGAGATTGATCATAATTGAGAGAAGATTTTCTTGGAGAGAAAAAAGAGAAGCTTGTGAAGGAAAAGTATTGTACATCCATGTGAAGTAAAGATTAATAGATTGATTGCTTCTTGGTGGACATAGCCCGCACTAGGTGAACCACATTATATCTTGTGTAGTGTTTTTGGTTTAATTTCCATGTTTATTACTTGTAGGCTTCAATTATGATTATAGATCTATACAACTGGTGTGTGTCTAAGCCCAAAAACTGATACTAGAGGTTTTTTGTTTTAGGGTTTTGTGTGTTGACAAATTTACTCACAGAGGGATTTCTGATTGAGTGGAAGCAAAAAAATGACAGAAGATAATAAATACAAAGTGGAGAAATTTGATGGTCGTAATTATCAATTATGGAAGATGCAGGTGGAAGATTATTTGTATTAGAAAGATTTATATTTACCGTTAGATGCAAGTGCAAAGCCTATGAAGATGAATGATGAAGAATGGAAGATTCTTAACAAAAAGGCTCGGGATCTATAAGATTGAGTCTAGCAGCATTTATAGCTTTGAATATTATTGAAGCAATAACCATGGAAAATTTGATGAAATCTTTAGCTAATTTATATGAAAAACCAAATGCTTCAAATAAGTTTTATTTGATGAAGAAATTATTTAATTCAAAAATGCAAGAAGATGGATCTGTATCAAACCATTTAAATGATTTTGTTCCATTTTAAATCAATTAAAATCGATTAATATTTTATTTGATGATGAAGTGAAAGCACTTTTATTCTTATGCTCTTTTCCAGATAGTTAGGATAAATTGGTAATGACTATTAGTAATATAATATCTGCTACTAATATTTTGAAGTTTGATGGTGTGGTTAGTATAATCCTGAATGAAGAAATATGTAGGAAAAGTATAGGAGAGTCATCATCTGGAAATGCTTTGAATGTAGAAAGAAGGGAAGGCAGAAGGAGAGATCCAAGAGAAAGAATAATGGGAAATCAAAGTCTAAGAATGAAGATCTAAATCCAGAGGTAGAGGAATAACTTGCTGAAATTGTGGAAAGAAAGGACATGCAAAGAAGGATTGTTGGTTCAAGGAAAACAAAGAGAATATACTAGACAAAGGTAAAGAGGAAAATGTTACAACTGAGGTAATGCAAGATGCCCTAATTCTCTCTTTGGATAATAAAATAAAATCATGGGTTTTAGATTCAGGAGCTTCTTTCCATGCTACCCCTAATAAGGGTTATTTCATAAATTATGTCTAGGGTAATTTTGGGCATGTTTATTTAGGATATGATGAACCATGCAATATTAATGGTAAAGGGGAAGTTCATATAAAATTGTAGAATGGAAATACATGGATATTGAAAGATGTGAGGCATGTGTCAAGCCTCAGGAGAAATCTAATTTCTGTAGGAAAACTAGGTGAATCGGTTGTATGGTTACATTCACAACTAACTCTTGGAAAGTTACCAAGGGAGCTCTTGTTGTAGCAAGATGTAAGAAGGTAGGAACATTGTATTTGTCTACCTATATTATTGATTCATTTTCTATTCTATCTACTTCAGATTTAAATACAAACATGTGGCATAATCAACCATGCCATATGAGTAAAAAAGGAATGCAAATATTAAAGGCAAAGGGTAAGTTATCAGATTTGAAATATGTAGATCTTGATTTTTATGAGCATTACATATTTGGAAAGCAAAAGGAGAGTGAATTTTTTCAAAATTGGGGCAAAAAGGAGAAAAATTGGATCTTGTGCACTCAGATGTGTGGGGACCAACTCAGGTAGCTTCTCATGGAGGATCCCAATATTATGTGACTTTCATTGATGATGCCACAAGAAAGGTATGATTTTATTGTATAAAGCGTAAATATGATATTTTTAGACTTTTAAAAGATGGAAAGCCCTTGTAGAAAATGAAACAAATTTAAAGTTAAAATGCCTTAGATATGACAATGGTGGTGAGTACTACAACAAGGCTTTCAATGATTACTATTCAGTGAATGGAATACGTAGAGAAAGAATGGTTCCTAGAACACCACTTTGGAGAATGGCGTCATTTGAAAGAATGAACAAAACTATCATAACGTGTAAGAAGCACAAGGATACATCTTTGTATTACCCTTGCAATTTTGGGTAGAAGCGTGAGTTACAACAGTATATTTAATCAACCGTGGGCCTTCAAGTGCACTAGATGGTGGAATACCATAAGAAGCCTAGGACTGGAAAAGAGGTAGATATTTATTTTCTTAGAGTATTTGGTTAAGAAGCTTTTATGCATGTTGATAAAGAAAATATAAAAAAGTTGGATACTAAATCTAAGAGATGCACTTTTATTGGCTATGGGTCTGTTGATTTCGGATTCTATTTTTGGGATTTAGATGATTCTAAGATTGTTAGGATTTGTGATATTGAATGGAATGAAAAGAGAATGTACATGGATCATATTTTGATACCCAAGGATGAACCGATGGAAGAGTTTGTAGAAGAAAATGTATTCTCGGATTTAAAACAGTCATCTACAGCTAGTGGCATCGGTGAGGGCAACCGGTGTCACAGACAAAGGACCGACATCAAGAATTGGAACCAACGTTGGTTACTGAAAAAAGAGCAAGGCAGTGCTGGTCACTGGGTGATGTCGGCTACAGGTGACCAGTGTTGGTCACTATCAGAGGTTGATACAAATTCTGAGAATAAGCCTCAACACCCCAGATTTAAGAAGGTCGAAAGGTAAGTAGACTCCAAAAAGATTTACACCATCTTTATTTTATCTCATTATTGGTGATAGTGGTGAACCATAAAGTTTTAAAGAAGCAATGTAGGATGAAACCCACAAGAAGTGGGAACATGGCATGGATGAGGAGATGGAATTCTTGAAACAAAACTAGACATGAGATTTGGTTAAGTTGTTAGCATGAAAGAGAACATTGAAGAACAAATGGGTTTACATGATCAAGGAACAAGAGGGTGGAGAGAAAAGATATAAGGCAAGGCTTGTGGTAAAAAGGTTTTGCATAAAAAGCAAGTATTTATTTTGGGAGATTTTTTCTCCTATAGTAAAAATGACTTCCATACATACTGTGTTGAGTTTAGTTGCAGTAGAATATTTGCACTTAGAGCAACTTGATGTTAAGACAAATTTCATTCACGGTGATTTGGAGGAAGAAATATATATGCAACAACCACTTGGTTATGAAGTCAAGGATAATGAGAAACTTGTGTGCAAGTTGAAAATGAGCTCGTATGGGCTCAAGAAAGCCCCAAGGCAATGATATATGTGGTTTGATAGTTTTATGCATGAGCATGGTTATATGCGATGCAAATCTGACCATTGTGTTTATTTCAAGAAGCTTGAAAATTGAAACTATATTATTTTGTTACTGTATGTAGATGATATGCTTATTATAGGATATAGTATGCAGGACATCGTTGAGATTAAAAAAAAGTTAGCTCATACATTTGTAATGAAGGATTTAGGAGTTGCAAAGAAAATCCTTAGCATTCAAATTCATAGAGAGAAGAAGAACATGATATTGTATTTGTCTCAGAAATATTATATCAATAAGGTGTTGGAAAGGTTAAATATTCATAATTCAAAACTTGTAAGTACACCTATGGTTGGTATCTTCAAATTAAGCAAAGATCAATGTCCTACATCACATGAGGAGGTCGAGTACATGACACATGTTCCATTGTGAAATGGTTTGTACTAGATCGGACATTGCATAAGAAGGGGGAGTTATGAGCGGATTTATGGCCAATCTAGGTAAATAGCATTGGAAAGCAGTCAAGGGATATATAGATATTTGAGAGGGACATCCAACATGCATTTATGCTATGGAGGTTTAAATAATTCTTTATGCAGCTATGTTGATTCGGTATATGGTGGAGGTTTGGATGGTAGGAGGAACACCCTTTGGATATGTATTCACAGTAGGTGGCACGATAGTTGTTTGGATTTCAAGATTACAGAAGGTTGTGGCCTTGTCTACTATAGAGGCTGAATATGTTGTAGCTATAGAGGCTAGTAAAGAGATGATATGGATGAGTAGGTTCATGGAATAGTTGGGAAAGGAGCAAGAGGATTACAGTTGTACAGTGATAGTCAAAGTGTGATTCATCTAGAAAAGAACTCAACATTTCATTCAAGAACAAAACATATTTAGTTGAGATATCACTTCATATGGCAGGTGTTGGAGGATGGGCAGTTGAAACTAGAGAAAATTCATACAAATGAGAACCCTGCAGATATGCTAACGAAGTCGTTGGAAAAGGAGAAGTTGGAGCTACACTCCACTTCTATTGGTCTTCGAGTTTGAGACTTGAAGAGGAAGAAATGAGCCAAGGAAAGGATCCAAGGATGAAGTTATGCAGTGCATGTGAAACAATTTATCTCCAAGTGGGAGATTGTTAAGTGGTAGAGCTTAATTGCTTCACAAATAGCATGTTTTATAACTTGTAGGTTTACACGAGAATGGCGCATCGATCAAGCCGTGGTTTCGGTTACACAGGAGCAACCGATATCGGTTGGGTAACCGACATTGGTTACCTGTGCATGAAAGTTTTTATTTTAAACGCGAGATTAGATCCAACCTTTGATTAAAAGGAGATCTAAGGGTTGTAAATGTATTTCTATGTTGCCCTAATGTTTGTATATGCTTATAAGATAGAAAACTATGGTTAGAAGGTGATATTGATCATAATTGAGAGAAGATTTTCTTGGAGAGAAAAAAGAGAAACTTGTGAAGGAAAAGAATTGTACATCCGTGTGAGGTGTGGAAGATTGCATATCTTCATTGTACATCCTCTATAAAGCAAAGATTAATAGATTGGTTGTTTCTTGGTGGATGTAGCCCACACTGGGTGAACCATGTTATATCTTGTGTATTTTCTTCTGGTTTATTATGTGTTTATTGCTTGTATGCTTCAATTCTGATTATAGATGCACAATACAATTGGTGTGTGTTTAACCCCAACAAATCCTCACGCAACCAACCGCGGAGGAGTGTTTCCCCACCAACTTGCCTACATGGGTGGGGCTCCCCCCTAGCTCGTCAGCTCGGTTGGGGCTCATTGATTGCTCTTGAGCCACGCACCCATGACATCTGGAATTTGCCACCTCCACCTTCTCCACCTTCAGACAAATTCCCTCGGATTCCCCTTGCCATCTCGCCCACGTGGGAGCCAGCTGACAAAGAGGAGGAGGACCCTTCTGACTCGGGATGGGACATACCTGACACTGAAAAGGACCTTCCTGGTCTGGCTGGCCTGATGATCACGATCCCCCTTTGCTAGTAATTTTGTTGCGGTGGCTTGACTTTCTTGTTTTGATGTATTCTAGGCTTTACCTAGTGTGTTCGTTGCTTTCCTAGGCTTGACCTAGTTTGTTTGTGGTTTTGGGGCGTGCTCTCATACCACCCTTTTTTTTTGGAAAAATCTTGTATCATGTTGCATTTAATATAATATAAGATCCTTTTTCATCAAAAAAATTAAAACTAAAAATATGTGGCCAGCCATATGCCCAACTTTTAAATTGATGTGACTAAATATTAATAACCCAACCACCTACTACATAATTCTTATAAAAATAAAGAGAGGCCTTCTAAGATGTGATTGAAATTAATATATTTAAGTTACTTTTGTCTCTCAAATTTTATAAAAATCGCAAAGACCATTATAAGTGAGTTGAATCTTTTTAATCGGTATAATAAATAATTAAATAAAAACAGAGAATAAGCTCTATATCCGATAGTGATTTCTCAACTTCAAGTCCATGTGAAAGCCATGGATGAAAATCTCTGCAGAGTTATATATATCTTCTTCACTACCCATGAAACAATATTGAGAGGCTAATTCATACCCACTGATCAATTTGAATGAAGCGAAGACGAAGATTCACAAGGCTCTGCGCTAAATTGTTTACACGGATCACGCTTACCCATTTTTCTCTTTGAATAAAACGAAAATGTTAAAACCGGTTTGGTACCCAATTAATTAGAAGCGTTGATGGAAAACACACATTTTTATTCGTGTGTTTCTTACAACTTAATTCTTATGGTGAATTGAAGCATTTGGAGCTTCAACTTTCTAGCAGATATAATGGTGTAGATGTTACCAACAAGAATCCTCTTTTGTAATTACTAGGGAGAGGACCCCATAATTGTGCAGGTACCAAAATATGTACATTGATTTTCACCATTGGTTGTTGAAAAAATGACTAATAGTTGTTCACTATTTGATTAATGACACTTTTTAAGAGCCAATGACAATGTGACACATAGGGCGCTCGGTCATTGGTACCTCTTTCAAATGCTTTATATTATTTTTTTCATTTTAAATCAATTCAAAAACTACTTTTCCCTCCAAATAAACACGCGAAACGAAAATGCTGATGTGGCATGATGATACGCTATACGATGATATAATTTTTTATGTTGACGAGACCCCTACATATATCTACGTGCCCCTAAAGTTAGGGTGCACGGTTATGGGGTCCTCTCCCCTACCTTTTTCTTTTTCATATTTTTCTTCGTGTTTTTCTTAGGTTTTTGTATTATTTTTTCACTTTTATGTACCTTTACTATTTACTTTATGTGTAATTTGATTGATGCATGAGTTCAATTAAAGTCATATAATTTTTGAATAGTGAACCCTCCTTTATATATATATATATATATATATATATATGAGGAATCATTACATATTACAATTAGCAAGAGTCTCTTAACCTCGGTAAACTTTATTCTGGTGTGAGGAAGGGACCACCAGGTGCACAAGTTTCATACCACATCATTCAACCGGTGCCAGGTTTCATACCACCTCCATACGGTGGCGCACACTCAAGGATGTTGGTCGGACTACTCTAGCAAAGCACCAAGGACTTCTCTCATACTATTCCTCATGCACGAGACGTACCAATGGGGTTTGAACCTTGGACCTCCTCTTAGTAAATGCCTAGACTTTACCAATCAACCAAGACCCCATTGGCCAAAAGGTGAGTTATGTTGATTGCATGCAAACAAAGATCATAATTAAAAGTGTAGGAGTACAAGTGTGAAAGCTTTGTGAAGGCTTCGTTTTGAATGCGAGAGAGAAAAAAGGAATTTGTCTTACGATGTGGAGACCATTATCACCATTCACTATCTCTATAAAGGACATCATTTTTTTGCAAAAATGAGGGTAAAATTCGAAGAGCTCAATACGAGCTTATTTGAGCGAGTGCATGGATATAGTCAAAAATCCTGCAAGATCTTTGAAATGAGCAAGCACCAAATCAACTACATTGTTTTGGTTGGAGGTTCATTACATATACCAAAGGTGCAAGAATTATTAAGACAATTTTTTGACAAAAGGAACTTTGCGATATTGCAAATGTTAATAAGAGACTTACCTTTCTTTTGCATATTTTATATTTCCGATATCTAATTTGACAAGGCAAATAATTTTTTATCTTGGAGAGATTTTCCTAATTAGTCATCTTGCGAAAGAATGCACGAGTTCTCTTGGTCATAAGACAATTTTACTTGTTGCTCACCGAGTAACTAATTTATTAGTTATTGTGATTATACATTGTCACCTACTTTCTATTTCTAACATTGTTCGATTCAATACTTGGTATTAGTTGTTTTGTTTCCATTTTCAACTAATAGATCATGAAGGATCTCTGATACAACTACTACTATTCCTTTTTACAATTCAAACATCATACAATCTATGTGGTAGGAAGTGGCCGCTTCGTGGCTCTTGTTTGAAACAAAGTGTTTATATATAGTATCTTCATATAATATATTAGTAGAGATATCTAAAATAAATATATTTATAATTAAAAATATCTATATAATTATACTATTTTTATCATAGATTTTATGCACATCATGTTAGCAATTCTATTACCTTCTTAGAAAATAATCTAATTGTATTAATATTTGACATTCATTTTATTTGAGAAAATAATGAATAGACTTCAAAAAATAAACTCAAAAGTATAAAATATAATCCATATATTAAATTTAAATCACCACTTCAAATTTTACTATTTTTATTGACAATTTATATTATTACATTCCTCATCAAATATCATTATAAGTCATGTCCATCCACATAATAATACTATTTTATAATTTTCTTTAGAATTAGAAAATATATTATTTGATACATGGTATATATATATATATACTACATATTCGCCTTTTACGTGAATCACTTTTTGAGAGATTCGCCACCCATTCTATAATAATTTTGGAGGAGGGGTCTTAAAATGAACCTTGTGTGGGGTTCACCAATTAGATGGTATCTCCCGAATTTTCCACCATTGATAATAAATGGTAATTTTTATTTATTTAATCTCATAAGGATGAAGTTCTCTTGCTTCAATTTGGGCCTATCGGTGCCCCTAATTTCTTATTGTTGTTTATGAGCACTTTGTTTTGAAATCTACTCCATGTTTGAGCCAATTGTTTTCTCGACTTTCTACCACAATCCACTTTCAATTAATTGCCAACCAATCAAAAATTACATCTTTTGAAGACCACCAACTTTCAATATGTATTTCCAATTCTTGGAGAAATATCCACACTTAACATTATACCTTCTCTTGTTGTTTCCTGACAAGTCAAGATTGTCATCTCCTGCAAAGTGTGGGGTTCACCAATTGGATGGTATGTCTTGAATTTTCCACCATTGATAGTAAATGGTACTATTTTTTTTTTTAATTTAATCTCATCAAGGATGAAGTTTTACTACTTCAATTTGGGCCTATTAGTGCCCCTAATTTCTTATTGTTGTTTATGAGCACTTTGTTTGAAAGCTACTCCATGTTTGAGCCAATTGCTGGTCTGACTTTCTACCACAATCCACTTTCAATTACCATCACTGATTATACCATAAAATCTTCTGCTCTACTATGAAGTTTAACTCCCAAGCCTGTAAGATTTCTATTTTATTTCTTTCTGCGTGATATGAAGTCCAAAAATGACTAACAGAGTCTCAAGATTTTATCAAGGATGTCTGCTGACATGACCCAATTATGAATCATTTCCTCACTACATGAACTATGTTCGACGAGTCCCATTCCACTCTCAAATTGTCATATTTTTCTGGGCAATTTAAAATCTTGTCTAGTAATGCGTCAATTTCTTCTCTGTTATTAATATTATTCGTTTAAGTCTAGGGAGAGAAAATGATAATAACAAGATGGACATTGTAAACACCTCATGGCCCAACAATACTTGCGTTTCCTATTGTAGACCCATTTAAGTTCCGTTTAAGCATGATTTTCTAGAAAGATACACACCCTATGACAATTTTTCCTTCTTCTCGGCTTTCCTCATTAGATTGATTGTGTGGAGGATTTACACTTCATTGTTAAGTTTTCTTTAATCTTGTTGTCACCGTAAAATATTCCATTTCATTTTGCATATATTGCCCAGGGCATTGCAATTTTATTTTGTATGTATATTCTAATGACCATTCGTGTAGTCCTCATTCAAGATGAAGTAGACTTCTAAACCAAGAAGAAGCTCACCTTTGCTTCCTTATCAAGCCTTTTAGAGTACTCCATCGATGTTGCTTTGTGTACCGGTTTATTGAACCCGAAAAGTCGCAAGTAACTAGTGGATGATTAATATTCTCCTTGTGGCTATTGAACATGATGTGTTTTGAAGGGCCTGAGAAACCCTCAGATTGATGTGAAGTACTCTTTTCTTAAATTGCTAACATATTGAAAATTATAGCCTTTGAATGAATTTGAAGTTTACACATGTTGTTCTTCTTTACCAAAAATAAACTCTTCTTTAATGGCTTCTTGAGATTTATTTTCCATTGAAACACAACAACTTGAAACAAATTAATTGCTAATTTGAGCTTCCTATGTTGAAAAAACTATTGTTTAAGTTGCCCATCCTCCAACACTTTCCCTAACTTTTGGGGAACATTTCAGGTACTTCTAGATGTAGGGGATGCTGTGACATCCCTGAAATGGTTTAGCGATATCCTGGGCATGTTCCTGTAGCTTGTTTTGTGCATGTATTTTAACATTGTTTCATTAGAACAAAACAATTACTTTGTTAAAGCCTAGTTGTAGGACTTATTATGACAATGGATTGAAATGAGAGAATGTCTGTTAATGGGAATTTTAGGTTGGAGATGGAGACACAAATCACTACTGCTGGCAGAGGCTAGAGGACATGACAACTTCAAGGCAGGCATACCAGGTCGATGCTGCTAATCCTGGGTCTGATCTAGCAGGTGAAATAGCGCCTGCAATGACATCTACTTCAATTATATTTCACAAATCAAATCCTGCCTACTCCAATTTGCTCCTCCAACATGCCAAGCAGGTAACTCTCAGAATTTGACTTCCGCTAGAACTCATGTGCTATTCATTGCTCAATATGCATCAATCTGACAAACTGTGCCATTGGTTTTTTGTTCTATATACAATTGTTATTTCTCAATATGCATCAATCTAATAAACTGCAGCCTTGCCTTTTTTTTTTCTATATACAGTTGTTTGCTTTTGCTGATAAATATAGAGGTAAATACGATACAAGCATCAACATTGTTGGGAAGTACTACTCTTGAGTAAGTGACTATGGGATTGGGAGTAAATAATCACTAGATACTTTAAGATCATTTTATTCCTCAAGAAGTGGCTCTGCAATTGAAATATTACTGAAATTTATTGATGGTGTTGATCGGGTTAAGTTGTTTTGGGCTTCCTTATGGATGTACCTGGTCATAGGGGATGAGTAATATCTAAATTATATTGCTGATAATGTTGAATATGTAGGAGGTACTTCATGAGAAATGACATAATTCAATTGGGATGTCAAATATGCAGGCTTGCAAAAGGTACTAAAACAGTATAGTACACTTGACAAGAAACTTGCTTGCATTAGATTTCTGTAATCTTGGGTTGTTGTTTAAGTGTTACAATTTATACCAAACTAATTAAATTTTAACACATCTTCTTGTCAACTATAAGGTCTTGATGCAAGGTGAAGGTGGTAAGTACTCTTATATTATGCAAAAGTATCAATCTAAGGTGGAGTTCTTCCTCTGTGCTCGCCTCAAGAAAAACCCACTTGGTTCTAACGTTGATATTACTCACGGTAAATGTCATATAATACATACTACCTTTTCTTATGCGGACAACACATAATTAACATGGCTGAAAATTAAATTGACTTGACATTTTACTGTAATTAATGATTGGTACTTGCTTCCATGTAGGGGGTTTGTTATATATTAGGGATTGGAACAATATGCAATACGTTTCTTTTGCATCTTTCTTGTTGAAAGTGTACTCAGATTACCTAACTTCAGTCGAAAAGAAGCTTTTGCGTCCAGATTATTTGACATTAATTTTGACATAATTACTTTAAATCAATTTAATGTCATTTATTTTAAAACAATAACCAATTCACTTTACAATATATGACTCTTGTTTTTGTTTATCTATGAATATTACAATCTTAAAACCCTTTAACCTTCATTTTAAAAAAGTGTATCAACAAAATTAATTTATTAAAAAAATATGTATGGCCTAAATAGTAAATATATTTTAATTTTATTTAAAAGGTATATGCTTTACCTATTTCATATGTTTATCTACCTTCCATATATATTTTTACTTTCTTTAAAATTTGTATGTTTTACCACTATGACATTTGAAACCATGTAATTTTTACTAAAGTTGTATTATGGATAAGTGGATTATAAGTAAATTATGACATAAATATTAAAACACAATTAACATGGTTAAATTAAACATATATAAATATAAATATTGTTTAATTAATTAATTTGGAATTAACTTTTTTAATTTATTTTTTCTTTCTTAACGATGTGTGGAGTGTATAAATACTTTAGAAATATGTAGATAAGTCAATAAAAGTGATGATTATTCTCTTGGTTGTGCTCTTTAAAAACTTTTCTCATGCTCTTGCACCTTTTATTTAAGTATATACAAAACTAGTTTTCAAAACATCAACAATTGTAGTGATTATGTGTAACATAAGGTTGTGTTCAATTGATTGCTTGAATTCATCTAGAATGTTTGCAAGTGTTCAATAGTTTTTTTTTTTATATCAAAAGGCTCTCTCTCTCACTCACTCTCACAACCACAAGTGCACCCATTTATTTGTTATAAATTTGCATTATTTATATGTATTCATATAATTATTGATAATTGGTCCAAATAATGTTTTATTAGTGACTTTATGCTTTTATCATCTTTTGATTATTTAATGGGAGAAAAGTTGGACAAAAATGCTTTGGAAGGGTTGGAGCCTTCCAAAGCGAAGGGTTGTCTGTCCCTTAAAATACCAGAATCTCTCTTGGACAGAGCTAAGGAAAATATGGAAGGAGATTTGTTTGCTAAATGTCTGGGTTCTTGGCCCAACATTGATCTCTTTCTGGTGGGCCAAGAGAAGATGGGCTCCCAATGGATCTATTGAGGTAACTGCTTATGCGAATGGTTTCTTTTTAATATCTTTACCTAGCAAAGAACATGTTACTAGAATTTTAGCTGAAGGTCCTTGGTTTATTGGAAAGTCCCATGTTGTGGTTCAAAAATGGGAACCAAATTTCAACCCCTTTGAAAAAATTGTTACTGAATATCCTATTTGGGTGAATCTTCCGAGTCTACCTCTTGAGTTTTGGGAACTAAAGATCCTGATTGGCATTGTTAAAAGTCTGGGTTCACCGATAGTGATAGATCCGGTTACTAAATAGAACCAGGTTAACCCATGTGAGATTATATGTCAATATGAAACAAGAATCTTTATTGGAAGGAAATATCAAGTTGTTTTCAAAATTTGGGGATTGGGTGCAGATATTTGAGTATGAACCATCCCCTTTTGCTTGTAGAAAATGCAAAAAATTGGGCATGATCATAGAGGATGTCCAACAAATAAAAAAAAAAGAAACAAGACCAAAGCCTCCCCCTGTGGGTAACAATAAAGACAATGTAGAATGGAGGAAGGTGGGAAAAATGGAAGAATCATTAGCTCTAGAAATGAGGTAGAGAAAGAAGTACCAAAGGAGACAGTTGTCCCAGAGACGCAAGAAAAAGAACTTGTTGAGGGGGATCCAAGCAACAAGGAAGAAAGGGATAAAATAGAGATTGACAAGGAGGATGAAGAGGTATTTTCATCACCAGAACCAAAAAAATAAGGAAGTAGAGTATTTATCAGAATCAAAAGGAAATTATGCTTTGAAGTGGCTTTGGGGCCTTCCCTGGAGGAGGTATCTTCGATTGGGAAAAGCTCCTTTGGGCAAAGGTAGGATGTTGGTATCTCGACTTCAAATGATTTTGACCTATTGATGGGGGTATTGTCTAGGATACAGTAGAGCTAGGGTCTTCTCCAGCCACCCCAATCATGGGGACTAAGCCTATAACAAGGAGCAACTACAGAGTGGATGTTGGTAAAGATTTGACTCCAAAAGGATAAAAAACTAACAAGGAAAAGAGGGAGACCTCGAAAAGAAAGAAATGGATAAAGGGTTATAGAAACCCCTTAGGTTCTCACATACAAATAAAAATAAATGATTATGCTATCATGGAACATAAGGGGGTTGAATAACCCTAGCAAGCATATAATTGTGAAGGATCTTAGGAACAAATATAAACCTGACATTTTGATGATTCAAGAAACTAAAATGAGTACTAAAATATTTAAAGCTATTAGTAGGATGGTTTGGAAAGATGGTCTCTAGGCTAGTGTCAACTCAAAAGGGCTTCAAAGGTGGCATTGCCACTCTTTGGAATCCTCTTACGGTGAAAGGTGAGGTACTTTTGTCCTCGGTTAACCATCTGGCCATGAGTTTCACTAATTTTCCTCTAATAAAACCTGGATTGTGTCAAATATCTATGCCCCTAACTCTGTTGTTGGAAGAAGGAAACTCTGGGGGAGCTTTCAAGTTTTAGGATTTTGTTTAAGGATTATGATTGGATTGTGGGGGGAGATTTCAACACCCCCTTTCTCCCTCGAAGGAAAAAAGGGGGAACCATCTCTTATATTGATAGTATGGATGATTTGGAAAATTTTTGATGAGTAATGATTTGTTTGATCTGGAGTTAGGGGTTCTAAATTCACTTGGGCTAATAGAAGAAATGGTTATGATCTCATCCAGATCAGATTGGATAGGTTTTTGTGAGCCATATTTGTATGATTAACCAACTCTATTCTTTGTCCACTTTTCCCAGAATCAGGTTTGACCATAATCCGATCCTCCTCAATTTGGGCATGGTTATTCCCAAAAAAGCCAGACCTTTCAGATTTGAGAAAATGTGGCTCCAACATCCGAACATTCTCAAGAGAATGCAAGAATGGTGGGATGTTCCTGTCCATGGGGTTCGATGTTCAAATTAAGTTTCAAGCTGAAACATGTCAAAAATAACCTGAAAATTTGGAATAAGGAGACTTTTGGGAATATTTTTAGGCTAAAAGCAAAATTGAGGAGGATCTGTGAACTATAGAGGAGCTAATGGAGGAGGATGGCCTTAACTAGGCCCTTAAAAGCCAAGAGCAGACTCTTCTCATAGAATATCATGATATCCTCACCAAAGAGGAAGTGTACTGGAAGAAAAAATCTAGAGTTAAATGGCTAAAGGAGGGTGATAAAAACACCAAGTTCTTTCATTTCTCTGCTACTTCTAGAACCAATCAACTCAAGATCAAGGAAATCAGGAAAACTGATGGAGAACTTACTACTGGTGATGAAAAGGAAATCAATGAAATTGTTATTAATTACTTCAAGGATCTCTTTCTTCCTGGGATAGAGCCGAATAGGACATCATGGGACAAGGTTCTAGGTCTCTTCAGAATGTTATCTCACAATAGGAAAACAAAGAGCTCTTTCTTATTTTGGGGGAGGAAGAGATCAAATTTTCTATTTTTGATATGGAACCGGATAAATCTCTTGGGCCAAGATGGTTTCTCGACATTTTTTTTCCAACAATTTTGGGAGGTGATTAAGAAAGAGGTTATTGAGATGGTTCAAGAATTCTTCTAGTAATGGGCAGCTCCTAAAACAAACTAACAATACTTTCATGGTCCTCATTCCCAAGATGATAGGGGCCAAGGATGTTAAATATTTTAGGCCCATTAGCCTTTGCAATACTAGCTACAAATTTCTTACCAAAATCATTTTTTAGGCTCAGGAAAGTGCTTGCAAATTTCATCTCTCCTAATCAAGGCACCTTTGTTCTGGCAAACAAATTTTGGACAACATTGTGGTTATCCAAGAGGCCATTCATTCCATTGAAAATTTGGGAAGATCTACTATGTTTGTTAAGCTTGATATGCACAAATCCTATGACAAGGTTTCATGGGCCTTTCTTGGGCCATCTTGATCAAGGTTGGTTTTGATGAGTTCTTTATTAACATGATTATGGTTTGTATTTTCTATTGCCATTTTCTCTATCATTATTAATGGAAAACCTGAAGGTTTCTTTTGAGCTGGGAGGGGGCTTAGACAAGGTGACCCCCTCTCCCCTTTCCTTTATATTATTATGGTAGAGTCTTTAAGTAGACTATGCAATCAAGTTGTATCCCTTAATCTTTTGCAGGACTCAAAATTTCTAATGGTCTTCCTCCCATCTATCTCAATCAATTTGTGGATGACAATTTTCTGATGGGAAAAGTTTCTATTCAGGAAGCCTCTATTTTCAAGAGTGTTTTGAATGAATATGAGAATGTCTTAGGTCAACTTGTCAATTTCCACAAAAGTGCTATTTTTTCATTAATGTGGATGAGAAGTTTCAAGTGAGACTTGCCCATATCCTTGGTCTGCAAGATTAAGACTTTCCTAGATACCTACCTGGGAATGCCTCTCATTCATAAGAAGTCTAGATCTTTCAATATGGAATAATTTACTGGAGAGAGTAAATAGGAAATTGGCTACTGGAAGGGTATCCTCCTTACTCAAGCTAGAAAAATTCAATTGCTCCAAATTTCTCTCCAAGGCATTCCCATTTATGTTATGTCTCTTTTTAGGTTACTGGTTAAGATCTTGGAGGTGCATTGGAAAAATTTTTTAGAAAAGGTTCTGTGGGCTGGGGTGGAGGAGAAGTTCAAATTCCTCTTGTGGCTGGGATAAAGTTACTAGACCCAAGGAATGTGGTGGTCTGGGCTTGAAGAATATGAGATACATGAATGAGGCCCTTGTGGCCAAAAATGGGATGGAGAGTGATAAAGGAAGATGGTCTATGGACTTGACATCATCAAAAGGAAATATTTAGGGAATGTTGGAAGAATAGAGACTTTTTTCCTGCTTGACAATCTCCCTTGTGGTTCTTTTTTTTGAAATATTTTCTTTCTTCTAGGGAGATTATGAGCAAGGGGTATTAAATGGAATATTGGGAAAGGAAACAAGATTCACTTCTAGAGGGATTGTTGGT
Organism: Taxus wallichiana var. yunnanensis; assembly: GCA_018340775.1. Taxonomy (NCBI): domain Eukaryota; kingdom Viridiplantae; phylum Streptophyta; class Pinopsida; order Cupressales; family Taxaceae; genus Taxus; species Taxus wallichiana. Next base: position 88,915,601 of record CM031233.1, on the reverse strand, counting down.
TGTCTGAGAAACCACTTGCGGAGGAAGAGCCTTGGAGATCTGTGGTGCAATTTTTTGAAGACAAGGGAAAAGTGTGGGTTAAAGACTATTGGATTTTTTCTAATGATGATATCATTTGGGAGGATTTGAATCCACCCCCTAATTTCATCGGGACAGGATCTCCTTTTCTTCTCTCAACCTTAAATTATGGAGTTTCTATATCCCGAGGTTTCAACAACATGAGGACTCTATTTTTGGAAGGAAGAGGATTCAAGAAATTATTTTGTTAAATCTACCTACTACCTTAATTTCAAGGATTCTATCCAAAAGGACTATTGGGGTAGACTTTGGGTGAAATATCTTCTACCTAAAGTCAACATTTTCTTCTGGTTGGTGGTGCAAAACAAAATCCTCACTTGTTGATAACTTGAGGAAACGGGGAATGGTTTTACCTAATAGTGTGTCCTTTGTAATAGAGAGGAGGAAAGTGTCAACCACCTTTTCATCTCATGCCCCTTCTCTCAAGTGGTCTTAACTAAGGTGATGGATTTGTTCCAAGTGCAAGTGGATTCTTCCTAATTCCATTGAGGATTGTTGTTTGCAATGGGAATGCCCTTTCAGGTTTCCTTTCTTATTGCTTGCTTAGAAGATGGCCCTTCCCCATTTCTTTGGTGCTTATGGAAGGAAAGGAATGCCCTCATCTTCAGAAATCAGAAAGCTAACATTAGAAAGGTCAAGTGCTTGTTTGATTTCCTCTATTAAAGAAAATTCCAAACTTTTCAAAGGTAAGATTAAAAAGGCTTGTTCTAGCAAGGAAGAGGAAGTCCTCAAATAGTTTGCCTATAGTCCTCCTCAAGTGGTCTTTCCTTCTATTCATATCAAGTGGTCCAAACCAGAAAGAGGGGGGTCAAACTCAATTTTGATGGGGCTTTGAAAGGTAATCCTAGCATGGCAAGGGGAGGTGGCATTATTAGAGATCATGAAGGTGACTGGATCCTTTGCCTATGTTGGGCCTTTGGGTATTCAAAGCAACAATGTGGCAGAGGCTCGTGCACTTGCTCGGGGTGTTATCCTAGCTAAGGAAAGAGGTATCAAATATATTTTAATAGAGGGGGACTCTCTTCTCATTATCAATGCCATTAAAAAGGATAATTACCACAATTGGGCTTTGGGTAACATTATTTTTTATATTAAGGAGCATCTTAAAGGTTTTGATTCTTTCATCATCAAACATACTCCTCACCTTGGTAACACATGTGTGGATAGGCTTGCTAATGAGGGGGTACATTATAATGATTTCAAAGTCTGGCATAAAGGTGACATCATCCCCACGCCAATTAATGACATTACACACCATGAAAAATCATAATAATTTCACTACTATCGTTCACGCGAGCAAGGAAAATTGGCCCATTTTTCAAAAACAACAAGCTCATGTTTGGCTTTATTTCATTTTGGAAAGGTCATTTTAACACCAAAATTTGCAAGAACTATTTGGTTGGGATTCTAGAAAATATTTTGGCAACCATGGGAGGAGACAGAGTCAGGGTGGAACCATCTAGCCATGGCAATATTGTGGATGACCCTTCTATGTGGCACATGCTCGGTTGGGGGATTAGAAAGTATATCATAAAGTTATAAGGGAATGATCCTCGTTAACCAAGGAGTTTGGCTTGGCGTGGAAGGATGGTAAGGTGGTGGTCAGGGGTATGGAAATTGAGACCTTGGAGGAAGCCATTTCCCGGATTACTGGTATGGATATGGATGGCCTAAAAATTTTAAGGACATGAATAGACGTGAGCATGAAATTAACACCTTTTTTCATTGGAAAGGAAAAGGTGCATTACTTCACTGATGGCATTTCTCGGTCCTGCATCCCTAGTGTGTGGAGGGAGGTTTTCCTTCACATTATGAAGTATTTAACTTTGGAAGGAAAGTATCGTAAGATTTACACTCATCACTTATCTCTCCTTGAATATGTTTAGGCACAAGAAAATGTTAAGTATCCCTTTCTTTTTGTTCATGTCTTTGACTACCTCTATGAAATATTTTTAGCGGGGTAAGGTGGATACCCCTATTCATGAGGGGCTCATTCTCCTTCTATTTCAAAATGGTAAACCATGTGCTGGAAAAACCCATGCCCCTAACCGAGGAGGAGGAGGATATCACTCTGGTTGAATGTCTTACTAAGATGTGCGAGGGAAAATTGGGCCATAAAAGAGGTGAGGAGGGGAAGAATGTGGTGGGCTTGGAGAGTCAGGAAGTTGGGTCCTCGAAAGGTAAAGGAAAAATGATCTCGAAAGCTGAGAAAAGCCACATGAGGACTTGAAGAAAAAGTGCAAGTACTTGGAGACTGTGGTTCAGGTCATGGAGGAGGTGAATTTGGTGGTTAGGAATGGTATGATCGACAACATCAAAGCCACCAAAAAAATTTCATGGCCCAGAAGAATATTAGGGGGAAATCAATGGTCTGGATAAACTTGTTTGGGATATGAGGGTTCATTTGGAAGTGGTTGAAGAGGAGCAGAGGAAAAGAAAATATTCTAGGGTCACCAGCTCTGATGAAGAAGAGGAGGACGAGGATGAGACAGAGGAGGATGTTGTGGGAGATGAAGAGGAGGAGCCACCTCAGAAGAAGCTACAACTCGGGCACAACAAGGAGACTGAGACCATGGAGGCCAAACCCTCCAAGAATCAAAAGAAAAATTAATGGTGTTGCTCCTGAACTTTAGGAGTTTTGTGAACTGTCTCTATTTTTTGGTTTAGTTATGTAGTTTTTGTTTCTCTCATTGGTTGGGTTTTTGGACCTTGTTGTCTTGGGGTTAAGCTTGTTTAACCCTTTTGGTCATGTTCCTCTTTTTTTTGTTTATGTCTGTGAGCTTTCATGTTGATGTTATCTTTCATGTACTGGCCTCTGGGAGCCGATCCCTATTTTTACCCTATCTATTGAAGATAAATAAGGATAACATTCACTCGCCATGTATATGCATGTGAATAGGAGTTTTAATTTAAATATAAACAAGACTAATAATATCCTTTTTATAAGTTGGGTGCTTGAAAAAATTAGTGATAAATTTTGTTAATTCATGAATATTAAGATTTTTGAAATTGGCATTTTGGCTATTTGGAGGAGTGGTACGAGTAGCATTTTTCCTAAAAAATTGGGATGTAAGTTACTTTTATGGATTGGCTCACTTAGATTTTAAAATAAATTTCATACTTATTATAGTTAATTTCTTGGTGTCCCCAGATTTCATCCTGAAATCTGAGACTACCCTATCCGAAAAAATTTCGTACTTTTAAAATAATGGGTCGTTTTGTGTTTTTATTGCCAGAAAGTTCCTGTAATGTGTCAAGATATTCCCAAGGAGCCATATTATCCATTTTTGCCAAATACCCAGATGCCTAAAATTGTTATATTCTGTCGTCGGGATTTGCCTACGGGAAATTTGTATTTAATTATTTTGAGCCCCGTTTGAGGCAATTTGCACTCTGGTTTAACCCTGTTGTGATTGTATATATCGTTATTCCAGTATACCAGTAGGGTTTTAACCAGGAATGAATCTTGGGCTTTATTTGTAACTTCTGGCAACGTTTTGTGTTTTTGTGTTTTTCCCATTTCATTTTCTGTGAAATTTTTCTGGATCAATTCCTCTGCCGGTTTAGCTTGATTCTTGGCTTGGAGTATCTAGAGATCACATACGCATGTTGTGCGAGAAGCAATTCGCCATCAGAGGTCTGGTTCTCTGGGAAAAGACGAAGTCGTGTACCAAAAACCCTCTTCTGGGTTGGCCACATTTTTGGAAAAAGAAGGTTTGAAGTGGATCATGGGATTTTGGGAAGCAGCGAACAGGTGGGAATTTTGTGCTTGTCTAGAAGGGTACTTTTTCCCATGGAAGCAACGTCACTTAAGTCACAATGAGAAAATTAGAGGCAGTAGGTAGGCGGGAATTTCTTACCTGCCTTGCAGGGTAAAAATTCCCATTGTGGAATAAAAGAAAAATCACTAAAGTGAATCATGGGATTTTATTGCCTACCTGCGGCAGGTAAATAATCCCATTATGAAAGTCAAATGACTTAAGTGAATCATGAGAATTTTAGGGCTGCTTAACAGGTATTTTTTTCCCATGGAAACAACGTCACTTAAGTCACAAAGGGAAAATTAGAGGCAACAGCAAAGCGGGAATTTCTTACTTGCCTTGCAGGTAAAAATTCCCGTTGTGGAATAAAAGAAAAATCACCTAAGTGAATCAAGGGATTTTTTTGCCTGCCTTGCAAGGTAAATAATCCCATTATGAAAGTCAAACGACTTAAGTGAATCATGGGATTTTCAGGGCTGCCTTACAGGGTAAATAATCCCATTGACATCTGAATTTTAAAAATAGAAATTCTTTATTCCAAAAAGTGCGACCCACCTTGGGTGAATAATAACTGTATTAAATAAATATTTGTTAATATTTATTCACCCAATTTTGGTGCCCAGGCTTGTGAAAAAGTCAACAGAGGTAAATGGACAAAAGAAGGTTGAAAATAGACTGTTCTAAAATTAAATAAATAATATTTATTTAATGCAGCCCCTTTATGTCAAAAAGTGCGCCCCTTTTGGGAGATAAATAATACTTTTTTAAGTATTAAATGATTAAATTAATTCCTATTTTCAGTGGCTAAGGTCAAAGCATACTGTGAGGCTTGAGTTAAGTGGAAGCAAAAGTCTAAAATTAAATAAATTTATTTTATTTAATGGAAGCCATAAGCATGCACAAAATAGGCACCCCATTTGAAGAGTGAAGCTTATTAATTAATTAATTAATTGCCAGTAATAGGAAAGGCATTAATTAATTATAGAATCATAAGGATTATATAAGCAGGGGCTACCATAAGGATGAATTAATTAATTCACAGGCAAAGAAGTGTAGCCCAGAGGAAAAGTGTGCCCCATTTGAAGAGGATTTTTTCTTAAAAGAACATGAAATTAATGTTGAAAGCTTCTAGAATTGGCGCACGAGGTTGAAGGATGTTAATCGTGTCTAGATAATTGTTTGTATAAGTGATACAGTGCTCAAGGTGAAGTTGGTAAAATTCATGTTTGCTTTGCATGCAAATAAAACATCAATTTTTGAGGTAAAGAGCTTGAATTATGCAGATTTTTATGATTAAAATCCAATGTTCATGGTTCGGTTGCCATTTTTTCTCGAATTAATTATAGGAATTCATTACAGATGCTTTACAAAAGAAAAGGAGCTTAAATCAATGTCCAATACATTGAATATATCCTCTAAATCTGAAGAATTATCCAGATCTGCACTCAGGTTTGAAGAATTTCGGCCGAGAAAGAAGAAAAAGAATTGTTCAGACAAAGATTGCTCCAACCATGGCAAAGCGGGATGAAAGAGAAAGCTCAGCAGAATCATGTGTAGCTTCTAGATTTGCTGAAGTCAATAGGCCCAAATCTAGATCCAGATCTCATAATTACAAAAGCTTCTAGCACAAAGGCTTCATCCTCTAGTTTCGATACAACCCGTGTAGAAGTCAGTGCGTGGAAAATTTCTTCTAGGATCTTATGCATGTGCTCTCAATCTTCTAGTTGAAGCCTTCATTGAAGTTGCATTCACCGGAGTGCTTTCTAGATTTTTTAATTGCTCATATGCAATTAAAAATAAAAATGATGAGTTATTTACGACAAACATTCAGACCGATGCATGTTGGGAGAAGAACTGCAAAAGCTTCAAGGATAAGAGGGAAGACAAGGCAAAGGCAACACTCGTAAGCAAGTTTCTAGATCCAGCTTGTTTCAGACCGCAAACTTGTTTCCAGATCCGGCTTGCTTCTAGATCCAATTTGCTCCTGTGTCCCAGTTTGGTGAGAATCAAAGGTAAAAGAATTAGCTGCGTACGAGAATATGAAAAAGGACAAGACAGTAACTTTCCTCTTTCTTATTATTTCTTTTATTTCCTCTCGACAAAGTAATCGAGCGATCAATTAAATTATACAACTTAAGTGATTGGTTTAAAATCCATTACTTGAAGAAGTCAACTACTTGGAGATGGGTGGCAGATGTGCAAAATAGAAGGTTCTATTTTCAATTGCAAATCATGCATGTCATGCAAAGAGGAATTCTAGGAGGGAGATTGCCAGTTGTTTCCTTTCCCACTTCTACATGTGCCAGTTCAACTAAAAGCTTCTAACTTGTAATTGCCCCTCTACATTCTATAAGTAGAGGAAGAACCTACGGGTTAAAGGATCAGAATTTGTAAGCAACATTCTTGTGTTCCAGACTTTATGTTGAAACCCTCGAGAGCCACTTGAAGCAAAGGAATATACAGGAGCAGATTTCTAGAGAACTTTGTGTCACGGTGTATTTTTTTTCTAGCTTTCTATCTTAGATCTTTAAATAAACTTTGTGTTATTTTAGATCTAGATCTAGAGTTGCCTTTGCTTATAATTCTGTGTTTATATCTATCGGTTTCTTCTATGTGCATGCAATCAATTCTGCTATCTAATGATTGGGATGTACATCTTCCCCATTTCTTCTCTGTATTTATATAATTCCCTTCTTCTATAAATATTTCCTTTCTTTAAACAATGCTTACTTGTTGCAAAACTGCATACCTATGGTTTATGAGCTAAATAGGTAAAGTAAAAGCCCACATATATAGTAGCATACTTTAATTGAAAAATTTGACATGGGAGCCTCACTGGTAAATGAGGGAGATTTATCTCATGATTGCCTAGGTTTTATGCTATGAAGAAAACTAGCCAACAATTTTTGGTGACTCTGCTTAGGGATCAACTATCTTTACAGATCAAAGCTTATCTATTGAAGATTAGAGTGTTTTCCATACAAATCTCAACCTAGATGAATGTCCATTCACCCGATCCGTGAAGGCGCAAGGACGGATTGATCATTTCTTCAAATTACAGGAGCAATTTAATTTCAATCATCCTCCTCAAGTTAGAAGCCGTAGATCTAGTCTCTCACCTAGAATTTAAGTGCACACTCATCCAGATCCGGATCATCTTCAGCATAATTTGGTGGCTGGAATTATTCATCAAGTCTACACAAGGAGAAGACGTGCCCCATTCATCATGGTGAATTAGAACCAGATAGTACCTGTCCCATGGGGAGTAGCTTTTGGGCCACTGAATTTGACTCCTCCTATGCATGATCTACCTAAAGGGACGAGAAAGAATTTTCTAAAATTCTTTGGAGATGGCAAGCAGAATCTAGATGACCACTTGGCTATGTTTTTCATATCCTGTGGAGTGCTTGCAGTCGAACATGAAGATTTATCTGTTAGAATCTTCATAGAGAATCTGCATGACTTAGCTAGAGGATGGTTCTACCAGCTAGCTCCTGGCACCATAACCAACTGGGCTACTATGCGGGATGTGTTCCTGAAAATATTAAAACCAGTTGAAGATTCCATCACATTGATAACTCAATTGAATTAGTTGAAGAAGGAACCGCATGAGCACATGTGAGATTTTATTGCAAAATTCCAAAGATTACTGTATAAAATTCCGGCTTCTGCTTCTCTAAATGATGAGAATCAAAAAGTATTCTACATCAATGCTTTACTTCCTGAAGTAAGCTATCAACCGCGAAGACCACATCCCCGCTGATTTTTTAGCGAGTCCAAAATATGGCGGTTGAAATTGAAGACGACCTCATCATGGCTGGAAAAATAAAGAGCAACACTTCTAGAGCTGAAAGTTCATCTTCTGCTACTACTTCCGATTCACTACTGCAAAAATTGGAAAATGAGATGTTGCAGATAAAGAAACAAATGGCTCAAATGGCTCAAGGCAACAACACTGCCCTGCTCAGAATTTCAACAACAACTGGAACCGCATTGCTAGTTCCCAAAGATTAGCAATTGAAGCTGCTCCAAGAAACAACGTGGAGATGAATGAAGAAGACCTGGAAGCTGACGCTGATCAACTCGAGGATGATGTTTTTATAGATCCTACTGGTGACTCCAACATTAATTACCTAAACTACAAATTTGAACATGACAATGAGAAACTTCATGAAGATGATCATGGTCATACATATGCAGTACTTACAAGATCACAAACTCGCCAAGCTGAGGCATTAGCTGATGAACAAAGAAGGGGCATCCCTTTGCCTTCTTCCTTAGCTCCTGGAAGTAAGCATGCGAGTTCTTCATCTCAACCACAAAAAGCGGCTCAGGTATCTGAATCTATTTCTTCTTTTGACATTATTGATCATGTTAAGAAAACCAGAGTTCAAATGTCAGAAGTTGAATACTTGAGATCCTTTCCTGAGTAGTTAAATAGGCTAGTCAAATATTCACAATCACCAGGACAATCCAATACATCACAAGGCCTTTTTCCTAAGCCCAAATATACTCCTCCACAAAACAACACTGCAGTTGTTAAACCCTCACCATCTTTTGACAGGGTGGAACCTTTCTATATCTCCTTATTGCTTAATGGTTTCAAGTTAAGAAATTGCATTCTAGATTCGGGTGCTTTTGAAAATGTCATGCCAGCTAAAGTTACAGATACTCTTGGGCTTACCCTGACAAAGACCATAAAAAGGTGCTACTCCATGGAGAGACAAGTCCCTTTAATCGGACAAATCAAAGATGCACAAGTTATTCTGGTAGATTTTCCTGACAAAAGATTAAAGATGAAAATTCTAGTTGCAGATATTCCTATCTCCTACGGGATGTTGCTGAGTAGAAACTTCTGTAAAGAGCTGGGAGGAGAAGTAAAGATGGATTGGTCCTATGTGCATATTCCTATCAAAGGGATTAACCATAAGTTGGAGCCGGAAAAGAAGTCTAGATACACGGTTACAAAATCTGAGGATCCTAGATCTCATATTCTTTTTCAGGAATCTGACCGTGGGGTCTATTTCTTGGAAATGGATAAAGACATTCTAGAGCTAGAACTTGACCAGAGCCAGAGCCAACAAAAGAAGAAGAAAAAGTTTGGACTTTGGAGTTTAAAGGCACCTATTATTCTTTTGGATCAGGAGCTAGCATTCTACTAATATCTCTAGATCATGAGATATTCCCATACTCCCACAAGCTAATGTTCGAGAACACTAATCATACGACGGAGTATGAAGCATTGCTTCTAGGAATGGAGCAAGCTAAAAAGAAGGGAGTAAAACTCCTCAAATCCCAAGGAGATGTTGAACTTCTAGTAAAGCAGGTTCGAGGAAAAAATCAAGTCAAAAGAGATGAGCTGAAGCATTACAGAGATAGAGTGCTTTCTGCCACATTGGATTTTGCATCTTTTTCTATCGACTTTATTCCAACCAATCAGAACTCCAAGGCAGATTCTTTGGCAGTCACAGCTGCACTATTGAATCCGGATAGACCACTGTCCATATTCAGACAAGGAAACTATAAAGTGGAGATGGTCTACCACCCCAAAGTCCCTGAACAAACATCTGCATGTCTGCATGTTGAAGGCAGTAAATCACCACCACGACAAACAGTCACAGGTAAAACTGATCTAGGTTATGGTGATAGTAGTGGAATGATCTAACCAAAAGGTAACAAAACCCCCAAGGAATTAGTTTCCTTAGTGGAGACTTTCAACAAGCATGATCAGTACCTAAAGAAGAACAAAGGATATGGTGATAGTTATTCCTCGTAAATTCAACAAATAAATATGGGAACGGAGCAAGTCTATGTAGACTTACTTGCCACGAGAGAGAAGAAAGGATAAGCCACCACCGGATGAAGTTGATAAGGAATTTCCCAGAGTACTTGACAAGAAGGCCAGAGAAAGGAAGTTTGAGATCGGAGACTGGGTACTCTAGGGGGACATGAGATATGAACCGAAGGGCATGCACGACAAATCTGATTCACTCTGGAAAGGGCCCTTCATGATCAAAAGAGCTGCAGGACTGGATACTTCCTTCCTTGCCTACCGGGATGGAATTGAGTTACCATTGCCTTTCAATGGGCAACATCTGAAGTTGTTCTAGACATGAAGAGCAGGGTAAAACCTGTATGTATATAAATAAAACCTTGTTTGTTTTTCCTTGTTTTTGTTTTTGTGTTGTGTTGTTTTTGTTTTCCTGACCCCGTGCCCAAAAGACAAGATGTGAAACCATAGATGTTGGGATCTCATCTTTTCCCTTGTCATTCTGATAGAGAAAAAGATGTCCATAGATGGAGCCGACTGGTGTCCCCAGATTTCATCTTGAAATCTCGAGACTACCATATCCAAATTTTTTTGCACTTTTAAAATAATGGGTCGTTTTGTGTTTTTATTGCTAGAAAGTTCCTATAATGTGTCAAGATATTCCCAAGGATCCATATTATCCATTTTCACCAAATACCCAGATGCCTAAAATTGTTATATTCTATCGTTGGGATTTACTTGTGGGAAATTTGTATTTAATTATTTTGAGCCCCGTTTGAGGCAATTTGCGCTCCGGTTTAACCATGTTGTGATCGTATATATTGTTATTCCAGTATACCAGTAGGGTTTTAACCAGGAATGAATCCTGGGCTTTATTTGTATCTTCTGGTAACGTTTTGTGTTTTTGTGTTTTTCCTATTTCGTTTTCTATGAAATTTCTCTGGATCAATTCCTTTGCTGGTTTGGCCTGATTCTTGGCCTGGAGTATCTTGAGATCACATATGCATGTTGTGCCAGAAGGAATTTGCCATAAGAGATCTGGTTCTTTGGGAAAAAATGAATTCGTGCACCAAAAAGCCTTTTTGGGTTAGCCGCATTTTTGAAAAAGAAGGTTTGAAGTGGATCATGGGATTTTGGGAAGCAAAAAAGGTGGGAATTTTGTACTTGCATAGTAGTGTACTTTTTCCCATGGAAGCAACATCACTTAAGTCACAATGGGAAAATTAGAGGTAAGAGGCGGGAATTTCTTACCTGCCTTACAGGTAAAAATTCCCATTGTGGAATAAAAGAAAAATCACTTAAGTGAATCATGGGATTTTATTGCCTACCTTGTAGGGTAAATAATCCCATTATGAAAGTCAAACGACTTAAGTGAATCATGGGATTTTCAAGGCTGCCTAGCAGGGTACTTTTTCCCATGGAAGCAACATCACTTAAGTCACAATGGGAAAATTAGAGGTAGCAAGCAGGCAGGAATTTCTTACCTGCCTTGTAGGGTAAAAATTCCCATTGTGGAATAAAAGAAAAATCACTTAAGTGAATTAGGGGATTTTTGCGCCTTACAGGTAAATAATCCCATTATGAAAGTCAAACGACTTAAGTGAATCATGAGATTTTTAGGGCTGCCTAGTAGGGTACTTTTTCCCATGGAAGCAACGTCACTCACAATGGAAAAATTAGAGGCAACGGTAGGTGGGAATTTCTTACCGCCTTGCAGGTAAAAATTACCATTGTGGAATAAAAGAAAAATCACTCAAGTGAATCATGAGATTTTATTGCTTTCCTTGTAGGGTAAATAATCCCATTATGAAAGTCAAACGACTTAAGTGAATCATGGGATTTTCAAGGCTGCCTTGCAGGGTAAATAATCCCATTGACATCTGAATTTTAAAAATAGAAATTCTTTATTCCAAAAAGTGTGACCCACCTTGGGTGAATAATAAATGCATTAAATAAATATTTGTTAATATTTATTCACCCAATTTTGGTGCCCAGGCTTGTGGAAAAGTCAACAGAGGTAAATGGACAAAAGGAGGTTGAAAATAGACTGTTCTAAAATTAAATAAATAATATTTATTTAATGCAGCCCCTTTATGTCAAAAAGTGCGCCCCTTTTGGGAGATAAATAATATTTTTTTAAGTATTAAATGATTAAATTAATTCCTATTTTCAGTGGCTAAGGTCAAAGCATACTGTGAGGCTTGAGTTAAGTGGAAGAAGAAGTCTAAAATTAAATAAATTTATTTTATTTAATGGCAGCCATAAGCATGCACAAAATAGGTGCCCCATTTGAAGAGTGAAGCTTATTAATTAATTAATTAATTGTCAAGTAATAGGAAAGACATTAATTAATTATAGAATCATAAGGATTATATAAGCAAGGGGTCTGCCATAAGGATGAATTAATTAATTCACAGGCAGAGAAGTGCAGCCCAGAGGAAAAGTGCGTCCCATTTGAAGAGGATTTTTGCTCAAAAGAAGGTGAAATTAATGTTGAAAGCTTCTAGAATTGGTGCACAGGTTGAAGGAGGTTGATTTGTGTCTGGATAATTGTTTGCATAAGTGATACAGGTGCTTAGGTGAAGTAGGTAAAATTAATGCTTGCTTTGCATGCAAATAAAACATCAATTTTTGGGGCAGTAGGGTTGAATTATGCAGATTTTTATGATTAAAATCCACTATTCATGGTTTGGTTGCCATCTTTTTCTGAATTAATTATAGGAATTCGTTACAGGTGATTTACAAAAGAAAAGGAGCTTAAATCAATGTCCAATAGATTGAATATATCCTATGAATTTGAAGGATTATCCAGATTTGCACCAGTTTTGAAGAATTTTCGCCGAGTAAGAAGAAAAAGAATTGTTTAGACAAAGATTGCTCCAGCCATGGCAAAGCGGGATGAAAGAGAAAGCTCAGTAGAATCATGTGTAGCTTCTAGATTTTCTAAAGTCAATAGGCCCAGATCCAGATCCAGATCTCATAATTGCAAAATCTTCTCGCATAAAGGCTTCATCCTCTTGTTTCGATACAGCCCGTGTAGAAGTCAGTGCATGGAAAATTAATTCTAGGATCTTGTGCATGTGCTCTCAATCTTCCAGTTGAAGCCTTCATTGAAGTTTCATCCGCCTAGAGTGCTTTCTAAATTTTTTAATTGCTCATATACAATTAAAAATAAAAATGATGAGTTATTTATGGCAAACATTGCACTGATGCATGTACAGGAGAAGAACTACAAAAGCTTCAAGGATAAGAGGGAAGACAAGGCAAAGGAAACACTCATAAGTAAGTTTCTAGATCCAACTTGTTTCAGATCCAGCTTGCTTCCAGATCCAGCTGCTCCTAGGTCTAGTTTGGTGAGAATCAAAGGCAAAAGAATTAGCTGCATGCAGAATATGACAAAGGACAAGACTGCAACTTTCCTCTTTCTTCTTCTTTCTCTTATTTCCTCCAACAAAGTAATTGAGCGATCAATTAAATTATACAACTTAAGTGATTGGTTTAAAAGCTATTACTTGAAGAAGTCAACTACTTTTAGATAGGTGGCATATGTGTAAAATAGAAGGTTCTAATTTCAATTTGCAAATCATGCATGTCATGCAAAAGAGGAATTCCGGAGGGAGATTGCAGTTGTTTCCTTTCCCACTTCCACATGTGCCGTTCAACTAAAAGCTTCTAACTTGTAATTTCCCTCTACATTCTATAAGTAGAGGAAGAACCTACGGGTTAAAGGATAAGAATTTGTACGCAACATTCTTGTGTTCCAGACTTTTGTTGAAACCCCGAGAGCCACTTGAAGCAAAGTAATATACAGGAGCAAATTTCGGAGAACTTTGTGTCACGGTGTATTTTTTTCGAGCTTTATGTCTTAGATCTTTAAATAAACTTTGTGTTATTTTAGATCTAGATCTAGAGTTGCCTTTGCTTATAATTCTGTGTTTATATCTATTGGTTTCTTCTATGTGCATGCAATCAACTCTGTTATCTATTGATTAGGATGCACATCTTACCCATTTCTTCTCTGTGTTTATATAATTCCCTTCTTCTATAAATATTTCCTTTCTTTAAACATCTCTTGCTTGCTTTGCAGAATCAGCTGCATAAACTATGGTTCATGAGTGAAAGCAGGTTAAAGTAAAACCCCATATAGATACTAGCATACTTTAATTGACAAATCGACACGGGAGCCTCACCGATAAATGAGGGAGATTTATCTCATGATCGCTTAGGTTTTATTCTATGTAGAAAATCTAGCCAACATTTCCACTTCCTCATTTACACTCAATTACATATATATATATATATGTGTATATATATATATATGTGTATATATATATATATATATATATATATATATATATATATATATATATATATATATATATATATATATATATATATATAGTGCACTTATTACTTTTTAGAATAACAAGGCTAACACATGTGTCATTTGTAGCATTGAAATATATTATTCCGTATATTTCACTCATGTTGGTTACTACATCATATGATCATGTTTCATGCATACAAGCTTATGTGTGTGTTATTACTTTTTGTTTTCCTTGATTTTGGCCTACGTGCCTTAATTGTTTTATGACACCATCACTATGGGTGTTCCATATTTGTGGTATCATGCCTATATTTTTACTTGATCTTGTTTGCAGGCCTACAAACCTTGATTGTCTTCGACACTATGGGTGTCCCATGTTTATAGGGACTAAGCCTTTTGTATGCTTTTGTATGTCTTTATTTTTAATTGGATGTATTGATGATGTTCTTGTTTGCTCCTACTTGAGTTCTTATTTATTTCTTTAGTTTCTACTATCATTGTTTGTCACTAGCATTTATTTTACATTCCATAGTTTTCACTATACTTAACATCTATCCTTTTATAGGTACAAGTTCTTCAAGGTGACCATCTCTTCAACACTTGACATAAATTTTCAAACAACTCTTTCATCAAGTACACACCTATTTATTTTGAGCCACATGCTCAACATTGTTTTTGAATATGCCTCAAAAGAGGGGGCATCTATATGGGGTTATTCTACATTTTCAACATCCATAAACATTAATATAGGGACATATGTAGGTTAGATAGGGTACATGCACCGAAAAATGTAGTCATATACATAATTTTGGAAAAAATAGTACAAGGTCAAAAGCGTACATTTTGGTCGAGAACATATGATATGGTCTTGACCCCCACACATTTTTGACTTGGGGAAATTTGAGCAAGTTTTTCAATATTTTCATGTTTTCACCTATGTATACAAGTTTTATACAAATTTTCACATCCATATTACTTAGTTCATATCAATATAGGGGCATGAAAGTTTTCATTCCTTCTTCACACTAACACTCAGTTGTAGGCTTAGTTTCAGGGAATCTTGGGGGCATATGTGTCCTTCCTAGTTTAGCATTAGCACACTTTCAATGTATTTCAACATTTATTTTAGTTCATAATCAATTATTTGGCATATGGAAGAATTTTTGGGCACTTATTCTCTTTTATATTATATGTCCTTAATTGAAAATTTGGGTCTAAATTTGTTTACAAAAGTGTGATCTGTGGGGTTATGTAAAGCAAACGAAGTAACTAAAGGCTTCATGGGTAGGATTTCCTCTCCTATTACACTTTTATTTTTCCTTGGCACTAATTAGGGACTGATCACCCCAATCCTTCAGTGAAGTTCAAAAATACAAATCTCCATGAAAAAGTAAAGCACGAGAAAACATGTATGTCCTTTCCTTGATTAGATTTTTTTCAATTCACATTTATGCAACTATGAATGTTTTTTGTCACATGATTCATTTTGAGTTACGATTAATTATATATTATATATAGTTACTACACTTTGTGTAGCGGGTTTCATCGTGGTGCATGCCAACACAAAGCACAACAACACAATTATAAAACAAACATTTGAGTGAAGGTAAATTGTATTTAAACACTCATGTGTAATTTTTGTGAAGTATGCATTTTTATTTTCATACTTAAGGGGGAGAAAATGTAGATACTCAAATTTAGTAATTTACACTTTGGAAACCCTTGATTTGATTATACACTATTTTTTATGATAAATACTTCCCCATTCTTGCTTAGTACTTTATGAGGTATATTATTTAACTTGTTTATCCTTACACACTAACATGTCAGCACATTATGAAAATATGATACAAAAATCAATATAGAAACATCACTTTACTAGCTCCAAACTTCATTTAGCACATTCCCTACTCCCATTCGGGACCATACGGTTTGGTCAGGACCATACATCTAGTCCGACCTACTTCATACGGTTTTAGACCAACATGTCTTCCAAATACACTTTCAAAATGAAATCTCGGTTGGGTATTATAATTCATTTAGGTCATCCTTTCTTATACAAATCATCTACATAACCATATATATGTAAGTAAGCACTACCTCATTTTTTAACCTATAATTCCTAAATCAATTCGCTAGAGAAATCACTTTATACATTTACGAAAGGTGTCAAAATCTCCCTAATTCTCATAATTTCACATCTACAATCATTAGGGTAGCACTCACATTAGGTCTAAAGATAAAAAAAAAAGTTAAGGTAGTCATATCTCTCATTTATCCTCTCTCCAAGTATTTTAGGAAGATCCAAGTCAAAGAAAACACATTCAAAGAAATTTCCAAATTTGGTTATTTAATTTAAATATCACATACTAGGTGGATAACGACATGGATTTTGAGGCCTCTTTGGAGCGGTGGTAATATTGATGGTGCATGAGGGTGCCCACAAACCTTTTAGCATTTGTTTTATAGGACTCTCATCCATGGATAGGGTTTGAGATGATAATCAATCCATTCAAAGAGTCTCGTTGCATGTGTGACAACTAGGGTTTGACAGTGAAAAATAAATGTAATAAGAAAATCATCACAAAAAAATTTATGAGCCAGAGAAGAGCAGGTCCAAGACCATACAACATGGTCGGGACCATAGAATATGGTCCTAGTAGTTTAGTATGAACCTTCCCTAGGTTGTTTCACTATTCCGAGACTCCATTGTGAAGGTTATTTAAGTTTAGATCTCCTATTTTTACGATTGCACAATCCCATATCTCTTCAACAATCATCTAAAATCAGCTAAATGATTATATGCATTTATTTTGTGCTTTCGATTACATGTTAGGTTGATTGGTGTATTTTAATACTTTTACACGATTTGAGTTATAATTCTAAGTTAATATTTATATTGTAACATCTTTGTAAGATCTATAATCAACTATAATCTATTCTACACCTAATTAAATTGACCTAAATTTTAATTAAGGGTTAAATAGATTCTTCTTCATCATAGTCACCTAGAATTGATGTAATTTAGGAGCCTAGGAGCATATTTGATGTTGAGGACTCCTCTTCTAGCTCGAGATGAATACAATAGTGATGAGGAAACACTTCCACCATCTCCTTTTCACCTTTAAGATATTGATGAATTATTTCTTGATCCACCTACTTACAGTCCACTTTAAACATTGGAGGGAATAGTTATATTGATCCATGAATCATCAAACATTAATAAGTGTAGTACATAGTTACATGGAAATTTGCATTATTTATTCACCTCTTCTTTTGATGTACTATCATTGTATGGATCAGTTGGCTCATCTACCATGCATGAGGAACATAGTTCCTTGAATAAGAACCACACCTTGGTTAGAGATGCATTAAGCAATTGGTGGACATATTCATTATTATAGGTTGATCCATTCTTCATTACATTTACTTCTAATCCAAATTCACTCTAGAAATATCCTTTCGGGATACGGGGTGGTTGCAAGTAGTTGTAGCTTGTAGTGGGGATTTTTATCCCTCTCTTCATTTTTTATCTCTTTTGGGGGAGTTTTTTCCTATGGGTTTTCTCCTTTTCTCTACTTTATGAGAGTTTCATTGTACTTTGGTACCTCATATGGCCTTTTTTTCGGGACCCATTTCTTTTACCCACCTAAGTTATGCTTATGGGGGAGGAGCTGTTATAGAAGGATATTATTTTCTTCATATTTTGGTTATTGTGAATTATCCCTACACATGGATTATTCCTTCACTTGAGGAGTTAGCGTGATTAGGTGTACTTAGTCATAGGGAGTTATAATTTATCATAATTATTATCTAGTGGGGTTACTCTTTGACCACCTATTCTAGGATCTCTATCTATTATTCATGGAGGAGTTACACATTCACTCTCCTATTTGTACATATTCATTTATGAGATATTGCATGGAGTGTGTTGGATGATTTTTATTACTTGATTCATGTTTATTTGATTTAAATCAACTTATAGTTGCGTTGTGTACTTGTTTGACTCATACTTACATTGATCCGGTGCATTTTCTTGATCCATAGATCTTAGAGTAATCCCCGATAGTTTTTATTAGGGTAAATCCGAAGTGTATTTCCTTAAAACTTGGAAAATATGCTAAGTTAGCACATCACTTCTATATTCTCTTTGAAGTTTTGGAAATGACAAGAGAATTAGCATATTGACTTACTTTACTTCTTGAATTATTTAGAATCCATAATGTTTTTCATGCTAGTTTACTAAAGAATTATGTTTTTAATGTTGAACCCATTATTGATTAGAAAACATTATTGTAGAACCTCATTGTGCATTCAAAATAAAACTAGAAGAAATAATAGATACAATAATTATACATTTAAGAAATAGAGAAATTAAAGAAGTGAAAGTTAAATGGAATTTCTATTATGTCAATAGTGCTACATAGGAAAGAGAAGATTATATTCGTGAAAATATCCATTTCCTATTTTCACTAATCATCTTATTTTTAGAGAAACCTTGAGCTAATGAGGTCAATAACTGGTTCAATGAGGGGAGAAATGCTATATGACAAAATCCCCATTATACATAATTGACAGAGATAAGAAATGAAAAGAAATAATTTATTGTTGACCTTTGTTAAAAGGAGTATAAATGAATGAATGACCTTTAAAAGGAAATGTAATGCAATGATCCTTGTTAAAAGGGAGAAAATATATTATATTGGACCCAATTAATGGGATTTTAATAAACTAAATCATTATGAATAGGTGTGTTAGTATTTAATTACCTGGAGGGAAATCATATCAAAGGTGAGCAATGATTTTATAAAATAGTCATCATACTTATGAGCATACTAGATTGTAATAAATTTATAGACATCTTGCATGTGGAAATCTGAAAGTAGGTGGTGGGATTTTGGAGAGATGCATCTTATGTATCCCGATTATGGTATATAGTACAACCTTATGTGATTCATGACTAGGGAAAGGTATGATTATGTGATATTTATCCCCATATATAAGCAATCATAACTTGAGCTGATTGATCTCATAAACACAAGAGATAATTGGAGTCTAATTAATACAAAACAAAAGATATGTATTCCAATTTTATAAATCATTTTAATTTATCTATAATGTAATTTGGATGATCTTTGTATTAACATGATTATGTGATTAATTTATAATATCTCATTGTTATTTGTGTTTAACCTCTAAATCATGACTTTGGGGTGTGTGTGTAATGATAAAAAGAATAATGAAAACACTCTACTCAAATTATATACTCGGTTAAATTGTTATCTCATGGAATAAAACTATAATAGGACCTATTGATACAATGTTAAAAGTATCAAGAACTTTATATGCTCCATGTAGTAAAGAGAGAGATAATGTGTAGCCATTTTTAATTAGTTCACTTGTTGACCTCTAAATAACCTCCTATATTTGTATATTTCACAATTTGTTTTCTAAAATACACAATACATTCCCATTGATCCACTTGTCATGTATTTATATGCCTTGCATCCCATGAACTATGAAACTAAAAAGATCTAAGCCTTGGGTATTTCTCATCATAATAGAATCTTGCGTTTTTATGTATAGAAACCATATTGTTGTAACATATAATTTACGACATCTAATTACATCAACCATTACCACTTGTCATTAGTCTATTCATGTCCATACCACAACCCAAGATTTAGGACCAGCGACAAGTGTCAACATTCTAGAATATCTCATTCTCATAATTCATCTCCACTAACCATGCTCACTTTGGTTTTCTTAACATCTAACCACCTGACTTTGTGACACATGTCCTCCTTATGGCTAGTTTCTCAGTCAATGTCGAGCATACGAATTTACGCATTAGACCTTGTAACCTTAGCACACAAATTTGAGTCATGTGTCATCCTATTATGGTCCGAATTCAACAACTCAATCATAATTTATTATGCCAATTGTCTCAATCATATGCAAGCTTTGGGAAGATTTTAAGCCTTAAAACTAGTTCCTACTAAGCACCCTAAAATCATACAAGATCAACTTGGTGATTTACCTTTAAAATTATATAGATATATGTATATGAAATTTCGAGTCTCGTGACACTCTCTCTTCTCAAATCCCTATACAAATCCATGTTTTAATTTATAAATAAATGTTCATGAATCTTAAACAATGTGGCATTAAACCATGAGCATGTGTGAATCTTATCCATTAGCAAATCCTCACTAGTTTTGATTCGGGACTTATGATATTTTAGATTAGGGGAAAATTGACTTTATAAAAGTACAAAGTAGGGAATGTGTTTTTTTTTAAATGTGAATTTTTTTATATAAGAAGGATTATTTTGATTATTAAATATTACTATATTTGATTACATATAATAGATTTCATACTAGCAATTATTGTGAAAAGTAGACAATAGAGAATGTGATTTTTGTAAAATATCAAATGTGTAAAAGTGTATGTGTTTAATATAATTTATTATCATATAAAAAGTGGCAAGTCATCATTATAATTTTTATTGATTGTTCATGAATAAAATTTAGGGATTTTGGAAAGAGATGCAAAAATTCAAGAACTTGATTGGAAGCATCTTTAGAAAATAAATATGGTCAAATATTTTGTTTAGTCCATAAACACTCAATGTTGACCCAAAACTAGTTAATTGTTGTGGTATTAGTATATTAGTGTGTTTATTTATTATTGGTGCAGAATTAATGAATATTTTTGATATTATGGTATCAATGAATTTTGAAGAGAATTTGATGTGATTAAAATTGAGATAAGTAATCCTTCATGAAATCTTTGAGATGAATAGAAAATAAAGAAATCACATACATAAGATAACATTGTACACAAGATTTATCATGGGAAACCCTTTTAGGAAAATACCATCACAATAACTTATCTTCCTTATTGTATTAACTCAATTGTTTTACGATACAATAACACAATTATGAAATTTTCTCTATCCTACTACATGTCCAACTACATGTAAGCACATTAGTAGGTAACTGTCACAATTGTATTATAATACAATGGGTACCATAATCATTTGTTGTTGGAAAATTGGTTGTTGAGAACAATAAATAGTTTTATAGGACAATTGTCCCTCCTCTTTTGTGGGGAGGTTCCCTTATTCAAACAAAACTCAAAAAACCAAAGTATTTACAAATATACAAACTAATTAATTCTTGATGAGGATATTGGTGCTCGCGAATGGATTCATAGTTCTCAATATAGAAGATAAACAAAGGAAAAGGAATGGAGGAATTACAACAATAAAACCGAGGCAAGACAAGTTAATCAGAGAAACACATTTACAACTAACCAACTGATCAAGGATAAGAAAATCCTCCCTAGTTCTCCAAGATTACCAAATGAATGTATGAGTGAAGAAAATAGGGAAGAAGAAACACTTTCAAATAAGAATATTGCAGAACTTTATCCTACTCATGCATGCAAATGGAAATAAAGAATAGGTAGGTTTGCAGAAATGAAAAATCCATGGTACATAGAATGCAAATTGAATCATAGTTTAACACATTTTATTCCATGGATTAGAACACCAATTTTAAATTTCATATAAAACAAACAATACATTATCCCGGTTAAAGGAGAGAAATGGAAATAACTTGAATAGAGAAAGGAGGTTCTTTCTTGTGTATTGCTCAAAATTTGTATATTTATTTCCAGATGCACCAATATCCAACCCCTTTTACAAATGAAATGATGTCTTATAAAGGCTAAGGGGGGATGTAAATACCTTTTCTAACTAAATGTTCTTAATTGAGTGTTAAAAAATTAATTACTTAATTACATAAGTTTTCTTTATTTTACAATTTTGCTTTTTTATAATAAATACAACTCCTAAATAGAACAATTAGAAGACTTTATGAGCTAGAAGAGGAAGGAATAACAGTAACAGTTGAGGATGACACCTTGAGCTTGAACACATGTACTCGGAACTTTTTATTGCATTTGTAATCTCTGTGCTTTTGGGAACAATGGTGTTTGCAAAATTAATTAGTCACTTCAAGGGCATACTCCATTTCCTTAAAAATTCCACCATTTTGTACAAGTCCCTTTGTTGCCTCTACAATAACATTATTGAGTTCAGAAAGTTCTTCCATCTTATCCTTGTTAACCAATTCTTCCTTGAATAACTTCTCCTTGATGAGTGAATTGAATTATTCCTTGATTTGGTCAACTGGATTCCTTTCAATTGTATTATCTTTAAAGAGTTGGTAGTGAAGATCTTGTAAATCTATGAAGATTTTAGCTTTCAATGATTCACCCTTTTGAACCATAGTCTTCAACTCAGTTGCAACTTATTCTAGAAGTTTTATCCTCCAATCCACCTTTGAAGGTCCAAGTTCTTGACAAGTTTTTCTTTGAGTCATCAAAAATATTTTGAGAGAAAAGTATTTTTACATCTATTGAAATCATGATTTGAAGATATTGTATGCAATCCACCCAATTTTTAGTTCACTATCAATTGTATCAATTCCTAAATTGATTTTCTATTGGGTGAGGTGATATTATAATATAATTTGTATGCTTCATCTATAAATTGCAAACCTAAAAATAGAATTCCTTCAACCCAAGCCTCAAAAGCCTTACCAAATGCAACATGTTTGTGAATCTCTATGATGGCTATGACATCAATCTTGGAAATGGAAACAATGGGTGGAAGTGATGAGATGGTAGTATGATCAAGAGGATTCTTATTCGATGAGAGGCAATAATTGATGAAATTAACAAGAATTTTTACTTGTTCTTCAAGTTGGTCTTGATTTTCCTTTCCTTTCTCGACTCTCTTAATAACCTTAGAGATTTTCTCTGAGGTTATGCACTTCACCCTTAGGAGTTGATTCTTCTAGTGAGATATTGGTGAGCTCTAGATCAGAAATAGATAAATATATCTCACTATTACCCCTCTTTGGTTTAGCAATCTAAAAGAATTGTTTTCCTTTTGAATCTGAAACTATATGGGAAGTTGTTTTGGCTTTCATTGGAGGAGGAGATGTTCCAAGAAGGGAAACCACTTCACTAAATTCAGGAACCACAATATGATGTTGTGCTTTTCTTTTCTTGTTATCAATCATGGGTTGGACCCATGTGGAAGAATCAAAATAATAAGAGGCTAGAGAAGGCGGTGTAAGGATGACCTAGGAACTTAGAGGTGAGAAACAGAGCCTCGGACAGGTGGAAGTCACAATGGAAGAAGAAATAGGCCTTTTGACTTCTAACTTAGGCCTTGGACATTTATTTTCCTTGAGTCCTGGTTGAATTATTTCAAACTCATCCTCTTCTTCACTCTATTAAAATTATTTTTATTCTTCTTATTCACCTTGTTTCTCCTTAGCTATTTCTTCTTTTTCTTCAAAAGGATATGATGTTTTTTCAGAGGAGTAGTGGAAACTTCACTAGAAAATTCGTATGTTTTATCTTGATCCACCTCTTTTGATTTATATTTCTTCACATAAAACTTGGTTCCTAAGTCCAAGGGAGATGAGGAAGGATTTTATTGAGCTCGAACATCCTTTTGTGAAGTAGAGGCCTCCTGAGAAGATGATGTCTTTTGAGATTCCTTGAATTCCCTAATTTTTCTATTAAACAAATATCTTATTCTCAGGATTACTGGATTATTCAAATCATCAGGGTCTACTTTATCCTTTTGATACCAATCAATGGTAGGTAGAGGAGTGTACTAAATGGATATTATATATTCCACCACATAAAGTTTGAAATCAGTATCAACCATACCTTAAGGAAATATGTATAATTTGATATCTTTATTCGTTTCAATGACAACCTGTCAAACATTATTTTTCGACTCCTTATTCATATACACAATCATCCCAATAGTATTCTAATAGTGTCACATGGTAGTAAGTCATTCTCAGATTCTTTTAAATGAAACCCTTATTGTCAAAGGAAGCCCTCTTCTGATATGTATGGAACTTGAATCCTGAAATAGTTCGCTCAACATTTTGAGCATCTAGGGATGACCAGAATGTAGCTCCCCAAAGAGATAGGGAATTGGATGCCTGAGATTTTATTGTCCCTGTAAGTTCTATGGAGAACATCCAATTGTCTACAAAGTTAAATCAATATTATATTGTCATTGCAATAAATTGGTAGTTTGTTTGGTGCCCCCTCAAACCCAACTATCTAGATATATGAAAACTTTCTCGAATTGAATGAAAAGGTTGCCATATATTGAAATCAATTACTTGGCCTCTAATGAAACCCTCTCATTCACATTTACCTTGAGCAATATGACTAGGAACATGGTGAAATCATCATTTACTCTCCTATGATGACTCTTACTATTCTCATAGGTGATTTTGGTACAAAATTCATACATGGGTGCATACTATTTGTTTTCCTTCCCGATAGCCCTACACATATCATGTATGTTGTTATGGTGTACATCAAGTATGAAGTCATGTGAAAATTTTTACTTTGATGCACATTAACCAGCTGTTGGGTTAATTTTTCATAGATTATTTCTCCCTAGTTCAAACATTATTTTTCTTCTGATTACACTAATGTATAATCATATCCAATTCTAAAACTCATCGAGTGGATGACATACCAATTACCCTAGATAAAAATGTGATTATGTCTCGAACATTCTTCAAAGAATTCAATTCTAAAGATATTATTGGGGAATTTGGAAGGCCTTTTTCTTTTGGTTTTCATCCAGGATTTAGCAATCATGGTTTTGTATTTATCTTGACTTTGGTCAAACAATCTCTAGGCTTTAGTCTGGTTAAAATCTTGGAATTTTTAAAAGTTAGGATTCCCAAGGCCACATTGATATGATGGGAATCTATTTTACAAATAATTTTCCCTTGGGGATATTTAAATTCTTTAGTTTGTGGATCAAAATTAGATGCACATGTCAAGATGCGAGTATCAATGCATTACGCTAAGGTGGGAAGCCATCAACATGAGATAATCCATTATTTTTAACACATTGGGCCAGTACGGTGGGGTTATCATATGTGATTCTATCCCAGAAGTAATTTAAATTCATGTGTTTGACATCATTGTCACTTACGGACACCAAGGTTTCTAAGGATGAAATATTCTCTTACCCCACATATTAAAACTTCATGGTGGAAATATTAAGGAAAACCCAACAAAAATGGAGGCTAGGAAATGAATTTAAGAAGTATTTGAATGTGAGGACTAAGAAATTATATGACTAGCAAAATTGAAAATTGCAGGGTAAAATCACTCACCATTTTCATGAAAATGAATGTGCCCTCATAACGATCCCAAAACACTTTGAATTTTTTAATTTGTGTAAAAATTGACCAAGTTATGGGAAAAAACCCCTCTTTGGTGTGCAGGAGTATGGAAGTGGACAAGTCACTATGAAATCAAGTTATAAAAATGTGAAAAATACTAAGTATGGGAGTAATTTATATAGGAGATGGGCCAAATAACTCGATTTACCACTCAAAATAGTTATGCAAATAATTGAAAGCACTTGGGAATACATTTTAACCCCATTTGTTTGCAAATCAGTTATGACGGATGTTTTGGGAATGAAAGGAACAATGTATAATGCGGGAAAAGCGAGTATGTGGCGAATGTAAGGAACAATAGAACAAGCTTGATTGGTTCCACATGAATTTACAATTGTTGACCAGTTTGGAGGAAAGGATATATGCAATAGAAATAGGTTTCAGGAGAACAAAATTAACGTCAAAATGAGTTCCATGTGTTCCCAAAATTTTTGATCGACGACATGAAGAGAAGGACGCAGTGATGTGGATAAAGTGGGGATTCGGAGAATAGTTGGAACACAAGAACTATTCCTAAAGGCAACACACAATTCAACTTTATTTGCAAAAACCAACGATGCATACAATATGGAGATGTGGGGAATAGGAGGAACTATTCCTCCTAATCCTCCAAAGTTTGATTTGACCAACCAAGGCCCAAATTAGCTCAAATTCTACTAACAGTTGGGATTTTAATTTTTTTTTGGAAACAACAAGGTAGGCACAACCAAGAAAAATGGCTCACTTAACCAAAAACTCAAAAATAAAAAAATCCACATTTTTGGGATCTATGACAACAACTAGCTCTTTCTAGGGCTTGACTTGACTTGTTACAAAGTGTATACATGACAAAGAAAAACTTTAGAATCTCTTGGTTATCAAGACCAGTGCATATCCATTGGGAAAATTATAGATGAGATACACAACAACAAGAAGAAAGGAAATAGAGACACATAACAAAAGCCAAAACAAAGGCTATATACAAGAGATTGTCATCCATCAAGACTCAAACAAGTTGATATATTGTCCACTATATGGTAATGGAAGAGAAGTTCCATCCATATAGTCTAAGTAATATGAATTCTCTCCACCAAAGTGCCAAATTTTAAATGGACCAAGCCAAAGTGAGTCAAACTTACCGTGACTCCCGCGAGGTTCTCTCCTTTTGTCCCAGAGTAGGACAATGTCTCCAACTTGAAAGTCACGAGACTTGGTCTTCTTATAAAAGAGGTTTTTGACTATTTGCTGATGGGATGAGATATGATCAACAACTTGATTCCTTTCTTCATCTAACTTTTACAAATACATGATCCTCTTCTCCAAGGCATCTTTGAACTACTCATCATCAATTGCTTTGGCCTAGTACAAGGATGGTAACTTGCGTGTAATGCCAGTTTTGCATCCATTCGTCAAACCGAATGAAATGGTGACATTCTAATAACTATATTTTTGGTATTTTATCAGCCCAAAGAGCATCATATAATTTCTTGTGCCAATTTAATTTTGATTCATCAACTAGTTTCTTGATAATGTTCACCAAATTCTTAGTGGTTAATTCAGCTTGCCCATTTCCTTACGGATAATAGTCTAAATAATGAGCAAGGGAAATCCCATAACCATAACATAAATCAACAAGTTCATAAGAAGAAAAATTTGGGGCATTATCTCATTACTTATCTTGTTGGGCACGCAAATCAAACCAAAATATTTTCTTTGATGAAATTACAGATAACTTCGAGAAGTGGTTTTCTTGACCGGAATAGCCTCCACCCACTTTATGAAGTATTATGTGATAGTAAAAATGTGAGTATGCCTTATGCTAGAATTAGGATTAAGAGTTCCAATGAAGTCTAATCCCCATTGTTGAAAAGTCTTCTCAATCACAACCGGCTTCAATGGAAGAGTAGCCAACTTAGGCCTCTCAAAAAATGTTTGGCAAGCTTCACACTTTGAGACCCATTTAGTTACATCCATGAACACGGTTGGCCAATAATATCCTCCCGAGAGAATATTATGGGCAGTAGATGAAGAAGAAAAATTCCCTCAACGTGCGTAATCATGGTAAGCTCTTAGCAATCTCTTTTGTTGTTATTTTTTCACACATCTTAGGAAGAGTTTATCAATATGTGATTATGCCCTACGCTAAAATTAGGATTAAGAGTTCTAATGAAGTCTAACCCCCATTGTTGAAAAGGCTCCTCAATCACAATGAGCTTCAATGGAAGAGTAGCCAACTTAGGTCTCCCAACAAAGGTTTGGAAAGCTTCACACTTTGAGACCCATTTAGTTGCATCCTTGAACAAGGTTGGCTAATAGTATCCTCCCCAAAGAATCTTTTTGGAAGTCATCGAAGAAGAAAAAGTCCTTCAACATGCATGATCATGGTAAGCTCTTAGCAATCGCTTCTATTTTTATTTTTCCACACATCTTAGGAAGCGACCATCAATACCTTTCTTAAAAAGAGAGTTGTCCCAAAGGACATACTTGGTAGTTATAAGGTTGATGGATCTCTTTTCTTTAGAATTGAGATGCATGGGACATTATCTATATGTGATAAAATGGGAAATATTAGAGTACCATTCATCCTGTAGAACTTAATAAAATAAGCGTAATCATTTCAATAACCTCTTTGTCACTTGAATCTCCTTTTTCACTCTCTGTAATCAAGTCGACACAAACCCTAACCTCAGACCAAATTGGTTGGCTTGATATCAATGTCATATTCTTAAATCTTGGCCGTAATTCCCTCTCTTAGATCCAAACTCTTTCTGAGTTAAGATAGATTTCATGGTTATATTAAGAACAAAATTAGTAGAATGGGAATTGAGAATGTAGAACCTGAACTATTTTACAACCTTAATAATGGAAAAAGCATGTTGCTCGAGTTGAGAATACTTAAATTCATGATTTTTCAGAACATAACTCATAAAGAAAATTGGCACTTCATATCCTTGAAAATTATTCTAAACCATAATAGTATACAAGGTGTGTTCTAAGGTATAATAGTAGATGATGAAATCCTTATCAAAATTAGGACAAGCGATAACTTCTGTTCTTGTAAAATCTTTCTTTATTTCTTCAAAAGCCTTCTTCCCTTCTGCAATCCATTGAAAATACTATTTATCTTTCATCATTTGCACTATACTTTGATTTAAACCCGTAAAACATGGAATGAATCTCCTAAGGAAGTTCATTTTACCAAAGAAAGAGTGAACACCTTTCTTTCTTGTAGGAAGAGAGATTTTTAAATATATTGAACTCATTTTGGATCTATCTTGATTCCATCTTTCGACACAATATGTCCAAAAAATTTTCTGTTAGTTACCCCAATATTTTATTTGTAGAATTAAGTGAAACACTGTGATCTCTACACCGTTGGAGAGACAAATTAAAGTTGTAGACACAAAATTATGCACTTGGGTACATTTCTAGGTCCATAAACACATACTAGCATTCATACAATTCCAAAGCAAGAAAACTAGTCATTGACATTTGTCTTTGGCCTTTTGTCTTTATTTCTTGTTTTCTATCTGGTCTTACACACCCTACATCCTAGTCGGTACTTTAATTGTTTATATTTTATGACTTTGGACACCAACGCCTTGCCCTAGATAGGAGCCCCTAGGTGCATTTGTCCCCTGGGGAGCCCCATCCCTTTTCCAACTTATTCACTTATGTTTGGTATCTTTTATCTTTTGGGAATCTTTTCCACTTATGGGTCAACCTTCTAATTGTCAATTACAAAATTTAAATAAGGGAATCATATAAATACATAGTTATGTGACCAAAATCAAGGACCAAAATCTAAGCATCATTACTATCACCTAAGCTTGCACTCAAAAGGCACCTAAAACACTTCAAATCATCCATTTGGAATTCAATCAAGGGATAAGGGATTGCATTTTCTACATACACAACATAGGAAGGGGAAGTTTATTATTCCATCCACACATTCTATCTACATTGTTACATTTATCTAGCCCATTATCAAGTGCACTTGCACAAGGGAATCCTAGGGCACAATTCTTACACACACTCACTAGAACTACATGGAGTTTGAGATGTAGTGCAACGCTCAATTATAATATCACTCTTTGGGTGACCGTTGGGGTCGATGTATGACTCCACATATTGTATATTTTTTTTTTTGGATTTGATGTGGTATTGTGGGTTTCACATGTGAATATATGTTCTCTAGGTTACAAGTACTGACGATCATATTGCGACATACATGTGATCAACAAATAGTATTTGCAACACTTATGTGACACAATGAAGATCAATTTCTAACCATTTTTCTACTCACATGCACTCGGTAAAGGTACCCAATGCCCATGTACCCTTGTCTAGTCATGGACACCTATGTCACGGCCATATTCTTACAATTTGTAATTTATCCTAAGCATTTATGATACTCTTCACTTCCTATTCAATAGTTTTCCCATCTTATACTAGTCCCAGACACCACATAAATCAGCTAAGTTATTCTTCCTACACCTATTGCTTAGGGTTTTTTACTTTATTTACTTATTGCTTGTGTCAAATCTATATTTTAATAATTATTATCATATGTGACTCGTAATAAGGGTTTAGCGATAAATATATATTTTTAAAATCATTTGGTGAACCCGTCGCTCAAATCTTACCTTATCTTTATGGTTTTCTTCTTATGCTTGTCACTCATAGTGGTCATTTTGGTTCATTTGATTACATTGATCTTCCTCCATCTATTCGTTATTTTTCTAAGTCAATGGATGAATCTAATAATCCCTTTGCTAACTCAAAAAATATTCCTCTCAAAGACATCAAAACATTTGATAATGAAAAATATTTTGATGAGGATATCAATGTTGATCAAGAACAATTAGAAAATCGACCAATTATTGACAAGCCTTGCATGTCAATCCTTCACATGTTCCACATATTCTCAATGCTTTGATTACTACCCAACACTCTCAAGATGTTGCTTTTGTACCTCTTGTAGGTTCTTTTTGGCTATCATCACCTCCACTAAACCTCTCAAAAATCCGACTTCCATTCCTATTTTTATCATTCCTTTGCCCCAAACCAATACTTCTAATGCACAACTTGGTTCCTTGCCTAACACCCCTAATTTGCATTCTATCTATTAGGAATTACAAGTTCAGATCCGACAACTTCAGTGAGGCTACTTCACACTCCTCGTCATTTATTGACTCATCCTTTCTTCTTTATACTCCTTTTGCACCCTCGATTTCTTCTTATGCACTTGCTCTTAACTTTGTCACCACTAAACTACCTACTTTCAATGGCCATGGCGAACCTTAGTAACATCTCGAGCTTTTCATGTGGCATGTCTAGATTATGTAGATGATCATACATTATTAGCGAAGCTATTTCCTAGAGCCTCCAAGATTACGCTATGCGTTGGTTTTACTGATCTACTGTTCATTCGGTAACATATGTTACACATTTAGTTGATGCTTTTCTTGTTCAATTTTCAATCAATATTGGCACTAAGATCTCTTACGCTCAACTCACACAAATCAAAAAAATATCTAATGAACATCTAGCTGACTATGTATTATGCTATAAGAATAATCTAGCTAAGATGAAAAATGTGCTTGCTGATTTAGAACTACAAGATCTATTTATTTAAAGTATCTTACCACCACTACAGGAGAGTGTTATATTTAATACATCTCCTTCATTCGATCAACTATGTCATATGCTCAAAATGTGTGAAGTCAAACTACTCTCTATGGGAAAAATCAAATATCAAGATTCTTATTCTTCATCTTCTTCTAATAGGTTTCAATCTAAGTTAACATTCAAACCTTCTCCTAAACCTATGAAGCTAAGAGAAACTTTAAATGTCATCTCTCCTCCTAAAATTCTTCAATGGCAGCCTCCAAATCATACATTCACTAAATTACCATATGCACCTCGATTTCTACTTCTTGAATTCTTGAAAGTAATCTAGTTACTCTTCCACCACCTCTCAATATTGATCCATTTCACCCTTGTGGCCACAATTACAACAAATAACTCTTTCTTGTTTCATTTGTTGTGTCTAATTTCTGTTATTTCATATACAACTTATAAATCTTTTGGATACATTAGACTTCCCATTACCGCTTGGCCTCTCACCATGCTTGTTTCATTTGTTGTGGCATATTCAAATCAAAGGTTGTGACATGATTTTAGGTCTACGGTGGATACACATTGCTCAAGTTATTCCATCCATGAATCATATGTGTCTGAAGTTCATACATAATAAACAAGTTGTCACTATCAAAGGAATTATACCACCATTATCTTTACCTCCTCTTGATGAAATTCTTCCACCAGATACAATATCTAAACCTCGGTGCCTCTCAAATCTAAGGTGTATTCAACACATATTTATCCTATTCATACATGTCCTACTACATGATGTTTTCATCTTCATAGGTCCACTAGTCATTCACATAGGTATTCATCACCTCCTAGGTATTATTCACATAGGTTCTCATCACCTCATTCACCTCACAGGTCTTATTCCCATAGGTGCTCATCACCTCCTTCACCTCTTAGGTCTTATTCACATAGGTGCTCATCACCTCCTTCACCTCATAGGTATCCTTCACATAGTTTCTCATCACCTCCTTCGCCACATAACCTTCCTTCACATGCACATCATTCTTATCATACACCAAAATCTTAGAGCATTTTCACATTCCTTTATCTCCACAAACATCGGGTGGAGGACACTTTCCCTTCACTCTCATTGGGTAGCATACTTTTCATCACACACTTTATTCCCCCTTTCAATCATTACTATTTCTTTCTAGTATCTACACATACACATTACACTCCATGTTTTACATCTAGTCTCTATTATACACATTTATGCACAACTTCTATCTTCACTACCCTATGACACACTCTAGTTCCACGGTTCATACTTGACTATTGAGGGTCTATGTGACTTAAATTTTTCCAGATTAATATATTAATGATAATGAATTAATTTTCCATATAAAAGTTTCAATTATTTATTAAACATGAGTTATAATTGCATTCAAAAACAAAACACACACACACACACACACACACACACACACACACACACACACACACACACACACACACACACACACACACACACACACACACACACACACACACACACACACACACACATACATGTGTGTGTGTGTGTATAATTTATTTCATATGTGTGGAATTTTTTTATTAAATAAAACAAGAGTTATAAAATATAATACATATATAGTTAGATACTAAGGAGGACTATGTATTGCTTAATGAATTCTTAAGTGGTGATGAGATCTAACACCTCAAGTTATGGCCACATTTTTTCGGAGGAAATAATAAATTAAAATATCTTCTTGCCCTATCCAAGAACCATCTTGGGTTATACTTTACATACCCCAGTTAGGAAACCATTCAAAAATTCCCCTCTCCAATGCCCACCACTTTCCTTCACTCATACCACATAAAAATTATTGAGCAATCTCTAAAATGTTTGTGTGTGTGTATGTAATTTCCTCCCAACCGAGGTTTAAATAATCCTCTGCTTGGGTGGTTTGGTAACCAACACACAACTTCATAAAAAATATTTATAGTGAATTACATAACTCCCATGATGGGTCCATAATCATGAATTAATCCCTCCTTTTAAAACGGAGTTCAAGAACTTCTCTATTTCTTTATTCCTCCTATTTAAAGGGATTCCATGTACATAAATCCACCCTATTAAAAAATGGGGTCTTTATATTTTTATTTAATATCATAAAAGCTTCTTTAGAAAAACTTCTTTCTTTTCAAATTCTATTTTTAACTTCGGTAAT
Source organism: Taxus wallichiana var. yunnanensis (assembly GCA_018340775.1). Classification (NCBI taxonomy): domain Eukaryota; kingdom Viridiplantae; phylum Streptophyta; class Pinopsida; order Cupressales; family Taxaceae; genus Taxus; species Taxus wallichiana. The sequence continues at coordinate 88,882,542 of CM031233.1, read as the reverse complement.
TTGTCACATAACAATCTAAATCTGAAATGAACCTCACCACATTCACTCTTTACGCTTTAGGATTCAATTATCTATATTTGTAGCACATAATTCAAACCATTTCTTGATGGCACACTCTTTTTCTACGGTTCTTTCTATATTGTTAATGGGTCTTTTATAAATTAACCTCATCACACATTCACACACATACGTTGGGGGAATTTTTCCCCTTCCATCTTCACATTCAAATTACATACCATTCCATTACACTCATACATTGCATATTACATATCTTGGTTGTACTTATCCTTTCTTGCTTATTCTAACATGTACACTTTGTTTTCCATGATAGATGGATACTTAGTATGTCAATATATTTTCTATATACACATGTGTGTTCACTTGGTCTTTAGTTGTGAATGTAGACTTCCTATAGATATTTACACGTAGTAGCAATGATGTCCGACCTTTGTACCTCTAATTATTCCTATCGATGCTCCTAGGGACATCTACATTTACTACTCTTACACATCACAGGTTCTATTGTTTCATTATTTACTACTTATTGTTATTAGCACATTACTTTCCATTGATATATACATGCTTTGACATACTCTTTATCTTTCTAACATGTTAATGGGTGCTTCATGTGTAACATTTTTTTTGCAGGACTATTTTCCACCATGGTTGTCTATTACACTTTGATTGAAATTGCTTTATATTGTATGTTATTATTTGTGGGATGTGCCCTTTGTCTTGTATGCACTGCGTATGTTTTTTTCCGTTGCGGACCTAATTGTTTTGTGACATTGTGAGTGATGTCCGTGTACGAAACCAAATTTTTGCAATCTATCTTGTCTTCTTTCTTGCTTGATTACACATTGTATTCTACTTGCATACTAGCTTTGATTACACTAACATGTGTTTCTAGCCATTTTTTTTTGCTTGTGCCTTAGTCTCTACCATACACATCTCCTCCCCCCTGTAAGATATTCACTTGAGATCAGTTTGTAATCTACTTTGGACCGGATGCTCTATCAAAGCATCACATGCACCCCAAATGGGGGGGGCATACATTGGATGAATTAGTCACCCATATAGTAGCTTAGAGCTATAGTTTTATATATGAAAATGTAGAATCAACGTAGGCTACAATTACAAAAACAACCTAGAATATGACTTGGGTCCTCAGTTTAGCACAGACACCAGCACCCAGATTTAGACACTAGCACCTAAGCACTCCTAAATTCCCTTGGGAGCCTATGTTCTAGGGGAAGACGTACTTATTTCTCATATCATCATAGTTCATAGTATTTTATAGAGTAGTTTTCACATTACATGCACAATACTAAAAAAACAACATTCATTCTATCTCCATTACAATCGGTATAACTCAAAAAAAAATTGGAACTAATTCGGTAAAACTTGGAACAAAATAGAGACACACCATCTACAATGGTGTTTAGTGGGAAGAGTCATGGAAGGAGAGTAACACTATACCTCTCTCCTTAACACTCACTATTTGGTGTGAGATTGCCCAAAAAACTCACCATTGGCTTGAGATCACCCAAAAAACTCGTTCTTCATATGAGATCACTAAAAAGATCATTCTTAGCATGATATCACCCAAAAATCTTTCTCTACACAACATGATCAGGTCATTTTCTATCCCTTTACATTCTTTCACATCAGGTGCACTCTTTCCTTAGTACTACTTTTACATACTTTTACACACTTTTGCATACTTGGATCAAATTTTTCATATACATGACTTTGACTGCTCGTTTGCTCTTCTTTTTTTAGATCTATCCTTACAAGGGACAACAACAACAAGTACAACATGATACAACACATACACATACACCCCTAGGGTCACTTTCCTTTCCTAGTTTCCATGCTTCATTTTTGCATCATTTCATGCTTCACTTGTCTCTTTGGCACGCTATCACCATCACACTCTACAAGAAAAAGGTACGCATCTTCTAACTAATTTATGTTATCGAGTATTCACTCAACAACATAAAGTGGGGGAAAATGTAGACACAAAATTATGCACTTGGGTACATTTCTAGGTCCATAAACACATACTAGCATTCATATGATTCCTAAGCAAGAAAACTAGTAATTGATGACTATCTTTGGCCTTTTATCTTTGTTTCTTGTTGTCTATCTGATCTTGCATGCCCTACATCCCAATCAATACTTTACTTGTTTATATTTAATTAATTTAGACACCAATGCCTAGCCAAGGTAGGTAGGAGCGCCAGCGCCCTATCCCCCTTGCCCCCGACCCATTTCCACCTTACTCATTTCTTTTGGGTCTCTTTTATCTTTTGGGAATATTTTCCACTTATGGTTCATCTTTCCATTTTTCAATTATGAAATCCAAACAAAGGAATCATATAAATACATAGTTCTATGATCAAAGTCAAGGACCAAGCTCTAAGTGTCATTATTATCACCTAAACTTGCACTCAAAAGGTACCTAAAGAACTTTAGAGAATTCATTTCACATTCAATCAAGGGACAAGGGACTACATTTTCTGCATACACAACATGAGTAGGGGAAGCTCATTATTCCATCCAAACATTCTTTCTACATTGCTATATTTAGCTATCTCATTATAAAGTGCATCGCATGATAGGGCATCCTAGGGAACAATTATTACACACACTCACCAGAACTACATGGAGTTTGAGATGTAGTGAAATGCTCGATTGTAAGATCACTATGTCGGGTGATCATTGGGGTCGGTATGAATCCCCATATTGCATATTTATTTTTTTAGATTTGATGTGGTACCTGTGGGTTTTACACGAGAATCTTTGTTTTATAGGTTATAGGTACCTGGTGATCATGTTGTGACACATAGGTGATCCATAAAGACTATTTTTGATACTTGTGTGACACAATGAAGATCAATTTCTAACGATTTTCATAGTCATAGGTCCCCAATAGAGGTATCCAATTCCTGTGTACCCTTGTCCAACCTCAGGCACCTATGTCCAACCATATTCATGTAGTCTATAATTTATCCCGAGCATTTGTGACACTCTTCACTTCTTGTTTAACAGTTTTCCCATCTCATACCAGTCCCAAACAACGTGTAAATTAGCTAAGTTCTTCTTCCTACACTTTTTCTTAGGTTTTATACTTTATTTACTTATTTATTGTGTCAAATCTGTATTTTAGTAACTATTATCATACGTGACTGTAATTAGGGTTTAACAATAAATCTATTTTTGTTTAAATCACAAGTATTGTAAATGGTCTTTCCTATTCTTAGAGAATATAGTGAGATCATCCAAGTAGACTACAATGCATTTATTCTTCAAATCTCCAAAATCCAAACCCATGGACATTTGAAAATTTATACCGGCGTTTATCAATATGAATGGCATCCTCTCAGTAAGCAAAAGTGCCCCATGGAGTTGTGAAAGAATTATTATGTTGATCCTGTACATCCACTTTGATCTGATTGTATCCTAAAAATCCATCAATCATTGATAGCATTTTAGAACCATTCACATCTTGTAGGATTTGATCCATCATGGGAAGGGGATAATTATCCTTCAATGAAGCTTGATTTAGATTACGAAAGTCTACACATATCCTTATTCCTCCATTCTTCTTTCGTACATGTAAAATGTTAGAAATCCAAACTGAATGATGAATAAGAAATATTATTTTGCACTTAACAATTTATGAATTTCATGATAAATGGTACATGTAATCTTAGGATTGTATTGTCTTTTTTTTTCTGGAAAGCTTGAATGCCTGGTTTCAAAGGAATATATTGATGCATTTATTTTGGTTTGAAAATTTTCAAATCTTCATATAAATAAGTGATCACATCAATATATCTTTTCAACAATTCAACCATTTTTTTCACTTCTTGGTAGAACAACACTTTCACATATTGACAATTAGGCTCCTCATCACTTCCCAAGTTAAATTTCTCATGCTCAAATGACTAATTCATATCTCATGTAAATTTTCCTTTTATATATCTATCATGCTTGTAAAATAGATCTTCTAAAATCACAAGGCCTTTTGATATTTTATTACCTTTTAACTTGCTACATCCATCCTGATCTCGATTCAAATTCATCTCCTTTAGATGTGGAGGTAGTTGATTCACGATAACCAGCTTCACTACCCTCAAAATACAATTGGATAAAGTTATTATTCAATTTAAGAAAATAAATGAGATGTTGATCATCATTGAACACTTTCCATTATCCACATTATCTAGAACATTGGGCTTGAAGATCATCTCAATAGTGAAATTGTCTTGGCGAAGTCTAGATGAGGGATAAATATGGATCCCAAAAATGCTAAGGCATCTTCTCTAGAATTGTTATATCTTTTTACAGCATCAATTGAGAAAACATCAAGGAATTCACTTAATCCCATACCTTATTTCTATAATGCTTTATCCTTTCATTATTTCCCTGAAATGAACCCTGAACTTGCTTGACTATGAGTTTTGCATCTCCTTGTGCATGAATATTATTTATCCCCATCTCCTTTGTTGTTTCTAGGAAAATAAGCAAAGCCTCATACTCAACAGTAGTGTAGGTATTGGAAAACTGCAGTTTGTATGAGAATGGGTCAAGTTCACCAATATGTAACACACGGACTACTCCTGCTCTAGAACATGTTTTATAACAACTTCCATCAAACTCAATATTCCACACATCATTTGGGTAATCTTGAAATACCTTTCAAACATTCAGTTTTGATCCAAACATTACCATATAATTCCCATGTCAAGTGTCTTTATATAATATTTTCTTTTTGAGGATCATCAGTCTTCTAGACTATGTATTTATCTTTTCTCTCGGGTAATAGTTTCTTCATCTCTCCTTTGACTAGGATTAGTGTGTGAGACCAGTCCATTTGAATCTCATCTCCTACATTTCTGCAAAAAAATCTACTTAAGAGCATCCCAAAATATGGAGGTATCTCAGCAATAAGAATGATGGATTTGACTCTTTTTTAGGAAAAGTGGAAAAATCCACTTGAGCATCTTTAATTATTCGACTAGAAGTACCTCTTTATCTCCATAAAATAAGATGAACCAAATGTTTGGGTGAAGCTAAGGTATAATACATGGGAAAATTGCATGGGCATTATGTTATATGATGCTCCAAAATCAATGACACAATTTCTTAGCTTATGCCCGGCTATTAACAAAGTTACATAGAAAGGCTCAATATTTTTAGAAGTGGGGGTTGGTGGCCATTAAATTTTGTGGAGAGGGAGATTTGGGAGTGGGAAAAGTCCTTTGAAGAAGGGGTATTTTGAGAATACTTGGTATTCACAACTTGAACAACTTGAGAAAAGGCTTCTGAGTGGGTTAGATATAATTCAATTTCGAAGATATGAATTTTTGTCTTCTTAATATGATCTATGATATCATAGGACCCTGAAAATGATGGGGTTTCTTGACTAGAAACAATAGGGGATTTGGGTTTATCAACCTTCATATTTGAACTTGGTTTACACATAGCAGTGAAGAGGAAGGGGAAATTGAATGTTTAGTGGTACTTATGTTTTTGGTAGCGTGAGAAGGAATAGGTGATCCTCTCTTGGCCACAATAGGGATATCAATTGGGGATTCCTTGATTTTTATTTCTTATCTAGTTGAACAATGTCCTTCTTCTTTCTAATTTTTCCTAGTCATGGAATTTTAGGGCTCAAAATTCATCTCCACCACTAATTCCTCATAATCTTCTTCATCGATTCATACACAACATATCCGATATGAGAGTCTTCGGTTTCATCATTGACTTCTTCATTCTCTTCTTCATATTCTTCTACTTATTTAGTTACAACCTAATCTTCTACTTCTTCCCCTTCACATGCTACATTAACTGAACCTTTATTTGAGGAGCCTCAATGGAAATTTTAGGTTGGGCAAGAGGAAAGCGATTTTCTTTGAGCCCTAGTCTTGTTCCAAATTGGGCAATTGTGCTCTTCTCAATGTAAAGCTTACCTTAAGGAGTTGAGTATTGATGAAAAATAAATTTATATGTTCAAGAGTAGGTCAGAAGTAACTAGAATTTTGTAAACCAATCTATTAAACTTTGTTGTGAACTCTCACACTAGCTCATCAGGCTCTTTCTTCATTTGAGAGAGTTGTGAAAAATGTGCATGTGAATCTTCTATTGGATTAAATTTGGCTTCAAATTTTCTTTTCATGGTGTCCTAGTTGGTGATACTACCAGGAAGAAGATGATAGAACCATTCAACAATATTATCTTGCAATATTTCTACAAAAATCCTAATAGATTCATCTTTATGTGCACTCGAGGACCCCGGATGCAACAAAGGAAGCTCCAATATGTTCATCTAGATGAAATTTTCCATTTCCCTTGATTTTTTGGAAGTTCATCCAACTTCCTTTGGGAAATTCATAAAGATTTCGTGTAAGGGCTAGGGGCCCAATATTCTATCCCTAGGGTATAGGTGCAATCATTTCAGGAAAAATAGTTTTGCAATGAAAGAGTAAAAATCACTAGAATCAAAGCTTAGGCAATATCACTTGCTTGTGAAGATGGATCATGTCTCCTCTTTGTTAGAGGTGTGCTTGTTGATTTAGAGGTGTGCTTGTTGATTTATTTCTTTTACCTTTCTTCTTTTGAAATAATTGAAAACCATGATGTTGTTGCAAATGAATAGCTGAATCTTGAATACCTTGAGCCTTTTGACCTTGAGTATATCTCCGCCTATCCTGTGTGATAAAATATCTAGATTGTTCATGGTGAAAAATATTATGTGGATGTCACAACACATGCCCCATGGTGGGCACTAAAAAATTGTTGGTTGGAATATTGGTTATTGAGAAAAATCAATAGTTTTAGGGGACAACAGCCCCTCCTCTTTAGTGGGAGGTTCCTTCTTAAAAAACTCAAAAAACCTAAGTATTTACAAATATACAAACTACTTAATTCTTGATGAGGATATTGGTGCTCGCAAATGGATTCATAGTTCTCAATACAAAAGATAAATAAAGGAAAAGGAATGGAAGGATTACAACGGTAAAACTAGGGAAAGATAAATTGATTAGAGAAACACAATTTACAAATAATAACAACTCGATCAAGGATAAGAAAATCCTCCTGGTTCTCCAAAATTACCAATTGAATTTATGAGAAAAGAGGGAAGAAGATGCACTTTCAAATAAGTACATTGCATAGATTTATATTTTCATGCATGCAAATAGACATACAAAACATGTGTGTTTAAATAAATGAAAAATCCATAGTAGATAGAATTCAAATTGAATCACAGTTTAAAATTTTTTATTCCATGGACTAGAACACCAAGTTTTAGATTTTATATAAAACAAACAACACATTAACCAGATTAAAGGAGAGAAATGGAAAGAACTTGAATAGAGAAAGGAGGGTTTTCTTCTGTATTTCTCAAAATATGTATATTTACATCTAGATGCACCAATATCCAACCCCTTTTACAAATGAAATGAGGCCTTATATAGGATAAGGGGAGGATGTAACTACCTTTTCTAACTAATTTTTACTAATTAAGTGTTAAACACTTAATTAATTAATTACATAAGTTGGATTTATTTTACAAATGTGTTTTTATAATTCCAACTTCAAAATATAACAATTATAAGTCTTTATGATATGGAAGAGGAAGTAACAATAGAACAATTGAGGCTAACACCTTGAGTTTGAGCACATGTATTCAAAACTTTATACTGCGGTTTCAATATCCATGCTTTTGGGATCAATGGTGTTTGCAAGATTAACTATCCAACTTCAAAGGGAATACTCCATTTCCTTAGAAATTCCACCATTTTGTATAAGTCTCTTTACTACCTCTACAACAAGAATGTTGAGTTCAAAAATTTATTCGATCTTATCCTTGTCAATCAATTCTTCCTTGAATAACTTCTCCTTTATGAGTGAATTGAATTTTTCCTTAATTTGGTCAACTAGATTCATTTATTTTATATTATCTTTAAAGAGTTAGTAATGAAGAGCTTGCAAATCTATGACTATTTCAGCTTTCAATGATTCACTCTTTTGAACCACACTCTTCAACTCGAGTTGTAGCTTCTTTTAGAAATTTTATCCTCCACTCCACATTGAAGGTCCAAGTTCTTGACAAATTATTATTTAATTCATCAAAAATATTTTGAGAGAGAAGTATTTTTCATTTGTCGTTCTCATGATCTAAATATCCTATATGCAATCCACCTAAATTTTGATTTCAATATCAATGGTGTCAATTCCTGAATTGATTTTCTCTTGGGCTGAGGTGATATTAATATATACTATGTATGATTCATCTATGAATTGCAAACCTGAAACTAGAATACCTTCAACCCAAGCCTCGACAACCTTACCAAATGTAATATGTTTTTGAATCTTTGTGATGGCTTTGACATCAATCCTAACAATAATAATGGTGGGTGCAAGTGAGGAGAGGGGAGTATGATCAAGAGGAGTCTTATCTGATGAGAGGAAAGAATTGATGAAATTCATGAGAATTTGTACTTTTTATTAAAGTTTCTCTTGAGTTTTCTTTGCTTTTCTAGACTCTCTCAATAACCTTAGAGAAAATTCTCTAAGGTTATGCACTTCACCCTCAGGAGTTGATTCTCCTAGTGAGATCTTGGTGAAATTTAGATTGGAAATAGATAAATTGTTCTCACTTTTATTCCCCTTTGGTTTATCAATCTCTAAGAATTTTTATCCTTTTGAATCTGAAACCAGACAGGAAGTTGTCTTAGCTTTCATTGGAGGAGGAGGATATGCACCAAGAAGGATAACCACTACATCAAATTCAAGAACCATAATATGAGATTGTGATTTTATTTTCTTATTATCAATAATGGGTTGGACCTAGGTGAAATAATAACTAGAAGAAGATGTTGGAGGAAGAAGTGCAAGGATGACCTAGGAACTTAAGAGGTTGAGAAACTAGATCCTCAACCGTGGAAGTCATAATGCAAGAAGAAATAAGCCTTCTAACTTCCAACTTGGCCCTTGAGACATCTTTTTCTCCTAAGTTAGGTTCAATTATTTCAACATCATCCTCTTCTTCACTCTCTTCACATTATTTTTATTCACCTTATTTATCCTCAACTATTTATTCTGCTTTCTTTAGAAGGATGTGATGTTTTTTCGGGAGTAGTGGTAACTTCACTAAGCAATTCTTATGCTTTATATTTCTCCACTCCTTTCTCGGGTGTTTCTATTTTCTTTTTAGCCTCTTTTGATTTATATTTCTTCATATAAACCTTGGTTCCTAAGTCCAAGGGAGAGGAGGAAGGAGTTTGTTGAGTGGGACAACCTTTTTTGAATTAGATACCTCCTATGAAGATGATGTATTTTGAGATTCTCTGAATTCCTTCATTTTTCTATTGAACCAATATCTTATTCTTAGGAGCACTAGATTATTCAAATCATCGGGTTTTTATTTCTCCTTCTAATATCAATCAATAGTAGGTAGAGGATTGTACTAAATGGATATTATATATTCCACCACATAAATGTCGAATCATCATCAACCATACCTTCTGAACTGTTTATAATTTGATGTATTTTATTTTTTTTTGCAATGACAACCTACCAACAGTCTTTTCGAATTCATATTCATCTCGTATAATCATCCCAATAGTCTTTGAATTTTGGCACATGGTAGTAATTCATCCTCGATTCTTCAAAATGAAACCCTTGATGTCAAAGGAATACCTCTTTTGATATGTATGGAACTTGAATTTTCAAATAGTTCACTCAAAATTTATAGCATTTAGGGATTACTGCGTAAGTGTAGTTCCCCAAAGAGATGGGAAATTGAATGCCAAAGATTTTCTTAACCCTACAAGTTATATGGAGAACATCTAATTGTCTATAAAGTTCAACCAAGACTATACTTTCATTGCATAAGTAAATTTGTTGTTTGTTTTGTGCATGTATGAATTAAAATCAACATGTGATCTTAAGCACACGGGACCTCTCGAGGTCATACGGGGGACAGCTGCAATGGAATGTATAGATGGCTATGTTGTTGGTTAATTAAGGCAAATAGGAAAAATACGTGAAAGTGGACGAAAATTCTTGACAAGTTATCAAGGTAACATAATGTCCTCTACGGGCACCGTGAGAATCTGCTCATCTAAGGAAATGAAGGCCTCTCTAACTTGAGTGGGTGTAATGGAACGGTCAAGGAGAATGACAACACAAAGAAGTTTGTCAATGTCGATGTCACGAGAATACTCTCCAAACCGGTTTGGTTGTGGAATGCGGGAAATCGTCTTGTGTTTTCTTCATAGAAGTCTCCAGGAAAGGTCATCCGGGTGTGGGAGGAAACATGTGGGTAGGAAAAATGGGTGAATATTGGAATCTAATTATGAGTAGGTTGATGTATCCAAAAATCATAAGCACTATCTGATTTGATGTTCAAAACAATTAACTGTGAGATGATAATGGGTGGTTATGGGGTGGTTTAGAAGATGAGAAATATGAGGCCTTGGTCAATGTCTACCAATTGTGGAGCAAGATTTGGTTGCGCCACTTTGTCGAATCACAAATGTAATATGTGGGTTAACTAGGGCCTTGTATGGTCATGTGGATGTGTGAACTACTAAACTAAGGAAGCAATCAAATTTGCAAAGTGTCATCAAGGGCAAGGTCGATGTTTAAACCTAGGCCAACTAAGAACACGTGGGAAATTGTATTACTTTCCGTCTAATTAATCTATGTGCCTAATTAAAAATGAAAGAAAGTATATTCAAATCAAATAAAATCAATTCAATTACTATCCTTGAATTTAATTAAATCTACGTGTGGCTAAACAATTTAATAAATGAGAACTAATTAAAAACAAGGAAATGAATCTATTCTATTTGTTTTTTTGTGTTTTTCCAACGATTTTAAATGAGGGAGAATAAAACAAATAAAAACCTAATTAATCTAATGTTTTTTAAAATTTGGATGCTTACTTTGGAAAACAAAAGCAATATGCACGAGACAAACTAAATTTCTTCTAATTAATTAAAATTTCTTCTACACTAAAACTAACCAAACGAAACAGTAAACAACTAGACATGGTTAGTTTCATGTGTAGAGTGGATCTAATATATTCTAATAAAACATAAATTTTCCACTTTGTATCTTGTTGGATTTACATCTTCCTCTGTTATCACCTCGAGTCACGGGAAGAAATAAACAACTTCTCAAAAGTAATTCTTCCCTAAAACTTCCCCAATAAAAATAGCAAGATATATGGAAGCTTAAAAATGAAGGGAAATCAAAACTAATATTGAACAAATGTAGAAGATTCCTCTAGAAAAATTCCCATGTAAATCCATAGGGATAGGCAGGGAAACAACTCTCAACCGAGGCTTTTTATAAATAAATAAAACTATAGTAATGCGTGTACTTCTTTGAACCAATGTATTCTAATAGAATATGGAATAAAATCTACTCAAACAAAGAAAATTTAAGACTCCTAATGCATCCCCAACCGGAAGTGTAGAACTGTGAAAATTCTAGTGTTGTATTTGATTTATATCCCCTCAACTTCTTTTCCAATTTGATGTTCAAACGGGTCTAGGAACTGTGCTAGCTTGTGTGGAAGAGATGATGAAGAAGTGTTGGAGAAGTAATGGCTTCAAACAATTTGGTAGAAACACGGGAAAGAGAATAAAAAGGCAAGAGAACTGAGATTTCTTATGTATTTCTTGGTAGGATTTTGGCAACATAACATTGCAATTCAAAATAATAAATCTCTAACCAATGCTTGGAGAAGAAGGTTAGCTCTTATATAAAAATGACAGGGAAATGGTCTAAGCCATTTGGCAGCCAAGAAATGCCACCTCACTCAAAGAAGGGGTAGTTAACTCATAATTAATAGAAGGAAGGGAAGAGAGTTGGTACGCATAAAATGAGCTCAAGAATAATAAATTTGGTCAAGAAATGTGCACTAAAAATGAGTTTGAAGAAGGTGACATGCGTTCATAACATGCTTTGGAAGAGTCTCAAGAAAAAGTGCACAAAATCGTTAGTCTCGCACGAGAGGGGTGGTTACGCAACCATCGGGGTGGTTACACAATCACCATTGAGGGTAGACTAATGGTTACGTAACCGTCAGGGTAGTTTCATGACTTAAATTCAAAAGCCAAGGGAAAATCTAGCAAAATGATAACAGAAAGTGGGAAAGGCATGGAAATGAACAAGGGAAGCATTCTCGCTACAAATATACACTACAAATGAGAAATTGGACTTGAACACCATTGGAAAAGATATTAATCATCATTGGGGATTTTGAACCATTTCGACAATGTAGCATGTAAATAATTGGGTGTGTGTAAAGTGCCCCCTCAAACCTCGCTATTCGGATATATGAAAAATTATGAATTGAATGAAAAGGCTACCATATATTGAAATCAATTCCTGGCTCTCGAGGAAACCCTCCCAGTCACATTTCCTTCAAGAAATTGGACTAGGAACATGGTGAAAACATCATTTACTCACCTATGATTACTCTTACTATTCACATAGGTGAGTTGGGTATATAATTCATACACTGGTGCATTCTGTTTGTTTTCCTTCCTTGATAGCCCTACCCATATCCTGAATGTTGCTAAGGTGTACATCAAGTATGAATTCATGTGAATTTTTTTACTTTGATGCACATTAACAAACTATTGGGTTAAATTTTCACTGATTATTTCTCCCTAATTCAAATGTTGTTTGTCTTCACAAATTACATTAATGTATACACACATCCAATTCTGAAACTCGTTGTTGGATGACATACCCATTACTCATTGCTAGCAGTGTGATTATGTCTGAAAGTTATTCTAAGAAGTGAATTGTAAAGAGAGTCTTAGGAAATTTGGAAGATCCTTTTTTTTTTGGTTTTTAGCCAGGATTTAGTAATCATGGATTTGTATTTATGTTGATTTTGGTCAAACAATCTCTAGGCTTGATTCTAGTTAAAATCTTGGAATCTTTAGAAGTTGGGATTCCTAAGGCCACATTGATATGGTGGGCATCTAGTTTAGAAATAATTTTCCCTTGGATATATTTAAATTCTTTAGCTTTTGGATCAAAATTAGATGCATAGGTCGGGATGTTGTTAGTGCATTTCACCGAGGTAGGGAAGCCAGAACATGAGCCGATACACTACTTTTAATACATTGGGCCAAGACGGTGGGATTATCATATGTGATTCTAGTCCATAAGTCATTTAATTTCATGTGCTTGACATCACTCGTAACCAATGTTAGGCATAGAGGTTTCTAAGGATGAAATATGCTCATACCCCATGTATTCAAATTTAATGGTGGAAAGATTAAGAAAAAACCAGGGAAAACAGAGGCTAGAAAGTGAACTTTAAGAAGTATTTGAATGGGAGGGATGAGAAATAAAATGACTAGAAAAATGGACAAATATAGGGTAAAACCACTCACCTTTTTCATGAAAATGAAGGTGCCCTCATAATTGTCCCAACACACTTTGAATTTGGGTAAAAATTGGCCAAGTTATGGGCAAAAAAAAATCTTTGCGCGCACGGGAGTGGGTAAATGGACAAGGCACTGTGAAATAAAGTTACAAAAATTTGAAAAAGACTAAGTATGTGAGTAATGTATATAGGAGATATGAAAAATAACTTGATTTACCACTCAAAATAGCTATGTGGATAATTGAAAGCCCATGGGAACACATTTTAACCCCATTTGTTTGGAAATTGGTTATGAAAGATGTTTGGGGAACGAAAGGAAAAATGTATAAAGCGGGAAAAGTGTGGATGTTGTGAACACAAGGAACAATGGAACAAGTTCCATTGGTTCCACGAGCATCCACAATTGCTAACTAGTTTGGAAGAAAGGAGAGATGTGATAGAAATAGGTTGCGAAGAATGACATTCACGTCGTAACGAGTTCCATGTGTTCCCAAAATTTTCGATTGAGATGAAGTGAAGAGAAGGATATGGTAGTGCGAGATCTTTGTAGGGATTTAGAGAATAGGTGGAACATAATAACTATTCTCAATGATAACACAAAATTCAATTGTCTTTGTAAAACCCAACGATGCAGAAAATGCGAAGATGCAAGGAACGAAGGAATGGTGGAATTGTTTCCCCAAAGTATTTGATCGACCAAGGCCCAAATTAGCTCAAATTTTACTAATTGTTGGGATTTTTTACATTTTTATCAACAACAAGGTTGGCACAACCAAGATAAATAGGCCACTTAACCAAAAACTTAAAAAAATCCACATATTTGGGGTTTGTGACAACATAACCATGAGCTAAGAATACAACCCATAGTAGTTCCTATAAACATGAGTTATTTAACCATCCCTAATAACACAAAGTTAAATCACATATGCAAGCCCAAAATCCTCTAAAAAGGACCCTAAAAATAGTTATACCCATTATTGAGGTGGTGTTGGCCCCACAAACCCCCATTCAGGTGATGCCCGAACCCGACAAGTTGTATTGGGTGGTACAGTCGAGAAGGGTGTAACTCGTAGAATATATGCAACACATTTCCAATATATTTGTGTATTTAATAATTATTTGTACGAGACTAGTTAATTACTATGGTATTAGTTTATTTGAATTTTTATATTATAAAATTTTGACATGATAAATGATTATATATAATAAAGATAAAAAATTAGTTGATGTGAAGGATATAACATGCAAGAAATATAAAGATGTTGGTTGGTGTAATGGATTCAATATATTAATAGTAATAAATACAAATATGTTGGTTGATGTGATAGATAAAGTAATTAATAATCACAGAGATAATGATGTTGGTATGGTACTAGTTAATCATGAAGTATTTATTTATGTGTGTTTAATAAAATTTTGACACGATAAATGGAATAATATTTTTGATGAAAAATATCTTATATTATATTAATACAACAAGATATGAGATAACTTTTAAAAAATGGGCAGTATGAGAGTACGCCCCAAAACCACAAACAAATTAGGCCAAGCCTAGAACAACAAAAGTCAAACCAAGCCGAGCCTAGGAAAGTACAATAAAACAAAAGCATCGTTCTAACAAAAACAAGGGCAAAATCAAACAACGGTATGCAAACATGCCCGAGGTGGGCAGATCTTATCATCCGGCCACCCCAAACCATGTAGATCTTTTCTAGTGTCTGGATTCTCCTAGCCAACAGTAAGTTCTTCCTCAGTTACGCTTCCTCACTCATAAGAATGGCGAGATTGAGGCATGGGAATTTTCTAGAAGATGGCGGGGGTGATGGTGGTTTCCAATCGAATTGGTTTGAAGTGGCGGTAGGAGGAGAGCCCCATCCTGCTAGTGAGGTAACAAATGTGGAAGAGAACCCCACCCATGTTACCGAGGTAGTGAGCCCTAGTCCCTCTTGGCAAGCCAAGGAGTGTGGTGGTGAGCCCCGACCATGACGGCGGACAGGTGAATGAATATGCCGATGACTTGGTCCTAGAGAGTAGTAGGTGTGGTTGAAAGCACAACAACGAGATTTGCGGTGTCGGCTTTGCATGTGCTAAAAACGAGGAATGCCGGTGGGAGAATGAGACACTCTGGTGTCCCCTGATTTCATCCTAAAATCTGTGACTACCCTATCTGAAAATTTTTCATACTTTTAAAATAATGGGTTGTTTTGTTTTTTTATTTCCAGAAAGTTCTTGTATTGCATCAAGATATTCCCAAAGAGCCATATTAGCCATTTTCGCCAAATACCCAAATGCCCAAAATTGTTATATTTTGTCGTCGGGATTTGTCTGCGAGAAATTTGTATTTAATTATTTTGAGCCCCGTTTGAGGCAATTTGTGCTCCGATTTAACTCTGTTGTGATCGTACATATCGTTATTCCTATATACCAGTAGGGTTTTAACTAGGAATGAGTTCTGCACTTTATTTGTGACTTTTGGCAACGTTTTGTGTTTTTGTGTTTTCCCATTTCGTTTTCTGTGAAATTTCTCTAGATCAATTCCTTTGCCGGTTTGGCCTGATTCTTGGCCTGGAGTAACTAGGGATCATATACGCACGTTATGCCAGAAGGAAGTCACCATCGGAGGTCTGGTTCACTAGGAAAAGATGAAGTCGTGCACCAAAAAGCCTCTTTTGGGCTGGCCGCATTTTTGGAAAAAGAAGAATTGAAGTGGATCATGGGAAAATTAGAAGCAGCAGGCAGGTGGGAATTTTGTACCTGCCTAGCAGGGTACTTTTTCCCATGGAAGCAATGCCACTTAAGTGACAATGGGAAAATTAGAGGCAACAAGCAGACGAGAATTTCTTACCTGCCTTGCAGGGTAAAAATTCCCATTGTGGAATAAAAGAAAGATCACTTAAGTGAATCATGGGATTTTATTACTGTCTTTGCAGGGTAAATAATCTCATTATGAAAGACAAGTGACTTAAGTGAATCATGGGATTTTCAGGGCTGCCTTGCAGGGTAAAAAATCTCATTGTCATGTGTTTCTTAAAAATAGAATTCTTTATGTCAAAAAGTGTGCCCCCTTTGGAGAAGTAAAGGCAGCCTTTAAATTGATTAATTTAATTAATTATTCACCCAAAATAGGCGCCCAGGCTTGTGGAAAAGTCAACTGAAGTTAAAGGACAAAAGGTGGTTGAAAATAGACTGTTCTAAAATTAAATAAATTAATTTATTTAATGGCAGCCCCTTCATGTCAAAAAGTGCGCCCCTTTTGAGAGAGAAATAATACTTTTTAAAGTATTAAATGATTAAATTAATTCCTATTTTCAGTGGCTAAGGTTAATGCATACTGTGAGGCTTGAGTTAAGTGGAAGCAGAAGTCTAAAATTAAATAAATTTATTTTATTTAATGGCAGCCATAAGCATGCACAAAATAGGCGCCCCATTTGAAGAGTGAAGCTCATTAATTAATTAATTAATTGCCAGTAATAGCAAAGGCATTAATTAATTATAGAATCACAAGGGTTATATAAGCAGGGGCTGCCATAAGGATGAATTAATTAATTCACAGGTAAAGAAGTGCAGCCCAAAGGAAAAGTGTGCCCCATTTGAAGAGGATTTTTGCTCAAAAGAAGGTGAAATCAATGCTAAAAGCTTCCAATTTTGGCACACAAGTTGAAGGAATTTGCTTTGTGTCTAGATAATTATTTACATAAGTGATACGGGGGCTCGGGAATTCGTTACAGGTGTTTTACAAAAGAGAAGGAGCTTTAATCAATGTCCAATACATTGAATATATCCTCTAAATTTGAAGAATTATCCAGATCTGCACCAATTTTGAAGAATTTGACTGAATAAGAAGAAAAATAATTATTCAGACAAAGATAGAAAAAACCATGGCAAAGAGGGATGAAAAAGAAAGCACAACAAAATCATGCATCACTTCCAAATTTGTAGACATAGGAGACATAGATCTAGGTCCAGAACCTCTTTCTGAATTAATTGATAGATCCAGAGCAGGAAAGACTTCAATCATGCGTGTAGTTAAAAGCAGTGGAATTATTCGAGCTGTAGCCTTTCCATACACAGCCCAGTTACCATATTTCATTATGGAGTGTGATAGGTCTTACCATCCTTCATCCAAATCAATGCGAGATGCTATGGGGAAAACAATAATTCGTTTGGATGTAGAGTTCATCAATTATCGCTTGAAGATTCCGACTCGAAGGTGGTGACTTCCATTAGCATTGGGATGCCGGCAGCAGGTGGGAGAAGCATAGAGTTGATTGCGTGAACATAATGAACAACGAGATACATGAAGAATCCCGAGATCTCCTTCTAAGTTCCAAAGAACTCTTCCATGGTCCAATCAGTGCGGGGGTAGATGATGTTGCCAAAATGTTATGCAAGATTAATGGCGAGGCGAACACCGACACTTTCCGTACATGGATGTATTCTTTCATTAGGATCATTGAAGTCAACAAGGTTGATTCCATAATCAATTGGTCGAAAATCATTAAGCGACAACATTGGCGAGCGACTCGGAACATGAAGCATACTTTCACTTCAAAATGACTTCCTACTTGGTGTACGCCTTCTGACTTCACAAGGCATCTTCTTCAATTTGGATAGATGTGGCATTCTTTCTAAGGACCCCATTTTTGAGTGCTACCCACAACTTACTTTGTACATGTGTGCGAGAAAGATTTCAAAGTGGTTAATGATGGATTCTTATACGAATTCATTTGCGGGCGAGACAGGGGACCTAAAGGCCAACGGGGTGAGAAAGGAAGCGTGGGAAGCTATATTCGTAATTGGCATTCTACTCATTCGGTTTATAGATTTCACATACCTCGGGGTTATTGGCTTTTACGGAGAGCTGGTTAAGCTACCTAGATATTTGAATGATAGATTGATCACCATGGAGCCGAGCGGACAAATTGTGGAGATACATGACCTTTAGTCGAAACGGCACAAGTCTACGGGCTTCTTCCCGATCACTGTGGGACATTATAGCTATCGAGCATTCATAAGGCCCGAGGATTGGAAGCAGAAATGTTATCCGAGTATGAACAAGAGTTCTTTCCAAAGACAACTAAACTTCGATCCATTTGGAGTAGCCAGGAAGACGATCTCCCAAGATTATGTACATGTGCCTTCATTAGAGGATTTCTGGATGAAGTGCAAAAGTGAGTATAAGGTTAGAAAGAAGGATTTCACCAGGCTATCAGCACGGCAAGTGTTCAACTTTGGACTATCATGGATACTTGTGGATCTTAAAGATGATGGGAATGTGTTACTTGACACTTACCATCAAATGGGAGGAGATAGATCTGTACTTTAGGACAATGTAGGGGGCTTCCATACGATTGAGGAGAGGTCAGCGTTGTTACGGTGAATACTTCAAACCGATTCTTTGACAAAGGGATATTGCCTTGATGAAGCATTGATGAATCAAGTCACGGGAAACTTCGGCATAGGAGATTCCCTCAAAAGAAAGCACAGAGGAGAAAGTAGTAGAAGGTTCGAGAAGTTGAAAGTACACAAAAATCTCAATCAAAGGAGAAGATCGATTCCATGGCCATGACTTTAGTTCCAGCTTCTCCAAAGCATCAAGACTTCAGCATTGTTGCACCTCAGCAGGACACTTCCATGCCTCCACTGAATCCGGTGACATTCATCTTCTCTCCTCAGCCACTCCGTTCAACTCCTTTTCCAGAAGAGATGTTGAAGCTACAGATAGTAGAGTTTGAAAGAGCTTTGTCCTTGGATGATTCAGAAGATGCTAGCCATAACACTGTAGCACTTTCTGATGGAGAGGAAACAGAGCGGGAGATAGTAGTGCACTCAACAACTTCTCATTCTCTGAGAAGTAACTTCTCAGAATGGTTGGCTTCGCAGTTGGTTCTAGAAGCTAGAGTGGAGATGAATTTGGAAGAACATGACTTGCAGCTACTCCAAAGCCTAGGCGAGAAAAACAGAAGACCTAAAGTTGCTAAGGTAACTTCAAGGTTGATCATCGAGGAGTCGGGGTAGAAGTTCACTGAGATGTCAGTCCCGGTGGAAGGAAAGAAGGAAGATGAACTCACGGCAGAAGATGTAACTGTAACCAGAGTACCCATCACTCAAGCCACCATGAGCGATTGAAGCGGGATACACAAACATTGATAGATGCTCTATTGCTTAGGCTTGGAAGAGAAAAGGTGGAGAAAAATGAGCTTCAGAAGAAGGTATCTCAGTTGTGCGAGATCATAGCCAAGGTTGCTAAACCTTCCACTTAGCCCATTTCAGAATAGGTGAGTGATCATCTTATGTAGGAGATGGAGGATGCAAGTAATCAGGTGAAAGCTATTGACGAATGGAAAAATCTGATTATTCGTCAAGCTTCTGTACAACTTGGAGAGGTGCCAACCCAACTAAAGGTTATGAATGATGCAGCAAATCAGCCGCAAGAACTAGTGATGAGCATAGTAGATATGAACATAGTTTCTGAGAGTAACCTAAGTACTTTGGCCGAAATCAACAAGCTACCGAGAGAAGTATTGGTTGCAAAGTAGATTATACCGGACGGATCAGTTGAGAAGGGGAAGCAAGCTGGAGTTTGTAGTATCTTTCCATTTGGAGATCTGTAGAGTTTTACTGAAGAGGATGCAGGCACTTGAGAGTAAGACATCGTCCTTACCAGACAGTATCATTTCTTTCATTGAGGAGGAAGTGGTCGGGAATGTTACTTCATATGTACGGATCGTTCCTAGCAGAGTGCCTAATTCCCTAGAAGGGTCTCTTCTGATGGTACAAAAGAGAATTGATGGAGCTACTAAACCTTTCACGATGAATTCCATTAGTAGACTAGTGGCACTGTAGGTGGATATTGCGAGGTTCGGGCCAAGCTTGGAGGATGTGGAAGAGTGTATCAAGGTGTTGAACGAAGGATTGCTGTAGTTCAGGAAAAACAAGGAAGCGATGGCTAAAATAGATGGGAAGGTGCTGAATTACATGTTCGACAAGTATATCTAGTATCAGAACAAAAAGAAGACATAAATGTTATAGTTGGCTTGACTTCTTCTTCTATTTTCCACGTTCCCGGATGAAATTGTAAAACTTTAAAGTTATTGGTTTTGAAACCATTACTTAAAGTCATGTGGAACAATTCTATTAGTTAAGTGATACATGTGTCACTTAAGGAGAAGTTAGTGGAGGATGATTTCCAAATGTCATCTTTACTTGTTGTTTATGTTTCGGTTCAGTTGAGTTTCCCATTTGTACTTTCCCTTCTATATTCTATAAGTAGGAGAAGAACCTCCGGGTTAATGATCAAAATTTGTAAGAAGCATTCTTGCGTTCCAGACTTTGTGATAAAACTCTTGATAGCCACTTGAGACAAAGGAATATACAGGAGCAGATTTCTGGAGAACTTTGTGTCATGGTGTATTGTGTTTCTAGCTTTTATATCTTATATCTTTTAATAAACTTTGTGTTATTTCAGATCTAGATCTAGAGTTACCTTTGCTTATAATTATGTGTTGATATCTATTGGTTTCTTCTATGTGCATGCAATCAACTCTGCTAACTATTGATTGGGATGCACATCTTCCACATTTATTCTTTGTGTTTATACAATTCCCTTCTTTTATAAATATTTTATTTCGTTAAACTTGATTGCTTACTTGCTACTGAATCAGTATAGCTATGGTTCATGAGATGAACAGTTAAAGTAAAACCCCATATAGATACTAGCATACTTTAATTAACAAATCTGACATGGGAGCCTCACCGGTAAATGAGGGAGATTTAGCTCATGAATGCCTAGGTTTTGTGCTATGCAGAAAATCTAGCCAACACACTCGAGTAAAATTGCATGAGGCTTCCCCTTAGTGTTGCAACAGAGTCTTGAGATTGTCCACGTCTAGCACCACATTATTTTCTTGGTCTTGAATTTATAGAAGTATATTAAAGATCACCATAGATTTATTATAAATCAAGAAAGATTGATCAACTGTAGAATTAGCAAAGAAAAAAGCATTTCTTTCTTTCCATATCCAAAATAAAATCTCCCCTTTGAAAACATGCCAAATCTGGGTGAACATAGGTAGAAGTTTGGGATTGTCTCCCAAGAGGATATGCTACCAAGTGAAATAGTGGGGCCATGAGGGAAAGAAAAAAGTATGGATCCAGTTCCAGGAAATTTGAGCTTTGGGACAGAACCAGAAGACATGCAAAAGCATTTCTAGATGCCCACAGAAGGGGCATTTGGGAGTTGGAATCCCAATTTGAACAAGATGGGCCCCGATAGGAAGGCCTTGGTGTAGAATACACCAAAGAAAATGAGCAATTTTGGGCTCCACACATATAGTCCAAAATAGTCTCAAACCATCTACCCAGGTAGACAGAGTGGCATGAATTCCCCAACGAGTATTAAGTTTTTCCACCATGGGAAAATGGGGTGAGAGCCATCGATAGCCTTTGTTGGCTTTATAGTTACAGAAAGGAGTATCAGCATACCACTTCTAGTCTATCCACCAAGGGTGAGAGGAGTGCACAAAAATCTTATGTAGCATGTGATCAGGAACCAAATTGATCACAATATTGAAAGTATCTGATCTTGGTTGGAAAGCCAAAATAGAGCTTTAAAATCTAGCCAAGATAACTAGGATTGTGTGTTCTTGCAGAATAATTCCTCGATGGTGTGAATTTCACGCTTGAAGAATTTGAGCATGGAGATTCTTGGGACCTCTGCTAAGCATTGATCTTGGGATTGAAAATCAACCACCTAGAGAGATTGTTGGTTAAGAGATAACCCATTACGAAAGCCATCCCCTTTCCATAAAGCTAGGGTTTTACACATTCCCACACTTTCCATATACTTTTAAGCACAAAAGTTCCAACAATTTTGACAGGCACATGAGTGATGAGAAAATTGACAAACCCTAAGCCTTTCCATGCAGGACGGCCATAAGGAGAGCCTTCCACAATGCCATGTCGTATGAGAAATTTCCAAGCTTCTTGGCCAATGATGCTTTTGATAATCCACTTAGCACAGAGAGCTTTCCTTGGCGTTGAATGTGAATAAGCCCGAGGCCTCTCTAGAATTGTGAGGCAAAAACATATATCCCAAGATACTTAATGAAATCCTTTTCTAGTAGAGGCATTAGCCCATAAGAAAGCTTTGAGTAGATTTTCTAGATTTTGGATGGAGGCCTTGGAAGGAACCCAACAAGACGAGTAGTAGACATGGGTAGTAGCTAAACTTTAGAAAATTTGGAATTTTCAGCTAGAGAAAAAGGCCTAGTAAGCCAATATTCCAATTTTTTTTCACACCTGTTGAATGAAATAATGCCATAGATCAGCTAGGGAGGCTTGAAAAGCAAAAGGAATACCTAAAATTTGAAAATCTCACCATGCTACAAAATTTTCCAATCAAATTTGGTAAGCCAGTCCAGTGCGAGGAAGGAAAGATTACCTATAACATTGAGTTTTTTTCCATTGAATGGATGAGCCAGAAGCTAGGTAGAAAGTATCCAAACATTACATAGCATTGCAAATGTTGTTCTCATCCTCGATAAGCGTAAGGAAGGAATCATCCATAAAATTCCCATTGAGGAGTTGAGAATTGGGCTCATCAGGTAGCGAGATTCCACAAACAAGACCTTGTGCTTTGGCATGGGCTAAGAGATAACCAAAACCTTTGGTTGTTAGCACATAAAGTGTAGGGGCAAGAGGAAAACCTTTCTTGATAGACTAGAAATAGTCCAAAGGGCTCCAAGCTAAGGCCATTGATAGAAATTTGAGTAGATGCATCTGCAAAGAGCATATTGATGGTTTGAATAAAAATGGGTCCAAAGCCAAGGGCCTAAAGCATGGCGAGGATGAAAGGCCATTCAATCCGATCATAAGCCTTCTCAAAGTCAATCTTGATAAACATGGAAGCCTGATGAGATCTGTGAGCCCATTCCATGCCTTCCCACACCGCATGATGATGTTATCCAGGATGAAATACCCCTATATGAAGTTTGTTTGCTCTGGCTGAATAATAACAAGCAAAAGATTACATAATCATAGAGCTAACGCTTTGGTAATGATTTTATAGGAGAAATTCAACAATGTAATCGACCACCAACAAGTGATTTTCTCGGGATCTCCTTACTTAGGGATAAATTTAATGTTCCCCTTGTTAATGCATGACCCTAAGGAGTGGTTTTGAAACCCTTCAAGATAGACCTGAAGAAGGTCTTGCTGATAGAATCCTAGAGATTTTTATAGAATTCATAAGGGAATCCATTGTAGCCCGATGCTTTATTATTAACCATTTGAATAGTGGCTTCATGGAGGTCTTCAATGGTGAGAATTATTTCGTAGAGCACCTTCTGAGCCTCTGAAAGTTTACGTGGCACAACCCCAAACATTGGTCAATAACGGCTCAACAAGTTGTAGAGGGTGGTTGAGCTTGAAAGATGAGTTTGTAATGTCACAAAAAGGCTTACAACATAAGTTGAGGTCAGTAATTTGAGCTCCATTATCCATGATAGCTTGGATATGCTGAGAAGGATTTCTGGGTCAAAGAGAAAGAAATAATTCTTTCGAGACCCAATCTCCAATCTTTGAGCCAATGCATTCGAGCCTAGATCTGAGCGCCTCTGGCATTATAATTGTCCACAATTTGGATTTGATGTTGGAGAGTTACAACTTGCAGTTACAGAGCGTTAGAGAAGGGATCACCTTGAAGCACCATCATCACCCGAATGAGAGTTGAGGTGTTAGTGGTGTATGAGTGGTGCCAAATTTTTGCCAGCTGATGGCCATAGATTCTAAGAAATCTAGTAGTCCGAGTCAACGCATCTTCCCACCATTGTAACTAGTTGGTTTGCATAGGTGGATGAAATCATTGACAATGACTAGGTCATGGAATTAAATTCCAAATCCACTTGATATGATTGATAGTGGGGCCATGTTGCATCAAGGCAATATTAAGAAATAATTGGCCTTTATGACAAAATGGGCACGCATCATGCCAAACATATACGAAATTGTATAGGGGAGTGGTCCGAAAGGAAAAATTCAAGCATAACCTCCACTGGCATGGAATAAATGCTATCAAACTCAAAAAAAGTTTTGAGTTGACAACATGGCCCTATCAAGCCATTTAAGGATGTGATCTGTCCCTCCATGAAGATTGGACCACGTGTACCAAGTTGTAGAGGTGGGAAAGTGAGATGCGTTAGGATCAAAGAATCCAAATTTATTTCACATGAAGTACACACTTACCTTTCACCGGTGTCCACCTCATAGGTAGGTGGCCACATTTATCATTTGGGGATTCAACCATATTAAAATCTCCACTTATTACCCAGTAGGCATCGGGAATGGAGTTTGGCTATCCACCACCGCATATCGTCCCTTTCGACCGCATCATTTGAGGCATAAATATTAATAAGCCCAAAAGGGAGGCCCTCAATATTAAAGAGGACCCATATGACACGGTTGGTGGGGTTGATTCCATGGTCAATTAATAAAGGCCTCCATTTAGGGAAAAAAGTGAAATTAATCCCCCACTTCCTGCTTCATGATTACTATACAAAACCAAGTTGTCAGGCCAGATGGATTTGCATACCATCTGCAACTGAAAACATGTAATTTTAACTTCTTGTAAAAACAAAACATCCAGATTTGCACATCGTTTTTGAGTTTCATGCACCACATACTTATGACAGGAGTCTATGAGACCCCTAACATTCCAAGATAAACAATTCATGGGAAACGTTTGTCAAGATCCATATCCCCATCCTCCAAGCCCTCAAGGGCATCATATTGATTATGCAAGAAATGAGCAACATTATGCTGCAAAAAATCCTGCAGATCAATTTTTTTCCGTTTGGTGTACTCAATGTTGTATTCTACTTTGGTGGAATCCACACTGCGTGTTAGGCTATGGTCCCGAGAGATGCAAGATGGACTTTGGGGTCATTTGGAAGGCCCTTGTGAGTTACTTGGTAGTAATAGAGGAACTGAATGTGGGATGGGGATGTGAGAAACAAAATTTTTCTGGTCCATGAGAGAACCGATGCTATAAGGGGCGTGTTGGAGTACTTTGGTAATGGGGTAGCTGAGATGGCAACAACAACTGGTTCCTTAGCAAGTAGATTGGTTCCTTAGCAACAATTGTAGGCTCCTTAGTTGAAGTATTGTGAGAATGTTCCTTAACAGTTGGTTTCCCGATGGCCATGGGAGCCAGAGCTTTGGATTGTTGGGATTTTTTCTTGTTTCACCAACCCCTGAAAAACTTTCCAACCTTCCTCCTGTTGGGGTTTGACTAGCTCGGGAGCTATTTTTGCCACATGGCGGTTATGGGGACATAAAGCGGAAAATCCTTGATCTTGTGATCAGACGCTTGACAACGGAAGCAAGTGTTGGGTAGATTGATATACATGACCCTGATTGGGAGTAATGTTTATCACCCATTTGAATATCCAAAATTCTTTGAGGTCACGAGAGATCAATCTCAATGCATACTCATTTGGGGATGAGCATGGTAAAACTTAACGGCTTCCAGGCATACTACCCGCCCAAGCAAAGTGGAAATTTACGGCAGAAAATGAACACATGGCAGAGGAAGACTAGGAAATTCAATCCAAATAGGTATACTTTACCACAAAGTATATTCAGGGTGATACCACAAAGTCCTTGTGCCATGGTGTTAACACAAGCAATGAGTTATGGACATACCAAGTGGCTTGCTTAGCCAAAATATTGGGTTGTTAGTAGGGTCAGAGAAACGAAAAAGAAAGAAACCCTTGGTCATGTTTTGAACACTATCCAGACAAACTCCATGAGGGGTCCAAACTATGTTAGCCCAAGATTTAAGCATGCTTTCAAAGGGGATTTGACCCAAAAATACCCAATGAGGAAAAATTGTTCTAACCATTGACAAACAACATTAAATTCAGGAATGGCAAAACTACATTTGGAGGAGAGAGATTACCTCGTGAAAAACCTTTGGAATGAACTTCTTGAGGCGCTTCACTGGAGGTGCCATTGCTTGCTCCACTATCTCCTTCCGCGGTTGAAACAACCGGGTTTGAAGATGGTGAGGAAATTATATAGGGGACACCAGAGGGCAAAAAACCCTAGGAGAGATTATATAGGGTGCCAGGCCCAAAAAGACCGCATTATGATGGTTAGAGGGGTAAACCTAGACGAGTGATTTGAGCCGAGTCAGCTTATAGGGGACACTCTAGAGGGCAAAAGGAGAGACTATTGGGCTCCACTAGGGGTCTCTCACATGCCGAGTTGCAGAGCATTTTTCCCAAAATTCGCACCATAGGTCACCGATAAATGGAATATTTGAGAATAAGATTTTAGGAATAATTAGGAATAATAATTTCATGAAATATTCCATTTTATTCTAATGTAAAACTTTAGAATTACTAAGACATATTAAATACTAACATGTGATTGGTTACAAACTTGAAATTATCACATTTAAAGAATTATGTGTATATGCCTTTAGAAAGAATAATTCCAAAGTCCACCATGCCTATCGGTGTCAATTATTCTTTCTAATAAGTGCAAGCAATTTTCACTAGTTCTCTAGTTGACCAAAATGATTCATTAAGAGATCACATGCATATTTACACTATTATTTTCATATTACTACATACACAATTAATAACCAATAATCAACTCTTGAAATCAATTTATAGTTAGCCAAACCTTTCATTTTTTTCTAATGCAAGTTGAATCATATATCATCTATTCAACATTGATTTATGTATATAATGTTAGGATAGGAGTATGAATCTACATTAGAGTGATTAAATAGAACATGATTCAATATTACTTTCGTTATGAAAGGTACAATTGTATTGTATCAACAATACCATTATATTACAAGTTTACCTTATCATTAGAGGTTAGAGGAACCCTTCATAGAAATGGGTTAAATGTAACGTGCCAAGTTATCATCTCCTATTATTTAAAATTATAAATGCAAATGTATATATATAGGTGTTAAATAAGACATATCATGTTTCATCCTTGTTAGTACACTTGAATTCAACATTCATATATACAAACTACAATCAATCCGACAATTCTATATAAATAACACATTATAATGCTTACAACATCATTGTTACTACATGATTTCAATTTCCAAGTAAAAAAATAATATTTAATTATTCAATTCAACTATCTAACTTAGTCATATATGAGCATACTTTCATCAGGAAATCCACGAAATATTCGAAGGTCATCACTATTAGTGAAGGACCATACATGAAAAGAAGAGGAGAGTGTCATAGGAGGTATTTTCTTCCAACCATAGAGCTTTCAGATCCCCCACATACATCTCATCCCATAAGAGTAGCCTTACCCTTCCACGAAGGAAACTAGATGCAAAATTTAAGCGATCAATAGTGAATCCATGTGAACAATTTAAATCCTTGGATCAACATGTTGTTACTAACGACAATGTAAAATTTGACATTGAATTAGAACCTTATTGATATAGTATTCTTAATATATGTTGAGATAGATGTATGACCAAATAATATGTGAATCCTTAATACATCTCAAATCTATTATCAAGTGGCAATGCCAATGATTATAGTCAACGGGTAGCCCTTTGTAACCCCACAAAACACCCTAACCTTTACGTACATAACCCTCAACATTTATTATAGATTTCACAAGTATCAATCATATCATAGCCGCATAACCTCACCAATATACTTGTATTTATAATATTATATCACCATTGAGCATCTACAAGTCCTATCGGGCCTAAATAATTATAATTCTAAAAGGGGGCTCTACATATAGCATGCATAATCTCACCAACCAAATTTCAAGAGAAATTCTGAATTGAGTTTTACCAAAAGGTGCATAGATTCAAGATGTGTTTTGATACCCAAATGTATTGGAACATTGTCAAAATTTTAGCATTTGTGAATAAAGTTTCATTCTCTAAAGTGTTCATCCACTAACCATTGGTTTAGATTTTATTATCCCGGGTTTCATCTTCCAAGTTGAGTTCATTATACAAAAGTGTGATTATTAATCATATTAAGAATGTCTTTTGATATGTGTTCACAAGAAATAATTATTAAATTTCACATTTAATATATAATTGATCTTTAATATCCAACCACAAAGTTTTCAAGGTGTCCTACCATAATTTTCACTTAAAAGGAAAGACATAAATGCAATGATGACCAAACATGAAAATAAGTAAAATGCTCTTAAATCTTAATCCTAGTGCCAAATAGTAGGTTCATGAAGGTTCAATAATCAAGTATAATGTGGAATTGATATACTGTCATGAGGATTTGTAGGAGATATTATCTTTTGATGCCCTTTTCATTTTTTATGTTAAGTTTTCATGTTACCGAAATTCACAACTTGTCTCAATTATTTATATGATTTACAAATTTAGAAGAGTATAACAAGGTACCATGACTAGTAAAGAAGTAATTTTTATGTATTACAAGATAATGAGAGGCTTGTATATCACAAAAAGAATTTCTAAAAGCATGAAATTCTAAGAAATATTAACAATCCAACGATTCCAAGTCACTTTCAACTTGATTAAATCAATTTTTCATTGATATATATTTTTTCCAAACCCAAATAGAACTTACTTGGCTAATTAGAAGTAAAATAATGTCTCCATTTATATAATTGGATTCACCAATAGAAGTTTGTAGGCTAACACAAGAGTGGGAAGCACCAAGAGATCTTATTTCAAAGGTTTAGGTTTAATGTTGAGAAAAAAATCCCTTAATACTAACAAGTCAATTGTTCTAATCTAAAGGAGTTGTTTTCTCTTATTAAAATGGTCGTTCATGCCAAGTTTAATGTGTTTATATAGATTAAGAAAAATATAAAGACATGACATCAAATAACCTAAAAAATATTTAAACTTGGTTACATTGCACTTTATGAGTCCTTATGAGTTTTTAATAGTCCATTGCCATTACGGAGAAATACCCTCTTTAGTCCACTTTGAATGGGTCAATGTGTAGACAAAAATCTATGCGCTTGGGTATATTTCTAGTACCTAAAGCATACTAATATACATATGACTCCTAAGCAATAAAACTAGTAATGACAATGTATTTCAGTCCTTTTTCTTTATTTATTATACTTGTAATGACCTTACACTCCCTAAAACCATGTCGGTATTTGACTTATTTATCTTTCATGGCCTCGAACACTAGAGCCAGTTAGGACACTAGCGCCCAAAGCTCATATCCCTCCTAGGTGCTCTTGACCCTTTATCCCCTTTTCTCACTCTTTTAGTTCTCTTTTACTTATTGGGCATCTTTTATACTTTTAAATCGGCCTTTCAGGTTGGAAATTATGAAATTCAAAAGGGAATCATATATATACATATATATGGCTCTCAAATAAGGTACCAAGCACTTACAATATATACTATCACCTAATATTTCATTAAAAGGCACAAAGAACATTACAAGCATCCATCTAGCACATCCACACAAGGGACAAGGGTTGCATCACTTTGCATACACAACATAGGAGGGGAAGTTCATTCTATTCCATCTCACACATTCTATACATTTTTTATATTCTAGATCTAGCTTGCTATCATTATGCAACTTACACAAGGGCATCTTAGGGCATCATTACACACACATTCACACATAACTACATGGAGTCTGAAATGTAGTGCAACACTTGGTACTAATTTCACTCTTGGGAGGCCTTCGTGGTTAGTCGACTCCACATTCTACATATTTTGTATGAGATTTGATTTGGTTTTTGAATATGTGTAGGTAGATAAAAATTTGTATAGGTTACAAGGACATTTAGTGATCAAGGAGTGAAATCGGAGCAACAACCGAGAGACTAGCAATGAATATCCTCTGTACGGAAGACATTAGAGTATAAGTACTTATCTAGACACTAGCAAGACCGGTGCTTTTGTCCTCCTTAGGTGCTCTTGTCTTGCATTGTTTCAAGTTCAGAACCTCCAATTTACAATGATGACACTCTCCTCAATTTGTTTCAGCTATTCATTTGCTCAAATCACTTCTAGTCTGCTAAAAAATCAGCTAAGTCATTTTATCTCTCCTCTTGCTTAGGGTTTCATATTTGTATATGCTTGTTTGCTTACATATTTACTATACATTAGCATTTTTATATAATACACTATAGTAGTTACTCTATAATTAGATTTAATTCAATTTATATTAAATAATTTAGTGAACCCACTCACTCGAACCCTACCTTCCTTCAAGGTTTTCTTTTTATGCCCATTACCCATAGTGGTCGATTTGGTTCCTTTGAGTATACCGAGCTTCCTCCATCTTTAGGTAAGTTCTCTAAATCAATGAATGCATCTGATAATCCTTTTATTAACTCAAATAATGTTCCTTTTGAAATAATTTAAGTTTATGAAAATGAACAATCATATGATGAAGACACTAATGTTGATCAAGAACAATTAGACAAGCTTATTAATTTTTTTGCTTTACGCGATCACTGTACGAATATTCCACATGTCCTCAATGCTCTACTCACCACCAAACATGCTCAAGATGCTTCTTCTCACCCTCTTATGGGTTCCTCCTTGGCCTCCATGACCTCCACACCACCCTCCACTATTCCTATTTGTATAGCTACCACTCTGCTCCTCTCTCTCCTCCCAAAACTTCACACACACAATGTGTCTCCTCCTCCAAAGCACCCAAGACCTAGTGTAGACACTAAAATTAGGTCACCCTCCCTTTTGTCTTTCGAAAAATAAGCACCCTTCATCACATTAACCTAGCCATGGCCCCCTTCACTCCACTAATATTAATTTAATTAATCTAATTAAATTAATTCATTATCCTCACCATATTTATTATTTAAATATATTAATTTAGATAATATCCACACATGCACCTCACCTAGACACCTCATCAAGCCAACTCACCCTAAGACCTATTCTTAGTAAGTTGCCATAACTAACTAAGTCTTACCCAAACCCTAAAAATCAATGCCTACATTCCCTCTAACCACATTCCCACATGCTTACAAGAAGCTTCCAGTCTAATCCATGGGTTAACAACACGAGATCCTAGAAAATCAAGAGGATCTCCCTAGTTTAGTAAACCTAGGAAATCCCACCTTGACCGACGCTGGTTACCCCTAACTGTCACGGTTAAGTTAAGCGGAACCACCGTCGGTCACCTTTTAATCCCCAAAACAACCTTATTTTGGAGGTTGGAAAACATTGGCACATTCCTGAGAGACATCACATCTTCCAAGAATGAGTTATAGTGATAACATGCATGCAAGGAAGGAGATCAAGCATTTTCTCTGCATAGCCATCCAACACTCACCTCAGCAAGGATTTGATCCAACCAAACAAAAGGAATACACATGCAGCCCATGCAAAATATTTCCTACGATTGGTGATTATCTATTGTCTTCAATCTCTTACCAAAGCATCTTCATCCCTCACTCACAAGTGTCCAAGACCAGAATCCAAGTAAGTGGAACGTTGTATTCCTCTGGTTCATTTCATTTCGTCATTATATTGTCACCCTTTTTTTCTCTTGGCCACCCAAATACCTCCGTTAATACTCACCCCTCCATATACCCATTAAAACCTCATCAAATCCCACCCACACCATCTAATACCTCATTCTGACCAACCAAAGTCCTTTGTGTAATCACAAAGGAAACCCAAAACTCATTTTGTAGCATTCCCAGTTTTTCATAAGAAGCGCTTTGGTTACACCCAACCGCCATCGGTCACCCTTAACCGGCATCGGTCTCTGTATGTGCTCATACAACCTAGAACAGGGACCTATCCACCTACTTCCACATCACCCTTGTTCACCTGTGATATGCCTGAGACCTCTGTCAGACCTGCAGGGACCCAAAACCAGTTACTTGACCTTCGGATCTTATTTTAACTTAGCCTATTAGATTAGATATTTCTTATTGTATTTTGGATGAGATACCCAAATCATTTCAACTACGATAGGATTTATTTTATCATTAGCATTAAAAATTTTAAACAAGTGGGTGATAGTCATCTAGGAAGTATCACACTTCCCAGATCTAGCACACGCTAGGAAGTTCACTACACATATTGTTTAACTCTTTCTGGTGGTCTTGCTTTCCATTACAAGTAGTTCCTCCTAGCCAAAAGGAAGCTCTCACAATCAGTTGTGGATTCAGAAGTCATACACGCACAACAACCCATCAACCAACATTTCAATAGGTATTCCTCCTACACCGTTACCCTATCTGTTTCATCAATATTTCAAAGAAACATCTAAGAATCAGTGAAACATTTTGGCACGCATGGTGGGACCCATTCGGGGTTCCTTGCATTTTATTCATTCCTAGGAAAAGTTGTGTGTTTGTTTCCCTTTTGAAAATCATACACATTAATTTTCTTCCTTGGTAACCTACCTTTTCTTTCTATTTTCTCTAAAAGAAACCTTTCTTTTGGTGTAATTAAAAAGAACCATTTCTTCTCGTTTCTTGCATTTTAGTGAAAGAGCATCCCTCTTCCTCTTCATCTATTTGTGTCATCCAACTTCACATTTCAATTTGGGCTTAAAATAAGTGCATTGCATTCTGATTTATCACATTAGCTCACATTAATTATGGGCAACCTATATAATGGAAGTCATTCCCAGCTGATGGTTGAAAAATGAATCATAGAAAGCACACTCTCTCTCTCTCTCTCTCTCTCGAGTCTTGCCACATTACACAAAATTAAAAACAAATACATATTCTTAAACAACATCTTTCACAGGAACGCTGTCACAATGATCACACCGATATGAGGATTGACAGGTACTCCCCAGCTCACTGCTCTATCGAGTCATACTTCAGAGCGAAGCCCACCCCCACCATAACATACCTGAAACCTCACCTTTTAGATCTCCTTCTTTGTAGGAAGCCATCCTCACAAAAAAATTCTATTCTACAGTTCATGAGTTAATCCTTAAATAACATAAGCTAAACAAACATAATAGAAAAGGCACTCTTAGGGTCACATTTTTTAGTGTTTTTCTTGGCTTGCATTTTGAGGTGAGAGGTCATGCTCTTCATTTATTTTTTGTTTTTCCTCGCACGCTCCTCATCATAGTTGGTGTATTCTGAATCTTCCTGAGTGTGCCTGGACCATATTCTCATCATTCTTAGAATTCTGGGTTTGATTCCTCATCAGATTTTAATTCACAACCACTTTTCTTTCATCATTGTTTCAATTTCACAGTGACTGGTGTCAGTCTAGCGACCGTCGTTGGTTACCCTCTCACCGTCGTCGGTTATACCAAACCAGCGTCAGTTCTAGGTCCTTTTGTTAACCTACCCAAAAGGACATTTTATTCATCTTCTTCATTTTCAGAGTCCCTATCACTGCTATCATTCCCATTGGCCTTGTAAAACTCATCAGATTTGGCATACCTACCAGATTTGACCGTATACCTTATTTTTCACTCACTATCCATTTCCCATAGTGACTAGCCATGGTTAATCAGAATCGGCATCGGTTATCCATTCATTGTCATTTGTCAACTAACATTTAGTACCTAATCCACTTTTTACCACCTATTTCACCTGTCCTTGTTGTTTTTCTATGTCATTTATAGAGAAGCGGCCCAACCCGATCAGTATTGGTTCACATGGTGCTAACCCAAAGATAAGCAAGTACACTCGTATTCCATGCCAGTTGTCAACCACTCCCACCTAGTCCTTCACCACCTTCCATTTTATCACCCGCCATGGATCTTATCCAACCTATCACTATCGCTATTAGAGATGAGGAGTTCGCGTGAATCCTTGACCAAAACCTCGCCGCCTTGCAGTTTTATCTTTCCCACTCATCCACTCGAGATGCCTCGAGTCAATTGATATATGGCATGCCCATATCTATCCCCCCGACTCTCACTCCCACTCCTGCGTTAGCCCCGTTTGGCTCCACACTACCCGCATCTACTTACCCCCACTTGTTTCGTAGCTAGGCCTATACCTGTTATGATGCACATCTGCACATCTCTTTACATCCGTGACACCTACCACATCCACCATACCTTTGACAACCACCCAGAACACAACCTCATCCACCCCTAATGTCTCGCATATACCCGTAGCTACATTACCACCTCTAGTGTTGGTGACCCCTACCCCTTTTCAGAATGTGGTCCTTTCCATTCCACAATCGTTAGCCCCCATTGCCACTAGGGTTACCATGACCCTTCCACCTCCATATACATACTACTATCGTAGCCTCCCGTTTCATCTATTATTCACTTTAGGTACATACCCCCTATTTCACTACCTTCTTCTCAATCAACCTACATGGTAGCACCATATACTAGAGTGCCACCCCCATTATATGCCCAAAACCAACCCTCTCATACTACAAGAGGAACCCAATCATCGTAACCTACCAATGACTTAATCAAATTGATGTTGGACAAGATGCAGACATTGGAGGCATCGGTTTTTGACTCCCATGAGATTCTCACCTATGACGATATTTGAAATGAGCTCATCCACCCATCCATTCCTATTCATCCATATCCCATGCATTGGGAGATGCCTAAATTCAACCACTTCAATAACAAGGAAGACTCAAAAAAATATTTTTGGTCGTTCAAACACAGGTGCTACCTAATCTCTCATGATGATGCTTTGATCTTAATAACCTTTTCCATGTCTCTAACTGGACCTGCATTAGATTGGTATAGTGGGTTACCTAGACACTCTATATTCTCATTCAATCAGGTAGGCCAAGCATTCTTGGATCACTTCTCCATCAATACCATCAAGAAGGTTACCATGACTGACCTATACTCCATGCGTTAGTATGAGGATGAATCTATCGTAGATTTTGTTTTCGCTAGCGTAGCCTGATCAATCAACTCACCTTCCAACTACTGCAAACAGAACTCATTGAGCTCTTCACACGGGCTTGTGCTAGACATATCTCGCCAACCCTATAGGTCCAAACCTTCCAAACATTCGATGAAGAATTCACCATGGCATGAAAGTTAGAGATTCGTGCCATAAAAGAGAAGAAAATCCAATTACGTAATAAAAATTCGGCATTCAAGTTGAATGATACTTATTCTTCTTCCAAACCAAAAAATAATTATTCAAAATCTAAGGACACCACTAACGTAGTGGTACTCAAGGCTGACCCAACTCATCCATCAAATCATGTTACCCCTCATCTAATCTCTCACCCATCTAGACTTTTCAATTCAGACGAGAACAACGGAAATACACCCTAATCGAGGAGCATTACTCTTCTGTCTTAGAAAATCTTACCAAAGCTGGGGCCATCACCCTTCCACCCATAAAACCACACACTGGTTTTGATATTGCTCACCCCATGCCCGCATGGTATAAATAACATGACTTCTATAACTATCATCGAGTAAAGGGTCATAGTGATGGAAATTGCATCACTTTCAAAAACATTATCCAAGAAATGATTGAGAAAGGTGAGTTAACCGTGGATAATCCCAATGCACCTGCCAACCAAAACCTACACATCTTCAAGAAACCATTTCCCAATCATGCCCCTTCATCTGATCACACCGATGAGGCCTCAACTCATGATACCCATACCCGCGAGGTCCACGCTATTTTTAGTGACACACCTATTACTTCCCATATTCTATCCATAGAGGAGATTCTATCCCGCAATCCTCCTTCCACATCGAAACCAACCTCCCCTATTCCTTCACCCACAGAGGAACACCTTTCACCTCCTTCCTCACCTATGGAGGAGTCTTCCACTAACATCAAGACCATTTCACCTTTGGCTTCTCCACTTAGAGAACCGATACCCACAGTACTTCTTCGAGTCCACAGAGGATACGTTAGCTTTTCCTCTTGGTGAGCATTCTCCATCAGCCCACCCAAGATCTTTATAGACCTACTTTCGGCTCTCTTACCCACGGAACTTTTGGCTCTCTTACCCGGAAGCTAGCCGATTCCCCATCTCTAAGACACATTTCACGGGAATTTCCATTAGGTCCTCGTCAACTCCACCTACAGACGTGTCATTCTCACGTTTGGCCAATCACTTAGATTATGTGGATACGGCCTTACTATGGGGGCACCTTTTTCTTCCCGTCTTAACGCAGATGCAAATGTCACTTGCTGATACTTCCACTATCTATCCAAAAATATTTGACCAATCCAAACGAACACAACCACCTCTATCACAACTTCTTCCACGACACCCATCATAGCTCAACATACACCCTTACCCATAACCCAAACTACATCTAAATTCAAACCGCACATACATCATCTTCCTCGACTAAACCTATTACCACCTTAGGGGTCACCCCAACCACCAGCCTTACTCATCCACCTATCAAAATAGATTTAGCTACAACCTCCAAAGTAAACGCCATACCTACTCGACACTCAAACGAGAAGAACCAAACCTATAGATCTCGTGAGCATTCTGGCTGCGCCGATCACACTGCACCTATCTCGTCCGTCTTAGGACCTTAACCCCTAACACGGTTAAGAAACCTCTACCCATCATTAAACCAAAAATACAACAGCCCATCCCTTCCTCGCAAACCTCTAACCTACCCAGGTGCCCAACATGACTTACACCCACACTGTAGCATCTTTACCACCCATACCTCCAATACTCTCAGTAACTTCTTCACTACCCACTACACTTCAGTCTCTGTCCCTCACACCCCCTGCACAACCCGCATCATCTACCTTCACAACACCTCCATTATCCCCCTAGGTAACTCATCCTCTTCCCCCATCTACTTTTCCTTCTAGACCTCGTACACCCATATCACCTTTACCCAAGACGGTGTAACCCAAAGCCAAAAATATGCTACCTCCCAATAAGGTAGTCAAAACAACCACGCACCCTCCTACCCGTTCATCTACCATACCCCTAACCAAACAAACATGACCGACACCCAAGACCACGCCAACACCCAAAACCATAGCTCGACCTATTCCCCCTCCTGTGAGGATTGTTCATCAACAATCAGTCGTACCTACACCCAAACCCACTTTCACCTCTCATTGTGACCCATTAGCGGGGTCATATGCAAAATTTTTAACCAACCTGACCCTTGAGACTTTGTCATTACATTACCGCTAACTTAGACCTTACGAACCCCCTCAAACCCAAGCCAAAAGGGTTTGATGACACTAAAATTTGTGCCTACCATCATGTGTCAAGACACAATGTCAAGAACTACAAGGCCTTAAAAACCGTCCTTATTTAGTTATGTCCTCTAGAAGCCAACTTTGACAACGACGGACTTCTCGATGAGGACCCTACCTCACCAACACCCATTCCCACACTGTCCACTCAACAACCAAAACCTCCACCCCCACAACTCCTAGAACCACCTCCAAGATTTGAAATTAACATGGTTCACATCAAAGAACTTGCCATGCCACCACCCAAATGTCGTTGCGCCCAGCTCACCTCAGGGTTTTTCTCCTTCGGTAGGTTTTTTTTCCGTCATGTCGTTATACCACTCACCCTACACCTTCTCCATTTGCCAACTCCCCTCAGATCAACATGATCCACATTACTACCCGTGCTCAGAAGGATAAAGGTAAAGAAAAGGCAACTGACCCACCAACCAATCCTATACCCAACATACCATCTACACCCATACCTAAAATCACTATTCACAGCCCCACATACCCTATTTCTAATGGAGTCACACATCGCACCATGCTCAAACAATTACACTAGTCTCCCCTCAAAATGTCCTTATATGACCTCATCCAAACCTTGGAATCCCATTTTCAAGCTCTCATGGAGGTTCTTCAATCTATGGAGGTTTTCCCAATGACCCTACACCGTAGCCTCCATTATCACACCCCATCATGTATCCTCTCGCACCAAATTACCACCTTCATCTTCACCTCACCCTATTCACCAAGTAACCTCCCTTAGCTTCTCGGAGGAAGAGATCCGCCACACCACCAAAATGATGACCCAGACCTAACCCTCTTCATCTCTTTCCACATCGATGACATATAGGTACGACATGTGATGATTAATGGGGCGCTAGCATTAATATCATTTCATCCCACACATTCGCTCAAATGCGCGTCCCCGACATTTACATTCATAAACATCCTATCATGTTGTGTTCATTCAATGACACTATCACCTCCACATTAGGCACTGTCATCCTCCACGTTCACGTGGGCCCCTGCACTATTCTAGAATTATTCTACTTCTTGGAGGGGAATTCCAATATAACATTTTTCTTGGAAGACCTTAGATTCATGTCATGGGTTGTGTTCCTTCCACTTTGCATCATTGTCTAAAGTTTGAGCACGAAGGGAAAACCTACTCTACCCCAGCTGATCCATCACCTTTCAAAACATGCAACATGCTTTACCGACCCAATGATGTGCTCATACCCATTAACGTTTCTACCTCTGCGACCACCATCACTTCACCTACACCTCTTCTTACCAGTATAGTCGCTACCTCAACCACACATGCCTCTTCCGCTCCTACTGATGCCAAAATCTCACATGCCAGACCCATCAGCTTCCCAATCCATTAACACCACCTCTGCATTGACCTTTGACACATCATCTATTTCAGCTACCCACATACTAACCACTGATCCCTTAGAAGGCATTTTCAACACCTCACTCTGAGGGAGTACCGCCTATATAGCATCAACACATTCCTTACCCCACAAGAGTATGGAATTCTTCATCAACATCCTTGTTATGATCACCGTATAGGAGAATGCCTCCTTTATGGTCCTCCTCACCTTCATACCAGTCTCACCTATGGGGGACTTGATACTACCACTTACACACCCGAACCACCATCACAAACCCACCCATTTTCCGTTGACTTCTAGTCTCTCACCAATCGTCATTTTTCCCACACCTTCTGCACTGATGTGCATGGAAGGGTTTCAGTTTTGGATTTTATGAGCAAGGCCACCATACCATTATTCCATGTACCACCCACAAACATAACAACTATAGTGGTATCGGCTTTCCTGAACCACCTACCAAATAGGCCCGCATTGAACTCATCAAGGACATCAGCTCTTCTCCACCTTCTTCACCCACTCGCCTTCATCACCACCTTCTCCAACGGAGTCGATGGATCTTGAATCTATCCCTCCTATTTTTTTTTGTGAACACCGTTTCCTTGGGGCCTTTGACTTATCAACTCCAGGGTGAGGCCCCTTCCTCTCTTACCTTCCTGTATCCTGAAATGATTGATGATGATACACCTTCACTTAATGTCGTTCAATGTCAGGATGATGAATCTATACTCACCTACCTTGGTACAGAAGACTCATATATTCATCGGTCATTACCTTCTGAGATGTAAACCATGTTGAATGAATCGAATATCGAAATCAACATTCATAGTTAGGACGACCCGCACATCCTAAAGATCGGTCAATCTTTAGATGTTGTTGAACAGGAAGTCATCACTTCTTTTCTCAAATATCATAACCATGCTTTCACTTGGTCTTATATAGGCATGCCCGGTATTGACCCCACCATAGTGGTCCACAATATCGTAACCGTTCCTGATGCCAAACCCATCAAACAAAAATTGAGTAAAATGCAGCCTCGCATTGCCCTTCTCATCAAAGAATAACTTCAGCGCCTTCTTTCTATTTCCTTCATATTACCCATTGATTATCCTCGTTGGATTTATAACATTTTCCTTGTCATTAAAGCGATAGGGGGACTCTGCATTTGCATAGACTTCCATGACCTCAACCTAGCCTTCCGAAAGAAGAATTTCCATTACTTGGTATTGATCAATTGGTTGACCTTACCCTGGTCAGGAGATGCTTATCATTCATGGATGGCTTCTCAAGTTATAAAAAAATCTTGCTTGCCCCGAGAAGATCAACACAATACCTTATTCATCACCCCTTAGGGGACCTTCTGCTATTGATTCATGCCTTTTGGCCTTAAAAATGTTGGCGCCACATATCAGCGGGCCATGACTTACATCTTCTATGACATCATGCATCGCATATTGGAAGATTACGTGGATGATCTCTTGGCCAAATCTAAACACCGCTCGAACACCTTGCCATCTTCAAAACCATTTTTGACTACCTCATTAAATATTAAATCGCCTTCCTAAGAAGTACATCTTCACAGTCCTCTTAGGAAAACTCTTGGGCTATATCATTTCCCTGCATGGTATAGAAGTTGATCTTGCTAAATTCAAGGCCATTCTAGAAATTCCTCCACCCACTAACCTTAGACAACTCTTTAGACTACAAGGTACGTTGCAGTCTATTCACCATTTCATTTCACAATTATCTGATCGGTGTCAACCATTTCATCATCTGCTCAAGAAGGATGTCTCCTTTAAATGGGATGATGACTGTCCACAAAGCTTTTGAGGCCCTAAAATAATACCTCCTCCAACCACCTGTACTCATTCCACCTATGGATGATTAACCTTTCTACCTATATACATCTCAGCTACCGATCACTCCTTGGGAGCCATGCTCGCTCATCGCGATGAACAACATAGGGAGTAGGTGGTTTATTACATAAGCCATACTCTTTTGGATTACGAAACCTGATACACCCATCCCAAAAAAATTGCTTAGCCTTATTTTTCGTTGC
This sequence comes from Taxus wallichiana var. yunnanensis, assembly GCA_018340775.1. Classification (NCBI taxonomy): domain Eukaryota; kingdom Viridiplantae; phylum Streptophyta; class Pinopsida; order Cupressales; family Taxaceae; genus Taxus; species Taxus wallichiana. The sequence goes on along the minus strand of CM031233.1, from coordinate 88,841,495 downwards.
CACCAAACTCCGTCATTACCTACTCAACCAAAAACCTATGTTGTGACCAACACCGACCCCTTACACTTCATGTATGCCAAACCTTATCAAAATCAACGTGTCGCACGTTGGCTTATGCTTTTAGTTGACCTTGACCTCAAATTCATTCATCAAAAGTCCATCAAGGGCCAAGCAATCACTGACCAATTGGCTGATGCACCTATTTCTGGGGATCAACCCTCTAATTTTGAATTTCCAGATGAGTCAATTGCTACCCTTTCCTTGGACGAACCCCCTTACCAAATGACACTCTTCTTTGATGGTTCCAAGTGTCAGTGTGGGGGTGGGGCTGGTATTATCCTCATTTCGCTTGATGGTGAGCCCATGCCTTTGTCTTTCAAACTTGATTTTGAATGCACAAACAATATCACCGAATACGAAGCACTCGTATTAGGTCTCCAAGCTACATATGCCCTAGATGTCAAATCAATCAACATCTTTGGTGATTCTCAATTGGTTGTAAACCAAGTCAATGGTATATACCAATGTTCGTAACGAGATGCTTCAAAAGTATAAACATCATGTAGACATACTTTTGACCACCTTTGACCGTTACATCCTTTAAACCGTCCCATGTTCAACCAACAAATTTGCAGATACCATGGCTTACTTGGCTTCCCAAATACCGCTCACTGCCGATTCTAAAATATTTGTCACCATAAAATGACTCCAATCACCTTCTTATTTACCACATGAAGTTTAATCTATCGAACCGCAACCTCGAACTTGAGTGACCTTTGGTACAAACAATACTCTGATTATCTTTCTCTCTCCATCTTACCTCCTGATCTCACCCGTAAAAGATAACGCGTCTTCCTTAAAAAGGTTTCTCGTTACATCATCTTGGGGGGCCTCCTATATAAGCACGACTTTGATGGTATTCTCTTACAATGCCTCATGAGTTCTGAAATTCCTTATACCATTATGGAAGTTCATGATGGCATATGTGGAGTTCACTTCAGTGGCCTTGTTGTTACTAAATGTATTCTTTGCCTAGGCTATTCTCGATCGAACCTTAACCATGATTGTTGTGACTATATCAAGTGTTGTGTCAAATGCCAACAACATGATAACCTTCATCACACACCCAATCATGCCTTATAGGTCACTTGTGACCTTTGGCCATTCTCTCAATGGGGTTTGGATCTTGTTAGAGAAATCAATCCCCATTCTTCCCAGCGCCATCAATGGATCATCACTACTACCGAATACTATACAAAATGGGTGGAAGCCATACCACTCATCTCCACAAAAGATGATAAAATATGTGAGTTCATCAATCATCACATCATTTTTCACTTTGGTGTTCCTCATCACCTCATCACTGACAATGGAAAACAATTCAAAAACAAAACATTGCAAAAAATTTGTGACGCCTTTGGCATTCAACTCAATTTCTCATCACCTTATTACCCACAAACTAATGGTCAAGTTGAATCCATTAAAAAAACTCTAAACAAAATTCTTATGAAAGTGGTTAACAATCTTTGGGAAGGATTGGCATATGCACATTCCTTTTTCCCTGTGGGCATACCATACTAGTATTCGCACTTTCATTGCCACCACACCATTTTCTTTGGTCTATGCTACCAAGGTGGTTCTACCTCTTGAAGTCTAGATTCCCTCACTCTATATTTCTCTCCATGACATGCTCAATGATGATGAATTTTGTCAAGACCATTTAGCACAACTAGAGTTATTACACGAACGTCGTGTTAACACTCTGGATCACCTTCAAGTTTACCAAAAACATATCAAATGTTCCTGTGACAAGCGTGTCCATGAACGAACCTTCTAAGTTGGTGACCTCGTCTTGAAAGAAAATCAACATGTAACCAAAGCAGAAAAACATAAACGGGGAAAATTTTCTCCTAATTGGCTTGGAACATACATCATGATTCATACTTATGGATCAGGTGCTTATCATTTATCTTCACTTGATGGAAAACCCGAACCTGAGCCCATTAACGCCTTGCATTTTCAACAATTCTATTATTGAATTTTAGTCCTAAATCACTTTTTGTCTCTTTCCATGCTCATCCCTTGAGCACTATCCACTTCATACACCTCACCAATGATTAAACAAGAATCATGTGAGTACCCGTCATTTGTTATCTTCTCTTGAAAATGTGTACCACGGCCATTGCACATAGCATGATTCTCATGGATCCTTTTTGTCTACCTTTAGATGAGATCCCATGGTTGTTTCACCCTACCTTTTGAACAAGAGTCCTCTTCTTCACCTTAGTCTTGTCCATGACTTCAAATCCTTCACATGGGACCCAACTCCTTGAGTCAAACTTCTAATCAAAAGATGACTCCCTCAAAAGGACATCTTCCTCTCAAAGCAATCACTGCTTTATAAATAGATTTGCTCTCTCGAAGGAAAGCTATGTAAAGCCCTTAAAAAAAAAAGCGAGATAATTTGAAGCTTCCGCATCGATTAGCTTCACGAAGACCTCAAGGAGTTAAATTCCTCATCCCATATAGACTTCTCGCATCGATCAGTCTATCTTAGATATAAGTCAAAATAGAAAAATTTTAGTCATGGAATTGCCCATTGTGACTTGGATCTCTTTCCTGAAGAGCATGATACCTCATATCATATAAACTTAACCACCTTCCATCCTTTTCACCATTCCTACTCCCATTTCCTATTGCCTCAAGGGACCTCTCGGAAACCAAGACATTTGGTGATCATTTGACTACTTTTCACCATAGAACAATCAATCATGCAGTGTCTTTAGGGTCTTACGTTCATCACCTCCTCCAAGGTATGAGCTACTTGGTATGATCCTAGCCACTCAGGTGGATTTATTTCCCCCTATTATCTTTTAACTGTCTTTATTATGTTTTGATTACCTTATACAGGACTTGGTCCTCGACGCTTACCTTTGGGGTAATCTCCTTATTCTTTCACCACAATCAACCTCACCTACATCACTTTACCTATAACCCACCCACACCTAACAGACCTAAACCCACACCATGCCTGAAACCTACTAACTCATTTTCATACCTCCTTATATTCTTCCCTAGCTTATGGGAGAACTACATTGGCTTGAGGTCCCTTTTTGCTGGGACTATATAGGCAACACTCCAAGGTCATAGGGCCCTTGGAGGTTAGCTCAGCCACTCTCTACCCTAACAAATCCATCTTTCATCTTCCACAAATGCATTCTATCCCACCTAGTTTCTTCTTTATATCAACAATTGAAAATTAAACCACATACATAACATGTTGCTTTACAATTTTATCATCATCACAACATACATTTATTACGCCTACCATTTCTCTATCATCATTATGCATAGATTATACCACATCTCACATATGACCCATATTATCATTCATTGCACAAAATAATAAATCACAACTTCACCTACTTTGAACACAACCATGCCTAAAACCTGACACAACCATACCTAAACTAGACCTGACTTGATCCATGCCTAAGCAAATCGGACTCCACCATGCCTAAACAAATCGAGACTCCACCATGCCTAAAGAAATCAGAATCCACCATGCCTAAACAAACGACTCGATCCATGCATAAAAACTGACTCGATCCATGCCTAAGACCTGACTTGATCCATGCCTAAGACCTGACTCGATCCATGCCTAAGACCTGACTCAATCCATGCCTAAACTAGACTTGAATCGATCCATGCCTAAACCAACCTAACTCCATCATGCCTAACTCACCTAATTTCCGTCCATATCAAAACAACAAATCAAAAATCTCATCAACGCACCAATAAATTGAAAGTCTCATCAAAACATCGACAAATCAAGAATCTCATGTATCTCATCATATAAATAAATGTGTATCTTAATATGGATATCCCATCATGTCCATCATCTCAAAATCTTGGCACGTAGGTTGATACTCAATACAAAATGTCATTGACACACAAAGCCGGTATCATATCCAATAAAATAATGAACCAATACAAAATCTCTTGGCATGAGCAGTATATGCTCACAATATACAAAACCTCTCGTGCATCCTTGCTATCTTTGGCACACAGGCCGGTATGTGATAAAGAATACAACTATCTCTTGGCACGCAGGCTGGTATATATCACAAAAATGACTATCATACATTAAATATCAAAATCCCCATATTAGGCATCTCGGCGGATATCCTCCATCTCTGTATCGCTTGTACCCTCTACCTCCTTGATCCGTAATGCGGTGACTGCTTGCTAGCATCTCCTCACCCATCATAGGTGGTGGCTGAGTCCTTGTTGGTGCCTCACCTAGAGCTGGTCTTCATGCATTGGTAGCCTCTCCCGATATGGCCTCAAGCTCAAAGGCCCCCTATTCTCTCCACACTGTGAGTGTTGGATCTAGTCCTCTCACTCGATGCCTGTTGTGCCTGGTACTCTCCATAGGATAGAAAGTCTATCCCGGCCACCATCAATTGGTCCTAGTAGTATTTGGCCTCACCTAGGGCATCCCATAACCTAGATATAGGCATGGTTTGTGGTGGTCCCATAGGTCTCGGCCCCTGTACCTGTCCTGCAGGACCCTGTCCCGCTCTTGCCTATGAACTGTGACTCGATCCCGGTGCCTATGGTGGTGCCCCCTGCCCCTGTGCCTGTATCTGGGCCTATAAGGTCCCAATCTGTGCCTAGGATGTGGCCAACTGGCCCTACAAACCTACCACTGTGCCTGTAAGGCCATTACTTGACCATCATCCCCCTCTCCATCTGCGTCCCCTCACTACCACCCATATGGGCCTGCGGAATGGCCAATCATACATGTATCTCGGGTACCTCTACCTTTGCGCTCTCACCAGGTGTGTGTCTGCACTATACCCAACTGGGTAATCAGAGTAGCCACCTACCCCTGTAGGGCATCTCTCTACACCGTGATGGTGGCTAGATCCGGCTACCCCGATCTGGGTGGTATGGCTTGTAAATGAGCTGCCCACCACTGTCTGTACCTATCTGTGACCCCGACATCATCTATCCACTGGTCCACTTCCTGCTCCTCCTACCCTAGGGGCACTGTCAATGTGGTAAAGGTAAAGGCCTCTCCATGCCATCTCTCCGATACTGTGGGAAGGGTGGAGGTACATCTTGTAATAGCCTGAACTACCACTGGAATCTGTCCACTGGGATCATCTCGTGCTCCCAGCATGGTGACCCTGTATCCATCTCAAAAGCTAGAGTTTAGCTAGCTCCTCATGCATATGCCTATATGAGGGGAATCCCACACATGACCTCCATATAATGTCCACTTTGGACAACCCCTCCAATAACCGCTAGAAATAGGCCACATCATGTGTGGGCCTATCTGATCTCCACTCTCCAATAGCTGACACCCATCGCTTGTACCCCACCTGAAAAAATATTGGTGGGAATGCATCTGCTTGGGGCATCCCTACTAGCCGCACACAAGCTATGTGCTCATAAGCCCAATAGTGTAGTAAGAAGGTACAACATAGGCTAAACCTACGTAGCCGCCCATAGGCCCATAACTCTCTGTACAACTACACCAAGTATGTAAGTCTCTAGGTAAATCAAGTCTCATCTATCATCATGTCATGGAGTACCCCCATCAAGGATCAGGGAAAATGTCCACCCTTTGTATCTGGCGGTGTAGAACAACACATTGCCTCCATCAAAAGAACCACTAGCCTCGTCTCCTTGGACGGGCTAGGTACATCTCTCCATAGCGAATGCTGGCACTATGGAATGTTAACTCGACCATCCCCTCACTAAACACCATCAACATCAACTCCTCCGAGGCCTCGGAGGAGATAGAGTAGACTTGTGTACCCAATATGGGTAGCCGTAGAATCCTGAACATGTCCTCCAGGGTGACAATGATCTCACCCATCAGTAGGTGGAACGTGTTGGTCATGGAATCCCATCTATCGATGAGCATGACCATCAAACTAGGCTGCTGGACTACATGCCGATAGTGTCAAACTCCACTCAGGCCCACCACCTCCACATGTTGCAGCTCCTTAGGGATCAGCACATGTGCCGTGCATAATTACAAGCGAGGGGTGGAACCCTATCCCAAATGCATAGCTAATCTCTCCCTGCATCCAATACAAACAATACATTAATCTACATTTATCACACCCATACTTTCCCCTATCATTTCCCAACTTATTTTACCCCTACCCATCTTAATCACCCAACCTATGGCACCTTTGGCCCCTTATCCCCCAAAACCCGACCGGTGCTAGTTCCCTTTCACCGACCCCAGTCACCCCTTAACTGGCATCGAGTCACTTGTTTAGTGACCAATACCGGTTCAACCCTACCGATGCGCCAGCCATACTTGACGATGCTGGTCAGTCACTTTGTGAAAAAACCCACGACCCCCAAACCCCCCTTTTCTCAAAACCTACCCACCTTGACCCTTTTACCCCCTAATAAACACCTACACCTCCCTTCCACCTCATCCCCTCCCTTCCTCTCCCATTTCTTTCTCTCCCCATTCCTATTTTACCCACTTTCCCTCTCATTTCCAAATTTAATTTTTTTCCCCACCCAAAACAACAACTACAACAACACTCTACCAATCATCTAATCTATCTAACCAAATACAACTAAAGTTGGACACTTACCTCATCATGCTACCATCATCTTGGTGGCATGTCTAGCCGCTACACCGGTGGCCCGCCCGATCCCTCTCCGGCCTTTACCATCACTAAATCTCCCCCCGCATCTCCAACCAATCGAATCACACGCACCGATCCTGTGGACCCGCCTCTCACCAACCAATCACCCACCATTCACACCACCAACTCAATGCTCCATTTTATCCAGACACTCTTCTCTCTTTTGTTGTTTTCTCAATTCACTAAATTACAAATGAATAAGAAAACTGACCTAACCAATGCAAAGTTCACCTTCACCGGCATTAGTCTCGTGCCCTACCTTACCATGGATCTGTTTTTACCTATACCTGCGTCGGTTACCCTTGACCATACCCTTGGCATCGGTTACCCTATCTTGTACAAAACCCAACATTTTACCCTATTACCCCGCCTATCCATTTACCCTTTACCCTTTACCCGATCATTTACCCTTTACCCTTTACCCTAACCATTTACCTTACCTACCCTTTACCCCGAATATTTACCTCACCCTCGACCACATCATTTACTACCTACCTTTGTCCTCCTTTGGGGACTCCTTATTTTACCCCTCCCTCGGCCTTACCCGTGCCGTGACCTATATTTTTTCCTGGACCATCGCTAGTGACCTTTGACCTCATGTGTTCACTATACCTTGTGCAAGATCTTTATTACTCGTGTTGTTGACCTAATGACCTTTCCTAGCCTATTGCCATGACCATTTATCCTGACCCTCCCTTTGGTGTATCGGAACATACCTAAACATTCCTGCACCTAACCTACGTTGTGTTTCCTGACCATATCCTATACCTTGGATATAGGAATCACTTCAACCTTGTTTGGATGAACCTATCGACCTTAGACGATGTAGAGTTTTCTGCTCTTCAAACCGAGCGATAGCGTCTTTGCGGTTTATACATGTGTGTGCATTTTAATGCTACTACCTTTGACCCTAACCCATTACCTAGATTTCCCGCATATACCTTTAACCCTTTTTCCCCCGGTCCCCACCTTCCCCTTTTTCACATTTACCTTTTATCAAACCACTCACCGATTTAGCCTTTGGTCTCGTTAGTTCTTGCTTTGAGGGGTCACCTTTACCCACACTGGGCAACTACATCTTATTTTTGTTTGCGTCACTTACCAATACAAGCTATGCAACAAAAAGGGGCAAAATGTAGAATCTAAAATTAGGTCACACTCCCCTTTGGTCCCATGACAAATAAACACCCTTCATCACATTAACCTAGCCATGCCCCCTTCACTCCACTAATATTAATTTAATTAATCTAATTAAATTAATTCATTATCCTCACCATATTTATTATTTAAATATCTTAATTTAGATAATATCCACACATACACCTCACCAAGACACCTTATCAAACCAACTCACTCTAAGAACTATTCTTAATAAGTTGCCATAACTAACTAAGTCTTACCCAAACCCTAAAAATCAATGCCTACATTCTCTCTAACCACATTCTTGCATGCTTACAAGAAGCTTCCAGTGTAATCCATGGGTTAGACACGATATCCCAAAAAATCAAGAGGATCTCCCTAGTTTAGTAAACCTAGGAAATCCCACCTTGAGTGACGCCTTGAGTTACCCCTAACCATCGCCGGTTAAGCCGAACTGCCGTCAGTCACCTTTTAATCCCCAAAACAACCTTATTTTGGAGGTTGGCAAACATTGGCACATTCTTGAGAGACATCACATCTTCCAAGAACAAGTTTTAGCGAGAACACAGATGCAAGGAAGGAGATCAAGCATTTTCTCTCCTGCATAACCATCTAGCACTCACCCCAGCAAGGATTTGATCCAACCAAGCAAAAAGGAATACACATGTAGCCCATGTAGAATATTTCCTATGATTGGTATTATCTATTGTCTTCAATCTCTTATCAGCATCTTCATCCCTCACTCACAAGCGTCTAGGACCATAATCCAAGTAAGTGGAACGTTGTAGTCCTCTGGTTCATTTCATTTCGTCATTATATTATCACTCTTTTGTTCTCTTGGCCACCCACAGACCTCCGTTAATACTCACCCCTCCATATACCCATTAAAACCTCATCAAATCCCACCCAAACCACCTAATACTTCATTCTGACCAACCAAAGTCCTTTGTGCAATCACAAAGGAGGCCTAAAACTCATTCTGTAGCATTCCCAGTTTTCCACAATAACGGCACCGGTTACACCCAACCGTTGTCGGTCACCCTTAACCGGCATTGGTCTCTGTATGTGCTCATAAAACCCAAAACAAGGACCTACCCACCTAATTCTACATCACCCTTGTTCACCTGTGATCTGCCTGAGACTTCGTCCGACTTGCAGGGATCAGAACCAGATTACTTGACCTTCGGATCTTATTTTAACTTAGCCTGTTAGATTAGATCTTTCTTATTGTATTTTGGATGAGATACCCAAATCATTTCAACTACAATAGGATTTACTTTATTACCCGCATTAAATTGTTTTAAACAGTGGGTGATGACAAATAAATCAGGAAGTATCACACTTCCCGGATCTAGCACACACTAGGCAGTTCACTGCACATATTGTTTAACTCTTTCTGGTGGTCTTGCTTTCCATTACAGGTAGTTCCTCCTAGCCAAAAGGAATCTCTCACAATCAGTTGTGGATTCAGAAGTCATACACATGCAACAACCCATCAACCAACATTTCAACAGGTATTCCTCCTATGCCCATTACCCTATCTATTTCATCAATATTTCAAAGAAACATCTAAGAATCAGGTGAAACATCTAGCTTCTTTATACTAGGATATATAAATCCAAATATGCTAACTACAACAAGATACTTCACATTCCATTGCATCTCTTGATTCCTTACTTCTCCTTCACACCCATTTTATACCTTCCATATCCTCTTATTCACTACCTCCCAACTTCATTTCACCCAAGATTCCTACCTTCAATGTCCATGGTGACCCTTAGGAGTATCTTCATTCTTTCCATATAACATGTCTTGACTATGCGGATGATTCTATATTACTAGCTAAACCATTTCCTAGAAGTTTGCATTATTACGTTATACATTGGTTCTATGATCTACCTATTCACTCAGTAACCTCTTTTACATGCATAGCCAATTATTTCCTTGCACATTTTTCTATCCATATCGAACTACAATATCCTATGCATATTTAGCCTAAATTAAGAAAGGATCCAACGAATGTCTAGTGACTATGTTTTACACTATAAGAACAACTTGACTAAGATGACTAATGTATAAGTTGACTCTAAATTAAAAGATCTCTTTATTTAAAGTCTCTTACCTCCCCCTCAAGAGAGTTTCATCTTTGAGACCTCTCCCTCCTTTGATAAATTTTTTCATATACTCAAAATGTGGGAAGGAAAACTTTTATCTATGGGAAAATTGATATATTATGATACTTCTTCATCCTCATCTTCTAACATGTTTCAAGAAAAATATACTTTCAAACCATCTCTTAAGCACACTGAAGCTAAGGTCATTGTTAACATTGTTTCTACACCTAACAAGCTTCAATTGCAACCCATGCAGTGTAATTTTACCAAAATTTCTTACGCACTAAGGCTTTTCTTACCACAACTTATCAAAAGCAATATTATTACTCTTCCTCCATAGCTCAATATCGATATTTCTCACCCCGTGGCCACAACTATAATTAAAATGCATGTTGTGAATACTAATAATGTATTGGGCACCATACCAAAATTAAAATGCATGTTGTGAATACTAATAATGTATTGGGCACCACACCGATCACTACTTTAAGCTTAAACAATAATTCAAAATCTTATTGATAACAATGCAATCAATCTCCCTGGTCCATCTACTACCAAACCGATCAATGTTATACACATCATAGGTTCTATCATTTCAATACTTACTACTTTTTACCACTTTTTTTTTTTTTTAATCTATACACACTTTGACATAATATTTATCTTTCTAACATGCTAATGAGTGCTTCATGTGTATCATATTCCTTGCAGGATCAATACAACCCCGATTATTTGTCACTCTTTGTTTTCTAATGTTTAATATTGTTTACGGGTTATGCCCTATGTCTTGTTTGTTCATTGTTTTCTTATGGTTTCTTTGGCCATGATTGTCTTTTGACATTGTGAGATGTCCCATGTATGAAACCTACTTTTCGTGGTCCATCTTGTCTTCCTACTTGCTTGTTACATTGTCTTATATTACATGCTAGCTCATTTTTACTAACTCTTGTTACTAGCCTACTTTGTTTACATGTGCCTTGGTTTCTACCATGCACATCCCCTACCCTGTAGGTATCCACTTTAAATATGCATATCAGTATCAGGTCCTCTCCTTTGGACCCTATTCTCTTACAATTTTTACATGCACGCCAAACAAGGGGGAATCTATTGGGTGAACAAAACACCACTACAATAGTTTAGAGCTACATTACAACATAACAAAGTGTAGAATCAACACATGCATAGAGTTAAAGATTGACCAGAAACATACTTGAGTTCAAAACATAGAGAAGACACTAGCACCTAGACACTGGACGGTATCATTAGGCGCTTGTTTCCTCCCTAGGTGATAATGTCCTAGGAAAAAAAAGTCATTTTATCACTCTGTCACATTCAAAACAGCTTTTAGATCAAGGTACTCTAGTAGAAAGCACTTGCATTCGCCACATAATTTAGTCTATCGGTTACATTTTAGTTATAATCGTAACAAATTGAAACAATCAGAATAAATCAGAACAATCGAAACAAATCAGGGACGTACCATCTATAGCGGTGCTTATTCGAGAAGTGTCATGGAAGAAGAGAAAAACTAGGAATCTTTCCCCAACACTCTTCTCTTAACATAAGATCACCAAAAAAACTCGCCCTTGGCATGAGATCACCCAAAATACTCTCTCTTGGAATGAGATCACCCAAAACCTCACCATCGACATTCATATACAACTCTAAGAAAACATGATAAAATTTATATTCTTTACACTCTTACACATTAGGTGCACACTTTCCTTTTACATACTTTCACACTTTTACTTACTTATATACATGTTACTTTAATTTTTCATATATGAAACTTTGACTACTTTCTCGCTCTTCTTTTAAGGTTTGTCCTTAATATGCAATAAGAAGCAGCTCACATCAGCAAATACAACACACTATTATGCATACACTTCACCCCTAGGGTCTACTTCCCTTTCCTAGTCTCCATGCTTCATAGTTCATGCTTCACTTGTCAACTCAAAGCACGGTATCTACTACACTCTTCTCTACAGGATCATAAGGTATGCATATTTTATCTACTTTATGCTATCGAGTATTCACTCAATAACATAAAATGGGGGAAAATGTAGACACAAACTCTATGCACTTGGGTAAATTTCTAGGTCATGGAGCATACTAATATACATATGATTCCTAAGAAAGAAAACTTGTATTTGAAAATGTCTTTCCGGCCTTTTGCTTTTTTTTTATACTTTTATTGACCTTACATGCCCTACATTCATGTCGGTATTTGACCGAGCTATCTTTCATGACCTTGTACACTAGCACCTAGTTAGGGAACTAACACCTAGGCGCTCTCTTCCCTCTTAGGCACTCCGACCCTTTCTCCCCTCATCTCACTCATTTGGGTATCTTTAACTTATTGAGCATCTTTTATACATTTGGGTCGGCCTTTAAGTTGGAAATTATGAAAATGAAACAAGGGAATCATATATATACATAATTATGGCTTAGAAATAAGGGAACAAGAACTAACATTATCTACTATCACCTAAGCTTACATAAAAGGGACAAAGAGCATTGCAAATCATTCATCTAGTACATCCATACAAGGGACAAGGGATACATCACTTTGCGTACATAGTATAAGAGGAAATTTCATTATATTCCATCTCACACATTCTACACATTTGTTATATTCTAGATCTAGCCTGCTATCATTGTGTAACTTACACAAGGGAATCCTAGGGCATCATTACACACATATTGACATAGAATTATATGGTGCCCGAAATGTAGTGTAGCGCTCAAGTACTAAGATCACTCTTTGGGTGACCCCAGAGGTCATTCCAACTCCACTTTCTACATATTTTTAATTAGATTTGATGTGATTTGTGGACATGTGCAGATAGACAACTTTTTTATGGGTTACAAGTAAATTTAGCAATCAAGGATTGAAGTTAAAGCAAAAACCAAAGAATAATAAAAATATCCTCCTTGCAGAAGACATCAGATTCTCGAGCACTGTCGGACACTAGCACCTAAATCCAATCACTAGTACCTAGGCACTTTTTCCTCCCATGGGTGCTCTGTCTTACATCGATTTGAGTTCCTAAACCTCCATTTTATAGTGACGACACTATCCTCATCTGCTTTAACTATTCACCTACCCAGATCCTTTCTAGTCCGATCAGAAATCAACTAAGTCACTTTATCTCCTCCTCTTACATAGGGTTTCATATTTGTATATTCTTTTTTACTCACGTCTTTCTTTGTGAATTAGCATTTGTATATCATACACTATAGTAGTTACTCTGTAATTATATTTAATTCAAATTATATTAAATCACAATGATGGGGACTCAAATCCTTGGTTCCTAGGTTAAATAAGGGATACTTTCACTAGATAAACCATGACTAGAAAACATATCTTGGTTACATGTATTTCTCCCTAAAAATAAATGTTAAACATGAAAAAATAATAGTTCTTCCTCAACTAAGCTAGAGGCATGTTTATTTATTCTTCAAGTCCCCCAATTATCTATAGAGAAAAGAAATATAAATTTAAGTACTTTCTTACACGAATGAAAGAGTATTTTAGAGTCAAAGAAGTCATTCCAAAATGTGCTAAAGAGGCATACCTAACTTAGGGTATTAAGGGATCAATTTTTTTATTAATATTAATATTTTAAATTTAGTTTTAGATATAAATGAATTTTTAATTTTTGATATAACTAATTCTAATTACATTTTCCCTTATATATGTGGGATTTAAAACTTCCTCCAAAGTAAAAATGAGAGGAGTATCTTGGACCAATTATAGTGTGACAAAGATATAATTCCTTTTTCCATGCTTATATGAAACTTACATGGTCATTGTTAAAGTAAACAATTTTGTGAAATATTACATTGGAATTCTATCCTAAATTATGTGAAAAGAAAACTTGAGTCTCTATAACAAAACTAAATCTCTACTAACTTTAAATTACTTGTTCTAACTAAGATAAAATAATATAGGTGAAGTTCTCAATAAGGAAATAAAAATGATATGGAAAATATCAAGGCGTAAATATTTTGGTTTAATATCACACTCACACACACGCACACATGTACGCATGCACACACACACGCGCGTGCACACACACATATAGGTGATTTATTATGTTGTATTGTTAGTGGTTCAGAGGCTAATAACACCATCATGTAGATAACCTTTTAATTGAGAAATAAGTGGTAAGTGGTTGATCGTATAATCATTAATACTTTATGTTTGGGCTCGATATTAGTCAAACAATTGTATAATTGTTTCTATTATAGTTGAAAGAAATATCCTAGCATGTCAAAGGTCATTTGCTCCACTAGTGAAGTTTTTAGCTCACACAGAGCCCACCAAGGATCAATTATTGTTGAGTGCAAAGGACCTTGATGCCCCAATGTATAGAGAGTTAAGAAATTGAGTCCTATTGATTCTTTTCATTTTCATTGGTGTTATCATTGATGTCAAGTGGCATTGACGGTAAAAAGAGTGAATGATTAATGAGGATTTGCAAGAAGCATGAAGGTGCAGTGGTAGAGTGGTAGTGTCTCCTCATGGTGTGTAAGCATAAACAAGATTTATTGATAGGTACATCATTCTCAGTGATAGTTTCATCTCATTTAGAGGATTTAGGTGTTTCCATGTAGTGTTAAGTCATGTCAAACAAGATCTTAGTGATAGATGCATGGTCAAACAAGTACAATGTGTGATGAGTGCTCTCAAGAAATCTCTAGGCCTAATTCCAGTTCCAACTCTAGAAGGCATGTGAAAAGGATTGAAGGATAAAAATGATGATGACACTAATGGATGGATGATTCGGTGATGCAAAATGGTGTTTGGCTAGTTTATTAAGCATTCAAAATGGTTTGAGGATGATACAAGGTCACCGTGAGCTTAAATGGTGAGTTAGGAGTCCTCTGGAGAAATTGAAAAGGTCATTACACATTGCTCAGATGATTTATAGGCCCAAAACTCATTTTCATATTTTTCTAAGTGTTCACAAGGTTTGTATGGAGAAAGCAAAAATTCCAGTCCTTAGAATTTTTTTGAGGAAAATGAGTATTTTGTGTGTTTTAGTATAGTGCGGACTTTGGAAATGTGGATGGAACTAGTTCCCTAGGAACTAGAGTTCCTCACATTGGTATAAGGGCTGAGATCAAAGACTCTAGTGTTGTGTAGGCTAGGGGTGTAAATCGGGCCCAAGAGATCCCGATGGAACAAGTTCTAGGTGAGTTAGTGGTCCCCACAATTCTATTTGATCGAAAAAATGAAGTGGTGAGTGTAGTGTGGGTTCGATGTTGAAATTGGCACAAAGGCCCTCAAAAGAATGAGTTCCAAGTGTCCCATTGTTCTATGCATGACCCTATGATCCAAAACAAAAATATCATAGTTCATTGTGGGTCGTACTTATGGTTACGACTAGAGGGGATTCAAAAGAACATGTTCCACAAGTTAATAAGTTCCCGCAAATCATTTTCTTCGAAATACAAAGGTTTGGTTATTTGTGGGTCGGGAGACCATTTCAGAACAACTAACTCCTGTGGCATAGTTCTTGTTTGATCTTTGTTCTCTGTGATCTTGTTGATGCCAAAATGAATAGAAGATAGTGTTTTGCAGTTAGAACAAGATTTTTGGGCACAAAGCAAGTCATCATTGATATAGGGTCAATGGGACTTTATTCCCGAAGGCTAGTGTAAGCTGAAATTCTAAGGAATAGTGTATAGTGTGGAAGATCGGAGGATCAAGTGAACTTATTGTGCTTGAAAATAATTCCAAATGTAGACATATTCCCTGAAAATCATTATAACTTGAAGTATATAGGAAGTGGAGTAAATGGAGTATAATGCGAGACAAGTATGAGTGTGGAATAACTTGACCTAGTCGGCCCAATTTCCATAGTTTCAATGGTTACATGGTTATCGATTTATCAAACTTATAAATTAAAGGTCTTAAAGATTATAGAGTGTAGTGTATTACGTATTGCTAGTGAAGTTTTGGAACTTAGTGCTCCATGAGCCCACGGACCCGATTTCAAATATCTTGAGCTTGGTGTCGAATTAGAAGTTTTTGGACTTGTTGGAAAGATTATTTAATTCTTTATGCCTTAGAATAATAAAAATAAATATTTGAAGGAATATATAGAAGGAATAATTGAATGACATGTGGAACTCTTTTAGAAGACAGTTTTGTAACACCTTTTTGTATTTTCCAATGCATGTAAAGAAAAATGAGTGCATGTAATTCAAAGAGTTAGAGAAAGGGATACATGCTTGTATATAAAAGCCCAAATTTGAAGCATAATAAAGTGGATGAATATTAGATAAAAATGTCGGTCGAGCCAAGAGTTGTAGAGAGAGAGAGAGGAGACAAATCTTTCAAATTAATATCGATGATTGAATATGAGGGTGATCACAAAGCATAGGATAGGAGTAGAAAACTATATCACATGTATGTCTGAATAAGCTGAGAGAGGAAGGAGACATTGTTGAATAATGAAAATATATTATTGTTGAAGAGAAGAGCAAGGAGAAGTTAGACAGAGGGTTATCAAGTAAAGAGAGAAATGAACCGGGGTAGTCAAATGAACATATAAGAATAATATACAAGTTATGATTCAATCCAATATTTCCTAGAGACCATAAATATGTCAAGATCATGGATAAACAAGTATAGTCTCTTTGCTCAATTCTAGAAGAATACATTGTGCATGGTGAAAATCTAGAAAAGACAAGACACTTAAAAAGGATCTAAGGTTTTCCAGGTGGAGTCATGATCTAAAATTTGAAGCATAGAAAAATGGGCACAATGGGTAATTGAATCAAATCTAATTTTATCTTGAAGGTGTCAACATTACAAAGTTTACATGACTATTCTTTGTACAAAACCTTAAAGCAATAAATACAAGAGGAGACCTATGTGTTGGCTATGAGAAAGTGAGAAGAGCCGAGTGAATTAAAGCCCCATCCAAACCAAGACCGGATAGGTAAGAAAATATTGAAGCCATAGAGAGGAGAAGACAAGTGAGAAGAAACTAAATGATTTAAATCCAGGATAAACTAGAGAAAAAGAGGGAAGCAGAGAGCCTAGTGTCGGTGGTGTGTAAATGAGTAAGATCATGAATGAATTGAAGCTAGGACAAATCAAGAACATAGAGGAGAGATCTGAATAGAGGTAAGAAGAATCCTAGATATATGAGTTTGTAGAGTGAATAAAGAGAGAAAGAGGAGAGTGATCATAATCTGATGAAATTGAAACACAATATCTATATGTTCAAATTCATTGTAATTTCTATCTAAGTATTTGCTTAGATCACAAGGGGGTTTCAGCCCCTTGTAAGTGGTGGCTTACTAAAGATCAATTTTGGATGATTAAAATCTAGGGGTTAAAGCCTCCTTGTAAGTTGTGGCTTACTAAAGGTCAGTGGGTGTTGTACCAAATTTGGAAGTTTTGGCTTCCAGGAAAGTTGTAGCTTGTAAAAGACTGAGTAGTGGCTTGTTAAATTATTAGATTTTTAGCTCTAGATTGAGTTGTGGCTCAATCGTGAGATCATTGTAACATAACAAGAATTTTTTCCATATTATTTCTTTGGTTTCAGTGGGTTTTTGTCCCAAGATGGGTTTCCCACATTAAATATGGTCTCCTCTGTGTATGTGTGTTTGTTTCTCTCTATCTCTCATGATTGATTATGCATGCCTATGAAAATCAAGATAAGTTAATTGAAACTATTTAAGGAAATGATAATTGATTGTAAAAAAATTTATCAAAGACCGATTCACCCCCTCTTAGTCCCTAAAATTCCTAACAAGTCCAAGATCATGCCCCGGTGATTTTGATAGTGTGGATTCCCCTTACCCTGTAACTTCTTAGCTAAAGGTGATCGTTGATTTAAATGTACATTTACTTAGCTTTTTAATTCACTATATGTTTCCTCTAAAATATGGGAAGAGATGGTGATATCCTATGTAAGTCAAGTGCCTAATGTAATGCTTCGACATTCAATCAAAAATGAATAAATAAATACTACCATACATATAATATTTTTTTATTGAAAAGAGAATTTTATTAATAATAAATATATGGTACAGTTCTAATCATGCAAAATATGGGTGGAAGAGGTCACACCCCATAATGTAGCTCAAATTGATACAAGAAGTCCTTGAGAAAATGCAAACTCACATCAAGATAACATAAAAAAACATGATTAGATATTAAAATTAATGATTTAGAAAAAATAATGATCTATAAAACCCTAATTATAGAGTCGCGTATGATAAATAAATGTTAAAGTACATATTTGACACAAGCAATAAGTTAGTAAAATATGAAACCCTAAGTGCAAGAGAGAGAGAGAGAGAGTAGATCATCGTAGTTGTGCAACTGTAAATTTTGGAACTATCAAATGAGGTTGGACTAGGGCGCTCAGAATGAGTTAAGGGCACCTACATGCTAGATTCTCGCTACTAGGTGCCCATGACTACGTAGGTGGTCGAATTTGGTTTTTTGGTGTCACCGATAGTAATTGTTGGCCACCGTATGTCGTACCTTGATCATTGGATGTACCTGTAACCTACAAAAGAGAGATTCACCTATAAAACCCACAATACCACATCAAATCCAAAAAAATAAATATGCAATATGGGAGTCTAAATGACCCGATGGTCACCCAACTGAGTGAACTTATGATCTAGCATTGCACTACATCTTAGACTCCATGTAGTTCTTGTCTGTGTGTGATAGAATCGTACCCTAGGATGCCCTTGTACAAGTGCACTTGATAATGGGCAAGAACTAGATGTAGGAATGTAAATACATTCTGGATGGAATCATGAACTTCCCCTTCCTATGCATTGTTTACAGAAAATGCAGTCCCACATCCCTTGTATGGATGTTAGATGGATGCCTTTAATGCTCTTAGATGCCTTCGGATGTAAGCTTAGGTGATGATAATAGATTCTTAGAGCTTGGTCCCTTATTTTTTCACATAGATTTTTATTTATATGATTCCTTTGGTTAAATTTCATAATTGAAAACTGAAAGGCCAACCCATAAGAAAATAAGATACCAAAAAGATAAAATAATCCCAAAAAGAGCAAGTAAGGTGGAAAGATGTCAGGGGCACCCAAAGGGGACGATGGTGCACAGGCGTTGGTATCTGGCTAGGTGTTGGCATCCAAAGTCATAAAAAGTAAAGCAATAAAGTTAAAATTGGGTTATAGGGTGTAGAATACCGAAAGAAGATAAGAAACAAAGTAAAGAGGCCAACGATAGTTTTCAATTACTAGTTTTATTGCTTAGGAATCATATGAATGCAAATATGCTTTTAGGACCACCTGCATGATTTTGTGTCTACATTTTCCCCACTTTATGTTGTTGAGTAAGTAATCGATAACATAAAGTAGATAAGAGATGTGTACCTGATAACCATGTAGAATTCGATGGCAATAATGTGCCGAGGAGACAAGTAAAAGAGTGAAGTGATAAAAATTAAGTGTGAAAGATAAGAAAGAGGAAGTGGCCCTCGAGGTGACTGTATTATGTTGTACCATTTATACCTATTGTTGTGCTTGATGTGGGGCTACTTCTTGTTGTGTATTAAGGATAGACCTATAAGAGAAGAGAGAACGAGTAATAAAATTCATGTATCATGAAAAATCTATAAAAGTATGCAAAAATATGTAAATGTGTGTAAAAGTAATAAAAGGAAAGTGTACACCCGATGATCATGAGTGTAAAAGGATATAAAGATGTCCTGAAAATGTTGTGTAGAGAAAGTTTTTTGGGCTATATCATGCCGAGAGAGAGATTTTTTGGGCCAACTCATGTCAAGAGAAAGTTTTTTGGGTGATCTCACGCCACAATAGAAGATTTTTGGGGGGAGAGGTCTAGTGTTACTCTCCTTCCATGACTGCTTTCCGATTAGACACCACTGCAGATGGTATATTTTTTTCCAAGTTGTACTGTATTAGTTCCATATTTATTATGAGTTAAAATGGAGAAACAATGCATTATGTTTGGTGGCGGAAATTTCTGTCTTGTGAAAACCGATATGTGAACATATGAAAATTGTGTTGATATGAGAAATTAGTTGTATCGCCCTAAGACATAGGCACCCGGGAGAGGTCGAGAGTGCACAAGCACTAGTGTCTGTGTATCTGGGCGCTAGAGTCTCATCTTTGAAATGAGGACCCAAGCTAGATTAGGGGCCATTTTTGTAACTGTAGCATGTGTTGATTTTGTACTATTTATATCTGATTTGAAGCTCTAATTTGTTGTATGAGGTGATTGATTCACCCAATGTATTCCCCCTTGTTTGGGGTGCATGCGACATCGATAGGAGTGTGCGGCCCAAAAGAGAGGCCCTTATTGTGAACTAATTTTGATACATGTAGGGGGTAGGGAATTTGCATGGTAGAAACCAAGGCACATGCAAACAATATGGCTAGTAATCATGTGTTAGTAGAAAAATAGAAAACATGTCATAGAAAAATAGTGTAACAAGAAAGTGTGCATACAAGATGGACCGTGAAAAGTGGGTTTCAAACATGGGACATCGCTCACAATGTCACAAGACAATCAGGGCTAAAATGACCAAAATCATATAGTTTTCATACCAAAAGGGGTATAGCCTGCAAACAATAACATACAATGGAAAACAATGACAAGCAAAGTGTAACAAACAACCATTGTAGCAAGTAGTTCCTGCAAGGAAAATACTACACATGAAGCACTGTTAACATGTTATAAAGATAAAGAGTATATCAAAGCATGTATAGATCAATGGAAATTAGTGTGCTAGTAATATTAGGAAGTAGTAAGTACTGAAACAATAACATCTATAGTATGTGAGAAAGTAGATGCCCTCAAGAGCCTCGGTGGGACTGGTAAGAGGTACAATTCCAAGAATCATTATTACATGTATGAATGTATAAGAAATAATGCATTCAAAACTAGAGAACAATTGAATGCACATGTGTATATGATAAAGATAATGACATACTGGATATCCGGCTAACATAGTAAACAAAGTGTACATGTAAGTAAAAGTAAGCAAGAATAAGTGTAACCAAGATATTTAATATACAATGTGTGAATGAGACAGACGGATATGTAATGTGAATGTGAAGATGTAAGAGGTAGCATGCCCCACAGTGTATGTGATTGAGTATGAGATGAGGTTCATTTATAAAATACCCCTCAATAATTAAGAATGAACCATAGAACAAGAGTGTGTCATTGGGAAATGGTTTGAGAATTTGTGCTAGAAAAATAGATCATAAATCATAAATAATTCAAATTGAATGTGGTGAGGTTCATTTCAGATTTAGACCCTCATCAGTTGAGTATGAACCATGGAAATAGAGTACATCATAGGGTAATGATGATACAAGGTGTATCAATATGTGTAGGATTTCTTAGAAATAAAAAGTATGAAGCACGAGTGTAAGAGTAGAAATGGTAGACACATGGTGATGTTAGGAGGGGGAGATAAGTAATCGGGATTGCCCCAAGCATATGATGATGATCAAGATATCTAATGAAAATGAAGGAAAGGGTCCTCTACCCGATGTAACGAGATAAAGATGTGTGGCCATGTTATAAACTGGTGAGGTATAATATTGGTGATGTATATTTGAAGGAATCCTAGGAGGTGATGAGCACCTATGTAAAGAAGACCAAGAAGGTGATGAGAACCTATGTGAAGAAGACCTATGGGGTGATGGAGGTGGTAAAATTTTATGTGAAAGGGTTTCCTAAGCAAGGGACTTAGGCCGATAAGATGGAATAGTAGACCGATGAGAACTAGTAAGTCGTGTGAGAATAAACGAACTAGGTGCGGTAGATTCCTTAGATTTGAGGGTCCTGTGGGGTCTAGATGTTGCAACTAGTGAAAGAACATCCGAAGAGGAGGTGAGGAAATGGTGTGGATGATGGAATACCCTTGAGAGTGAAAAATTTCTTAGTGTGAATTAATTTGAGACACAAGTGGTTCATGGAAAAGATAGCTTACACAAAGACGGAGCCAAGGAAGACCTAAGAGTATGTCATAGCCTTTGATCGAGGGCACCACAATGAATGGAACAATCATGGTGAGAGGCCCAACTATAATCTGGGCACTTGATGTAGCCATAAGATTTTGGAATTGGATATGAAATTTGATATAGTGGATAGTTGATAGTGACAACAAGTTCCATAGAGCAAGCACCAATAAGATTTGATGGATCAATCATGGTGTTATTGATAATGTAATATATGATGGAAGCATTGATGTGTAGTGTTATGATAATCATGATAAGAGAAAGTGATGAGTGGTGGAGATGCATCAACATGAGCAACTAGAAAATCAAGATCCCCTGATGAATGGGGAGGCATGAATGATTAGGCTGATGAATCAATAACTTGATTTTTATTTTTGGCTAATGGATATTTGAAATTTTGAGCTTTTGGTTGTCGTTGACCGGCTTGGATTCGAAGGCTCGGGGATCTCGATTGCATTATTATCGATAAGATCTTGAATTAGATGCCTAAGTTTGAAACATAAATTATTTGAATGCCCAATACATTGATGATAGTCACATTGAGTGTTTTCATTATAGTTGTGGCCTTTAGAGTGAGATGGATCAAGTTTCAACACTAGTAGAAGTGTAATAAGATTGATTTCAAGAAGTTATGGTAATATAATGTGTGGAGCATAAGGAAATTTTGTAAATGTATGCTTTGGAGGTTTTCATTGAATCTTTTCAAGAGTAGAAATAATGTTAACAATAGATTTTTCTTTAGTGGGCTTAGGAGATGGCTTAAAAGTATATTTTATTTGAAACCGATTAGAGGATGAAGCATGATATCCGATATTTGGGTTTTCCCATAGATAAGAGTTTTCTTTCACGTAACTTAAGAGTATGGCATAGTTTATTAAATGATGGAGAGGTCTCAAAGATGACTCTCTCTTGTAATGGAGTTAAGAGACTTTGGATAAAAAGATCTTGCAATTCAGAATCAACGAGTACATTGGTCATCTTAGCTAAATTGTTCTTATATCGTAACACATAATCTGCTAAATGTTCATTAGATCCTTGTTTTATTTTTTCAAGTTGAGCATAGGATATTTTAGAACTGATATTAATTGAAAAATGTGCCCAAAAAAATCGGATAAATGCATAAATGATGTTACCGAATGAATAGGTAGATCGTAAAACCAACACATAACATAGTCTTAGAGACTCCAGCTTAGATAATAATGTGTGATCATCTACATAATACATACATGCCACATGAAAATATCAGATATTCTCTTAAGGTTCACCATGGCCATTGAAGGTGGGCAGCTTAGGAGTGATGAATTTTGAGGAAGTGCATAAGTGGAAATGGTGGGTGTGAAAGGAGTGTGAAGGAGTAAGGTGGAATCAAGAGAGATGCAAAAGAAGTATCTTGATGAAGTTGACATATTTGAACTTGGAGATCCTGATAGAGAGAGGCTAGGTCTTGAGTGCTAGAGGAAGAGACTTCTTATGTGTGGGAAGTAATAGGTTAAGTAAAGTGATTAGTGGGGATAGGCATAGAAATGAGAACATTGGAAGTAGGTGGAATGGCGGAATTAGGGGTTGGGTAGAAATAGGCATAGAAGCGGAAGTGGAGGTGGGAACATTAAGCTCAGCGAGATTGGTGGCCTCCTCATGAGTAGAGAATAAGAGTAAATCTAGATCTTGTAGATGTTTAGCAAGATGAGCATTGAGATCACAAAGGTCTTCATCAGTAAAGGGGGTACAAGTTTTAGCCATGATAAAAAGATGAAAAATACCTAGAAGCAAGGTTGGGTTCGAGCAATGGGTTCACCAAATGATTTAAAAAAAATAATGATCTATTAAACCCTAATTGTATATTCACTTATGATAAATAAATGTTAAAGTACATATTTAACACAAACAATAAGTGAGTAAAATATGAAACCCTAAGTACAAGAGAGAGAGTAAAATACTTAGCTGATTTCATGCTTTTCTGGAACTATTCGGATTGGAAAATTGATGAACAAGAAGGGAATACCATCACAAATATGCATTGTAAATTCTGGTGCTCTCAAATGAGGCTAGACTGGGTCATGGGCGCTTAGACACCGGTGTCATTCTTGGGACTCGTGGATGCGGGTGGTTAGAATCTTATTTTTTTGTGTCACACAAGTGTCGTTGATAGTCGTTATTGTCCACCTATATGTCGCACCTTGATCGTTAGATGTACCTATAACCTACAAAAGAGAGATTCACCTGTAAAACCCACAATACCACATCAAATCCAAAAAAAAAAAAGATGCAATATCGGGAGTCACACTAACCTCGAAGTGACCCGAGTGAGTGAACTTACACCAAGCATTGCACTACATCTCGAGACTCTATGTAGTTAGTTTGTATGTGTGATATAATTTTACCCTTGGATGCCTTTCTCGCAAGTGCACTTGATAGCAGACGGTAGCTAGATATAGAAATGTAAATAGATGTGTGGATGGAATAATGAACTTCCCTTCCTATGCATTGTATCTAGAAAATGTAGTCCCTTGTATGGATGCTAGATGGATGTCTTTGATGCTCTCATATTCCTTTAGATGCAAGATTAGGTGATGATAATAGATTCTTAGAGATTAGTCCCTTATTTTGGTCACATAACTTTGTATTTATATGATTTCTTTGGTTGAATTTTGTAATTAACAAATGGAAATCCAACCCATAAGAAAATAAGGTGATCAAAAGATAAAATAAGCCCATAAAGAGTGAGTAAGGTATAAATGGGTTAAGGGCACCAAGAGGGGATGAGGGTGCCTAGCCGCTAGTGTCTGAAGTCATAAAAGGTAAAACAATAAAGTTCGGACTTGGTTTTAAGGTGTACAATATTAGAAGAAGATAAGAAATAAAGCAAAGAGGCCAAAGATAGCTCTCAATTACCAGTTTTCTCAATTAGGAATCATATGAATGTAAGTATGATTTTAGGGCCTAGATATGTACTCAATTGTGCGATTTTATGTCTATAATTAATTTTAAAACTAAAAAGGCACAAAAAGTAAACAACAATAGAAAAACAAAGGCCCAAGAAAAATTAATTCATGATAGTAGACATGGTGGTCAGAGGAGGTAGAGGTAGAGGACTATTTGACATGTTCATGAGCCACTAATGGTAGAGGGGTGGGTTATGTCTATGATGGGATCCCACTCATCATTTTTTGTTGTTGTTTCTCTTCTTCATCAATACTTTTTTGTAATGGTGGCAAGGAGAGATGATGAATGTCAACCATGTAAATTTCCCCTTAGTAGGACCACCTCACCCACTACCACCACTATCACGCTTTTCATCAAGATAGTCAAATATGTTACCACTATGGGTGGGACAAGGGCGATGACATATGGAATGAGAGAGAAAAGGTTAGGGAGAGGAGATTTGTTTCCTCTTGGATTAACGTTTATGAAATCCCCGACCACAATAATGAGAAGGATAATGGTGGCACACAATTTCAAGGGCACCTAGATCATGGTGTATGGGGCATTCCCTTAATGTAAAAGTAATGACTACAAGTGGTCCACTTATAAGCAGAATTTTTCCACTTGTACATGGATCTAGAGCATAACATTTACGATGACAATAACTTTATTAAACACCGAGAAATCTCTATCCATAGAAATATTATTAAAATAATTAAAATATCGATCTTTCCAGATATGATATAGATTATTGGCTCTAAATATTTTCTAATAACTATTGATTTTTTGGATAGTATCGTCAAAACCGCAAGAGAACAATTTTCCAAGTAAAAAGTTAGGGATGAAGGGTTGGAAAAGGGTGTAAATCCAATTCTGGGAATATTGGGCATGTGGGTAAAACTAGAAGAGGTGTTTAATTGACTGCGGTTATTGGGAAGTGAGGAAATTATGGTTTGTGCTTGAGCTTATCTCCAACAAGGATGCCCTAATAAAGGCACTTTAGAAAATGAGCTTTTATAGGGATTAATGTAATATTTTTAGATATTCTCAAACCTTCTATCCCAAATGCCATCCTTGGACTTGATATTCCAACGATGTTTTAAGGAGTCACCTAGAATTTATTCAGGGGTAAGGAGATGGTAGAAAATATGGCGTTTGAAGTGATAGAAGGGGGTGGCTATCGGTTAATTTCAATCTCTCCATCAAGGTACACGAGAAGAAATTTCAATTTTATGTATACAACTATCAAGTAGGACATTTATAATTTCTAAAAGGGACTCGAACATCCTTATCTTTGAGATAAAATTTGACTTTAAGCATATCCCATGATAACCATATATGTGAATCTTTGTAAAATGTGTCACCAATGAATTTAAATCACTTTTTAAAAATCCATAGAATTTTAATCGAGGGTACCATGGAAAATGGGACATTATTGAAATTAGGAATGGGAGACCACCATACAGAGAGAGAGAGAGAGATAGTTAATTAAAAGCCTTGATATGAGGTCATCCCCTACCTAGATGGTATTTCATTTGAGAAATTCCCTATATTTCTATATAATTTTAGCCACAGAGGTGTAATGAATTTTCATTGGCATCGATAAGACAAGAAGACTTTGGAATCATAGGCATTTCCATGTTTGGTGCCCTAAAAGAGTCCTTTGAGTGATGCGATTGTCTACGAGATGAATTTTACATGCTTCATATCCTTCAATACTTCCAATGATCCATTTGATAATAAGAGGTATGCCTTATATTTTGATGTCAAATAATCCCAAACCTCATACTTCTTTGGGCCAACAAAAATTTCCGACACAACTTTGTGAAACCTTTTTGCCCCTCAAAATTAGCCCTTAGGAAGTCTCTAAGAATTTTTTCCATTTTGGCATAAGTCATTTTATAGGGAACAAAACAAGAGGAATAGTATACATGAGTGGTGGCCAAAAATTTGGAGAAACTTCGTAACTTCCATACTAGAGAAAGGGGTTTGGTAACCTAATAAGCAATCTTGTTTTCCATCCTTTGAACAACATATGACCACATATTATATGGAAAATCTCTAAAACAAATTATATGCCAAGAAATTTAAATTACACACCAATTTGAGTCCATTCCCATTCAAATAATTCCAACCTTGGAGGTTTGGGATTGAGGGATTTCCTATAGCATTGAATCTTTTTCATTGAATGCCAAAGCTGAAAGTGAGGAAAAATATATCTACTCATTCCATGACATTCTTGAATCAATATTCTTCCTCAATTAGAGTGATAAACATATCATGTGCAAAGTGTCTAATAATAGTTGTCTAGTAGATAGGTGAATCATTCAACAACCAGAACATAAAGGGATGGGGTGATAGGACACTCTTGTCTGATTGATTTGAAAAGTCCAAATATGGAAGATTGGGCTCTATTGATAGAAATGCAAGGTCCTGCATCATGAAAAATCATATTAAATGAGGACACAAAATGAGGTCCAAACCCAAGATCTCGAAGCATGACAATAATGAAAGGTAATTTTATCATGTCATAGGTAATTTTATCATGTCATAGGCTTTCTCAAAATCAATATTCACAAATTTTTTTTTTTGGTGGGAGAGCCTATCCCATTCCATGTCTTTCTGAAATACTATCACATTATCAAGAATTTATCTAAGTTGAACAAAACTAGTTCTCTCACTTCGAGAGAATGAGGTGAAGGAAATGTTTGAGTTTGTTTTCCAAGGCTTTGACTATGATCTTATAAGAGAAATTAATGATTATAATGGGAATCCAATTGGAGATATATATAGTATCACCAACTTTAGGGATAAATTTAATGTTATCTTGGTTGATAAGCTCACCCAAGGAATTAGAGGCCATGGCTTCAAGGTAGACTTTATGTAAATCAAGACTAATAGTATCCCACAAGATTTGGTAAAATTAATTGGGAATCCATCATTACCTATGGATTTATTTAAATCTATTTGCATAATTTCTTCTTTAAGATCATTCAGGAGAAGCTTATCTCATAGATAACTCTTTGAGCTTGAGAGAGCTTGTAGGGGACCATTTGCAAACATTTCATTAAAACATATTCTCTTTCATGGAAATAATGTTGAGCAACAAAAAACATGGTAATGGTGAATAAAATATTACAGGATACCAAGAAAATTAGAAAGTATTCCGTTATCTACTTGAATGAATTTAATTATGTTAGAAGTGTCTCTGAGTATAGTAGAGCAAATAATTTTATGGATCCTCTATCTCTAATTTTTAGCCAATGTAATCCAAATTTGAATTGAGGCCCTATTAATTTGTATGCTTCATCAACCTTGAGTTTATGCCTCCAATGAGTAGCTTGATTTCATAAAGAGATGTTAAATGGAGAGCTATGAAGTTCTGTGAAATCCATTAGAATTCATGGTATAATGCCTCATGATATTTTTCTATGATTGGTATCTTGTTTCCCATAGAGGCTAAGGAAGGTGGTAGTTCTTTGAATAATATCTACCCACCAATCCATCCAACCTATATCCCCTATGGGTATTGAAACTAGGTTCCAAATCCTTATGTCATAAAGTTATCTCATGTTGAAGATGGTAAATATTGAGATAAAAGTGGGACTTTTTTATTTTAAAATGGGGAGTAGACCAAGTAATATTAAAAAGGGTTGATGGTTTGAGAGTAAATCATTCTCGACCATAGAAACGTGTATATTATTATTGTAGTATAAAGAGAAGAGATATTTTTAGAAAAAGAGCATAATCTAACCTCTTGACCATTTTTTCTTGCCCTTTTCGAAGCTAGAACAGGTGAAACAAACAACAATGGATTTTTTTCTTACAAAGGTGGTTTGGATCGTAAATTCCAAGTTTTAACTGTATATAGAACCTTCTCACTCTTCAACACGCCACCAAATTAGTAAGTTTCATTCCTTATCTTCATCATATTTAACCATTTTGAATTCCCCACATAAAATATAGTGGAAATCCAAGAGGAAATTGGCTAACAAGTACTAAAAAGACACCGTTCCACTAGATCATTGGACACATACCAGTTTGTAACCTAATGATATGCCCATAAAAATAAAGAGATTCCATATCACTCGGTGGGTGAGTTCAAAGCCCCATGAGATGATATTTTGAGAAATCTCTAGCACAAGAATAATGAAAACCCCTCCATGACTTGGATTGTGATTAAACATATGGAAAATAACATCATTCCAAATAGTGTGGGAATTAGACTAGATAAGAAACCCAAATATTTTAACTTCTTACATTCACAAAAATTTCATATCACATAATTGTATAAAATTGTGCGAACCACATATAGGCGGGTCAATTTAGTGAGGCAAGCATACATTCCATAAATATACAATCATTGTGAGACATCACGGTGCATGGGTCTCTCATCATCAAGAAATTTGAGGGAAAAAACTTATTGTTATTATCAAATTTCTATTGGGAAAGAGGCATATAGTCAAGCATTTGGAAAGATCAGCATTTTTATTGAAAAAACATTCTTCATCTTTATATAGGGAAGCACTTTGAGAATGATGAATTAAAAAATTGCATTCAATCAAGACAACATTTTGCTCTAGATAAATCACCCTAGAGAGGGTTATGACACATGTACATTAGAGATAGAATGAACAACATAAGAGACAATGAATAGAGATTGCGTGAATGGTAGTGAAGCTTTAGCAATGGGTGGTATAGTTTTTTTAGAAGTGGTAGTATAAGATCTTGGTCTAGAAGAACCCATAGGGTAGTAAGAATCTAGTCGAAGTTGAGTGGTACCATAGGATACGTTCTTTTATTTGTGATCATGGTCTAACCATCAAGCACATTCTTGAAGTTTTTATCTTATGTATAGTTTTTTTCTATGGGGGTTGCATGAGGTGGCCCTTAAAGGGCATTCCATAATCATATGGTCTGAATCTTAAGACATCAATTCTCGAAATCTAGATATTGATTATTTCCTAAGGTCTTTATTCAAGTAAGTTTTAGTGCAAATGTGTTTTTATGAATGGGTTGCATAGAATTTAGGTTGTTCTAGGAAGATGAAAGGCCTTGATTTATGATTTGTTTAATAAATACCTAAAGGGGAGAGGTGGACCAGGTAACTCAATCTAGACGGGGATTATGAGTTTAGCTTGTTCGGACACATGGAAGTCTCTTGTCGGTGAGATAACACAACCAAGATGTTGCGAATAGACCATGGGCCATGATTGACAATGATTTTATAGTGTTTGGTGTTGTAGAAATGAAACATAAAAATATGTGGTTATATTTTGATCCCCATCAAGATTGACACTATAGAACTTCCATAAGTGGTTGTATTTCCATTGTTTAAGTAGACTTTCAAGAGAGATTTAGCCAACAAAATAACTAACAAGGGTAAAAGATTCAAGCCAATGACATGCTTTATCAAATTTTGGTAAATCAAGAACAACATCAAGAAAAGGGGTTGTTATATCATATTCAATACCTTATGGAAGACCTTTAAGAAAAAAATCCTTGCCTTATTTGGGCCCGTTTATGTCTAGAGATCTTCTAATGATACCTACATCAAATGATACAAGAGTTGAAGAGATGGCCATTAATATAGGATTTTACATCTCCTAAAGGGTGGAAGGGAGGAATGTTTCAATGTAATAAATGTGAGAAGTAATCAAATCTTGCCTAAATCAATTGATGGATTAGTGGTGTGATAGCAATTTGTATGGATCCTATAACATTGAAGCAACATGTAGAGCAAGACCTAAAACCATAACCCAATAACATGAGTAAAATTTGACTATTTCATGACTAAATAATGCTTTCATACAATTTATACACATTCAATTTTTTTATTTCTAACCTATAATGATATTAATACTCAAGAATTCAATATATGTATGTTAATAACCTTCAATATTTAACCAAAATGGCTCAAGTGATAAGGAAAAATCCCATATTTGATATGGTTTTATTGATTCCCATGTTATCTACATTGTTATGATTTTTGGAAAAATTACATTTCTTAGAAACAAAGGTCTACAATTGTTGAAAATGACGGTCTACTATAGTTACGAGATGAAGAAAGTGAATTCTCTCCTCTTTATAGTTGTGTTGTACTCTATTCTTTGTTGATGCACTATTTGCAAGGTGTGGCATCTCCTTTTCTTCTTAATTGCAACTCTTTTATAAGGCATGGATATGGATAACCCCACATAGTATTGACATAATTTTCCCTCAAATGAAAAACAGAGTGGTTACCACTTGTAGAGCTCACACCTCTATTAGACACAATGTAAGTTGAATAATCATGTACATTTTCATGTCTCTCATTCCTCCCTTCTATTCTTGCAGTTAGTCTCTTTCATTATGTAATTGATTGGGTAGTTGGAACATTCCTTGTATTAATTTTACAATAAAAAGGACATTAGACCACCCAAACCATATGGCTCAAACCTGTTATAATAGCGAGTAGAGGTACATTAAATAAAAATATATATTATTGATGTGTAGACACAAAATATATGCACTTGGGTAAATTTCTAGGTCCTAGAACATACTAATATATACATGATTCCTAAGAAAGAAAACTAGTAATTAATAATGTCTTTTGGGCCTTTTTCTTTGTCTCTTATACTTTTATTGACCTTACACACCCTATAGCCATGTCGGTATTTGATTGATTTATCTTTTATGGCCTCGGACACTAGTGCCTAGTTAGGACACTAGCGCTTAGGTATTTATGTCCCTCCAGGGTGCTCTTGACCCTTTCTCCCCTTTTCTTAATATTTTGGGTCTCTTTTACTTCTTAGGAATCTTTTATACTTTTGGGTTGGCCTTTTAGTTTTCAATTATGAAATTCAAACAAGGGAATCATATATATATATATATATATATATATATATATATATACATACATACATACATACATACATAGTCATAACTATCAAATATAGGGACAAACACTATCATTATCTACTATCACCTAAGCTTTCATTCAAAGGAACAGAAGCATCACAAAGCACCCATCTAGCACATTCACTCAAGGGAAAAGGGTTTCATTCTTACTCGCATACGAGAACATTGGAGGGAAGTCTATTTTACTCCATATCACACATTCTATACATCTACTAAATTCTAGATCTAGCCCGCTATCATAGTACAACTTACACAAGGGCATCATTATACACACTCTCACATAGAACTACATGGAGTCTAAAATGTAGTGCAACGCTTGGTACTAAGTTCACTCTTTGGGTGACCATCGGGGGTCGTTCGAATCCACATTCTGCATATTTTTTTATTAGATTTGATGTGGTTTGTGGACATGTGTAGGTATACAACTTGTTTTTTAGGTTACAAGTACATTCAATGATCAAGGAGTGAAATAAAAGTGAAAAAAGAGACTAAGAGCAAAGCTTCTCATGCACAAAAACAACCATATCTTGATCATTCACATAGACACTAGCACCCAGAACTAACACAAACGCCTAGACACTCCTATCCTTCTATGGGTTCACCTGTCTGCATCGATCCAAGTCTTAGAACCTCTAATGAGAATTTATGAAACTCTTATAAGTCTGCTTTAGCTATTCACCTACCCATATCACTTCCATATTGCTTGGGAATCAGCTAAGTCTCTATATCTCCCTCTCTTGCTTAGGGTTTTATATTTGTACATGTTTGTTTTCTTGTGTCTTTATTGTACATTAGCATTTAATATCATAAACTATAATAGCTACTCTAAAATATATATTTAATTCAATTTATATTAAATCATTAGGTGCATGAAATATAGCGTTATGGTTCACACTTGAATGTTAAGGGCATACTTCTTCAATGAACCTCACATTATCTACACTTCATGCTCGGTGCTTCACGTTACATATTTTATAGTATCTATTCTCACACAATACACTCATTACCCGATGACGCACTCTAGGGCTATGGTTCAAACTTGACAATTGAGGGAATAATTCATCAATGAACCTCACATTATCTACACTTCACACTCGGTGCTTCACATTACATATTTTCTAGAATATATTCTCACACAATACACTCATTACACGATGAAACATTATTATTCTATGGTTTAGTATTGACTATTGAGGGATAATTTCTAAATGAACCTTATCTCATACAAATCAACTGGGGGTAAACATTTTCCTATCACCTTTGCACCTTGTATATCACACCATCACACTCATATAACATTTACATATCTTAGTTGCATTATTTCTTGTTATCTTATTCTACTTACTTGTTACACTTTGTTTCCTATGCTAGTTAGATATATAGTATGTCATTATCTTTTTATATTTACACATATGTGTTCACTTGGTATCTTGAGGTGAATGCGGGGCATACTTATTCAATGGTTCACACTTGAATTTTTAGGGCATACTTCTTTCATGAACCTCACATTATCTACACTTCACACTCGGTGCTTCACGTTACATATTTTATAACATCTACTAGCATCTACTCTCACACACTACACTCATTACCCGATGACGCACTCTAGGGCTATGGTTCAAACTTGAGTATTGAGGGAATAATTCATCATCAATGAACCTCACATTATCTACACTTCACACTCAGTGCTTCACATTACATATTTTCTAGAATCTATTCTCACACAATACACTCATTCCCACGATGAAACATTATTATTCTATGGTTTAGTATTGACTATTGAGGGATAATTTCTAAATGAACCTTATCTCATACACATCAACCTGGGGGTAAACATTTTTCCTATCACCTTTCCACCTTGTATATCACACCATCACACTCATATAACATTTACATATCTTAGTTGCATTATTTCTTGTTATCTTATTCTACTTACTTGTTACACTTTGTTTCCTATGCTAGTTAGATATATAGTATGTCATTATCTTTTTATATTTACACATATGCGTTCACTTGGTATCTTGAGGTGAATGCAGGGCATACTTCTTCAATGGTTCACACTTGAATGTTAAGGGCATACTTCTTCAATGAACCTCACATTATCTACACTTCACACTCGGTGCTTCACGTTACATATTTTATAACATCGACTAGCATCTACTCTCACACAATACACTCATTACCCGATGGCGCACTCTAGGGCTATGGTTCAAACTTGAGTATTGAGGGAATAATTCATCAATGAACCTCACATTATCTACACTTCACACTCAGTGCTTCACATTACATATTTTCTAGAATCTATTCTCACACAATACACTCATTACTGATGAAACATTATTATTCTATGGTTTAGTATTGATTTGTTGAGGGATAATTTCTAAATGAACCTTATCTCATACACATCCACTGGGGGTAAATGTTGTTCCTATCATCCTTACACCTTGCATATCACACCATCACACTCATATAACATTTACATATCTTAGTTTCATTATTTCTTGTTATCTTATTCTACTTACTTGTTACACTTTGTTTCCTATGCTAGTTAGATATATAGTATGTCATTATCTTTTTATATATACACATATGTGTTCACTTGGTATCTTGAGGTGAATGTAGGACCTATCACAAATTCATACATGATGTATGATGCTTGAAACAATTCTTTATTTGTCCCACCGAGGCTTCTAGGGAATCTACTTTTGTTACTCTTATACTTCATACATCACAGGTTCTATTGGCACATTATTTACTACTTCTCATTACTATCACTTTAATTTTTGTTTATCTATAAATGATTATATATACTATTTATATCTCTAACATGCTAATGGGTGCTTCATGTGTAGCATTTGTATTACATGATCAAAACAATCATGGTTATCTCATCCTTCACTATATGCTTGTTATTGTTTTATATTGTTTTGCGGGGTATGTCATATGTCTTGTTTGATCATTGTATGTTTTGGGCACTTCAACCCTGATTATCTTGTGACATTGTGAGCAATGTCCCATGTTTGAAACCTACATTTTTTTATCCATGTTTTCTTCCTAATTACTTGTTACATTGTCTTCTATTACATGTTAGCTTTTATACTAACACTTGTTACTAGTCCATCTTGTTTGCATGTGCCTTGGTTTCTACCATGCACATACCCTACCCCCTGTAGGTATCCACTTCATATATGCATATCAGATCATGTTAGGTTGTGGATCCTTTTTCATGTGAGAAAGTGTTGAAGACTTTACACTAAGAGTACTATACACTTTCCACAATTATCTCACCAGGTTGGGCGCAGCCCTCTAAGAAATTTTTTTGACCTTAAAACGTGCCGGTATATCAAGAAACATGATTTTCTCATATGGGTGGGATTTTGATCCATAGGTTTATGGGACGGTTTTGACCCATGGTTTTGATACCCACGGTTTTGTAAAACTTCTTAAGTAGTTGTCTACTTATATGGTTTTATGCATATGGTAGGTATAACGTAACATTGCAGATGTGTTTTGAATTCAGGTGTGAATTCTGTAGAGTTTGTTGAGTATAGCTCCAAATAGATCTAGGTATTGTATTGAGAGAGGTGGCTTGTAATAAAATTTGAGCAAGTGATTCTTGGTGGACATAGCCCAAATTGGGTGAACCACGTTAAATATTGTCTCTTTGTGTTGTGTTATTTTATTCTACAATTTTATTTGAGATCTATAATATTTTTGCATATTAGTTTCTATTGTTGTGATTCTGTGAGGGATTATTTTGCATATTTTATCCCTTATTTCCTAAAAATTGGTCTTAGAGCCTTGTTTGATTTTACAAGTGTTGAATCGGGGAAAATTTTTATCTTGAGTGGGAGCTATGGTAGATGATGGAAGATCAATGGTTGATTAATTCAACGGGCATAATTTCATTCTTTGGAAGATGCAGATGGAAGATTACCTTTATTGAAAGGATATTTAGATTTTGTTATCTAAGAAGGTGAACAAACCCTCGAGCATGATGGATGTAGAATGGGATTTGCTAGATAGGAAGGCACTTGGGACAATCTGGTTGTGTCTTGCATCTTCGGTATTATTTAATGTTTCAAAGGAAAAGACTACAAAAGAATTGATGGATGCATTAGGGAAGTTATATGAAAAACCCTTTGCCTCTAATAAGATATTTTTAATGAAAAAGTTGTTTAATATGAAGATGTCTGAGAATGGTTCGAGAGATCATTTAAATGATTTTAATATGGTTGTAAATATGCTAGCTTCGGTTACAATATAATTTGATAAAGAAGTTAGGGCTTTATTAGTTATGTGCTCTTTACTTGAGAGTAGGAATAGCCTGGTAATGGTGGTAAGCAATTCAGTTCAACTAACTCAAAGTTAAAGTTTGAGGATGTTTTTAGGGTGATTCTAAACAAGGAAATGCGAAGAAAAAGCTTTGGGAAATTTTCTACTTTAGGGAATTCTTTGACACGGAAACTAGAGGGAGATAAAATAATAGAGGAAGCCATGGAAAATCAAAGGATAGGGCAAGGTCAAAATCCAAAAGAAAGATAGTATGGTGGCACTATGGAAAGTCCGAGCATGAAAAGAAGGACTGTTGGGAACTTCGGGATAAGAAAAAACAACAAGAAGAAAACAAGGAGGAAAATGTGGCAATGGGTAATGTATGTCAGGATGCTTTTCTTTGCATAATATTCTGAATCTTGGGTTTTAGAATCGAGGGATTCTTTCCATGCTACTCCACATAGGAATTATTTTGTTGATTATGTTCAAAGAAATTTTGGGCATGTTTTTCTTGGTGATGATGAGCCTTGCATAAAGCATTGCTTTGGAAAAGTTTTTGTTTGGATTAAGATGTAAAATGGGAATACTTGGCTATAAAAGGATGACAGGACATGTGCCTACATTAAGATGAAATTTGATATCGTGAGGTCGGTTAGGAATTGATGGTTGTCTTGTGATATTTACAACAGACTCTTGGAAGTTTACCGATGGTGCTCTTGTGGTGGCAAGAGGTAAGAAGTTTGGAACCTTGTATTTAACCACTTATATCACTAATTTTTGTAATCTTGTGGCTTCAAAAGTAGATACAACATTGTGGCACTCTAGGCTTAGTCATATGAGCCATAAGGGCATGGAGATCATAAAGAAGGATTTTCCTAGATATACAGAAATAGGTTTGGAGTTCTGTGAGGACTACATATATGCGAAACAAAAGTGAGTAAGGTTTCTCAAGGTTGTACCTACAAAGAAACAAAGTAAGTTAGATTTGGTACATCCCGATGTATGGGACCGACTCGGGTATCATCTCTTGGGGGTTCAATTTATTATGTTACTTTTATTGATGATGCAACAAGGAAAGTTTGGGTTTATTGTATTAGAAACAAATCTGATGTATTTGACACTTTTGTTAAATGGAAAGCCTTGGTAGAGAATGAAACAAGTCTTAAGCTAAAATGTCTCATGTTAGATAATGGAGGGGAGTATTGCAACAATGAATTTGATGATTATTGTTCTAAGAAAAGAATCCGCCGGTAAAAGATGGTTCCAGAAACTCCATAGTAGAATGGGGTGTCGAAAGAATGAATAGAACAATAATGGAACATGCTCAAAGCATGAGGTTACATGCAAGACCACCTCTTTCTTTTTGGGAAAAAGTGGTGAGAACAAATGTGTACTTGATAAACAGAGGACCCTTAAGTGCCTTGGATGGAGGCATTGTTGATGCAAAATCATAGCACCCCTGGACGCACATCAGGCTTCTAGGTTGATGTTCGGGCATCCAGTGTGATTGCATAACATGGAAACCTCTCTCCAAGCGTGGGACTTGTGAAACCAAGAGAGGAATCTCCAGAGAAGGTGGTTCTGCTCCTAAACTACCCGCCACAAGCTATTCCGGTGCGGGCAAGCTAATCTAATCCTAATCTAACCATGCCAAGGAGACAGGAGAGAGAGAGAGAGAGAGAGAGAGAGAGAGAGAGAGAGAGAGAAGGGAAAAACAGCAAAAGCCTACACTAAAACGGTGATACACCAGAGAAGGAGGATGTTGAACATCTATCAAAACTGCCATGGGACAAAGAGAGGTGAGCAATGGGAAGGATGGACAGATGCATCACAGGCCCAAGGATAGATTTCACACAGAAAATGTCCCAAAACTCCATGAACACAGCTCCAAACCTGCAATGAACATTTAGACATGCACAGATACCTGCAAATGAAGAGAGGCAAGGAGAGAACAAGCAAAAACGAGAGAGGATGGACAGATGCATCACAGAACACGTTTTGTTGCTCCAGAAGTTTGCACAGAACATCATTCCATTAGTAAAAGGCAAAAACGCCATTACAGAGCAAGGGAGGAGGTTCGAACTCCATTTTCAACCCTAGAGAAGAAAAGAAGGAGAGCAGAGCGAAAGAATGAACAACCTTTTTTTTTTAATGAGCCAAATGGCTTTTACATTGCATGGGTCGAGCCCAGGGGACGAAAACGTGGGAAAACATGTAAGCCCATTCCTCATTGAATACCAACGCATTAAAATGGCATAGGATACCTTACCAACCCATACCCTACCATCTTTGACTGATTTGGAGGAGAATGCGACCCATTCTGCATTAATTTGTATTTCTTTGAAATGTCACTTCTGGCCGTGCACACGCGTCAGAGCCATTTCTCGATTTTCTCTATTCAGACTACACCAAAACTTGAGGTTGATCCCAAAATCATGTAGAGCATCTCAACAGCTTTCCGTTGATATAAATAACGTGGAAATCCGAGCTCTGGATCAAAAGATATGGCGATCTGAAGATTTAGGGCACTTAATGCAGGACAAGGCAGATTTCGAAATATTTTCCCGCGCTTCGCCACCTAGACGACACGTGGCAGGCTCTGATTGGTCGCGCAATTCTCTCTCCTCTACCTTTCGGTGGGCTGTCTTTTGAATTTTCCTTGTGGGCCCTAGCTGGGACACGTGGCACTATCCCATTGGTTCGGATCGGTGCTCGATAACTCGCCCCTTTGACCTTTTGACTTTTTCTCCTGTGAGGACACGTGGCAGTTTCTGATTGGTCCTCGGCTCCTTCGCGTACTTCGCCTCCATTTGTCCCAGATGTCCCATTTGATTTTGGGCCCTTTGTGCTCATTTCGGCCGGTTCGGGCATTTCGCGTCCATTTGTCCCAGATGTCCCATTTGATTTTGGACCCTCTGGACTCATTTCGGCCGATTTGGCGGTTGGGCATTTTGGCCCGCTTGTCCCACTTTGCTTCGGACTGACTTGACTCTTTTCGGCTGGTTCGGCCGGTTCGCGCCTTTTTGGCCTGATTGTCCCATTTGATTTTGGACTGTCTGGCCCTTTTTCGCCCGGTTCGGCCGGTTCGTGCCTTTTTGGCCCGATTGTCCCATTTGCGTCCCTCTCAGTAGTTAGCCAATTTTTTCTCGGTCGAACCGGCATTTCGCGCCCGCCGCATACTTTTGTCCCAGATGTCCCTGTTGCTTTGCGGGCTATTTGTGCTTACTTCGGCCGAGCCGGCCGGTTCGGGCCTTTTTGTCCCAAATGTCCCGACTGCCCCTAGGACTAGGACTTAGTCATTTTTATGATTTTTTCCTGGATCAACCTACTTGCCTTCTACAACCTTTTTTCGCATTTTCTCAGAGCTTGCTCTTTTCCTCTCAGACAGGGAACTTAGAAAATATTTGAGGGGACTCTAGCAACATGATTTTTGGCCCCGAATCAATCAATTTTCCTGGGACTTGAATATTCTGATGCATGTTATCAAAATTACCCAGGGGGGGTGAAATTTTGACAACAATTTGGCGACTCAGTGGGGTCATCTCGCTCGCTAGATGAATGGTGATGCTTTGAAGCATCCATTGGGCATGGAGTCATGAGTTGCAACCTGCAACTGATCTGAACTTTGAAAACCTCCCTCTGAGCCACTTGGAAACCCATTGAACCTGGAGTGTCTCACCAAAACCCTTTGGAGCAGGTGTGCAAGAGCAAAACCAGCAACACCAAAAACTATGTACAAAACTGAAAATCATACATGCCCCAAATGGAACATGCAGAGTGTGCACAAGCACTTCTTCTACTGAAAGCAAACCTAGCTACTCTACTCTAACTGGAAGCAAAGGCAAGCTAAACAAACCCTGCAACTGGTTGTGAGAAATAGCTTCCTTTCTTCAAAATTGGCAGCCATGCAATTGATTTGGCACTGATCATGGCTATTTGGATGGATGGAAAATCAACAAGAAGCTGGTCTTCTATCCAAATCATCAAGGTATCAACTAAAAAATCCAATACCTCTTTTAGTTGCTCTGCATTTGGATTGGAGAGGTATGGCAGCTGATCCTTGGTACTTTGTAGCTCA
Organism: Taxus wallichiana var. yunnanensis; assembly: GCA_018340775.1. NCBI lineage: Eukaryota > Viridiplantae > Streptophyta > Pinopsida > Cupressales > Taxaceae > Taxus > Taxus wallichiana. The sequence goes on along the minus strand of CM031233.1, from coordinate 88,801,371 downwards.
TCCTCATGCTCAGAAGCAAGCATGACTGGTTGTGGCTTCTCCTTTGGCTCCAATGAAGCCAAATACCTGATTGGGCAAGGTCTGATCCGTTTGATATGCCCATAGCTCTGATTTTCAACTCCAAGAATGGAGTTTTCTTGTAGACCCACCTGAATGGATGATGTGGAAGAAATGGTGGAATCCTTCTGTCCTTTCTCTTCCTCCGATGAAGAACATGGAAGATTAAAATCTTCCAATTTTGATTCCAAAGGGCTGCTATAAGATGCAGGCTACTGCAAATGAATGTTGTCCTCCATGACAGCAGGCTCTGGTGTTTGGAATGTGGATGATGAAAGAGAGAATGGTGAAAACTCAACCGGCTCTTCTCCATCAAAACAGTCCTCCAAATCGGCATGAGTAAAGCGCCTCATTGCTATCTTGCTTTGCTCGTATTCAACTTCCTCCATGGTGTCCTCTTGATGTGCAATCGACCACCATGGTTTCCTTCACTCTCCAATATTGAGTTTGAGAGATCAAACTCCTCTTCATTACTAGAACTTGAGAGAGGTGAAGTAGAAAGAAGAACTGAAGGTTCTCCTGTAGCCTGCTTTGTGCTCAAAGCCCTTGGATCTGCAATTTTCTCCTCCACAGCTAGAATGTGCTCCTCTTCTTTTGGATTTGGAGTAGCTTCTCCTTCCTCCAATGTTTGAAGACAATCTTGCTCTTGATTGAACTCCTCCTCCAGCATGAAGTTTGTCAAGTCAAACTCTTCAATTTGCTGCTCTAGAGGACAAGTTGGGACTGCAAGATCTTCTTCTTCAACAAAATCAGTTCTCACCACCATTTGTTCAACCTTAGCCTCTTCTGTAGGCTTAACCATCAAGGGGATCTTTGTCATCCCAAATCTAAGAGCCCAACTCTTCAGACTGTCTATCACTTCTTTTCTTTTTGGCTCTTCCTCTTGTTGTCCTTGATGACTGATTTTTTCAATTTCTTCTTCCCCACATGGAATTGGGGATGCAAGAGGAGGGATAGGTTGATACTCAACTGATTTGACAATTTTGTGTGGTGGTGGAGGCGGTGAAACCTCTTGTTTCTTTGGAGGAAGGGGGATTTCTGTTAGCTCTTGTGGAGGGGATGACTGTTTGGAAGGGAAAAGGAAAGAAGAATTGAGATGAGATGGAAGGCGAGAGGTGGAGAGATGGATTCAACACTTGGGACAGCAGATGGGGAGTTTAAATGAGATGGTGCTACTTGAGTAATGGAAAGAGAAAACCGGATGATGGTGTAGAACTTACCCATTGACAAGGTTGTTCAACAACAAGTCGTAGGCCTCTATCTCTGTTGTCCATTGTGCAAGTTGGGAAGCATCTTTATCATGAAGTCCAGTTTCTCCCGAGGGTTGTAGTGCCTTGAAAAGGTCCCAACCATGGACGGGTGCTCCATAACTAATTCCAAAAGTTTTCATTTGTGCTTGAGCCCTGGATTGCACCATCCCCACCTCCATCTTTTGGATTTTCTCCAACAGACTAGCATCTTGGATTTGATGGTCTTCTTGTATGCATACTCTTGCTCTTGGGAAGCTTCATTGCCAAACTGAATTTGCACTGCTTTGTTCATATGAGTATGCATGCTGATCTCGGAGGATTTGTAAAACATGTTGGAAGTGGAAAATCACTGTTGTTGTAAATGTGAGTTCCATGATGGAAATGAAGTCATGGTTGCACAACTTCATGGAATGGAAAAGAATGAAAGGGATGGAAAGAAGGATGAATGAAAAATGGATCGAAATGAATGGAAGGAAAAGTCTGCAACTTCGAGAGATGGGTTGTTGACCAGATGGAGTCGCCAGATGTGTTTGCAAGTGCCTCCAAAGGCTGAAATCTTCACAGGAACACATCAACCTGCAAAAGATGAAGTGAAAGACCTCTAAGGTCCCACCGGGCGTGCCAAAACTGTTGATGCAAAATCACAGCACCCCTGGACGCACATCAGGCTTCTAGGTTGATGTTCAGGCATCCAGTGTGATTGCACAACATGGAAACCTCTCTCCAAGCGTGGGACTTGTGAAACCGAGAGAGGAATCTCCAGAGAAGGCTGGTTCCTACTCCTAAACTACCTGCCACAAGCTATTCCAGTGCAGGCAAGCTAATCTAATCCTAATCTAACCATGCCAAGGAGACAGAGAGAGAGAGAGAAGGGAAAAACAGCAAAAGCCTACACTAAAACGGTGATACACCAGAGAAGGAGGATGTTGAACATCTATCAAAACTGCCATGGGACAAAGAGAGGTGAGCAATGGGAAGGATGGACAGATGCATCACAGGCCCAAGGATAGATTTCACACAGAAAATGTCCCAAAACTCCATGAACACAGCTCCAAACCTGCAATGAACATTTAGACATGCACAGATACCTGCAAATGAAGAGAGGCAAGGAGAGAACAAGCAAAAATGAGAGAGGATGGACAGATGCATCACAGAACACGTTTTGTTGCTCCAGAAGTTTGCACAGAACATCATTCCATTAATAAGAGGCAAAAATGCCATTACAGAGCAAGGGAGGAGGTTCAAACTCCATTTTCAACCCTAGAGAAGAAAAGAAGGGAGGGCAGAGCAGAAAGAATGAACAACCTTTTTTTTTTTTTTTTAATGAGCCAAATCTGGCTTTTTTACATTGCATGGGTCGAGCCCAGGGGAAAACGTGGGAAAACGTGTAAGCCCATTCCTCATTGAATGCCAACACATTAAAATGGCATAGGATACCTTACCAACCCATACCCTACCATCTTTGACCGATTTGGAGGAGAATGCGACCCATTCTGCATTAATTTGGCCGCTGAAATGTCACTTCTGGCCGTGCACACGTGTCAGAGCCGTTTCTCGATTTTCTCTCTTCAGACTACACCAAAACTCGAGGTTGATCCCAGAATCATGTAGAGCATCTCAACAGCTTTCCGTTGATATAAAGAACGTGGAAATCCGAGCTCTGGATCAAAAGATATGGCGATCTGAAGATTTAGGGCACGGAACAGACCAAGACAGATTTCGAAATATTTTCCCGCGCTTCGCCACCTAGACGACACGTGGCAGGCTCTGATTGGTCGCGCAATTCTCTCTCCTCTACCTTTCGGTGGGCTGTCTTTTGAATTTTCCTTGTGGGCCCTAAATTGGGACATGTGGCACTATCCCATTGGTTCGGATCGGTGCTCGATAACTCGCCTTTGACCTTTTGACTTTTTCTCCTGTGAGGACACGTGGCAGTTTCTGATTGGTCCTCGGCTCCTTCGCGTACTTCGCCTCCATTTGTCCCGGATGTCCCATTTGATTTTGGGCCCTTTGTGCTCATTTTGGCCGGTTCGGGCATTTCGCGTCCATTTGGCCCCCTTGTCCCACTTTGCTTGGATGACTTGACTCTTTTCAGTTGGTTCGGCCGGTTCATGCCTTTTTGGTCCGATTGTCCCATTTGATTTTGGACTGTCTGCCCCTTTTTCACCCGGTTGGGCGGTTCGCACTTTTTGGCCCGATTGTCCCATTTACGTCCCTCTCAGCAGTTAGCCAATTTTTTCTTGGTTGAACCGGCATTTCACGCCCGCCGTGTACTTTTGTCCCAGATGTCCTGTTGCTTTGCGGGCTGTTTGTGCTTACTTCGGCCGAGCCGGCCGGTTCGGGCCTTTTTGTCCCAAATGTCCCGACTGCCCCTAGGACTAGGACTTAGTCATTTTTATGATTTTTTCCTGGATCAACCTACTTGCCTTCTGCAACCTTTTTTCGCATTTTCTCAGAGCTTGCTCTTTTCCTCTCAGACAGGGAACTTAGAAAATATTTGAGGGGACTCTAGCAACATGATTTTTGGCCCCGAATCAATCAATTTTCCTGGGACTTGAATATTCTGATGCATGTTATCAAAATTACCCAGGGGGGGTGAAATTTTGACAACAGCATACCCGAGGAGGCTTGGTATCATAGTAAATTTGATTATTCATTTATTATATTCTTTGGATGTGATGTGTTTTTCCATATAGAAAAGGATGATAGGACCAAGCTAGAGGCTAAATAAAAAACAATTTACTTTCATTGGCTATGGTGGTGATGACTTTGGATATAAATGTTAGAGTATTAAGGACAAGAAATCCATTCAATCTAGGGATGTGGTATTTGATGAGAAAGTCGTGTATAAGCAGAAGTTGCAGGAAAACAGGGAAGAATCCAAGAAAGAATATGCAGTAGTAGAGGATCTTCCAGATGGGAAAGTGACACATGAATCAGTTCAAGAACCTCCTCAACAGGAACCCCAAACTCCTGTATTGAGGAGGTCTTATAGGGTAAGAAGAGAACTGAATGTTTTCTTCTTCTCTTTATTATTTATTACTCACTGATAGTGGAGAGCTAGAGAGCTTTGATGAAGCATTGCAGGTAGATGCCAGGAAGAAGTGGGAGCAAGCCATGGATGAGGAGCATCAGGATCTTATGGAGAACCAGACATGGGATTTGGTGAAGCTACCTAAAGGAAAAAGAGAATTACATAACATGTGGGTGTTTAGAGTCAAAGAGGAAGGAGGCAAGAAAATATACAAGGCCGAGTTGGTTGTCAAGAGGGTTTACACAAAAAAAAGGTATAGATTTTGATGAGATTTTTTCTCCTATAGTAATTAGAAATGTTTTAGGAATAGTTGTAGCAGAAGACTTACACTTAGAAAAACTTGATGTAAAGACTGCATTTCTCCATGGTGATTTTGAGGAGGAACTATATATGTAGCAACTAGAGGGCTATGAGGTCAAAGTCAAAGAGGAGATGGTGTGCAAACTGAAGAAGAGCTTGTATGGATTGAAACAAGCTCCACGTCAATGGTATAAGAAATTTGATAGCTTCATGATGGAGCAAGGTTATATTAGATGTCATTCTGACCATTGCATGTATACAAAGAAATTTGAGGATGAATATTATATTATCCTTTGTCTATATGTGGATGACATGTTGGTTGCAGGTAAAAACATGCAAGAAATAAAATTACTCAAGAAGTAGCTAAGTGAATCCTTTGCTATGAAGGATTTGGGGGCAGCCAAACAAATCCTTGGTATGAGCATATCTTGAGATAGGAAGGAATGGAAGCTAAATTTATCTCAGGAAGAGTACATTAAGAAAGTCTTTGAGAGGTTTAATATGCATGATGCTAAACCGTTAGGACTCCTTTGGCAAAACATTTCAATTTATCAAAGGAGTAGTGTCCCAAGACAGAGCAGAGAGAAATCAGAAGTCCAAGGTACCTTAATTATCAGCGGTTAGTAGTTTGATGTATGCCATGGTGTGTACCAAACCTGATATTTCCCATGCAGTTGGAGCAGTGATTAGATTTATGAGTGATCCAGGTAGAGATCAATGGCAGGCAATAAAGTGGATCCTTTGGTATTTGAGAGGGATTATGGGGACAATTTTGTGCTATATTGGATCAGACACCACTTTGTGTGGTTATGTAGATTCAAATATGGTTGGAGATATAGACAACAGGAGGAGCACGATAGGTTATGTTTACATTGTAGGTGGGACAACAAGTAAAGTTGGATTTCACGACTATGGAAGGTGGTGGCTTTTTCAGCCATGAAGGATGAGTATGTTTCTACCACAGAGGTAAGAAAATAAATGATTTGGTTATAGCAATTGCTTAAGGAGTTGGGGTATAAGCAGGAGGAATGAAATTTGCAAAGTGATAGTCAGAGTGCTATACACCTAGCTAAGAACTCTTTTTCCACTCTAGGATGAAGCATATACAGTTAAGGTATCATTTCATCAGGACATCTTTGGAGGAAGAGAAGTTAAAGTTGGAGAAGATTCATACCAGTCAAAATCCTACAGACATGATGAACAAGGTGATCACAAGGGAAAAACTGAAGTTGTATTCAACTTTGGTTGGTCTTCACGGAAACTAGTGAAGGGTTAAGAAGCTCACTAAGAGGAAAACTAGTCTCCAAGTAGGAGATTGTTAGGTTGTGGATCATGTTTTCATGCAAGAAATTATTGAAGACTATACACTAAGAGTAATATACACTTTCCATAGTTTTCTCACTTTGGGTTCGAAAGGTGATGACCCGAGAAAACAAATTTGGCCTTAAAACGTGCCTGATGTACTGGGAAACATACTTTTCTCATATGGGCGACATTTCGACCCATAGGTTTATGGGACGGTTTTGGCCCATGGTTTTGATACCCATGGTTTTGTAAAATTTCTTAAGTATTTGTCTACTTATATGGTTTTATGCATATGATAGGTATCACGTAACATTGCGAGATGTGTTTTAAATTCGTGTGTGAATTCTCAGTAGAGTTTGTTGAGCATCGCTCCAAATAGATTTGGGTATTGTATAGAGAGAGTGGTGGCTTGTAATAAAATCTGAGCAAGTTATTCTTGGTGGATGTAGCCAAAATTGGGTGAACCACATTAAATATTGTCTCTTTGTGTTGTGTTATTTTTCTTTGTGCAATTTTATTTGAGAAGCTGTAATATTTTTCGCATATTAGTTTCTATTGTTGTGATTGTGTGAGGGATTATTCCACATATTTTATCCCTTATTTATTAACAAATCAAGGTCCTCTCCTTTAGACCGTATACACCTCAAATGAGGGGGGAAATATATTGGGTGAAAAAATCACCCCATTTAACAACTCATAACTAAAGTACAAATCATCATAGTATAAAATCAACACATGCACACAAATCACATATTGGCCCGAAATGCAGACTTGGGTCCAAAACACAGAGAAGACGCTAGTTCCTAGACCTAGAAAGTAGTGGTGGGCGCTTATGTCCCTCCTAAGCACTTGTGTCATGTGGAAAAACAATCATTTTCTCAGTTCAACATAGTTTACAGTAGTTTTCAAATCATTTCTCTAGTAGCAGACACTTTCCTCCGATTACAAAATTCATTTTATCGGTTTCATTTTCGATTTACAATTGAGACTAATAAGAACAAAATTGAAATAATCATAACAATCGGGACATACCATGTGTAGTGGTGCTTATTCGGGAAGTATCATTGAAGGAGAGAAAAACTAGACCTCTCTCCACAACACTCTTCTCTTGATGTGATATTACCTAAAAACTCACCTTTGGGTGAGATCGCCCAAAAACTCGCTATCGGCGTGAGATCTCCCAAAAATCACTCTTGGTGTGAGATCACCCAAAAACTTCACCATTGGCATTCAAATCTAACAAATCTAAGAAAATAGGACAATTTTCTATCTCATACTCTCTTACATATTAGGTGCACACTTTCCTTTTACACACTTTTACACTCTTTACTTACTTATACATGCATTACTCTGATTTTTCATATACAAAACTTTGACTACTTTCTTGCTCTTCTTTTACAGTTTTATCCTTAATACGCTAAAAGAATAAGCTCACATCAGTAAAAACAAGCTCCGATAACACACTACTACGCATACGCTTCACCCCTAGGGTTCACTTCCCTTTCTTACTCTCCATGATTCACATTTCAATCACCTCACACTTCACTTATTCGCTCGGCACACTATCGACTATGATCTTCTCTACATGATCATAAGGTATGCATCTTCTATCTACTTTATGCTATCAAGTATTCACTCAACAACATAAAGTGGGGGAAAATATAGACACAAAATATATGCACTTGGGTAAATTTCTAGGTCCTAGAGAATACTAATATATGCATGATTCCTAAGAAAAAAACTAGTAATTGACAATGTCTTTTGGGCCTTTTACTTTATCTCTTATACTTTTATTGACCTTACACACCCTACAATCCTATCGATATTGAACTGATTTATAGTTTATGGCCTCAGACACTAGTGCCTAGATGCTCATGTCCCTCCTAGGCATTCCTGACCCTTTCTCCCTTTCTTACTCTTTTGGGTATCTTTTACTTCTTGGGCATCTTTTATTCTTTTGGGTTGGCCTTTCAGTTTTCAATTATGAAATTCAAACAAGGTAATATATATATATATATATATATATATATATATATATATATAGTTATAGCTCTCAAATAGGGGCCAAACACTAACATTATCTACTATCACCTAAGCTTGCATTCAAAGGCACAAAAGCATCACAAAACATCCATCTAGCACATTCACTCAAGGGACAAGGTTTGCATTATTCTGCATACATAGCATAGGAGGGGAAGTTTATTCTATTCCATCTCACACATTCTATACATCTACTACGTTCTATATCTAGCCCAATATCATAGTAAAACTTGTATAAGGGCTTCCTAGGCACCATTACACACACTCTCACATAGAATTACATGGAGTCTAAAATGTAGTGCACTTCTTGGTACTAAGTTCACTCTTCGAGTGACCATTGAGGTCGATCGAGTCCAAATTATGCATTTTTTTAGTATATTTGATGTGGTTTATGAACATGTGTAGGTAGACAAGTTGTTTTGTAGGTTACATGTACATTCTATGATCATGGAGAAAAATTAGAGTGACAAATAAAGACTAATAGTGAAGCTCCTCCTACACAAAAGAGACCATATCCTGATCATTCACACAGACACTAGCACTGTAGAATGAACATTGGTGCCCATACACTCCTGTTCTCTTGTGGGATCTCTGTCTTGCATTGTTCCAAGCCCCAAAACCTCTAATGAGCATTGATGACACTCTCTTAAGTTTGTTTCAGCTATTCACCTACCCATATCACTTCTATATTTCTCAGAATCAGCTAAGTCTCTCTATCTCCCTCTCTTGCTTAGGGTTTTATATTTGTACATGCTTGTTTGCTTGTGTATTTACTGTACATTAGAATTTGTATATCATACACTATAATAGTTACTTTGTAATTAGATTTAATTCAATTTATATTAAATAATGATGTTTTGATTATAATCATATTAAGTCAAATGTCAATTTTTGTCCACCATCAATATTTTTATGCTGAAAGTCGGTACTTATAGGCAAGATTGAGTTACACTTTGTACATATCAATGATACGTGAGATAGTCGTGCACATGCAAGACCATGGAATTGTTCACATCCATTTATCCTCCTTATCACCTTTTCATCCTTTGTGGAGACGATGTTTAATAATGCACATCACATTTTTAATACCACATGTCTTTCTTGAATTTTACATCGATCATGCATTAAATTAGAATGTGCCATCAATCAGTAAATTGAAGCAGGACCATGTCCTCGCTTTGATAATACATCCATTCTCATATTTTATCTTTTACTATATATAATTTTAGTAAGTTTTTATTTTCAATTCAATTAACTAGAGATTGGTCTATAGGTTTGTCTCCAATTGTCTAATGTTTATATTTACTTACGTCAATGATATTTGAATTTCATTATACAAGTAAGAGTAGCATATTGATATGAATAATCGATATTTTTATATTGTTATTTGATTTCTGTAGGATTTTTGTTGTGTGTTTTCCATCTACTATGCTTGGAGGCATGTGTATAACCTATTTAAACCTCTCGTAACACAAGCTAGAATAATGGTGAAAAGGTGGTGATCAGCCTTTAATAATTTTCCTATATGTATGTCTTTCTAATAGGTCATTAATTGCATCGGTATGGCTCTTTGTGTCCATACATTGTTCACTGAAAAGCTCATGTTTTTGCATAGGCCTTTGAAATGGAAGATTATGTTGTGTGTTACTGAGAGATATATAAAGTGATGGGAGAAAGTGTCAAAAGGAGTTGTTTGAGCATCCAAAGTTGGAGATGGAATCAATTTGGGGCCATTGGGATGGGAAAGGATGAAGTGGCCCATGTTTTGATCCATATGACTCACACTTAAGCCTTGGGAGCCATGTACCTTGGACACACTCTTTTTGTTCTTTCTCTTTTAGTTAGAGTATGCTAGAAAAGGAGAGTTGATTATATTCTAGAAATATTTTTATTTTTAACTGGCATTAGTTTGACTTGATTTAAATTGTTATGGGGATGATTGGCTCTAAAGGTGAATTTCCTATAAATACGGAGACTACAATATATAGAAGGTGGATCACCTTTCAAAATAAACCATCCTTGCGTAATGCTAAGAAATTGAAATTACTATTATCATTGGATATCTTGCATGCCTAAGTTTTGACTTTCCTTGGTGATACCTCCTATAATATTTACCTTTCGTCATTGTTTGTTTGCATTCCTTCTCTTTACGATTTGCTAATTTTTTATGACTAGAGATCCAAGCTTATGTAATTTTAGGGTTTTTTCTTTTGATATGATCCCATGAATGAGGATTTTGTAAAGCCTTTTTTAATTAGGAAGCTTCATATGTGAGCGATAGAGAATCCAACTAATATGTAATTTATTTGTCTATTATATTTAATAATAACCCTTATTTTTTTGGGGGTTACAGTTCAAACTTCTTTTAATATGTGTTGGTAATGAGCAATATCAGGTTGTAAAGCTTTGTTTTGGCATAACCTGTGATGAAGGTGCATGGTAGTTTGTAAAATTGTAATACGCTTTATTTTGAGTCAAGCCTTTCACATTGCAACATTATTATAGAAGAAGCTAACAACATTTTCAGTTCAAATTCATTTAGAACGTAAAATTTAAAATTAAATTTAATAATGTATTGTACTCATGTCCAATAGGTGCTACTGTCTCTAATGGTCTCAAGAAATATCACCTACATCCACATAACATCTGACCCCAAAAAATTCTAAACATTGAACACAACACCAAATTAAAAATAGTACTCTAATCATCAATCACAACCTTTCAATGTGACCTACATATCAACATGTTATTTCATCTATTTTTATATCATGGTGAAGTGTCTTAATCAAGAAATTAGTATCACTTCAATGTGTAAAGCTTTGTTTTGGCATAACCCGTGGTAAATGTGCACAATAGTTTGAAAAATAATAAAAGGCATCACATTGAGTTGATTCTTTCACATTCTGTAAACACACTTATAGAGGAAGCTAGAAATATTTTGGGTTCAACTATGGTCTGCAAAATGCTTTAGTACACTTATTTTTAATTCAAACATTGGCAAGACTACACCAATATATTAGGGATTCATTAGCACCAATATACCAATATATTGGATTTTGGAATTCATTTTGTGCAATCCACGTTAATTACGTGGATATGCATTCTACAATGGCGATCGGGGTGGGATGTGATGGTATGATCGTGCAAGGTTTTATTTTCTATATTAAATTTGATGTCCATTTGACCATCACAAGGTAATTTTGACAATAATTTTACATCTATTTGAATAGGTTAATTTTTTTACTTTTTAACTTTGAAAATTCAATCAAAAATAATAATATCTAGATAATACCGTGGAGATTGAGTTTTGTTTCCTAAAAAAAAGCTCCCATCATTAATAGAATTATTAATCAATGTTATATGTTTAAAATCTACAATGAAAATTTTAAAATTAATATCTATCAACATTTTTCAAATATTTTTTAAAGGATATTTGTACTAGTTGTAGACTCTTTCCTTACAAACAAGATGGATGGATGAACAAATCTTCATCTGGGAAAAAAATACCTATTTCCTCACTAGTTTATCCATTTTTAACTTTAAGAAAATATGATTGCTTGATTTCCCCTTTCATGACTCGTAACTTAAATTTAACAAGATATTGAAACATCGGTGAGAAATTAGATTGTGATTTTGATTTTTAATTTTTCATAAAACATAATGTATAAGTGAATTTTTATAAGATATATACTATAGGTATTTTAAATCCTATTTTTTATAATGTGTATTTTGATTATATCTATAAAATTAGTCAATAATTAATCAATAATTACATAAATAATTTAAGAAATGTATATAGTTTAGTGTTCCTATCCATATCATATCACAATCCTTAATATTTTATTCTAAATTGTTGTTATATTCTAAAGTATTATTAATATGTTAACGTTTATAAGTGACATGTATATTATACTAATTTCCATTGTGTGGTATGTAAACACTTTCTTTAGTATTTTGTGAATCTTACTCGATTATGTGGTATGTTGTGTTAATTTTTAAGTAAGAGCCATATCTTGTGAAAAAACACATTCACCATACTACACGTACATATTTTGAAAACAATTGCACACCTTTTCGATATGGGGTAGAATTCACTTGGGAGGAGTCATTTTATTTCATAAGGACTTTAGATGCATAGAGGTAATTCCAATATATGTTAATCACTTCTATTGTTATCTCATCGACATGACCATTGAACCCTCGGGTACAATTGTTAGTTTATATATGGTGGAAAGTTTGGTCTTATGCTTCCCAAGTGGTATTTTCCCAAAAAAAAATTAAAAATATTCCCATAACTATTTTTAACAAGCTCATTCAAAATAAAATTTGACGTTCAATCTTGCAAGTGACACAAATATTTGGTGATGGCAAATAATAGCGTGGCCATCGGTTGGCATTCAAATTTTAATTTTGTATGTAAAAATTCTACATGTGAATTTACTCTTTTATGATTGGGAAAGAATTTGCATTTGCAATTGTAGATGATTAAATTTGGTAATTTATCAATTGACAATGTCAGTATTGGCTTAATTCCTAAATCATGACTTATGCACACATTTCAAGCTCACTTGAATATCATTATCCCTATTACATGCTTTTTTTCCTCGTTTGCACTACTTAAACACTTGTAGAATTGTTTATATTATTCCACATTAGTTTATCACTCCCAAGAGTTATGCCTAAAACTTTCTAGATCCTCACTCCCTACTCGTATGATATTGCTAAATAGGGACCAAACCACCAGAAGTGCTTCGAGTCTAAAGCTGAAGTTTTATCCCAAGCCACACAACAGTCATTTTCTCAATTTGATATCTTTAATGTTTGTATTTTTACTATAAGTAAACCTTAATGTGAAACTAAACATATGAAAACCTATACAATAAAGTTAAATACACTCATTTAGTCACCTGGAACTTTGAATATCACTACTTACAAATAACATTTCAAAAGTACTTAAAGCACTCATAAATTCCCTAAATCACCAATGCACATTAGGAGAAACCCACACAAATCTAAATCACTCGATGCAAAGCTATACTATATTAAATCATGCAATTAACCCACAACAAGACTTTAAATCAAAAATCTCAACTACGTTCAAGAATTTATCCTCCCAAGTTACAAGCTCCCCAAACCAAGTCAAACAAAAACACATCAAGTTAATACAAAATATTATCAAGTGATCAATTTGTCAAAGCTAGTTACATATAACTATACATATACATATACATATACATACATACATGTGTTTGTGTGTGTGTGTGTGTGTGTGTGTGTGTGTGTGTGTGTGTGTGTGTGTGTGTGTGTGTGTGTGTGTGTGTGTGTGTGTGTGTGTGTGTGTGTGTGTGTGTGTGTGACATCTATAGGTGGATAACTAAATGCGGTTTAAGGCCTCTTCATATTAGTGCCAATATATGTGGTGTGTAGATTGCACTTCAATCCAACCACTAACCTTTTTAAGGGTTTATACATATAGTTAAGTTTTGAAGTTATTTTGGGTCATATAGAGGGTTTTGCACATTGATGAGAACTAAGGTTTCATAGGAAGACATTTTAAGTCAATTGCATAGGAAAAAAATCATTGAATGTTGGAAGCTCTCCACACAAAACTACCAAACACGCATACGAAAGAACCAAATAATTTTGTACATAAATAATGATTTAATTTTTTCTCATCATACACTTTCATAATCATAAATAAAAAAATTGTAGATCATCTACATTATTTTTAAACTTTTACCACTTCCGGATCAACTTCTAGAGAAATAAAGACTTAGTTAAATTCATCTCCCTTCTTGTGTTTTCTTATATTTAACATGTGTTCTTATGGTTCTATCGTACACATTACTAATATATGTATATTATGATTTGCACATTGATATTAAATTAATTAATCTGAATATATCTCATATTTCTAACCGTAATAAAAATTTAAATAAAAACACATACATTCATTTTTGGGTTAAATTAGTAACATGTACATCAACATGCATGTAAAATGTGGAGTTTATTAGATGCTCATAAAAATCTTGACAACATGAAAGAACTAGATGGAGGAACAAAATAATTGTAGCCTATAAAATAAATGTGTATTCTCATTAGGCATCAACATTATATTATAAAATACAATGAACAAGTATCCAACCCATTCGGTTCATTGATATATGTTCAAGTTGTCATAAAGACAACTTGAATAACTTGAATTTATCGACTTCACTTTATGACTTGGTCAAACAATCACATAAGATCTAGTTGGTCTTTATCATTTATTACAATAATCTATATATGTCGATTGGGTTCTTAACCCAATGAGCTATTCTATATGGTCTTTATAAGCATAAGCTCGAACAATAATACCCAACATTAATCACATGTAATAATTTATAACTAGGGAATAAGTCATTTTGTGCATACGACAAGACAACTATTAAACATATTTCCTATCAATTGTTATGATCTCTAACAATCCCTAGCATCAGTTATCTACTATGAAAATAAAGATAAAAGCATAAGAATAAGGCAAGATTGTTACTTACTAGTGGTCACTACCCATGCCAAAATTGGTGGAAGTACGTGGCTAAAGTGTAACTAGATTGATTGTAAAACATTCATATGATCATCTTTCCATTTCCCATATTATGCATTTAGGCCCTTCTCTCCAAAGTGATACTTTCCCTAGCATCGAGGTTTGTACATGTATTAAAATAGATGAACTAACGACAATGATCTAATTCATGGTATCAAATATGCATGTCGTGAAATACCAAGAGCATAGTAATTGTTTATTGTTCCATAACCAATTAATATCATTTATTGTATGAAATAAATATATAAAACATGATAAAAATAACTAATCTATCCACAACATATGACTCAAATTAATCAATAATTTGATTAAACAATAATAATCTAGTATATTTGTTATTAACTATGTCAATCACAAGCAAGTACCTTCAAACTTTAGTCTTAGAAAAGAGGGATGTGATATGCTTCTTTCTTGGAAAAGGAATTTTCGTGTTGGATTAGTTTATTGGAGCTTAATTAAAATGATGGGGAAAAGGTATTAAAATCCTTTCTTATAGTTCTCTAACTATATTGTTGATAACATAGTACATTTTAATTTAAAAAAATCAAAAAATAGGTGCAACTCTTTTATTTCACTTCCTATTAAAGGAAAAGAATAATCTTTAGATTCATTCTCACAATTTAAAAGTTCATATTCTAATCTTAAGTAACTAAAATTATTTACCTTCCTATGTAAGAATTGTTTTTTTAATCTACGAAAATCTTAAATCCAATTAGGACCCATTTTCTTCTTTGAGACGTATTTTTGAGTTTTCTAAGGTGTTATTTACTTTTTCAAGGGTCATTAGCCTTAAAATTGTCACCTAATTTCCTTGTTTATCTAATTGTACGGATTTTATGTAAAAATCTATACAAAAATGTATCATGGCCATAAATTTCCCTGTTTAGGAGCGATCCCACCATTTTTAGAGAAACATATGATAGTTTTTCCTAAGAAAGAGGAAACTACTATGAAAACTTGTCAATCACTATCAACATCTACCCATGAAAGTGCTATCAAACTAAAACCCAAGTTATGTTGTCACTTTTTATTTGTCCTATATATTTTAGACAATCATACTAATTTTTTCCCCCTTAACTAGACGAATAATTATGATTTAGATAATAGTTTATGTGGGTTCCTCCATACTTTCATGCATGTGATGGAAAGAGATAATCTCTGGAAATTTTAACTCTATTGTCCTTTATAGTAAAATTTATATTTTAGACAATCATCCTAATAATTTAGCCCCTTAACTAGAAGAATAATTATGATTTAGATAATAGTTTCTAAGTAGGTTCCTCTATACTTACATGCACGCATGTGACAAAAAGAGAGAATCTCTTGGACAATTTACCTTTATTTTACTTTATAGAAAAAGTATATATTTTAGACAATCATCTTAATGATTTCTCCCTTAACTAGACAAATAATTATGATTTAGATGATAGTTTCTAAGTAGGTTCCTCTATACTTGCATGCATGCAATGAAAGAGAGAACATCCTAGACATATTGCCTATAAGTCTCAGACTAAACTGGTCCTTTGTACACCTCCCTATCTTGGAGTTTAGTCCCATAATCTAATGAGGATGACATAAAGTAATTAATCATCCAAAAATCAATAATTTTCCTTTATTAATTTTTAGAAATACACGTAATTTGGTAAGTTTTCATTAATACCAATATTAGAAATATAGATCATTTATGGATCCAAGTGCAATTGTGTGAGAAGTGGAGAGTGAGAGCAATATCAAGGTTTTTACTTCAATTTTAAAATCCTTTAGAACCTTGTTCGTATGTTTCTCATCCACTAATATTTTTCTTACTTTTTACAAGAAAGGTATATATGGAATTGTTGATGAGGAAAGAGGTCAAAGTGTATAAGTCAATATTGCAACTAGTCCACGCAACATATAAGTATGATAGTGAATTGGAACATGAGATTATAAATTTCTTATATATATAAAAACATGAAATAAGAAACTCCTAGATAAATAAGTAGACAAGTTTAGGGCCATAAGACTGGAATTGACAAATTTATCTTGTCACATACAAACTCAATAATCCACTTACGTGTTAAAGAGTTGTTATCCAAAATTACACCCTATGTAATTTTAAGCAACCCATCTAAAGGAATTAACCATTTCATACTTCAGAAAATACATGATAGAATAATTCCGTCTACCGTAGAATGTAGGAACTTAGTGTTACGTGGGTTCACCTAACCCATAGAATAAAGAAAAAATTAGCGCAATGACTTAAGCGGAAATTGATAAAATTTAGTGTAGCTAGGCCTTTTTCAAGCATTTGCAACACTATGGAAATATTTCCCTTGCAAATAAGTTAAAAATAGTACTATGGAGATGTTTATCCGTGAAGGAATCAAATGAATTGGCTAAGTTTAGAATCCATGGAGAACTGGTTTGGCATTCGCAGATCACAAAATTTTATCATCCCGAGTTTCTCAAACTCACGTAACAAAGGGAAGTAGCTATGGGTTGAGAAGTTAGACCCTCATTGGTGGTGTGGAGGATTTTTACCCATAAAATCATGCCAGATTTTTTTATAATCTGCAGATTGAAGAAATTTTGAAAGCCATGGGACATAGAGAAAGCCACAGAAGATCTCAAAACCATGTTAGACTCCAAACCAGAGATCCAACCACCCCAACCAATGGAATTTAATAAAAGCTAGCATTGTTTTGAGCATTATGATGGAATGCAATAGACTCAAGGAGTTTTTATGGTTGATTGGTTACTTTTGCAAGCATCCATACTTGTATTACAAGCAACCTACACAAAGAAATCATGGCACCCACACTCATTCAATGCATTTTTCAAATGTATTTGGTTCCATCTTGATGGTCCCTTTCCATCTCTTTTTCTCTTTCTTCATGCCAAAAATTGTATAAATGTAAGTTCTTATACACTTTGAAAGGGTTCTTCTCCCTCTTTTCTTAGCATATTTCTGAGCTCTTCCTTGTAAAACTCGGAACTTCATGTTGTCGACCTATGTAACTCTCGATTGGTATTTTCTTGCCTCGACCATGTATTTAATCTCTTGAAGAATGATTAATACAAGTGTGGTTTATTTATTTCCCTCAAATACATTGTTTTTGGTGTGAATATTTTTCCCTTTTACATATTTCATGTTCTTCTATCTCTCTGCATCTGATCTAAGTGCATTTTTACGACCCTAGCCTCGCATTTCTTACATATGCATCATCTAGATTTGGGAAAATTTCCACCTTCTTTTGGTGCTATCACCCCCTTTTCTTATTATTTACCTTTTTTGCATCTCTCTCCTTGGTTCCTTGGAATTGTTAGAGTAGGAACTAGTTATGGGAGTATTTTTAGTGTTATAACTAGGTTGCGTTATGCAGTTCTCCCAAATCCATGTAACAAGGAAACTATAATTCTCCAGAGGTCTATCTCAAGTTGCAAGTCCTGCACTTGGAGAGAATCCCATGTTTCATCAAAAGATTGAATCCTCTTCATTTAGGGTTGGGTGCAATTTTGATGTTCAAAATTTTGGAATGCTTAGTGGGAAAACTTGATAAAGCTTAGATTTCATTATTGCAAAGTTTTGGTATGTGAATTAGTGATTTCAACCTCATGAGGTAGTTCTTCAACACATCTGGTGACTCCCAAGTTCAAATCTCTTGATTTCAAGTAGCCCAGTTCCCATTTTCATGAGAAAAATACAGACAAGACAAATTATAGCAAAGAAAGAGCCTTTTAAGTATTTTTTATTATCACCTAGGAGTAGAAGAAGAGATAGATCGATCCAGAGATCATCGTCTCCTCTAAGTATAACTCTTTCTACGTCTCCTCCTGGTAGGACTTTATTGTTGTCCTACAGGGATTTAAGACCTATTCCATTTATGACACATCAAATAAATATCCCCTTTGTCAGTTTTAATGGTGGTATTCCCTTATCACTAAATGACCAACATGATATACCAAAAACTGCTTAAAAGTATCCCTTCTTTCATAGAGAAAGTGAGTGTTAATTGAACTAGTTTAATTCAAAAGATAAGATAAGATAAGATATATAGGGCTGGGCTCGTTCCCCAGCTCTCTCCAGTAGGCCGTTGGGGCCCTCTATAGAATAGATCATAACCCCGGCTGTCGGCCCCCCGGCAGTCCCCGGATGGATGCATCGAATCGACCGAATGTCATATCTATAGTCAGCACCCTCTACTCTCTATATGGTATGGCGACGGAGCCAGAGATCAAACGACTAGATGGCAGGCACTAGATATAGAGAGCAAACGCCATATATGGATAGGGGACCAGCTTCCAAACCTTTCGACTAGCCTAGTTAATGAGCAATGCCATATAGATAGTTCAGGGCCGGATGCTCTGATCAGACAGAGGGATGACGGCCCCATCTAGATAATCATACTACTCCACTTGATCACATCCAAGATGTGGCTAATGTGTATTTAAGTTCATTTGGTTATAGAATATGATGTTGCGAATAGGATTTTTTCTTCTTCACTAAATGGTAAATAACTTCAATGGTATAGAGGTTTAAGACTTCCTTCTATTCATATTTGGGATGAACTCGGTACATCTCTTGGCCAATAATTTAAGGAGAAATCAGATAACATATCTACTCACAACAAGTAAGTGAGATCCAAATGAACTCATGGAAAACTTCAACTTCATATTCCAATGAACATGGGACATAATTGCGGGACTCGCTAAGACCAACTCCACAAGGTGCATTTTTATACTATCTTAGAGCTTTGAATTTTGATATAGCATTCATGATTCAATCTATGGGTGTTGTCTAGTTACCAAATGCCTATGCAATAGCCATTAGGGATGAAAATTATCTAATCCAAGTAGGAAAGTTAGCCCCTAGATTACCTATGCCCATTTTCCCTCAATTTCCACTTGATACCCAACCCACCATTTCTCCTATTTCTCAACCATCTACTTTATCCTCTTCTTTTACAACTAGTTCCTTTATCAAACAAGAAGAAATTAAAAGTCTTGGTATCCAACTTAAAATTTTAATAAATGAAATTATATCTCTCAAGATACATCAAGCGCAAGCTTCAAAAGCTTATCCTAATCCTCCTCGGGGTTACCAACAATAAGGATTTAAAAATTCTAATAAAATATTTCCACATAATCATCCTCTAAGAAAACTCCCAAATAAAAGTTTGTAGCCTTTACCTTCCCCTAATTTGGGTAAATGCATTGTTCCAATTCAAAATAACATGGTAGAAGGCTTTAAATGGTGTTATCCATGTGATCAACCCCATAATCAATATACATGTGAGGTTGGAATGAACTCCTTGTGGGAGAAGACTATTATGGTCCAAAATCCATTCTACTCACAAGAACAGGACCACAAATCCTTCAACAAGTAACATACATGAGGTCCAAGAGTTTGGTCCTTAACCCAAATTCATTCTTTTATGACTGAAGAATTATGTGTTACTAATCAAGACACAAATAATTCAAATAGGCCGCAACTTCATGTGGCAAATCATACAAGATCTACAAAGTGGTAGATGAACATGATATCTCCTCATCATATTGCCCTAGTTCTGCGTGATATTTTCCATTAGTTCATGGACTTGAGTGGAATCTCATCTTCATCTAGCTTGTCACGGGTCACTTAGCAGCCGCGGAATGAAAAATTTTGCGGGACACACAAAAATTATGTAACATTGTAGAACCAGAAATGTCCCAAACCCATCAATCAAAGAGCCTCAATGAGTAGAGTAAAGAAATAAAGAGCATTTCATACCTTCATTATAAAAATATAAGGGTATTCCACTTAACATTGTGTAACACATGAAAAGAACAAATCTCAATATCACAATGTGGGATGCCTTGTTTATATCAAAGGGTTTTGTTGCGAGAAGCATTAAAGTAGCTTCCACCTCAAGAACCCACCATACAGATTGGTCTTTGATGTTGTAGACATGTAAAATTTTGACATGGTCATCTAAAAAATAATTCACCTATCCTATTATAGCCATTTATCCTCACCATCAAGCTTATAATAATTAATTATAAATTTAATTAATTAGTATAACATATATTATATAACCATCCTCCAATTTATGTATTACATAAGCCCCATTCACACCCTTAGAAATATTAATACATTATTAATATTTCACTCATTACACTAAATAACCCTTATTAACTATTTTCCACTAATTTAAAAATACTCACCCACCTACCACCTACCTTATACCTAGCCTCTCCATCTAATCACCCCACTAAATTCAATTAATCTCACCTATTCACAACTTAAATACCCCTCCAAATATAGAATCTTTTAGTTCTAGAAACCTCTCCATCTTTCCCTCTTCTTTTCAAATATTCAAATAAAATACGTCATTCCATTGAATTTTTAATTCATTGGAGAATTCTCATAAAATCTATAATTTTCTACAATCCTCTCCTCTCATGAATTCTCAACCATTGATTTAATCCACCATGGAAAGATCTTAGCCATTGATTTCTACCTCCTCCAACTATAAATAGAGGTGTCACCCTCCATGGCAAGCACCTTAGAAATTTATAAGTATATGTTGCCCAATTCTCAAGCCATCCAAGCAATCTTCATAGCAATCTATTGAGCTCAATCAAACAATTGATCAAGGGGAGGTGTTGCCAAAATTTTTCCAAGAATCTAAAGCATCCATTACATCCATTCAACAAGAAAATAAAAGGAGAAAATCAAATAATCAAAGGAGGAGAATTCTACTTATAGGTAAGTAAAGGTAAATTGCTTTCCCTTCCTTTCATCTTGCTCAATCTGAGGTAGTTGATTAGTTGTGTTAGATTTTGTATTGGTTTG
The DNA here is from genome assembly GCA_018340775.1 of Taxus wallichiana var. yunnanensis. Taxonomy (NCBI): domain Eukaryota; kingdom Viridiplantae; phylum Streptophyta; class Pinopsida; order Cupressales; family Taxaceae; genus Taxus; species Taxus wallichiana. Next base: position 88,779,985 of record CM031233.1, on the reverse strand, counting down.
ATTTTATAATCATCTCATGCATGCATGCTAACACAATTTTTCATCTAAATTTTGACACCCACCATGGGGCTTACCCCCCTAATTTTTCATTGGAATTATTCACATTATTGACTAAGAATAAATTTCAAAAATTTCAAAATTTCCTAGTGAGATTTAAGCTCAAATTTTGGATTTTTGTGTCTCGTGCCATATCAAGACGTACACCCTAAAACAACATGTTCGTCACCTAATTAGTGTGTTTACTGTCATATTTCAGATTTGTCTATCCAAGAAATTGTTTTAGCGTGTTTGTTTCACTTCAAAGACGTTTATATATATTTCAACGTGTTTACACTTTGTATCACCACGTTTTTTTCTAGCATTTTGTATGTGCGGCTTTGCAGGTGTTGAAACCATATAAATGCGTTAACAATCTATATTAGCGTGTTTATATTATAAAGTTATGTCTGTGTAGGATTTCATACTTCACTTGTTCATAATTTGTTCTAGCGCGTTTACTACCTTTTTTAGCGTTTCTATATTAATGTTCGTTTGTGCGAGGTTTAGTGCACTTGATTAATTATTGGAGATTTTGTTAGAATTTTAGCACGTATACTTCCATAAATAGTGTGTTTGTTATAATTTTAGCACGTATACTTCCATAAATAGCACGTTTGATTCCTAACATTGTAACTATGTAGGTTTTCATACTTTAGTGCTTATATCATGTTATAGTGCATTCATTTCTGTGTTACCATGCATAATCTGTAGTAGCATGTTTACCATAATAGTATTTTTCGGCTTCATACTTATTAATAACTTATATATTTTGATTTTTCCTATGTTTCCTAGAAACTAACATTCTTTTTTGTAGAGAAATTACGGAAACAAGGGGAAAATCTGCTAGATTTAGTGTTCATTTTGCATTTAATCTAACATTTGTGGTTACAGGGTACCAATTATATCTAGATTTGCTAATCCTTGTTTTTTGTAGCCCGATTGGTCTAAGAATATTGGGGTTTTAAGTAAAAATACTAACCTTTTTGTCTTCTGATTTCCCTAATCAAAGACCCCATTTCAATGACTCATTTTAATATAATTTTTTGTTGTCCTTTTTGTACTTTGTGTGCTTGTTTATTCAAACCCAAAGGTGACACCATATATTCTCTCCTCTAGCGAACTAGGGTGATCTTGAGGATCAAAATATGTTAACCTTCCTTCCCTTTTTCTTTTTAGGGGTAATGTGGCATGGAAGTGACATCCACACACTTACCATAGTCTTAGGGGTCTTGTGACTGTGGGCTTCATCTCCACACACATAGACACACCTCTTATTCCAGCAGGTATATAAGTTCTAGGACATTTTTCATTATTGGCTAAGTGTCTATGTGTTTTAAACGGGACACGAAGTGAGGGGCTTGAACATACCAAGTACCTAGGCCTTAGAAAACATCCTTTCCACACGTATTTGGGCCCCATGTATGTAAGGTATATATGGGATGCCCTAGAGAGCTTTTTTATCCTAGCATTAGTATCCTTCAACCACAACCAAGCTATAGTGTAGGGGAAGGAACCACCGAATATTACTCATTATCCGATCACACATTGATGCAAAGGTGGGATGGCTCGGTGAGTGCCACATTTTTGTGTGGTATTGAAAGTGGGCTATAGTTTGATTGAAATCCCACTTGACTAGTTAGGATTATGCATGCATGAGTGTACTTTTTTGGGTGTTTTGTTGAAACTAGTGAAACAATCCCCACACTAATCCTAGTACATAAACCATAGATCTATCAGCCATCAATTTTTGACAGTAATATATTTTGACCCAATTTTCAAAAATCATAATCCCCCGCATTACGTCCCATTAATCATATTCACTTTGATTATCCTTTTTCTCCATATAATACCCAAATTTTGACCATAAATTGTTCCCTTAACATTACACCCACATTTTGTAAATAATAAATCCATTTTTTTACCATAAACTTTAGACATATGCTACCATCATATAAATATTTCCTCATTAAACCCCCATGTTAATACAAAAACAAAACAAAAATCCAAAAACTTTAATATAAAATTAACACTCCCATCTCATTAAATAAAATTCATAATCCCACATTCATTCATCCTTCACTAACCACAACCACACCTTTTCCACTTTCAAAACAAAACACACTATCATAAACCACATAAGACTTACCCTACTAATCATTGACATTTCCTATTGGTATCCTAATCAACCTAGGTCTATAAGGTTTTATAACTCATACCAATCATATGATTCACCCATCCCAAATATTGTCATAACTTCATACCATCATACCCATTCTAAGCGTCCTATTTACGATCCCTTTTGATACAAGCAACCTAATCTTATTAATCAACATCTTGCTAATAGAAAAAATATCCTTATCATCTATCCTATTCTTCTAAGCCCTTATAACAAGGCACATCCTAATCCTCCTACTAATTAGGCACATCCTTCTTCTATTCTCTCCTCAAATTTCTTCCATCCTATAAGCAAGACTAGATTATTAAGGTTAAGCGTCAAGTTCATTAAGGAATCGTAATCTCCCCTTTCATCTAAACATCCTTCACTCCAAAAAAATTTCATCTCACACATCTCACCAACATCAGAATCTAATGGCACCTAGATGAATAATAACCCAATCCCAATTTGGAAATGATGATGAAAATAGTAACCACAACATGGAAAATTATCTATTTAACCACAATTATTATGATGTCAATAACGAAGAAAATTGACCTAGAGGAGAAGACGAAGAGACCATGGTTAATACTAGTAGCGACGATGACTCTAGTACCTACTTTACAAAAGGAAGATGAAGAGAGATGTTAAATCGCTTGGTTAAAAATAATAAGGATGCCCTTTTGCTCTAGTTATATCACATGGGGGCAAAAATTCCTTCTAATTACACTCATGACCAACTCCATAGTCTTCTCCCAGATGAAAATGATGACATTGGTCAAAGACCACCCTCCACACATTGGTAAGAAGGTGAAATGCTTAGTGTCATAGTCAGCCACTTTGCAGATTAAACACATGTCTGTGACATCCAAAGGACATTCTCTCAGGGGGTGTCTCTTCCTACACTTAGGGAAATATATGTCTAGAGGTTCTTTGGAAGGACTGGTTTTGGCCTTGAGTCCATCTATGGTTGATGTTAACTGCAGAAAAATGTTTGTTTTCATGTTAGCCATTTCCTCCAAAAGTTCAGAGGTACCCAAAGTAAGTTTGGATGTATTTTTGTTTCTTATACCCCCTCGTGTTCTGGAGTAACTTCTACATAGCTCAGTGATTTGTTCCAAGGTAAGTTTATGCACATCTCCTCCTCCCATGAGATGGAGGGAATCCTTAGTTTCCTCATTAAGTCCTTTAAGAAAAATTATTTTAGTAATGTCTGCATGTAACTCATAACCACTTTGTCGGTGGAGAAAGAGAAATATATCCAGATAATCCTCTAGATTTTCATCTTCTTTTTGTTGTATCTGGAAGAACTCTTCTTTTCTATCCCTTCCCCTGCAATAGTCTTGATATTTATCCAAAAATGTTGTCTCCATGGATTCCCAAGAATTAATGGAGTTAGAGGTCAACCCCATGAACCATCTCATAGCAAAATCTTTGAGAGTGGAAGGAAACAATTTGAGTTTTTGACTATCCATTCTGTAGTCATATGTCTGGCATAGGACTTTGAATTCAAACAAGAACTGATCAGGGTCTTCCATAGGCATGCCTTGAAAGATAGGTAGGATGGATGGTGAGATATTTTTCATGGGCGCGTCCTCATCCTCATCCAAGAAAAAGGGTAAGTAAAGGTCCGACCTAGGGGGCGGTCTCCATTATTCCCATGGTCCCCATTTTTGAGTGTTGGCCGGGGATACAGAAGGTGTAGAAATGATTCTAGGTGTTGTATTAGAGGCAATGTCACTCACGGTGTCTTCTACATGTAAAATATCCAGAGATATTTGTTGAATGTTGCATCTTTGTAAATCTCCTTGTTTGTCCCATGGCCTATGCATCAAAGGTGGTTATTGAAACAAGGCCCAAGACATCTACTTGTTGCATATATGAACTCCATTAACACCCATAGCATGTGAAGTGAAAGAAACGACGTAGTGTGCTTATGGTGTCCCCGACAATGACGCCAAAAATGATGGGTCATTGTATTCTCCAATCATTTAACTAACATGATCTCATGTTAGTGTCATTATAAACCAGGGTTGTGTCCTAGGTTGTATGCAATGGAGCTTTATGTAACTAGTTCTCATTGGGATTTTTGTTGGGAGATGTTTTTTTGGTTACTAATATATGGAAACCTAATGTAAATCTATGGAATTCATCTACTGTAATGAAAGGAAGTCTAAAAATATACACTTCTAATTGAAATTGAAATACACACATAGTACTCAAACAAATGAAGCGCAACTGCACAATTAAAGCTAGAACTTGGTAAAAGTAAGATTGCATGTTAACTAGACTTTGCATAAAAGGAAACAAATATTCTAGATAAAAGTGTTGGTAAGGAAAACAAATACATTCAACCAAATATTTCATGAAATATACTCAAACAAGGATTGCGGTAAGACTTATCGAGAAAACCGCATGCATATGTGAACATAAAACAATCTCTTGTCTCCTCGGTCGAGTGGCCCCTTTCTCTCCTTGGGACATGTTGGTGCCCATTTTGATCCTCTGCCATTTTGCCATAAATATTCCTTTAGTTTGCATGTTCTATAACATTTTTCTCTCAATTTTGGTGGCTCGCAAACTTTCTCCCTCCGAGTTGAATGCCTTGAAGTTCTCACAACTTATTATTTTTCCCCAAATTGAAAGAAAACTACATGTACGCCTCTATTTTGTGCCCTAAAATTTCAAATCCACGGGCCTCTGTCATTTTTTCCACTTTTCCCAGCCTTTGGAGCTCGTGGTTTCTCATTTCGTGCTTATTTTCCCTAAAAAATCTATCCCCATGGTCGAAAATCACCTTGAATCATTTTCCATTTTTTTTGACCAAAAATCTTCACCCACGAAGAAAAAATTGAATTCGGGCATCTCTGGAAAATTCTATGTTTTTATGGTAAATGCGGGTGTCATTTTCCCGTCATTTTGGTTGGATGATGTTCGACAATTTTTTTAGAAGACTTAATGTTTTTTTTTTTTTGGAAAAATTTGCAAATTTTTCCTGCAACTCCACAGTCCCAGAGGAGGGACACGTGTCACATGCAGAATGAAGGCGGATGGATAGGGGACTTAGAAGTTTTTACCTTTTGGTGAAAAGGGAGAAAGGTTGAGGAAAGGGCCATGGGTTTGCATCATTGCAAAGGGAGACACGTGGTAGGCGTAGAGGAGAGTGCGGGTCGGCATTTGGGCAAAGTGAAATTGTTCCCTTTTACAAAAGGAGTTAGAGTGAAAATTAGAAGCGCTGGCCCACAAATGAACCACAGGGAGACACATGGTGGCTTCAGGAATGTAGGGGAGTGCGGGCCACGAGAGGTAAAGGGAATTTTTTCCCTTTTAGTAGAAATGAGTTAGAGCAAAAAAATTAAGCCGTGGGTGCATGCAAACGAACCACGGGGAGACACATGGCGGGCGGAGCGTGTCGGCGAGGCATTTGGAGGAAAAAGTAATTTTTTTCCCTTTTTGTAAAAAGACTTAGAGTAAAAAATTAACCGTGGCTCCGCGAAAAATCAAAAGGAGACACGTGGCAGGTAAGGAATCAGAGGCGCATGCCCGTGGAGGCAAAGTGGGAAATTTTCCCTTGGTGAAAAAAGGGTGTTAAAATGAGAATTGAGCCCGCATATCCTCAGCGATAGGAAGGTGACATGTGTCAAGGACAGAGGCGGAGGTGTGGGCCCACGGGGAAAAAAGTGAAAATTTTCCAAATTTCTAAAAAAGGGTGGAAATGTGTAGAATTGAATTGTGACTTCAATGGGACCCACCATATGCCACGTGTCAGCACCAAATTTCAAGGGCGAAGGGGCAGAGAAAAATTCAAAATTTTACATTTTTCCAAAGATGTTAAAAAGTCAAAAAATGATCCCAAATCCATTCCCAATCGTATTTTGACACGTGGAGGGCTCAGATTGAAGGAAAAAGGGAAAATCAATCAGTAACTGTGCATTTTTCATTTTGGCCGCCATTTTTGCTCCAAGAAGCTTGGAGATGCAAATTTTGCATCAATTTTCATAGAATTTTGGTGAATTTGTGTCGTTTGTGCCTGTAAGGACCAATGCAAGTGGTTTTAGGGATCAATTTGTAGATTTGAGATGTTTTTAGGAGAATTTTTTCCCTAGCCCGTCCAAAACGTGAAATGTCAAATCAAGAAGTTGTAGAATCAAATTTTGGAGGGATAAGGATGAAATGATGTTCAATGAAAGGTCTACATGCTTTGAGGATGAAAAATGTGCCTCCACAATGGATAATGATTAAGGATTTGTGATGATTCACGTTTTGAAAACACTGGTAACTTTTGTTGCAAATATGTTAAACGTCCCTATCTCTGCGAATCATGTTGGAATTTTATAACAAACTTGATGTTGGGAATATTCTTTTCTTGGGAAATAAGGATAAAATGTAATTGAAAGTTATATAATGCATGTTTTTTGACATGAAAAAGGTTGGAGAAACTTAGAATTTCACGAAAAAATATGGGAAGAATCCCATTCTCTAAGAAACCACCTGAGAACCATTTCTAATTCCTTTCGCATCATATTTGTATCATGTTGAGTTGGTTTCAGTTGTAAAGCCATCAACAAGCTTTGAGATTGTTCTTATAACATTCCCCTACTGATAGATTTGGTCATTCTGGATTATTTTGTGTTGTCTCTTGGCAAATTTTACATGCACTTATGTTTCAGAATGTTTTCAATTTGTGTTTCTTGCTCCTGTTGCAGTCTTGTATTCAAAATCTCTCTTGATCATACATGGTATCATTTCTTGTTGATAGTTTAGTGGCATTTGAAATCTCACATTCAAAAGAGCTTTCATCTGATAAAGAGCTAAACAGATTTTAAATCACTTTACCTTCCTTGAATTCTGAGATTGTTTGTAAACCTTTGGGTGCACCTTAGGTCATGATAAAATAGAGGTTTTGGATGCTTTGTTGGTTCATCTACTTCAATATTTTGTGGCAGGTTCTCAAAGATTGTGTGGAAGAGTGTAGATCTAGGCCTCCATTTGGTGCACATATCCTGGTTGAAGGAGTACCTTAACCCCTTTGAAGCATTCTATTATTTAGGTCTTACAAATTTCTTGCAAAGGTCCTCAAAGAATTTGGAAAATTTTGGTTAGTCTTGTCTAAAATCTCCCACCAAAATTTTCATTCAAAATAACTAATCCTACCCCATACTACCCCTGCATTGCATTGTGTCAAAAAAATAATTCAATCCATTTACAAAAATTCACAAAGCAAATTAGGATCATACAATTTCTTCAGTAACCCTTTCCTTGCATTGAAAATATCTCCATAATCTGGGAGTGATAACTTGTGAAATTTAAATTTGGAGTGTTGATCATATTTTCCCAAGGCCCTTTCCATACTATTTGCACAAATTGAGGGATATCTTCATTTCCTTCACCATTTGAGGGTTACAAAATAGGTCCTCTTACCTTGGTTGAAAGGCATAACCTAAAACAGTTAGGACAAGATCAAGTCCTATTTGAGTGCTATCCATCTCTCCACAAATTTGAGTGCCAGTTAGATCACATCCTCAACTACAAAATGACACACATCATGATCTATCTGACTTCAAGCTTCATGTCATATCTCTGATGCTTCTTAGATTGAAAAGGAGAACAAATTTGGGTACCAACAGACGAGAGGAATTACCAACAACTTTAGATATTCAAAATGATGTTTACTTCTATTAATTTAAATAAGTTCCATATCATGTAAAGCATATGAAGTTTAAATTTATAAATACCATAGACGATATATTGCAAATAATCTCAAAAAATAATAGCTAATCATGTTCTTAGGAAGGTGTCTTAATATAGACACAAATGGTTATAGTATTCGCCATAATAGGCAGCACTAACATCTTCCACTAATCAATATTAATTAAAACTCATAAATTCCTATGGGACAGTTAGAAACAAGTCCCATACTAATAGGTTGAATGGTGCAAAAAGTCTTCTGCTCCCATATTCCAACTCCAAACTCGAACTTTGTAATTACATCAAAAAACGTTCATCATTTCTCTACACACATCATCACATTTTCCTCACAAAGACAATTAGTAGGAAGTTTATACGGTAATCAATTTTTATGAACAAAAGCAAGGAAAATGCATCAAACTCACTATGATATAACTATATAAAGCATCCCCATGCATTATCAAATCATATCTAAGTGGCAATTTACTAATTGTAGGAATGATATAAATGAGCCAAATAATGCACTCATCATTTCCCCCTACTTTACCTGTTGCATGTCCCAATGCAACCTATCTACATCATGCTCTACGACCAAGTTGTTGAGCCATGTCATATTCTTTGAATTGATCAACATATTTCTTCCTCATACCTTTACATCCCTGAGTATTTGAAGTGACCTCGACCCAAGCTGTAAATCTCTCATTTGACTGTGCAACATTGTTTTGCCAAGTGGTAGTAGGACTCAAGAGGAGGGGTGGACATACTTGAAGTCCTGCCCATTCATCATTGTATTGTTTGCTAGTTTTTTTAGGACTGTCTTATAATTGTAATGAGGGCATCACCCGACACATACTCCAACTTACGTTCTGAGGGGAAATAACCTCCTTGCGTTTCAATGGCAAGCTCAAAGTGTCCCATCTCCTATCACAGGCCTACCTGGCCATCCCAAAGTGTTGTTGATTGTAGGTTTTGAAATCCTCTACACATTTCAGTAGGATTTTTGAATTATTCTCTCCAATACCTGCTTGGTAGTAGAGAGATCTGAATTTTTTCCGCAAAGCCACATCAGTATGATGTGTAGGACGGATATAAAAACCTATTGTTTGATCCGTGTGATTGAAAATATCCATTTTCTCACCCCATATGATATGAGTTTGCAACAAGTACTGAAAGGCTTATAATTGAAAATCCCCCACAAATAAGTTAAGTAAAAATTCAGGGACATTGGTAACTAACATATTATGGAGGTAAAACTCACAAAGCAAGTTTTGAATTTTAGGTGTACTGGACTTGTAAATAGATAAGAAACTATTTCCATCAAGAACTTTGTAAGGCACCTGACAACATAACTGAAACAACTATTAAGAATAAAACTATTGTTGAATAAACATGCTAGAAACTAAGGAGGTTTTCCTACAGGATAATAACTTAAAAGCCAAAGACAGACAAATTCCAAAAGAGATAAATTTTTGTTTTTCATCTTGGATAATTTCCATCTCCCCTTTTAAATTCTTATTTTCTTTGTTTAATTCTGCATTATGAAGAGATATTTGGTGGAAAGAATTAAAAATTCTAAGACCTTTATCCTTCTATCACTTTAAGCTACTAACTTCAATTTGTAAAGCAGTTATTTCTCTAACTTTCTCCATTGTGCATTGGGTAAATTCAGTTTGTAAAGACAAGTTTGTTTCCTCCATACCTTTCAATTGGGCCTTAAGGAGTGTGATTTCTTCTAGATAATTGTGAGGATTGGCAGCTTGACATGACCTGAGATGATCAATGTCCATTGCAATAGGTGTTAGAACGAGATTCTGGGCTTCAGGTATTGAAGTAGTTTTTGGAGCTGCGAAATGAACTTCTAAAGACTAGGGAAAAGGATGAGTGGAAGTGAAGATGGTATTTAGTGATTTATCAGTGGGAACATCCTCGTTGTCTCCCTCATTCCCCATGTCCCACAAAGGGAAGAAACATCAACGAATCTCTTTGACGTGGAGCTTCTAATTTTATGCAATACACAAGACCGACATGGTCGGGGGCACATAAAAGAAGATGGAGCAAAGGTATTCTTACCCCTAGAACTGGAAGTGATCAAAGATGGAATTACTTGGGCACCTAATTTTTCCATGTGCTCTGGAGTGCCAAGTTCCTCCTTTTTCTTGTGTGCAGGGTGAGAGGCTGGTGTGGGAATGGACCGAGGCATGGAAGATGGCCCTGATTTTAATTGTTTTGGCTTGGAACCCTCCCCCACAATAATCCTTTTGATCCTCTGCTTTTGCTAACAAAATACTTGATGTGAGCACAATAAATGAATTAGCCTTGGGTGTTTCAACACCACTTTGCCCCCTCCAGACTTGTATTTTTGGCCAACTTTTTATAACAACGTCCGCCAAGTATTCAGTAAATTTACCCTGAGGGCTGGGTTGACACATCCTTTCTTCAAATGAATAATAATTTTGAGTGCATCACCACCCAGCACACATGGCTGGATGTCACATATAAAATACATGTTAACCCATTTGGCTATCTCTCTCCAAATGTTGGGAAGGCTATCCCACTTAACACCTTTTTGAACACCCTAAGGGGTAAGGATAACCTCGGGGAATGCCTCACCCTCCTCATGAAAGAGAGAGAAAGTATTTGAGGGGAGCATTCGTCATTACTTTCAAACCAAAATATGGCAAGTCGGATAGTTCAGAAACTACCTGGCTGGTAATCTCAACTTGTTTCCTTCCAACACGTGAACTCCTACATGATACCCTCATCAAAACCTTTGAATTTCCAGATGAATTCAAGCCAACCTGAATCATAAAACACCTATGAAAGTGCAACATTCCTGAGTAATGGGTCCAGAGAATCAAGCTCAGATTTCTTCTTTTGTCCCATGCTGAAGGCAAATGAATCCATATAGTAGAGAAACAAGAACAAGACGTGCTTGAATTCACTGTGTGATGGCAGGTAGAATGATATGCTCAATACTCATGAAGCAACGACAGGAAGCATCTTGGAACTATTAATTTGAATTGCACTGAATCCTTGAATTACGTAAAATCAGAGAGAATTTGGTGGCATAAAAAGGTGGGCAAGACCAGCCATCCATGAGATTTTATGATATGTGAGATGGTGCACATCCCATCGTTTGAAACCCAATTGACACCTGTCCTTCTTCATAGAATGTGACGCATATGATGTGTGTGAAAATCATGACTCATTACACCCTTATGCCATGATACCGTAGCGTCGGATTTGGAAAGATATCCACAATAAATATATTGAACATTGCATGATGGATGCAATTATGAAAAGTGCATGCATGGGGATTGCTTTATAAGGAAATATCCATAGTGAGTTAGGATGCACTTACCCATGCCAAGTTCAATGTCTGATATCCATAGATTCCCACATCCTGTAGTTTGAGATTAAATGTGATTAGCGGTTTTGAAATAATGAAGATTTCTACATTTATTGAAAACAAAACAATCTAGCTTAAGGGAAGAAGATCAAAGCATGACCATCCTCCTTTATTGAAATTAATAGGAAACAACTACTCTAGGCTTAAGGGGTGAATATATCCACCTCAATATGCATGTCCTCACTCAACATAACGTCCCTGGTGAAATTTTCCTTGTCAAGAGGTCATTGGTAAATCTTGAGTTTGTGTCCATTCACAAGAAGAGTTTGTTTGTCACCATTATCAAACACTCTGTCAATCGATAGGGACCCAACCGGTGTGTCAGTAAATTACCTTTACACTGTTGATATCGGAATCAAAGAGTCGACCAGTCCCCTTCATGAAATGTCCTGGATTTGATATGAGCATCATGTCAGGACTTCCGTTGATATTGAAAAATTTCCATCTGTTGTTGTGCCTCCATCCGCATTTCATCCAATTCATTTAGCTACATCACTCGTTCGCGTTGTGCTTCATCCACATCGATTCCAACTTCTAGTGTTGTTCTCCAAGTGCATAATTCAAATTCAATAGGTAACAGTGGCTTCTTCCCAAATACCAACTCATAGGGGAAAAATAGTAGTGGTTTTCCAGGTCATGTTATAGGCCTAGACTGCTTCAAGAAGTTTTGGTACCTAATTCTTTCTATTATTAGACTTGACCACTTTAGTCAGAATATTCTCAAGTTCTCGATTGGTTACTTCCACCTACCCATTGGATTGGGGGTGATAGGGTGATGATTTTCGGTGCTTGATTCGGTATATTTCCAAAAAAGCCTCAATCATGTTTGAAACAAATTGAGGACCTTGATTAGATACAATGGCCCTGGGTGCACCAAATCGTAGCAATATCGATTGTACAGAAAATCAGCAACAACATCCTCATTGGTAGATGCCAATGCTTGAACTTCAACCCATTTAGTGATGTAGTCCATGCATACCAAGAGGTATTCTTTCTGAAATATGGGGGATCAAAAGTTCCAATGAAATCAATTCCCCATTTCTCAAATGGTCCTAAGACCAGTTGAGGATTAAGAGGCATTTCCATTGAAAGTGTGGGCTTCCCCATTCATTGGCATGCATCACACTACCATACATAATTTTTGACAGTCCTGTGGAGGGAAGGCCAATAGTACCCTGCTCCAAGGACTTTGTGAATTGTTCGTTTTACTAAATAATGTCCACCTCCTAGCTCATCATGACAAGCTCGCAATATGTCATGTACTTCATCTTCTCGAATGCACCTGCGAAGAACCATATTAGGACAGCATTTGAATAAAATTCCATTACACCATTTATACGTTGCACTATTTTTAACTAGTCTTTATTTCTCCTTATGAGTGAAATAGGTAGGAAACTTCCCTGTTGTTAAATAATTCACAAGATTAGTGAACCATGGAGTCTTAGTTGATATAGAAAACAAATGTTCATTGGGAAATTGATCCTGGACTGCTTCATCATTACCTGAAACATTCAATCTTGAAAGGAAATCAGCAACAATGTTAGATTTTCTTGGCTTATCAATAATGGTAAGATTGAATTCCTGTAACAAGAGTAACCATCGAATAATCCTACCTCTAACCACTAGTTTATTCATCAAATATCGAATGGTAGAGTGGTTAGTATAAACAAATATTTTATACCTAGTGATGTAATGATGAAATTTATTCAAGGAGTATACCACAGCCAAGAATTCCTTTTCCGTAGTAGTGTAATTTCTTTCCATAGGAGTCAGGTTCTTGCTGATAAAGTAAATGGCATACATGTGATCTTCTACATATTTTTTCCCAAGGACAACACCCATGGCTATATTAGAGGCATCAATGTGGATATGGAAAGGTTGTCCCCAATCAGGGCCTCATAAGACTGGGGCAGTGGTCAGCTTCTCTTTGATAGAATCAAATGCTTGTTGGCACTGAGGGGACCATTCAAAATGTAATCTTTTGTTAGGTGCAAAATTTTACTAAAATCTTTTATGAACCACCAATAATACCCTACATGACCAAGGAAAATTTTGATGTCATCGATTAGTTGGTGTAGGTAATTGAGTGATGACTGATATCTTTTTGGGGTCAACTTGTATACCTTTGGCGAAACATGGTGACCTAAGACAATTCCCTAGTTGACCATCATCAAACATTTTTCATGACTCAGAGATAATTGGTGTTGCTCACATCTACTCAATACTTTCTCAAGGTTATTCAAGGATTCGTCAAAAGTGGATCCGTGGACAGTGAAGTTGTCCATGTAAACTTCAACACAGTCATTAGTGAGATTTGTAAAGATGGCAAGGACTTTCTCTGAAACGCAACGGGTGCATTAAAAAGTCTAAAAGGTAAGACTTGATAAGAAAATGTACCCCAGGGGAAAGTAAAGGTAGTTTTATCTTGATTAGCAGGGGCAATACTAATTTGGTTATACCCACTAAACTCATCTAAGAAAGAAAAATATTTCTTAACAGCAAGATTGTCCAAAACTGGTCAATAAAAGGTAGGGGAAAACAATATTTCTTGGTGGATTTGATAAATTCCCTGTAGTCAGCACATATTCACCATTTACCATTTTTCTTGGGAACTATAACTAATGGGGAGACCCATTGACTATCAAATATAGGCTAGATGAATCCTACCTTTAGTAATTTTTCTATCTCTCCTTTAACTATGTCTCTGAGCGTTGGGTTAATTCTCCATTGTGGCTACCTTATAGGTTTGACATCCTCAGTGTAGATATGGTGAGTATAAATGTTAGGATGAATTCCCTTCATATCATTTTAATCCTAGGAAAAAGCGTGGGAATGTTTCTTCAAAATTTCTCGAACCTGGCTATTTGATCGACCTCTAAATCATTACCAATTGTCAACTCTTTTCCTATGCCAACAGGAACCTGCTTGGTATCATTTAAAAGAGTGAGATTTGCATTGGTGATTAAGGAATTCATTGGGAAAACATGGGGTTGAAGCATGTGCAGAATGGGTATATTGTCAGGAGACAAAATCTTGGTCAAAGGATAATAGAAATCAGGGACTGAATATTCTAAATTATAAGCATATATTTCTTTATAAGACTCGTCAGAAGTATTAATTACTAAGGAAATAGCATTGGATGTGTCTAGAGAAAATGGGTCTATAGTCAGAGTTCTGATTTCCGTAGCCAGAGTGCTGATTTCCGTAGTCATAGAGCCCTCTACATCAGCCAGTGTATATGACTCAACAACTTCCACCATATGGTTTTGCACTGCAATGGTGGCCAAATAAGAAGAACTCAGAGAGTTAGTATCCAAAGAATCTACCCATACATGGTCACAAGCACTCACATAAGGTTGGGCAAGAGGGTATAATGAAATATGTTTGGATTTCTACCCATTTAGAATGGTCATTTTTCCTGACCTACAGTCAATATATGCAGCAACAGTGGCTAACCAGGGTCACCCCAAGATAACTAGATATCCCAATTTCTAAGATTTAGGCTTTAAGACCATAAAATCTACAAGATAATCCCAGGATTCAACGGTGAAAATTATATCCTTGATCACACCATCTGTTATAGCAATGGATTGTTTTTAATTGAAGAATAGTATTGGTAGGTTCATCACGTTAAGGACAATAGATTAAAAATTTATGTTGTGATGACATTAATGGCAGCACCAATATCCAAAAAAACATTAGATATTGATTGATTATTTATACAAATAGTAATAACTCGACTCCCGGGATCCCCATATTTTGGTGAAATAAGGTTACCAACTACTAAATCAGCCAAATTTTCTTCCACTCGAACAATTTTTGGTATTTCTTTTTCCTCCCTGGTGTTTTTATACACTCATTTCTAATGGTTTGGTTTAATTCAAGAATTTCCCTTATTTCTCACATAAGTGGGACCTCAATGTGTACTTTTTCAATTCTTGTACTAGCACTGTGTCATCTGTAGTTTGAGTGTCTTATAACTACTCAAGGAAAGGAGCTTGATGGGTATTCTGGTTAAGTTTTTGATTGTTCTGAGTGTTTTATGTATGCGTGGAGAAGGTGCGGGTCTTGTATTGTCCTCGAGTGTCTCTTCTTTATCAGTGTCTACAGGAATTTCCATGATAAAAATAGGAGGATTCAATGTTTTTCCAAACCACAATCATAAATTACCAATAGTATTAACCTGCATTGTGTTACTTCGTCGTAATTCATCAATTGAAGTTGTCTGCTAATTTTTAGGATTTGCTACCGGCTAGGTTGGAATTTGTGTTTGTGTTGCTTATCTATGTTGTTGGTAGGCTTGTGTCGGGGCCATTGCTGCAGCTACTTGTGGTTGCTGGAATATCTGTTGTTGATTGATGTTTGTGGTGGTGTCCATGTCTGGTTTTGGTTAAGATTATGTTAAGAACCCCTCTGTTGGTTGTGTCATGGATTTACTAGGGTTGGTGGTGTCCAACATGGCTAAGTGTAGGGATTCATCCAACGTGGTGGATGTGGATAAGTCATCCAATTTTATTTTTTCCACTCAGTTTTTCCCCAAGTAGGTTGAGGGGCTTGATTGGGCCATGACATCCTACTAGGGGTTCTGAGTAGGCCGAGGTGGAAATCTAGCCTAATTATTTGGCTTTTGAAAAAATTTTAACTCTACATCATCTTGAGAGACATCATTCAAGCCTCCTTTCAACTATGGTAAGAAAGTGTAATGCTTAGTGTCATGGTCAACCACTTCGCAGATTAAACACATGTCTGTGACATCCAAAGGACATTCTCTCAGGGGGTGTCTCTTCCTACACTTAGGGAAATATATGTCCAGAGGTTCTTTGGCAAGACTGGTTTTGGCCTTGATTCCATCTATGGTTGATGTTAACTACAGAAAAATGTTTGTTTTCATGTTAGTCATTTCCTCCAAAAGTTCAGAGGTACCCAGAGTAAGTTTGGATGTCTTTTTGTTTCTTATACCCCCTTATGTTCTGGATTAACTTATGCATAGCTCAGTGATTTGTTCTAAGTTAAGTTTATGCACATCTCCATGAGATGGAGGGAATCCTTAGTTTCCTCATCAAGTCCTTTAAGAAAAACTATTTTAGTAATGTCAACATGTAACTCATAACCACTTTTCGGTGGAGAAAGAGAAATCTATCTAGATAATCCTCTAGATTTTCATCTTCTTTTTCCATATTTGGAAGAACTCTTCTTTTCTATCCCTTCCCCTGTAGTAGTCTTGATATTTATCCAAAAATGTTGTCTCCATGGCTTCCCAAGAATTAATGGAGTTAGAGGTCAACCCCATGAACCATCTCATAGCAGAATCTTTGAGAGTGGAAGGAAACAATTTGAGTTTTTGATTATCCATTTTGTAGTCATATGTCTGGCACAAGACTTTGAATTCAAACAAGAATTGATCAGGGTCTTCCATAGACATGCCTCGAAAGATAGGGAGGATGGATGATGAGATATTTTTCATGGGCGCATCCTCATCCTCATCTAAGACAATGGGGTAAGTAAAGGTCGACTGGGATGTCTCCATTATACCCATGGTCCCCATTTCGAGTGTTGGTTGAGGGATACGGAAGGTGTAGAAATGATACTAGATGTTATATTGGAGGCGGTGTCTTCTACATGTAAACTATCCAGAGAGATTTGTTGAATGTTGCATGTTGTAAATCTCCTTGTTCATCCCTGTGGCCTATTCATCAAAGGTGGTTATTGAAACAAGGCCCAAGACATCTACCTGGTTTCATATATGAACTCCATTAACACCCATAGGATGTGAAGTGAAAGAACGGTGTAGTGTTCTTATGGTGTCCCCGACAACGGTGCAAAAATTGATGGGTCCTTGTATTCTCCAATCATTTAACTAACATGATCTCCTGTTAGTGTCATTATAAACCAAGGCTTTTTCTAGAAATTTGTATAGAATGGAGCTTTATGTAACTAGTTCCCGTTGGGATTTTTGTTGGGGGTGTTGTGTTGGTTACTAATCTACGAAACCTAATGTAAATCTACGGAATTCATCTATTGTAATGAAAGGAAGTCTTAAAAGCTAAACTTCTAATTGAAATTGAAATACACACACAGTACTCAAACAAATGAAACTGCAACTACACAATTGAAGCTAGAACTTAGTAAAAGTAAGATTGCATGTTAACTAGACTTTGCATAAAAGGAAACACATATTCCAGATAAAAGTGTTGGTAAGGAAAACAAATACATTCAACCAAATATTGCATGAAATATACTAAAACAAGGATTGCAGTAAGACTTATCAGAAAACCGTATGCATATGTGAACATAAAACAACCTCTTGTCTCCTCGGTCGAGTGGGCCCTTGCTCTCCCTTGGGATAGAGGAATTACCAGCAACTTTAGATCTTCAAAATGACGTTTACTTCTATTAATTTAAATAAGTTCCATATCGTGTACAACATATGAAGTTGAAATTTTGAATACCACAGACGATATATTGTGAAGTATCTCCACAAATAATAGCTAATCATGTTCTTAGGAAGGTGTTTTAATATAGAGACAAACAGGTTACAATATTCACCATAATAGGCAGCACTAACATCTTCCACTAATCAATATTAACTAAAACTCATAAATTCCTATGGGATAGTTAGAAACAAGTCCCATACTAATAGGTTGACTAGTGGAAAAATTCTTCTGCTCCCGTATTCCAGCTCCAAACTCGGACTTTATAATTACATTAGCAACAAACATTCATCATTTCTCTGCACACGTCATCACATTTTCCTCACAAAGATAGTAGAAAGTTTATATGGTAATCAATTTTTATGAACAAAATCAAGGAAAATGCATCAAACTCACTATGATATAACTATACAAAGCATCCCCATGCATTAGAAAGTCATATCTAAGTGGAAATTTATTGATCGTAGCCTTGATATAAATGAGTCAAATAATGCACTCGTCAATGAGCATCTACTGCCATCACCCAAACAACTCGAAATGCCCGACGCCCTGCTCAAACAAATGGAAAACATATGTTTTAGGCTTATCCACTTTTATTCATTTTGGATATCTTTCTGATGAGTACCTCAAGCCATCGATTCCTCATGGCTTATTGGCAAGTCCACACCTTCTTGTTGTTTTGATAATAAGTATATAATTCCTAGAAGGATGATGACCCATATGGGATACTCCATAAGAGGACTAGGTCACTACAAACAAAGAATCCCTGAACCCTTGACCATTATCCCCAACCTTGATGGATGTGGACTAGGATACCAACCACTTGGTGAATGCATTTGTGATGACTTGAGTGAAACTTCCAGTACCACTGATGAAGTTATTGAAAACATTGATACGAGTTCCATCTATAGCCAATACGAAGACCTCACCAACACTAATCTATTCCCGACACTCTTGTTCTTGCCATTGAAATCACCCTCACATATCCATAACTCATTGAATGAGACCAATGATCAGAACATCCTCCTCTTGACTCATTTCAAAATGATGAAGAAATTCTTGAGTTCATGGGAACTCACATCGATATACTAGTTGGGGACCATAAAAAGGGTTTACAAGTATTTCTAAATGTTGACACCTACTTTAGAGCACAGAGCATCCCCTTTCCCTTCCATCCCAATCTAATATCCCTCATCTCACCTTCTCTTGTCACCCTAATAAGGAAGATTCCCTCGCTGAATTCTTCCAAGAATCCCCAAATCAGAAGATGATCTATTCATCAATCAACTTCTCCCAGCTCCTGAATCTCTACAAGATGGCTCAACATTCGTAATCATGGAAACCATCGATATTAACATCGGCACAGAAGAAGAACCCAAGCTTCTCAAAATGGCTGCATTTTTATCTACACAAGAATAGGACATCTTCACTATAATCCTAAAATAATTTTCAGATATATTTAGACGGTCATGTTGGTATCCAAATTGATTCTCCTTTGCAAGTTGAGCAGCATCACAGATTTAACAAGAATCCTAGAGACAGATAAATCATCATGTATGCCATTTTGTAGATGGGGAGGTGATTCAATTGGCTCTTTGTCACTCAGATGTTAGAGAAATGGATGGCACCTTCAAAAGGATTTGATCTATCCTCACTACTTTAGGTTGTGCCTTTCAACTAGGGTGAGAGGACCCATTTTCTAGCCTTTGTCGGTGAAGGAGAATGAAGATATCCTTCTTTGCATGAATTTGAAAGGAAACCTTACGAAAATATGATCAATGCACCACAATTTAACTCTCACGAGTTGTCACTTCTAAAGAATGGTGATATTTTCTAAACAAGGTTAAGGCTATCAAGACATTATGGAATATTGATTACTTACGCTTATTTTGGCAAAGTAGAATTTATTCATTTGTGGACATACAAGGAAAATAGGGGTAGTTCGGGTAGGATTCATTGTTTTTTATTATTATTTTTGGGAGATTAAGTAGGATAAACTTGATTTTTCCGGATCTTGAGAACCTTCACAAAATTGGAAAACTAAATGACATAATGCTTCAAAATAGCTAAATTATTCCTTTAACCAGAAAGTGTGCATCAATGGAGGCCCAGATTTGCATAGTTTCACACAATATTTAAGAATTCAACATGAAGGCTCAAGCTAAAGACTCGATTAAATATTAAAGACCTCTGGTTCCTCACACCTAAGATACACTCAAAGGCTTATAGACAATATTTATCAAAAAAATGATAGTAAAGTGATTTTAAATTGTTTATCTCATTACAGGATGAAGGATCTTCTCATAATGAAATTTTAAATGCCACTAAACTATCACAGGATGATATCTTGTGTGATTCGGAGGGATTTTAACACAATATTGTAATAAGAACATCAAAATTATTTGAAAGCATACTAAAATAAAATCAGACACAATTTTTCCCGAGATTAACACAAATTAATTCAAGATCTATTAGATTTATCAATAGGGGAAAGTTTCTTGAATAGTCTCAGAGCTTGTCAATGGCTGTACACTCACAACCATCTTGACGCAATCAAATCTAAAACACAAGAGATTAACAAGTTTCTCATATGGTCTCTCAGGAAGATGGGCTTTCTCAAATTTCTTGTAAGAATTCAACCCCCGACCATTTACATGACTAACACATGCCCTTTATAGAACTCGTTTACATTAAAGCTTCCCCCCCAAACAAATAATATTCAAGGAACATTTATTTATTACATATTTGATCATGATTTCTAGAAAGTGATGTTTAATAGATTTACAACAAAAAGTTGTTATGTGTTTAAAAGGTGAATCATTTCAGATATTTCTATCATTATTTTGACTAGGGCATCCAGTCATCTCATTCAAGAACACGTTTTTCATCCTTTGCGCCTATAGCTTCCTTCTCCTCATTCTTTCCTCTATAATTTTCTCTACTGGATCTGGAAATTCATTTTCTGCAGGTGCCCGAATAACTCTATTTCAAAATATCAACTCTTGCACTTCCTCAGATTCACAAATTCAAGCTCCACAACACTTCAATTGCACTTTTCTAATAGGAACGACAAGAAATCATTCAAATTCACCATGAAAGATGATGCGTATTTACATCCCCTAAAGTCGTGGAATGTTAATGGTGCAAAACCAGATGCATCGTGCCATAACCGTTGATTCTTCCCTTTCACAACCTTAAATTAGATCCATCCACATGGAAGATTAGAGCAAAACGAGCCTAGGGGTGTCTTTTGCATTTTATGACTTTTGGAGAAAATGTGCAATTTTCACATTTTCCCCACCCCTGCGCCTTTGAAATACGGGTTCAACACGTGGCTTAATCTGGGCCTTTGGTGGAGTCACGGCTCATTTCTACAATTTAACCTTTTTTAACAAAAAAGTAAACTTTCCAATTTTCCTCCAGCGACCTGCTTCCCACTTTTATCTTTAGATGTGGGCTCCAGTGGAGTTGTGGGTTATTTAATGACTTTCCTCCCTTGTAACTTAAAAAACTGCCACGTGTCCATCTTTGGGGTCAAAGTAAGAATTTTTCCCTGTCGCTTCATATTTTTTGAATAGCCAATCAGAGATTATCGGGGTGCGGGGCTAATTTGGTATTTTTTACAAATGTGACCAAAGTGGCAAATTTCACTAAAAAGACCTATCGACCCGCTTCCCCGCCTTGTAACTTTAAAAGCGCCACATGTCCTTCTTTGAGGTCAAAGTAAGACTTTTTCCCTACCGCTTCATATTTATTGATTAACCAATTAGATGTTACCGAGGCCGGGGACAATTTGGTATTTTTACAAATGTGACCAAAGTGGCAAATTTCACCAAAAAGACCCGCCGACCCGCTTCCCCACTTGTAACTTGAAAACTACCACGTGTCCTTCTTTGGGGTCAAAGTAAGACTTTTTCCCTACCACTTCATATTTATTGATTAACCAATTAGATGTTATCGGGGTCACGGGGCCAATTTGGTATTTTTACAAATGTGACCAAAGTGGAAAATTTCACCAAAAAGACCCGTCAAAGCTACAACCAATTAAAAATGAACACGTATACACCTTCGGGGAAAAAAGAGAAATTTTCTCTGCCTTTATAAATTTGTCGCCAATCAAAACTCAACGGGCCGTAGGGCCAAATTGATCTTTTTGCAAACATAGCAAAAAGTTACAAGTTATAAAATAGACCCGATGTGCCTCATCCAATCAAAAGAGACCATGTAGTTGAAGATGCTGAGATAAATTTTGACAAGGAAAACACGTCCGTTGAACAAAAAGATACAGGGGAACTTCACCATTTGTGCCCATAATTGAATCTTTCTTCAAGGAAAAAGAATTTACAAATAATTCATGGCTCAACAATAATCCACAACCATAGAGAAGGATTTACAATAACACCCTCGTAAAGATAAAACTTGTATGCATCCATTCGGGGAGATAGAAAATATGACGAACCAGGTAGATTGGGAAATTTCTAGAGCAAACGGGGCAAGATCAAATTGAGCACCAACATCGGCTCCAACTCGGGGATGGGCACTCCCTGTGAGTTCTACAAGAACAATAGAGCAGACCATGTGCCAAAAAATCCATTGGGCAATAGATTCAAAGAACAAGCTTACAGAGCCGAAAGATAATAACCAACTCCCCCAAGAAAAACGAGAAACCAACAAAAATTGGTCACCAGGGACCAAGAAACACTGAAACAGAAAAACATGAAAGCAGCACGAAACCAAAAGATTGTACACTGTACAATGATGTGCACCCTGATTTAGAGAAAACAATCAAGGAAAGTTTTCAAGTTCCTTCGATTCTAGATATGACCATGCTAAGCAGTTCTGATACATATTTAACAACTAGTCATATGATTATTTCTCTTCTCCATCCAAGTTTCTATCTAACCACATTTTTTCAGGCTTATCCTTTATGCCTATGTCAAGTTTTTCAACATCTCTTGAGGCTGCATCAAACATCAAAGTCCCAGGAAAATCAATCTACTCAGGATATTTGCATTGATCAATTTCATACTCCTTGAAAACAACATAGCTCACTGAGTTATCAACATCAATGTATGTTTGCAATACTTCATAAGAAGCATTTTTGGGGTCCTCAATGAGATATAATATCTTCTTTTCACCAGGTAACTTCAAAAGGCTGCCCCAATTTGTATGGTGGTATAAGACATGTCCATTTGCACACTTCCACCCACACTAGCTGCCCACTTCCTACATAATAACATTCCCCATTTAGCAGTACAATCCATAATTACCACATTCAAAGTTAAGTACTTGCCTTGATACATTTCCTATTGCACAACTAAACCCTTGACATATCCAACTACTCACACCTCTCTTGAATCCATGACAAGTACATTTCCCATAAGTTGTTGTTACTTTGAAATTCAACTCATTCATGACCTCAAGAGGCATTACATTACATGAGGCTCCTGAATCAAACATGTAGTTATGTAACAGTCTATCCTTAATAATCAAAGTAGTAAAAATGGATCCACATTGGTGAGATTCAACCAGAGAAGTCCCAAATAAACCTCGGGTGGTTCACCCAATTCTTCCAATGCTTGTGGTTTTCTAATTTTGCATATGGGGAGGAACCTCTACATTGTTTACCTTTTTACCCTAGGTGACCTTTTCTTCCTTAAGCCCCAAGTACTCAAACACCCTCTTCTTATGCTCAAGTATTCTAAGCAATTCAACAATAGGAACTGTAATCTTGATCGACTCAAGATTTGGGCTATGTCACAGGAACATATTCGGGTAAGGAAGTATTGGGATGAAGATTTGCATGTTTATCTCGATGGCATAGTATTTTTCTGGTGAGCATCGAGAGGAACACAAGTTTTATTTGGGGTGATAAATCCTTTTCTAGATGAATATTTTTAGGGGTTTCCTTAGGGATGCTGGTAAGAATTGGAATTTTTGGTTTGGCCTGAGGCCCTACCCCTTTGAAAACTTTGCTCCTAGTATTATATTCTTTTTCGTGGCCAACTACTGCATTCAATAACAACTACCTATCCTCCTAAGAAGGGATTACTCCATCATACTTCTTAATCATTAATGCCCTTAAGTACTCAAAATCATTATTAGGAAACTCAAAAGCTTGTACCATACCAATTTCAAAAGTATGAGTGAGAGGAAGGGGTAATACCTGGTGAATGCAATCCCATAAATCTGTAGTAGTTTTAACACTGATTAATTTAATTAAAGTTGCTCCTTGCCGTGAGCTTATAGAGCACCCCATCATGCACACATCATCATCAGTTTCATCATCAACTTCCTCAACTTCTTTGTCTTTTTCACATGGGGCATGTGGCAAGAAACATTTGTCACACCACTCAATTTCATTGGCTTCTTCCATAGCAAGTAACTCTAGCAGTCAAAGGATCAGGCATGATTCTATTTTCATGGGCTTGGGGTTGTCTATTTCCCGACCCCATGGGTCCTTTTCCTCTATCATCAGATCTATGATCACCCCTAGGATGATTTGCAAATATTTCTTGACCTTGTGGCTTGTGCTGACCTTAGGAACCTTGTCCAATCCCCTTCTCTGCTCTGGCTAGTTTATAGGATATTTCCTTAACAACTCCGGCCAAAGTTTTTACAACCTCTTCTAGATCCACAGACTTACTTGATTGAGGCTTCTCTAGATTTATCAGCTTGATGCCTTCTCTCTTAGGAGGTTTACCAATTTCTTTAATGTTATTTTCAATCTGCAAAGCCATGGTGAAGGCATGCCTCAATGTTGTTGGGTTCTTATCCCTCAAATAATAGGCAACCTTCTTATCAAAAGCATCAGAGTATTTTATTAGATAGGAAACATCGCTTGGCCTCAAGATTACAGGTAGCCTATTCAAGGTCTTATTGAACCGAGTATTGAAGTCATGAACATACTCATTAGAATTCTTCTTAATATTTTCAAATTTAGACAAAAGAAACTTGAGATCTTTCTTATCCCCATACTGCAATCTAAAAGCATTTTTCACTTCTATCCATGAATCTATTGAGTTATCTGGTAAAGATGTATACCAGTCACATGCATCCTCCTCAAGAGTATGAATAAACAATTTTATATACACATCCTCAAATTCAATCTCAAAGTATTCCATCATATTGACAAAAATATTTAAATGTTGATCGCTAGTAATAGCATTATTTCCTTGAAATTTAGGCAAGTCTATTTCTAACATCTTGGGGCACAACATTTGGATATCCAGCCATACCTTTGAAATCTATAGGACCATAAGTGTTCACAATAAACAAATTTTTGGGTGGGGCTAGCCATATTTTTGGGAGTTGATCTTCTTTGGAGAAACAAAATGATGAGGAGTGAGGGGTCTGTGGGGCACATGAATGTAATTCTCAGAATGAATGTTCTCTAAAAACTTTGTTTCTTGGAAGATCCTATTAGCTTTGGAAAACACGGGAAAAAATGAGATGCAAACTTTTCAAATACAAATGAAGGCCCCTCTCTAGATGGAGAATTCTAATCTACAAAAAGACTACCTGATTCAGAAGCACTTGAGGAAGTATGGCAATCTTCAATGACAAGTTGATCAGTTTCCACAATTGATAACTCTTTTCTTGATTTCTGATCTCCAACAACTTTCCATATTCTTCTTCCTTTAGAATTTGTCTTTCCCAATTCTAGAAACAACCTTCTAGTAGGGTATTTAATGAAGAAATATCTTCTTCCTTCCAGCTTTGCAAATATTAGTGATAAATTTCAATTGACAGAGGTTAAGACACTAGCATTTATCAAAAATTAATTCAACATAGAGTCGTCACTAAGGATTTTCACCTTATTTGTGAAAATGCACTAAAATTGATCTATCAAATGTCTTTCAACACTAAATTCATGCAAATATTCACATATCTGACCTTCCTTTACCCATATTTAACATTGATGATGTAAACTTAGTGCAAAAACCAATAGAAATTGGAAATATTGCATGCAGAACTTGTAACTTCACAAATCTTACAGATCTCAACAAAGGATGACATTTAAATAACATATTTGCACTTAGAGCATGTAAGAAACATTACTGGGTAGAATATAATAATGCCTTTGAAGATCCCCGATAATGGTGCCAATTTGGTGTTGTTGCCACATAAATAGGCCTCGGGATTCATATAATCCCGGCTAAGATGCTAATAAGTCCGAAAACGGCATCATTCAAGTGTGGTTGCACGCACAAATGGGTCCTAGAGTTCAAATAATCCCGGAGCGGTGCAATCTGGTGTTGGTATCCAAATTTATTCTCCTTTACAAGTTGAGTAGCATCATAGATTTAACAAGAATCCTAGAGATAGATAAATCATCATGTATGTCATTTTATAGCTAGGGAGGCGATTCAATTAGCTCTTTGTCACTCATATGTTGGAGAAATGGATAGCACCTTCAAAAGGATTTGATCTATCCTCGCTACTTTAGGTTGTTCCTTTCAACCAGGGTGAGAGGACCCATTTTGTAACCTATGTTGGTGAAGGAGAATTAATATATCCTTCTTTGCACAAATTTGAAAGGAAACCTTGAGAAAATATGATCAATGCACCACAATTTAACTCTCATGAGTTGTCACTTATAAAGAATGGTGATATTTTCTAAACAGGCCCAAGGTTACTAAAGACATTATGGAGTCCGACGATTACTTATGCATATTTTGGTAGTAGAATTTATTCATTTATGGACATACAGGCAAACAGGGGGTAGTTCGGGTAGGATTCATTGTTTTGAATAAATTTTGGTGGGAAATTAAGTAGGATAAACTTGATTTTTCTAGATATTTGAGAACCTTCATGACAATTAGAAAACTAAATGATGAATTTTTTTAGAATAGCTAAAATATTCCTTCAACGGAAGGCATGCATTAATGGAGGCCCATATTTACATGATTTCACACAATATTTGAGAATTCAACATGAAGGCTTGAGCTAAAGACTCAATTAAATATTAAAGACCCCTCATTCCTCATGCCTAAGATACACTCAAAGGCTTACAAACAATCTATATCAACAAAATGACACTAAAGTGATTTTAAATTTTTTATCTCATTACAGGATGAAGGCTCTTCTCATACTGAAATTGCAAATGCCACTAAACTATCACATGGACGAGATCCTATGTGATTCGGAGGTATTTTAACACAAGATTACAATAGGAACATAAAATCCATTTGAAAACATATTTATATAAAAGTAGACACAATTTTTCTCGAGATCAACACATATTAATTGAAGATCTATTAGATTTATTAGCAAGGGAAAGTTTATTGAGCAGTCTTAGAGCTTGTCAATGGTTGTACACTCATAAACATCTTGACGTGATCAAATCTAAAACACAAGAGATTAATAGATTTCTTAGATTGTCTCTCAAGAAGATGGGATTTCTCAAATTTTCTTGTAAGAATTCAAACCCGACCATTTGCATGACTAACTCATGCCCTTTATAAAACTCATTTACATTAAAGCTTCCCCCAAATAAAGAATATTTGAGGAACCTTTGTTTGTTACATATTTGATCATGATTTCCAGAAAGTGATGTTTATGATTTACAACATCAAAAGGTGAATCATTTCAGATATTTCCATCATTGTTTTAACTGGGGCATCCAGTCATCTCCTCTGGAAACACATTTTTCATCCTTTGCACCTATAGCTTCCTTCTCCTCATTCTTTCCTCTATAATTTGCTTTGCTGGATTTGGCAATTCATTTTCTATAGGTGCCCAAGTAACTCTGTTTCAAAATATCAACTCTTGCACTTCCTCATATTCAAAAATTCGAGCTCCACAACACTTCAATTGCACTTTGTTGATAGAAACGACAAGAAATAATTCAGATTCACCATGAAAGACAATGCGTATTTGCATCCCTAAAGTCGTGGAACATTAATGGCGGTAAAACCAAATGCATCGCGCCATAACCATTGATTCTTCCCTTTCACAACTTTAAATTAGAGCCATCCACGTGGAATATTAGAGCCAAAATGGGCATGGGGGTGCCTTTTGCATTTTATGACTTTTGGAGAAAATGTGCAATTTTCACATTTTTTCCCATCCCTGTGCCTTTGAAATACGGGCTCGACACGTGGCTTAATCTAGTCCTTTGGTGGAGTCATGGCTCATTTCTATAATTTTACCCTTTTTAACAAAAGGAAAACTTTCCAATTTTCCTCTAGCGACCCGCTTCTCACTTTTATCTTTTGATGTGGGCCCCAATGGAGTTGTAGGTTATTTCATGACTTTTCTCCCTTGTACAAAGAGGCAAAAACTTCAAAATGTTCTGCCCACCCAATTGTAACTTGAAAAACTGCTACGTGTCCATCTTCGGGGTCAAAGTAAGACTTTTTCCCTGCCGCTTCATATTTTTGAATAGCCAATTAGATACTATCGGGGCCGCGGGGCTAATTTGGTATTTTTTACAAATGTGACCAAAGTGGCAAATTTCACCAAAAAGACCCGCCGACCCGCTTCCCTGCTTATAACTTGAAAAACTTCCACGTGTCCTTCTTCGGGGTCAAAGTAAAACTTTTTCCCTGCCACTTCATATTTATTGATTAACCAATTAGATGATATCGGGCGCGAGGACCAATTTGGTATTTTTTACAAATGTGACCAAAGTGGCAAATTTCACCAAAAAGACCCGCCGAGCCACAACTAATTAAAAATGAACACGTATACACCTTCGGGAAAAAAGAGAAATTCGCTCCACCTTTATAAATTTGACCGCCAATCAGAACTCAATGAGGCCGCGGGGCCAAATTGATCTTTTTGCAAACATAGCAAAAGTTACAAGTTATAAAATAGACCCGACGTGCCTCATCCAATCAAAAGAGACCACGTAGTTGAAGATGCTGAGATAAATTTTGACAAGGAAAACACGCCCATTGAACAGTAAGATGTAGGGGAACTTCACCATTTGCACCCAGAATTGAATATTTCTTCAAGGACAAAGAATTTGCAAATAATTCATGGCTCAATAGAAATCCACGACCATAGAGAAGGATTTACAATAACACCTCGTTAATAAAATGTTTACGCATCCATTTCGGGAGATAGAAAATATGACGAACCAAAAATATTGGGAAATTTCTAGAGCAAACAGAGCGAGATAAAATCGAGCACCAACAGTCCTATATAGATATGCTCGGTTTGGATCCTTCTCTCATGGTCCACAATCTTGTAGTGTGTAAAGATGCAAAGCCAGTCAAACAAAAGCTTCGAAAAATGCATCCAAAAGTCATGTTGCTAGTCAAAGAGGAACTCCAGAGGTTTGTTTGATGTTGGGTTCATCTAACTTATTGATTATTCTAAATAGATAGCCAATATCATCTTAGTAGACAAGAAGACTAGAGGCATTTGTATTTGTAATGACATCTATAAAGCTTTCCTTAAAGATAATTTTCTGACAACCAAATATTGATATGATCGTCGACTTTACAGTTGGGAAAGAGATTTTATCTCTCATGGACAGCTTCTATGGTTATAATCGATCAAAATTTTTGAATAAGAACAACACAAAACAAATTTTACTACACCTTAGGGAAATTATTAATATCAAGTCATGCCCTTCAGACTCAAGAATGTTAGATCCACCTATCAACATTCCATGACTATCATTTTTCATGATATGATGCATGATATAGTTAAAGACTATGTTGATGACATTCTCGGAAAATCTAAGACTCGTGTGGACCATCTTGCAGTCCTACGTTGAATATTTGAATGAATTCAAGAATACAAAGTCTGTATAAATCAAAAGAAACGTGTTTTCGGTGTCACATCACGGAAAGCTCCTAGGTTTTATTGTCTCAAGACATAGAATTAAAATTGATCCAGATAAAGTTAAACTTGTAATAGAAATGCCTCTGCCTAAAAATATCAAATAGTTATGAAGCCTACAGGGAAAGATTCAAGCTATCAAGAGATTCATATCATATTTAGCCGATAAATGTCATCTATTGCATCATTTACTTAAAAGGGAATAAAATTTCAATGGAAACAGAATGTCAAGCCTCTTTTCATAAGCTTAAGGAATATATGATGCATCCTCTTGTTTTCGTACCTCCTACTCCAGGAGTACCCCATCTACTTTATATATCAGCCATGCAACACACCTTGGGAGCCCTTATAGCACAACATGATAGTCAAGGAAAGGAACAAACTATCTATTATCTAATTTGGACATTAATTACATATGATCTCAACTACACCCCTATGGAAAAAGTGTGTCTTGTTATGGTCTTTGCCTCTCAAAATCTATGACATTACATGCTCAATAATACTACTAAGCTCATAGCTAAAGTCGATCTGCTCAAATATTTACTTTCCAAATCAGCTCTCACAGGACGGATGGCTAAATGGATCATGATTCTCAGTGAATTTGACATTGAATATGTTAATCAGAAATCTATCAAAGGAAAAGTACTAGCTGACCAGTTGGAAGAAGCTCGGCCTCTAATACTACACAACTCGCTACATGGTTCCTAGATGAATCCATATGTATAGTTGTAGAATTAGATATATCGACATTGTAATTTGATATCTCCTTTACACATCATGTATCTGGAGCAGGCGGGTATCCTATTTATCACTCCTCAAGGTGACTTAATTCCTAAAGATTTCCAACTTTCTTTTCCTTGTACCAATAATATTATTGAATATGAATCACTTCTTATTGGTTTAAAAATGGATATTCGGTGGAATATTAAACATCTCAATGTCTTTGGTGATTCACAACTAACCATTAAACAGGTCAATGATGAATATGCCACCAAGTACGATAAATTGGCTGTTTATAAAAGAATGGGAGATAGTTTTAAGGCCCACTTCCAAAGCACATTTATTGTTAACAAATCCTCGTACGAGTAACAAATTAGCAAATGCTATGGCTACCATCGCCTCCCTTGTTGACTTGCCTCCAAATGAATCAAATTAAAAGTTTCGATTGAGCAATTAATGATTCCTTCTTATGATACTCCTAAGTCAAGGATTGTTTATGAGATCATTGGTTCTAATTCCCCTGGTACTTTGTGACATCTACACCTACTTACATGATCATACCTTTCCCCAAATATACTTCGCATCCATCAAAATTAATTTATCCAATGAGCCTCCCGCTTCACCATCCTTAGAGATACCCTCTATCGTAGAAGATTTGATGGAACTTTGCTATGATGCTTAACTTCTCAAGAGGTTGAATCAATACTACAATAATTTCACGTAGGGACTTGCGGTGCCCACACCAATGGTTTAACCCTCTCTAAAAATCTTCCGCACACCGGATATTATTGGCCAAACATGGAAAAAGATTCATGCTCCTATGTTCGTAAATGTGTCCCTTTTCAAAAGTATTCTTATCTCATCCACACACCATCCTAAGCCTTACAAGCCATCACAACCCCATGGCCCTTTTCTACCTAAGGTCTAAATCTCATGGGAAAATTAAACCCCAATTCATCTAATGGTCAAAATTTCATCATTACAGCTATAGAATACTTCACAAAGTAGGTCGAAGCCATTCGCTCACCTATGTCAAAAGAAAGAAAACATCCAAATTCATCCTTAATGACATCATCTGTTGCTTTATGAATTCCCATCCACACTAATCACGTAAAATGAAAAATCCTTGAAAATCAAGATGTCCATGAACTCGCAAAAATTCCACATCAAGCTTAAATTTATCACCCCTATTATCCCACAACACAATGGCCAATCTGAAGCATCAATAAGACATTAAATCACATCCTTGGTAAAATAGTAAATCAAGTCAAACATGATTACCATACACAAATATATCCCACCTTATGGGGCTATCGCACTCCCACCAAGGCACCACTTCATATTCTCTTGTCTTTGGCACTGAATCAATTTTTCCCATTGAGATTGAAATCCCATCCCTATGTGTTTCCCTACAACACCTCATGATGTAATGAATACTACCGTGTCCATCACCTACAAAAACCTAAACTCCTCGATGAGAAATGACTCCAAACCTTGGATCACCTCAAAGCCTATCAAAACCTCCTTCATTGTCATTATAAACAACTTGTAAAATACCATGAATTCAAAGTCGGTGACCTAGTCCTCAAGGAAAATCAATGCAATACTAATGTTGATTGCGAAAAAAGGGAAAGTTCGAACCACATTGGATTGGACCATATATCGTCATCGCTAAATTTGGCTCAAGTTCTTATAATCTTGCTACTCCTTATGGAGATGTGTTGGATGAACCCATGAACATCATACATCTTCGCCACTTCTATGCTTAAGTAACTAACACTTCGTGTCATAAAAAAATTCACTCGATGATGAAAACCACTTCGGTGGCACCTTGGGCAAGTACCATGGTGAAAACTGGTTTTCAGCGTTATGGTAAAATCTAAATCCGATCATCTTTCTTCTAGAATTCTATGACACTAGTTACATGCACACTAGGGGCACACTACCCCCTTCCATCCCTTGTATCCATACCCACAATTTTCATCCTAATCTACCCTATCCATTCTCTAAAAATCCATACTTCCCCTGATCCTCTCTCCACAAAGATCGCATCAGATTTGTCATGATTGGGAATATCCTTCCCAATCTCAACTCAGATTGCATTACCCGTGCTCTTTTCCTTAGGAAATAGAGTCTCGAGAAAATTGTCGAGAAATGCAAACCTTGCAAGATCCTGAGGCCTTCATTTCTCTCCACCCCCCCTTACCATCCATTACTATGCATTCCCTATCACTCTCCTTTCCTCTCTTCCATTCTATCATGATCAACGTAATGATTATATTGTAAATATTTGTACAAAATTTGAACACATTCAATACCCAATTTCATTATACATACCATATGTTGCATTAATAACATACCAAAATTATATTTCCATCCATGCATCAACATACTCGCAACATAATCACTATCTCATCAATCATCCATACTACCATTACTCATATCCATCTCTAACATGAACACATCACATCATAAATAAATCATAACTAAACCATCTACATATTTCATATCATCACAATAATAATACACAATGAATATGATCCCATTCACATTTTAATCATCAACTAAAATAATCCCATCCATCATCAAACCATATCATCATTATTATAATAAACCACAATAAAATAAATTTCCATCACATATATATAAACATGTAAATATCAACCATTTTAAATACACATCATAACTCATCATGATAATCAATCAAACATTAAACATTCTCAACATCATAATAAAGTCACATCATCATCATCACATTACATCATTAACAATAACATAAGATATTACATCACCTAACCATAACCCAAACATCATCTATAACTATGTTCCATCAATCAAACCATCATCATAATCAACAAAAATCCATAGCATAAACTATATCATCAAATGCCCCAAGAAAACATCATCAACATCTCAAAATATAATAACATATAAGCTAATGTCTAGATACATCCAAAAGCGATACTCGTATATTATCGGTCATCCATATATACATAAAAATTTGACCATCATGCTCATCAAAATGATTGCTCACACATATATACATCAAACATATGATCATCATGATCATCTAAATCTACATCCTCCTCTATACATACATCAAAAATTGTGGCTACATCTGCCATAAAAATACATCCAATATGGTACACTTTGGATTGACTCGGTCTCTCAACTTGATCCTTGATTAGTCCTCTGTCTAGTTATATAATCCACATAATGAACATAATCTAGCTGGTCATGCATCACTATATCCTCATAATAACGTGCCTCTATTATCACTTCACTGGTATCTGCTATTATAGTGATACTCTCCGGGGAGGCCCCATTTGTCCCGACCTTCATTAGATGCTAGGCCGCTACTACTCCCCGGGATATGAACCACTTTATGCACCACTCCCCCTACTCCTCCATCCAATGCTCCATATCTTGCTATGTATGCCTCCCGATCTGCATAGTATCTATCGACGCCGTAATGGATGGTCCCGCTCCTTCTTTAACCAAGCTATATCTGAATCTAACTATGCACGATCTCTCTCTCCCTTTTCCCACCACCACTATAAACCCATGAATATCTCTCATCCTCACTACATCCCTAGCCTATAGGTCAAATATATTTTTGCTCATGTCTGTGTGTCCCTCCCCAACATATCTATATGTGCCTATAGATCGGCACTTCTGAATCTGATCGACCCACTCTACCATCTCCTCCTACCAATCCATCACCTCATCCATCTCCTCCCACCCCCGATTGCTGCAAGACCTGAAGGCCCCTGCTCCATCTATATGTGATGGACACACTATCTATAGTGGCACCATAGTAACATCTACCTCCATCACATCCACATCCTCGCCTCTTGGGGCTATGCGTTGGGGCTCGCACTACTATCTGTTGTTATAATAGTGGACCACCCAAAATAATAAATGATGGTTCCCTCTACGCATCCTCCTCCTGTACATGTGGTTGCGACTAGTGCACAACTAATTCATGTCTCTAAGGAAATCCTCTATAAACCTTTCCTTTCCCATGCACAAATCACATCCCCCCTACCGATGTGTCAACCGTACTAGCCTAATGTCTACCCACCACTCTGCATACCTGGGGCTACTCCTAGATCCTCAACCACTGGTAATGGTGCCCATATAGTCACTTGTACCTCATCCAAGCTAGCCCTAGCCACCGCTCGGGAATCATTACACCCCAAAACCCTATACCTCTGGTTTTATCCGAGAAAACAAATGATGACCCACTAGTATACCCTATACAATGCTAAAGCTATCACAATACCCTTTCTTATCGATACGCATCACACTACTATATAAGGATGACCACCAACTAAATAATAGGGTGACTGGATCCTCCCTAGATGGCATTGATCTCCCTCCCATACCTCATACTATCGGTATGGCCTCCATGTGGTATCCCTAGCATGTACCTCATCAATATGATGTTGATACCAATCCAACTCTTCCAAATGCTCCCATCTCCCCTCATCATTCACCACCCATAAATAGTATCGCTACTCTCTAACTCGATTGCCCTCCCAAAATCTATATGGTCATAACTCTATATCTGTAGTAAGATCCCTGCTCCTATGCTCCCTCCCTCACCATAAACCACTATGTACAAATATTGATACAATCGAGCCAATACTGGTGGAGCCCATGAAAATATTGTCTCCTACTTCCACATCGCATGCACTACTCTTGTCGAACCAATTCTAAACCACCTACCCCTGCCATCTAGAAACAATACACAACTAATCAATGAACATAGTAATAAAGGCACTTGCTCCATCAACCCCTCTCTAAAGCATATCCCAAGATATATCCTCATCTCATATGGTGGCACAACCTCCACATCTATCAATAATCTCGGACTATCCCTCAACCTTACTCTTTTCCATACCAAATTCTCTACCTATACCAACAACCGATAGATGTGATATACATCCTCCAGTGTCACTGTCATCTACTTTGTCGTGAATCGAAAGGTACTACTCTTTGAGTGTCATCGCTCCACCAAGGCATTAACAAGGCTCAATCACCGACATCCTCGGTATCATCACTAACATCCTCACTATGTACAATAATCCCAACACGTGTAATAATGATGTATCATCCTTCTTGGCCTCCACATCGCACACCTCCTAGCAGAGATGTTGTAAAGTTGTCGAGCGACGTTGTCTCACCTAGGTAGGTAATAACACCAACTGCACATACGTAACATGTTATTCTCTACATCTAATCACTAATAAAACATCCCTCTCACCCCCCATCCCACATTTCTTCTCCAAATATAACTTTCTACCCTTTCCCCAAATGTGACACTTTTCTATCTATACGCACCACTATATACTAAATGCACCAATCCATCCCCTATAGGCGTTAAACAAAAATTCCCACCATTTCTCCCCTTTACATGCTACTCCACCCTAAATACGCCAATACATCCACTATCTATGCCAAACCAACCATCCTAAATCCTTCCCTACAAACATGCTACGATATTTCCTAACCGTGCAATAATTAAATATATGTGCTACTATACATGTTGCCCATCCCGTATACATGCTACAACGAAACATAAGCACTACTATTCACACCCCCTCCCCCTTATATGATAAATGTGCTACTATTTATTCTATATGTACTAATCTAGACCATTTTTGCCACAATTCATTAAATGTGGCAAACTATATCCCAACCCACCTATAAATAAATCATTTCGTGCCCCTCAACTCTAAACACATATACGTGCTACTATTTAGAGTATATGCACCATTTCAAGGCATGTACATGCTAAAAATGTGCCTAACAATGATTTTAACCTAAAAACATCCTAAAAAACATGAAAAATGCAAAAATAATACGCAAATAAATTATAAAATCACTCACAAGTACAACCCGCCTCTACTAGCCGATGGTAATCTCTCACGACGTCCACCGGTGTTCCATAATCCTCTCGTTTTCCATTTCATTCTCTCTCAAGCTCTTTTTCTCAACCTACACGTGGCAAAAATGACCCTCTCGTGGTCCCTAAAACCCTTTTATACCCACCATGATGACCCCCAACCTTCCGAAAGCCGTTCTTTCACCCGTGTATCCATTTTCCCTCTTGTTTCTTTCTTCCCTCACCAAATTTCCTCCTTTATCACCCAAATTCTAAACAGGTCAAAAATATAAAAAATTCAAAAAATCTAAAATATTCAAGAAATCTATAAAAAAATCTAAAAAATTCCATTAAAAATTTTAAAAATAAAAATACACTATGTTTTGTTTGCATATTTTTTGTTTATCTATATTTTTATTTTAGCCTATGATATGAGGCATTTTTTTTTTTTTTTGGTACTTGGTTGATGATATAAGGCCACTTTCATTGGTCCAATGACATAAGGACCCTCATATTATAAATTTTTCTAATGATATGAGGACAAGGGCATTTGGAAACTCATTCATCATGGTCTTTATACCTTGGTACATCCTTCTTTATGCCACAATCATAATATCGCTAATGACGATTTGATAGATATAGTGTGCAGACACATCCCCTTCTCATGCATACCATCTCATCGACATCCAATCCAATCAATATTTTACCAATATACTCCATCATTAATCCAAATCCAACATATTTTAATCACCCATGATGGCAGCATCCTAATAATCCCACATCTTTTATACACTCTTGGTACCTGGGGCATTCTCAAAACCTACATCAAAAATCCAAAATCATCATCCTTTTCATACACCATTGCCCAAGGTACCAATCTTTTCCCACTCTCCATTTCTTCTTCCCCCTCTCATTTCCTCTAAATTCCTCCTTCTTTTCCTCCTTTCCTCAAATTCTCTACTTCTCATAACCTTCTCTCATTTCCTCTAATTTTCTGCCTTCTTCCCCTCTTCTCTCCTCACCTCTAAATCTCTATTAATACTCTAATCCTTTCCATTTCTAATCCTCCCTCCTCCACTAACTTGAATCCCTTCTCTTTTCAAGTGGTTACCCATCTCGTTCCTCCATGCCTAACCCTTCGAGGGGCATCACCATCCACAACATATTTTCTTCTTTCTTCTTTGAACTATCATTGTTACATAATAACACTTCAAAGAGGGGCAAAATGTAGACATCTAAAATGCCGACATGGTCATCTAACAAAAAATTCACCTATCTTATAATAGCCATTTATCCTCACATCAACCTTATAATAATTAATTATAAATTTAATTAATTATTATAACATATATATAACCATCCTCCAATTTATATATTACATAAGCCCCATTCACACCCTTATAAATATTAATACATTATTAATATTTTGCTCGTTACACTAAATAACCCTCATTAACTATTTTCCACTAATTTAAAAATACTCATCCACCTACAACCTACCCTATACCTAGCCTCTCCATCTAATCACCCCACTAAATGAAATTAATCTCGCCTAATCAAAACTTAAATGACCCTCCAAATCTAGAGGCTTTTAATTCAATGGAGAATTCTCATAAAATCTAGAATTTTCTACAATCCTCTCCTCTCATATATTCTCAACCATTGATTTAATCCACCATGGCAAGATCTTATCCATTTATTTATACCTCCTCCAACTATAAATAGAGGTGCCATCCTCCATGAAAAACACCTTAGAAATTTGTAAGTATATGCTGCCCAATTCTCAAATCCATCCAAGAAATCTTAATAGCAATATATTGAGCTCACTCAAACAATTGATGAAGTGGAGGTACTGCCAAAAATTGTCCAAGATTTTGAAGCATCCATTCAACAAGGAAATCAAAGGAGAAAATAAAATCATCAAAGGAGGAGAATTCTACTTGTAGGTAAGTACGGGTAAATTTCTTTCCCCTCCTTTCATCTTAATCAATCTGAGGTAGTTGATTAGATGTGTTAGATTTTATATTGGTTTGGTTTGATAATCATCTCATGTGTTTATGCTAACACAATTTTTCCTTTACATATGTCATCATTTTTCAACCCAATTAGGAACATGTAAATTCAATTTCTAAGCCTCCTCCTTTTTGCATGCCTCTCATAGTTGGAAATTACCTTGATCACAATTACATGATAGATTTTGGTTTTAGTACTTCGCTTATGTCAAAGAAGATTGCATATATTTTAGGGATTAAGAACAATCTAACTTTTAAGGGTGTTTTATATCTTGATGGATCAAGAGTGCAAATATTAGGAATAGTAAAAGATTTGGAGTTAACCCCGCATGCTTCTCCAAGTCTAACCATAATGTAGGACATTTTTGTGATTGATTTGCCACCTCTATTCACCCTCTGCCTCTCCATAGATTTTACTGCTAAGGTTGGAAGATATCTTTCTTCATATTGGTCTCATATGCTGCTAAGGACAAGGTATGAAACTAGATTTACTATCAAGGCTATACCTATTACATCTTATCATGTAGAAGTTTACGATGCTATTCCAATCAATACCATTTGTCTAGTGCAAGGATAAATAAGCAATGATCCTAAACCAACTAAAACAGTCCATTCATCAACTTCAATTCATGACCTTATGCTAGATGAATGGGCAAAAGAGCACTATGAATTTGATCCCTATGATACAACTATGTAAATTGGTCTGTGTATTTATTATATCTATGAGGAAAACTTCACTACCCTAATGTCGCACAAGGAAGAAGACAAAGTGATGCTTATGGTTTATGGAAAATGTACTTTGATGGTTCAAGAAGCAAAAATGGAGTTAGGGTGGATGTAGTTCTTGTATCTCCAACAAATAAAAATGTCTTCTTTTCTCACATGCTATAATTTACATGGTCCAACAATGTGGTGGAGTATGAGGCATTGGTTCATGGTTTTTGATTGCATAAAAGAATAAAATTAAGACTCTATAAGTTTTTGGATATGATGGAAGAAGGGATACAAAGGCATTGGTTCATGGTTTTTTGTTCATTCTTGAATGATTTTCCATTTCGATGCAATGCGCGAAGGTATGCCATAGCAGAAAATGATATGGTTCATGATTAACTTGGATATATAAACACCAGTGAAAAATGTAAGAGAAACATCCTCCACCCACTTTATAAAGTATTCAGTTGTAGTGATAATGTGCTTATGGCCATCAAAGGAAGTTGGTGTGAGCTTCCCTATGAGATTGAGTCCCCATTTTGAAAATGGCCATGGTGTAGTAATAGGTTGCAAAGATTGTGATGGAGCATGTATGAGATTACCATGTTTTTGACATAGTAGACATTTCTTTACATATTGACAACAATTTGTCTCCATAGTAGGCCAATAGTATCTAACACGGAAAAGATGCTTTGTGAGTACCATGCCATTAGTGTGAGCACCGCATATGCCTTCTTGCACTTGTTTTATTGTTTGGATAGCCTCCTTACAATTAAGATAAGGTAATAGGTTCCCATCGTTACCTTGACGATAGAGAGTGCCCCAAGTAGGGTATAATGTACTATTTGTTGGATAAGGGTTCATTTTTGGGAATGGGATATGTCGGGAGGGAAGGTACCATCTTGTAAGTAATTAAATATGTCCATGTACTGGGGGAAAAGTAACAACTTCGCATACCAAACATGATTCAATCATGTCATAGGCTAGCACTATTAGATGATCAATAAGGAATTGAAAGTCCCTAGTATCCAAAGATAATCGTAGCAAGGATCAAATGGTAGTCATAACATCTGTTAAATGGTTATGTACTCTAGGGACCTATTGGAAGGTGATTTGAACAAAGTATTTCTTGAGTGGTATCAACCATCCATTTATAGGGAATGAGCTTCTCATCCTTGACCTTATACTCATCATTAACCTATTTGATGATTAGCAGGGAGTCGCCTATAACCTTAACTTGTTTGATATTCCATCTTATAATGACTTTCAATCCTACAATGAGAGCTTCATACTCGAAAAGATTGTTGGTACATAGGAATCCAAGTTTGAAATCTTGAGGGATGAGATCACATGTGGGAAGAATAATATTAACTCCTACCCCAATCCATTAAATGTAAAGGACCCATCAAAGTATATCTCATTAGATGGAAGATTCTTAAATATATAAAACAAAATTATATGGCAGATCCAGACTCATTGGTATTGTTCTTAGTAGTGTTAGAGATAACAAGCACCGAGAGGGGGTGTGAATCGGTCATGATTAAAACTTTTTTACTTAATTCCAATTTTAAAGCCTTTAATGATGTGCGACTTTAAACTTTGAGGATTCGATCAAACATATGTCATGCACGATAAGTCGAACACGAGATTGCTATGGAAAACCCTTTCGAGAGCAAAACCCACCAAAACTATTGCTTATATTACACAAAGTAAGGACTTACAAGAATATTACACATCCTACAAAAAAATAGTGAAGCACCAACCCCTTACACCTTTGCTAATATTATGCACAACAAAGAACTCAAGTGAATATTACGCATCACAAGAGATTTATTTAGTGAGGCACTAACCCCACAAGGAGCACCAACCCCTAAATATGTTAAGCTACAACTTAGACTTAATTTACATATACATTTTGATCATCTAGTTACAACAATTGATTTTGTAATAGATTATGATCACCTTTCTGTATCTGTCTATGTTCTTCTTTTCACTCTCTTCTACTCATCTGATTTGATCCTTCTACTCAATCAATCTTCTGCCCTTATGCTCTTTTCATCTGATAAATCTTTTCTTCATCGATTTTCTCTCCTCTTTCCTCTCTCTTTTCTTTTGTCACTCTTTCTTAGCTTGATTGCATCATATTCTCTCTTCTGCAGCTCTTCCTTAGCTCAAATGCTTCTTTTCTTACTTGAGCAACTACTTCAAATGACTCCTAGTTCAAAACTATATCATCAATCAACCCATTTCTTTCCTTTGATTTGTGTGTCATGTATCTTCCTACTCTGTTGCCTAAGAATTTGGACCATTAAATGCATACAGCTAACTCCAAATTTTGTTTCTTCTATATTCATCTTGATTACACCATTTTCCATGCATGTGCAAGATCAATTTATTAGTTGTGCCTAAAAATATATTTTCCCATATTTTTAGAATTTGCAACGTGACCAGATGAGCAAGCCGTTTTCTTCTTCAATATTTTATTTCTCCTTGAAACTTGGATTCTCATAGAAAATTTCAACTA
This sequence comes from Taxus wallichiana var. yunnanensis, assembly GCA_018340775.1. NCBI lineage: Eukaryota > Viridiplantae > Streptophyta > Pinopsida > Cupressales > Taxaceae > Taxus > Taxus wallichiana. The sequence continues at coordinate 88,738,610 of CM031233.1, read as the reverse complement.
TATTTCCCAAGGTCAATAGGCATTAAATGATGGTAGTTGGAACAAATATTTTCTTTGATCTTCATGAAGATCAATTCGTATACTTAGCAATCAATCACGACAATCGAATCACCATTGAGTTTTGAGAACCAATTCTCAATTGTTCATGTTTGAATCAAATTGATTGTCTTCAACCCTTGTCTACTCCAAATTCTATTATTTTGCAGCTTTCCTTAGCTTCTCTAGCTTTTTTTTTTTGTGTCGTGAAACTTTTCTTTACTCAAAGCAACTTTTAAGTTATCCACGGCTCTTTTTGCTTATCGTGGCTTCTACAATGTCACTCGATGTTCCTCCTTATTTGTTTCCTTCTCGCGGCTTTGTTCCAAGTCCGTAACTCTCTCTTTTATTTGCAGCTTTTATAGCTACCGCAATTATACTCCATTCTTAGTGGCTTCTCTAGTTATTTTTGGATTTTCTCTTTATCCATGGCTTTGCTTCGATTACCTTACTTTCACTGACTTTTCCTTCACTTACACGACTCTTCCTTCACATCTGCGGCTTCACCTATGGCTTTATTTTGCTTTGTGACTTCATTCCTTTACTCGCGTCACTCACTTACCTTCCACAACTACTCCCAATATTTGGCAGCTATCTTTAGATTTTGGCAGATATCTCCTCTTGTCCACTGACTTGCATAAAACTTTTTAAGTCCCTTTAGAACTTATCCTTAATCATCTTAAAGCCTCTGTGAGTGACACTACCAATCAACCTTCATCTTTTCAGATTTCTCACTTTACCAATTTGACTCCTTTTGCCATCAACGTAACTTGACATCAACTAGTCCATCTTGACATCAATGACAACACACATGACACATGAAAAAGGTCCAACAATCTCCCCTTTTTTCATTGATGGAAACATTCCAACCTTCAGAAACCTTTTGATGGAAAAATACTTGCATACCTGATTTCTGTTTTCATCTTTACTCCTCTGTGTATATGACTTGGTTGGTTCCATCATCTCTCCCCTTATATATCACATCATTTCTCCCCCTTTGAATGTAATAGGTTAGTTTTTCATATCTGATTTTCTCTCCTTTAGTTATATTATTGTTGTAGACACCTAATATATGCTTACACTTAGCAATTCCTCCAATCCAACTGATTAACGACATTTCGTTAATCAACCCTTCTTCACTCCATTCTCAGATGCCCATTCACGACACCTTCTTGGTCGTATTCTTCCCATATTTGGCTTGTTTGGCTAATATCTCTCTTATTAGCTAAACATTACTCCTTTTAACCATTCAGAACCTCCCTAGTTCTCTCCATACCACTTCTATTGGCTTCGTAGGCTATCTATCAGTCAAAATTGGTTATCTAGACCCCTCCCAACTCTCAATGAGTCTCTAATCACTTGCTAATCAAGTTTAACTAGCCTAAACCCTAGTTAACTAGCCTAAACCAAGCTTAACTAAGCCTAAAGCATGTTTATCCTAATCTAATCCTAAAGTTATTTTTTAGAATTTAGTCCCACATGCACCCAAAGTTCAAACTCTTCCATTTGGAAAACTATAAATACAAGGCTAAGCCTACCCATTCAACTTACACCTTCACACCTAGGATATCTTATTAACACTAAGAACACCTAGTTTTGGGATTCCATTTGTATTAGCTTTAAGATATAATACATTTGATCTTAAACTTACTCCCTTCATTGATCTTGAGCTAATAACCTCCATTTGCATCCATAATCCAAGTTTTGAGTAAATAGAGAGAACCATTGGCCTTGAATCCATTAATGGTGAGACTCCATTCTTGAAAGATTGAAAACCATAAACAATTAATCACCCCTTTGATTTCTAAGTTGATCTTATTATGTTCAATTTCTTAATTAAGTAATCTAAAGAGTAGAGAGTAGTATATATGCTAGGTTTTGATGTTTTTGTCAAATTTATGATGCATGTATAGGATTAACTCTTGCTTATCTCTTATCTCATGATGCATGGATGAGTAAAGCAAAGATTTGAGGTTATTTAGCCTCATTCCATAGCTTTTACAACTTTCCATTGCATACATTTGGCACACCGGTGGGACACTTATGTCCACCCTCCATTAATGGAGGTCTTTTAGGTTTTTCAAAGTTCATTTTCAAGTTTTTTACTCAAATCACTTGTTATTTCCTTATTTTTATTTCTAACCCTAGATAAATGACCTTCATTTATATACATTTTGTGGGTTTGATATAGAAATAGGACACTTTGACTAACAACTAACCTGTTTACTCTTGAAAATTTGAAAATCCATGAGTTTTGTAGGTTTTTCACAGGGTGCACGTAGGTGTTTACAAGGGCGTGTACACGTTGAAACGCTAAGCATACCCATCGGAACATGCACGTACTTATCTAATAGTCCTCATCATTTACAAATTTTACTCTACAGAGGACGCGCACGCGTCTCCGTCATCTAGGACGTGTATCCACCTCTCTGGCCGCGTATGCATCAGGCGCTAGACTATGTAAAAAATTTGTAAATTTTTTCCTCTACAAGGACGTGCACGTGTCTCCATCATATGGCATGAGTATCCATCTCTTTGGACGCATACACGTAAATGGGTTATTTGTGTAAAAAATATTGAATTATCTGTTTTTTGCTTGGGCGCATATCCGTTGGCTAGGGCGCATATGCGTCATTCTCGGGGCGCCGCAGTGTCCTGTTCCACTCTATTGACTTTGAATTTTTACCTTGCTGCGTACCTATCTACTTGGGCATGTATCCATTGGTTGGGGTGCGTAGGTGTCATTTTGGACGTGCAGGTGTCTCTGTGTAGTCCGGATTCATACATTTTATTTTTAGTGCTACTTGTTTTGATCATATCTTTTGACTCGTTAACCCGTTTTCAGAGTTTGAACAAGCATCGGAAAGATAACAAAGTTAGATACTTTTGGCATACTATATTCTATCACAAAACTCCCAAAGTACTCAGAGACCTCCAAAATGCAAATTACTAAAAACTGTTTAAAAAGTGCAAAAATTGGATTTCTAGAATTTTTTTATTTTCTTGGTTTTCTAACTCTTGCAGGATTCTAACAGTGGTTTACAGGTTTCCTTTACATTAAGTTTTTTTAGACTAAATTAATCAAAAACATTTGCATCTTTATTTGTGAGCGCGTATGCTCTTCCCTTGCGCCTTTCTAGGTGATCTTGGGAATCAGAAACGCTTCACTACTTTCTTCATATTTGCAAAATGGTTTATTTAGCTTTCAAAGTTGGTTAAAAAGAACTCATTTTCACATTGTACTTAGGAATTTTCCATTTATTACAAATTTGAGTGAGATACCTTGTTGTGTATGCTCTTTCCTTGCGTCTTAGGACGATCTGGGAAATCAAAACAACATCTTATCTCCTTTATATGATATTTTGGAAAATTACTAACCTTGGTATGTAGGACCAAAATCGCATGTCAAAGAAAGCCGTCGAAAAAAAACAAAACACAAACCCGCTAATACACATGTTTCTTGCAGGTTGCCAAATGGTGTGCTACTTGAAACCACATTAAGCTAAGTAAGATAAAAAAACACACCATAGTCAAAACATTGTATTATAGGTTTCAGAAAAGGGTACGTCCCTATCTGCTCAATTGGAACATAACCCCTTTGGCATAACGTCTTAAGCTATAACAATGGGGGTGGTAACAGGAACCCTAAAGTATTCCTTTGTTATGTAACCTCGTGGATGAAACAGGAAGCGCTCCACTTACCCACTTGATTAGTTTTCCTTGTGAGATAGAGTTACAAGTTGTCCCTATGCGACCCTTATAAGTACATGATGGATACATTTACTGCCCACTGTGCTTGAAGGGGGCAAAGCTGAGATACTCCCAAACTATTCATTGTGAATTTTTGGGTAAATCACCCCACTCGTGGATAACTTTGTAACACCTAGTTAAGAGAAATTATTAAGAAAGCCATTTTTTCTTGGAGCCCACTTTGCTAGTCCTTTGTCGCGTCTTAGCCATCACGAAGTGATAATTTTTTTGAATTCAAAACCTTGTTTTTGAACAAGGCAAAGAATCCACTTAATTTGGATCTAAGTGTCTTTCATCACAGAAATTGGATGACGTTTCACTTAGCTTAGCTTCTTTCTCACCTTCAAACAAGGAGAAGTTCTACCTAAGTGACACTTAGTTCATTTCCATCTTTTGATCTGCACCTTTGCATTCTTATTGCCCATTTGGGGCAAGAGAAGGAATCTTTCGGGAGTGTTGTCATAGATGGTGTTCACCACTTTTTTGTCCATTTACACTCATCCATGTTTGTGGGTGAGTTGTTAAACAACTAAAGTGTGTGGATGTGTTCTTATATCTTTGATGGCCACTTGATCTTGATTTCAAGATCATCATCATAGTTTGGATTGATTCATCATTTGATCTCCCTTTGTTAATATTTACGTCTTGTTCATTTCGAACTTGACATAAATATTGACATTGTGTTGATTGTATTTTACATCAAACTATTACTTTGCACACACATTTGCATAGGGTGTATTTCCTTGTTGATTGGCTTTGTGTTTCACACTTGCATGATTGTTCCTTGTGATTATTCATCGGGAAATCTTGTTTTCTAGGACAAATCCTTTTTGATCTCATTAAGATTGCATCATCACAATGTCCATTTTCCTTAGACCTTCTTTAGAAAATCATGCACGCATCTCCATACTTACCAAATGTCTAGTTGGTTTTCATTATGCTACTCGAATCGACATGTAACTTCCCTTTAAAGGATTTCCATCACACTATCTAGGTCTAGACATTTGTGCTTAAAACAACACCAACAATGACTGACTATCATGTGGTTTCTCACGTTTACAACAATAATGAACCTATTTTTAACAATTCAAATCAAAATATTCCCATTACAACTAAACCTCATTTGGTTCTTCGTACTAGAGGACCCACTTAAGTACCCTGTTCCCCACCTTCAGCTCATAGTTGGTGGTATGGTTTGGATGATTCTAATCCCAATTATTATTCAAGTTCCCCCCACTCTTCTTCTTTTGATTTAGATCTAAACTACCATTCGAACTCCCACTCTTCTTCTGAAGACTTGGATCCCAACTATTGTTTGGATACCCCTAGATCAAATCCTGAATCATGGTCCTCCCTTCCTTCGCAGGACCTTTATTCCAACTCACCTCAATGATGTCTTCCTCATTTGAAGACTCGTGTGACTCCAAGTTCCATCAATCGAACATCTAATTCAGGTCTTGAGTCACGGTCCTCCCTTTCTTCATAGGACCTCCTTCATCAGTCATCTTAATGACCTCTTCCTCCGTCAAAGAGTTCCATGACTTGGGTTACCTCTAGTCAATCATCTAATTCAACTCCTACATCACAACTTAACGAATGGCTATGCGATCCTACTTTCCAACCTACATTATGTCGTCTTCTAGAAAAATGACATAGGTCCAAATCCAAATCGTCCATTCATGAGGAACCAACCACCAATCCTACTTCCTCTCTTAAGTCATCTTCTTTTGTCAATCAATCTTCCCTCCTTATCGGACCTGTTTCTTCTATTCAACCTTCTATGACTAAAGAAAAACAACATCTACTGATTGATTTCTCTCAGAATGAAGGAACAATTAGACTACACGATGATATCCCTTTAGAGGATTGCAAACAAGGATTCTTTCTATAACTCGATACACTCGCGTATTGGAGAAAAGAATTTGATTCCTTTTATCATAACATAGAGGAAGATCCTAAGGTCATGGAACTTGATTCTTCTTATGTTATTCCATCTTCACCTTCTTCTGAGCATGATGAGATTTCGGGGTCTCGCATTGAGTCATGGCCTATCTTCTTGTTACCAAATCATTCCTTATTTATCACCATTCCTCAATCATAATCTCTCCTTCGGTCACCACTAAGTAGCCCATTGACTTCTTTTATACTTGGGCCACCCCCAGGTAGTCCTCCATTTTCTACTTGTGGGTCACCTCTTGGTAGCCCATTACCTTCTATTCTTGGGCCACATCCTAGTAGCCCTTCATCCTCTTCTATCTATGGGATGCCTCTGAATAGTCCCTCCTCATCTATACTCGGGCCACGCCCTAATAGCCCTTCATCATATTCTTCTATTCTAGGTCCATGTCCTCGTAGCCCAACGTATTCCATCTTAGGGCCATATCCTGGTATCCCTTTGTCATCTTCTATCAGTGCCTCACCTCCTCATATCCCATCCTCTTCAATTCTTGGACCATATCCTTTTCATTCATCACATATTTCTTCTATCAATGGTTGTGGCAAGCCCATGGTCATTTCTTGCATCACTTCTAAACGTCCACGTTCGCTTTCTTCTCCTTCTCGAGATCGACAAGTCACGCATCAACTTATAAGAAACCCAAATAATTTCTTAATCAAGCTCGGATCAAAACTACAAGTATCTCTATAGCTCCCAACAAATCAAACAATATTGAGGTTAAAAATCAAGTGCTAAAATCAACTTTCCAAAACTATCAAAAGCTAAAAAAAAAAACAATTCAAAAGTACAAAAACATGAGAAAACGCAAAACAATCAAAGGTACATTTTCTCAAACATTGTAATCATGGTATTGCATACACATAGATGTTTCTTTCTTCCCCTTCTTGTTCTTCTTCTACAAGTCTTCCTACCATTTTCATCCCTTTGATGATATTATGGTTAGCCTTTTTACACACATTTTGTGACATTTATCTCTATGGTATATGTTTGACCCTGGTCTTTTATCACCTTGGTAAATTAAAGAATTACTAACCTCTTAGAGATCCTGTCACAATCAACATCTAATAAAATTGTTGCGAAGAAATTTTGGACATATTTGTTGACACTAGCCAATGTAGTCATCACAGTCACTTCCACCTCCTTCCATCAAGCCATCAGTGGTTCTTAACCCCTTGTCAAACAAGAGAGCTGAAATAAATTTTTAGAAGAGAAAAGAAACAAAATCAATCAATCAAAAGCTAAAATCTACAAAGAAAAATCAAATTGATAAATAACTCTCTCTTGGGATATTTCCAATAATCTTTATCGAGGCTATGGATGCCTGATTGCAAGAGAGAAGCAGCTGCGATTAGAATCAAATGCATCTTTTTCGGGGCTATGGATGTCTGATCGGCATTGGAGCAATGTATGGCTATCCTTTCACCATCCATTCACAAATCACTTTTCAAAATCAATCATTCCTACGCATTGGCTACGGTGTCTTCGCTTGTTGTCTATTAAATCTTCCCTTCAAGAGGTATTAAATTCCATGTACACACACTAGATCTCTATGAGTAAGAAGGGTTAGTATGTTACCAAGTGTCATTTTTGGACCTTATTCACACTCTTACTTTATTCATATCTCGTCTCACAATTTTTTTCCTTTGGCTAATCACTTCTTCATCACAAGGCTTCTAAGCTTCATTCACATCATTCTTCTACTTCGTTCAGAACATCCATGTGTATAGGATTACTTTTTTACCATGTTTTCAGACACCTTTGTCCCCTTTCACAAAAATAATCTTCTCCCTCCTTTCTATCATGTGCTTTTAGGCCAACTTACGCTGGGAGCATCCTTTCTTCTTCCTAGCATTTCATTGGTTTACGTTCATCATCATTTTGAACCTATCCATAATGGCCTTGGGTCCCGCTTCTACATGTGAAGAGTTTTCCTTTGAATACACCCACCTAATCACTAGGGAATTTTTACATCTTCACCTTTCTCACATGCATGTGGACTTATGCCCTTGTACATCCTATCTATCGTTAGGGGCATCCACGCTTCCTCATCTTCCTATACATAGTTTCATAAAACTTTAAAAATATGTTAGAAAAATAAAAAACATTCAAATATGTTAGAAAAATAAAAAACATTCAAATATGTTTCAAGAAAACATGAAAAATAATGTAAATCATCCTACAAAACGTCACTATTTAGTTCTCACCGCGGTTCATATATGTGCGACTCACGAGTCATCTTGATCTACCTCCATCAACAAAATCTAGTCAGTTGCTTACTTCGTTTGTACTTTGGGGCTGCAATGAGTTGTCCTGCAATCTTGTTTCGTAGTGCACATTGCTTTTTCATCGGACCGAAGTGTCCTCCATTTTCCTCCTCACATGCATCCTTTCTTGGGGCACCGTCATTAACCCTTGTTGTTAATTCACATAGGTCTAAACTGAATCTTGATAACAAAAACATGGCACTTGTCTCTTTGTTAGGTTAGCTTGTTTACTTTCTCAAATTGCATTACATTTTGTATGTTGCATGGAGTTAGGCATCTTTTACTTTCTCGTATTGCATTACATTTTGTATGTTGCATGGAGTTTGTGTTTTTAGCAATGGACATTTGTTCGTATATGGCTTTCCATGTCATACTACACTTTTGTTCATTCTTTTTAATAAGTACTGATGATGAAGATCATTAGCAATATGATGAAAATAAAGTTGTTTAAAAGACATTGGATGGATGTTAGCTCATTCCCCTTCCTCATAGTCCTTTTTCTTCTATATCCCCTTTCTTCTTCACACTATTCTTTCTTTTGTTCTCTTTTTATCATCTTTTTGATTGTCAATCAACCTCTTTCGTCACCCCATCGACAATCAAGGGGGCATCCTCCATTCTACTCATTTTTCTTCTATCCCTTTAAAATTTTCTACTTGTTTATGCTTGTCTACTTTCTTTGAAGTGACGTCACCTCAAAGAGGAAACTATAGACACCTAATATATGCTTACACTTAGCATTTCCTCCAATCCAATTGATTATTGACATTTCGTTAATCAACCCTTCTTTGCTCCATTCTCAAATGTCCATTCACGACACCTTCTTGGTCGTATTCTTCCCATATTCGGCTTGTTTGGCTAATAGCTCTCTTATTAGCTAAACATTCCTCCTTTCAACCATTCGAACCTCCCTAGTTCTCTCTAGACCACTTCTATTGGCTTTGTAGGCTATCTATCAATCACAATTGGTTATTCGGACCCCTCCTAACTCTCAATGAGTCTCTAATCACTTACTAATCAAGTTTAACTAGCCTAAACCCTAGTTAACTAGCCTAAACCAAGCTTAACTTTGATCTTCATGTAATCCAAAAATAATCTTATTGCTTGCATTCTTGCCACCAGTGTAAATGTCTCACCAAAATATATTCCTTCAAGTTGTGCATATCCTTTACACACTAGCCTTGTTTTATATCCTTTACACACTAGCCTTGCCTTGTTTCTTGTCACTTCTCCTTTTTCATTCAGTTTTTTTTTAATACCCATTTGATTCCAAGTACATTATTGTTTCACAATCTACAACGCTTATTATAGCAACTATAAGTTGCAATGACCACCGAGTAAGCAAGGAATATCCCTTCATCACATCTTGAGTCAAATTTTCCCAAATTGTCTTCATCTCTATTGATATAACATTTTCTTCCAAATACTCCTATGTGTTTTACATTGGTGTGTCTCTTCTTCCATAGTTCGAAGGAGTCTTGTCTTTGTTTATTCTCGGTTGAGATCTATTCTAAATATAGACCGTAGTGTAAATTGATTCACTCTAATACTTGTCTGAGAGTTTGGATTCATTTAAAAAATTCTTGCCATCTCCCCGCACGCTTATTTTTACCTTTCAACAACCCCATTTTTCTGAGGTGTCCTTATAGCTGAGAATTGTATCTTGATTCCATTTTCTTCATAGAATTCATCAAACTCATTTGACAAGAATTCTCCACCTTTTTCGATCTTAGGCATTTGATCTTTTTGTTCTTCTCATTTTCTACCAGTGCCTTGAATTTCTTGAATCTATCTAAGGCTTCTAACTTTTTCTTCAAACATGCTACCCATTTCATTATGATGTAATCATCTATTAGAAGCATAAAGTATACTTCACCATTTATACCTTCAGTTCTAGTGGATCCATAAAGGTATGTATTAATCGGCTCCATTGGTCTGGTTGTAGAATACTCATTTGTCTTGAATTATCTCCTTGTTTGTTTTCCATGTAAACATGCCTTGCATAGTGTATCCGTGGGTTTCACAATGGTTGGCATATGTCTGATGAAACCTTTTGCACTTAGCTTTACAATATTTTTAAAACTCACATGCCCCAATATTTTGTGCCACAACCAATCTGTAATCTATCTTACATAAGAAACATTTCTCTTTATTTATCTCATTTAAAACATACGTGTTATTCTTTGTTTTCTTTTTCTTTGCTTCTTTCTTTCATGTTTTTCCATTTATAATGTCACAACCTTTGTCATGGAATATTACATTGTATCCCCTCTTGCACATTTGACTCACACTCAGATTATGTTTGAGACCTTCAACATATAAAAAAATTCAATTATAGTCTTTCCATTATCTAGACTCAAAGTTCCTTTTCCAACTATGTTTTTGAGTTGTTATCACCAAATCTCACAAAGCACCAGATGCATTTTTAGACAGAGTAATAAACTTCCTTTTGTCACTGTCATATGGCTAGAGCATCCACTATCCAAATACCATATTTTATCTTCATTTTGCACATGAAATGTTGTATGTACAATTGAGCACGACTCTTTTCTCTTGTTCTCATCTTTCTTTGCAACATCTATCCACTTATTTTACTTAGGCGGCTCTTGTTATTGGCTGAAACTGCATTTATTTTCTTGTTGTAGTTGTATGGTTCAATTTAGTGTAAGATGGGCCAAAGTTCCTTTTATAGCCTCTAGAGAACTTTTTACACTTAGCAGCCTTATGTCTAAACTGATTACAAGAATAACAATAACCATAAAAGGAGTGTGTGTACCTCATAGCATAAGTGATTTTGGGAGTAGAAGTTCTTCTCTTTGGAATTGATAACCTTCTTGTTTATGGTGGATGAGAAGTTAGATGTTGATGCAGCCTTGTTTTCTTTATTCTTTACAGGCTTCTTTTATTGACTTTCTTCTTTAAAACCAATTCGAGGCTTGTCATTTGCATCACGTTGACTACTCAATATATTAGTCAAAACACTTGGCCCTTTTCAATTTTTTCATATACCTTTATCTTGTTTCTCATTTGCTCCAACCCAGCTTTCATTTTCTCCAGTTCTGAGTTCAGCTTCGTGCACTCATCTTCCTTTGATTTGTAGGAGTTTGAAATCTTTTCCAGTTGTGTTTCCAATTCCTTGAGTTCATTTGCCTCTTCTTCTTCTCTTTGATATTATCTTCCTTCAAAGATGTGGATTTTTTCTTCATAATCCTTTAATGTGCATCTCATCTTCTGATTATTTTCCCTACAAAGCTTCAATTCTTCAAGGGCACATACTAATTTTGCTTCAATATTTACTTTAGTTTCTTCTTCATCAGAGTCTTCAACATCAATTGTGTTCTTCCCTTTGGAGCTACTTTCTTCAGTTGCATCCATGGCATAAACAAACATTCTTATTGATCTTCATCATTTTCATTTTTAGAGATACCAGGATTGCTTGATTCAGATTCACTTGATTCTTCCTTTGAATAGAAGTTCCTTTTGTTTTTGAAGAACCTTTTCTTGTTTTTTTATTTGTATATCCAGTCTCTCTCTTACTATGTTTATGATTTTCCTCTTCATGTTCAGACTGATTATCTTTATTCTTATTTGGACACTTTCCAGCAAAATGACCTAATTTTCCACATGCAAAACACTTAAAAGGGAGTTTTCCTTTATACTTACTTGAACCTCTTTTCAATCTTCTGAAAAACATTGCTTCAATATTTTCATCATTCACTTCATCTCCTAAAGATGATTCTTCTTCTTCTTGCTTGGAATGGGTTTCTTTCTTGACCTTAAATGTTACTTATTTATTGGAATTTTTGGATCTAATAGTCCTCATCTCATATGTTGAAAGAGTGCTTTATAATTCATCCATCGTGAAATTCTTCATGTCTTTGGATTCCTCTATAGTTGATACCTTTGCATCATACTTGCTAGTTAGAGATCTCAAAATCTTCTACACTATGACAAATTCTTCTAGTTTCTCTCCTAGACCTATGATCATATTTATGACTTCATCTATTCTTTGCATGTAGGCCGCTATGCTCTCATCATCTTTCATCTTCAGATTCTCAAACTGAGCTCTATAGGTCTACAATTTTGCTAGCTTGACTTTTTCATCACCTTCATAGATACTTTACAAAGTGTGGTCCATATCTCCTTTGTTGTTGTGCAGTGCATTAATTTGACAAATTTTGTTTCAGTTAGGCTACATATAATGACGTTCATTGCTCTTGAGTTACATTCATATTCTTCCTTATCCGTGGAAGTAGTAATTGGTGTGGCTGGAGGGTTGTATTCTTTCTCAACGCATTCCCAGATATCAAAACTAAGTGACATCAAATATGTCTTCATCCTTATTCTCTATAATGCATAGTTTGTACCAGTGAAGAGAGGTGATCTTGATAGTGAAAAACCACCTCATGCCTAATTTACTGCCATGTTTGTCATACAAGGATCTCCTTGAAGATGTTAAGCTTCTGTTATAAGAATGTTACTCTGATACTAATTGTTAGAGATCACAAGCCTTGGGGGGGGTGAATCAGTGTAGATTAAAATTGTTTATCTTAATGCCAATTTTAAACCCTTTAATGATGTGTGGCTTTAAACTATGAGCATTCAATCAAACATATGTCATGCACAATAATAATGAACATAGAGATTACCATGGGAAACCTTTTTGGGAGGAAAATCCACCAAAATCATTGTTTATATTACATAAAGCAAGGACTTGCAAGAATATTACGCATCCTACAAGATTTATTTAGTGAAGAACTAACCCCACAAGGAGTACCAACCCCTTACACCTTTTCTGATATTACGCACAAAAAAGAACTAAAGTGAATTTTACGCATCACAAAGATTTCTTTAGTGAGGCACCAACCCCACAAGGAGCACTAACCCCCAAAATATGTTGAGCTACAACTTAGACTTAATTTACATATACATTTTGATCATCTAGTTATAACAATTGATTTTACAATAGATTATGATCACCTTTCTGCATCTTTCTATGTTCTTCTTTTCACTCTCTTCTGCTCATCTTATTCAATCCTTCCGCTCAATCAATTTTCCGCCCTTATGTTGTTTTCATCTGATAAATATTTTCTTCATCGATTTACTCTTCTCTTTCCTCTCTCTATTATTTTGTCACTCTTTCTCATCTTTATTGCATTGTATTCTCTCTTTTGCAGCTCTTCATTAGCTTAAATGCTTCTTTTCTTAATTTAGCAACTACTTCAAATGACTCCTAGTTCAAAACTATATCATCAATTGACCCATTTCTTTCCTTATATTTTTGTTTCTTATATCTTCTTTCTCTCTCACCTGAGAATTCAGAATATTAAATGCATATAGCTAACTCTAGATTTTGTTTCTTCTATATTCAGCTTGATTACACCATTTTCCATGCATGTGTAAGAGAAATTTATTAGTTGTGCCTAAAAATAGATTTTCCCATCTTTTTAGAATTTGCAACGTGACCTAGATGAGCGAGTCATTTTCTTCTTCAATATTTTATTTCTCCTTGAAACTCATATTCTCATAGAAAATTTCAACTATATTTCTCAAGGTCAATAGGCAATAAATATTTACAATTTGAACAATAGTTTTATTTGATCTTCATGAAGAGCAAGTATTATACTTAGCTGCAATCACCTGATAATTGAATCACCATCAATTTTGGATAACCAACTCTCACTTTTTCATGTTTGAATCAAATGTATTGTCTTCGACCCTTGTCCAGTCCAAATTCTATTATTTTGTGGATTTCCTTAGCTTCTCCAACTTTCTTCTTTTTATCGTAGCACTTTTCTTTACTCGGAAACTTTAAAGTTATCCATGGCTCTTTTTGATTTTTGCATCTTCTACAATGTCACTCAATGTTCTTGTATTTTTACTTCTTACGGATTTTTTCCAAGTCCACAACTCTATCTCTTTTAATTGCAGATTTTGTAGTCTACCATGGTTATCTTCCATTCTTAACGGCTTCTCTAGTTCTTTGTGGATTTTCTTTTATCTCGCAACTTTTCTTCTGACTTCCTTACTTTCACAACTTTTCCTTCACTTATGCGGATCTTCCTTCACATCGTAGCTTCACGTATGGCTCTATTTTTGCTTCGTGGCATCATTCCTTTACTCGCAACACTCACTTATCTTCCGCAGCTACTCCAAATCATCGACGGCTATCTTTAGGATTCGGTGGATATCTCCTCTTGTTCGCAAATTGCATAAGACTTTTTAAGTCCCTTTAGAACTTATCCTTAATCATCCTGAATCCTCTGTGAGCTAAAACTACCAATCAACCTTCGTCTTTTAATCTTTCTCACTTTACCAATTTGACTCCTTTTGTGATCAACGTAACTTGACATCAACTACTCCATCTTAACATCAATGAAAACACACATGACACATGAAAAATTTCCAATAGGTAGAGGAGCTTCACTAGTTGATAAAAAAACACGCCCTTTTGACTACTTTTTGGTTGACATACTCAATATCAAATTCACTAAGAAAGATGATCCAATTAGCGAAGGTAATGGCAAAGTTTCGAAAGGTACTTGAGTGGGTCAACTTATGATATAAAATTGGTTTTATTATTTAGAAGGTAATGGAAAAGTTTCGAAAGGTAAAAACAACATCCAAACATGCATTTTCAATTTGTGGATAATTGAGCTCATAAGAGATCAATGTGTGGCTAAGGTAATAGAAAAATCTCTCTTTGTGATTTAGATCATATTGAGCTAAGAGTGCACTAATAAAAATTGAGTAGCAAAAATATATAGCAAGAGGGGTTCACCTATGGTAGGTAGTATAAGAATGGGCAGGTTATTTAAATACTTCTTGAGTAGGGAAAATTTTTGTTGGCAATCAGGTCCCCAGTGAAAATCAACATATTTCTTAAGAAGATGAGTGAAGGAATGACATTTGTCTGTGAGTTAGGACATGAATCTGTGGACATCTTGGATCTTTCCCCTGTAATTTGTGTAACTACTTGAGGTTCTTAGGAGGATGCATTTATGTAATAGTAGTGACCTTTGTTGGGCCTAGTTTATTTCCTCTTATAGAAACTATGAAGCCTAGTAGCTTACCTAAAATAAAACCAAAGAGACATTTCTTTGGATTAAACCTGACCTTATAAACCCTTAATCGTTTAAAGATACAATGTAGGATCGTTGGATGTTCTACTCTAGTCTTATATTTTCCTAAGATATCATCAACATAATCCTCCATAATATCATGCAATATGTCATGGAAGATGAAAGGCATATCCCGTTGATATGTTGCGCTTGCATTCTTGAGGCCAAAAGGCATGACTTGATAGCAAAATGTACCTAGTGAAAGAATTTTTTTGTTGGTCCTCTTCTAAATTTTTTATTTGATTATATCCTGAGAATCCATCCATAAGGGATAACATTTTGTGACCAGCAGTTGAATCGACAATCATGTCATTGTTTGGAAAAGGTATTTCATCTTTAGGGCATGTTATGTTGATGTCCCTGAAATCTGTTGAAATCTTGATGCCTACTTGGATTTTGATGAACATGGAGTATATTGGAGATCCACTCTAAATAGTTGATAGATCAAATAAAACCAAAAGCTAATTACTTCTCTATCACTTCTTTGACTAAAAGATAAATATGTGGATGCATCTTTCTTAACTTTTGTTTGATAATCTTTACATATTTGTGCACTACTAAAGAAATATATAAGCCCGACATGTATCAATAAGACCAAGCAAAAATATCTACAAATTATCTAAGGAGTATAATGAAAGCTTTACGCTCCTGTGTTGAAAATGAAGCCCCAAGTTTGATGATTTTAGGCTCTTCTTTTATACCAAGGTTGGTGTCAATTGTCTTTTCAACTAAAATTTTAACAACATCTTTCATACGTGTAGGATCGGATGGAGATTGAGCTCTTCCTCTATTGGTGTCTCTCGGGATATTCTCATCAACATGACGATCCTCAAAATTATCCGTTCGAGATTTTTCATATTTCTTATCCACAAATGTCTCAAAGAGGTTTTCACTATAGGACTTTGATTTCTTATTATTTGGTTTTCTAGAAGGTATTTGGACCTCTTTTTCCCTTTGTTGATGATAAAACTTAGCTTCCTATCCAAATTAGGCATATGCATCAAGGTAAATAGAGAGATATCCCATAGGAATATCATCACAGATCTACATAAATTCACCAATAGCTTCCTCATTCTGAAAAATATCAATTGGTATGTTTCGTTGTTCATCCTAATCTATGAGGGATGGATGTATAAGGTTTATTTTAGGGATAGAGGGGATAGGGTTAAAAGAGTTGTATTAGGAAACACATTCATGGAAACAAGGTCTTCGTAAAGAATACAAAGGGACTTTGTTTCATTATCATAATCAAAAGAGCTATCCTTGTGTTCGAAGAGGTGGCATCGACTTCTATAGAAGGGTACCCATAATGTCAAATACCGATGTCGTATATTTTCATCTTCTCGTGCGTTAGAAGAGGTTCTCGAAGGACTTGTTTTTTTATATCACATTCATATCCTTGGTATCTTATGGCATACTACATCTTGTTAGGGATGACATATTCAGGGGATTGATAGTAGGAGGCCATCTTTTCATTAGGATATTAGGATGTGTAAGTATTTCCCAATATTTCATCAGCTACAAGACCACCTGTGGTAAATATGTCAAGAGTGTCACGAATTTGACCTCTTTTTGGTCGGAAGTCGGGCCTACCACTTGTTTTAGGAGATAATGGAATATATAACAAAATAAGGGCTTGTTAAAGGTCATATTCTCCATCACTGGTGTGAAGGATTTTCATTTCCTATGTAGTAAATTGGGATATGGAGGTGTAAGTACCACCCGCATTTGATTAAAGTGTATTTGGATATATCCAATAAGTAAGGGTTTTTATTTCAATTCAGTGACCAACTCGGTGGAAGGGCATTCATAGGCAATGTGATAATAACCAACTAGTGCTCTACAATGGAAAAGGGTTGCGGGTCATCAGAATGGTAAGTTCTTGTCCTTGGTAATGGAGCTTGATACACTAATGGAAAGTGGAGGGAACAACTTGCATGGCATGGATCCATGGGTGACCAAGGAGAATATTGTAGGGAAGGTCCAAGTCAATGACATGGAATCTTGTGTCTTACGTGATAGGCCCAACTTCCATAGGTAGAGTAATGGTTCCATATGACTATCACTCTACATTGTCATATGCCTTGATAGTGATCACATTAGGCTCTGGATAATCATCTTTGTCATCCATTTTTCACAAATTTTATTGTGTAGATATTAAGACTGGATCCATTGTCCACAATCAACCTTTTGATATTTTTTCCAGCAATGACCACTTCTATGTATAAGAGCAAATTGTGTGTTTGATTATCGATGGAATCTTGTTTTGGCTAAAAATAATATGTTTGGATGGAGTGATTTGTGTGACCAAGGATTAGAAGCATGAAGTGTCAATGTTAGAAGGAACTCTTGACTCTGAAGGGCCTTATAGAGGATATCCTTATGAATAGTAGATATCTTGAGAAGATCCAAGATAGAAATCTTGATGGTTGTATTCTCAAGTTGTTTTAGGATATCGTAATGATCATTCAAAGGAGTAGACACGAGGGGTGCTACGATAGTAAGACAAGTGCATCATGTTGTAACGATACACTCATGAGATTTGATTATGATGGTATGGATATGGGTGTTGATGGGATGGACATAGCCAATAAGAGAATCAAAGGGATTGGAAGTTTGACCAACAACGTGGTTGGTACTTTTTCCTTGAGAGGATTGACCTCAATCTGACTTATTTTTATATTTTTATGCTTGGGGAATGGTTCCTTGTAAATTCCCAACTGATTATTAGATGTTTTGGAGGATTCTTGTGTATCAATTTCAATGTCTCCTCGATCTAGGAGATCTTGAATGAAGTTTTTAAGCTTCATACACCCATCTCGTAGCATGACCTTTAACACGATGGTAAGCACAATATTCATGGACTTTATACCATGAAGGATTAGGTGCATCTTCAGTAAAGGGTATAGTGATGGGGAACATGACCATGTTGATCAAATCCAATTGTGTTAGGATAGCTAATAGTGACTCCGTGAGTGGATTTTATTCCCTGTGCTTCATTGCAGATTTCAATTGCGCACACAATATTTTTAGGTGTGGTGTTCTTTGAACCATTTGTACATGTTTAGAATCAATAATTCAATCTCCTATGATGTTCCTATTCTCATTAAATAATTTGTATTTTTCATTAGGTTTTGAGTCGTAGTTGTCTCTTTGGAAGGGTTTCAAAACCCCTTTAGCGAGTAATGCTTTTTCAATTTGACTACCTTTTCTATGACCTCTTTGAATGTGCCAACACAATGAATCTGCAAGTGGGAGGCTATCTTAGGGTGTAGGTTAGGTATAAATATACTAGAAAGTTATTTCTCTAGGATAGAGCAAGGGAAGCGGCTAGCTAATCCTCCCCATCGTTGTAAGAAACCAACAAAGTTTTTGTTAAATTCCTTTGTTTTGCATTACAAAGTTCAATCATAGTGACATCATTTCCATGTTTAATGAAAATTGGTGAACAAACTTCTCAGCTAAGTCTGAAAACGTAGTGATGGACCCTTTAGGGAGATGGAGAAACCATTCAAGTGTCTGGCCTCCAAGAATAGGAAATAAGTGAATGAGGTAATTATCATTATATACTACTTCTTGGCAATCCATGAAGAAGTATTTAATGTGGTCTTAAGGATCACCTTTTCCCCTATATTTATCAAATTTAGGGCAATTAAAGCTTGGTGGGAAAGGAGTATGCAACATTTCTCGATCGAAAGGGTAAGGGCATAGTTCTTCAAATTGATATTTATTATGATGCCCTTGATTTTCTTCTTGTAGAATGATGAGGGCATTTTCATAGTCTGTCATTCTTGATAAAAAAAATTGGCCTCAAGATGGCGTGGCTAGTATATACATGTTGTTAGATTTGGAGACTTTTCCACTATGGTTTTCATTATAGCTTTCAGCATAAATTACTCTAGATTTTTTAGTCCTAGGAGCTCTATCTTTGTATTGATGGACATGATATGCTAACTTTGATATTTTTCAACTAAGGGTTTCTAGTTGTCATTGCATAGTGATTCTCTCATTGTGAGTCTTGTGCCCTACTTCCTTGTGTAATGGGACTTCCTCCTCTTCTTATTAAATGGATTTTTCCTAGTAAAGGGTATATGATGATGGGTTCTAGTTGGAGACAAATCTATGTCCTCCTCATGACCTTTAGGATGAGCTAATGTGGATGCCCGTTCAAGATTAAAAAATTTCCTCATCATTCCTAAGAGGAGGAGGGTTTGTTCTCTTTTTTCCAATCATGTGAGAAAGGAAAGTAGGATCAAAATTAGAGGGTAATTTAGCCCCTAACTCAACAAGACGCAATAATACTTGGTCCTTATTTTGAAATAAGTAGTTGTCTAAATGAGAGAAAGTGTCTATAGAGGGATTTGAGCTATTTCCGCTCGTAGCACTATGGTCAACAAACTTGGTATCCTCCTTAGAAGAAGAAAACATAGGATTTTTAAAGGGATTGGAAGCATTCTTCTGACGACTTTCGAGTATCGGGGGGCCATGATACGTAAATTTTTATGCAACGATATTTAAATGTGTGCAACTATCACAAGGAGTCAATGACAAAATGGGCATCATAAGGATGCCAAAGTGACAAATCTCTAAGTGTATGGGATACAGTAAGGAATACCAAATATATCTATACAAAATGTGGACAGCAACAGAATAAAGCACCATCAACACATAACCAAGTTTAAACAAAAACAAGGTCTAAGTACCAAAGGGGGTCATTACAAGGTGACAAACATAATAATACAATGTCAATACTTAGATCAAGTTTAAGGAAATAAAATGTAAGTATCAGAAAAGGATTGATATAATGCGAGGAGCGTAACAACACACTTCTAAGACTTAAATCATTTTTTAGGAAAATAAGGTCTAAGTACCAAAATGGGTTGATATAATGTGATCAACGTAATAATATAATGTCAATACCTAGATCAAGTTTAAGAAAACAAGATGTAAGTATTGAAAAGGGATTAGTAAAAATGTGAAAAGCAGTAACATACCACAAGGGGAAACTATCATAAGGGTGAAATTTCCCAATGTTGGTTTAAGAATACCACCAAAAATATGAATACATACCAACACACTTTCAACACTTAAATCCTAATTTTAAGAAAAAAATAGTTTTAAGTGGGTACAAAAGTGGTGGACATAATTTTGGTAGCACTTTGAGGTGTTCTCTTTTGAACAAATAATGCCAAAAAACAAGGGAATGTATGAGTGGTGATGAAAAGTACTTGGCGTAACTTTGGCAGAGTTTCACCTTGTTCAAATAACAAGGTTTTAACTTCGAGGAAGTTTGGCTAAGTACAATTCGTGATGAAATATATACAAGGTGCAACTTCAATGGAGTCTTTCTTTGTAATATCTCTTTGAAACATGATTTTGGATATGGTCAAGTTGGCCCCAATGCCAAATGGATCCCTAGGATTTTGTTCTCAATACTCACTAATAACTTGTCTAAGAGATGTACGCTTTTCTAGAATAAATCCTAGAAAAATGACCATTACCCCACAATCAAATTAATGAAAGAGGCCTCATATAAACAAAATTTAGCACTTCTCATAGGAATTTCTAGTCAAGT
The DNA here is from genome assembly GCA_018340775.1 of Taxus wallichiana var. yunnanensis. NCBI lineage: Eukaryota > Viridiplantae > Streptophyta > Pinopsida > Cupressales > Taxaceae > Taxus > Taxus wallichiana. The sequence continues at coordinate 88,717,907 of CM031233.1, read as the reverse complement.
AGGTGATGGGGCACTTCTTGTTTCATCGACTAGTTCCCTCAAGGTGTTGACTACTTTGGGGTTCATGTGGTAATCCTCATAATGAGTTTTATGGATTATGTAAAGATACTTCTTATAGTTAAAAGTAATTGGGAAATAGCCTTTTCAATCACACCTGTAAATATAGTGTGAGTATATGGTGTGTTTTTTATCTTGGTCTTAATGTGGTTTTGCATACCATTGGAAACCTGCACACAATGTAGTTAGTTTTGTTTTGATTTTGATCTTTGACAAGTGATTGGTCCTACATCCAAATGATTAGAATTTTTCCTTGTAAAAAGAGGATCACGGTCATTTTTATTCTCAATATTGCTCGAAAGCGCAAGAGAAGAGCATACACGACGTGGACTCCAACTAAGTAGAAATGGGAAAAATGATAGTAAGAACAAGTAAATGCCTTTGAAAATTGATTTAAATGATAAGTTTAATCCATTCAAATCAAAGTGTTAGAATGAGAATCAAGGTTGTTTCTAATTCTCAAGGTCACTTGAAAGCACAAGAGAAGAGCATACATGACATTTAACCCTACTTTAAGAAATGGATAAACAAAACTTAATCAACACAAATTTTAAGTGTTTTAATCCCAAAAATTTATTTTTCACATAAAATCTACAAGTTAGAAGTTATAAAACTTGTAAAAACAACAGGGAAACCAAAAATTAGATTATAGAAATCTCAAATTTTGAGCTAAAAATTACACAGAACCCTAGCATGTGAAGTTTGAATGTTAGTGCATGAAGCATACGTTAGTGCGTGAATAAGTATGCTAGCACAAACAAGAAAAATAGACACGCAAACACATACAGAGGTGACACTAGTACATGAATAGTGACGCTAGCACATGTAGAGTGACAAAAACGTGTGTAAGGATGATGTTGATGCATGCAAGGTTAATGGTAAGCGCGTGAAGCCTTTATGATCGATCGAGAGAAAACAAAATATGCATAATGCTAGCAAAAATCCGAGAGAACGCTAACACATATGTGTAGAATGGTAGTATGTGAATCCAAATGTATATGTAGACATAATGAACACTAGCACATGAAATTTAATGTAGACGCAGAGCACTTTGATGTTGAAGCGGGAAGGGTTAACACTAATGTAGATAATCTATTCTTTTTTAAAAAATGGTAAAAAAATTCAAATTTCTTCAAAAAAATATTGTTTTTTTGATGATAAGCTCCAAATTTTCAACACTTTATCTCCTTCTCACCTACATTAGACACTTAATACATATAAACTCAACACAAAATGTTAAGAAACATTAGTTAATTCAAAATATGCAAAAAGAGAGGGTTAGTATGCAAAAAGAAACTTAACACAAACAAATGCATGTGAGACAAAGGATGTCCCATTGAGCATGCCATATGTATGCATGATAAAAAAGCTAAGCTAATTAATAGAACCTAACACCAAGTAGATTCAATAACTAAGCTAGTTCAACATAAACATCAAGATAAAGCCATTAAAGGGAAAGCTTAAACTAATGCATCTAACATTAAAAACATGAAATGCAAATCATAATTTGATGTTTTTGATGGGATTTAGATTAAATATACTTCCTTAGTGAGTCGTATGTATCCACGTGTGATCAAAGGATTTCTCCAAGGAAGAGGAAGGGGTCTTACCCATATCACTTAATGTCCATTTTTGGTTCTTCTTCTACTACTCTTGCCAAGTAGAAAATGGAAAAGGGTTCTAGATGAATAAGCTTTACAATTGAGAAATTATCTTACCTTATACATATGTCTTACAAGGTTTTGATTTAATTTTCTCGCTCCTATTTCATATTAGTGAAATGGTAACAAAGAAAATAAGCAACTCCAATAATGAGAGGGTTTAAGGATACCTCTAGATGAGATGATGATGGATACGAGTGCAAAATATTCCTCTCGTAGTGAGCTTGATTACATATACAAAAAGAGAAACTCAACACAAAAATGGATTAGTAAATAGGATGGTGTCTTGCTCAATAATTTCATAATGACAGTCCCAGAAGTGAAAAATTCCTAGGATGGATGTTAACCCACTTTGATAAAATATAGATAAGATGATAATGATGGATAAATGATAAGATGCAACAGAATCTGAACTGAAAAAAAGAATTTGAAATGAACTAGATAAGATAAAATGCAAATCTAATAACAGCAAATGATGAAAACTAAACCAAACCTGATCAATTTGATGATGACCTAGGGCTAGGCTTACAAAGCCAATGGAGACTCGGGATAGAGTAAGCTAAAAAGGAGCATAGGAAAGGTAGATCTAAAGAGTTATTCTAAATTTTATCTAGGACTAATGATGATGCTAAGATGATGTAGAGGACATAGATCTAATGAGAACACAAGGGATGCAAGAAAATTGATAGATATAGTGATAAAAGTGATAATTGTTGATCCGGTTGACAACAACTAGGTGTGATGAAGATGAAATCTGAAGTGGTAGGTGTGTAAAAGGGAAATTTTAGGATATCTAAGGAATTGTGGGATTAGAAAACATATAATCTGGCGGGATGGATGGAAAGTAGTAAGAAAATTATGGATCGGGTCGACGGCAAATGTGCTTGAGTCGATGGTGACTAGGAAGTGATCTAGGGTTTGATGGATAAAAATGGATGGAAAAGAAAACTGTAGAGAGAGGTTGATGATGACTCGATGCAAAGGCAAAGCTCCAAGGAGGATGATAAACATGTAAGGCTGATGCACAATGATTATGAGATGGCAATGGTGGCTCAAAGCAAGGAAAGTTGTGGCATCAAGCAAGAAGAGGACTTCAAATCTCCTAAGTAGGAAGCAATATCTCCAAAGTAGCTCCAAGATGGTAGTAACAACTATAAAGAAGAGTAAGAAATGAAGAAAAGGTCGTAGAAAACCTAAAGTCTCAAAAAATTGAATCCTTAAGAGAGGAGGGGTATGGGCGTATTTATAGGGTCAATAGTGACCAGATGGGGTTGCAATGTGGAAAACCGTCAATTCGGGTAGTAGATATTTGATTAGCTCGATGCAAAGTGGCCTTATGAGGTAATATTATGGTTTCGGTGGTTAATGTGAGTTAGGGTTGCTTAGGGAGGATAAAAAAATTGTTGGGGATGTGAATGCATTGAATGAGGGTAGATGGAAACCTAGGGATGATAAAAATGATGTTTAGGGAGGATAAAAGGATTAGATGATGTTGTAGGGATAATAAGCAGAATGTGATTAGGGGTAATAAATATGACTAGGGATTAATTAAATAGCAGGGTTAAGGGTGGGTTAGAGGAAATACAATAAATGATGGGGTAATATAGGGAAGTGGGAAATTTGAATATGAATAGAGATATGTATGTGTGAAATGGTGAAGGGAAGAAAATGTGGGATGAGGGATAAGGGATACCACAATTTTGTGTCTACGTTTTCCCCTTATTATCGAGTGGTTTGCATTGGACAAGCCATGAGACAAAAATGAGAAGTGATAGAAGATGATTGAGGTACTCCCCCTCAAACTAGGGATCGATGACATGAAAAGGAACTGATCACGATTTTTAAAGAGATAGACAAGAAAAAGGAAAAAGAAAGGATGAGATAATATGCCCAAAGGGGAGAAGGATAATGGAAAAATTAAAAATATGGCGGTGATTTTGGAATCACTTTAGTAGGGAAAAAGTATGGCCTCAATGGAGACGAAGGTAATGTCCTACATACTTTTGATTCGGTGAAAAATTAAAGCAATATGAAGGGAATCCAATGGGAATCCACTCAAATGGATGTGCAAGTTGTAGGACCAACGGGTCAAAGGAAAACATCAAAAATATGTGTAAGAGAAAGCAAGGATAGTCAAGACAAAGGTCTTGATAGAAATGTTAGGGAAAAGTAGATGTGATATCCTTCATATATGAGGAATTGAAAATATGTATTTGGGTAGGATGAAGGTCAAATATGGAGAAAATGGCCACAACGATGGGATTAGGATGGGCACACAAGGATAGTCACAGAGGTGGATGCTATATATGATGAGATAGATCAGGTGAAAGATAGTGAATCAAGGCCAATGAGATAAATAAAAGGTGTTACGAAGAACACATGAGTCAGAAAAGTGGAAGAAAAGATAATTTGATGGAGGATTTGATAGAGAGGAGCACAAAACAGAATGGGTCATCGCCTACTAGACATGGTTAACGGTGATTTTGTTAAGGTCAATGATGATCAAGGCGGGTGGCCATCAACCTGGGTGATGCACCTATATAAGCAACATGGTTGGCCAACTAATCTCATTTGCACTACACAAGTTTGATGATTGAAAGCTTAGAGAGGTATAAAAGCTTGAGATCGAGATATGGAAGCCAACAAAGGGGGAGGAAACTCTTAAGGACTCGAGAGAGTGGTAAACATCGAAACTATAGCTTATTTTTTGATTTTTTATTGATATTTTTTGTTATTAAAATTTTAAAAAATTGGGGGAATATGGTCGATGACGACGACTAGATCACGTCATCGATAAAGGAAAATCAACATCGACCCAAAGGGGTTCGACGTTGACTAGGTAGGATTTGGATAATTTGAGATAAAATTGTGATTTTTAATTATTTAATGTTGATGGGTGTTTAGTGTGTTTGATTTTTGTAGGCTAGAGACCAATTATATTCGAGATACAAAGTCCTTGATTTATTTGATAGGATGAAGGAAGATGTTACACATGGATAAGTGGGACCACCTAGATGCAATCAAATTATGTGGCTTCCGCCACTATCGAGAGAGGACAAGGGGATATAGTGATGATCATTGGTTTGATTGAGAGATGGGACCTTAGGACTAGTATGTTTTAGTTCAATATAGGTGAGATAATGGTGACATTAGAGGTCTTGTACCAGATACTAAGATTATTGATTTAGGAGGCACCTATAATGCCCATGGAAGCAAAGGGTCGGTTGGCAGCATTTTAACGGTTATTTGGAGTAGATTCCTCACACATAGCATTTGTGTCATGAGCATTTCACATTGAGACTAGGTATCAGTCGGCTACGCTGGGAAGCGATCGATTTGTTTAGTGATGATGGCTATCTCCCGCTTACATTACTGACTCAAAGTGGAGCTTGATTTCCATGGGAATTAGTAGGGGTGGTCGTGGATATAGTCAAGCACCGAAGAATGTTCACATTTGGAGCAACCTTGCTAGCACAGTATACTATGAGATGTAGATGTACCTAGCAGGATGATAGTCAAGTATGGATGTGGGTTTCTACTCCATTGTTGGGCTTATGATCACATAGTCATAGTGAGGCCACCAAGGATTCCATGGGTCATTAGGGATCATATGCAGCTCTCTCTCTCTCTCTCTCTCTCTCTCTCTCTCTAGTTCCACCGGCCTCTAGGATTTTCTCAACATTCAAATGAAGACATTTTACAAGTTTACCTTTTTGACATTTTTGTACCTGAAAACTTGTATTTTTCTATTTCATTAGATATAGAATGAAACAACCTTTCCAAAAATTCCAACATTTTGAAATTTGGACACTTGGAGTGGAAAATATCTCAATGCAGGTCTAGGGGGTTCAAGGAGAACCGAGTTTTAAATACACACTCCCAATCCACACTATATTGCCTTTTAAATCTTTTAAAAATAAATTATATCATTGTGCCCTTTATTAATCGATTAAATCGAGATAACCGGAGAATTGATGGAACTATGGAACTTGAGCCTCCTTTTCCTTGTTCTTTCACACATTTATTCTCCCTGTACTCTATTATCCCTTTGTAAATCAGATCAAAAGTATTTCAGGGAAATTGGATTCATATGGAACATGTTCCAAAGAATTTAAGTTCTCCTAACTCAACTATCTCTTGCAATTAACTCCCCTTTGTTATTCGATCAAACTTGATCATGGGAACATAGGTTCACTTGGCACTTATTCTGTTTGGGCCATTTGGGCCCGCATCCTTATCTTGGACCACATAACACTTCAAATCCTCTATTTACTCAATCGCTTTGTGTTTTAGATCCAACTTAAGTGCATAGAACTTTAACACTCTTGACCATGTGCCATCGTAGTACTTAGTTCCTAAAAACTTCTCCCGATCTAAAATATATCACTTCCTTCACCTTTTGGTCTGTATCGCCTTGTGGAGAACCTTAACTTGTAAGGAACAAATCTGGATGAACCCTTTGTACCCAAAACTCTTTCCTGACCCATATTATACGAGCTCCTTTACATTTCAAGTTAAATTAATTTACGAGGAACATTAATTCTCATGAAATTGTTTCGCTTGAGTAGCCCAAAACACCCACTTTATCTGCAAAACACGTAACCATTTATTTTTGGCCTCAAGATCAATGCAAGGAACTCTAGTTCCAAAGGAACTAGTTTCATCTGCACCCCAAATGTCTGCAATACACTAGAAAATGAAAAATACTCAAGTTTCTCAAAAAAATTCCAAGTGCCAAAATATTTTGCTTTTACCAAGGAATATTTGTGAGCACTTAGGAAAAATGTAAATAATTTTTAGGCCTTTAAATCAACTAAGAAAATTGTACCAACCTTCTCAATACCTCCAATAAACCCCTATCTCACAATCCATTCATGCAATGACCTAAAATCATCCTGAAGCCATTATGAATGCACAATGCACTAGCCATAGGTCATTGTACACCACCGAAGCACCTATCAATCATCAATGCCATCGTCATGCCCCTGGTTCAATCTTCTCACTTTTCTTCTTGAGCTAGAACTAGAATTTTGACAAGAGCTTCTTGAATCTTCATGGAGATAAGTTACGCTTTACATCTTGAAGACCAGTCGACCTTGGGAAGTCTCGCATACCATCTTAAGCACACACCTTAATTGTTGACCCTACCAATCAACCTTCAATTTCACCATTCACATTTTTTCCATCAATTCCACTTGACATCAATGACAATGACCAGGGTCCAACATTTTCTCCATGATCTAAACAAGAGTCTTACTGCAGCCTCATATTTCCCATTACCTGAGGGTAATAAGGGTAGACCATTTCTCGAAAATTTTAAAGCATCGAACAAGTGCCTTCATTTTTTGTTCTTGAATGATTTTCCATTATCGATATGATGGTAGAAGGGATACCATAGAAGAAAATGATATGGTTTATGATGAAATTTGATATATAAGCATCAAAGTGACAAAGGTAAGAGGAACGGTCTCCACCCACTTGATAAAAGTATTCATTGTAGTGATAATGTGCTTATGGCCATAAGAAGAAGTTAGTGTGAGCTTCCCTATGAGATTGAGTCCCCATTTTGAAAATGGACAAAGTGTAGTAATAGGTTGCAAATATTGTGATGAAGCATGTATGAGATTACCATGATTTTGACATAGTATACATTTCTTTACATATTGACAACAATTTGTCTCCATAGTAGGCCAATAGTATCGGACATGCAAAAGCTTCTTTCATGAGCACCATGCCACTAGTCCGAGCACCACATATGCCTTCTTGCACTTGTTTTATTGCTTGGATAGCCTCCTCAGAATTAAGACAACGTAATAGTTTCCCATCATAACCTCGATGATAGAGAGTGCCCCCAGTAGGGTACAATGCATTATTTGTTGGATAAGGGTTCATTTTTGGAAAGTGATATGTTGGGAGGGAAGGTACCATCTTGTAAGTAATTAAATATGTCAATATACTAGGGGAAAAGTACCAACTTCACATACCAAACATGATTCAAGCATGTCATAGGTTGGCACTGTTAGATGATCGAAGTGAACCGAAAGTCCCTAGATTCGAAGATAATCGTAGCAAAGGATCCAATGGTAGCCATAGCATCTCGCTAAATGGTTATGTACTCTTGGGACTTGTTGAAAGGTGATTTGAACAAAGTATTCCTTTAGGGTGTCTACCATCCATTTATAGGGAATGAGCTTCTCATCCTTGACCTTATACTCATCATTAACTTAGTTGATGATTAGCTGAAAGTGCCTATAACCTCAACTTGTTTGATATTTCATATTATAATGACTTTCAATCTTGTAATGAGAGATTCATACTCAACAATATTTTTGGTACATGGGAATCCAAGTCTGAAATCTTGACAGATGAGATCACCTATGGGAGCAATAAGATTAACTCCCGCCCCTAAGCCATTAAATGTAAAGGACCCATCAAATTATATATTTCAGGTGGAAGATTCTTAAATATATAAAAAAATCATATGGCTAATTACACTAAATAACCCTCATTAAATATTTTACATTAATTTAAAAATACTCACCCACCTACCACCTACCTTATACTTGTTCTATACATAGCCTCTCCATCTAATCACCCAACTAAATGCGAGTTAATCTCACCTAATCACAAATTAAATGCCCCTCCAAATATAGAGGCTTCTAATTCTATAAACCTCTACATCTTTCCCTCTTCATTTCAAATATTCAAATAGAAGACACTAGTCCATTGAATTTTTAATTCAATGGAGAATTCTCATAAAATATAGAATTTTCTACAATCCTCTCTTCTCATCTATTCTCAACCATTGATTTAATCCACCATGACAAGATATTATCCTTTGATTTCTACCTCCTCCAACTATAAATAGAGGTTCCATCCTCCATGGCAAGCACCTTAGAAATTTGCAAGTATATGCTGCCCAATTCTCAAGCCATCCAAGCAATCTTCATAGAAATCTATTGAACTCAATCAAGCAATTGATCAAGGGAGGTCCGCTTAAACTTTATCTAAGAATCTAAAGCATCCATTACATCCATTCAACGGGAAAATAAAAGGAGAAAATAAAATAATCAAAGGAGGAGAATTCTACTTGTAGGTAAGTACAGGTAAATTGCTTTCTCCTTCTTTTCATCTTGCTCAATCTGAGGTAGTTGATTAATTGTGTTAGATTTTGTATTGGTTTGGTTTTATAATCATCTCATGTGTGCATGCTAACACAATTTTTCCTCTACATTTGGCACCCACCATGGGGCTTACCCCCTAACTTTTCATTGGAATTATTCACACTTCGACTAAGAATAAATTCCAAAAAAATAGAATTTTCTAGTGAGATTTAAGCTCATTTTTTAATTTTTCGTGTCTATGTCATACCAGCGTGTACACCCTAAAACAATGTGTTCATCACCGTAGAAGCACGTTTACCCTGTCATATTTCAGCTTTTTCGTGTAGGAAATTATTTTAGCATGTTTGTGTCACTTCATCTCATTTATATATTTCAGCGCATTTACACTCTATACCAAAGACGTTTATTTTATAACATTCTCGTATGTGCAGTGCAAAAACCATATCAACATGTTTACACTCTATATTAGTGTTTTTATCTTATAACATTTTTTTGTGCAAGGTTCGGCAGTTGATTAATTATTGGTGAGGTTGTTAGAATGTTAGCACGTATACTTCCATAAATAGCGTGATTGTTAGAATTTTAGCACGTATACTTCCATAAATAGTGTGTTTGATTCCTAACTTTGTGACTATGTAGGTTTTTGTACTTTAGTGCTTATATCATGTTGTGGCGCGTTCATTTCTTGTGTTATCTTGTTTAATCAGAGTAGCGAGTTTACCATAATAGTATATTTTGGCTTCATATTTATTAATAACTTATATATTTTGCTTTTTCATTTGTTTCTTGAAACTAACATTTTATTTTTGCAGAGAAATTATAGAAACAAGGGGAAACTCTGCTGGATTTAGCGTTCATTTTGCATTTAATCTAACATTTTTGGTTGTAGGGTACCAATTATATCTAGACTACTAACCCTTGTTTTGCAGCCGATCGGTCCAAGAATATTGGGGTTTTAAGTAAAACTACTAACCTTTTTGTCTTACAAAGTTCCTAGTTGAAGACCCCCATTCCAATAACTCATTTTGATTAAATTTGTGTGTTTTCCTTTTTATACTTTGTGTGCTTGTTTGTTTAAACCTGAAGGTGATGCCATGTATGCTCTCCTCTCGCATCCTAGGACGATCTTGAGGATCAAAAGTGGTTAACCTTCCTTCCCTTTTTATTTTGTAGGGGGTAACGTGATGTGGAAGTGACATCCACACACTTACCATAGTATTAGGGGTCTCATGACCGTGGGCTTCATCTCCATGCATGTAGACACACCTCCTATTCTAATGGGTATATAAATTAAAGGACATCTGTCATTATTGGCTAAACATCTACATGTTTTAAGTGTGACGTGAAGTGAGGGGCTTCGACGTCCCAATACCCAAGCCTTAGACAACATCCTTTCCACATGGATTTGGGCCCCACGTACCGTAAGGTATATATGGGATGTGCCTAGAGAGCTTGTTTATCCTAGCATAGGTATCCTTTGGCCACAACCAAGCTATAGTGCAAGGGAAGGAACCACCGAAGATTACTCGCTATCCAATCACACATCGATGCAAAGGTGGGATAGCTCAGTGAGCACCACTTTTGTGTGTGGTATTGAAAGCGGGCTATAGCTTGATTGTTATTCCAATTGACTAGTTAGGATTATGCATGCATGAGTGTACTTATCTGGGTGTTTTGTTGAAACTAGTGAAACAACCCCCACACTAATCCTAGTACATAAATCATACATCTATCACCCATCAATTTTTTATAGTAATCTTTTGACCCAATTTTCAAAAATCATAATCTCCCGCATTACGTCTCATTAATCATATTAGCTTCGATTATCCTTTTTCTCCATATAATACCCAAAATTTTGATCATACATTGTTCCTCGAACAATACACCCACATTTTGTAAATAATAAATCCAATTTTTATTACCATAAACTTTAGACATACACTACCATCATATAAATATTTTCTCATTAATCCACTCACGTTAATACAAAAATAAAACAAAAATCCAAAAACTTTAATATAAAATTAACACTCCTATCTCATTAAATAAAATCCATAATCCCACATTCATTCATCCTTCACTAACCACACCACACATTTTCCACTTCTAAAAAAACACACTATCATAAACCACATAAGACTTACCCTACTAATCATTGACACTTCTTATTGGCATCCTAAACAACCTATGTCTATAAGGTTCAATAACTCATACCGTACACATGATTCATACATCCCAAATATCGTCATAGCATCATACCATCATACCCATTCTAAGCATCCTATTTACGATCACTTTTTAATACAAACAACCTAATCTTATTAATCAACATCTTACTAATAGGAAACATATCCTTATCATCTATCCTATTCTTTTAAGCCCTTATAATAAGGTACATCCTAAGCTCTCTACTAATGAGGCACATCCTTCTTCTATTCTCTCCTCGAATTTCTTCCATCCTATAAGCAAGACTAGATTATTAAGGTTAATTATCAAGTTCATTAAGGAACCGTAAATATCCCCCTTTCATTCAGACATCCTTCACTCCAAAAACACTTTTATCTCACACATCTCACGAACATCAGAATCTAATGGCACCTAGATGAGTAATAACTCGATCCCAATTTGTAAATGATGACGAAAACAGTAACCACAACATGGAAAATGATCTATTCAACCACAATTATTATGATTCCAATAATGAATAAAATCGACCTAGAGGAGAAGACGAAGATACTATGGTTAATGCTAGTAGTGATGACGACTCTAGTATGTACTTCACAGACGGAAGATGATGAGAGATGTTAAATTGCTTCGTTAAAAATAATAAGGATGCCTTTTTTCTCTAGTTATATTACATGGGGGCAAAACTTCCTTCTGATTACACTCATGATCAACTCCATAGTCTTCTCCCAGATGAAATTGATGACATTGGTCAAAGACCACCCTCCACACACCGTCCTAATCTAAATCACCATTGCATTGTACACGATGGGATGGCAGAGAGAACAACACCCATATATCCAAAGAAGTTGTCTTGTCTCAATTGCAACAAATGAGAAACCAGATCACCCAACTCACCTCCTAGATTGTCCCAAAACCATCCAATGACCATGGTTCCCAACATTCTCAGCCTAACTTCAATCCACCACCTCCCAATCCTCCAAAACCAACCTTGGAGCAAGAAGTAAAGTCTATGAAGGAAATGCTTCAAGGGTTGTAACTCGACACTCAAGGACGTCAATACAAATTTGAGGAACTTTGTCCTTATCCTTTTGACTGTGATATCTTACGGGTCCCTTTTCCACCATATTTTGAACCACCTAAATTTGAAAATACAAGGGAAAAGGAGATCCCCATGAACACATTAAGGAGTTATATATGCTTTGCCAAGAATTCACCTACGATGACTCCTATTTACTAAGACTCTTCTCTAGAAGTCTAGGTGGTCCAACTTTAGAATGGTTCCTCCGATTTCCCAAAGGCTCTGTTACAACGCGTTTGCCAAATTATCAAAAAAATTGTAAAACAATTTTCCTACAATGTAGAGCATGATGTCATGATGATTGATTTATACAATACCAAATAATGAAATGGTTAAAGTTTCTCATTGTTCCTATAACAATGAAGAGCCCTTCCTAGCCACATTCCATGGCCCATACCTAAGAAACAAATAGTTACCATCTTCATTTCTAACCTTAATCAGGAACTAGCTTTCCATCTGCAAGTCCATTATGCAAACACATTTGATGACATCATTGAAAAGGGAATGCAAATCAAGAGATCCCTTGTCACAAAAGGCCTTATTAAGATATATTCCCATGACAATCACAACCAATCCAATCAACCCTCTACATCTGAAAAACCTAAGTACTTTAATAAGAATAAGAATTTTTTCGGTGACGGAGTAATAAATACCAAAAATGTCCAACATGTCCATACCACAACTATTATATCCATCCCTAAAGGACAAACACCGGTCTACTCAAGATTCCAGGCTATGAAAATATACCCCCTTGGTGAATCCATGGAAGCAATCTTTGATAAGTTAATCACTACCAATATGGTCATTTTTCCTAAAACTCGACCCAAACCTTCATGATTCAAAGAAAATGAATATTTTAAGCTCCATAAAATCAAGGGTCATGCCACACACCGGTGTATAAAATTAAATAATTATATTCAAGACCTTATCGATGATGTGAAATTTAAATAAAGGATAATTCTTCCACTTCTTCCTAAAATCATAAGCTTGGGATATATCAAAATCCCTCCCTAATCATGGTCGAACCATGCCTCTAACCAAGGTTAGCGTAAGTCTAGAAGTAAACTTGTATCCTTCACTCATCACTCCAACCATATTAATTACCATCATGTACCCCCTCCTTATACATCACTTGTTGGTCATATCCACCATTCTCCCCATCAAGTAGCCACCATTAAAATAAAGGGCCCTTCGCAAAACCCCTAGTGTGTTGTCACTACTCATAGGAACCATGTGGTGGTTCAAGGATCCTCTCCGTCATCTTCTAACTCGACACCACAAGCACAATATAGTATCATCTAAGAACTTGAGAATAATTATACACAAATATCTAGCATGGACCTTCTCAATAATTCATCCATCCACAAAGAAATTTTATATCATGCCCTCCAAGAGACATGTTCTCACCGATATTGATCCTACACAATTTCAAGCCCTTGTTGCCAATCTCTATCCATATCCAATGATCCCACTCACCTTCACTCAACAAGAATTTCCACCACACGACCGCTCACAACATTCCTCTATACATCGAAGTCCTCATCGACAACGTGCATTTTAAAAAAATTCTAATAGACAATGAAGCAGCTCTAAATCTACGTACCATGAATCCCATTCATCGGTTAGGTACAATGACTTGGATATCAAAAATATATAATAACTATTAAATCATATGACAACATAGATCCTAGATTAGTGGGCACCATCTATTTACCCATCAATTTCAGCCATGTCGTGCTTCCCACCCTCATCCATGTTATAGATATCCAGTTCCCACATAACCTCTTGCTTGGTCGACCCTGGATTCATGAGATGAATGTTGTACCATCCACACTCCATCAAGTATCTCAAATTTGAACATGTTGGTACAAAAATTACTATTCATGGTGACCCTCAACCTTTCCAATATTGTCAAGCATTAGAAGTCGAAAGTTATTGGGAACCTTATTGTCCCATCACCGAACTTGCACCAACAACATCACCTCCATTATTTGTCACTTAGTATGTCTCACCAGATTATCCTCCATCCCCATCTCCCTATGCCTCCTCATCATCCACTCCTTTTTACCTACTCCGTCCATATCTACTCCCATCCTTCCCACTCCATCAATCAAGATAAAAGTAGTAGGGTGTTGTCAATACAAAACATTCAACATTGACTATCTACCACCATCACCCAAATGAATCAAAAGGCTCGATGTCTATTCAAATAAAAGGAAAAATATGTGTTAGGCTCATCCACTTTTATTCATTTTGGATATCTTTCTGATGAGTACCTCGAGCCATCTGATTCCTCATGGATTATTAACAATTCCATATGTTCTTATTTTTTCGATAATAAGTATCTAATTCCTAGAAGGATGATGACCCATATGGGATACTCCAGACAAGGACTATATCACTACAAACAAGGCATCCCTAAACCCCCCACCGTTATCCCCAACCTTGATGGATGTGGACTAGGATACCACCACTGGTGAAAGCATCTGTGATGACCTAAGTAACACTTCCAGTACCACTAAGGAGGTCATTGACAACATTGATACGAGTTCCATCTATAGCCAATATGAAGACCTCGCCAACACTAATCTCTTCCCTAAAACCGTTGTTCTCACCATTGACATCACCCTCACCTATCCACAACTCATTAAATGGGACCAATGATCATAACATCCTCCTCTTGACTCATTTCAAAATGATGAAGCAATTATTGAGTTCATGGGAACTCGTAACGATATACCAGTTGGGTACCATAAAAAGGGTTCTCGAGTATGTCTAAACATTAACACCTATTTGGAGCATAGGAGCATCCCCTTTCCCTTCCATCCCAATCTAATATCCCTCATCCCACCTTCTCTTGTCACCTTGAAAAGGAAGATCCCCTCACTGAATTCTTCCAAGAATCCCCAAATCCCAAAGATGATCTAGTCATTGATCAACTTCTCCCAACTCCTGAATCTCTACAAGATGGTTCAACATCCATAATCAAGGAAACCATTGATATCAACATTGGCACAAAAGAAGAACCCAGGCTTCTCAAAATGGGGGCATCTTTGTCTACACAAGAACAGGACTTCTTCCTATACTCCAAAAATAATTTTCAGATATATTTGCATGGTCGTATATGGATATTCCCTGGTTTGGATCCTTCTCTCGTGGTCCATAATCTTGTAGTGCATAAATATACAAAGTCACTCAAACAGAAGCTTGAAAAATGCATCCAAAAGTCACGTTGTTGGTCAAAGAGGAAATCCAGAGATTGCTTGATGTTGAGTTCATCCGACCTATTGATTATTCTGAATGGATCTCCAATATTATCCCAGTAAGCAAGAAGACTGGAGGCATTTGTATTTGTACTAATTTCTATGACATCAATAAAGCTTTCCTAAAGATGATTTTCCACTACCAAATATTGATATGATCGTCGACTCTACAGTTGGGCACGAGATGTTATCTCTCATGGACGGATTCTATGGTTATAATCAAATCAAAATTTCTGAAGAATATCAATGCAAAACAACTTTTACTACACCTTAGGGCACATATTGATATTGAGTCATGCCCTTCAGACTCAAGAATGATGGAGCCACCTATCAACATTCCATGACTACCATTTTTCATGATATAATGCATGATATAGTTGAAGACTATGTTGAAATTCTCGTAAAATCCAAGACTCGTATGCGGACCATCTTGTAGTACTAGGTCGAATATTTGAATGACTTCGAGAATATAAAGTCCATCTAAATCCCAAGAAATGTGTTTTTGGTGTCACATCTGGAAAGCTCCTAGGTTTTATTGTCTCTAGATGCGGAATTGAAATTGATCCAAATAAAGTTAAAGTTGTAATCAAAATGCCTCCGCCTAGAAATATCAAATAGTTATAAAGTCTACAGGGAAAGGTTCAAGCTATCAGGAGATTCATATCATAGTTGGCTGGAACATGGCATCCATTCCATCATTTTCTTAAAAAGGGAATAGAATTTCATTAGAACGAGGAATGTCAAGCCTCTTTTGATAAAATTAAAAAATATTTGATGCATCCTCTTGGTTTGGTACCTCCTACTCCAGGAGAACCCCTTCTACTTTATATATCAGCCACACAACACACTTTTGGAGCCCTTCTAACACAACATGATAGTCAAGGAAAGGAACATACCATACATTATCTAAGTTGTACATTAATTACATATGATCTCAACTACACCCCTATGGAAAAAGTGTGTCTTGTTGTGGTGTTTGCCTCTCAAAATCTACGACATTACATTCTCAATAATACTACTAAGCTCATAGTTAAAGTCGATCCACTCAAATATTTACTTTCCAAATCAGCTCTCACAAAATGGATGGCTAAATGGATCATGCTTCTCAGTAAATTTGACATTGAATATGTTAATCAGAAAGCTATCAAAGGAAAATTACTAGCTGAATAGTTGGGAAAGCTCCATTTTCCTATACTACACCACTCGCTACATGGTTCCTAGATGAATCCATATGTATAGTTACAGAATCAGACATATGGACATTATACTTTGATGGCTCCTTCACACATCATGGCTCAAGAGTAGGTATCCTATTTATCACTCCTCAAGGAGACTTAATTCCTAAAGCTTTCCGACTTGCTTTTCCTTGTACCAATAATATTTCGAATATGAAGCACTTCTTGTTGGATTAAAAATGGCTATTCAGTGGAATATTAAACATCTCAATGTCTTTGGTGATTCACAACTAATCATTAAACATGTCAATGATGAATATTCTACAAAGGATGATAAATTGATTCCTTATAAAAGAATGGTCGAAAGTTTCAAGGCCTAATTCCAACACATTTAGTTTGAAAAAATCCTTGTACAAGTAAAAAATCAGCAGATGTTATGGATACCATCGCCTCCCTTCTTGAAATGCCTCCAGATGCATCAAATTCAAAGTTTATGATCAAGCAATTAACGATTCCCTCTTATGATACTCCCGAGTCGAGATGTTTTTGAGATCATTGGTCTTAATTCCCCTAGTACCGTGACATCTACACTTACTTATATGATCATACCCTTCCCACAAATCTCCTCGTAGCCATCAAAATCATTCATCCAATGAGCCTCTTGCTTCACCATCCTTAGAGATACCCTCCATCATAGAGGTTTTGATCAAACTATGTTACAATGCTTAAATTCTCAAGAAATTTGAATAAGCACTATAAGAATTTCACACAGGGACTTGCGGTGCCCACACCCGGTGGTTTAACCCTCACCAAAAATCTTCTACGCACTGGATATTATTGGCCAAACATGGAAAAGTATACATGCTCCTATGTCTGTAAATGTGTCCCATGTCAAAATCATGTTGATCTCATCCATGCACCATCCCAAGCCTTATAAACCATCATAACCCCATTGCCCTTTTCGACCTAGGGTCTAAATCTCATGGGAAAATCAAACCTCACTTCATTTGATTGTCACTAATTCAGTATCATAGCTATATAATACTTCACAAAGTGGTTCAAAGCCATGCCACTTACCTATGTCAAAGGCAATTAGATATCCAAATTCATCCTTAACCACATCATCTATCGCTACGGTGTCCCTGTTATCCAAAATAAGCCCCTTGCTTATTTTTTAGCTAACTCCCTTCATTCCTTCCTTCCTTGTGTCTCAGTCAGAAATTTTTATCTTTAGGCACTCAAAATGTTCTAGAAATGGTTTCATTGGATAGAGCATCCCCTCAACTTTCCAGAATGGTAAATTTTTCCTTCTAACTCCTTGTATTTTTCGAGTTATGGCTCGGTAGAGTTTTGGAGGGAAATTTTCCCTAAGGAGGTCCACCAACCAATGAGAAAGCACCATGTCGTAGCGGAATGGTAGATTGGCGGGGTGACTTAGAAAATTTTCATCAAATATTGGCGGGGCACACAAAGAAATTTTTCGACCCGAAGGCCGCCAGCCAATAGGAGGAGACCACATTTCCTTGGGGTCGTCGGAAGGTGGAGGGGCAGAGGGAAATTTTCCCTTTCACCAAAATATGGAAAATATTGAAAGGAAAGCCCACACCCGATACCCCATGCCAATCAGAAGGTGCCACATGTCCTATTTTGGGAAGTGGTCGGTGGCAATGGAAAATTTGGAAGCGGTGGCCCGCCAACCAATCACAGCATGACACGTGGCATCGGAGCTTCAAGCCGATGGAGAATTTTGGAAAATTTTCCAAAGGCTAAAAATGCGTAAAAAGGTCAGGGGAATGCCCGTGACCAATCAAAAGGTGCCATGTGGCATCAGGCCAACGGGAGGTGGAACCTTTTGGGGAAATTTTCCCAAAGTCAAAAAGAGGGAAAATTTTAAATTTTGAGCCCGCCAAGATTCAATTTTGCCCTAGTTTTGCCCTAAATCTTCAAGAGGGCATAACCATTGATCCAGAGCTCAAATTTTTGCATTTTTGTATCATTGGAAAGTTAGTGAAATTCTCTACATGATGGAGGGCTCAATTTTTTGTTTTGGTAAAGTTTGGAGAGAGAAAATCAAAAATGCCTCTAGCACGGGAAGAAGAACAGAACTGACATTTCAACCACCATTTTTAAAGAAGTATGGCTCACATTCTCTCCTAACATGGTCAAAAACATCAAGGAATGAACTTTTGAGGGTTCCCATGCTATTTTAATGTAATTTGGTCGGTGGTTGAAGCATCCTTTCATGCTTTCCCGTGTTTTCTCCTTCCTGGGCTCGGATTTTCATTGTTAAAAGCTAGATTTGGCTCATTTTGTAGGGGTTGAACATTTCTATGTTTTGTAGGCTCCCTCTTTCACCCTAAAAAGTGATTTTGTGGAATTTCATACCTCTTTCAAGACTGCAACACATTTTCTACCTCTCTCTGCCATTGTAATGCATGTATTTTTATATTGGAAATGACAATACAAGCTCTGTGAATGAGTTTCAGTCCTCTTCTTGTGTTTTTTACTTCATTTCTGATCTTTCATTACATTTTTATTAGTTTGTGCATGATATTTTGTTGCATTCTTCCAATCTGTGTCAATTTGTAGAAGTAAATGTTCACCACTCCTTTGGTGTATCACCTTGTTAGTCTTAGTTTTATTTTTTTTGCATTATCTATCTCTGTCCCCTTGGAATTTAGAGTAGGATTTTGAGTTTAAACCTCTACAATTTGCAAGCATACATCTAATCAGAGGATTTGAGGAACCAACCTCTAATCTGGAGATTCTTTTCCCATTTTTTTAAAGTCCCACACTTGGGGAAAAGATTCAATGTTGTGCATTCACACTGGATGTCCAAATATCAAACTAGAAATCTGATAAACATCCAGGGGTGTTGTGAATCTACACTAATAGTTTTGGCACACCCGGTGGGACCTTAGAGGTCTTCATCTTCATTGCAACAAAGTTGATGGGAAATTGTTGTAATTTCTTGCTTGAAAAAATTCCTAATTTACACATCCGCGACTCCAAAAAGGAAAACTCAATTAGTTTCAATGGTCATAGTAGTCTGAAGATTCATGAGAAGAATCAACACAAGGACAAGAGCCAGAGAAGAAGGGTTGTCTGATTATCTACAACTATCTCCTGGAAGAAGGTATAGAGGAAGGAGGATTCAAAGGTCTCCATCTCCACCAAACAAAACTCTATTAACTTCACCTTCTAGACATTTCACTCAATCAACAAGGGTTCTCGAGTCAATCGGGATGGCACAACCCAACCCTTATGTTAATTTCACTAGTAGAAGCCCACTTGCTCTCAATGCACAAAATCTAGTTCCAGTTGCAGCATTGAAGAACATTCCATATTTCACTGGAGAAAATCAAACCACTCCTGGTGATCATGTTAAAGACATTGCTAATGTTTGTGCAATCCATGAGATTGTTGAAATGCAAATTGTTGTCAAATTGTTGGCATCTTCATTCAAAGGGAAAGCATTACAATGGTTTAGAAGCCTTGGGGCTGGCTCTATCCAAAATTGGAATCAATTATGCATAGCTCTCCATGAGCAGTTTGGAGAAAAGGGAGATAACTTGTCTCTATTGGAACAACTGACTACTATCAAGAGAGCTCCAAATGAGTAGCTAACAGACTTCAACTTCAGATTTCAAAGGACTTGGGATAGAATTCCAGTGGCAGTAAGGCCAACAACTAAAGGTGATTTTCTATACTATCTTAAAGCTTTGAATTTTGATATTTCTATGTTAATTCAATCCATGGGAGGTACCACTATACCTGCAGCTTATAGCATTGCCATTAGGGCTGAAAATTGTTTAATTCAAGCTGGTAAGCTAGCTCCTAGGCCTCCCATGCCCTTGTATCCAAACTTAGAAAATCCAAGCACTAGTCAAGCACCTACTATAGCTCCTATTCCCACTCCTAGAAATCAGAGTTCAAATGAAACTTCTACTTCATCCTCTAGTGCCTCAAATGAACTTCAAGAAGTCATGAAACAATTGCAAAATTTAGGAAATGAGCTAGTTACACTCAAGAGGCAGCAGGCCCAAAGTTTTAGACCTTCTTATCAGTCTCAAGCTCAACCTAATAGGCAACCATATCAGCCTAATAGGCCACCCAATCCAGCTGCAAATCAAAATCAAGCTAGGCCTCCTACCAATAGACCATTTCAGCCCTATAATCCTAACGCTACATCTACCTCTAAAGCCTTAGTGCCATTGCAAAACAATATGGCTCAAGAGTATGATTGGTGTTTCCCATGCAATGAACCTCACAACCAATCTATGTGCTTCAATGGTGCCTTGAATCAAGCTTTGATGGTGACCACAACTGGCGTAGAGGGTGAGGTGAGTTAAGAAACAAACCAACAACAAGGAACATCCCAAACAAAATGCAGCTCCAAATGAAACCACACTAGTGAATTGGCAGGCTGAGGATTTTTGTGGCATGAATCAAGTAATGTCTCAGAATGTGGCAGCCAATACAAGGTCAAAAAGAGGAATATTGGTGAAGGGAAGTCATTAGCTCCAGGTGATCCACAACCTTCCATCACTCCACAAAGTGTTGGCAAGCAAAATGTAGTTCCAAACATGCAAGGACAGCCCAAGCCACCTTCTAGACCAATTCAAATGCCAGTTGTTACTGCCCATGTGCAAGAAAAGAATGTGCTAGACCAAGGGGCAGCAAAGAGATGTTTCATCCCCATTTAGCATCATTGATCAGATGAAGAAGAAAAATGTAAATATATCTATGTGGGAATCATTATCCATTTCAGGCCAAAGAGATCTCCTACAAGCTTCCATGAAGAATTGGTCAACTTCAAATTAGCAAGTTCATATGCAAGAGAAGGTAATCACAAATGCTACCCAACCTAAAGGGAATCATGGAGAACAACAAGGTAAAGTTTTGAAGCCCCCTCCATTCTATGTTTCATTGATCATTAGAGATAAGCTAGTACACAATTGCATGATTGATTTTGGGGCAAGTAGTTCTGTAATGCCCAAGCAAATAGCTGATCAGCTGGGCCTCCAATATGAGGTCATATCCAAAGGGGTGGTGCAACTAGATGGGATAGTAGTAACAACAAAGTGGGAGTGATTAAATATTTGAACCTTACTTTGCATGCATGCCCCAATGTTACTATTTTGCAAGATGTGTCAGTGATAGATTTGCCACCACTCTTTGCCCTATGTTTGTCAAGGGATTTCATAGCTAGAATTGGGGGCTACTTATCTGCTAATTGGTCACACATGTTGTTTAGAACAAGATATGGAACTAAGGCCACAATCAGGTCTGAACCTATTGCAAACTTTCACATTGAGCCTCATACTCCAAGCCAAATCAATGCCAATTGTTCAAAGCATTTGATCAAGAGGATTATCCAAGCACAGATGAAACTGACACCAAAGTTGGGAGCATCCCAGATTTAACTCTTGATGAGTGGGCAAGCAAGGTACATGCTTTTGATCCCTACCAAGAAATAGAAGAATCTGAGCTAGGAGTCTATTGCATACATGAAGAAAATCATCCTATTCCTAGTATCACCAAATCAGACCATAAAGATGACAATGAGGTATGGCAGCTATTCTTTGATGGATCAAGAAGTAGAAAAGGTGCGGAGGGGGAGCAATGCTTGTTTCACCTCAAGGCATTAAATATTATTCAGCTTTTAGATTTCAGTTTGCATGTTCTAACAACACTGCTGAATATGAAGCTTTGATACAAGGATTGCATTGGTCAATCAAGAGAGGTATCAAAACTTACAAGTTTTGGTGACAGTGAGCTAATTGTTAATCAGGTTAAAGGGCAGCATGCTGCCAAAAATTACCTACTCAAATGTTATAAGAATAGGGTGTGGGACCTCATTGAATATTTTGAGGGCTTTGGCATCAATTTCATCCCTAGGAAAGGAAACCAAGCTGCTGACAGGCTTGTAGCAGTTGGGGCAGCATTTGATGTTGTTGAAAGCATCAAATAAGATAAAGTATAGCTAAGCATTCATGTGATTGTAAGGCCTTTAGTACCAGACAATAATGTAAGTTGGAAAGTGTTTGAAAATGATCAACAAATCATCAATTTCTTACAAGAAGAAGTTGAATTCTTAGCCAAGAATCAAGAAAAATTAGAATAGCAATATGGTGATCAGGTAGTACAGCTGAGAACCAACAAACTACCAAGAGGAATTGTCACTTTGGAATCCATCTTTAATCTTAATGATCAATTTAGAAAGGAGAAAGAAAACATCCAAGTCAAGGGAGAAGATTCAATGCCCATCTTAATAGGAGAAGGAAAATCACTTCAAATTGGTAAGGTAACAACCGAGCAAGAAAGGTATGAGTTTATGCAGCTTTTTCAAGAGTTCCCTGATGTATTTGCTTGGAGTTATGAAGATTTGAGAGGTTTCGATCCCAAGTTAGCTCAACATACAATAAAATTGGATCCAAGTGCTAAACTCATCAGGAAAAAGAAAAGGCCAGTCAACCCACACATGGAGCCTCTCATGAAGAAGGAATTGAATAATTTAATAGAGGCAAGTATCATATTTCCCATCAAGCATTCTAGTTGGGTAGCAAACTTGGTCCCAATTAGAAAGAAGAGTGGAGAAATCAGATTTTGTGTAGACTTTAGAGATTTGAATAGAGCTTCTCTGAAGGATCATTACCCACTTCCTTTTATGCAGCATATTTTACAAGTTGTTGCTGGCTTTGAGAGGTTTTCATTACTAGATGGTTATTCAGGGTATAATAAGATCATGGTAAAGGAAGAGGATCAGTTCAAGACAGCCTTCACCACCAAATGGGGAACTTATGCATATAGAAAAATGCCATTTGGACTATCCAATGCTGGAGCTACCTTCCAAAGGGAAATGGATATGGCATTCAAGGGATTAATCAATAGAATGGTATATTTAGATGATATCACTATTTTTTCTAAAAATACAGCAGATCATCTCTTTCATTTGAGACAAGTGTTCCAAAGATGTAGAAGATTTGGGGTATCCTTGAACCCCAAAAATGTATTTTTCTTGCTCATGAAGGAAAACTTCTTGGCCACATTGTTTCCAAAGAAGGATTGGCAATTGATCTAGAGAGGGTTGAAGCCATAAAATCACTGCCATTACAAGTTATAAGAAAGCCCTCCAAATTTTCTTGGGAAGGATCAATTTTGTTCGGAGGTTTGTGCCAGATTTTACAGCCCTTGTCAAGCCAATAACCATGATGTTGAAGAAAAGCATGGCTTTCAAATGGATAGCTGAAGGCAAGGCAAGTTTTGAGGCAATCAAGGAGGCTATCTCACAAGCTCCAACTCTCATTAACCTAGATTTCTCCAAGGATTTTATCCTTTATGCATTTGGAGGTGATGATACAATCTCTGTAATTTTAGTACAACAGAATAAAGAAAATGCAGAGCAGCCAATTGCTTTCTTTAGCCAAATCCTGGAAGACTATGAGGTGAGATATTATTTCATTGAGAAGCATGTTCTTGCAATGATTAGGAGCTTGAAGAAATTTAAGCATCTAGTTTCAAACAACAAGGTTCAACTGTTGGTTTCTCATGTGGGAGTTAAGGACTTCCTCCTCAACAAAGATTTAAATGAAAAACATGCAGGATGGATTACTCGTGTCATGGAGTATGAAATTGAGATCAAAGTCACTAGGCTGGTCCGAGGAAAGGATTATGTGAACAGCTGGTCTTAAGCAAATCAATGGAAGCATGTAATGAAAAGGATGTTGTTTTGGTGTTGCAAAACAACCAAGAACAAGGGAATGTTCAAGAAGAGAATGATGGTGTCCTCACTCCTTGTTGGACCCAAGACATAATGCACTTCCTACACATAGGCCTATGCCCTCCAGAGATGAAAAAAACCAAGAGAAGACACTTCATATTGTAGGTTGTCCCATATGCACTTGTTGATGGTGTTTTGTTCAAGAAGGATGCAAATGGAGTGCTGCTGAGATGCATTGGGACAAATCAGATTAATAGAACATTGGAAGAGTTCCATGGTGGGATAGTTGGGGGTCATTTTTCACCAAGAGTGACAGCCCTCAAGATCATGAAGGCTGGCTACTATTGGCCCAAGGTATTCAGTGATTGTTATGCATGGATCAAGAGGTGCAAGAATTGTGCATTCTTCACAGGAAAAGAAAGATTAGCAGCCCTTCCATTGCACCCAATTTCAGTTGACCAGCCATTCATGCAATGGGGTTTGGACTTCATTGGAGTCATTAACCCAAACTCAAGCCAAGGGCACAAGTGGATTCTAACAGCCACAAATTACTTCACCAAATGGACTGAGGCAGTGGCACTTAGAGAAGCAAATGAATCTAGCATTCTAGACTTCTATGAAGGGATAATAACCAGATTTGGTATACCTACCACTATAATATCAGATAATGCCTTGGCATTCATAGGATCAAAGGTGACTGAATGGGTTGTCAAAAATGGGATTTATCTAAGCACTTCATCAAATTACTACCCTCAAGGTAATGGCCAAGCTGAGTCTACCAATAAGAACTTGTTAAGGATCATCAAGAGGACTCTTGATGAAAATCAGAAAACTTGGCATACTAAATTGAAATCAGCCTTATGGGCTGATAGGATAACTCCCAAGAGATCCACAGGTAATTCTCCATTCAAGCTTGTTTATGGAAGGGAGGCAATTTTTCCCATGTCACTTGAATTGCCAACGTTGGAACTCATGAAGTAATTGGAATTATTGGAGTTTGAACCCATGGAAGTTAGATATGTAGAATTGATGGAACTCCAAGAGATCAGAGAGCATGCAGCCCAAGCAATGGAGAAGGATCAAGCCTTGATCAAGAAGACTTTTGATAGGAAAGCTAAGGCTAGAACCTTCCAAGTTGGAGATCTAGTGTTGAAATGGGATGCAGACCGAGAAAAGCTAGGAAGATGTTCAAATTTTGATGCCATATGGAGTGGCCCCTACATGGTCACAAAGTGTAAGAACAGCAATGCTTTCCAATTGTCTACTTTGGATGGTGAAGAACTATAGATTCTAGTTAATGGAATCCATCTAAAGCATTGCTACTAGAGGGAAACTCTCTACCTTGTACATATTAGCTTATATTTTCATTCCTCCAAGTGCTTGTGCACATTGTTTTGTTGTAGCTTAGTTTTTTTCTTTCCCTAAGTGCTTTGGCACAAGCTTGTTATCCCAACATGCAGTTTTGTAGGCCATGTTCCAAATCAGGTGATGTTCTACTCTCACAATCTTCCTCCTTGTAATTTTCTAATCAGTTGGGGTACCAAGTGGAGAATTTTATGAATCCATGCCCAATGGATTGCTTCAGAAACGGTAACTTCATCCAGCAGGCAGATGACCCCTCTGAGTCACCAAAATTGTTATCCAAAATAAGCCCCTTGCTTATTTTTTGGCTAACTCCCTTCATTCCTTCCTTCCTTGTGTCTCAGTCAGAAATTTTTATCTTTTAAGCACTCAAAATGTTTTGGAAATGGTTTCATTAGATAGAGCATCCCCTCAGCTTTCCAGAATGGTAAAGTTTTCCTTCTAACTCCTTGTATTTTTCGAGTTATGGCTCGGTGGAGTTTTGGAGGGAAATTTTCCCTAAGGAGGTCCACCAACCAATGAGAAAGTGCCACGTCAATAGTGGAATGGCAGATTAGGGGGGACGACTTAGAAAATTTTCATCAAATATTGGCGGGGCGCACAAAGAAATTTTTCGGCCCGAAGGCCCGCCACCAATAGGAGGAGGCCACATGTCCTCGGGGTCGTCAAAAGGTGGAGGGGCGGAGGGAAATTTTCCCTTTTGCCAAAATATGGAAAATATTGAAAGGAAAGCCCGCCCTCGATAGCCCGCACCATCAGAAGCCGCCACATGTCCATGTGGCTGGCAAAATCTTAAGGTGGGTCCGCAGAAGGAAATTTAGAGTTTAGGCCCATGCCAATCGGAAGGTGCCACGTGTCCTATTTGGGAAGCGGTCGGCAGTGATGGAAAATTTGGAAGTAGTGGCCCACCAACCAATCACAGCATGACACATGGCATCAGAGCTTCGGGCCGATAGAGAATTTTGGAAAATTTTCCAAAGGCCAAAAAGGTGTAAAAAGGTCAGGGGAAGGCCCATGACCAATCAAAAGGTGCCACATGGCATCGGGCCGTGGGAGGTGGAACCTTTCGGGAAATTTTCCCAAAGTCAAAAAGAGGGAAAATTTTAAATTTCGAGCCCGCCAAGATTCAATTTTTCCCTAGTTTTTCCCTAAATCTTTAGGAGGGCATAACCATTGATCCAGAGCTCGATTTTCATGTTCTTCGTATCATTGGAAATCTGGTGAAATTCTATACATGATGGAGGGCTCAATTTTGTGTTTTGGTAAATTTTGGAGAGAGGAAATCAAAAAACACCTCTAGCATAGGAAGAAGAACAAAACTGACATTTCAACCACTATTTTTAAAGAAGTATGGCTCGCATTCTCTCCTAGCATGGTCAAAAACATTGGGGAATGAACTTTTGAGGGTGCCCATGTTGTTTTAATGCAATTTTGTCGGTGGTTGAAGCATCCTTTCATGATTTCTTATGTTTTCTCCTTCCTGGGCTCATATTTTCATTGTTAAAAGCCAAATTTGGCTCATTTTGTAGGGGTTGAACGTTTCTATGTTTTGCAGGCTCCCTCTTTCACCCTAGAAAAGTGATTTTGTGGAATTCCATACCTCTTTCAGGACTGCAACATGTTTTCTACCTCTCTGCCATTGTAATGCATGTATTTTTGATATTGGAAATGAAAATGCAAGCTCTGTGAATGAGTTTCAGTCCTCTTCTTGTGTTTTTCTGTTTCATTTATGATCTTCATTACATTTTTATCAGTTTGTGCATGATATTTTGTTGCATTCTTCCAATCTGTGTCAATTTATAGAAGTAAATGTTCACCACTCCTTTGGTGTATCACCTTGTTAGTCTTATTTTTATTTATTTTTGCATTCTCTATCTCTGTCCCCTTGGAATTTAGAGTAGGATTTTGAGTTTAAACCTCTGCAATTTGCAATCATACATCTAATTAGAGGAGTTGAGGAACCAACCTCTAACTGAGATTCTTTTCTTATTTTTTTAAGTCCCACACTTGGGGAAAAGATTCAATGGTGTGCATTCACATTGGATGTCCAAATATCAAACTACAAATCTAATAAACATCTAGGGGTGTTGTGAATCTGCTCTAATAGTCCCATGTACACTAATCATGGAAAATGGAAAATCTTTCAAAATCAAGACATACGTGAACTCTATGAAAATCTCCACATCAAGCTTAAATTTTCCACCCCTATTATCCACAAGGCAATGGCCAATCTGAAGCATCCAACAAGACACTAAAACACATCCTTGATAAAATAGTAAATCAAGTCAGACGTGATTAGCATATGCAAATATATCCCGCCTTGTGGGCCTATCACACATCCATCCACACTCCCACCAGACCACTCCATATTCTCTTGTCTTTGCATGAATCAATTTTACCCTTTGAGATCAAAATCCCATCCATACACGTTTTCCTCCAACACCTCATCAATAATGAAGACTACCACATCCATTACCTACAAGAACTCAAACTCCTTTATGAGAAATGACTCCAAACCCTAGATCACCTCAAATCCTATAAAACCCGCCTTCTCCGTCATTATAGAAAATTCATAAAAGTCCACGAATTTGAATTCGGTGACCTAGTCCTCAAGGAAAATCAAAGCAATACTAATGTTGATTGCAAAAAGAATGGCAAGTTTGAACCAAATTGGCTTTGACCATATGTTTTCATCGCTAAATTCGGCTTAGGTGATTATAATCTTGTTACTCCAAATGGAGATGATTTGGATGAACCCATGAACATCATGCATCTTTGCTACTTCTATGCTTAAGTGCCTAATGCTCCATGTCATCAAAAAAAAAAAAAAATTGTCCAATCGTAAAAACCACTTTGGTGGCACCTTGGGCAAGTACCATGGTGAAAATCAGATTCTAGCACTATGGTAAAATCTAAATCCAATCATCTTTCTACTAGATTTCTATGACACTAAGTACATGCACACTAGGTCACGCTACCCCTTTCCATCCCTTGTATCCCTACCCACAATTTTCATCCTAATCTACCTTACCCATTCTCTAAAAATCTAAACTTCTCCTAATCCTCTCTCCACCACATTAGATGTGTCCCGATTGTGAATATCCCTCCCAATCTTAACTCAGGTCACATTACCCACGCTTTTTTCCTTGGGAAATAGAGTCTTAGAAAACTACTGAGAAATGGAACCCTTGCAAGATTTTGAGGCCTTCATTTCTCTCCCTCCCCCTTACCATCCATTATTGCTCATTCCCTATCACTCTCCTTCCCTCTATGTCATTCTTTCATGATCAACATTAATGATTATAATGTAAATATTTGTACCAAATTTGAACACATTCAATACCTTGTTGTGTTGTACACACCATATGTTGCATTAATAACATACACATATTACATTTCCATCCATGCATCAACATTCCTGTAGCATAATCACTATCCTATCAACCATCCATACTACCATTACTCATACTCATCTCTAACATGAATACATCACATCATAAATAAACTCATAACTAAACCATCTACGCATTTCATGCCATCACAATAATAATACTTAATGAATATCATCTCATTAACATTTCAATCGCCAACTAAAATAATCCCATCCACCATCAAACTATATCATCATCACTATAATAAACCACAATAAAATAAATTTTCATCACATATATTAAACATGTAAACATCAAGCATTTTAAATACACATCGTAACTCATCATGATAATCAATCAAACATTACATATTCTCAACATCATAATAAAGTCACATCATCATCGTCACATTACATAATTAACAAAAACATAAGAAATTTACATCATCTAACCATAACAAAAACATCATCTATAACTATGTTCCATCAATTAAACCATCATCATAATCAACAAAAATCCATAACATAAACTATATCATCAAATACCCCAAGACAACATCATCAACATCTCAAAAAAATAATAACATATAAGCTAATGTCCAGATACATCCAAAACTAGTACTTGTATATCATCAATTATCCATATATGCATAAAAAATATGACCATCCTGGTCATCAAAATGATTGCTCATCCATATATACATCAAACATATGATCATCACTGATCATCTAAATCTACGATCCTCTTTACATATATCAAAAATTGTGGCCATACTAGCCATCAAATAAAATACATTTAATATGGTACAATCGGCACTATGCCGAACTACCCGTATCCTACCTTCTTTGGAGGAGGCTATTGTATACTAACATACTCCCGAAGTTGTGGATCAACTCGGCATCTAACCCGATCCCCGACTTGTCCTTTGTCTAGCTATATAATCCACATAATGAACATAATCGGCCGGTCACGCATCACTATATCCTCATAGTAATGTTCCTCTATTATCACCGCCTAGTATTGCTGTAGTGACAGTCCCGGGAGGCCCCATCTATCCTTACCTTTGTGAGATGCTAGGTGTCACTACTGTCCCCCTAGGTTGTGAACAAGTCTATGCACCACTCCCCTACTCCTCCATCCAATGCTTCATATCTCACCATGTATGCCTCCTGATCTACATAGTATCTGTCACAATGCCATATTGGGACGGTCCTGCTCCTTTAACCGAGCTATATCTGAATGTAACCATGTAATATATCTCTCCCTTTGTCCCACCACCACTATAAACCCATGAATATCTCTCATCCTCACTACATCCCTAGCCTATAGGTCGGCTATCTCTATTGCTCATGCATGTGCCTCCCTCCCCAACATATTTATATGTGCCTATAGATCAGCACCTCCTGAATCTGATCAACCCACTCTGTCATCTCCTCCTACCAATCCAGCACCTCCTCCATCTCCTCGTCCATCTCCTCCCACCCATGATCTACTAGCACCAAGGTCTGCTCCATCTATCTCGTGATGGACACACTTTGTCTTTAATGGCACCGTAGTAACATCTACCTCCATCACATCCACATCCTTCCTCTCACACTCTACATTGGGTCCTTCACTACTAATTTCTATAATGGTGGACCACCCAAAATAATAATTGGTGGTGTCCTCTGTGCCTCCTCCTCCTTTACATGTGGTTGTGGTTCGTGCACAACTAATGCCTGTCCCTAGGGAAATCCTCTATAAACCTTTCATTTCCCATGCACAAATCACATCCCCCTCACAACTTGTCAACCATACCGCCTAATGTCTACCTACCACTCCGCATACCTAGGGCTACTCATGGATCCTCAATCTGCTAGTAATGGTGCCCATAAATTTGCATGTATCTTGTCCAATTTGGCCCTAGCCACGCCTCGGAAAACTACACCCCAAACCCCTACCTCTGGTTTTATCCAAGAAAACAAATGACGACCCACTAATATACCTTTCATACAATGCTAAACTATCACAATACCCTAGCTTGTTGGTACCACTCTATTGTATATAGATGACCACCAACTAAATAATAGGGTGATTTGGATCGTCCCTAGATGGCATTGATCTCCCTCCCATACCTCATACTATCGGTATGACCTCCTTGTGATATCCCCGACCTATACCTCATCAATCTAATGTTGATACTAATCCAACTCTCCCAAATGCTCCCATCTCCCCCTCATCATCCGCCACCCATAAATAGATGGCCCCACCACCTTCCGCTACTCTCTAATTTTGATCGGCCTCCAAAAGCTATATGATCATAACTCCATATCTACAAGTAAGATCCTTGCTCTTATGCTCCCTCCCTCACCGTAAGCCACTATATACAAATCTTGATACAATCAAGCCACTAGTGGTGGAGCCCATGAAAATATTGTCTCCTACTACCACATTGCATGTACTACTCTTGTTGAACCAATTCTAAACCACCTACCCTTACCATCCAAAACAATACACATCTAATCAAGAAACACAATAATAAAGTAAATTACTCCATTACCCCTCTCTCTAAAGCATATCCCTAGATTTATCCTCATTTCATCTAGTAGTGCAACCTCCACATCATCTGTCAAAATTCTCAGACTATCCCTCGGCCTTGCTATTTTTCATACCAAAGGCTCTCCCTCTACCTGAAGGCGATAGATGTGATATACATCCTCCAGTGCCATTGTCATCTCACCTATGGCAATCTGGAAGGTACCGGTCTCGAGTATCATCGCTCCACCAAGGTCATCAACAACGCCGATCTTATTGCATAACTAAAATTCTCTCTATTTGAGTAATCCCAACACATGTAATAATGACGTATCATCCTCCTAGACCTCCACATCGGCACCTCCTAGTAGATGTTGTAAAGCTTCCGAACAACGATGTCTCACCTAGGCAGTAATAACACCAACTGTACATACGTAACACGTTAGTCTTTACATCTAATCACTAATAAAAACATCCCTCTCACCCTCCCCATCCCACATTTCTTCTCAAAATATACCTTTTACCCTTTCCCCAAACGTGCCACTTTTCTATCTATACACGCCACTATATACTAAATGCACCAATCCATCCCTTATAGGCGCTAAAAAAATCTTTCGACCATTTCTCCCCTTTATGCACTACTCCACCCTAAACGCGCCAATACATCCACTATCTATGCCAAACCAACCATCCTAAAGCCTTCCCTACAAACGTGCTACCATATTTCCTAACCGCACTACAATTGAATATATGTGCTACTATACATGATACCCATCCCGTATACATGCTACAATGAAACATAAGTGCTACTATTCACACCCCCTCCCCCTCATACAATAAATGCGCTACTATTTATTCTATACACACTAATCTAGACCATTTGTGCCACAATTCAATAAACATGCCAAACTATATCACAACCCACCTACAAACACATCATTTCGTGTCCTCTCAACTCTAAACACATATCACACTATTGTTTAGAGCATACGCACTCATTTCAAGGTCCGTACATGCTAAAAAAATGTGCCTAACAACAATTTTAACCTAAAAACATCCTAAAAATTATGAAAAATGCAAAAATAATACGCAAATAAATTATAAAATCACTCACCGGTAGTCCCGCCTTCGCTAACCGTTGTACTCTCTCACGGCGTCTGCCCAGTGGTTCGTAATCCTCTCATATGCCATTTCATTCTCTCTCAAGCTCTCATTTTCAACCTACACGTGGTGAAAATGACCCTCTCATGGTCCCCGAAACCCTTTTATACCCACCATAATGACCCCAACCTTCCAAAAGCCCGTTCTTTCACCCCGTGTATCCGTTTTCCCTCTTGTTTCTTTCTACCCTCACCAAATTTTCTCCTCTATCACCAAAAATCTAAACAAGTCAAAAATTTAAAAATTTCAAAAAATAAAAAAATTCAAAAAATCTAAAATATTTAAGAAATCTATAAAAAAAAATCTAAACAATTCCTTAAAAAAATTAAAAAATAAAAAATACACTATATTTTGTTTGCATATTTTTTGTTTATCTATATTTTTATTTTGGCCTATGATATAAGGCAATTGTTTCTTTTTAGTACTTAGTTGATGATATAAAGCCACTTTCATTGGTCTAATGACATAAGGACCCTCATATTATCAATTTGTCTAATGATATGAGGACAAGGGCATTTGGCAACTCATTTATCATGGTCTTTATACCTTGGTACATCCTTCTTTATGCCACAATAATAATATCGCTAATAATGATTTGATGGACATAGTGTGCTAGCACATTCCATTCTCATGCATACCATCTCATCGACATCCAATCCAATCAATATTTTACCAATCTACTCCAACATTCATCCAAATCCAACATCTTTTAATCACCCATGATGGCCGCATCCTAAGAATCCCACATCTTTTATACACTCTTAGCTGGGGCATTCCAGAAATCTACATCCAAAATCCAAAATCATCACCCTTGTCATACACCATTGCCTAGGTACCAATCTCTTCCCACTCTCCATTTCTTCTCCCCTCTCATTTCCTCTAAATTCCTCCTTTTCCACCTTCCCTCAAATTCCCTACTTCTCCTAACCTTCTCTCATTTCCTCTAATTTTCTTCCTTCTTCCCCTCTTCTCTCCTCACCTCTAAATCTCTACTAATACTCTAATCCTTTCCGTTTCTAATCCTCCCCCTCCACTAACTTGAATCCCTTCTCTTTTCAAGTGTTTACCCGGCTCGTTCCTCCCCCTTGAGGGGCATCACTATCCACAACAACTTTTCTTCTTTCTTCTTTGAACTATCATTGCTACACAATAACACTTCAAAGAGGGGCAAAATGTAGACATGTAAAATGTCGACATGGTCATCTAACAAATAATTCACCTATCTTATAATAGCCATTTATCCTCACCATCAACCTTATAATAATTAATTATAAATTTAATTAATTATTATAACATATATATAACCATGCTCCAATTTATATATTACATAAGCCCCATTCACACCCTTAGAAATATTAATACATTATTAATATTTCATTCATTACACTAAATAACCCTCATTAACTATTTTCCACTAATTTAAAAATACTCACCCACCTACCACCTACCCTATACCTATTTTATACCTAGCCTCTCCATCTAATCACCCCACTAAATGTAATTAATCTCACCTAATCACAACTTAAATGCCCCTCCAAATCTAGAGGCTTCTAATTCTAGAAACCTCTCCATCTTTCCCTCTTCTTTTCAAATATTCAAATAAAATACACTATTCCATTTAATTTTTAATTCAATGGAGAATTCTCATAAAATCTAGAATTTTCTATAATCCTCTCCTCTCATCTATTCTCAACCATTGATTTAATCCACTATGGCAAGATCTTAGCCATTTATTTATACCTCCTCCAACTATGAATAGAGGTGCCATCCTCCATGACAAACACTGAGAAATTTGTAAGTATATGCTGCCCAATTCTCAAATCCATCCAAGCAATCTTCATATCAATCTATTAATTTCACTCAATTAATTTATCAAGTGGAGGTACTACCAAAATTTGTCCAAGAATTTGAAGCATTCATTACATCCATTCAATAAGGAAATTAAAGAAGTAAATAAAATCATCAAAGGAGGAGAATTCTAGTTGTAGTTAAGTACAGGTAAATTGCTTTCCCCTCCTTTCAACTTACTCAATTTGAGGTATTTGATTAGTTGTGTTAGATTTTATATTGGTTAGGTTTGATAATCATCTCATGTGTGTATGC
The DNA here is from genome assembly GCA_018340775.1 of Taxus wallichiana var. yunnanensis. NCBI lineage: Eukaryota > Viridiplantae > Streptophyta > Pinopsida > Cupressales > Taxaceae > Taxus > Taxus wallichiana. The sequence goes on along the minus strand of CM031233.1, from coordinate 88,683,128 downwards.
TAACACAATTTTTCCTTTACATATGTCATCATTTTTCAACCTAATTAGGAACATGTAAATTCAATTTCTAAGCCTCCTCCTTTTGCATGCCTCTCATAGTTGGAAAGAACCTTGTTCACAATTACATGATAGATTCTGGTTTTAGTACTTCAGTTATGTCAAAGAAGATTGCATATATTTTAGGGATTAAGAACAATCTAACTTTTGAGGGTGTTCTATATCTTGATGGATCAAGAGTGCAAATATTGGAAATAGCAAAAGATTTGGAGTTAACCCTGCATGCTTCTCCAAGTCTAACCATAATGTAGGACATTTTTGTGATTGAGTTGTCATCTCTATTCACCCTTTTCCTCTTCTTGAGATTTTACTCCTAAGGTGGGAAGATATCTTTCTTAAGATTGGTCTCATATGCTACTAAGGACAAGGTATGAAACTAGATTTACTATCAAGGCTAAACCTATCTCATCTTATCATGTGGAAGTTTATGATGTTATTCTGTCAATACCATTTATCGGTGTAAGGAGAAATAAGCAATGATCCTAAACCAACTAAAACAATCCATTCATCAACTTCAATTCATGACCTTATGCTAGATGAATGGACAAAAGAGCACTATGAATGTGATCCCTATGATACAAATATGTAAATTGGTATGTGCATTTATTTTATCTATGAGGAAAACTTCATTACCCTAATGTCGCACAAGGAAGAAGACAGTGATGCTTATGGTTTGTGGAAAATGTACTTTGATGGTTCAAGAAGTAGAAATGGAAATGGGGCGGATGTAGTTCTTGTCTCTCCAACAAATAAGATTTTTTTCTTTGCTCACATGCTACAATTTACATGCTCCAACAATGTGGCGGAGTATGAGGCATTGATTCATGGTTTTTTTATTGTATAAAAGAATCAAATTAAGACTCTATAAGTCTTTGGATACGATGGCAGAATGGATACGAATGCATTAGTTCATTATTTTTGTCCATTCTTGAATGATTTTCTATTGTCATATACAATGGAAGAATGGATACCATAGCAAAAAATGATATGGTTCATGATGAACTTGGATATATAAACACCAATGATAGGTAATAGGAACGGCCTCCACCCACTTGATAAAGTATTCAATTGTAGTGATAATGTGTTTATGGCCATCAGAGGAAGTTGGTGTGAGCTTCCCTATGAGATCGAGTCCCCATTTTGAAAAAGGACAAGGTGTAGTAATAGGTTGCAAAGATTTTGATGAAGCGTGTATGAGATTACCATGATTTTTACATAGTATGCATTTCGTTACATATTGACAACAATTTGTCTCCATAGTAGGCCAATAGTATCTGACATGCAAAAGATTCTTTGTGAGGACCATGCCACTAGTGTGAGCACCGCATATGCCTTCTTGCACCTATTTTATTGCTTGTATATCGTCCTTATAATTAAGATAACATAATAGGTTCCCATTGTAACCTTGATGATAGAGATTGCCCCAAGTAGGGTGTAATGCACTTTTTTTTAGATAAGGGTTTGTTTTTAGGAATGGGAGATGTCGAGAGGGAAGGTACCATCTTGTAAGTAATTAAATATGTCAATGTACCAAGGGGAAAGGTACCAACTTCACATACGAGACATTATTCAAGCGTTTCATAGGCTAGCACTATTAGATGATCAATAAGGAATTGAAAATCCCTAGTATCGAAGATAATCGTAACAAGGATCCAATGGTAGCCATAACATCCGCTAAATGGTTATGTACTCTAGGGACCTATTGGAAGGTGATTTAAACAAAGTATTTCTTCAAGGTACCAACCATCCATTTATAGGGAATGAGCTTCTCATCCTTGACCTTATACTCATCATTAACCTATTTGATGATTAGTTGGGAGTCGCCTATAACCTTAACTTGTTTGATATTCCATCTTATAATGACTTTCAATCCTGCAATGAGAGCTTCATACTCAAAAATATTTTTGGTACATGGGAATCCAAGTCTGAAATATTTAGGGATGAGATAATGTGTTGGGGTAATAAGATTAACTCCTACCCCCAATACATTAAATGTAAAGGACCCATCCAAGTATATCTATTAGGTGGAAGATTCTTAAATATATAAAAAAAAAAATCATATGGTAGATCCGAGTCATTGGTTTTGTTCCTAGTAGTGTTAGAAATCACAAACACGAGAGGGGGTGAATTAGTGTAGATTAAAACTTTTTTACTTAATGCCAATTTTAAAGCCTTTAATGATGTGCGGATTTAAACTATGAGTATTCAATCAAACATATGTTATGCACGATAAGATCGAACATAGAGATTACTATGTAAAACCATTTTGAGAGAAAAACCCACCAAAATTGTTGCTTATATTACACAAAGCAAGGACTTGCAAGAATATTACACATCCTACAAAATTTGTTTAGTGAAGCACCAACCTCACAAGGAGCACCAACCCATTACACCTTTGCTAATATTATGCATAAGAAAGAACTCAAGTGAATATTATGCATCGGAAGAGATTTCTTTAGTGAGGCACCAACCCCCAAAATATGCTAAGCTACAACTTAGACTTAATTTACATATACATTTTGATCATCTAGTTACAACAATTGATTTTGCAATAGATTATGATCACCTTTCTATATCTACCTATTTTCTTCTTTTCACTCTCTTCTACTCATCTGATTTGATCCTTACGCTCAATCAATCAATCTGCCACCCTTATGCTCTTTTCATCGATATCTTTTCTTCATCAATTTTCTCTTCTCTTTCCTCTCTATATTCTTTTGTCGCTCTTTATTAGCTTGATTGCATCATATTCTCTCTTCTGCAGCTCTTCCTTAGCTCAAATGCTTCTTTTCTTACTTTAACAACTACTTCAAATGAATCTTATTTCAAAACTATATCATCAATCGACCCATCTCTTTCCTTTGATTTGTGTGTCATGTATCCTCCTGCTCTTTTCCCGAGAATTTGGACCATTAAATGCATATGGCTAACTCCAGATTGTGTTCTTCTTCTATGTTTGTCTTGATTACACACATTTTCCATGCATGTGCAAGAGCAATATATTTTCCCTTATTTTTAGAATTTGCAACGTGACCTGATGAGCAAGCCGTTTTCTTCTTCAATATTTTATTTCCCCTTGAAACTTGGATTCTCGTAGAAAATTTCAACTATATTTCCCAAGGTCAATAGGCATTAAATGATGACAGCTGGAACAATAGTTTTCTTTGATCTTCATGAAGATCAATTCGTATACTTAGCCACAATCACCGACAATCAAATCACCATTGAATTTTGAGAACCAACTCTCAATTGTTCATGCTTGAATCAAATTAATTGTCTTCAACCCTTGTCTAGTCCAAATTCTATTATTTTGTAGCTTTCCTTAGCTTCTCTAGCCTTTTTCTTTGTATCGTGACACTTTTCTTTACTCAACATCTTTTAAGTTATCCATGACTCTTTTTGCTTTTGCAGATTCTACAATGTCTCGATGTTCCTCCTTATCTATTGACTTCTCACAGACTTTGTTATAAGTCTCGCAACTCTCTCTTTTATTTGTAGCTTTTGTAGCCTATCGCAGTTATCTTCCATTCTTAGCAACTTCTCTACTTCTTTTCAGATTTTCTCTTTATCCATGGCTTTACTTCTAACTTCCTTACTTTCACAGCTTTTCCTTCACTTACACAACTCTTCCTTCACATCTGCGGTTTCACCTATGGCTCCATTTTGCTTCGCGACTTCATTCCTTTACTCACGGCACTCACTTAACTTCCACAGCTACTCCAAATTTTCGGTGGCTATCTTTAGGATTCGGTGGATATCTCCTTTTTCCGTAACTTGCACAAGACTTTTTAATTCCCTTTAGAAATTATCCTTAATCATCATAAATCCTCTGTGAGATGACACTACCAATCAACCTTCATCTTTTCAGCTTTCTCACTTTACCAATTTGACTCCTTTTTCCATCAACGCAACTTGACATCAACTTGACATCAATGACAACACACATGACATATGAAAAAGGTCCAACAATCTCCCCATTTTTCATTGATGGAAACATTCCAACCTTCAGAAACCTTTTAATGGAAAAATACTTGCATACCTAATTTCTGTTTTTATCTTTACTCCTCTGTGTATATGACTTGGTTGGTTCCATCATCTCTCCCCTTATATATCACATAATTTCTCCCCTTTAAATGTAACAGGTTGGTTTCTCATATCCTCTTTTCTCTCCTTTAGTTATATTACTGTAGCACTTTAATTTCTCTCACCCTTTTGACTTTATTCAGTTGGTTTCGACTTTCATCACTTCTCTCCCCCTTTGACAACAATGACAAAGGGCCAACTAGGCCACATATAGCTAGATACAACATGTTCTTACCTCAAGAAGCTCCCCCCAAGCTTATGCTTCTAATCCATCTGTGTTGGTGTGTCCACAACAATGTTCCCCTTGAGTTGATGCATACTTTGATAAAATTTAGCTAAAAGACTAGCTCCCCCTCACTTTGCCTTTAAGGAGTTGATAATTCCTTAGTATACTCTCTTTCCTTTTCTACACACCTTCTAGTTAATGGTGGGATCAGGAATGACCCCCAATTCATTCCTTAAGTGCTCAAATGTTGCTTTTGGTAGTGGTTTGGTCATTATATCTGCAATTTCCTCTTTAGTGCTCACATATTCTAGACTGATCTTCCTTTCATTTACTTTTTCCCTCAAGAAGTGATATTTGGTTTGAATGTGCTTAGTCTTTGAGTGGAACACTAGATTCTTAGAGACACTTATTGCACTTGTACTATCACACAACAAAGGAATTGGATTTTCAGATTTTACCTTGTAATCTTCTAATGTCTGCTTCATCCATAGAACTTGAGTGCAACACATCGTGATAGCTATATACTCTTCTTCACATGTTGAGAGAGCCACTGATGATTTTTCTTTCTCATCCAAGATACTAAGAAATTTCCAACAAAGAATACTCTGTCGCTTGTACTCTTCATGTCATCAACATTGTCTACCCAATCAACATATGTATAAGCTTTGATGTTGAAGTCACTTCTTTTGGGGTACCATAGTCCATACTCAAATGTTCCCATGAGGTATCTTAGAATTATCTTGACCACCTTGAAGTTTGTTTCCCTTGGATCTTCTTAAAATCTTCCAACGAGTCCTACCACTGCATGATATTAGGTCTTGAAGTTGTGGGGTAAAGTAGACTTCCTAACATAGATCTAAACAAAGTTTTGTCTACCTTTGGTGATTCATCATCTCTACTCAGCTTACACCCTACTCACATTGGTGTCCCAATGGATTTGATCTTCCTTCCATACATTTATTTGATGTACTTAGTTTGGGATATGAATACGTCATTGTGTCATTGATTGATATGTAGTCCCATAAAGAACTACAGATATCCCAAGCATTGGCATCTCAAAATTTTCTTTCATCAAGTCTGAAAACTCATATGCCATCTTATCATGATCTCCATAATAATATGATTTCATCCACATAGACTATGACAATGAGAATATATCCCCTTCTTCCTTGATATAAATATTGTTATCCACAACACCTTTTCGACACCTTGATCGGTGAGGTATGAATCCAATCTATTGTACCAAGCTCCGGGAGCTTGTTTGATTCTATACAAATCCTTTTTCAACCTATACACATAATCTTTATCTTCAATTAATGAAAATCCATCAGGTTGTTTAATATATACCTCTTCATTTAAGAAACCATTTATGAAGACTGATTTCACATCCATATGGAATACTTTGATCTTCTTGTATATTGTTTAAGCCAAAAACAATCTTATTGCTTCCATTTTTGCCACCGGTGTAAATTTCTCACCAAAATTTATTCCTTTCAGTTGTGCATATCCTTTGCACACCAGCCTTGCCTAGTTTCTTGTCACTTCTCATTTTTCATTCAATTTGTTTCTGAATACCCATTTGATTCCAATAACATTATTATTCCATGGTCTGGGTACCAGTTCCCACATTTCATTCTTTTGAATCTGATCCAATTCTTCATTCATGACATCTACCCAATGTTGATCCTTGTTTGCTTCTACAACATTCTTAGGTTCTATCATTGATAGGAGAGTTATGTCTTCATGGTTATAGTGCTCTCTTAGCATTCTTCTTGTGAGAATGCTACCATATTTGTTTCAATGATCATATTTTAGGATGCTCCTTCTTGAATTTCTTGAAAGGTGCCTTAGTGTTTGGCCTTTCTTCCTCTTCATCTGCTTCTTCACGAATGTCCATTTTCATCATCATCTTCTTATTCCTCATGATTGTCTCTATGTTGGATGTTGACTTTGGTGTATTTTGTTTCATCTACCTTCACATTGATTCTTTCAACAATCTTTTGCAACCGCTTATTGTAGCACCTATAAGCCGTATTGACATTGAGTAACCAAGGAATATCCCTTCATCACATCTTGAGTCAAATTTTCCCAAATTGTCTTCATCTCTTTTGATATAGCATTTGCTTCCAAATACTCTTATGTGTTTTACATTGGTTGGTCTCTTCTTCCATAGTTCATAAGGAGTTTTTTCACTTTGTTTATTCTCAGTTGATCTCTATTCAAAAGATAGACCGTAGTGTAAACTGCTTCACTCTAATACCTATCGAGAGTTTGGATTCATTTAACATTGTTCTTTCCATCTCCTGCATAGTTATATTTTTCCTTTCAACAACCCCATTTTTCTGAGGTGTCCTTACAGCTGAGAATTGTCTCTTGATTTCATTTTCTTCATATAATTCATCAAACTCATTTAACAGAATTCTCCACCTTTGTTTGATCTTAGGCATTTGATCTTTTTGTTCTTCTCATTTTCTACAGTGCCTTGAATTTCTTGAATCTATCTAAGGCTTCTAACTTTTGCTTCAAACATGCTACCCATGTCATTCTGGTGTAATCATCTATTAGAAGCATAAAGTATACTTCACCATTTATACCTTCAGTTCTAGTGGGTCCACAGAGGTCTATATGAATCAGCTCTAGTGGTTTGGTTGTAGAATACTCTTTTGTCTTGAATTATCTCCTTGTTTGTTTTCCATGTAAACATGCCTTACATAGTGTATCTATAGGTTTCACAATGGTTGGCATATGTTTAATGCAACCTTTTTCACTTAGCTTTACAATGTTTTCAAAACTCACATACCCCAATCTTCTATGCCACAATCGGTTGTAATCTATAAGAAACATTCTCTTTGTTTATCTCATTTAGAACATACATGATATTCTTTGTTTTCTTTGCCTTTGTTACTTTATTTCCTATTTTTCCTTTTATAATGTCACAGCCTTTGTCATGGAATATTACATTGTATCCCCTCTTGCACATTTGACTCACACTCAACAAATTATGTTTAATACCTTCAACATATAAAACATTTTCAGTTATAGTATTTCCATTATCTAGACTCAAGGTTCCTTTCCAACTATGTTTGTTAAGTTGTTATCACTAAATCTCACAACACCAGATGCATTGTTAGACAAAGTAATAAAATTGCTTTTGTCACTTGTCATATGGCTAGAGCATCCACTATCTAAATACCATATTTTATCTTCATTTTGCACATGAAATGTTGTTTGTACAATTGAGCATGACTCTTTTCTCTTGTTCTCATCTTTCTTTACAACATATATCCACTTATTTTACTTAGGCGGCTCTTGTTTATTGGCTGAAAATACATTTCTTTTCTTGTTGTAGTTTTGGTTGACATTATTACGGTTCAATTTGGTGTAAGATGGGCCAAAGTTCCTTTTATAGCCTCTAGAGAAATTTCTACACTTAGCAACCTTATGTTTAAACTAATTACAGAATAACAATAACCATAAAATGAGTGTGTGTGCCTCATAGCATAGGTGATTCTGGGAGTATAACTTCTTCTCTTCATGGCATTGATAACCTTCTTGTTTATGGTGGATGAGAAGTTAGATGTTGATGCAGCCTTGTTTTCTTTATTCTTTGTAGGCTTCTTTTCTTTACTTTCTTCTTTAAAACCAATTTCAGACTTGTCATTTTCATCACGTTGGCTACTCAATATATTAGTCAAAACACTTGAGCCCTTTTCAATTTTTTCATATACCTTTAGCTTGTTGCTCATTTGCTCCAACTCGGCTTTCATTTTCTCCAGTTCTGAATTCAGCTTTGTGCACTCATCTTCCTTTGATTTGTAGGAGTTTGAAATCTTTTCTAGCTATGTTTCCAATTCCTTGAGTTCATTGGCCTCTTCTTCTTCTCTTTGAGATTTTCTTCCCTCAAAGATGTAGATTTTTTCTTCATAATCCTTTAATGTGCATCTCATCTTCTAATTCTTTTTCCTACAAAGCTTCAGTTCTTGAGGGCATATATTAATTCGCTTCAAGATTTACTTCAGCTTCTTCTTCATCAGAGTCTTCAACATCAACTATGTTCTTCCCTTTGGAGTTGCTTTCTTTAGTTGCATCCATGGCCATAAAAACAGACATTCTGATTGATCTTCATCATTTTCATTTTTAGAGATACCAGGATTGCTTGATTCAGAGTCACTTGATTTTTCCTTTGAATAAAAGTTTCTTTTGTTTTTAAAGAACCTTTTCTTGTTGTTTTTATTTGTATATCTAGTCTCTCTCTTGCTTTGTTTATCAATGTCCTCTCCATGTTTAGACTTATTTTCTTTATTCTTATTTGGACACTTTCCAAAAAAATGACCTAATTTTCCACATGTAAAACACTTAAAGGGAGTTTTCCTTTCTACTTACTTGAACCTATTTTCAATCTTCTGACAAACATTGCTTCAATCTTTTCATCATTCAACTCATCTCCTAAAGTTGATTCTTCTTCTTCTTCTTCTTCTTCTTCTTCTTCTTCTTCTTCTTTCTTGGACTGGGATTCTTTCTTGACCTTGAATGTTACTTATTTCTTGGAAGTTTTGGATCCAATAGTCCTCATCTCATACGTTGAAAGAGTGCTTTGGAATTCATCCATCGTGAGATTTTTCATGTCTTTGGCTTCCTCTATAGTTGATACTTTTGCATCATACTTTCCAGTCAGATATCTCAAAATATTTTGCACTATGAAAGATTCTTCTAGTTTCTCTCCTAGAACTATGATCATATTTATGACTTCATCTATTCTTTGCATGTAGGCCATTATGCTCTCATCATATTTCATCTTTAGATTCTCGAACTGATCTCTATAGGTTGCAATTTTTCTAGCTTGACCTTTTCATCACCTTCATAGATACTTTCTGCAACTTGGTCCATATCTCCTTTGTTGTTGTGCATTGCATTACTTTGACAATTTTTATTCATTCAAAGCTAAATAGAATGGTGTTCATTGCTCTTGAGTTGCATTCATATTTTTCCTTATCCATGGATGTAGTAATTGTTGTGGCTGGAGGGTTGTATCCTTTCTCAACGCATTCCTAGATATCAATAGCAAATGACATTAAATATGTCTTCATCCTTATTATTTATAATTTGTAGTTTGTACTAGTGAAGAGAGGTGATCTTTATAGTGAAAAACCACCTCATGCCCTGATTTACTTTCATGCTTTTGATAAAAGGATCTTCTTGAAGATCTTAAGATTCTATTATAAGAATGTCACTCGATATTAATTTTTAGATCACAAGCACCGAGAGGGGGTGAATCAGTGCAGATTAAAATTTTTTCTCTTAATGCCAATTTTAAACCCTTTAATGATGTGTGGCTTTAAACTATGAGTAATCAATCAAACATATGTCATGCACAACAACATTGAACATGAGATTATCATGTGGGAAACCCTTTCGGGAGAAAAATCCACCAAAATCGTTCTTTGATATTACATAAAGCAAGGACTTGCAAGAATATTACGCATCCTACAAGATTTGTTTAGTGAAGCACCAACCCCACAAGGAGCACCAACCCCTTACACCTTTGTTGATATTACGCACAACAAAGAACTCAAGTGAATATTACGCATCACAAGAGATTTCTTTAGTGAGGCACCAACCCCACAAGGAGCACTAACCCCCAAAATATGATAAGCTACAACTTAGACTTAATTTACATATACATTTTGATCATCTAGTTACAACAATTGATTTTACAATAGATTATGATCACCTTTCTGTATCTGTCTGTGTTCTTCTTTTCACTCTCTTATGTTCATCTGATTCAATCCTTCTACTCAATCAATTTTCCACCCTTATGTTATTTTCATCTAATGAATCTTTGCTTCATCGATCTACTCTCCTCTTTCCTCTCTCTTTTCTTCTATCACTCTTTCTTAGCTTGATTGCATCATATTCTCTCTTTTACAACTCTTCCTTAGCTTATATGCTTCTTTTCTTACTTTAAGAACTACTTCAAATGACTCCTAGTTTAGAACTATATCATCAATCAACCCATTTCTTTCCTTATATTTGTGTTTCTTGTATCTTATTTCTCTCTCGCGTGAGAATTCGGACTATTAAATTCATATAGCTAACTCTAGATTGTGTTTCTTCTATAATCAACTTGATTACACCATTTTCCATGCATGTACAAGAGAAATTTATTATTTGTGCATAAAAATAGATTTTCCTTCTTTTTAGAATTTGTAACGGGACCTAGATGAGCCAGCCATTTTCTTCTTCAATATTTTATTTCTCCTTCAAACTCGATTCTCATAGAAGATTTCAACTATATTTCCCAAGGTCAATAGGCATTAAATATTTGCAATTGAAACAAGTAGTTTTATTTGATCTTCATGAAGATCAAGTTGTATACTTAGCCATAATCACACTGACAATCGAATCACTATCGATTTTGGATAACCAACTCTCACTTGTTCATGTTTGAATTGAATTGATTATCTTTGACCCTTTTCCATTCCAAATTCTATTATTTCACGGCTTTCCTTAGCTTCTTTGACTTTCATCTTTGTATCACGGCACTTTTCTTTACTCGACGTCTTTAAAGTTATATGTGGCTCTTTTTCGTGTCTTCTACAATGTCACTCGGTGTTCTTGTATGTTGCCTTCCCACTGATTTTTCCAAGTCCACAATTCTATCTCTTTTACTTGTGTCTTTTGTAGTCTACCGCGGTTATCTTCCATTCTTAGTGGTTTCTCTAGTTCTTTGTGGATTTTCTCTTTATCTGTGCAACTTTTCTTCTGACTTCCTTACTTTCATAGCTTTGCCTTCACTCATGCAGCTCTTCCTTCACATTTGTAGCTTCACATATGCCTCTATTTTGCTTCGTGGCTTCATTCCTTTACTCGTGGAACTCAATTACCTTCCACAGCTACTCCAAATCGGGGTGTCTATCTTTAGGATTCAGCAGATATCTCCTCTTGTCTGCATCTTGCACAAGAATTTTTAAGTCCCTTTAGATCTTATCCTTAATCATCCTAAATCCTCTCGTGAGCCGACACTACCAATCAACCTTCTTCTTTTACGCTTTCTCACTTTACCAATTTGACTCCTTTTGCCATCAACGCAACTTGACATCAACTAGTCCATCTTGGCATCAATGACAACACACATGACACATGAAAAATGTCCAATAGGTAGACGAGATTTGGCTAGTTAATCAACAAACACCTACCATTTGACTAAATTTTGGTTGACATACTCAATATCAAATTCGCTAAGCAAGATAATCCAATTAATCATCCTCCTGTAAGTGTAAATTTACATAAAAGGTACTTGAGTGGGTCAAATTTAGATATAACTTGGTTTTATTATTCAAAAGGTAATGGAAAAGTTTTTGAAAGGTAAAAACAACATCAAAACATGCATTTTCAATGGATAATTAAGCTCATAAGAGATCAATGTGTGGCTAAGTTAATACAAAAATCTCTCTCTTTTATTTAAATCATATTGAGCTAAGAGTGCACTAATAAAAATTGAGTAGTAAAAATATATAACAAGAGGGGTTCACTTGTGGTAGGCAAAGTATAAGAATGGGCAAAGTTATTTAAATACTTCTTGAGTAGGAAAATGCAATTAGGTCCCAGTGAAAAACAACATATTTCGAAGAATTTGAGTGAAGGAATGACATTTTTTCGTGAGTTAGGACATTAATTTGTGGACAACTTGGATCTTTCCTGTAATCTGTCTAGCTACTTGAGGTTCTTAGGAGGATGCATTTCTGTAATAACAATGACCTTTGTCAGGTCCACTTTAATTCCTCTTATAAAAACTATGAAGCCCGGTAGCTTACATGAAATAAAACCAAAGAGACATTTCTTTGGATTAAGGCTGACCTTATAAACCCTTATTCGTTCAAAGATAAAATGTGGGATCTCTGGATGCTCTTCTCTAGTCTTATATTTTCCCATGATTTCATCAACATAATCCTCCATAATATCATGAAATATTTCATGGAAGATGATAGTCATATCTTGTTGATATGTTGAGCTTGCATTCTTGAGGCCAAAAGGCATGACTTGATAACCAAATGTACCTAGTGAAATAATTTTTGTGTTGGTCCTCTTCTATAATTTTTATTTGATTATATCCCGAGAATCCATTCATAAGGGATAACATTTTGTGACCAATAGTTGAATCGACAATCATGTCATTGTCTCGCAGAGGAAATTCATTTTTAGGGCATGTTTTGTTAATGTCCTTGAAATCTACGCAAATCTTGATGCCTACTATATTTTGACAAAGATGGACTATATTGGATATCCACTCTAAATAGTTGATAGATTAGATAAAACCAACACTAATAACTCCTCTATCACTTCTTTGACTAAAAGAGAAATGTGTGGATGCATCTTTCTTAACTTTTGTTTGACAATATTTACATATTTGTGCACTACTAAAGAAAGGTATAAGCCCGACATGTCTGCATAAGACCAAGAAAAATATCCACAAATTCTCTAAGGAGTATAATGAAAGCTTTTTGCTCCTGTGTTGAAAGTGAAGCCCCAAGTTTGATGATTTTAGGCTCTTCTTTTGTACCAAGGTTGACGTCAATAGTCTCTTCAACTAGTAGTTTAGAACCATCTTCCATACATGTAGGATCTAGAGGGAGATTGAGCTCTTCCTCTATTGGTGTCTCTAGGATATTCTCATTAACATGATGATCCTCAAGATTATCCATTCTAGATTTTTCATATTGCTTATCCATAAGTGTCTCAAAGAGGTTTTCACTATAGGACTTTGATTTCTTATTATTTGGTTTTCTAGAAGGTATTTGGACCTCCTTTTCTCTTTGTTGACCATAAAAATCAGCTTCCTATCCAAATTAGGCATATGTATCAAGGTCAATAGAGAGATATCCCATAGGAATATCATCACGAGATCTACATAAATTCTCCAATAGCTTCCTCATTCTAAAAAATATCAATTGGTACTTGTTTTTTTGTCCCAATTTATGAGGGATGGATGTATAAGGTTTATTTCAGGGATAGAAGGGGATAGGGTTAAAATAGTTGTATTAGGAAACACATTCATGGAAACAAGGTCTTCGTAAAGACTACAAAGGGACTCTGTTTCATTGTCATAATCAGAAGAACTATCCTCCTGTTCAGAAGATGTGGCGTTGACTTCTATAGGAGGCTACCCATAAGGTCAAATACCAATGTCGTATCTTTTCATCTTCTCATGCACTAGAAGAGGTTCCCGCAGGACTTGTTTTTTTATATCACATTCATATCCTTAGTATCTTATGGCATACATCATCTTGTGAGGGATGACATATTCAAGGGATTGATAGCAGGAGGTCATCCTTTCATTAGGAGATTAGGATGTGTAAGTATTTCCCAATCTTTCATCAGCTCAGAGACCACCAGTGGTAAATATGTCAAGAGTGTCACGAATTTGACCTCTTTTTGGTCAGAAGTCAGGCCTACCATGTGTTTTAGGAGATAATGGAAGATCTAGTAAAAGAAGGGCTTGCTGAAGGTCATATTCTCCATCACTGGTGTGAAGGATTTTCATTTCCTATGTAGTAAATTGGGATATGGAAGTGTAAGTACCACCTTCATTTGATTAAAGTGTATTTAGATCTATGCAAGAAGTAAGGGCATTTTATTTCAATTTAACAACCAACTTAGTGGAAGGGCATTCATTGACAACTGATAATAACCGGTTAGTGCTCTCAATTGGCAAAGGGTTGTGGGTCACCAGGAATTGTAAGTTGTTGTCCTTGGTAATGGAGCTTGATGCACTAATGCAAAGTGGAGGGAACAACACTGCATGGCATGGATCCATGGGAGACCAAAGAGAATATTGTAGGGAAGGTCCAAGTCAATGACATGGAATCTTGTGTCTTACGTGATAGTCCTAACTTCCATAGGTAGAGTTAAGGTCCCATATGACTATCACTCTACATTGTCATATGCCTTGATAGTGATCACATTAGGCTTTGGATCATCAGCTTTGTCATCCAATTTTTTCACCAATTTTATTGTGTAGATATTAAGACTGGATCCATTGTCCACAATCACCCTTTTGATATTTTTTCCAGCAATGACCACTTCTATGTATAAGGGTAAATTGTGTGTTTGATTATCTAATGGAATCTTGTTTTGGCTAAAAATAATATGTTCAAATGGAGTGATTTACATGACCAAGGCTTAGAAGCATGAAGTATCAATGTTAGAAGGAACTCTTGACTCTGAAGGGCCTTATAGAGGATATCCTTATGAACAGTAGATATCTTGAGAAGATCCAAGATAGAAATTTTGACAGTTGTATTCTCAAGTTGTTTTAGGAGATCGTAATGATCGTTCAAAGGAGTAGACACGGGGGTACTACGATAGTAAGACAAGTGCATCGTGTTGTAACGACACACTCATGAGATTTGATTTTGATGGTATGGATATGGGTGTTGATGGGATGGACATAGCCAATAAGAGAATCAAAGGGATTGGAAGTTTGACCAACAATGTGGATGGTACTGTTTCCTTGAGAGGATTGACCTCGAACCGACTTCTTTTTATATTTTTATTCTTGGGGAACGGTTCCTTGTAAATTCCCAACTGATTATTATATGTTTTGGAGGTTTCTTGTTTATAAATATCAATGTCTCCTTGATCTAAGAGATCTTGAATATAGTTTTTAAGCTTCATACACCCATCGTAGCATGACCTTTAACGCGATGGTATGCACAATATTCATGGAATTTATACCATGAAGGATTAGGTGCATCTTCATTAAAGGGTGTAGTGATGGGGAATGTCACCATGTTGGTCAAATCCAATTGTGTTAGGATAGCTAATAGTGACTCGTAAGTGGATTTTATTCCCTATGTTTCACTGCAGATTCAGCTGGTGCGCACAAGATTTTTAAGTGCGGTTCTCTTTGAACCATCTGTACATGTTTAGAATCAATAATTCCATCTCCTATGACATTCTTATTCTCGTTAAATAATTTATATTTTTCATTAGGTTTCGAGTCATAGTTGTCTCTTTAGAAGTGTTTTAGAACCCCTTTAGCGAGTAATGCTTTTTCAATTTGACTACCTTTTTCTATGACCTCTTTGAATGTGCCAACACAATGCATCTGCAAGTGGAAGGCTATCTTAGGGTGTAGGTTAGGTATAAAGATACTAAAAATTTATTTCTCTAGGATAGAGCAAGGGAAGCGACTAGCTAACCCTCCCCATCATTGTAAGAAACCAACAAAGTTTTTGTTAAATTCCTTTGTTTTGCATTACAAATTTCAATCATAGTGACATCACTTCCATGTTTAATAAAAAATGGTGAACAAAATTCTCAACCGAGTCGAAAAATGTAGTGATGGACCCTTTAGGGAGATGGAGAAACCATTCAAGTGTCTGGCCTCCAAGAATCCTCAGAAATAAGTGAATGAGGTAATTATCGTTGTATACTACTTCTTAGAAATCCATGAAGAAGTATTTAATGTGGTCTTCAGGATCACCTTTTCCTCTATATTTATCAAATTTAGGGCAATTAAAGCTTGGTGGGAAAGGAGTAAGGGCATAGTTCTTCAACCTGATATTTATTATGATGCCCTTGATTGTCTTCCTATAGAATGATGAGGGCATCTTTCATAAACTATCATTCTTGATCAAAAAATTGGCCACAAGATGGTGTGACTGGTATATACATGTTGTTATATTTGGAGGCTTTTCCACTATGGTTTTCATTATAGCTTTTAGCATAAATTACTCTAGATTTTTAGTCCTAGAGCTCTATCTTTGTATTGAAAAACATGAGAAGCTAACTTTTACATTTGTCAACTAAGTGTTTCTATTTTTCATTGCATAGTGATGCCCTCATTGTGAGTCTCGTGCCCTACTTCCTTGTGTAGGGGTACTTCTTCCTCTACTTATTAAAGGGATTTTTCTTATTAAAGGGTATATGATGATGGGTTCTAGTCGGAGACAAATCTATGTCGTCCTCATGACCTTTAGGATGAGTCGATGTGGACACCGTTCAAGATTAAAAATTTTCCTCATCGGTCCTAAGAGGAGGAGGGTTTTTCTCTTTGTTCCAATCATGTGAGAAAGGAAAGTAGGATCAAAATTAGAGGGAAATCTAGCCCCTAACTCAACAAGACACAATAATACTTGGTCCTTGTTTTGAAATAAGTAGTTGTTTAAATGAGAGGAAGTGTCTATAGAGGGGATTTGAGCTATTTCCCGCTCGGTAGCACTATGGTCAATGAAATCGGTATCCTCCTTAGAATAAGTTATGGCATCAAGCAAGGGGAGGACTTAAAATCTCCCAAGTAGGAAGAAAGATTTCCAAAGTAGCTCCAAGATGGTAGTAGAAATTGTAAAGAAGAGTAAGAAATGAAGGAAAGTTCGTAAGAAAACCTAAAGTCTCAAAAATTGGATCCTTAAGAGAGAAGGGATATGGACATATTTATAAGTTTAATAGTGACTGGATGGGTCACATGCATTGTGGAAAACTATCAATTTGGGCGGTAGATATTTGATTAGCTTGATGCAAAGAGGCCTTATGAGGTAATATTATGGTTTCAAGTGGTTAATGTGAGTTAGGGTTGCTTAGGGAGGATAAAAGGTGGTTGGGGGATAGGAATGCATTGAATGAGGGTAGATGGGAACCTAGGGATGATAAAAATGATGTTTAGGGAGGATAAAAGGATTAGATGAGGTTTTAGGGATAATAAGCGGGATGTGATTAGGGATAATACATATGACTATGGATTAATTAAATAGAAGGGTTAAGGGTGGATTAGAGGGAATACAATAAATGATGGGGTAATATAGGGAATTGGGAAATTTGAATATGAATAGAGATATGTATGTACGAGATGGTGAAGGGAAGAAATCATGGGATGAGGGACAAGGGATACCAAAATTTTGTGTCTACATTTTCCCCTTATTATCGAGTGGTTTACATTGGGCAAGCCATGAGACAAAAATGAGAAGTGATAGAAGATGATTGAGGTACTCCCCCTCAAACTAGGGATCGATGACATGAAGAGGAATTGATCATGAGTTTTAAAGAGATAGACAAGAAAGAGGAAAAAAGAAAGGATGAGAGAATATGCCCAAAGCAGAGAATGATAATGGAAAAATTAAAAATATGGCGGTGATTTTGGAATCACTTCAGTAGGGAACATAGTACAACCTCAATAGAGATGACAGTAATGTCCCGCATACTTGTGATTCAGTGAAGAGCACAACAGTATGAAGGAAATCCAATGGGAATCCACTCTAATGAATGTGCAAGTTGTAGGACCAACAAGTCAAAAGAAAACATTAAAAATATGTGTAAACAAATGTGAGGATAGTTAGGAAAAATTTCGTGACAAAAATGTGGGGGAAAAGCATATGTGATATCCTTAATATATGAGGAATTGAAAATATGCATTCGGGTAGGATGAAGGCAAAATATGGAGAAAATGGCCATAATGATGGGCTTAGGATGGGCACACAAGGATATTCGCAGAGGTGGATGCTAGATATGATGAGATAGATTAGCCGAAAGATAGTGAATCAAGGCCAATGAGATAAATAAAATTTGTTACAAAGAACACATGAGTCAGAAAAGTGGAAGAAAAGATAATTTGATGGAGGATTTGTGAGAGAGGAGCACAAAGCAAAATGGGTCATCGGCGACTAGACAGGTTAACGGTGACTTGGTTAAGGTCAACAACAATTGGCACGGTGGCTATCAACCAGGTGATGCACCTATATAAGCAACATGGTTGGTGACTAATCTCATTTGCTTGCGCACAAGTTTGATTATTGAAAGCTTAGAGAGGTATAAAATTTTCATATTGGAGATATGAAAGCCAACGAAGGGGGAGGAAACACTTGAGGACTCGGAGTGTGGTAAACATTGAAACTATAGCTTATTTTTTGAGTTTTTATTGACATTTTTGTTATTAAAATTTGAAAAAATTGGGGGCAAGGGTAGGTTGACAATGACTAGATCATCGTCATCGACCGAGGAAAATCAACATCGACCCAAAGGGGTTCGGCGTTGACTAGGTAGGATTTGGATAATTTGAGATAAAATTGTGATTTTTAATTATTTAATGTTGATGGGTATTTAGTGTGTTTGATTTTTATAGGCTAGAGACCAATTATATTCAAGATACAAAGTCCTTGATTTATTTGATAGGATGAGGGAAAATTTTACACAGGATAAGTGGGGCCACCTAGATGTAATTAGATTATGTGGCTTACCGCCACTATCAGAGAGGACAAGGGGATATAGTGATGATCATTGCTTTGATTGAGAGATGGGACCTTGGGACTAGTACGTTTTAGTTCAAGAGACAGTGAGATAACGGTGACGTTAGAGGTCATGTACAGATCACCGAGATTATTGATTCGGGATGCACCTATAATGCCCGTGGAAGCAAAGGGTAGGTTGGTGGCATTTCCATAGTTTTTGGAGCGGATTCCTCACACATAGCATTTGTGTCGAGCATTCCACATTGAGACTAGGTATCATCTTGCTACGCCGAGAAAAAGTCGACTGATTTGTTTAGTAATAATGGTTATCTCCTTCTTGCATTACTAGACTCGGTTGGAGCCAGATTTCCATGGGAATTAGTAGGGGTGGTCGTGGATATAGTCAAGCACTAAACAATGTTCACATTTGGAGCAACCTTCCTAGCAGATGTATACTATGAAATGTAGATGTACCTAGTAAGATGACAGTCAAGTATGGATGTGGGATTCCTACTCCATTGTTGGGCTTATGATCACATAGTCATAGTGAGGCCACCAAGGCTTCCATGGTTCATTCAGGATCATATAGTTTGGAGTGATACATACGGTGGTTTGTGCACCTATTAGATTCGGGAAGGATGAGACCGAGAGGGACCCGCCCAACCCAGGTGATAGTGGACCCATTGGCAGAGGAGATAGAGCCATGATGTAGGAGTTGGAGAGGGATATGTAGAGTTATGCACTTAATAGTGGGCATCCCAGGAGGAACCGAGGAGAGGACCTAGACAAGAGGAGAGGTGGAGAATCCCGCAGAGGGAGAGGCATAGGTTCCTGCTTAGGAGGAGGAGGTAGCACCTATGGGTTTAGATGAAGGAGCAGCGATTGAGTTAGCTAGGTTACATTTAGAGTTGGATGCATCTCGATAGGAGCTAGAGGGGGTACGGTAGGAGAGAGATATTATCATACAAACAGTGAAACCAAAGATCGGAGACAATGAGAGGCCTATTGGGCCAAGTATGGAGCTTTGGGTATCGCATCTAAGGTGACAGGAGTGAGTCTCATGGAGCCACATAGGAGATTGTCGATGATGCCACCTAGGATTGTGTCATTAGAGAAATACCAAGAAGCTGGGTGAGGAGGCACAATATTATGAGCGTATAGTGAGAGCAAGACTACGAGGTGTCGTGTTATGTGGCGTATCTAACTAGAGAGAGAAGTTCTAGAAGATCAGCACAACATGCGACTTCGGGAGCACGGCCAGTGTGATGCGGTTTAGATGTGATCAAGGCCCGGATGAGGGGCCAAATGGAGGATAGGCTCCCATGCCAGGAGGATAGGGATCGACACTTAGATTGTTTGATCTTTAGTTCACCACTTAGTGGGTGTCTATTGTATAGATTTCCATATATATTTTGGATGTATAGATTGAAGATAGATCCCGATAGAGACCTATTGAGATTGTATAAACCTTTTAATGATTTGTATATAATGATGTTTTTTGTCGTGATTTTCATGTATTGTGTTGATTTATGATGCTTTAGATGCTTAGATGGATGTTGACATGATATATTAAGTTTATGTAGATTAGATGTGATCTTGAGATGATATATTGATTTGGTGAAGATTAGATGGGACGGATATGATTGATAGATGTTAGACCAGATATAGATAATGTGATGTTGATATGATATATTGATTTTGTATAGATTATATATGATGGGTATGAGGGATGGGATATAGATTTTACGTGGTGCAAATTGGTGTGATGAACTTTTTAGAGTAGATATATTGGTGATAGACATAGGTTAGATGTGGTGTATTTAGAGGATGATTAGATTGATAGAGTGAAATTATGTTGTAATATTAGATGCAAGATAACATGACTATTCTTGTGCAAATGTGTGATAAGGAAATTGGAAGTTTCCAAACACGATAACTATACCACCGCATTTGAAATTTTCATGTTTTATCATTCCTAGCACCCTGTGTCAAATCCATCGATCTGGTCTCCCATATTTGATGTCAAATTGGTCCCCTAGGTGATTTAGGAAAGTCAATTTAACCCCTATGCAATTTTAGGAAGTTCTTACAAGATGTTATCTTCTGGCAATATTAGGAAGGGCTATCATTGGCCTTCTCAGATGGATCAACCCTCGGAGTGGAAGCGAAAGGGAAAAATTCAACATGGAGGTGAATTTTATACCTTAGAACATCATGGAAATTATTTTGGAAGGTTTGGGAAATTTTTGAAAGACTTGGAACAGTCTGAGTAAAAATAGGGTTCACAAGCCTAGGTAGTACACCGGCCTAAAACAACTACTAGGCTTCAGAAGAAGATTTTGGGAGCTCTGGATGGAGTTAGAAGTAAAAAAACATCACTAGAAATATAATTCCAAGACCTACATTATGGTTAAATTATATTGTTCACAACACCTTGGCGCATAGGATTTCTAGGCAGCATTTCTCAGGCACAAGTGGAGTCTCAAATAACAAATCCAATTTTTCAAGGATAATATAGTTGAATCAAGACATGATACCCCCACCATTGGATTAAAAATTATATTTCCAATCAGGATCATATAAAATTTCACCAAGAAATTCCATTGGGAGCTCAAGTTATCATCATCCCAAGTTGCCCTCTCAAGATAGTTCAGGAGTTAGTCAATTTTTGGAGGACACATGTCAGCACCAAGAGCCTGGTGGGATTTCATGTCCCCGAAGTCCCTAAGATCAGAAACACCAACCTTGTAAAATTTTCCCAACCCCCATGTGACCTCTGGGACCCTCATGTGACCTCCAGACTTGACAGTTCATCCCCCAAGTGCATTTTTGGAGCATTCATTCCCTGTCGTCGGATCAAGCACCACGTGTTAGCTCCAATACCACGTGGAATTTTATGTCCCTAAGGTCAGGGACATCAAAAATGGAAAAATTTTCCCATCCCCTATGAGGAGTCTTTTGGTCATCCATGTGACCAAATTTCAGCCCCCAGTGCTTTAAAGCAGACTTTTCTCACCTCCATTCCCTATCATCGGATCACCGCCATGTGTCGTCCTCTTGACCACCATGGAATTTGATGTCCATCACATCCCTAAGGTCGGGTACATAAATTCATGAAAAATGTTCCCAAGCTTCTCCTACCATAATTTCAAAAAAATTAAAATCTAGCTGTCATTCCACTCCGCTTCCAATTGTTTCCACTCCCATGCACAAATTTTCTCCATTCTTCCTCTGTAACTTCTCACCATCATTCCTCCATTGTTAAACCTTAAACCATACCTACCACATAGGTACTCCCCTTCCAATCCATAAAATAATTTAGGTCCTAAAGGAAAATTGGAGAAAACATAGAAGGAGAAGCACATAATGAAGAAGAAGAAAACAGAGAAAACTCCATGGTGACGAAACGAGAATTTGAAGAAATCTCCCAAACAGATGCGTGAAACAAAAGCTATATTTTTCTATTCATTCCTATACCCAAGGCCATCAAGAAGACACCTTCAAACTCTCCTCCCATGTAACAGAGCATCCACAATGAAGAAATCCCACTTCTAGCTCAACGAAGAAAAAATCCAATTTCCCGTCAAACCGTTGGGTGAAACGAAGTAGAATTGCACGTGAAGCATCAAAAGAAAAAACCCATATCAAATATAAAAAAATCAAATGGAAGAGAAAACCAGACCTGCAATTTTGAGGTTCATTAATGGCTATCGCATCTAGAAGCACTATCAGGTCCAAAAATTAAAAGTTTAAAATCTCCTAAAGTTTTGAGCGGGTAGAGCCAAACTTTTAGATGGATGATATTGGGCAAAAACCCATATCAAAAAAACTTCATTTTGCATCAAAATGAATTCTAGAAGCCAACTTTCTAAAAAATAGTAGGTCTACTACATAGGGACTACTATTTCGGGAAAGTCATCGACATAAGAACCTGTAAAGGAGGAAAAGACATTGAAGGTGCACTACACCGTGAGAATTCCCGTAACAAAAAAATTTTGGCACTTACTATAAATAGTAAGAGGGCCCACGAGCACCTGCTAAAAATATAAAGTTGATCCAGAAGGAACAAGAAACATAGGGAAAAGAGGAAAATAGAGCAAAAAAAATCAGTTGAAGATCGGGGACTTGAATTTTCACACTTACTAAAAATAATATGTTGTTCTTTCTGGGCTAAACATGAAGTCGAAGTGGACGGGTCAAAAACTGAAATAGCCCTTCACCTGCGAGTATGATGTGGAAGACAAGGATGTCTTGCACATAGACCTGAACAACCTTAAAACTTGCATGGCCTCCAAGGACCGAAGGAGGATCAAAGACCGTATATTCACAAGTGGCTTGTTTGCCAATGCAGGACATCCAATGTCTGTGCAAAGTCTCGAGTTAGTCCTAGCCTGCTCTTTCCACTACGAGCCCGAGACACAAACCATTTGAGCCAACAATGGTACAATGTTTAGTCATCAACCCTATGACCATTTCACTCTCTCAGATACCGACATCCCCCAACATGGTCATCATCTCAAAGGATAGAGCCATGCACGATTGGGAAACAATGGATTCATATGTCCAAGGAGTAGCGCTCGACTCATGGTTAAAAACAGAAGAAATCCTTCCAGGATGCCCAAGAATCTACCAAGGTGTGAGTTCGAGAAGGGTATTCTGATGTCATCACTCTCCTCAGTAGAGTTATGGGTGAAGCAAGCATGAGAGACTTCCAAGACTAGATGGGCCTTTTTCATCCTGACATTGACAGAAGGAAAGAAGAGAATTGACTGGGAGAAAATCATCAGCAAAAATCTCCATCTACATCTGCTCCAAGTGTCCACAAAAATAAGTTCCACATGACTTCTTACCTAGTATATCTCCTTGAAAGATCGAGATCATTCAAAGGATTGGCTCTCAAGCAGAACATTGCTTCCAAGTTACTGCATTCGAGAAAAATCCACAAATTGGTAATGGAGCGAGTAACAAGCATTTCACTCACGTGAACGGTGTGTTTAATATATACGTGGTCTCAAGCTTAGAAGGGGAACTCAAAGCTAGGATGTCACCAAAAGTGGCATCCCTGATTAAGGAATACGGCTCATACTTCATACAATTTTCAACCTTCTCCTAAATATGATTCGCTAGCTTTGACCAAGCTCCGCTAAAACTACCTAAGTACCTCAGTGACTAGATTATATTGTTCAAGCTCTGCAGATAGATCACTCAAGTGAATACCAAGCTCAGAAGCAGGAGAAAGAAATTGATTTCATTCCCTATATCTCTAGGGATGTTCACGTGTAAAAGATCAAATGATACATCTCACTTGGAGGTTACTTTCGCACATCTGACTTTGCTTTCTTATATCGCCAGACCCAACTTTGACATCCAAGAAGATCCCAACTCATTCTATGTCCCAGAACTACAACATGAGCCACAAGTTGAGGACTACTGGGCCAACTGTATTGACAAGTTCAACGTACGTGAAAGGACCACATGAGGATGACAATCAGTGAGATGAATAAATTCAAGTTCTCTTGGTATGAAGACATCTTGCATGATGATGGGACATAGATGTACGATCCTGAGTACGGTCAAGATGTCCCCAATGCCCCAAATCAACTGGCATGTTCGTGAATCAGAAATATATTGGAGTGGATTGAAAAATTGGTGAGGAGAATGAGGAACTGGTTTCAGAAGAAGAGGACTATGGTCATCCAGTCACGAGGAATTTCTCCAAGCCAAAAGAAAATTCACATCATTCATCTTCAAAAGTGGTGGAGGTGACTCCCAGTTCTAAACACTCTGAAGAGAGTTCAAAAAGGAAGGCCATGGAATTAGAAACTTCTCCCGTGAGAAGACACCCAAGAAATTTAGGGTAGGAGAAGGCTCATTGGCATCACCATAGGAGGAAGACATGATCTTAGTAATGTAAACAGAAAATCCAGTAGCAGATGCACATGCAAACGAGGAGTATATGACTCACAATCCAGTCTTCGAACCACTACAAGAGGTCTTTCCTATTGTTGACACCAATTCCCCTCTCATTCAGGACTTGCCTCCTCCCTTAGAATAAAGAATGGTTGATGCACCCATCATTGAGCCTGAATCCGGTGAGATGTTTCCATGGATGCGGGAAATGGTCATCCCGACACTCACACTATGCAACAAGTAGCAGCCCTTGATCTATCAGTGATTGTCTCATTGGATAAAGAAAAAGGTCAAGAAAGATCACACATACAACCTCATGATTCTATAGTGGGGAGACATGTAATCAGTACATCAAAGTAGCTCACCAAAGGTAATTAATCCAGTGGATGAGATGACACCACGACTATGAGATGAGAACGATCCAATTGGGACCAACTACTCACGAGGGAGATTTGCACATATATCAACAATATTATGCTCGTATGGTGGCAAGTAATAAAGAATATAAATAGAAGATTGAGGTTTTAGAGTAACAAGTCTGAACTCTTTCATCTTATGTGCAACACCTGGTGGAACCAAGCACTACAACACTTCCATTTAGAAAGTGGTACCCATCGGTAGTTTCAATCCGTAATCCATCGAATAACACGTGAGCTCACGATGTCAAGGTGAGAAAATAATGAATGGATCGACTCAATCTCCAAAAAGGAAATTCAGCACAAAAAGAGGCGGTCAAGCTCTATGCATACATGTGCACAATAACCAATGGGATGCGAGTACTCAAAGAGGATGTGGTGAAATAAATAGATTATTGGGAACCTCTGGGACCAGTAGTGAGTGAGATGAGCAACACCCATCATCAGGAGTTGATTGATAAGAAGTTTTTGAAACTCCTACAAAAGACTTGACACATATATGGGCGAGGGCCTTGGCAATCAGATTTGAAGCAATCAATCGAGATTTCACAGAGCTAGAGGAGAAAGAAGAACAAACATACAAGCTGCATGATAGTATAAATTGGAAAGTTTAGAAACTTGGAGTACCTGCAATGAGCGAACACACAACTACTGATGAGTTGATCGGCCCTTTTGAAGAATATGTCAAGAAAGGGATGGGAAACCCATTGTCCTTCACTAAGGATAATCTTGAATTCTTCTCATAGATCCGAGCCTCCATTGCACTTATCGTAGAAAATCATTCATCATGGTTCGAGAAGTGTAAGGAAATCAGTAGTGTGACTAATGGATGGATTGAAACCTTGAGCTACATTCACATCCCTCATGCTAACAAAGTAGAACTAGTAGTGGCTTGTTTCAACTAAGAGCTTGGAAAGATAGAAGCCTTCTCAGGATCACGAAGTGGAGAGCAGTTAGAGAGTGGAGCCAAGTCCACCGTAGCAGCTCATCCTTTAGCATAATTCTTCTTCTTCTTCATCTTCTTCCTCTTCTTTCTTTCTCTCTCTCTTCTCATACAACACTCTCTCTCTTCAATGTTATATTTTTTCATTGAGGGTTGCACTTTTTAATATGACTTAAGTGACTTTAGAAATATAATGTAACTTTAAGTCACCTTGCTATTATAAAAGGGACTTAAATATTTAAAGTGGAATATGAACAGTCTTAAGTCATATTAAGGTATTCAAAAAGTCACCGGGAAGATGAAGAGTTGCCTCCACTTCTATAAATTGTAACAAGCTCCTCATTTGAGCTTCTTCTGAATTTTGCTTCTTAGATGTTGGAGTTGTTTTTTGTGAATTCATGAGAGAGATATCCTTGTGAAGAGAGCAAGAGATAGCAAGTTTCTTCCATTTCTCCTACTAAAAATGTCTTCTACTCCCCACACTATGTACAAATTCTACTTGAGATTCAATAAAGGAAGAAGGAATTTTAGCCTCTTTGATTGAGGAGTTTATTGGTACTTTGTGTTCATTAAGCTCTATTTAGTCTTGTTGTTATTTTTCGATTGGTTTTTTCTTCGAAATTCAAGTGCATGTAATGAAACTTCTAATTTGGTGTGTGCAAGTCTCGATTTTGACTCGTAACATTAGTTTCTCCTTTCTAAATATTCTCACTCCCCTTCTCGCCTTCATATAAAATTCTTCCCTTATAGATACCTATAAGAATTTTTCGCAAGGTTAGTGGATTTCCCCTATTGGATCCCCACCGAAAGGTCACAGGATAAAACTCGCATTCTACTTGTGCATGCATATATGGTAGATACACTTTGGTTAAGTAGAGGGACTTAGACTCCCAGTGAGTGTTGACAAGATAACCACTAGTTTTTCCCAATAAATTTTCTCACCAACACTTTTTGGCACCCACCATGGGGCAGATTTAGCATCATCTACATTTGAATATGACCGGAAGGTCTGAAAAATACAAAAACAATCAGAAAATTCAATAAGGAAAAAGAAAATTTCTAGAATTCAAATAGGAATATGAGCCACATGTCTACAAAACATGGTTATTCAAGGCAATCCTCCCATTAAAAGACCTAAATTTCTCTTCCACTTCCAAGAGGATATTGCTTCATATTTGAGAGAAGCTATCTAGCATAACAAACAAAGTGTCAACCACTACTTCATTGCCACGAGAATTCTTGACCTTGAAAAAGAATGCCTGCTAAATTGGAGAGGAAAATACAAATTCCAGCACCATAAAGAAGAGCATAGATTTCCAAGCTGATGGATAGAAGATACACCCGACAACAAAGATAAGGAGGAGAAACCAACCTTATTTTTGAAGAACTTTAAAGAAGACAAGAGCTACTCGAAATTAGGCCTCCCTTTCATCAAGCAACCGGTCATGTTGGGAACCTCAGTGTTACCAATCCTTTGGATGGTGAATTTCCATACCTCAACAAGAACCTTGAAGATTTCACTAACATAGAGATTGAAGAAGAAGCTAGAGTGGAAGAGGAAATAAGAGCTCAACTCAAAGAAATTGAAAGACTTCAAGCCGAGGCAGATGAAAGAGCAGCAGTAGAAGCCACACCTTAGCAAGGTTGGAAGCTAGAAACAGAAACAAAATGGGGGATCATGAGTGTGATCGTGATCATGAGGCCCATAGGCCTAATGTACCATGGGGAGGAAACACCAGTCCACTTTCTCTTCCTCAACCACTCCACGAGCTACCGAGAGGCTCAAGAAAAAACTTTCCAAAATTTAGAGGGGATGGTTCTCAACTCCCCAAAGAACATGTAGTAGCATTTATCACCACTTGCGGTGTATTGGGCATTGAGGATGAAGATGTGTCAAGTATAACTCTTTATGGAATCACTCAAGAAAAGGTTGTCGAATGGTTCTACATGCCGCCCCGACGTCCGTCACCCGATGGGAAGATATAAGAAGTGCATTCGAACACAGGTTTAAGACCACATAAGATGTCAAGATCTCTTAGTCCAATTAGTACAAACGAAAAAATAAACATCTCGATTCAATCAAGCACTTCATGGCAAAGATATAACAGAGTGATAAGAAGAATCCTTAAAGATGTAATGCCTCCTGAAAATAATCTGAATAGATTCTTCATCAGCACCTTGCCATCAGAAGTAGGTTTCTTCCTTAGAAGAACCCAACCAAGAACATTGAGGGAAGCTCAATACCATGCAATAGAAACTGACGATGATCTAATCCTTTCTAGTAAAGTGAAAGGCCCAAATGGAAAGCAAAAATGCCAGAATTCAAGCTCAGTCACCACAGACCCAATGTTCCAAAAATAGCAAATGACTTGGTTTCCTTGAAGAAACAATTATCCCAAATCACAATGTGGAATGCTCCAAGGAAGCCAAATCCTCCCAATAGACCAAGGATTTCTCCACCTCCTCATTGGCTTGCTCTTGAAGCACCACCAATCAATGTCACTTGTGACACTGAAGAACTAGAGGAGGAAGTGGAAATTGAAGAACCTGAAGAAGAAAATGTGGAGGACTATGAAAACTATCTTGAGGTCGAGGAAGTTGACAAAGTGATATGCATAATGGCCTAATTGAGTACGTTGATGATGAAGAAGAAGCTCCAAGTTTCTCATGTGTAGTTTTCACTTGCGCACACCCAAGAAAGGTGCTTCATCCTCAATGGCTGTGATAAAGGACAAGAAGAAGAAAGAATATTCTCCCAGAGGTCCCACAAAATAAAATCATCAGCATAGGATCACCATTACCACCTTCTATGGAGTCGGCCAAAAGAAAACTAGATTCTCTAGTTAGCAAGGATCATACTACCATACCAAGTAAGTCATCTAATCCTTATCCTAGCTCAAAGGTTACTAAGAATAATTCCCCTTCAAATGTTGTTCCTACAAAAACATCTAAGGTTCTATTAAAACCCGCATTCCCATCTCCTACCAAGCTAATTACTACACACATGAAGGAAATTTCCACACCCAAAATAGAAAAACCTTTGCCATGTAAATCTTCTATCATTCTGGAACCTCTTCCTCACCCACCATAACATCATTTGACTTTGTGGAACACATAAGCAAAACTAAAGTCCAACTCTCAGAAATAGAATACCTAAAAACTCATCCTACCCAATTTGATAGGTTCATTGATGTAGTTCATAGGGGTAACCCTTTAACCTCGGGTCTAAGTTCCAAAGGCTTAATCCCACACCTTCCACACCACCTTCTCAAAACATTCTAGCCCTCAATTCCTCCAAAATCAATAAGGTTGAAGATTTCTACCTGTCACTTCTCATTAAAGGCTTCCAGCTAAATAATTATATCATAGATTCTGGAGCCTCGGATAATGTGATGCCTGTCAAAGTTACAAATTCTCTTGGCCTCACCTTGACCCGGAAAATGGCACCTGCTATTCAATGGAATCCAAACAAGTTCCATTGGTAGGAAGAATCAAATATGCATAGGTAGCATTAGATAATTTTCCAAACAAGAAGGTGCTTCTAACCATCCTGGTGATGGACATCCCAGTATCCTTTGGCATGCTATTGAGGTGAAGATTTTACAGAGACTTGGGTGGAGAAATAAAAATGGATTGATCATCTACAACTATTCAGTGAAAGGAGATATGAATAAGTTGCTACCAGTAAGAAAGATGAAGTTCATAGTACAAAATTTTGATGATCCAAAGGTAAACATTATTTTTCAAGATAACGGGCTAGGAAACTACTTCCTCACATCAGAAAAATATGAGAACTTTCTCGCTTCTTATGGAGGAGGAAGAAGATCAAGTTTGGATGATGGAATTTGATGGTAGTCATTCCATTACAGGTTCGGGAGCAGGTGTAGTGTTGTAATTTCCCTCTGGTGAATTGTACCTATTTGCCTACAAGCTGCAATTTGATAATATGAATAACATGGCAGAGTATGAATCTCTCCTCTTAGGCATGGGCATGGATGAAGACAAGGGAATCAAGAAACTAAAATTCTGAAGTGATGTGGAAGTGATAGTAAAACAAGTTTGGCAATAATATCAGTTGAAAAATCCAAGACTCTGGCATTATAGAAACAGAGTATGGGACTGCATTGAATCTTTCGATGCATTTTCCATTGAATCTATCCCAAGATAATTCTTTTGTGGTATCGACTTCCCTAGTGACACCTCATCATTCTTTTGGTAAAGACAAGGTGACCATTAAAATGGTATTCAGGCCTAGTGTACCAGATAATGCAAATAATTGGAAAATCTTAAATGATGATAACCAAATTCTAGAATTTTTGGAACAAAGGGATAATTTCAATAATCTCTTCTTTGAAGGAAGTTAAAATCCACACCAAGAAGTGGTAACTGAAAAAGATAAAGAAGGAATTTAAGGGATTATTGATGAATGAGTGATCAAATTGAAAGGGAACAAGATTCCCAAAGGCCTAGTTTCTTTGGAAGACCTCTTTGACAAACATGATAGATTCATTCAAGAGAAAAAAACAATCTTCTCGATGCCTAGCTGATTTTGATAAGGAAAACATCGGCACCCCGGAGGAGCCAAGGATGGTCAATATTGGAAAATGTTGCTCACCTAAGGAGAAGAGAAGGTTTGTTGTGTTACTCAATAAATATTCAGATGTTTTGGCCTACTCTTATGATGAACTCAACTCCTTCCAACCAAAGGAAATGAATCACTCGATTCCTTTGAAGCAAGAGGTTAAGCCATTCAGGTAGAAACAAAGTCCATACAACCCAAAGATTGTTGATACTAGCAAGGAGGAGGTAATGAAGATGCTCAATACAAGAATCATATTTCCCATCCACCATTCAACATGGGTGGCCAACATTGTGCCGGTGCGGAAGAAGAATGGTGAAATAAGAATATGTGTAGATTTCCACAACTTGAACCAGGCATCACTGAAAGACAATTATCCTCTCCCTATCATGGACCACATTTTGCAAGCAGTCACTAGATCTGAAATGATTTCATTGCTTGATGGATTCTCAGGATATAATCAAATCAAAGTGGCAGAGAAGAATCACACCAAGATAACCTTCACAACGCCTTAGGGCACTTTTTCCTACAACAGAATGCCCTTCACCTAATCAATGCAGGAGCTACATTTCAAAGGGTGATGAATTTGGCATTCAAGGATTTAAAACATTGCATTGTCATATATCTTGATGATCTCATAGTTTTTTCAAAGTAGAGGGGATCATATTCATCACTTAGAACAAGTACTTGCAAGGTGTAGAAAACATGGCATATCAATAAATCCAAAAGAGTGCATTTTTGGAGTCATGGAAGGCAAGTTACTAGGGAATATTGTGAACGAACATGGAGCACACATTGATCCTAAGAGAGTACAAGCCATTCAAGTGTTATCTTTTCCCACAAGCAAGAAAGGAGTTCATTCATTCTTCGAAAAGGTGAATTTTCTTCGTCGCTTCATTGCCGAGTTTGCTGAATTGAAAAATCACATCACCACCATAATGAAACCACAAGAAAACTTCAAATAGAACAATTAAGGAAGGCAGCATTTGAAGATATCAAAAAATCCATCGCCAAGGCTCTAACTCTTGTGTCTCGATTTTAACAAAGAGCTCATCATGTATTGTTATGCATTAGAACATACCCTCTTTGTCGTTTTTGTCCAGAAGAATGATGAAGGCATGGAAGCACCTATTTATTTCATGATTTTTCCATTAAAAAAGCACAAACTAAATTATATCCAATTAGAGAAGCATGCTTATGCAGTGGTTAAGGCTATAAAAAAATTTAGGTTTTAAACCCTCAACTCTCATATGATGGTGATGGTCCCCAGCAGTACAATCAAGTCCATCTTAACACAGCATGACCCTGGAGCTAAAAATGGAAATGGGATTGAAAGACTCAAGAATATGAATTGGAGATTCAACCCTCCAATTTAGTAAGGGGGAATGTTTTGTGTAGGTTGATTGCTGAAGATGAAACACTTAAAGCTCAACACGGTGAAGAAAATTGTGCTTACTCAACTTGTTATGAAAACAATCCGGGGTCCTCTTTCTGCAACCACTACCGATGAGTGGTATGTTGATATTGCCTATTACTTAACTTATGGATAATTCCCTCCTCATCTTGATTACAAGCAAAGGAGAAAACTCAAACCGAAGGCAACAAGGTTTGTAACTGGAATCGCGTGCTTTACAAAAGAGTCCTGGATGGATGTTTCCTCAGTGCGTAGATAAAGAGCAACAAGAAAAATTGCTTAAAGCATACCATGACTAAGCGTGTGGTGGACATTTTTCGGTGATGGTCACTTTGCACACAAGATCCTCTAAGGAAGGTATTATTGTCTTGCCCTCTTTCGCAGACACTCAAGATTGGGTTTCTAAATGTGAGGCATGTCATGAATTCATTGGAAGACCACAACTTGTTGTACTACCGCTCAAGCATATTGTTATTGAAGAACATTTTCAGCATTGGGGATAGACTTCATTGGGTTCTATGAATCCTCACTCAAACACGGGCACACCTATGTGCTCACAACAATGGACTACTTCACCAAGTGGGTGGAAGCCATTTCGGTAAAGCAAGCCAACACCGAAACAATATGCAAATTCATCAAGGAGAATATCATAGTATGTTTCAAAGTGCCACAGAAGATTGTAGTAGATAACACTACCTATTTCTCTTCAAGGGAGTTAATTGAGTTTTGTTATGGCTACGAAATCTCTCTATCTCATTCTTCTGACTACTATCCATAGGGGAATGGACAAGTTAAATCAAGCAACAAGAACATTGTGACCATTTTCTCTGCAAACTCGTAGATGAAAATTAAAGGAATTGGCATAAAAAGTTGTATGATGCATTGTGGGTGGACAAGATCACTCCCAAGAAGGCAATAGGTATGTCACCATTCCAACTGTTGTATGGAGTCGAAGCAGAAATTCCCCTCACAATCGAGATGCCAACTCTCAAGTTGCTACAGGAATAGAAGATGGTTAGTACAAGGATTCCATTGACAAGAGGATCCTCTTTCTTGAGAAGCTAGAAGAAAATAGACTCGAATGGTGGACCATATCAAAGAGCACCAGTTAAAAGTAAAGAAATTTTTTTATAAGAAGGCCAAAGCGAGAGAATTCAAAGTTGGAGACTTCGTCCTACTATGGGATAAGAGGAGGGAACCAAAAGGCAATGATGGAAATTTTGATTCATTATGGCTTAGCCCATTCCAGATTTGTGAAGCTTGTGGCAAGAATGCTTTTCTACTCTCATATTTGGATGGAACACCATTGGAATTGCCTCACAGTGGGAAATACCTAAAATTATATCATCAGTGAAAGTGGGTTGTCCCCCACCTTGTACCATAGGTGATTTCTAGGTGTGTTTCCCCTTTTGTGTGTTTCCTTTCCTTTGGTTTTTGTGTGTGTGTGTTTCCTTCTTCCAATCTTTCTTTCTAGAAGTTGTACATGACTCTGAAAATCCTAATGGATAAGGCACTGGTCAACGAATTATATGGTCTAAAGTTGATATTTTGGATTCCCATGTCATGTCTTTGCCACGCTTAGTCCATGTCATGTCCCCAATCTAGAGCCATTTGTTTTCGTGCAAATGTGTGACAGGGAAATTGGAAGTTTCCAAGCATGAAAAATATACCCTTGTGTCAAATTTTTCATGTTTTATCATTCTAAGCACCCTGAGTCAAATCCGTCTATCTATTCCCACCCTATTTGATGTCAAATTGGTCCCCTAGGTGATTTAGGAAAGTCAATTTAATCCCCTAGGTGATTTTAGGAAGTTCTAAAAAGATGTTATCTTTTGGCAGTATTGGGAAGGGCTATCGTTGGCCTTCCCAGGACTATATCAGCCCCCTGGAGTGGAATAGAAGGGCCAAATTCAACATGGAGGTGAATTGAAGACTATAGAAACGAATGGAAATTATTTTGGAAGGTTTGGGAAGTTTTTACGGACTTGAAGCGATCCGAGTAAAAACAAGGTTCACAAGCCTCCAGCAAAGACACCGGCCTAAAAAAATTGATAGGCTTAGAGAAGAATATTGCAGGAGCTCTAGATGGAGGTAGAAGTAAAACAAAACATCAACAAAAATAGGATTCCAAGACCTACATTATGGTGATATCGATTTTTCACAATACCTTGCGAGATAGGATTTGTAGATAGATTTTCTCGGGCATAAGTGGACGAATCTAATTTTTAGAGGTCATATTGTTGAATCAAGACATTAGACCCCCACCATTGGATTAAAAATTCAATTTCCAATCAGGATCACATAAAATTTCACCAATAAATTCCATTGGGAGCTCAAGTTATCATCATCCCAAGTTTCCCTCTCAAAGGCAGTTCAGGAGTTAGTCAATTTTCAAGAGGACACGTGTCAGCACCAGGAGCTTGGTGGGATTTCATGTCCCCGACATCCCTGAGGTTAGGTACACCAACCTTGGAAAAAATTTCCCAGCCCCCATGTGACCTCCAGACTTTCTGATTCAGCCCGGGTGCATTTTTGGAGCATCAATTCCTTGTCGTCGAATCAAGTGCCACGTGTTAGCTCCAAGACCACCGTGGAATTTGATTTCCCTCACATCCTAAGGTCAAGGACATAAAGCATGGAAAAATTCACCCAGCCTCTATGGGGAGTCTTTGGTCATCTATGTGACCGATTTTCATCCCTTACTGCTTTAAAACAACTTTTCTCACCTCCATTCCCTGTCATCGGATTACCGCCACGTGTCGTCCTCTTGACCACCATGGAATTTGATGTCCCTCACATCCCTGAGGTCAGGGACATCAAGTCATGAAAAATGCACCCAAGCTTATCCTTCTATAATTTCAAAAATTTAAAAATCTAATTGCCGCTTCACCTACTTTCAGTGCTTCCAAGCTGTTTCCACTCCCATGCATAGATTTTCTCCATTCTTCCTCTGTAACTTCTCACCATCATTCCTCCATTGCTGAACCTTGAACCAGACCTTCCACATAGGTACTCCCCTTCCACTCCATGAAATCATGTAGGTCCTAAAGGAAAATTGGAGCAAACACAGAAGGAGAAGCACAAAATGAAGAAGAAGAAAACAGAGAAAACTCCATGGCCATGAAATGAGAAGTTGAATAAATCTCCCAAATGGATGTGTGAAAAAAAAAAGCTATATTTTTATGTTCATTCCTCTACCCAAGGCCATCAATAATAAACCTTCAAACTCTTCTTCCATGAAACAAAGCATCCACAGCAAATAAATCCCACTTCTAGCTCAACGAAGAAAAAGCCCGAACTCCGTCACAAAGCTGTTGAGCGAAAGCGAAGTAGAATTGCCGTGAAGCATCGAACAAAAAAATCATATCAAATATATAAAAAATTACAAACAGAGGAGAAAACCAAACCTACAATTTTGAGGTCCATTAATGGTTGCCGCATCCAGAAGCTTTGTTAGATCCAAAATTAAAAGTTTAAAATCTCCTAGAGTTTTGAGCGGGTAGAGCCAAATTTTTAGAGGGACTATATTGGGTAAAAACCCATATCAAAAACTATGTTCCACATCAAACCAACTTCCAAATGCCAACTTTCTAAAAATAGCAGGTCTACTACATAGGATTGTTATTTCATGAAAGATGTCGATGAAGAAGAACTGCGAAGGAGGCGAAGACATTAGAGGTGCACTACAACTGAGAATTTCCTAGAACAGACATTTTGGCACTTACTATAAATAGTAAGTGGGCCCAAAAGCACTGCTAAAAATAGAAATTTGATCCGAGAAGGAATGAGAAACATGGGGAAAAGAGGAAAACAAAGCCACAACATCTAGTTGAAGATCGGGGACTTGATTTTTCACACTTACTAAAAATAGTAAGTTTTTCTTTCTGGGCTAAACATGAAGTCAAAGTGGACGGGTCAGAAGCCGACACAACCCTTCGCTGTGAGTATGACGTGGAAGACAACGATGTCTTGCACATGGACCTAAATGACCTTAAGACTGTTAGAATTTTAGGATTCTAATAAATATGGATTTAATCAACTTACATATTACATAATGTTACACTAAATATTTAAATAAAGATTACATCATAACATAAGTAAATAAAGAAATACTTATAGGAAATAAATAACACAGGTGACACAATATTTATAGTGGAAAACCCAAATAGGGTAAAAATCACTTTGAAAATAACCTTTTACTTTAGAGAACTTAGTTTACATCCAGTAAGATCACCTCCTCCTTTGAAACCCTATTTACCAAGGGTAAAACCAAATCACTTGATTTTCACACATTTGATATATTTCCCAAATATATCAAATGAGGACCTAAAGTCCTTTTTATATAAGGTGATCGGGTATGTCTCCCAACCCACCTTTTCAACTTTAATGGTTGACACATACACCTAGGTTTATAATATTTAATATTAGAAATATTATGATATTAAATATTAACCTATATATTAGTGATGGACCCATATACATTACGAGTTGGCTGAGACCACTTAATCATTATGTTCCAACAAAGACTCGCATGGCATCCAAGGAATGAAGGAGGATTGAAGACTAGATATTCACAAGTGGCTTGGTCGCCGTTGCAGGACATCCAAAGTGGTTGTGTAAAGTCTTGAGTTAGTCCTAACTGGTCTTTCCACTATGATCTTGAGATAAGAACCATCCAAGTTGAAAATGGTACAATGCAATAATGGTGGTCATCAACCCTAGGACCATTTCACTCTCTTTGTAGATACCAACATCCCCAGATGGTCGCGTCGTCTCAAAGTGTAGATCCGTGAACAATTGGGAAACAATGGATTCATATGTCCAAGGAGTAGCACTCGGCTCATGGTTAAAAATTGAAAGAAAGCCTACTAGGATGCCCAAGAATCTACTAATGTGTGAGTTCAAGAAGGGTATCTAATTTCATCACTATCCTCGGTAGAGTTATGGGAAAAGCAAGCACAAGAGACTTTCAAGACTAAATGGGCCTTTTCATCTTGATATTGTGAAGGAAAGCATAGAATTGATTGGGGCGAGATCATCGCCGACAATCTCCATCTACTGATTGTTATAAGTGTCTACAAAAAGAAGTTCTCGCATGAATTCTTACCTAATCTATGTCCTGCAAGCTCAAGATCATTCAAAGGATTTTCTCTCATGCGAGAACATCACTTTGCAAGGTACTGCATTTGAGAAACTTCCACAGTTGGTAATGGAGGAGAGAAAAAAGTATTTCACTCGCATGAATGATGCGTTCACTATGTACATGGTCCGAAGCTTATAAGGGGAACTCAAAGCTAGGATGTCATCAAAAGCAGCATCCCTGATTAAGGAATATGACACATACTTCATACAATTCTCAACCTTATCCTAAATACAATTCGTGAGCTTCGACCAAGCTCCGCTGAAACTACCTAAGTACCTCAGTGACCAGATTGTATTGTTTGAGCTCTACAGACAAATCACTCAAGTGAATACCAAGCTCAGAAGTAGGAGAAAGAAATTGATTTCATTCCTTATATCTCTAGAGATGTTCACGTACAAAAGCACAAATGACGCATCTCACCTGGAGGCTACTTTCACACATCTGAATTTACATTCCTACA
The DNA here is from genome assembly GCA_018340775.1 of Taxus wallichiana var. yunnanensis. Lineage (NCBI taxonomy): Eukaryota > Viridiplantae > Streptophyta > Pinopsida > Cupressales > Taxaceae > Taxus > Taxus wallichiana. The sequence goes on along the minus strand of CM031233.1, from coordinate 88,645,675 downwards.
TTGTTAGACCCATCTTTGACATCCGAGAAGATCCCAACTTATTCTATGTCCTAGAAATGCAACCTGAGCCACAAGTTGAGGACTACTGGGCCAAACTATATTGACGAGTTTGAAGTACGTGAAAAGGACCACATGAGGATGACAATCAATGAGATGAAGAAGTTCAAGTTCTCTTGGTATGAAGACATCTTACATGATGATGGGATAGAGATGTATGATCTTGAGTATGTAGCAGTCAAGATGTCCCCAATGCCCCAAAATCAACTGGCATGTTCATGAATCAGAAATATCTTGGAGTGTCTTTGAAAGGTGGTGAGGAAAACAAGGAACGTGTTTCAAAAGAAGAGGACTATGATCATCCAATCATGAGGAATTTCCCCAAGCCAAAAGCAAATTTCACATCATTCATCTTCAAAAGTGGTGGAGGTGACTCCCAACTCTAAACACTCTGAAGCGAGTTCAAAAAGGAAGGCCATGGAATTAGAAACTTCTCCCCACAAGAAGACACCCAAGAAATTCAGGGTAGGAGAAGGCTCATTGGCATCACCACAGGAGGAAGACGTGATCTCAATAATGCAAATAGAAAATCCAATAGCAGATGCACAAGAGGCAAATGAGGAGTATATGACTCACAATCCAATCTTTGAACCACTACAAGAGGTCTTGCCTATTGTTGACACCAACACCCCTCTCATTTAGGACTTGCCTCCTCCTCAGAATAAAGAATGGTTGATGCACCCATCATTGAGCCTAAATCTGATGAGATGTTTTCATGGATGTGGGAAATGATCATCTCACGACACTTGCACCTTTGTGCAGTAAGTAGCGACCAGCGATCTATCGGTGATTATCTCATTGGCTAAAGAAAAAAGGTTAAGAAAGATTGCACATACTGACCTCACGATTCTATAGTGGGGAGATAGGTAATCAGTACATCGAAGTAGCTCAGCCAAAGGTAATCAAGCCAGTGGATGAGATGACACCACCGACTACGAGATGAGCATGATCCAATTGGGACCAACTACTCATGAGGGAGATTTGGACATATATCAACAATCTTTTGCTTGCATGGTGGTAAGGAATAAATAATATAAAGAGATTATTGAGGTATTAGAGGAATCAGTCCAAACTCTTTCATCTTATGTGTAACACCTAGTAGAACCAAGCACTACAACACTTCCTATTGAGAAAGTGGCACCCATCAATAGCTTTGATCCAAAATCCATCAGAAGAACGCATGAGCTCATGATGCAGGGGTGAGCAAACAATGAATGGATCAACTCAATCTCTAAAAAGGGAAGTCAACACTCTAAGAGGTAGTCAATCTCTTTGTGTACATGTGTGTAACAACCAACAGAACGTGAGCACTCAAAGAGGATGTGGAGAAAGAAAAAGATTACTAGAACCTTTGGGACCAGTAGTGAGTGAGATGAGCAACACCCATTAGCAAGATTTGATTGATAATAAGGTTTTTGAAACTCCTGCAGAATACTTGACATGTATATGGGAGAGGGCCTTGGCAATCAGATTTGAAGCAATCAATCGGATTTCACAGAACTAGAGGAGAAAGAAGAACAAACATATAAGTTGCAGGATAGTATAAATCAGAAATTTCATAAACTTGGAGTACCTACAATGAGCGAACACACAACTGCTAATGAGTTGATCAGCCCTTTTGAAGAATATGTCAAGAAAGGGGTGGGCAACCCATTGTCCTTCACTAAGGATACTCTCAAATTATTCTTAGAGATCCAAGCCTCCATTACACTTATCACAAAAAAGCATTCATCGTGGTTTGGGAAGTGTAAGGACATCAACAGTGTGACCGATGGATGGACTAAAACCTTGAGCTGCATTCGCATCCCTCATGCCAACAAAGTAGAACCAGTAGTGGCTTGTTTCAACCAAGAGCTTGGAAAGATAGAAGCCTTCTCAGGATCATGAAGTGGAGAGCAGTCAGAGAGCAGAGCCAAGTCCACTGTGGTAGCTCATCCTTCAACATAATTTTTCTTCTTCTTCTTCTTTTCTTCTTCTCTCTCTCTTCTCTTCTCATACAACACTCTCTCTCTCTCTTTAATGTTAAATTTTTCATTGAGGGTTACACTTTTTAATATGACTTAAGTCACTGTAGAAATATAATGTAACTTTAAGTCACCTTGTTATTATAAAAGGGACTTAAATATTTAAAGTGGAATATGAACAGTCTTAAGTCATATTAAGGTATTCGAAAAATCACTGGAAGATGAAGAGTTGCCTCCACTTATATAAATTGTAACAAGCTCCTCATTTTAGCTTCTTCTGAATTTTTCTTCTTAGATGTTGGAGTTGTTTTTTTATTCATGAGAGAGATATCCTTGTGAAGAGAGCAAGAGATAGCAAGTTTCTTCCATTTCTCCTACTAAAAATGTCTTCTACTCCCACACTATGTATAAATTATGCTTGAGCTTCAATAAAGGAAGAAGGAATTTTAGCCTCTTTGATTGAGGAGTTTATTGGTACTTTGTGTTCATTAAGCTCTATTTAGTCTTGTTGTTGTTTTGTGGATTTGTTTTCTTCTGAAAATCAAGTGTATGTAATGAAATTTTTGGTTGGTGAGTGCAAGTCTTTGATTTTCTACTCGCAACATTAGTTTCTCCTTTCTAAATATTCTCACTCCCCTTTCTCACCTTCATAGAAAATTCTTCCCTTGCAAATACCTGCAAGCATTTTCTGCAGGGTCAGTGGAGTGCCCTGTTGGATCCCCAACCAAAAGGTCACTAGGATAAAACTCACATTCTACTCATGCATGCGCATATGGTAGCTGCACCGGTTAAGTAGAGGGACTTAGACTCCTAGAGCATTGGCAAGATAACCACCAATTCTTCCCTGAAAAATTTTCTTGCCAACAATGACGAAATAAGAAGATGTTTAGATGTAAGATAAGACGTGATGCGACTTGATGAAAGTGACCAAAAAGGTACAAAGTACACCTTGTCATGGGAAGAAATGCACGAGGAGAAGATTTTTTTGGATTAGATTAGAGGTAAATGTGAAAGGGAGTGAGATAAAGCATTGCACTTGCAGCTAAAGCAGGTGTTAACACGTAACTAACGATAGTTAGTCGTATGTAAGATCATAAGGGGTGAGATGTGAAGTGTGCTTATAGTCCCTCTGTTGACATGACAAAAGGGGATTTAGATCTAACTTGTATGGGGAAAATATATTCTCCGTAAGTGGTAGTCCTAGGTCTATTCCTAGCTCGAGAAATACAACGCAATCTAGTCGATGCGGGAAGTTTGCAAAAATAGAAAAACTAATCAATGCAAGAAGCTTTCCAAGGATGCTTGCTTTTGATGTTTTTATTTGCTTTTGAGAATTTGTAGGCTGATCAACACGGGAATACTTTTACTTCCATGATATAAGATAACAACCATCCTTGATGGAGTGGTCTACATTTAGACTCGTTCTTTTGGATATTTGGATTTTTGCTTTTTTAGATGGTAGAATATGTGACAGTTGTCCTTTAAAGGAGAAGACTATTCTTTTTGACAATTTCCTTTATATGAATAGTTATCCTATGAGGGAGCGGTCTATTTTGGGATATGATAACTTTTAATATGGTCATTTGGGATTTTTACTTTTTAAGATAGATTTGGGGATAGCCAAGTAGACCACTAGGGAGGGAATATAAGATGTACAAGTGACACTTGTGGACCCTTAGTATGGTCTAAGTAGGTAGATAAGAAGGAGATGAAGATAATGATTGTGGGTTTACCACCGAAAAGGGGAAATTTTCCATGAAAAATATGATATGGGTGTAGCCGTGGTGTCCATATTCAAGGTCACATATAGGAAAGTGACGGTAGACCACATAATTCCAAATCATTACAAGTGGAGATGGAAATTCTAATGGTTGAAGTAAGATTATTAATATGACTAAGAGCACATTAGTAAGTACATTAACATGTAGAAAGGCTACAAGTGCAAGGCGTTGAGAGGTTCCATTTCCGGTTTACCATTGAGAGAGGCTAAACGATAGGCTCTAGACCCATACTTATACGTGATAATGTATGGTCCAATCCAGTTGGGAGAAAACTTTCCATGTTGACTCCTTTCTAGGGTAATGACACTTGGATTTTCTTTCAAGACTAGGTCATCGATATTAAAGTCACATTCTTTTATATGTTTTTGTAGGCATGTTTGATGCACTCTTGATAAACATGATGATGTTGAAATGTGATTAAGCGACGCTTGTATAAAGATTCAAGTTGTGTTAGATGTTATTAACAATAGTCCTTGTCATGATGAAGTCATGAAGAGAAACACACAAAAATGGGATTTGGACTTCAAGAGGAAGAATGACTTTAGAACCATAGACAAGAGAGAAAGGAGTAGTTCCTATAGAGGTGTGGATGCTAGTGATGTAGCCTAAAATTTATTATAAATAACCCAAGGTGTGTTAGCACATCACTTAGCCTGAATTGAGCGCTCACCCGAAGCACGCAAGGGTACTAGGTCCCTCTTTAGAGTTGCTTGTCTAGAATGTTAACATGATTGCATATGTATATATCTAGATTTATAATAAATAGTAAACAATCCACAGTGCATAAACCAAATCTAGATCTAAACCATATGAAAGATTGACTAAATAATGATTATAATGAGATTTACCATACAAGATCCATGTTCAGTCATATCTAACACCAATATCTAGCCAATATGATCCATTATATTAAATACTGCAAAACACAGAAGCTTCATACATCATAGTAATGTCATCATGAGTCATGCACACAAACAAAACCAGTAACATAACTTTATAATCAAACAATATCAATGGGATCTCTAAACCATGCAAATCAATATATATATATAGGGGTTGGGACTTTCCCTTCACCACCCATGCACCTTCCAAAAATAGGCTACATGTTAATATTATCCATGTTCCTTTACAAGAGAATATAAAAGCATGAAAGTGCTAATAATAGATCTTCTAAAGTTAACTCCTAGTATAGATCCTATTAATAGACCAAAATCCTATATGGTGCTCAAACTTCTATAACTCCCAAAATAGCCTTGCGTGAACTGCAAGTCTTCATATCTTTGCATGCTCCACACTCCATGTCCAAAAATAGCCTCATACCAAAAATGGCTAAGTCCTGATTCTGACTATTTCTAGGTATGCTCATGTTCTGCTATAATTTCATGCCTTCCTGCACACCCAAACCTTTTGTGCTTCCAACCTTGAGCTATATTCCATTTGCTCAACATTACCCCACACTAATTACATTGCTACTCCTAAAAATTGGTAATACCAACTTATCTCTCCAAGAATAAAGAATAATGAATAAAGGAATAACAAATTACTTGATCAAAAAGAATGAAGTATCACTCAACACTCTGCTCCTCTACGGAAGGATCAATTCTAGATACTCATTTTTAACCTCTACCTCTAACACTTGCCAGTCACTTAGCGCTTCACCTGTCTTATCTAGGATGTCTGTCACTATGGCATCCAGTTCACCTTGAGTTATTTACTCTTCTTTCTCCTTGTACCATCTCTAGGTGCTCATTTGGGTGCCATAACAATGAAAAGGTGTTATCTTTTTACCTCCTTCGAGCTATGTAACTTCAATTCATGTGCCTGCCCTAGCTCAAAACTACGTGCCCTAGCTTCAATCCAAATCCTAGCTCTTGATTTCTCCTCCTTGCATGCCTTTTCTTCACTCAAACTCTCCTCTAAAATGAGCGCAAGTAGATCCTGTGCATAAATTTGATAGCAACACTTGGTTCGTAGCTCTCTGCACTTCACTACCAGCTTCCTAACTCACTCATCAACACTCGCTCAAGAATTTGTAATCATAAAGGTAAAAAAATGGCCTCATAACCCTACCTTATATAGATTTTCCAACAAGTTCTACATTTATTGCTCCTCCACCCACCAATGTTTCAAAGATTAATTAATCATTCATCAACTTTTCCATGTTGCTTATCTCCACGCCACGGCCATAACCTTCTGGTGTGCCTTCTACTTCTAGGCCACGCACCTCCTTTCGCGTGCCCTGATACACCGAAGTACTTCACCACTCCACATTCTTCTAAGTAGTTTCCACAGCTACAACCTACCTCGTGTTATACTATGCATCCATTTTTCCATCTGTAGGAGCATTTTTCTATCTACACCCATTCAAAAGCACCCACACAAAATTTTCCTTATGCATACCCATCTTCAGATGACAATAAACCATGTTCAACTTGGTAATGAACCTTGTATATAAACCACCCCACACTAAGGGTATGCACAGTCCTCTGCGCATGAAAACATATAAATAGTAATCATCTTCTAGCGCGTAGGCATGCTTATTGCATAAAACACTCAACTAAATCAACAAAACAAAGCAACGATGAAGGAAACACACATAAAGGAAATGCATCAAGAGAAACCTAATATAAGTGGTAATATTGCCTTATTACAAACATCGAGAAGACTTATTTATATTAGGGCTTCATCCTACTCCCGTTGAAGTAACCGAGCAATTGTGTTCCATCGGCTTTGAATCAAGTATATGAGTGATAACATACAGTCCTAACCAATGCACTTTAAGCTTTCTAGGGTGGCACAAAAAAATTGAATCATACAAAAGTACCATTTGCCCAACCTCAAGTTTTTTATCCTTGATGTGCCTATCATGTCATGCCTTCTACCTAGATTTTTCTTTCTTTTGACTCCATCTTGTTATGGCACACCTTTCATCTAGTTGCATTAATTTGTCAATACGTTCTTCCAATGCTTGCTCATCAGCCAAACCTTCTGCATGCACAATACATAAAGAAGGTAACATGAATTCCATGGGGAGAAATGCCTCTGCGCCAAACACCAATTGAAAGGGTGTTACTTTATTCAACCTCTTGTAGGTTTTCGGTATGCCCAAAGTACCACATAAACCTTGTCATCCCAATATCACCTTCCAACATCACAAATTTTTGTCAAGGTATGGCTTAATATCTTGTTGAAGGCCTCAATAGTTCCATTTGTATGAGGGTGATAAGGGGTTGTCTTATGGTGGACAATCATAAATTCAACCAATAATATTCGATAGTCTCACTAAGGAAATGAGTACCCCTATCACTTGTTAAACTCAACAGCATCCATGTTTGTTAATAATATTTTCCCACATGAACCTTGTTGTTGTAGCTAGTGTGTAATCCTTTGTAGGTGTTGTTTTTCCCACCTTGTAAGATAACCTATACAAGTTATAATATAACATGGTCTTATCCTACACATGGATGGGGAGATAGGGCTCACAAAGTCAATTTCTAACTTCTCAAAAGGTTTTGCACTAGTAGTAGGCTCATTACTTCTTAGAAATCGAGCAGATAAAGCAATACTTACTTATCTCCGCTCCAAAATATTATCCGTGTGAACCATCCACCATCATATCGTCGTCTGACGCAGAGTATACACTAACATGTTCCTTCTTTCCACCTAACATTCCCATTGAACTTCCATAGTAAGAAGGAATACTTTTGGATTCTCTTCACCTATGTAATATTGCATAGACAAAACACGCTGATAATATTTTGTATTAATAAATCTCCAGCACAATACGAATTTAAAGGGAGAGGATCTCCTTAAAATAAGGAGTCCTATAAAACCTCCATGAACAACTCAAACTTAATCTAGGTGGATTGTTTAAACAATAAAAACAATATATACACACTAACTAATAAATTCCTAACATTCCCCCTTAATGCTAACATGGGGGAAAACACCATCTTCAACCAAGCAGCATGTCACTCTATAGCCTATATGGTCTCGATCCTCAACATTGACTGTGGGAACTACATCATCCATGAATAGAGGTCCATCAACCTATCTAGGTGAATACATGAATTGGGACCCATCAACCAATTCACATCAACCATCAAGTCAATCTGATCAAGAACACTTCCTGCTATAGTATCAATGGTACAAATCTCCACATCATCATCATAACAGGAAAACACGAAACTATATTGCACACATGAATAGGGATACATTTATGTTCTTATTCATCACACACAAAGAAAAAGGTGTCACTAAAGAATTATGTGGCCTCTCGAGGTAGTAATGAACTCAAGGACATTGATTGTCCTCATGCTTCCATTGCCTCCATCCTTTAGTGAATGATGTTGCTAACTCAGCTGAATTTGATCATGATGCTCAACACTTTTCACATTGGGTTTATTTGTATAACTTCCCCTCAATGTGAAATAGTTTATTTTTGGACATCGGGTAACACTTAAAATGCGTCTCGTGAGGCAATTTTTTTTTTTTTTTATGGACTTTTACAATGACACAAATTTTGACGACAACTCACAAATTTGATGACGACACTTTTGACTCTACTGAAAAATAAAAAAGACAACTTTGATACTCTTAACGACACAAATACTTTTCTTTTAACGACTCAACTATTTGGATATTTTACAAGACTTTTGATGATGACACTAAATGACGACAAATACACAATTTTGATAACAATAACTCAACGACTTGAAATTAAATCAAACTATTGACACAAAATAATGTATATATACACCAACTGACTCTTTTACCATAAGACTTGACTTAGACTCAACAAAATAATAATTAATACTATAATTAACATAATACATTATTATTTAAACATGACATATAATGACCCATAGACATGGATTTCCACCTAATTCATTTGGGTTTAAGACTAAATATTACTAATTTAAGCACCTAACCGTATATATTTTTACTTGACAAGATAACATATATTAAGTTGGACATAAAGACAACTAAAATGTTTATGGAGAATATTAAATGAAATCATGGATGGGAGATACGCGTATACAAAACAAAACAAAGAATGAAAGAAAAAAAATACCTCCAAATGTGAACCTATGACTTGGACAATAGACAAAAATTGCAGGATGGGTGGAATTGAATGAACAATGATTTGCACGTCTTGGAAATGGAAATTACACGGGCTTGTAAAATACCTCCACAATGGTGATGTCAATGATCTAGATTTCCATTAGTGATGTCTTTAATGCTTTCATCTTATCGTGTAGAACAGTAGATAATCCAATACAAGACTCAAGTTTCCAAAAAAAACAGCCACGTAGTGATTGACATATTTATGCATAGGTAAAAGAACATTGAAGGCTCGAAGACTAAAAACTTCCCGAGAAAAATTCACAAGATAATTTATAGATCCGCGACCATGCTTCCCCTGCGTTATCAATCTTCAAATACCACTATTATACATGTCTAAACATGCGACTGACAGGAGAATATCTCATTCAGTGTGAATCAATGGTGATATAAAGAAAGAAATTGATCGTTGTAATGTTGATTGTAAAAATACAAATGCAATTGCGATCAATGAATGTAGCGAGCTCAAAAACATATGTATTACGATACGAATCATGATGAAGAAAGTAAAACCGAATCTCAAGGAATACTAAATAAGCAAGTCTCAATATTATGAGACCATTGGTAGGGCAATACAAAACAAACATCGCCCCTCACTAATTCTCACAAGCCCATTTTTCTCTAATACCAAATAAAATTGCAGAACAGATTTACACAGACAAAAACACGTTGATAATATTTTGTATTCATAAATCTCAACACAATACAAATTTAAAGGGAAAAGAACTCCTTAAAATAATGAGTCTATAAAACCTCCATGAACAACTCAAACTTAATTTAGGTGATTGTTTCAACAATCAAAATAATTTATACGTCTTAGCTAATAAATTCCTAACACTTTGGTACATGGTTCTTTACCCAAATGCTTGATATTGTGTGGCTTCTTGGCGCACGTAGCAACACTTTATACTTCGCACCCAACCATTTCATAAGTTTCATGTGCCCAATTGTCACATGCAACACTTGTAGTATTTCTTAACGAATGTGCATCATCCCACTGGAGAACTCCCTCTTTTGATGGCTCAAGAACTTCTGGATCTCGAATGGTGCACACATAAATTTGGTTCAAGTCTTCTTCACTTGAGGGATCTACATAGGGCGTAGATTTCCCATCTGTCAAAGGGATAATAACATGTTCTTCCTTATTCTCAAAGTTGATATACCCCTTATTGAAGTGAAGGTCATTGTTATTTGCATAGCACCATGGGCACCCAAGTAATGCAAAAAAGTTGTATGCTTCTGCAAGCACTAAGACCTCAAAGTCCCAGTGAACTTGGCCCCTTGTATAGTAATGGATGCATCTTTTAAAACTCCAATGGGCATTGCCTTAGTTTGGTTTTCCATGAACAACACATTGGAAGATGGCTATAATGGAGGTCTTCCCATCTGAACCCATACATCCAAAGTGAGTACATTTACTTTTGTGCCTATGTTAATCAAGATGTTACTCAAAATCCAACCATCAACAACAACATTTAGAGTAATCTCCTTATCATAATCCAAACTGTTTGGAGGAATATTAGCATGCAAAATTTGTCTCTCATGCTCAGTCCCAAGATCTGTGATTGTTTCCTTGACCAATTCCCTAATAATGGAATAATGTTCTCTTGGCGCAGCATCTTGCAAACATCTTTCAAATCATCAACATATGTCTGATGGATGTCACTGATTTATTTTTTTAACTTCCGCAACTATTCCTTCAAACATTGTATCTCACCCTATAAATTCTGAATTACCTCCTTGGTTTCTTAATAAACCTCTTTCGATGCATAGGGTCTGGATACTTGGCATGTAGGACTTCCTCTTTCGTAATGGTAAGCTTATGTTGTAGCATTTCCCGCACGCACAACCTTAATGCATGTACTAATCTTCACAAGCATCAACTTGGGATCGACACTAACTTTGGCATCCATTGGTCTTCAACAACACGCTTTACTCTAACCATTCCTGCGCCCTTATTTTCCTGTTTATGTTTCTTTCTTAAGTGTTCATACAAGTCGGGGCACTCTTCATAACTATGATTCTTTCCACAAAAATAACACACAATATTATGTGGACATTCGCACTTGTAGTGATCAAGAGATCCACATGTATAATAGGTTCCACGAGGGAAATCACTCCTTCCACTCCCGCGACCTCATCCTCTGAATCTTCCTCGTGGCCTCAACCTCTACCACCGTTGCCATCATAACACCCCTCACTTTGTGATCATATTCATGACGTTCAGCCTTCTCCTTGGAATTACTTGCGACACCAATTTGTCATACGCCAATATCAATGGCATCATGGATCGATCAATCGACTGTAATCTTGATTATCATGAGTCAAGGACTTGTAAATCTTACGATGGCTTGGACACATCCTTTCTAATCGTGTACTACAACAATGGGCACCAACTTGAACTGTGGTCCAAGTGACATATCTCGCAATCCAACAACAAGGAGCGCACCGATTTCCAAGGGAAACTATCCTTAGTATGCCCCTCTACTTCACAATCTGTACACCAAATTCCACTGTGTGTCTCATGTGTTGAGTTAACATGAGATAATTCCTCCAACTATTTCACGATTGTTTCCATTTGAGCTTCCAAGAATGGGCTTACTCCTGTGTCCACACTTCCTACTACCTCAGCGTGCAGAGCTGCTCCAAGTGCCTCACATGGGTCAGTATAAGTCTTATGTGAAATTGCTCTTCTAAAAGGCATGATCAGTCCCCCAAAAAACCATTGTGCATGTTGGCTTACGTGGATGTCATACTGATAACTTAGGCGAAGATTCTTTAAGCGAGCATCATACTCTCGAATACTTTTAGTAGTGCCCTTCTTAATGTCTTTGAGTGCACTTATGCTTTTCTGCTTGAACTCAAGGATATTAAATTCCTTTAAGAAAACATCTTGCATCGTCGTATAGTCCACATAAGTCTAATTAGGATCAAACTTATGTACTAGTTGTGTGCGCGTCCCTGTAATGTAGTTATAAACTAACTTACCTTGCACTCTGGAGCTGTAATCCCCTTTGTGCGCCACATTATTACACACATATGCATGTGTTTTGCTGCATCTTCAATGTCTCTATACTCTGGAAGATGAAGAGACATCTCCATGTAGATTTGTTGAGGTTAGTGCGGACCTTGCCCACCAGATATAGAGCCTATATTTCCTCACATATTTCCACCACCTCTAAATCCTCCAACACTCGAGCCACCTAATCATCATGATCCTCCCAATCCAGGAAAAGGACTAGAGGATGCACTACTCTGTGTTTCAACATTCGTGCTAAACTAAATGCACATAGCTTGCAAAGTTGTACTACTTCCAGATGTGATGTCAAGGTTCTGCGTGCCTACGTTTTGTGTCGATGATGCACCATAAAAGATACCTTCAATTGGTCCTCCAAATAAATTAGATGATGATTGCATCATAGATGAATAAGCTCCTTGATTAAATCTTGAACTTGACTGCAAATTAACTCTATCTACTGCAACTCTACTACTCACACTAGCTTTTTGATTACCGACTATCATAGAAACTATAAAACCAAGCGCAAGGGCTAGGTCTCGGTATATTGATTCACACCCATGGCCCATGTCATCTCTACCAACATGCTCTCATCTGAGGCTAAAGAGGGTTCCCTACCATGCTTTCCCAAATGGGGAGATCTAGATGCTCTGGGTCAATGTCTTCCACATGAGCTCTGAATCCTTCATGAGCCATCTCTCTCCACAATGCCACTTGTTATGTAACTTCACATTGCTTCTCTAAATCCCTCTCACGCATCTCATTGAACTCAAGCCACCTTTCCTCCCTCTATCTTTCTGTCACTAAGGCTACCATCCTTACCAAACCTTCTCATGCCCCCATGCGTGGTGGGGTTTAGTTAGCCATCAACTCCTCTTCCAAATCCATGGTTACAATCACGGTATTGATCATCGATGGAATACCGCACAAATGCGATCCTCTGGGTTAGTGTAAAAAATAAAAACTTAGTAACCTCCAGGAAAGAGTAAGTCGAAACTATGTACTCAACAATATAATTGTTTAAAATACCACAAAACCGAGACATCCACAAAGCGCGCTCAAATCGGATATGCATCTGAGGCCTAGATTTCTTCCTACGTCCAAAAAGCATGTGAAACCTCCAATTCCTCTTAGATGCATAAGCAACCAACCACTCGTATAACTCTATGGGAAAGATAGCAAAGAATGCCTCATCTGATGCATCTTACAAATTTTTCTCAACCCACGCGCGTGTATTAAAATCATGTCAATGTTGAATTATGAGCATACTCTTCTTCGGATATTCTAACCACTCCTAAATACTAGCCAAGGTCAATCGGTATGTATACGCATCATGCAACATCACGAAAAACAACGGAGAAAGAGGTCTCGGAAAGCGAAACCAATGTTGTAGCCCAGAATTCACTATAAATAACCCAAGGTGCAGCGGCAGTCACTCGGCTTGAACTAAGCACTCACACTGGCGCTTGAAGGTACCAAGTCCCTCTTTAGAGTTATTTTTCCAGAATGTTAGCATGATTGCATGTGTATATATCCAGATTTATAACATATAGTAAACAATCCAAAGTGCATAAACTAGATCTAGATCTAAACCATATGAAAGATTGACTAAACATTGATTATAATGAGATTTACCATACAAGATCCATGTTTAATCATATCTAACACCAATATGATCCATTATATTAAATATTATAAAACAAATAATCTTCATACATCATAGAAATGTCATCATGGGTCATGCGCGTGAACAAAACCAATAACATAACTTTACAATCAAACAATATCAATGGGCTCTCTAAAGCTGTGAAAATAAATACATATATATATATATGGGTGGGGAATTTCCCTTCATCACCCATGTACCTTCCAAAAATAGGTGACATGCTAATATTAGCCATGCGCTTTTACAAGAGAATATAAAAGCATGCAAGTGCTAATAATAAATCTTCTAAAGTTAACTCCTTGTATAAATCCTATTAATAGATTAAAATCTTGCATGGCACTTGAACTGATGCAACTCCCAAAATAGCCTTACATGAACTGCAAGTCTTCATATCTTTGTGTGTTCTACACTCCATGTCCAAAAAAAGCCTCATACCAAAAATGGCTAAGTCTTGATTCCGACTGTTTTTGGGCAAGCTCATGTTTTGTTATAATTCCACGCCTTCTGCACACCCAAACCTCTGCACTCCGACCTTGAGCTATATTCCATCTTCTCAATAGCTAGTCCTATAATCCTAGTGAACAAAGGGAATGTGAAGGTGTCAATTTTGATTTTCCTATCAATGGTTTTGGAAAGGATATTACGAAGAGTCTTATTAGTGGCTTCAGCCTGAATGTTAGCTTGAGGATAATAAGAAGATGAGAAGATAAGATTAATGTTAAAATATTCGTAAAGATTCTTGAGGTATTTATTTTTGAAGTACTTTTTGTCGTCTATGATGATTTTATGAGGGACACCGAAGTGGCAGATGATATGTTGATAGATGAAATCAATGATTTTTTTAACTTTAGCGGATGTAAGTGGGATGGCTTCCACCCACTTGGTGAAGTATTCCATTGTGGTGATGATATAATGATGATGTTGAGAAGAGCACTGATTAATGAGGACAATAATGTTGAGGCCCCATTATAAGAAGGGCCAAATATCTTAAGCTGATTGTAAGGCCTAGCTTGGAACACAAATGAAATTGGAGTGCTATTGGCATTTGAGACCCTTTTTAATGTATTCAAAATAGTCTTGATTTAGGGTGGGCCAATAGTATCCCAGGCGAAGAATGCATTTGGAGATAGCCAAACTACTAAAGTGTCGACCACAAATTCCATTGTGGACTTCTCAAATAGTGCGCGTAGATTCATGAGATTTTAGGCATCGTAGACGAATGTCATCAAACTCATGGTTTTAGAGGATGCCGCCAAGGATAACATAATGGGTTGCGTGTTGGAATAGGATTAACATATTTTGGATAGGTGGAGGGAATTTTGGATATGGATAGGTAGTCGAAGATGCGAGAGTACGAGGTATCAAATTGATTAGTGTCGACATGATTAATGCGAGGAGCTCATGGGTATGGCATAGTTAATTGAGGTGATGAACAATGGTGGAGAGTTTAGATTCTTCAGTTTCCCACTAGATGAGAGATGCGAGGGATGCCATAATATTTACAAAATTCTTAGATGAATGAGGGATGGTTTTGATGGTATATAAATTGAAAGCCTCAAGAATAAATTCGACGATGTCCTTATATTTTTGGACTTCATTTTTACATTGATAGGTTCCTTTGACTTGATTAATAATAAGCTGAGAGTCACCATAATTATCAAGGATATGGATGTTAAGTAGGATAGTGGGTCGAAGACCTAAGATGAGAGTATCGTACTCAGCCATGTTGTTAGTGCATTCAAAGATAAGTTTATAAACAATGGGGATAGGAGTATTCCAAGGAGGAATGATGATAACACCAACACCTCCCCCTTTCCAAAACTTAGATCCACCAAAGAAGAGTGTCATTTTGAGGGGAGAGGACTCATGATCAAAGGTGTTGCTTTGTATTCATCGGGAAATTTTTTGAGAGGAAGGTGATTTTCGGGAAGAGGGGCTTCAATGAGTTGATCCGCAATGGCTTGGCCCTTGATTGATTCTTAGAGATGAAATCTAGATCAATTTTTTTCATGAGCATGATCCATCGAGTGATGCATTCATTATGATAAGGTTTTGAATGTATGGCTTTGAGAGGATGGAATCTAGTAATGACATAGGTTTTGTGATTAAGAAGATAGCGAAAATTTTTGGAGGTGGTGAAGACGGGAGCACAACAAAACTTTTCAGCTTTAGTGTATCGAGTCTCATAGTTGTGAAGGGTGCAAGTGATGTAATAGACAGTCTTCTCCCTACCTTGCTCATCATGGTGTGCCAACATGAAACCCAAAGCATGATCAGTGGAAGAGAAGTAAAGATAGAAAGGCAACACCTCGCATGGAGGTGTGAGCACAAGTGGGGATGGAAGATACTTCTTAAGATCATCAAAGGCCTTTTGGAAATCGTCATCCCAATTAAAGTCAATGTCTTTACAAATAAGATGATGAAAGGTTTGGAAATATTCAAAGAGTTTCGAGATGAAGTGGCGGACTGATTGGAGTGCGCCTTGAAGACTATGAAGTTTCTTTATATTAGGAGGGGCATCTCAAGGATGGCCTTGATTTTGATGGGGTAAAATTCAATACCCCTAATAGAAACGATGAAGCCAAGGAGTTTTCCATTTAAAACTTCAAACACACGCTTGGCAAGATTAAGACAGATGAAGAATTTAATAAGATGTGTGGAGAGTATTTCAAGAACAGAAAGAATGGAAAGAGTCCTCTATAATTTTATGGATAAGGTCATGGTCATAACATGTTGATAAGTGGCCCGCATTTTTAAACCAAAGGGCATGACACGATAACATAAGGTCTCCCAAGGAGTGATGAAATAATTCTTATGTTGTTCTTTTGGTGTGATGATGATCTCGAGTATAGCCAAAAATCATCCATAAGAGAAAGCATCTCATGGCCCACCGTGAGGTCGACAATTTGGTTGATGTTAGGAAGGGAAACTCATCGTTAGGACAAGTGATATTTAAATCTCAAAAGGTGGTATAGATGCGGAGCTTTCGGAGAGGCTTTGGTAATGGGTACGATATTGGAAACCCATTACGAGATAGTGGATAAGTATGATGAAGTTAGCGAGAGAGGAGGCATTATAATTACCCTTTGACAAGGAGAGCAACACGATGATGCATATGGTAAAGTTTCTACTTAATCAACTTAGCGTTGGGGATGGTAATGATATTGTGGATGAAGATAGAAGGATTAAGGCTTAGAATATTGGGGTAGGACCATGAAAAGGAGTGACTATATTTAGAGAGGAATGTTGTGAAGGACTCAAGCTCTTAAGGATCGAGGATTGACCCACTTTAAGGATACGGGGCTCTTACGAAGTCCCTATGTTGATATTAATGGTGGATTCATTGATAAAGGTGGATGTAATAGGAGATAAGGACTTATGAAGATAGGAATATTCTACCCCTATATAGGAAAGAATGGAATCATCATCAACACATTGAATAATGTCAATGGTAGGGAATCTTCTTCTACCATGTTAGGAAATTGAAGAGGAAGGGACCTATTTTCACCTTCAAACTAATAAGTGACCGGTCCTAAAGTGATCGTAGACATTAAAAAAACTAGAAGAGATGGACATGGTATCATCCATATCCATAGGCTCATTGGATGGAGAAGAAGTGGATGAGGGATCAATGTTCATAGGAGATGGGGATGAAGAAAGCATGAGAGAGTCAGTGGGTTGTTCTTTGAAACCTAGTCCAAAATTCTCATGGGGCTTACGAGATTGGTTGATGATAAGATCATGTATTCCTTGCTCATAACACCCCATACCAAATTCTTTCCATGCGCAATGATGGAGGTAGGTGTAGGAAAATGATTTGTTATAGATAAAATTGAACCTATTGGTGTATAGCTTGGTGTGAGGTTGAGCATCGATGTGAGAGGAAGGGAGATCAATGCCACCATATATGAGATTGGTTCGAATATGAGGTGGACCAAAAGAAATGATATTCCCAACATTTGGTTGATATATATGAGATTTATTAGGTCTACCAATTTGATTAAATGTGGGGAGAGAATTGAGGGTAAGAATTTGATACTCCCCTAGTGAAATATGTTGCATCACGTTATTAAAGGAATCATCGTTAGGTAGCTTGGATGCAAAAACAAATGAGCTAGTGGATGCTTCGAGTAAAGCTTAGGGACAAGCACATTGTTAGGTTGATAAGTCATGTGACATGCTTTAAATGGTGGAAGGTTTGCGGGGATCATTAGAATTTTTCCCTCATGTTTGTATTTGATACATTGATGGAGAGTGGGAGGGACACAATGTATGACACGAGATCCATGGTCGTCTAAGTAAGATATAATACGAAACTCCCCTCAATGTTGTAAAATAGGTCATGGAGGAGTTTTCACTAACACCAATGAGAAGGATAACTATGTGCAAAGTGGGGGAAACATCATCGTTAAAGGCACGAAGGACCATGGGTGATTGAGTAAAAATAGATTTTGGAAGCTTGAGTTAATCAAAGGTATGGGATGATATGATGTTGATGTTGGTTCTATTTTCTATCATTGAATGTCGGATGAATGTATCATTGATGCGAACAATGATGAAGAGAGGGAGGTCATGGTCTTCGGGTGATATATCAATAATTTTGGATTCATCAAAATATGTGGTGGCAGAAGTTCAGAGTGCTCCAACAAGGGCCGTAAAGGTTAAGTCTCTATCTAAATTTTCTACATTTAGCTATTGCTCACTATTCAAGTGCATCGGCATAAGTGCCACCTAGGGCACAATTCTTCACACACACATGCAAAACTACATGGATTCTAAAATTTAGTGGAGCAATTGGATCGTAAGTTTACTCGGTTGGGTGACCGTTAGGGTCATTCGGACTCCCCATATGCATCTTTTTAATATTTGATGTGTTTTCGGGTTTTACACGTTCTCTTTCTTCTTACAGGTTTTAGGAGAACAACAACAAAGTACAATGACATACATATGATTAAATACCACCTCTAGCAAACATCTTACTGACCATCGAAACCAAGTTTCTAAGGTTACGAGCGATCCACAGTGCCCAGAGGAGGTCTATAGCACCCAGTGCCCCGACCTTTCTAGACACCCTAGTCCATGAATATCATGCGGTCACACAATTTTCTAGATCTCGGGTGTGACACTTCCCTTTTCTTGTTCATTAGTTCTTGGCTCGACACGAGTCTAGGATTATATATGAACTAACTAAGTATTTTATCCCTTCATTTACAACTATGGTTTCATATTTTTCTAGATTATTTGATTGGGTCAAATATGTACTTTGATTGTCTATATCTGTGTTATTACATTATTAAGATTTTAGCATTTATATTTCTATATTTTCTTAATCATTTGGTGAACCCATGTTTGAATACTCTTGGATCATTTTGTTTCTTCTTTCATGGCTTCTAAAGCTCCTCAAGTCCCCTTGCATCAATTTCTTCAGATGCACCCATCTTTCAAGAGGCTCTCCGAAAGGTTGTATGCATTATCGACTCCTCTTGATACGCCACCTTCACAAATTAGTTCCATATTTGATCATCTATCTAATGACTCACTTGGTCCTAATTCAATCAATCTATTTGTGAGTCAATTCAAGATTTGCATTCTTTATTTCAAGATAAAATTCAAGCTATGGAATCAATGATTATATCTCTTAAATCTGAAATCCAACATCTTAAGGATGTTTCTCAGGCTCATGTTAGTTCTTCTTCTCATCCTCATTTTATGTCTTCTACATGTTCTCATATCAGTGAACCTCAAGTCTTACCATTACCAACACCTCTCAAGTTCAATCACAATACTAAGCAACATGACATTCTTACTACACTCCTTAATCATCAATTAATCAACTTGTCATCTACTCATTGTTATCCTCCTTATCGGCTGGTAAAATATCAAGGTATCCCATTTTGTGCTTATCATCAAATCAACAAACATAATGACAATGATTGTTATGCTTTACAATGAAGAATCAAACATCTTGATCAACAAGGTTTTATCTCATTCATTGTAATGTTTTGTTACACAATCATCTCCATTTTTTACATCTCAACGGGTTCCTCAGTCTAATTCTTCTATGTCTAATGAGCATCATGTCATCACTTCTAATGTTTCTTCTTCTATCGCTCAAGCTCCTCCTAAGCAACTGCCTCTCAAAATAAATCTCACTCCTCCTCTCAAGTCATATACATCATTACCAAGTCAAACTATGCAGCCACCTCCCAAAATCAGTCCACCGTCTTTTCCTATATAGTCTTCTGCAACATCATCAATCCCACATAAGCTCCAACCAATCACTTTTTCAAAGAAACTACTCATACTAATGATTAGGACACATTTCAAACTCTTCGACCATCACATGGTCCTAGTGTTGCTTCTTCCTACCACTATGTGGCTCTCTCTCTTATCATGACACAGATAATGCTCTCCCACAATGGCATGGTATCTCTTGCATTGCTACATAGATCTCCATATTCATACACTTAGCGGAATCATGTATATTCTTCCCCCTCTCATATTGTCTAACATATTGTATTCATACTTCTTCACTCTACACTTCGCATATAGTCTTATGCACGTATCTTACACATTTTGATACATTTGTATTGTCATCACCCTATGACACAATCTCATGCTACGGTTCACACTTGATTGTTAAGGGCATAGTACATACATGAACCTCACTCACTATACTTTTCACACATCGCGAATTATTCACATCTCTTTCTAGAAGCTTCTATCACACATCATATACACCACGCACTATGCACATCTCTCGTGCATATGCTTATACACGATGTGCTCATTACCCGATGATGTACTCTAGTTCCACAATTCATACTCGAATACCGAGGGTTTCTATCTAAAATGAACCTCACCACACTCACGCACTCTATACGCTCTATGCTTTGATGACCATATCTTCTAGTGCACATAATTCAAACCATTTTCCAACAATACACTCTTGTTCTATGGTTCATTCCTAACTACTAATGGGGTATGTATAAATGAACACCATCTCATGCATACACATCCACTCAAGGGGCACATTGCTCCTATCTCATTAACACTTCATTTCATTCCATCTCCTCCATAACATATTACATATCTTGGTCATACTTAGTCTTGCTTGCATTTACTTGTTCCATGTATAATTTATTACACTTGTTAGACAGATACTTTATATGTCATCATCTTTCTATATACACATGCACATTCACTTACCTTCTAGTTGTGATCACAAACTCTACACATATCTTTACATGCAACATGGATGCTTGGCGTAATACCTCTTACTAGTCCCGTATTAGGCTCCTAGGGGCATCCACTTTCATATACAATACAGGTGATCTTGTTTCATTTTTCATAGCACACTACTATATCGGATTATACACACTTTGACATAATTTATATATTTCTAACATGTTAATGGGTGCTTTATGTACAACATTTGTCTTACAAGTTTAGTTACTTCCTTGGTTGTCTAATGCATTGCTTGTTACTAATTGTTTTTGTCTTCCTTTGTATGCCATTATTTGCGGGATTTTCCTATGTCTTTCTTGTTCACTACTTGTGTGCTTTTCTCTGCTTCAGTCTCGATTGTCTTATGACATTGTGAGTGATGTCCCATGTTTGAAACCCACTTTCGGTGTTCTATTTTGTCTACATTATTGCGTGTTTACATTGTCTTCTTTCTTGTTAGCTTACATTTTTCTTTCTATATGTGTGTTTGACTTGTTTGCACTAATACTTGTTTCCTATCCATTTTGCTTATGTGTGCCTTGTTAGTGTGAGTTATCCTATGTGTCCTCCTCTCATATTGGAGGGTCATCTCACATGGGTTAGGTTTAGGGTTTCATGTGTGTCATGCACTAGGGTTACTCAACACCCTATATGTACCCTTTTACTATTCATTTATGAGCATGCCAAGACACTCCGTTGTCTTTCCTCTATATGCAAGCTTTGTTTCTGTTGAGCAAGTTCTTCCATTACTGATCAATTTTTTCTTGCAATTGCATTGGAGCTATCACGATTCTGTTGGAGTGCAACTACTTCGTGGTGCCTCGTTTCTGATTCGATTCTCGAAAACTCTTTTCATTGTATCAGAGATGAGATCGAGTAAACATGCACTCGTTATTCTTTTATTGCGATTACTCTTTCTTGGTTTCGTTTCTTTTACTCTGCATGCAAGTTTTTCGATCACTATTTTATGGAATTATTTTGCTAATCTTTCTAACAAGGTTTCTCGGAAAGTTGTGTTGGTTTTTGTGCCTTTTTTGTGCATGTGCAGGTTTTCATCATACCTTGAGTAATCGGGGTTTTTGCCACCATTTTTAGCTAGCTGTAGCTAAATCCAAAATAGAGTATTTTTGGTTTTTAATTTTTTTATTTAACTGGATTTTTTTAGATCTCTATTTATGGTTTCTCTATGTTGTTTTTTGCATGGTTTTATAGAGATTCAGGTCAAAAATTACAGTTTGGAGCCTTGGTTTTTGATGCTCAGCCTCGAGCTCTCTCCACCAAGCGAGCTTCATCCTCAACCCGAGCTCATTCTATCATCAGCTTGTTGTGCAGTTGCCTTGTTCATGACTGCTTCTTCTCTGGCCGTGTATTCTTTTTGCGTGGACATTTTGCGTGGGAGGTCATTTTTTGCTGCGGTGTTTGCTTTGTGGAAGGCAGTCTTTGTTGTGTTTTGCGTGGAAGGAGCTCATTTTTCTTGCTGTGGCATTTTTTTGCTGCCTGTTGTGTTGTGCCTTATGCCCCTCCCACATCCTACCACCGCTTATGACCACTCCATGCCCTCCCCGCGCAGCGTTTTCTCCCTTCATGGCGTTTTCTCCTTTCACGCGTTTTCTCCCTACATGCCGCACCTCTGCAGTAAATACGTTTTCTTCTTTTTTAGTTTGTTTTTTAAAAAGTAAGTAAACTTGTATTACAATAGAAACTCCTGCTCCACATTGTTTACACAAAAACCATTACTTTTGGTAAAAAAATTTAAAAGTGGTTTCTAAAACTTCTTTAAACCATTTCTTATTGTTTTAAAAACAACAAAAATCAACGTTTTTTAATATCTCTTTTTGATCTGCGTTTGGTAAGTTCAAACGTTTGGTAAGTATTTAAAAAGCTTTATGTTTTTGGTAAAGTTTCTTTTAAAATACACTTTTTCTTAAGAACATTCTCTCTAAAGTTTTTAGCCTTTTAAATCTTTTAAAGTAAGAAAACTTTTAAATCTTTTCAAAATCCACAAAAAGCCTTCATGTGGCTTCCTTTTGGGTAAGTTTTTAAAATTAAGTTTTTTAAATCTATTTAATTTCATAGATATTAATAAGATCTTAATTAAGTTTTTAATTAGATCTTCTTTAATCTTAGCACTTAATTACATTTACTTTTAGTAATTAATTAGATTTAATTCCATTAAATCTATTTTTATTAATTACTTACTCTTGTTTCTAATTTACAATTAGTCTTTTTTAACAAAAAATAATCGTCTTTTACATTAACGTTCAATATCGTTTTTTTAAAAACTCCTCTAGCTCTCAAATTAGCTAAATAGGACGTTTCAAAATGGTAATTTTTAACGTTATTGTTGATTTTTTTCTCTAATTGTGCGCTCAAGTGTGCAGCATCACTCTGAGCACCTTTTTCCTTCCGAGCTCTTTTCCGGCGTTCTGAAGATTCTCTAAACTCCTTGAGTTCATTTAAAACCTTGTATTTCACCCTTATTATTGCTTGTGACTAGTGAGCGTATCCCACCATCTGCAACAAGGGGGTTTCCTTTTACGATGTGAGATGTTTTTCTCACCACCAGGGTTGGCTTTCACCTCCTTTCTTGTTTTTTGCTTGTGCTTGTTTACGGTGTCCTATTTGTTGCACTCCACAAAACACTATTGTGGTCTCCTCTCTTACACATTATTATGTTGATTGCAAGATGAGTTACCAAGTGTTTCAACCGCATGCATGGACCCAATTGTAATCAACGCACTAAACTATAAAGTGCCAAAAGTAGGGGGGTTGTTATTGTCCTGGGTGGTTGTGTTTCTTTTCTGCATTTCTTTCTCTCTCTCTCACTATGGATGCTCTTTCAATTCCTTTACTTACGTCATTCAAATTTTTCGAATGGAGATCAAAAATAATAATGAAACTAAGGGGTAAAGGGTTATTCCGCATCACCATGGGAACTAAGATTGAACCAGATGACGAACCTGAAAAATCTAAGTGGTTAAACCGTAGTGATGAAGCTTTAGGTCTTCTTTGCATGTCTGTTTCTCCTGACTTGCTCTTCCACATTAAGGCGTCTGAAACACCTAAATCTACGTGGAAAATGCTGGATGCGATGTTTGGACAACTAGATGACATGTGAGCGCATGAGTTGGAAAACAAACTATTAGAGTTAAATCCTAGTGACTTTGAAAACCTACAAGCTTTCTTCTCGAAATTTGTCCACATTAGATTATTGTTAAAAGGATGTCAAGTAGAGAAGGAAGATTCTCAACTGATCTTGTCGATTCTCTCTAAGCTAGGTCCCGAATATTCTGTCTTCGTGTCAACTTTCTACGCTACAAAAGTCTGCTTTGGGCGATACTTGGACTATGCCCTCCTTTGACTTTTTTTCGTCCCAACTCATTCGAGAACAGGACAAACTCATTCAAATGGGGTCTCTCAAGTCCAAGTCACATGCCCTTGTAGCAAGTACTAGCAAGGGAAAGAAGACTGAAAAGAAGAAAGAAACAAAGGATCAACCTAAGAAAGAAACCAAGACCAAACCTAAAAATGACACAAACACTTCGACTTCTGAGCCTAAGGCACAAAAAAGAAAGTATTTGTGTTCCTATTGCAAGAAGTCTGGTCATGACGAGCAACACTATTTTTAGAAACAGATTGATCACTTATCTCATTTACTTGAGAAGAATAAAATAAGTGTTCTTGAATCCATAAAACAAAGTGCCCCGAAGGTGATTCTTCTGCTGCAAAAGGTTTTAAAAATGATAAAAAGAAAGGAAAGGCCCTTGTAGCAAGAGTTGCTCCTTCATCAACATGGATTATAGATTTCTTTGCCTCGCACACCACATGGGTTCTTTGCATGTTGAGTTTTCCAACATCGAACCTTGTGGAATGTCCCAAATTACGATGGGTAATGACATGCCAAAGTGTCGATTTCGGTAGTGGATCGGTAGAGATGGATGGGAGAACATTTAACCAAATGTTGAGTGTTCCTGATCTCTCTACCAATCTCCTATCGATTTACCAAATTACTCACCTTGGTGAAGGAATGCAAGTGGAATTTGGTCCTAACTCAATGATTATTCGTGAGCTTAACTATGAAACTACAGTGGCTGAGGGAAAGGCAGATCACCATTCATGGTTGTACACCTTCTCCCACTTTACTTATGATTCTACACCCACTTCCTTGCTCACTCATGCAAATGAGGTTAGTAAGCTATGGCATGAGCGTTTTGGACATCTAAATTATCGCTACCTTGAACAATTGAGCCAAAACAAAATGGTCAACGGGTTGCCTCGCATCAAGTTTTCTAAGGGTCTTTGTGAGGGTTGTACCCTTGGAAAGCTTCTGAAAAGAACTTTGAAAAAGGAAAATCTTGGAGAGTCACTCGTCCTTTGAATCTTGTTCACAATGATGTTTCTGGTCCATTTCCTTCTCCTTCATTTACTAGAGCTCTTTATGTGCTAACCTTCATTGATGAATATTCGTGATATACTTGGGTATATTTTCTTAAGCTTGAGTCTGAAGTCTTTGAACATTTTCAGGACTTTAAGGCTCTTGCTGAGAAATAGGCGGAACGGTCTATCAAAGTTCTTCGAACCGATAATGGAGGTGAATATGTAAACAATAGGTTCATGGATTTCTATATTTGAAGGGATCTCTTTATAGCATACGATTACTTATAGCCCCTTGCAGAATGGAGTCACAAGAAAGAAAGAACCGTACTCTTAAGGAGATGGCCACTTGTATGATTCACTCAAGTCTCTTCCTCCCCAAGTATTGGGCGAAGCAGTGAATTATGCAAATTACATTTAGAACCGTGTTCCACACAAGGCAGTAAGAGGGATGACACCCTTTGAAGCCTGGTTTGGATGCAAGCCTGATGTTGAGCACTTTCGAGTCTTCGGATCCAAGGCTATGGCTCGGATTCCCAAGAAGAAATACAAGGCCTTGGAACCATAATCCAAACCTTGTATCTTTGTAGGGTATCCTAATGGTGTGAAGGGATATCGATTGATGAATCCTACTTCTCATGAGCTATATATTGAGAGAAGTGTTAAGTTCGATGAGTCTTCTTTGACTTCTACTTCTCCACCTATTGAGGTTCTTTAGCTCGCTGATTCAGATTCTGACTCATCAGATGATGATACTATTGAGCGTGCTCCTCTTCTAGATCCTCTCAACCATCAAACCTTTGAGTATTGATTCTAACAAAGTAGTGATGACGAGGACTATGTCCCTTCTCACTCAAGTGAAGAATCTTCGACTCTAAGCCTGATCCTCCTAGTCCCCTTTGGGCCAAGAAAACTTTACAAAGTGTTGGAGATTTAGTTGGAGATACTTCGGATATGAGACGTACTCACTCAAATTTCATTGGACCCCACTCTTTCTTCACCTCTGCTTCTGATCCACAGTCTTTCTAGGAGGCTTCTAGTATTCTTGAGTGGGATTCTGCCATGGATGAGGAGTATTCCTCTCTCATGAAGAACAATACTTGGGATCTCACCACTCTTTCGAAAGGAAGAAAAATCGTTCGATGTAAGTGGGTGTTCCGAACAAAGTATGGAGTAGATGGAGATGTCAAAAATTTTAAATTCTGATTAGTAGCAAAGGGTTTCTCCCAGATATCTGGGGTTGACTATACTAAAACCTTTGCTCCAATTATGAAGATGAGTTCTATTCGACTGACCCTAGCCATTGTCGCAGAAAAGATGGAAAGTCCATCAAATGGACGGTAAGAGTGCCTTCCTTCATGGTGACCTAGAGGAAGAGATCTATATGGAACAACCTCTGGGTTATGTCCAAGATCCCTCCCTCATCATGTAAGTTAAAGAAGTCTCTTTATGGCCTTAAACAATCCCCTCGGGCTTGGTATGCCAAGATGGACTCCTTTTTGCTTACATCATTGTTTACCAGGTGTCACTCTGATCCAAATGTTTATATTCTATAGCAAGATAACTCCATACTCATTCTTTTTCTATATTTTGATGACTTGTTGATCACAGGCAGCTCTTCCTCTATTATTGATTCTGTGAAGATTGCCTTAGCCAACAAGTTTTCCATGACTAACTTAGGTCTGCTTCATTACTTCCTTGGGATCCAGATTTCACAATCTGACTCAAGAATCTTAATTTTGTAACCTAAGTATGCTCTTGATTTGCTAGCTCATTTTTAGATGTCGATTGCAAGTCTTCTCCTACTCCTTTTCTTTCCGGGGTTAAGTTGGTTTCAGATTTCTCTACTCCCTTGGTTGATGGTACTCTTTATCGAAAGTTGGTGGGGAGCTTGATTTACTTGACTCACACTCAATTGGATTTATCGTATGTTGTTGGGATTATGTCCAGATTCATGCAGGAGCCACATGAGTTGCATTGGAAAGCAGCTAAACGGATCCTTCATTATGTTCGTGGCACTTATGCTAATGACATTCACTATCATGGAGGGGTTGATATTGACTTGATTGGGTTCACAGATTCTGATTGGACTGGTGACTTAGATCATCAGAAATCTACTTTTGGCTACAGTTTCTCTCTTGGTTCGGGTCCCATTAGTTGGTTTAGCAAAAAGCATAATGCAATTGCGATATCATCTATAAAGGTAGAATACAGAGGAGAAGTTAACGCTGCCATAGAAGCTATTTGGCTACAAGGTATTCTGACAAAATTTGGCATCCACTTTCGGTGGCCTACCATTATCTACTATGATAACACGAGCACTATCTCCATTTGTAGAAATCTAGTTTAGCATCAGTGGATGAAGCACATTGAGATCCATATGCACTTCATACGGGAGCTTATTCATGATGGTATCATCGACATTCAGTACATTCAGACAGCTGATCAGATTGCAGATTTATTCACCAAGCCTTTCACTGAGATGAAGTTTCTTCACTTACGGTCTCTTCTTGGGGTGAGGTTTTCTGCATTGCTCATCTTCTTTGGGCTATGTAGTCCTTATTTTCTTCTTCTTCTTCTAGGAAGATTGTGTTTGTATATGGGCACCTTATCAGGCCTTTAGTTGTCGGGCCCCATTGACACATATTTCTTAGTTGTTTAGGGTATCTTTCTTTCCGTCTAACTCATCTTGCCACTACCCCAGCTTCGATGAAGGGGGGTGTTAGTGTGAGTTATCCTATGTGTCCTCCTCTCATATTGGAGGGTCATCTCACATGGGTTAGGTTTAGGGTTTCATGTGTGTCATGCACTAGGGTTACTTAGCACCCTATATGTACCCTTTTACTATTCATTTATGAGCATGCCAAGACACTCTGCTATCTTTCCTCTATATGCAAGCTTTATTTTTGTTAAGCAAGTTCTTCCATTCTCGATCAATTTTTTTCTTGCAATTACATTGGAGCTATCATGATTCCGTTGAGTGCAACTACCCATGGTGCACGGTTTCCATTCGATTCTCGCAAACTCTTTTCATGCCTTGGTTTCTACAAGCACACCTCCTCCCCTACGGGGCATCGGTTATAGTTCAACGTTCGGTCCTCCTTTGGGCCACATACTACTAAAGCAACATTGCATCCACCTAAAATGAGGGGGAAACATTAGGTGAATCAGTCACCCCATACAACAATTCACATTCATAGTACAACACAATTTAGTATCGGTACAACATAGTCTTGATGGCGACAATGGCCCAGAATCTAACTTGGTCTTCAACACAACATAGATACTAGTGCCCAACACCAAATAGTAGCACCTAGGCACTCCTAACCCTTCTTGGGTGCTTATGACTAGGGGCAGTTACATAGTTTTTCTTTCTTTGGCACAACTTACAACATTTTCTCAATGGATTTTAGACAGTCACAATCCTTCATCACTCGACATGCATGTATTACGCCTTCTTTTTTACTTTTACATTAGATAAAATTGGATCAGATTTACACACACCATCTGCAATGGTGTTTTTACTTCGGGAAGCAGTCAAAGGTTAGAGAATAACACTAGACATTTCTCCCTACACTTCTTCCACACTTGGCATGAGATCACCCAAAAACCTCATACTTGGTGTAGTTGGCATGAGATCACCCAAAAAACTCATACTTGGTGCGGTTGGTGTAAGATCGCACAAAAAAATCGTTCTTGGTGTGAGATCACCCAAAAAAATCGTTCTTCTATAACATCTTCAGGATCTTTTCTACACTCTTTCACTCATCATGGATCAGGTGCACATGTTCCTTTAAGCATTTTTACATATTTGGATCGATTTTATCACATACACGACTTTGACTACTCGTTCACTCTTCTCTTTTGTAGGTTCATCCTTATGGGAAGTAGTAGTCACATCATCACACATCAAACAACATCAATAATAGGTACAACACGACATTTACACATATGCTTTCACCCCTAGGGTCATCATTTTTACTTCCTCTTCTCTAGCTTCCACGCTTCACATTTTATCACTCCATGTTTTTGCTTGTCTCCTCAACATGCTTTTCACCATCAATCTACATGGTTATCAGGTACGCATCTCTTATCTACTTTATGTTATCGATCATTCACTCATCAACATAAAGTGGGGGAAAATGTAGACACTAAATCACACATTTTGGGTATATTTATAGGTCATAGGCACATGCCACTATTCATACAATTCCTAAGCAAGAAAAGTACTAATTGACCATTGTCTTTGGCCTCTTTGATTTCTTTCTAGTTTCCTTCTTAGTCTTAAACAACATCGCCCGATCGATCTTCAATACTTCAATTTTTTGAGTCTGGACAGCGGTGCCCAGGCACCCCCATCCCCTCTAGGCACCCCCTGACCTCTTCGTATCTTGCTCACATATTTTGGGTCCTTTCTATTTATTGGGCATCTTTATTTCTTATGGGTTAGCCTTTTAGTGGTTAATTACGAAATCTAAGCAAGGGAATCATATAAATATAAAGTTATGTGACCATAATAAAGGACCAAACACTAAGCAATATCTATCACTGTCTAAGGTTGCGTCCAATAACATATAAGCTTCCATATAGCTCCACACAAGGGACATGGGACTGTTATTTTTGCATACATGCATAGGAGGGGGAGTTCATTTCTCCATGCACACATTTATCTACATTTTCTACATTTAGCTATTGTTTGCTATTCAAGTGCGTCAGGCATAAGAGCCACCTAGGGAATGATTATTCACACACACATGCAAAACTACATGGAGTCTGAAATGTAGTGCAATGCCTGGATCATAAGTTCACTCAGTTGTGTGATCGTCGGGGTCATTCTGACTCCCCATATGCATTTTTTTCTTTTTAATATTTGATGTGTTTTGGGGTTTTACAGGTGCTCTTTTTTCTTGTAGGTTTCAGGAAAACAACAACGAAGTACAATGACATATATGTGATTAAAGGTGAGCTCCATAAACATTTTGTAACCAACTGAAACCGAGTTTCGAGGTTTTGAGCAGCCACAAAGTGCAAGAGGAGGTCTATAGTGCCCCAAGCACCCCTAACCCTATCCAAGTGACCCATTCCAAGTATATCTCGTAGTTGCATAATTTTACGAGCTGAGTACGACACTTACCTCCTCTTGTTCATCAGTTCATTAGCTCGATAGTCATATATTATTTGCAAACCAACTAAGTATTTTATCCCTTCATTTACAACTAGGGTTTCATATTTTTCTAGCTTACTTTCTTGGGTCAAATATGTACTCTAATTGTCTATATCTACGTTGTTACATAATTAAGATTTTAACATTTATATTTCTATATTTTCTTAATCGAAGAAGTCACAGATTGTATGGGTTTTAGAGGGTTGATGTGGGAATTGTCATATTTGTTGATGTAGACACCTAAAATATGGTTACGCCTAGTATTTCATCCAATTCAGTCAATTAACAACACTTCGTTAATCAACCCTTCTCCATTCTCGAATGCCCATTCACGACACTCTTTCATTCATATTCCTCTTATAATCAACTAATTGGGATAATATCTTTCTTATTAGCTAAGCATTTCTCCTTTCAACTATTCAAAACCTCCTTATATCTCTCTAAACCACTTCTACAAGCTTCCTAGGCTATCTATCAGTCACATATGGTTAATCTGACTCCTCCCAACTCTCAATGAGTCTCTAATCACTCACTAATCACACTTAAATAGCCTAATCCAAGATTAAATAAGCCTAAAGCATGTTTATCCTAATCTAATCTAAAACTGATTTTTAGAATTTTTTTCTCACATGCTTAGGATTCTAAACTCTTCCCAAACCAAAAACTATAAATACAAGCATAAGGCTTTCCTTTCAAATGGTCCTTCTCTCACACATTTGGAGATCTTGGCATTAGACCTCATTTCCATTAGCCAAGTTAAATAGCCATTTGATCTTGGCTTCATCCTCCATTGAAATAGCTTTACCTTGCATCTTTCATCCAAGTTGGGTTAGTAAGGGATGATCTAAGCATGACCTTGAAGGCAACATTAGAGAGATCTCTTCATCCTCCTTGAGTAAACAACAAACCACTTTGATTACTTTAGGAACTTAATAGGTTCATGTTTTATAGCAATCATAGAGTAGTAGAGATAATATGATAGTGTTTTAGTTTAATTCATTATTGTAGCAAAGTGTATCTTTTTTAGCACTCATCTTTATGTTTATGATACGTTTAGTTAGATCATAGAACTACATAGTTTAGTTTCTTGTTTATTAACATAGCTAATCTTCTCATGCATACATTTGGCTTTTGAGGGACTTACTCCATAGTCCTTTTCAAGTCTTTTCTAGGCTTTACATGTCCATTTCTAACCACTTTTATGCTTTCTAGGGTTTAAAAGCTTGTCTTTTAACAAATTTCACATTTTAAAAGGGATTTATCTTCCTTTTGCTAAAGCATTTAATGGGTCCAAGCTAGAAATAGGATTTTATAGTTGAAAACTAACCTATTTGATTCTTTAAATTTTTCATTTCCGTGAATTTTAAGGTTTTTACAGGGAGTACGCGCAGTGTCCTAGAACGACACTCATCTATTGAAACATGCGCACATATGTTGACTCGGCCGCACATCCATTAGTCTCGTACTTTGAATTTTTAGTCCATTTGCAAAGGTATGTGTATCCGTCCTATCCCACGCGTAAGCACCAAAACATATGCATACTTTCTTGTCTATGCGGACATGTAAGTGTCTCTGCTCATAACATTGTGTTGACCATGCATTTTACCCTACTTGTATACCCTTTTGATGGGTGTATACGTTATTCTTCTTGTGTAGGTGGCAAAGCCCAAAGTCACATTCTCAGCAGCCATGTGTGTCTTTTGGTGAGGGCATATATCCATCAATTGGGGTGCGCATACGTCGGTCGGGGCACGCAGTGTCTATGTTAAAAGTTGAAATTTATTACGAGCGTCATGTAAGGTCAAAATTTCTAGTTTTTGTGAACTTGTTCGTAGGTTCTTAAAAATTGTTTATAGGGTTCTTTGATTTTGTTTTGATTAACTTAGTTAAGTGTTTTATTTCTTAATTGATTAAGGTTTTTAAAGCATGTATGCTCTTCCCTTGTGCCTTATAGGTAATCTTGGGAACCAAAAACGCTTCCAAAACCTTCTTATTGCTTTCAAAACACTTGATTTACATTTCATAATGGATTAATCTTCAAAATTTGGTTAAAACAAATTCCTTTTCACAAGTTACTTCAAGTATTTTTCCATTACATATTTGTAGTTGAGTTTTTCACATTGTGTATGCTCTTCCCTCGCGCCTTTTGGTGACCTTGGGAATAAAAAACAACACGTAAACTCTCTTTTGATATTCTTGATTTTTGTGGAAAATTACTAATCTTTCACGTATAAGACCAAATTATTTTTTCAAAGAAAGGAGTTTCAAAACACAAACCCATTAATACGTGTTTTTTACAAGTTGCTAAATGGTGTGCTACTTAAAACCACATTAAGTTAAACAAGATAAAAAACACACCACAAACATAACATTGTATTATAGCTTTCAGAAAAGGGTATGTCCCTATCCCTCAACTAGAACATAACCCCTTTGGCATAACGCCTTAAGCTACAAAAATGGGGGTGATTCTAGGAACCCTAAAGTAATCCACCGTTGTGTAACCTTGTGGATGAAACATGAAGCTCTTCACTTATCCACTTGACTAGTCATACATTATGAGTTAGAGTCAAAGTTATTCATATAGTGACCCCAGTGAGAACATGTGTGAATGCATTCATTGCTCATCATGTTTGAAGGGGGTAAAGTAAAGTCAAGAAAATCCTTGGGAAACCTTGGAAAATCGAGCTCGCAATACATAAACTTGTGACACCTAGTTGAGTGAACTACCTAAGAAAGAAATATCTTCTTGGAGCCCACTTTGATAGTCTAAACCATCATGTCTTGTCAAAACTCTCACAAAGTGACGACTTGCTTGGATTCAAAACCTCGTTTTCCAAACAAGGAAAAGAGTCCACTTAAGTTGAAGCCAATTGTCACTCATCATGAGATTTATGACATATTACTTATCTTAGTTTCTTTCTCACCTTCAGACAAGGCAAAATTTTGCCCAAGTAACGCTTAGTTAATTTCCATTCCATTTGATCTATACCTTTGCATTCTTGTTTCCCATTTGAGACAAGGAAGGCACGTTTCACAAGTGTTATCATAGATTGTGTTGGCCACTTTTATGTCCATTTACACTCATCCATGTTTCATGGCTAAGTTGTTAAATGTTTAAAGTGTGTGGGTAAATTATTACGTCTTTGATAGCCACTTGATCTTGATTTCAATATCATCTTCATAGCTAAGTTTGGTTTCATCATTATTTCCCCTTTGAGTTTTTATTTTTCTTGAATTCTAACCATACATCTTATTTTCATTTTGAAGACTTGGAATAAGCTTCCTATTGTGTCGTTACATATTACTCGGACGATTAATAACTTCCTACTATACTCGTGTTTAGTTTTGATCACAACATTATCTTAATATTTTTGAGAGTGTCAATATTGCATTGTTTGTATCATGATAGCATCATCTTGATACTAATATATTACTTTTTCAAAGTTTGGTTAATGTGTTGAGGTAGTGTTGTTACGTTATTCACATTTATAACTTCCATTGTCAAAAACTTAGATTTTGTTTGCATCTAAAACTAGTCATAGTATACCTTGTGGAGAGATTGCATCAATACAACTTTAGTGCTTAGGTCTTGTTTATATTTGAACTTGACCTAGGTAGTGATAGGGTATTGTCACTATCTATTTTACACCTATCTTTGGAATGTTAGCTTAATATGTAAACACTTGGATTGATTGATTATTTACCATGGACTTACATGATTTTTCCTTATGTGTTAGCAAACTTGTAGACTTATTCTAGGAAAATCTTGTTGGATTATCGAAATAGTGTCATTATGATGTATATTTTCCTTATATCTTATGTGGAGAATCATACAAACATCCCCATATCTACTTAATGTCTATTTGAATTTCATTATGTTTCCCTGAATCAACATGTCACTTCCTTCCCTTTGAAGTAGTTCCATCACACTATCTAGGTCTAGGAATTTGTACTTATACAACACCAACAATGACTAACTATTACGCGGTTCCTCACACTTACAACAATACAAAACCTAGGTTTAGGCATTCACATCAAAAGACATTCATCATGACTAAACGTCAATTATCTTCTCGTGCTAAGACCGCATGGGTACCTTATTCCCCACCTTCATCTCATAGTCGGTGGTATGGTTTGGACGCTTCTGACCCAAATTATTATTCAAGTTCCCCCACTCTTATTTTGATTCTGATCCTAATTATTCCTCTGATGCCTCTCAGTCTTCTGAGGCTTTTGATCCAAACTAATATTTAGATGTGACTCCTATGTCACGGTCCTCCCTTTCTTTGCAAGACCCTCTTCATCAAATATCTAAAGCAGCTCCTATATCGTGGTCCTCCCTTCCTTTATAGGACCTCCTTTATCCATCGCCTTGATGACCCCTTCCTCCGTCGAAGATCTCTTCGACTCGAAGTTCATCTAATCAATCATCTAAGTCAACTCCTAGGTTGCATTCATCTAAACTAACACTTACGTCATAATATAATGCTTGGATGGGTGACTCTCTTTATAGACCCACAATAGGTCATCTTCTAGGTAAACCTATTCCATCTGCATTTCCACTCACAAGATGTCTCGTCGAAACCTACTTCCTCTCTTGAGTCATCTTTTGCTATCAATCCAACTCAAATCCCTCTTTGGCCCTTGAGCCCTTTCAACCATAGCATGGCATTTCCTCATCCATCTGCTAAAGATCAATGTTTGCGACCATGTCAAACCATTAGAAAGAAGCCATGTGCTAAGATATATTTTCGAAGCACTATCAAAACTCTTTATGGGAGTGATAAGGTCAAACATTCCCCTCATCTACATCATCGAACATCTTCATATTCTTCTGTCAATCAATATTCCCCGTTTATTGGATGTGTTTCTTCTATTCAACCTCCTATGGTCAAAGAACAACAACCTCTACTGATTGATTTCTCTCATAATGAAGGAACCATCAGAATTCACGAAGATATCCCTCTACAAGGATTCTTTCTAGAACTCGATACACTCGCGTATGGGGAGGAAGAAGTTGATTCCTTTTATTAGAATGTAGAGGAAGATCCTAAGGTCATGGAACTTGATTATTCTTGTTATTCCATATTCACCTTCCCATGAGCATGATGAGATTTCAGGGTCTAGCATTGATCCATGACCCTTCTTCTCATTACTCAATCATTTCTTATCTATCACAACTTCTCATTCACAATCTCACCTTGGGTCTACTCTTGGTAGCCCATCCTCATCTTCTAGTAGGCCACATCCAAGAAGCCCTTTGTTGTCTATTAGTGGGTATGCTTCGCGTATCCCTTTATCTTCCATTATTGGGCCATGTCCTCATAGCCCATCATCTTTTGCTATCCTTGGGTTGTCATTTGGTAGTCCTCCATTTTCTATTTGTAGGTCACCTCCTAGTAGCCCCTCGTCATCTTCTTCCATTCTAGAGCCACATCCTAGTAGCCCTCCATTATATTTCATTTATGAGCTATCTTCTATTCTTGGTTCGTGTCCTAGTATCCCTTCATCCTCTTCTATCTATGGGAAACCTCCGAGTAGTCCCTTGTTTTCCATCTTATGACCACATCCTAGTAACCCTTCCTCATCTTCTACTTGTGGCTCACCTCAAGGTAGTCCCTCCTCTTCAACCCTTAGACCATATTCTCTTCGTCCATCATATCAGTCTAAATGTTTGTGTTTTCCTCCCACTTCTTAGGATCAGATAGGTCACATAGTCACTCATAAGAAACCCAAACAACTTCTTCATCAAACTTAGGTCACACATCCCACGAGCTCCAAAGTTCCCAACAATTCCAACAATATTAGGGTTTAGAATCGAAGCGATTAAACATGCACATCAATGTAACCATCAAGTATGACGCAAAGTGCATAAACCTATGGATAGGAGCTCAAGCTCCCACATGCACAATCTATGTTTCATAATAAATCACAGACATTTATTGAGTATAATCTCACCATGATTATCGAGATTGGTGATCACATTACTCTTGATAAACAAACACGCCTAATATTCTTATCAAAGAAATTACAAAAAAATTATTGGATCCTATCACACATAGTGACTTTGTTGGTCCCACCTTTCCAAAACCATAAAAATCAAAAAATCAAAACAATTCAAAAATACAAAAAATAAGAAAACATTAAAAATTTGAAGGTACAAAGATCACATTGCAATTGGATATTTGATACACATGGATGTTATTTCTTCCCCTACATTCCATTCCTCTCGTAATTCATGCACCATTTTCATCCCTTTGATGATATCTTGGTTAGTCTGTTCACACGCATTTTTGACAGATTATCTCTATGGTATTTGTTTGACCTTGGTATTTTATCACCTTGGTAAATTAAAGAACATCTAACCTCGTAGAGATCCTATCACACTCAACATATAATAAACTTAATGCGAAGAAATTTTGGACATATTTGTTGACACTAGCCAATGTCCTCATCGTAATCAATTCCACATCCTTTCATCATGCCATCAATGATTCTTAACCCTTTGTCAAAACAAGAGAGCTAAAATAAGTTTTTAGCAAGCAAAAGAATCAAAATCAATCAAAAATCAAAAGCAAAAAGTGAATTAATATATAACTCTCTCTTGGGGTATATCCAATAATCTCTACCGAGGCTATGGACACCGATGGCAAGAGAGAAATGTTGCGATTAGAATCAAATACATCTCTGTCAAGGCCATGGATGCTGGCTGAAAACGGAGCAATGTATGACTATCCTTACATTTTCCATTCATAAATCAACTTTGAAAATAAATCATTCCTACACATTGGCTAGTGTGTCTCCACTTACTGTCTATCAAATTTTCCCTTCAAGAGGTAATAAATTCCATGTGCACACACTAGATCTCTATTAGTGAACATGATTAGTATGTTACCAAGTGTCTTTTTTTACCTTGTTCAGACTCTTACTTTAGTCCATATCTTGTCTCACAATTTTTTCCTTTGGCTAATCACTTTTTCATCACAAGGCTTCTAAGCTACATTCATAACATTTTTTGTTCTTCTACTTCGTTCAAAACATTCATGTGTATAAGATTTCCTTTTTCCATGTTTGTGGACACGTTTGTCCCCTTTCACAAAAAAATATTATACTCCTCTCTATCAGCAGTTTCTCGGCCAGCTTACGCTAGGGGCATCCTTGTTCCTTCCTAACACATCATTGGTTTATGTTCATCATCATGATTGAACCTACCCATGTTGGCCTTGATCTAGCCTTTGTACATGAAGAGTTTTCCTTTGAATACTCCCACCTAACGTTGGGGCATTTTTCACATCTTCACTTTCTTATGCATGCACGTGGCATTATACCCTTGTACATCCCATCTATCATTAGGGGCATCCATGCTTCTTTTTCTTCCTATACATAGCTTCAAAAAACTTTCAAAATCACAAAAAAATTCAAATATGTTAGAAAAATCAAAACATTCAAATATGTTAGAAAAATCAAAACATTCAAATATGTTTCAGAAAACTTCTAAAAATAAAAAATCATCCTATAAAACATCGTTCTTTGGTTCTTGTTTGTTCTTGTCATAAACGACTCACGGATCATTTTGATCTACCTTCATTAACAAAGCTAGTCTACATGCTTTGTCTGTACTATGGGGCACAACAATTTACCTAGTACTATTTCATAGCACACAATGCTTTATCATTGGACACAAGTTTCCTCTGTTATTTCCCTTGCATGTATCCTTTCTCAAGGCACCATTTTTAGCCCTTGTCATTTCACATGAATAGGTTAGAACTGAAGCTTGATAGTAAAAACATTACATTATGTTTCTATGTTAGGTTAGCTTGTTTTCTTTCTCGTATTACATTGCATTATGTATGTTCCACGGAGTTAGGCATCTTTTACTTTTTCATATTGCATTTCATTTTGTATGTTGCATGGAGTTGGTGTTTTTAGCAATGGACATTTTTTCATATATGGCTTTTCATGTCATACTAGACTTTTTTTTATTCTTTTTAATAAGGACCGATGATGAAGATCACTAGCAATATGATGAAAAATAACATTGTTTAAAAGGCACTAGATGGATGTTAGGTCATTCCCCCTTCCTCATACTCATTTTCTTCTATATCCCCTTTCTTTTCTTCACACTATTCTTTCTTATGTTCTCTTTCCTTTATCTTTTTGATTTTCGATGGACCTCTTTCATCAACCCATCGGCAATCGATGGGGCATCCTTCATTGTACTCATTTTTCTTCTACCCCTTCAAACTTGTCTACTTTTTTATGCTTTTCTACTACCTTCGAAGTGGCGTAGCTTACGCCACCCCAAAGAGGGGCAAATGTAGACACCTAAAATACACTTACACCTAGCATTTCATCCAATTCAATCAATTAACAACACTTTGTTAATCAACCCTTCTCCACTCCATTCTCATATGCCCATTCACGACACTCTTTGTTTGTATTCCTCCTATAATCAGCTAATTGGGCTAATATCTCTCTTATTAGCTAAACATTCCCTGATTTCGATCATTGTAACCTCCCTAGTTCTCTCTGAACCACTTCTGCAATCTTCCTAGGCTATCTATCAGTCACATATGGTTAATCAGACTCCTCCCAACTCTCAATGAGTCTCTAATCACTTGTTAATCATGCTTAACTATCCTAATACAAGATTAACTAAGCCTAAAGCATGTTTATCCTAATCTAATCTAAAATTACTTTTTGAACTTTTGTCCCACATGCCTTAGGATTCCAAACTCTTCCCAAACCAAAAACTATAAATACAAGCCTAAGGCTTTCCTTTCGAATGGTCCTTCTCTCTCACATTTGGAGATCTTGGCATTAGACCTTATTTGCATTAGCCAAGCTAATAAGGCATTTGATCTTTTCCATCCTCCATTGAAATATCTTTACCTTGCATGTTTCATCCAAGTTGGGTTAGCAAGGGATGATCTAAGCATGGCCTTGAAGCCATCATTAGAGAGATCTCTTCATCCTCCTTGAGTAAACAACAAACCACTTTGATTGCTTTAGGATCTTAATAGGTTCATGTTTTATAGAAATCATAGAGTAGTAGAGATAATATGATAGTGTTTTAGTTTAATTCATTATTGTAGTAGTGTATCTTGTTTAGCACTCATCTTGATGTTTATGATAGGTTCAGTTAGATCATGGAACTACTTAGTTTAGTTTCTTGTTTATTAACATAACTAATCTTCTCGTGCATACAATTGAAAATTTAGATGGGATGGGGATACCACATGTAATTATATCAAGGAGGGATGTCCGCTTGGTGAGTTTGGATGTTGATATGGGAGTGGTTATAGCCACACAGGTGTAGTAGTAGGTAAGGGTATCGAAGTGGATATGGATGTAAGACTTTGTGAGGAGGATGTTGTGATAGATATGGGTAAGGAGCTAAATGTAGTGGGAGCTGGTGTAGTAGTTGTAGATATGGGTGAGAAGTAGACATGATTGGAGTAGATGTGGGTGGAATAGTGATGGAAATGGTAGATGTATTTATGATGGATGCAGAGATAGGTGTGGATGCAAATAAGATTATAGATGGGGAAGGAGAGTCCGAAGTAGACATGGGTGTAGTAGATGAAGGAATGGTGAGTGTAAGTGATGTTGTTAACTCTTGGCTTAAAGTATTGATCATATGGGCCTTGGGTGCCTAAGATATATGAGGAGTAGTTTGATTATTGGCGGATGGTTGGGGAAGGGTTATTTGAAGATATATAGGGGTTGTTTAAGAGGTGCATTGAGGTTATCTAATTGAAGGTCACCATGATCTATGAGTCATTGTACAAGGTCTTCAAAGGTGTGACACTTTTCAATGTCATGACCACTGAGACTTTATGGTACTTACAATAGTGCTCCTCGCGATACAATGTGGGTTTAGGCCAAGATTCATCAACGGGTCAGATATGGGGAAGTTGGATGAGATACATAGCCATTAGCTTTTTAAAAGAGAACTATATGATTCCTTAAGACGGTAATAGTTAGGGGTTGATATAGGAGCTCTTTATGGAGGATCTGTGTGGGATGTAGACACGGAAGAAGATTTGACTACAATGGCATTGGCTGCATTTTTAGATTTGTCACCATGATTAGATGGATTAGTTAATTTGGTTTTGGTGTATTAGATTTGATTTTGGCATGACCTTACTCAAGGGTGTGAAGTTCAAGTTTACAAGCCATGGTGAATGCCTCTTCAAACATTTGGAAGGATTGTATTTAAAGAGTGGAGGAAATATGCTTCGCACAAAACCATGAAAAGAGTTCGATTAGCTCAATCTGTGGAAGGGAGAAAGACAATTGATTGATTATGCCATGTCATCTTGTGATGAAATCATGTGATAGATTTGTCATCAAATTATCTAATGGAGTAGAGATTTGTGATGGTGATTTTGTGTGCAATGTTAATAGAAAATTTCTCTCGGAATGGTTGTGCAAGTTGGGTGAAGGAGAATAAAGAATGTTGGGGAATGTCATTATACTAGTCCAAAGTGGGGTTGGCCAATGACATAGGGAAATTTCGGAGCATAAGGTCTTGAGTCGTGAGTAACAAGGTAACATGCGTTCTAAAGTCATGAAGGTGGTGTTCTAGATCCTCATTACTGTTAAACTTGGATAATTTAGGGATTTACCAGTGTGGAGGATATGGTTTGATGGGAACAAAATAATTGATGGGCTCATTACAAATCTGTTTATAAGAGAAGGTGGTTTTAGACCCCAAAGTAACAGCTTCAAGATTAGTCATTCTACTTAGCAAAGCATGATTAGGGTTGCTTTAGATGTATGGGGATGAGAGACTGATGGATGAGGTTGTCGGGATGTAAAGAGTGGATGGGTTAGGTTGTGGATGGGATTGATAGGTTTGTAGATAAGTAGGTGTTTGAGGGGGTGGTTTATAAGGGGGAATATTGTTAAAGGGTTGTGACTGAATGGGTTGGGAAATGGGATGTGATTGGGAGATAGGGATGTAATTAGATGGATAAGATTACATTTGTTGTTATTGAGAGATGGGGATGTTGGATTGACTTTGCATGGGATGAGTGGGGATTTATGTATGGGGTGGTTAAGATGTTTGAGTAGATTGATGAGGGAAGATGTGATGAAAAGCATTCTGGAGTGGAAGTTAATGAGTTTGGATTGATTTGGAAGGACGAGGTTACAAGGTGATGACGTTTGCGTGGACATGAGATGTAGAGATAGGGACCAAAATTTGATCATTTTGTTTGGGTGGTGGAGGAAGCAGATTAGACTCTTGTAAAGTTTGGGTAGGGGCACTAATGACGATAGTGGATGAGGAAGTGATAATAACGAGAATAAGTTGGTGTGGTGTTGATACGAAGAATATTGGGAGGAATGAGAACCACCGGTTGAATGGATTGATTATTTTGGGGTATTGCAGAGTAAGATGGGTCAGATCAAGCTTGCGTTGCACCATGGAAAGCTCTGTTCATGACTCTTGGGAATAACATAATGAGTTGAGAGTTGAGGACTTGAGTGGATTCGATGTGAGAGTGATAAACATAAGTTTGTTGAAGAGGGGGTCCATCGATGGAAAAATTAGTGGATTTACGGATAAGGTATTCATGAAGAGTGATAGGGTTAGTATCTAGGAGTTCCTAGAACTCCACGCACCTGCAAAGGATGGTAGGAGGCCCAAAGGTCTCTAATGAAGTAGCATATGGGGGTGTAGCTGGCCTATATGGGATAAAATGATGATAGAGAAAGGGATTAGTTTCAATATGGAGGTTGGGTTGGACAATTTGAGACTCATGAAGAGGAGCAACAAAAACCATGGGTTGGGTAAGCGAAGAAGAGGTGACCAAAGAGGTGGAAGAGACAATAGACAAAGCTTAAGTTTATTGAGAAGCCATGTTGGAAATGGGGATGGTGTTGGATGATGTTGCTTGTTCCATTTTTAATTGAGAACATGTAATAGTGAGCATGAAATAATAAAATAAGAAACTATGTTGATTTAACATTTTAAACAAATCACACAATAGATTTTTTAAATTATCTTGTTTATTAAAAAGAATGTGATAAATAAAAGAAAATGGAATCAAGTGAACCTAAGAAATGGCCAAATTAAGGTTAGTTTCAGGTTGTTTTAGATGGCATCCTTGATATACCTAAAGGTACGTGAGGCTCAAATTTGTGATGGCTATCAAGACGGGACTGATATAGGGGCCTACCCCTACACTTCACGCACCACATCAATAAGGGTGTCGATGCTTAGCCAATATACCGATAGTCAAAAAAATTATAATGCAACCAAAACACCGCAATGACTTTCCTATTGGGTGATGAAATCCCAATAGTTCTACCTGGTAGAAGATGTTTAAGATGTGTAAATTAATGTGTGCATTTTGGATGTGTGTGGAAGAAGTGAATGCAAAGAATTAGACTATGTTGTCAAGAAAGTATGAAGAGGTTCTTTTAATTCCAAAATGAAGTGTTGTATTCGATGAAATCAAACAATCAAAGAAGGGAGAGAGATGCAAAAAGAGAAAATAGGGAAAAATGAAGAATACTTGGATAACACTATTTTTCCTTTTTTTTATTTTATTTTAAGAAAATGTGTTATTGATCCAAGAAAGCAATCCACCACACACACAAGTAAGTGAAGCTCCCACCTGCAAGGTTAGTAAAAGGAATGATAAACAAATCGTACCAAGCAAAAAAACTCGAGATATTAATCAAACACCACGATCAATAAGATGAAAGCAATTCACCGAATAACTTTACCAAAGACTTTTGTAAAAAATGAGCAAAAATATCATATATTATTATGGAACTCAATGAAATACAATGAGAATGGGCCTTGCTTATATAGGCAAGGAATAACAATCTAAGAACCAATCAAGGTTGTAGATCAAGCCATAAATCAAGAAAAGAACTAGTCATCAAAGAACTAGTCAAGACCATAGATTTAGGAAAGAACTAGACATCAAGGATCTAGTCAATACCATAGATCAAGGAAAGAACTATACCTAACAACTAGATAATATCCCCCTAATATCTAAATAAATAAAAAGAAATATCCACACACATAAGTGGGTGAGGATAAATATAATAAAGGTAAATAAATTACCTAGGTGAACATGAGCTAAGGTAAATACCTACTCTAACACCCCTTCAAGTGAAGCTAGGGGCCAAAATAGAAGTGGCATGTCCACAATATGAGTCCCAATAATTGGGCTGATGAGGTACTCATATACAATATATCCATGAAGAAATCTCGAACCAAAAGAAGGAAAGAATTCTGCTAGAAGGAAAGAGAAAGAAGAAGAAGAAGGAACATATTCTCATGAAAGCCTCCCAAGAACAACTTCCAAAACCCCAAGCATGCCACACAACTCAAGGTGGCGAGGTGATGCAAAAGGCTTCGTAAAGATATCTCGTAACTCTTCTTGAGCCTGGAATGTACTCTAAGTAAAGAACTCCATCATAAATGTGATGACGAATGAAGTGGATGTGTATCTCAATATGCTTGGTTTGTTGGTGCTCAAATAGGTTGTGAGAAATGTGAATTGCACTTTAGTTGTCACACCAAAGTATAGTCGGTGAATCATGTGGGAATACAAACTCACAATAATAAGCTGTGAAGGCGAAAGAATCTGCTAACTAACTATAATCGCGTTGCCCTGTACTCTACCTCTGAAGATGAAAGTGCAATAGCCTATTTATTTTTGCATGCCTAAGAAACTGGAGAAGAACCAAGATAAAAATGATAGCGAAGTGGAACACATGTCATTAATAGAACCCGCCCAATCGAATCTGTATATCCAACTGCTTTGAGTAGAACCCCTAGTGTAGTGTAGGGAAAAGTGGGAAGCGTCACGCAAATAGCGTAAAATCTTTTTATTAGTCTCACAATGACTACTGTGTGAGGAGAATGTGCAAACCGAGATACAAACCCATTGCATATGAAATATTAGGGTGAGTATGGGTCAAGTACACGAGACTTCCAACCAACTACCTATACAAAGTAGGATCACAAAGTGGAGTGGTACATGT
Source organism: Taxus wallichiana var. yunnanensis (assembly GCA_018340775.1). Taxonomy (NCBI): domain Eukaryota; kingdom Viridiplantae; phylum Streptophyta; class Pinopsida; order Cupressales; family Taxaceae; genus Taxus; species Taxus wallichiana. The sequence goes on along the minus strand of CM031233.1, from coordinate 88,601,289 downwards.
GGAGTAAGATTAACCCCATACTGAAAAGGAGATGGAATTGGCTTGCAATCAACCATATCAAAGCATTGAAGAAGATCATGGGTGTATTTGTGTTGACTCAAATGAATCCTTGAATCTGTCTAAGAAATCTACAAACCAAGAAAATAATGCAATAACCCAAGATCTGTCATGTCAAATTATGTAGAAATATCCCTTTGAATAGTTTGAATGTGGGAAGAAGAGTTGCCAGTAAGTAATAGATCATCAACATATAAGACAAGTATCACAATATCCTCACCAACATGCTAGAGATACACTGTATGATTGGAGTGGCAAAAACAAAACCAATAGATAGAAGAAAAGAATCCATCTTCTCATACCAATCCTGAGGGGCTTGTTTGAGACCGTAGAGAGACCTTCGGAGCCTACAAACAAGAGAAGAATCTGAAAAAATCCAAAAGGTTGCTCCATGTATATTTCCTCTTGTAAATCTCCATGTAAGAAGGAACTCTTCACATCCATCTAGTATACGGGCCACCCTGTGATGTGGTAATAACAAGTACAAGGCATACAAAATCCATCTTGGCAATGGGTGGAAAATTCTTAGAGTAATCAATACCTTCAACTTGTGAAAAACCATTTACAAGATGAGCCTTATACTTGTTAATGGACCCATCAACCACGTATTTGGTTCGGTATACCCACTTACACCTAACCATCTTTCCTCCTTTAAGAAGAGATACCAAATCCCAAGTATGATTCTTCATCAAAGAAAATACTCACCTTTCATTGCATCATCCCACTCCGTATCCCATGAGCCTTTGAAAAGACCGTGGATCCTCAAAATTGCTCGACACAAAAGTCCGAACTGTGGAATGTGCATGATGATGCCTAGTGGGTGGAAGATCCTATATGAAAGGTGTTGCATAATGACAACATCGGTGAGAATATGATCTTCAATGACATTTATAACCTCATTAACCTCCTCAAAGAAAGGATCCTCAAGATGAGATGAAGAAGAAGGAGGCATGTAAGAAGATGAAGAATCATGAGGAGTGAAGCGCTCATCAAGCTAAACATATGTTCAAAAAAGAACATCATGAGTATCAGAATTTAGAAGTTTATAAGCTCTCGTGTCCTCACAATACCCTACAAAGATAAAGGTTTTTCTCTTCTTATCCAAATATTTCCTTTTCTTCTTTGGCACAAAGGCCCAAGCATGGCTTCTAAAGACTCGAAAAAATGAGACATATGGCTTAATGTTGGACCAAGCTTCCTCTGGAGTCAAATGTTTAAGTGCTCTATGTGGTGTGTGATTCTGAATGTAGTTAGCACAATTAACTGCTTCTGCCCAGTAGATAGGAGGTAAATCTCTAGAATGCATCATACAGTTAGTCATTTCCTTCAAAGTTATATTCTTCCGTTCTGCTAAGCCATTTTGTTGTGGAGTATGAGGAATAGAATGTTGGTGAATAATACCTTAAGTTGCCAAAAAATCAGAAAACTCATTGTTGAAGTACTCCCCCATTATCAGTGTAAAGGTTCTTTATGCAACTAGAAGATTGTTTCTCGACCAAAGCCTTGAAGACTTTGAAGTGTGAAAAACATCACTTTTGTACTTGAGAAAATAAACCCAAGTACACCTCAAGAAATTATCAATAAAGGTAAGTGCATACTTAGCTCTATTGAAAGAGGGGGTAGGAAAAACCATCAAGTCACTATGCACAAGCTCAAGTGGTGAAGAAACTCTCTTGGAAAAATTCTTAGGAAATGGATCTTGGTGTTGATAATCGATTCTTTGGGTTTTACGTCATTACCTTATTATCGTCAACTCGCTTCTTCGAGTTTCATGTCCTTGCCTTGTTACCTTGGCTTTTCATCCGAAGAAGTCCCACTAACTAATATTGGTAGTTAAGTTAACTTGGAAGACTAGTAAGTTAACTCCACATAACTAGTACACCTAAGCAAGCTAACCTAATAAGTCTAGGGCTAACACAAGTGTAAAATTATCCTAATAAATAAATAAAAGGATAAATAATAACCTACACTAACGCCCCCATAAGCATAACTTAGGTGGGTGGAAAAAGGTGGGTCCCGACAACAAGGCCTAATAAGGTACCCACGTACAATAACTGGGAAAATTGGACACCGCAAGGTACCCAAAACCAGTAATAATAAAGTAGAGAGAGAAAAATCCTCGCTGCAAGATATCCTAAGAAGCTCGGCTCCAAAAACTTGTACAATGTTGAAGAAGTTTGGTGTGCACTATGGTCTGAATCCACTACTCGATCATAGAAATAAAAAACAACTAACATTGGGCTTTACAAATAGGTGTGTCATGATCCAAGAACAATAACCAAGGCAACAAGGTAAGGACACAAGATCTAAATAAATAGGAGTGTCACGATCTAAGAAAAGCCAAGGTAATAAGGCAAGGACATGAAACCTGAAGACGCAGATATAAACACATAACAAGGCAAGGACATGAGACCCAAAGAATCAATATCAACACCACATATCGGCATGAGTTGCCAAAATCAACTACTCGAACATTGACAAACTAACACTGGACTTCACCAGAATAGCTCCCCCACAAGAGAGATCACAAAGATGCTAAAAAGTGTCAAAAATACAAATCCAAAATATCTCAACAAACAAGAGAGATATAAATGCATACACCCATAGATACAAGAATGCAACACCCAAAATTTTAGGATGTCGGGCTCAACCGAAATTACATCCACAAGTGATTACAACACCCTCCCAAATTTAGCACTTTATAATTGAGTGCATGTAAATATTATAATGAGTAAAAGTATCTTTTATATTTGAAATATGTGTATAAAAATTTCACCAATGCGTAGATCTCGAAAAAAATACACAATTTCAAAAAAATTATCACCTTAATTTGAGCTATGGATCAAAAGTTATGAGCTCTAGAAGGTTTTGCTATTAAAATAATATTTTAATGCTTGATGTTTTTTAAAAGGTACACGTGACACCCAAATGTCCAAAGGGTAAAAGAGTGCATCCACATGATACAAGATTGCGACCAAATCACTGTATCTAAATGATAAAATCATGTGCCCAAAACCTAAATGTCCAGAGGGTAAATCATCATTGATCGAAGGGTACATGTCTATATCTAATGGATAAAAGAATGCACCTGAGGATACGAGATATGCATCTAGTGGATAAAAGACTGCGTCCCAAAGCAGAAATATCCGAAGCTAAAAGAATGCCTCTAGAAGGTACACACTTATATCCAATGGATAAAAGAATGCACTGAGAGGGTACATATATGCGTCAGTAGATAAAAGATTGCATCCAAAACAGAAATATCTAGGAGGGTAAAAGAATGCATCTAGAAGGTACACACTTATATCCAATAAAATAAAAGAATGTGCAAGAGGGTACAGATCTCGCGTCCAAGTGGATAAAAACTACATCCAAAACAAAAATATTCAGAGGGTAAAAGAATGCATCCGGAAGGTACACACTTATATCCAATGGATAAAAGAATGCACCGAGAGGGTACAGACCGTGTCTAGTGGATAAAAAATACACCCAGAGGGTACAAATCTACATCTAGATTTGACTGTCTCAAAACATGGTCGAGTTTACAGTCAATTCTAGGATTTTGGCACCTTCTAAATCCAATGGCGCACTTTGTTTTGCATAAAAATGCATGCTGTAGAATAGTGCTAGCAAATTCCAAATACATGAAAATAATAAACCCTTGCTTACAAAGAAAACTTACAGGATGGATGCCTACATCATCTATCACTTTGATACTATAAAAGAAATGATAACTATATTGTACCAAGCCAAGAACTCAGATTTTAATCAAACACCATGATCAATAAGATGAAAGCAATTCGCTAGAATAAATTTACTAAAAACCTTTACAAACAAATGAGCAACAATATCATATATTATTATGGAACTCAATGAAATACAATGAGAATGGGCCTTGCTTATATAGGCAAGGAATAACAATCTAAGAACCAATCAAGGTCGTAGATCAAGCCATAAATCAAGGAAAGAACTAGTCATCAAAGAACTAGTCAAGACCATAGATTTAGGAAAGAACTAGACATCAAGGATCTAGTCAATACCATAGATCAAGGAAAGAACTATACCTAACAACTAGATAATATCCCCATAATATCTAAATAAATAAAAATAAATATCCACAAACATAAGTGGCTAAGGATAAATACAATAAAGGTAAATAAATAACCTAGGTGAATATGAGCTAAGGTAAATACCGACTCTAACAATTAGCAAAAAGTAATAGAAAATGGAAATGAAAGAACTCACCAAACAAGGGTGTGTCCCACCAGCGTGCTGAATAGTGATAACATTTTCTCATACATTTTAGATTAGTGAAATAGTAACAAAGAAAATAAACAACTCTAATAATGAGAGGGTTTAAGGTTGTCTCTAGATGAGATGGTGATGAATATGGACACAAAATATCCCTCTCATAACGAGCTTGATTACGTGTACAAAAAGAGAAAATCAACATGAAAATGGATTAGTAGATAGGATGGTGGCTTTCTCGACAATGCCGGAACCCGAGAAGTGAAAAATTCCTATCATGGATGTCAAATCACTTTGAAAAAAGATAGATAAGATGATAGTAATAGATACAAAATGAGATGTAGCAAGATATTTGAACCGAAACAATGATTCGAAATGAACTAGATAAGATAAAATACATATCTGATAACAACAAATGATGAAAACTGAACCAAACTTGATCGGGTCGATGATGACCCGAGAGTGCTATGAAAAATTGATGGAGTCTAGGATAGAGTAAGTAAAAAAGGAACATAGGAAAGGTAGATATCAAGAGTTATTCAGAAGTTGATATAGGACTAATGATGATGTTGAGATGATACCAAAACTTGGATTTGATGAGAACAAAAAGGATGCAAGAAAATTAATAGATCTAGTGATAAAAGTGATAATTGTTGATCCAATTGATGATGACCGAGCTAAACCGACGGAGATTGGGTGTGATGAAGATGAGATCTCAAGCAACAAGTGTTTAAAAGTGTAATATTGGGAGATTTGAGGAACTATGAGATCATAAACATATAATTGGTAGAATGGATGACAATGGGGTAGGCGATGATTGTGCTAAGTTAACAGTGATTGGGAAGGTATCGAGGGTTTGATGGATGAAAAAGATGAACTACGAGAGATAGATTTTTGATGGTGATGCAGAGCGAGCTCTAAGGTGGTGATAAACTGTAATGTTGGTGTAAAATGATGATGAGATAGAAATTGGGGATCCAAGAAAGGAAAGGTGTGACATCAAGCAAGGAGAGGACTTCAAATCTCCCAAGTAGGAAGCAAGCTATCCAAATCAGCTCCAAGATGGTAGTAGTAGCTATAAAGAAGAGCAAGAAATGAAGAAAAGGTCGCAAGAAAACCCAAAGTCTCAAAAATTGCATCCTTAAGAGAGGAGGGGTATGGGCATATTTACAGGGTTGACGACGACCCAGATGTGTCGCCGGCGGATGCGGGACCGTCGATTTGGGCGATGGAGATGTGATTATCTCAATACAAAGAGGACTGCTCGGGGCTAAGATGTGATTTTGGGTGGTTAATGCGGGTTAGGGCTGCTCAGGAGGATATTAAGTGGTTGGGGGATAAGAATGCATTGAATGAGGGTATATGTGAACATAGGAATGATAAAAATGATGTTTAGGGAGGATAAAAGGATTAGATGAGGGTTTAGGGATAATAAATGGGATGTGATTAGGAATAATAAATATGATTAGGGATTAATTAAATGGGATTAAGGGTGGATAAGAGGAAATAAAATAAATGATGATAGGAAGAGAGATATGTATGTGCGAGATGGTGAAGGGGAGCGAATGTAGGATGAGGGACAAGGGATACCAAAATTTGGTGTCTACACAAAGACATGATGTAAACTTAGAAGTGCGGGGTAAGGTTATTTATATAGTTTTCCAAATTGAAGAAACTTTCATCCTCGTGAATATGGGATAAAAAGAAATTTTAGGATTAGAAAGTGATAAATAGACTTAGGATTGATTAAGTATCATTAAGGAAGGTTAATTAGAATTTCCAACTTAAGTGAGTTGGGTGTGATTTAAATTAATCAATTACATTGATTAATAGACCAACTTAGGCTTGTAGAAGTCAACTTGATAGATTTGGTGGATTGAATGATTTGAAAGGGGAATGACCCAATAAGAGGGTAAATTCTTGTTTAGAGGGTTAATTAATCAATATTGGTCAATTAATTAATTAATTATAATAGGATTATAACTAATAAAGTAATGTTAATTTGCATCCAGAATGAAGGGGGAGACTAGTTAATTAACGAAGTGTCATTAATTGACCAAGATGAAGGGAATGTTAGCTAATTAGTGAGAAAGATGCTAATTATAACCAAATGATAGAAAATAGGATAAGAAGTGCAATTTTAGTGTTAAAACTGCGTAGCTAGATTTAGGTGTCTATAAAAAGAATGGAGAGATAAGGTCATTTGTGTGTTGATTTGTGACTCAAACAAGGCTTCATTAAAAGATCACCATTCTTTGCCTTCCATGAAACAAATCCTTCAAACAAATTTGGATCTAAGAGATTTTTGTGCTAGATGGTTATTTAGGCTTCAATCAAATCAAAATCAAAGAGGAGGATCAATATAAAACCGCATTTACAACCAAATGGGGAACATGTGCATATCAAAAATGCCTTTTGGTTTATCAAATGTGGGTGCCACCTTTCAGAAAGCAATGGATATTGCTTTCCGCAAACTCGTCAACCAATATATCCTAGTATATCTAGATGATATCATGATTTTCTCTAAGCAGGAAAACAACACATGAAGCATTTGGAGAAAGTGTTTGAGAGGTGCAGAGAGTTTGGAGTATCATTGAACCCAAGAAGTGCAATTTTACAATTCCATAGGGTGAATTATCGAGGTCATGTTGTTTCAAAGGATGGAATCACAATTGACCCAAAAAGAGTCTCTGTCATCCTCACACTCTCATTGCAGTGATAAAAAGGCTCTCTAGCTTTTCCTTAACAAGATCAATTATGTTAAGAAATTTATTCCTAACTTTACAAAACTAGTCGGCCTATCACCCTAATGCTAAGAAAAGACACTGCTTTCAAATGGACTACAAAAGGAAGAGAAAACTTCAACGAGATCAAAACCACGATAATTCAAGTGCCAATGCTTCATCGATCTATATTTTACAAAGTATTTCATCTTTTTGCTTATGGTGTGGATCTTAGCATAAGCTGCAGATTCTCACTCGGAAGAATAATAAAGATACAAAACAACTTGTGGCTTTCTTTACCCAAATATTCAAAGAATTCGAACTCAAATATAGTCATTTAGAAAAAATTTTGCGGATTCTTAAGAAATCAAGCCTCTTCTACTGCCAACCGCATCAAAGTTATAGTCTTGCATCCTAGTGTGAGAGATTTCATTATGGGGGCAAAAAACAATGAAAAGATAACTAGATGGGTAACCAAGATAATGGAGTTCGATGTCACTATCAAAGCCACAAAATTAGTGAGAGGGAGAACATTATGTGAAAAAATTGTTATATATGCTCAAAGTGACCAAGAGACTTCTTTCTTTATGGAAGAAGAATAAGAACAAACAACAGAAGATCTGTAAGACAAAGGAACTCGACCTAGCCGTGACAGTTGGATGAACAACATGGTTACTTTATTAAATACTTGGAAGCTATCCTCCTAGTTTGAGTAAGAAAAAGAGAAGACACCTTGGGTTGCATAACCAATAACCTATGTGTTAATTAATGATATTATTTTAAAAAGGAATTTGGATGGTGTCTTATTAAGGTGCGTTAAGGAACAACAAATAGATACAATCTGATCTTGGTTGAATTTCATAATGGCTCCTCTAGTGGGAATTTTTCAGCCAAGGCCACAACAATGAAGATCCTTAGAGTAGGATACATTTGGCCCACATTGTTTATGTATGCACATCAATGGGTTAGAAAATGCAAGGAACATGCCTTCTTCACATGAAAGAAAAGGTCGATATCCCTTCCCTTCATCCTATTCAAATAGATGAGTCATTTTCTCATTGGGGACTTGACTTCATAGGCATGATCAATCCTCCTTCTAGCGCAGTCACATATGAGTCTTGACAATAACATATTACTTCACCAAGTGGATCGAAGCCATACCACTCAAGGATGCTACTAAATCAGTCATCCTTGATTCTTGGATGACATTGCAACAAGGTTTAGGATTCCTCAAACCATCATTTATGATAATGCTAAGGCATTTATGGGATTAAAGGTTTTTTATTGGGATCTTAGAAATGGAGTTTACTTAAATACTTCCTCAAATTATTACCCATAAGGTAATGGTTTGGAGGAATCAACTAATATGAACCTAATCATAATCACGAAGAGGACCATGTAGGTCAATCAAAGACAAAGTGGCACACTAAAGTAAAAAAATGCTCTTTGGGCTGATAAAATCACTCCAAAGAGAGAAATTGACAATTCACCATTTGTCTGCAGACATGGAAGAGAAGATAAGCTCCCATTGTCACTTGAATTTCCTTCCTTTCATGACGCCCACACTCATTCAATGCATTTTTCAAATGTAGCCGATTCCGGCTTGATGGTCCTTTTCCCTCTCTTTCTTCTCTTTCTTCATGCCACAAGTTGTATAAATGCAAGTGCTTATGCACTTTGAAAGGGTTCTTCTCCCTCTTTCTTTCCTTAGCATATTTTTGAGCTCTTCCTTATGAAACTCAAAACTTCATGTTGTCGACCTCTATAACTTGTGACTAGTGTTTTCTTGCCTCGGCTCTGTATGTAAGCTCTTGAAGAATGATTAATGTAAGTGTGGTTTATTTCTTTCCCTCAAATACATTGTGTTTTGTGTGAATATTTTGCCATTTTGTATATTTCTTGTTCTTTTATCTCTCTACATCGATCTCGAGTGCATTTTTACAACCCAACCTCGCATTCTTACATTTGCGTCATCTGGATTTGGGAAAAGTTCCACCTTCGTCCAATGCTATCACCCCCCCTTTTGCTTAGGATTTACCTTTCTTGCATCTCTCCCTAGTCCCTTGGAATTGTTAGAGTAGGAATTAACTATAGGAGTAGTTTTAGTGTTAGAAGTAGGTTGCATTATGCGCAGTTCTCCCAAATCCGTGTAACAAGGAAACCGACCTTCTCTGGAAGTCTGCTCAAGTAGCAAGTCCCACACTTGGAGACAATCCCATATTGCCTCAAAATCGTGAATCCTCTTGATTCGGGGTAGGGTGTAATTTTGAGTTCCAACAAGAGTTAGTAAAAATTTCCACAATCACAAAGATATTGTAGTTAAAATTGAACATGTTGAATTGCATTAAGTTTGTATAGACACAAATATTAGAAATAAATCGTAAATTGATTGTTTGGAAACATATTTAGAAAACAAATATGGACAAATATTTTGTTTAGACCATAAACATTTAATATTGATACGAAATTAGGTAATTGCAATAGTATTTGTATATTTCATAATTATTATGAAATTAGGCATAGTTAATTTATTTCATATTAGTTTATAGTATTAATGTATTATTTATTTATTTATTATAGGATTATGCTTAATTAATTTATATAATATTAGTTTATTACTATATCTATATTATAAAATTATGTACTATTTGTATATGTATACATTAATTATTGATTAAGATTTAATTAATTACTAATTGTTATGGTATTAATTTAATTACAAAATTTTGACAATTTTTTATTTTTATTTTTTTTAAAAAGCCACTACTTATAAACCTTAAAAATATTTCTCAACCTTTACAATTTTATATTTGTATATGTATAAATTCATTATTGATTAAGATTTAATTAATTAATAATTGTTATGACATTAATTTAATTACAAAATTTTGACAATTTTTTTAAAAATAAATTAAAAATGCCACGATAAAACCTTAAAAATATTTCTCAACCTTTACAATTTTAAATGATATTAAAATATGATTGAATAGGAAATTAAAATTATTTGATGAGCCGAAGCAAAATTTACCTTGCTTTGAACCCATATTTCATTTGTTAATTGGTAAAATATCTATAGTTGATCGGAACATAAATTTGATTTTCCGTATCTGTACAATTGGCGATGGATTGAAATCAACTTATAAACACTCTCTAAATCCATTGCGTTTTTTTCGAGTCGATATTCAATTGCAGAAACCCTAACTCAAATGCTTCAAGCCTTTGTCTTGCCTAATTTTCAGAACATCCTAAGATTTAAGCTTTCTTCGATTATTTTCTCACCCGGGGCTTCATTTATTCTTGTATATACTTTTTGGGTTGCGAATAGTTTATGCATATAGGCATATCTTCTCAGCGTTTAGATCCATTGTTTTGGCCTCAGATTAGGGTTTAACAGAGCATTGGGGTTTTGAGAGAAATTTGGATAAAACCAGCATCCCCACAGAAAGATGGAGTACGGTGGAGATGGGAAGAAGAGAAAGTTAGATGGTGGAATCAACGGCGGAGGCGCGGTGCAGCCATCAGAAGATGATTTGAGGCAACTGTTGGTGCCCTTGAGCAAAGACCAACTCGTCAGTCTTCTTGTCAATGCGTAAGTATTCACCTCGATACACAAATATTCTATGGTTTATTTTATTATTTTTATTTTTTCTCCTGAATTACATTTTCTTCTCCCCGAGATGTTTGAATTGCAGCCACGTAATGCTGATTCAAAATCGTAAGACACATTTTCCTTTATTTCTCGCTTGGGTATCAGTAAATTTGATCATCTCCCAAATGCGTGGTCTTTATGCCTGGATTCAGGAAGAAATCCCTTCCTGTAGAAGAAATGTATTCGTGTTTTCATTGGATAAATCTTTGGGGTTATGGGCTGCCTTTTAATAATTGTTACACCATAACCTCCCTACATGTCTGCTACAATTATGGACTGCCTTATTACGGTGAGGGGGATTTGAACTTGGGTCACGCTTTCGAGGGTGGTCCCCGTTATCATCACCACACTACGACCCCTTGGATGCTTTTGAAATCAAAGGCATTCAGGAATTGTTAAAAAGACATGCCCCTTTCTGCCACTTTACACTACACAATGACCCCTTTGACGCATTTGAAATCAAAGGCATTCAAGAATTTTAAAAATAAACATGCCCCTGTTTGCCACTTTAAGTTTTTTTTTTTATGTAACTTGAGCAATTCTTCGACATCCACAATGCTTTCAAGGCTTTCATGCCTCAGAGCCTCTCTGTTCTTCCATCTGCTTTGAATCCCAATCCTGTAGGTGTCGTTAGTGCGTTTTAACATGGCAGCCTTATGAATGGCCTAACTGCAAGGCTCTCACAAGGGCATTTATCATTGTCGTCATATGTAGAATAATTGCCATTCTTAAATACCTCTCTCTTTTAACATTCGTGTTGACTGCTGATATAAACTGATTGAAAAGTCGAAGCATATGGTTGTGTGATTAATAGGTAGCTGTATTGATCAACTAGTGTATTACACTGAAAACTAATGTTTCTGCCATTGTAAAGACAATTATTGATTATATGGCTTGAAACTTGAATTTGATAAAATAGAGTTCAACGGTGCTTATGTTGCGGGTTGAATACAATTGTGATAATTGGAACCTTTAACTAGTGCCCTGCCATTGATTGTCGTTAGTCTCTATTAACTGCTTCTATTTGCAAGTTATAGTGGTAATGGCTCTGTTATAGACTTATAGCTATAGGCAATATTTGTCTTTTGTCAATGACTTTCATTCTAATTGCAAGTTATATGGGTAATGGCTTGATGTTTTTTTGCCATCAAGTGGTATATTGTTAACTATGGGCTATTATAGCCATTGATTTGGCATCTGTGTTGAGGGGCATATTTGTGCAAAATGTTTTGCCTAATTGTTTCTATATCGAGCTCTTCAAATTTTCAAAAGTTTGCAGAATTTAATAAGTACATTTCTAAAGTCTAGAACAAAAATTGTTTGTGCCAGTTTACAGAATGACTTTATATTCCTTTTATGGATGCCAAATGTATTGATGGAATCACATGTTTCTGGTTATTTACTCTGGACATGGCCAGATAGAAGATTCTGTTATGAATTTTGGATCCTCATTTTTGAGGGAAAATTCTTGTTCTCTCAAGCTGATGATCTGTGGGAATTTGAAACCCATTTCTGTTTTTGTTTCTGTTTATGGTTGTTTGCCAGTCCTATTTTGAGAAGAAATCTTTTACAGGTTTGTGATGCATAGATAACTGAAAAGCAGCATATTACTGTAATGTGTTTTATTTTTGTTGCAGTACTGTTTTTATTGCTTGTTGAATTTATTGTTTACATCTCTAACTTTCAGATGATTCTGTCTTGTTAGTGTTCTGCGTGTATTATCATATTTTAGTCCTTTGTTTATTTTGATACACCTTGTTTGTCTGGCTTATTGCCTGGGAATGGATTGACTGGAATGCTTGTGGTTGTATCCTGCAGAGGTTGTTTGTACCCTGCAGTTGCAGATGATATCAGGGATGTTGCAAGCAAGGACCCTGCTCATCGGAAGCTGTTTGTGCGTGGACTGGCTTGGGAGACTGGTTCACTAACTCTGCGTGAAGTGAGTGCATGATTGACTGATTGCTCGTGATTTGTATGATTGCAGATTCTGAGTATTATGTTGTTCAGTTGTAATGCCTCTGTTATCCAGTCTGAGGTGGTGTCAATGGAGTTAACTGTTGGTTTTGTGGCCATGTATTTATTCCCGAGTTAATACTGGATGCATGAGTGTTGCTATTCTTTTTCTGTGTGTCATTTTGGTTTCACATAAGAAGTCAACTGTGGTTCAGATTTCAGCCAGTAAGGAAGTCAGCCGTGGTTCAGATTCCAGCCTCTTCACCACAACTTTGAACATGTATTTGTTGAAGTCTTCATTAGGCAAGCAATATTTTCAGCTAAAACTAGTTTATGTGATCTTTCCCATGGTTTTTATTTTCCAGGCATTTGAAAAGTATGGAGAGGTAGAAGAAGGCGCTGTTATCATTGATAAGTCAACTGGAAAGTCAAGGGTTTTGGGTTTATTACATTTAAGCACATGGATTCTGCTCAAAGGGCATTGAAGGAACCTAGCAAGACTATTGATGTAAGTTTATGTCCCAGCTTTTAAACATTTCTAACATTTTCTTAAAGTTGTTGGTTGTATGGAAAGCACTGACATGTTGCATTTGTTATTCTTACTCCCGAATGTCGATTTCATTTTCCAATTCTTAATCTGCATATTTGGTTCATAAAAGGGTTTATTTTAGCATTTAGAAGACTGTAATACTCTTTGCAGGTTGGCTTTTTGGATTTAGTAAAGTTCTGATGCTGCCTTTCTTACAAAGCTAAATTATCACTGGACATTGGTTTTGTATTTAATTTGTATGGAGTAAAGTAACAATGCTGCTAATTACACGAACCCAAAAATGTTTTGAAGCAACATCAAATGATTTTGTACTCCTTTTGTTTGTAGCTATGCAATGTTGGTATTGTTTTTATTTTGCAAGTTATATCAGCAGTTGGTAGTCGTTAGATGCAAACTATCAAAACATTATTTTGAAGAAGGTACTGACAATTTTGGATTAAAGTTGTATATTATAGATGTTTAGTCTGCATTATTTATATGTACATTGTGTATTGTGGTTTGGTGCAATTTTAAGAATGTTGGGTGTCAAGTATTGTAATAAAGTCAGTTAAGATGTATTATTCATTTGTATTTTATGGAGTATAATTTGGTGTGCCATTACCTCTATAGGGTCGAATTACGGTATGTAATCTCGCAACTACTGGCACAAATCCAGCACAATCTGCTGATCAGTCTCAGAGGAAATTATACATTGGTGGCCTTTCGTATGAGACATCCAATGAAACACTTATATCTCTTTTTTCCCAATATGGAGAAATAGAGGAAGGCTCTGTTGCATATGACAAAAATACAAACAAATCCAGGTACTAAAACTTCAGTGTCAGAGTTTTATCTTAGTTGTGTTTTGTTATACTGGATTACAGGTTAGCTAAAAGGGAAAGTTTTGAAGTATTTTATGCAATTTCTTTGTGTTGTGATGGCTTGGAACACATTCAAAATTTAATGACATGTATGGAAGTTGCACAATTAGGTATTGTGATTCTAACAAAGTTTTTTTCTCAATTAGGGGTTTTGCTTTTGTTACATTTAAGACTGCTGAAGCAGCAAACAAGGCTCTTGAAGATACAAACAGGAATTTGGATGTAAGAGATTGGTGGTTCTTTGTTTTCTAATTGCTATTGAGATGTGTAAGGGGATAGGCTTCCCTCTTTTTAGCAACATATAATATGAAACCTTTACTGTTTTTGACTTGCAGGGAAGGGCAGTTACAGTAAAACTTGCTATTGAAGGTCAGAAAGAGAGGGCGGCATCACAGCCCACACCGCCTGTTCAGGGTCAGTTGGCACCACAGTTGCAGCCAGGTTATGGCACAGCAAACCCAAAATTTTCTTCCTATCCAAGGCCACAGCCACCAGGTGCTGCCCCACGAGCATATCCTGCTTTACATGCATATGCTGCACAACCTTCTTATGGGGCGCATCCATTGTATGGACACACATTTGCAGCGCAACCCGGGTATACAGGGCTATCAGTTCCCCATGGAGCTGGTGCACCAACACAATACAACCCAAGCTCTCAATATACACCGCATGTAGTTTTCCAAACTCCACAAGCTGCCCAATCTGGAATTCCCACAGTAGGTACTACTACACCAGGAGTTCCCCATACTATGGTGCATTATGAAGCAGAGGAAAAGGACTTGACAATCTTGATTATTGGCTTCTGGAGGAGTTTATTCTCGGTCTTGGATGATATTGGAAGTTGTGGCTCCATGGATTCCACTTTCAACAGAGAGATGGATACTTGGAGTTATATTTATAAGTTTTGAGGCATCAAGAAGAGTTACTTTCTGGAGGCATATATATTCATGGAGCCCATACCTAGGACCATCCATAGTTTCTGGAGGCATATATGATCATGGAGTCCATACCTAGGACTTTGCAAAAGATCCCAGGTTTACTCAATTATGTTCAATCACGTGTAGAATGTTGAATTTACCTACCCTACATGATCTTGATTCTCATCATCGTAGCAGGTTTAATACTGATTTGGTTCCTTTTAATATATAGCCATGCAGAACAATCTCCAGGTGTTTTTCTGCATTTGCAAATCTTCTTTTTTCCTCTGTTTCAGTTGCCATTTTTAAACAACAGTACCTCATGCAATTTTCTAGGGGATTACTTATAAATTATCCATACAATGTAATTTTCTAGGTGATTAATATAAGTTAGTTGCAATCTGCAGCACTTGGACAACGGTTCTAACAAGAATTTTGCAATTTTTACTGGATGGAAATCTGTAGAAATGGCTATCATACATACCATGTTAAAACTCCATACTTTTTTTTTGTTTTTGCATGGCAAATAGGCCATGAGATTTGTTTATTTTAATTTTTTTGCAGTATCAACGTCACTTTTACTGGAGCTTCAAACATTGACGAACTTTTGTTTTCTAATGGATTTCTGTTCTATATAAAGTTGCTTTATTTTTGCTGTGAATTCACTAGGTCTTAACATCATGTTGATGTGAGAGGTCTTACATTCATGTTGATGTGTTTTCGGTTTGGTAAAATGTTTATGGTTTTGGGGAAAAAATATTTATCACGCTGATAGGGATTTTACAATGGCGGTGGGTGGCGGGGTGTAATATGGTGAGCTGTTCACTTTAATGATCGATTTCTACAATGTCAATAGGTGATTAATTGTAATTTGCAAAGCTGTCACTTTTATGTTTAAACTTAAATTTGATGTCCATTTGACTGGTACATGAAAATTTCACCTTAAGTTTGACGTCCATTTGGTTGGCAAGTGAAAATTGCATCCTTAAATTTGACGTCCATTTAACTGGCACATGAAAATTTCATCCATCAATTTGACGTTCATTTGGCCATCACATGAAATTCTCATCCTTAAATTTAACATCCATTTGACCATCACAAGTCTTTTTTTCAAAACTTTGAGAAGTCAATTGAAAAAAAACAATATCTTGGCCATAAGGTGGGTTTTGGAGCGTTCATGTTTTGGGAAAAAAATTTGAGCATGACATTATGGTGTAGCTAGATGGATGCCATTTTTTTGCGAGTTAGAAGGAAATCGTTAGAGAAGGTAATATAGTTAGTTATTAATCAATGTGATATGTATAAAATCTAAAATAGGATTTTCTCTATATTGATGTCTTTTGATGTATTTTAGATATTTGTACTAGTCCTATACTCTACACATCAAAATGCAACTGAAGTTGTGGATGTTGACACATAAAGACCAAAGTTCAAACCCAGGTAGGCTGAAAGGCTGAAAATTGGTTTGAGGGAGGATTTTGACCACAAATGTCCAAATTGGAAAAAGTAGAAATCCATTGTATAACTTGGAAGGGAGGCATTTTTTTGACTCGAAATTTAAAAGTGTTTTTCAACTGTTTTATTAGCTAAAGATTTCTAAATGAGAATAATCAATTGATGGTATATTATGGGATGCGTTTTTATTCTTTAAGAGTTATCGATAACTTTTTTGTATTGAAGGATGGCTATGATATTTGACTGGTAAATACTTTTGTAAAAGGATTGTTTTTTTGATTTATATGTGATACCCACACATTATTCGAAGATTGAAAATAAACCAACTCTACATCCAAAGCAATCGTAGAGTGATTGATCCATAGAGTTTAGGCAAAACAAACCTCGTCATCTAACAAGAGAACCATTTTTGGTAGGTATAAAATGCTTGTTGATATGGGCACTCCCTAAGGTGACCACGTCAATAGATAAAAAGAGTAATGATTGCAGATGATGTCTAGTCGGTTTGAGTCATTTGGGGTGGCACGAGTAAATGAGGGATGCTCTGGAGCACTATTATTGAAGCTTGAGAATAGTTGAAGACATAAGCATGTTTAGTTGGTGTTCCATTCGTTGCGGGAGGAATAAAGGTTGTAAAGAGGGTTCGAGTGAGTAAACAATAAAGTGATTGTTGTGCTTGTATTATACATCTAATTGCAAAATTATTTAAGTGGAGCACAAAAGCGAAACTTAGTTTTCATCGATGAAGGTAATTGAAAATCCACTAGTGGCCCAGATTTTGGTGAAGTGTTTTTAGTAGATTGTGATGCTAGTGGTCCAGATTTTGGTTAAGTATTTTTAGTAGATTGTGATGCTAGTGGCACAAAAAATGGTGCAATACTTAGCCAAGATGAAAGTCCTATTGCATATTTTAGAAATGATAATTGATGCAAAGCACTAGTATTCAATGTATGATCAAGAGTTATATGCAGTCAGTGCAAACACCTAAGAAATGAAGGCATTATTTATTGCGGAAATAATTTGTTTTGTATACATGTCATAAAGCATAACAATTCATTAATAGTGACTAAGTTGAATTAGCGTCATATGAAGTGGGTTAAATTCCTACATAGTTATTGTTGTGTTGCGATATAAAAACAAAAGATCAAATAGAGTTGTGGATACATTAAATAGAATTCTTTTGTTGAATGAGTTAAGAGTTGAAGTCATAAGGTTTGAATCTATGAAGGAACACTATTAAACAAATGAAGATTTTAGTGAGCTATGAAAAATTGAGGAGTGGCAACAAAACACCGAGGCTAGTTTACTTTGTACAAAGATTGTTGTCCCGAGGAGTATAATTGTGTAAATTAGAGGTTCAATGTGTGAGAATTTAATCTAAGAAAAACAATGGATCATTGATAGGATGTTTTGGCTATAAAAAGAACATGCACAAGCAATGGAAAGCTACATTTGGTTGTGTATAAGAATTGATATAAACAATTTTATTTAAGGGTGTAGAGTTTGTCACCTAGCAAAAGGAAGGAGTTAGAATGTAGGGTTGTATCGGTGATTGCCTATTCCACAAAGGCCATGGGAATATATAAGCTTGGATTTTGTTTCAAGAATACTTAGATCTCAAAAAGGAAATGATTTGGTATTTGTGGTAGATAGATTTTCTAAAATGATACATTTTGTGGTTCATAAGAAGTCTAGTGATGCAACGGGCATTGCAAATTTGTTTTACAAAGAGATTATGAGGCTACATAGTTTGTCACACGACATTGCATTAGACAAAGATGTGAAATTTGAAAAATTTGGAGGATATTGTGGAAGCAATTGAAGACCAAGTTACAATTTAGCTTAGTGTATCATCCTCAAACAACTAGACATAAAGATGTAGTCATCAAAAGTTTAGGTAACTTACAATATTTGATTAAAGGTAGGCTGGAGACATAGGGTAACACACTAGTGCAAGTTGAGTCTATTTATAACAATTCATCTAACTAGAGTAGATGAAAGAGAACATCTTAGATTGTGTATTGGTCAAGTCCAGGGAAGTCATACAATTGCATAACATCAAATGTGATTAAAGGAAATGTGTAGATGCAAAGGATTTTGTAGAACACATAAAGAGATGTGCATGAATACGGGTGTGAACAATTAGAGAAAATCTCATTGCAATATAAGCATGTGTAGATGTGAAGAAAAGAGAAATAGAAAATTAAATTGGAGACATGGTCATAGCACATTTGAGGAATGAGAGATTTCCAAAGGGAACATATAATAAGTTTAAATGGAAGAAAATTGGATTGTGTAGAGCATTGTGGAAGATTGCAAAGATTGTGTATAAAATTGAGTTACTCGAAGGAATATACATATGCTTTGATCTTTGCAAGTAACATGCCTTCTCCCTTCACAGTGCAAGGATGAGGATCTCCGCAAGTACTAGAGGGAAATGGGAGCACATGTAAGTGCGGGAAACCTAGATAGGGTATCATGAACCGTTTGACTCTACCTCTCCTAGAAAGAGGTGTGCAATGGATTGTGCAAGTCTCCTCAAGGTTGACTCTCACCAGTCTTAGTGGCCAAAATATTTGTTGAGAATAGCTCAAAGGCTTGATGTTTGTTGTTTTATGTTAGGGCATTTATTGGTTGTTCTAGGCAAGTGCACAATGGGAAAACTTAAGAAATTCAACCTCTAAAGTTTTAATGCAACAGTTACAGGGGTGATGGGTCATTCATTTATTGCATTTTCTCATCTCCCCTTTGAGGGATGTTTTCTGAATGAGTATCACTTGTAATAAGAAGGATTAGCAATATAAATTGATTGCAATCTTTAGTCCCAAATTAACTCTAATCCAACAAGGGGATAAAAATGCAAATAAGGGAGGGGTAGGGAGAAAGAGAATAAATTTGATGCCATGACAGAGGCCCCCTTCGAGTTGGTGAAGCTTGATCCGAGAAACCATGTTCATGCTTAGACTAACATTCGCTCAAGCAAGACATGAGTAGGTGCAAGAGTGCGAGGAAATTTATAGTAGAGAAAAGAGGGATGCAACGCCATTGGACACTCAAGAAGTGAGCATTAGCTCAAAACAAGAAAACTAAGGCAAATGCATTAAAATGTTTTGAAACTTCTTTCTATATGGATCCAACCTTTATGTAGTCTTTCAATTGGGTGTTTAAAGGAAAACCACAACTCATTGGCTAAACTACTAGTGTTAGAATAAATGCCAGCTACATGGCATTCAATCACAAACTGGCCGTGGTCTACTACCAATCACATGCACAAACCTGACAAATTAGGTGGTGCTAGCCACATATTCAAATAAAATTGAATGTGCCTTGGGTGATCTAGAAAATATCATATATGGTCTTCAATCTTGCATCATTTAATTTTTGTGACATGCATGGGGAGATTGTGTGCATAAGTCAATCTTCATTAAATTTGTTAGGGTCTTGTTAGTGAAATAATTTTTCGCAAGGGAAAATTAGTGGTTTTCACCAACGGTCATGATATTATGCCTCTCCTCTTGGGAATGGGGAGGCTCCCATTTATTGAATGCAAGGAAAATTAAAATCTATGGGTAGCCATGAAGTGGGGATCACACAGAATACTCCACTAAACCTGTGGCAAATTGCTTGTATTGAGTACAAGGGAGGAATTTGTTTGGAGAGATGTAAAGGGGAGATAAGAATATATGAATATGATTAAGTTCGTGAGTAGGCACTTGCAAACTTCACACACATTAACTAGAGTGGGTCCACATCTAATAGGAAGAAAACAACTATGTAAGCAATAACAAGATTAACAAATCAAAGACACAAAGTTCTATTGATTTATTCCTCAAAGATACAAAGTTATTTCTTGGTTGTACAAGATTACAAAGCTTGCATAGTTGAAAAGTAAGAAGTAGAAAATATAGACAAGGAAATGGAAGAAAGTAACTTCTTGCTTGTAGTAGAAAGAGAACAAAAGCTAACCACCCCTTGGAATGAAGAAGCCATCCCAATATATAGACTTACAAAATGTCTCTTCATCTCCCCCAAGTGACTTTTCACATTCCTACCACTTGTGACCTTTCATATCCTATAGGAATAAAGACGAGTCCTTTTCTTATTAATGAAAAATAAATCTTACAATGCAAAATTAAAAGGTCACTTAAGTGAATAAGACGAAAAAGCCAAAAAGTACATTCCCAACGAAGAATTAAAATGTAGAGATAGAGGGAAGAAGAGAGAGAATAAGAGAGTGATCAATCGAGGATGAGGAAGCTTCCGATGATGAAGGGATTGCTCTTGGTGATCTTTGTGGAAAAGCTCCAAGAATGAACTCTTTCCTTTGAACTCTTTGTTGAATCGGAGTTCTTTGCATGAGTGCAACCTTATCTAGCTGCGGGATGTAGACATACCCGAAAACACTGATCCAAGTCTCGGGAATAACACTAATGGCCTTGCACTATGTGAACCAAACTTTATGATCTCTTGGTATTAGAGATGGAGCCTCTAATCTCCGCGAGGGATTCTAATGTATCCTCATTGAAGGAGAAAGGATATCATAATTCTTTCTAAACCAATTCTTGGAAGGAACTTAGGAGTCCCTCCAAGGATGAATGTTCATCGAGTGGGGGTGATCTTAGCTTACGCACACTTTTGCTAACATATTCCAAGATTTCCTATGCATCTCCTCACAAGACTCAGATTTTGTAATAGAATCATTTGTCATACACACATGGCACTCATTGCGTGTGACTACATGAGAGGAAAATTATTAGAGACATATGCGAACACATTCTTGCTCACAAAGGAGTGAGAAGCAAGACAACTCATCTTAGATATCGATGGGAAAACACTATCCCAATGGGTCCTTTATTTCTCGACCTCCACTTTTGTCATTTTCACCTTATAAACAATGGCTAGGGAAAAATTGAATAGACAGAGAATCTCATGAAATAATTCCTTCCCTCTTTGAGCCATGATCCGATTGCCAAACCTTACAAGTATGAATCCATTCTTGCCTATTCTTGAGAGGAAAATTCCCGAGTGATGATCATCATGTTGTTGCAAGTAGGAATTTTCAGACATTGAGAGATACCTTTCGGAGTGAGGATCTGCTAGAATTGAATTGTCATATGCCAAAATTGTTCTTGAGTCTAGGTCATAGTGTTGGGCACAAGCTAGGACTAGCTTTGTGCTTGAACGGACAATGGATGACCACCTGCTCTGAATAAACCACTTGAGAAGATATTCTCCTCCACAGGGTTCATGAGGTTCACTCAACATCCTAGCTTTAGATCCTCTAGGTCCATGTTTGTCACATCATTGTCACCCACATTGGGATACTCAATGTTTAATATGGAAATTGGCTTTAAACATGAGTATTTAACCTTCATGGTGACTGGAGTTAGTGAAACATATGGGAGATGGATGAGTATGAATGATTTGACCCCAATCCCAACACTTACTATTTTTAGCAAGTCCCACCCTGGATGTCTATTTTTGGAAAGTTTATCAAATTGTCACTTTTGAGTGTTTTTGTCTTGAAAGGAGTGATGGTGACATGGAAATTACTTTGTTTCTAAAACTTACTATTTTTAGAATGTGAGGACCTGGTACAACTTACTATTTATAGAAGGTGGTCCTCTAGATGTCGAATGGGATGAAAATGGTCTCAAAAGTTTAGGTTTTTCTCTGGGATGCTCTGCTCCAATTTTTAGAGTTTTCAATCGCTAGATTTTTGCAGATTTGAAAAGGCAAGTGCAATGGCTGAAATTTTCTCTGGATGTAAAAATCACTCATACCATCAATGGGGGTAAGATTATACTCAATAGAAAGACATTTTTGCAAGGAGGACACTGGTGAAATTTCAAGGATTCCGAGGTAGGGTTTTGCAGCTTATGAGCAAATTTGTGTTTTTAAGCATGGGGGTTCTGGAAAATTTCAACAACATAACAATGCAAAAATGGAGTTTGGGGGTAAAAATGCATTTGAAAATTGTAAAATTGAATGGGGGTAAGATTATACTCAATAGAAAAGCATTTTTGCAAGGAGGAAAATGGTGAAATTTCAAGGATTCGAGGCGGTGGTTTTACTGAGTTATGAACAAATTTGTGTTTTCAAGCATAGGGGTTCCTAGAAATTTTCAACAAAGATAACAATGCAAAAATGGAGTTTGGGGGAAAATGCATTTGAAAATTGCAAAATTGACTAAGTGTTTATACTTAACCATTTCACTCCTTTGTGCATCTTAACTCACCTTAAACTCAGCTAGGCTTAACCCAAGTCATTTAGGGGTTAGAGGGTGAATTGTACCCACAAAAATAGGGGAAATATGAGGTGAGGGGGCAACATGGACACCAAAGTGCACTTTGCACTAGATTGTGCCAAGTGTCATAGTGGGAAAACACGTGAGGGAGATGGATGGGGTTATAAAAATAGTCTCGGGGGGCTAATGAGAGGTTTTGCATGTGACCAACGCTTAACAAGAGAGGTGGAGGGTATTTTTGTGTCCTTTCTTTCCCTTGGATATTGGGATGATTGAACAAGGGACAACAAACTTTGAAAAGTGTGCCATGGGTGTGCTTGTTAGGAGGAGGGGACATGTGAGTGATAAAATGAGTTCGTAACCTTGCTTGGGTCACTTTCATATTTATTTACTACTTTTAGTTATTGTTATTTACCACCGTTCCTAGTTAGATTAACTTAAAAATTCAACATTTTAGTTAATAAATTATTATTGCTAAATTTGGGTGCGGTGCATACAAGCTATCCTTTGAAGATGGAAAAGAGAGCTCAAAGAACCCATGAAATTGGTTCATCTAAAAAGTTCTATTCATGAATCCTTATGAGTATACCTCATGATGGGAGCATATTCAACACACCCACTTCTTTCATACCTTCATTTTGTTCCATTTCTGCATCATTCCAAACCATTTTTTGTCATGTGTTTCCTTATAGTTAGGATGTGTATCCCGTGTTACGCCAACCATGTTCATTTGTATACATCATATGCAATCCCTTGGTCTTAATGAGCTTATTTATTTGTACAATGTTTGGTACGGTTTAAGGCCACCTTGTCTTTCTCGTTGACATTTGTATCTCTCAAAAACCCAAAAAACCCAAAAAATCAAATAATCAAAACCCCAAAAGATTTAAATAATCACAAAATCCTAAAAATTTACAAAAGCATCACAAAATCCCATCATGTCAACTCAACTCAAAAAAATCAAACTTTTAACTCATATCTTATTAATTGTTCCAACCATCTTACAACTATCAAACCAACTTATCTTAATCCTTGGATGTATCCTTGATTGGGGAAAGTCAAATCAATCATCTTCCTCACGTGCATCCTCGTTTAGGACAATCTCAGCTCTCATTCTCACCCTTCCTTGATATTATCCTTGTTTGGGGGAAAGGACCCTTTTTAATCTCAGATCAATCTTTCGCAGATCCAACAAAGAGTGTATTTATTTACAATTGTGTTGCATTGTTGCTATTATTTATGGACCAATTACAAGTTTTGTGTTATCATCTTGGCTCATTTATAGCCATGGTGCATACTTTTACTATGTATATTGGGTTTGTTTTTCTTTTTATCTTTTGTTTTGTTTTGGACCAATTACAAGTATTATGTTACCATCTTGGTTCCTTTATAGCCATGATGCATACATCTATTGTGTATATTGGGTTTGTTTTATTTTTTATCTTTTTTTTTGTTGTGTGTGTTTTTTTACGCACATAATGGGTTAAACATCACGATTCTTTAATAATCATGGTGAAAACTCTATTGTGCAACAACAAAATATGGTTTATCTAACTAAGATCATGTTATGAGCAAAGACCCTCCTATCATCTTTCTACTCATTGACCTCTTCGTCTTTCCCTTCTTCTTATCAAGCGGATGTCCACTACTTTTTGAATCACCCATCCGCTTGAGGGGCATTCCCTTAGCATCCATACTTGCTAGGGCATCCAAATGCTTCATTGAGGCATAACAAATAGGTCCACCATACTTCTCTGTCATCCGCTCACTAATCTACATGTGTCTACTATCTTTAAAATGCTATTACTTCGTAATAACACTTTAAAGAGGGGAAAATGTAGACACCCTAAAAATACATACATATTTCTATCCATTCCTAGTTATTTATATCCTTTGCATAGTATGTCAAATCTACATCCCTTTAGAATTAATTTAATTAATTCTAATCATACTTAAACCATACTCCTATATATCTTGGCTAATTTAATTAACTATTTATTTAATTAAATAGTTAATTATCCACTCACCCTCCACTTAGCTCCACTTCACTATCCTAGTCACTCAAGTTGAACTAGCCCACTCCACTCAAGTTCTAGAACCCTACAAAGGTGGAAGCAATAATAATTCACATACAACCAACTTCTCGAATAAAATCTTATTGCCAACCAAATATTCATTGCCCCTTAATGGATATTCAAACCATCCAACTGCATAGACCAAATCAAATGGCTATTTCAGGAAAATGCATTCATGATCCTGCAACTCATTCAAACCTTGATCCACAATCCATGGCCTCTCCTTCAGCTATAAATATGAGGCTCTTTCCTTTGCAATTCATCCTTGGAAGCTTTAAGCAATTGCAGCAAAACTCTACTCATTTGTCATTCGAATTCACATACCAAAAGGTTGTCCTCATGTTCACTCTTGCTCGTAGCATTTCTTCTTCATTTGGAGACCAAATTGGAGCATCCACAATCAAACAAACCCAAGAGATCCAACAAGTGTATTAACACTTCAACTATCTCATCTTGAGGTTGCAAGAAGACTCTAAGGAAAGGTTTGCATTTTGTATTTGCTTACTTCTTCGTTCACTTTCATAATTCCTTGTACAAAAAAAAAAGGAGTAATTTTTTTAGTAGATGTCATCATCAAGATCAAGTAAAGTATTAGTTCATTATCGGTTTGTGGGTGGATTTTTGGTTGTTATCCTTCTTCTCAAGCAATGTGGAAGAGTCACAAAGCTTTTTGTGGTTAGTTTGTGTGTGTTCAATAAATACAACAATAATATGAGCCCTTGTGATATAAATCTATCACCCAATGGATAAGGCATTGGTCATTAACCAAGAGTTTGCAAATTTTGGTTATGCCTTGTTTATCCTCTTATTTAATATGCACCAAATCCAAGTCATATCCCCAAACAAATCCATATAATCACATAATTTAAATTAGAATGTTTGAAACTTTTGATTTCAATCCCATTTTCCCCCATGTTGTAAAATATGGTTAGTTCCCCACCAAAAAAAAATAAAAATAAAAATTCAAGTTGATCATCTGGCAGGATGAGAAGATTATTAGCGCATCCCATTGCATACAAAATAGAGGTGTGGAATGGAGCTCGATACAAAAGGTTTATTAAATTTGCTTGACATTAACATTGTGAAAACCTTGGAAAATTGGTTGAGGATTACCTAGGAGAGTCTCTCCTTATTCCGTTGATGGGTAAGATAATTGTGGTCTTTTCATGCACTTTAAATTTAGTTGTGATGGGATACCTGCAACTTCGTTTCTGCAGCTATTTCAAGGAGGTAATGTAAGGCCCCTTCTTGTATCTGGTATTGGAAATTGCACGTGGGGATGAAAGGAGCACGTGTTCATTATCGTATAAAGTGCATGCGGAGAAAGATAAAAAAAAAAATATAAGGAATTTTATGTTTGCACAAAATCCAAATATCAATTGGACAAAACGCTCCTCGTAGGAACTAAATGAACGTTCCTCACGTTCCCTTTTGCACAAGTTTTGCATCTGTCTATGAAAGAAACCTAATATATCCTTACTGTCAAAAAAATGAGGAAATGCATACGATAGCAAAAGAAAATTCCTAGCATTCCATGGTGCATATTAAAGAGCTAGTTTTCACGTGGACCTGGTCAAGGAAGATTTCAATGTATTGAGTACGTCATTGATAGGGAATACTTGAACTTGGAAATAATGGACCAGAATGTCACCAAGATGGATATGATTTATCAGTCTTTAGAACTTGCACCGGAATCGGGATAACATTGTCATGTTGAATCAATGACAGTGCGATTGCGTGCACACTCAAAACTTGACAATCATCTATGGAATGCCTAAGATGTTACCCCGTCTTCGCATCATACATAGTAGCCTATCCATATGCACACAATATTGGGTGTTGTAAGAGGTTAAATACGCTAATACTAATTTATTACTAGACAATAGATTTGAAGTAGTGGTGGGGGATTTTGGCCCAGAGTACATTTCTACAATATATATATTTTAAAAAGAAAGATGTATATGGAAATGGAATCATGTCATTGGAGGTTATTGTGTGACAAAGGGTATTTGAGCTTACACATCTAGCGAGATAATGATGACGTTATGTTGTTGGACTCTGGGTTAAAGCCCAACTCATAGATGAAAGGTTTGATTTGTGTGTCACTACTAATCTAAAAAAATAATTATAATGAAGTAGGGGTGGAGCAACTTTTAAAACTTTCCTTAAGTTCTACACACAAGTTTCACCAATGGATACACCAAAATGTTAGAAGTTACTCAAATGTTGGAAGGTGATGGCATATGTAAGAGAATGAGTTTGAATGGTGCAAAACACATTGTGAAAGATTCAAGTTTGCATGTCAATTGTTTGATTAAATGTCTCAATCAAATATGGTCTTACAAAATTCAATGGTTATGGTATATGCAAAAACATGATTTGTTGAAGAGTATAAATTTAGATGAGGCTATTACATGTAGAGTTGTAGTGTAAGTTATAATTTTTGATAATGAATTTAGTGATGGAACTATTATCCAAAATTCACTCCAAAGGCGATTTTGATAACTCGTAGTTTCATTTGGATTTGGACAAGATAGAATTGGGTAAAAATGGGCAAATTCAGTGTTCCAAGGCTTTCTCTCCCCTTTGCATGACTCATTAGTTCCATACTTAGTCAAAAACCAAGAAAAATGGAAAAATGGGTCATTTTTAGTGTATTATGGGTTTATCGGGTTCAGAAGGAACACATGGAACAAGTTCCACAAAGTTAAAGGTTCCCGCAATGCTTTTGGAGCCACACAACAAAAGGTATAGTGTATTGTAGGCCGGGATGGAAATGTCGGAACCAAGTGGTGCGGGGAACCAAATGCGGGTAGAAACAGTTCCACGCGACAAGGAGTCCTCCGCATAGGCCTTGGAGCCGAAGGAATGAAACAATGTGTTACGGATACGGAGGGAGTTGCGGGAACCAAGGGTATTGGTGGAATGGTTCCCCCATGCGAGCAGATTCTGCACAGAATTTTTGCCGACAAACAAAGGAACGAAGTTGGGTCAACATTACGGGTAGAACAAGACTTGCGGGCACTAAGAGGAACAGTTCACCCGAAATCGATTCTGCCCCCAAAATAAGCAACGACCAATGCAGACAATGCGGGGATAAATGGAACATGCGGCATAGTTCCTCAAGTTCTTTGACCATCCAATCCACTCGTAAAACAAAGGGAAAAGATTAAATGTAGGCGTGGAGTCGAGCGAGGAACTAATTTCGACCCATTCTACACCCTAGACTTAAAATGACCATAACTTTTGACCAATTACTCACGATTTTCCCAAACTTAGTACTATTAGAAAGCTCTCAACATCCTCTAATTTTGGTTAGGGTAGGTTGGTGAAAAATAGGAAAACATCTCTAGTGTTAAAGAACACAATTCCATGTAGCTCAACAACCAAGTTTAATGAAGTATGGTGCCCATTTCTTCTCCCACAAGCAAAGTATCATTAGGGAATGGATTTGTAAGGTTCCCATACCTATTTTTAGAGAATTAATGCATGTTGTTGGTGGTTGGAAGGGGAAATCTTAGTTTTCTCTCTCTCTCTCTCTCATCTTCTATATATTTTAAAAATATCTCATTTGTGAGGGTGTAGGAATAAAATCACGCACTTTGTGTAATTATCTAGTCCTAATTGCATCTTGATTCATAAGTAAGAAAATTAATAATTAACCCATGTCTTTGGTTACCTTTCTTTTCTTTTTGTTGCCACTTCTAGTCTCACACCCTTATTTGCTCGGTCTTCTTTTCTTTACTTCGATATTTATTAGGTAGAATGTCAACGCCAACCAGACACTAACGCCGTGCGCCCTTGTCCCCTCTGGGTGCCCTTGACCAATATACTTTGTTCACACTTTTTGGGTATTTTCTAACTACTTGAACATCTTATCTTTTTGGTAGTTGGCCTTTTCGGGGTTAATTACAAAATTCAAGCAAGGGAATCATATAAATATAAAGTTATGTGATCATAATAAAGGACCAAACACTAAACATTAGCTATCACCACATAAGGTTGTATCCATCAAATATCTAAGAGCTCCATTGCATCTATCTAGCGCCATCCAAGGGATACAAGAGCTGGTTATTCTACATACACTTCAGAGGAGGGAAGTTCATTCTATTCCATGCACACATCTATTACATTTCTTTACATCTAGTTACTTGCTCGCTATCAAGTGCAACATGCACAAGAGCCACCTAGGCACAATTCCGCACACAAAAACACATAGAACAATATTAGGTTTGAGATGTAGTGCAATGCTCAATCGTAAGTTCACTATTGTGACAATTGAGGACAATTCAACCCCTCATTTTGCATCTTTCTTTTTTAGGATTCGATGTCTATTTGAGGGTTTTGTAGGTCAATACTTCTTTGTAGGTTTCAACAACTTCGGTGATCATTGTGCAACCTCATAGTGACCAAAGGCGAACAACAATGAACAACTAATGACCACTCATATGAGTTTTCTTAGCATTTTCGCAGACCTAGGCGCCCATAAATAGGTCTAGGGCACCGTAGGCGCTTCTGTCCCTCTCCAGGCGCCCCAATCCGGCCTATTTTTCCAAATCTGTATTTTTGAGCTTTGTTGCGACAACCAGTGCTTCATATTTTCCACTTCTCCGGCATTTCGCACACCTTCATGATTTTTGCGAATCGGCTAAGTCATTTTACCTCTTCTTTGCACTTAGGGTTATATGTATTTATGCTTAGTTTGCTTGGTTACTTTATGTATTTCATTCTTTGCATCTATTTCTCGCTACAATAACAATCAAATTAGGCATAAAATTCACATTTAGCTTAATCATTTTGGTGAATCCGACCTCTTCAAACACACTTAGGATCTTTCTTGTCACTTATTACATCTTCCTAGGAACCACTCAGCATGAATATTTCTATTCAAGATTTCTTACTTCTCCATCTTGAGCTCAAGGTTAAAAACATCACTTTATTGACTACTACCCGCATTCCTTCTTACATTCATGCAAAATTAGTCTACAACACATTTGCAGATGTATTTTCTCAACACATTTATTTTAATGCCAATCCTACTACTGATCTTGCTGCTTTTTACAATGATACTCCTTTATACATTATGATGTGCATCCATAATATTGGTGTCAAGAGAGTTTTAGTCGGTAATGGATTTGGACTTAATTTGTGCACCATAACCTTCCTTAAGGCTTTAGGTCTCTCAACTGCTAATGTCTGTCCTTCATCTATTTCTCTTCGTGCATACAATTGTTCCGTTCGTCCATGCATTGGACATATTACTTTTCCCATTATTGTTAGGCCAAAAACCGTTAGCATAGTTTTGTTTGTCATGGACTTTCTAGTTTCGTACAATTACTTACTTGGTAGACCATGGCTTCATGCCATGTAAGCTATCCCTTCCACAATACATCGATGTGTCAAATTCTTACATGAGGGTATTGAATACACCATTCCTATTGATTGCAAGCCATTCAAATATTGCAAACACGATCCCACAACTATGATCCCTACTCTGCAATCTATTACTACGGATGAACCATAACCTATGTATCCTCTACCTAACTTAGAGGCTACTATTTACATGTTGGATATTGTTCCATCCACGTCATCACCCCCTCCTACTACTACAAATTCTATGGTACTTTATTAGGGGCCTATCCACACATCAAATGTCATTCCACCTACTTCACTATCGCATGTGCATCCACCATTAGCACGCCCTCCAGAGGTGTGTCAAAGCATGTAAGTGTGTCCCACTTGGTGGCCAAAAATATTTTAAAAGTTGACCTAGTAAATAAATATTTAAAAATACTATAAAAACTTTTAAAAATCACGTAAATTTTGGATGCCCTGCACCTTGGTATTTATAAACTCTTAAAAATATATGTTTGGTCATGTTTTGGTTGTAAGTCATATTTTTCTCGAAGGTACAAAACTACAAAAACATGGGACACGCTTATATGCTTTAACACCCCTTTACATGTATACTCTTATGAATGATTCTTATTGGGAGCATATTCCATTTGATCCTACATGTGATGAAACTATATGCACACATGATGGCTTGGCTCAACTAGGATTTGCGGTTAACAACATCTTTCCTTCACCTTATGCTCCTCATCTTTATCATGGTTTCATCCACATTATTGTTGCTTATGGGATTCATGTCTTTCATCTCATAGTGTTTCTTACATGCGCTCCTTGTGTTTCTCCCCTCACACTTGGACAATCTTGGCTTGACTATATCGAGGGAACCTTAGATCCTGATCATATTTACATTTCATTTCCTATGCATTTTGGTCATGTTTTCATTTGTGTAGTCACTTATTTATACTCAATTACCTAGGCACGCTAAAAATTCATTCAAAAAGATCTAAATGCTCACCTGAAGCACATGAAGCCTACCAATTCCCTCCCTTGTGTTGGTTTGTCAAGATGTTAGCATGCATGTTCATGATTACCATTATTAAGGCATACAATTAGATGTAGATCATTACAAACATCACAAGGAAACACATGTAATAAGGAAACATAATAGATCAAACCATTACTAGAATCAATTGCACTATGTGGTCACCATACTCAGATATATCAATTACCAGAATCCATCCACAATTATCCATTAATAACAAAAATATTACATAATGAATCTAAAATACATAGAAATAATGACTAGAGAGTCATGCACGCCAATATATTAGTGCAACATAACTCAATTACATCACACAATGTCTAATATCTTCTCATATATCATGGTCCTTAAAACTATGAAAATCAACAAATATATATATGGGTGGGATTTTCCCTTCATAGCCCATGCATCTCAAAAATAGTCTGCATTCCCAAAACAACCACGTGCTTACAATTGCATGCTTTTACAAATAGGATAATAATAGATTAATCTATAAATAAACTCTACTTTAATCCTATTATTAGCGCATCTATGCATGACCTTTGATATCCACTTTGGTCCCAAAATAGCTCTTACTTAGCCACGAAATATTCATGCTTTTATCTTTACTTGGGCCGCACTCCAACTATTTTTCCTATTTTTAGCCTCGTATCATGCAAAATCAGCTAAGTCCTGGGATTTTCTCTCTCTGGCGCACACCTCCTCAACCTACCCATGCACATTGTTGAATGGCCAAAGTATTGACTAAGTATAGAAGGGTGCGTGAATAGGCACGTAAGTTTGATAGAGTTACACCCTGAATATCCGTGGACTGGAAAAATAGAGTTTGGCACTTAACCTATTTTGCATGGATTGAGCGAGAGTTGAACATGGAGTGATGAACATGTTTTGATAGAAGAATTGGAAAACATTCCAAGCTATTTTGGTAATAAGTAGAAGATGAAGCGCCATGCGGATTTAGAGCTAACAATAGGATTAGATCTAGAGTTATTTATAGAAGTCTATTATTAGCGAAGCTTGCATTCGTTTGTAGTTGCTTTTGAGGGCATATGGATATTCTTAACATGTAGCCTATTTTGAGAGTGCATGACTAGTGAAGGGAAAGTCCTCACTACCTGTATATATGCATTGATTTGCACAGTTTAGGATATCATGTTATATTAGAGTTATGTTGTTGGTATACTTGCGCACATGAACTTGTGATGATAATTGTATGTATTCAACTATTGTGTTTTGATGAATTAATCCAATGGATCATTGTGAGTGGATATTGGTTGTTGATATATACATCTTGGTTATTGCATGGTAAATCTGATCTTGATCCTTGTTTGATTCATTATGCATTATGGTTGTGAGTTGATGCTTGTTATATCTTATCTTTAATTATCTGTTATGATTATGGAATATATATTCATGCATGTTAACTCCTTGACAAAGCTGACATAAAAGAGGAACCTGATACCTTTATGCACTTAGGTGAGTGCTCGAGATCTATCTAAGTGATGTACCATCACAAATAGGGTTTGAGTAAGAAAACAGACTACATTTTGGTTCCATTTCCAGGACCTCTTTTCAAAGCGTTTCAAGGATTTTGCATGATGAAGACGTATCGAGTTGACTTTGGCCAGTATTAAGAGTTAGGTAGAAAATTTAGAAGAAGAGTTTGCTCATAGATTTAACACTGGACCTGATTTTGATGCACGTATGTGGGTTGAAGAACATTTGTATCATGAACTCTATGAGACATTATTTTGCTATTTTCCTATAGAGTTGTACAAGTGGTCTGGTAGCATATGCATCAAAGAGAAATTGGAGGTATAGAACAATTGTTTAGACACATGAATACTACCAGAATTTATATGATGTTTCTTTAACTTAGGCACGCGCTATAGATCATTGGTGGAGTGGTGTTTTGCATAGTTACACTTTGGAGTACACTATTTCTACTTATTCCTATCTAGAGGTTGTTGAGTTTTAGTTCTTACGCAAACCTAGAGGATCTTATTTGTGTGTTATCCCTTCAACAATTATGATCTTCATTGTAACTTTGGATTTGGAAGAATGTCCTATGGCTAGCTAAACCCCACGGTGTGCGGGCGGGGAAATTTTGGTGAGAGATGTCGGACTGCAACCGAAAGAAAAAAGCGAAGAAAGGTGACTTAAGTATAATGAAGCGTAGAGAGAGAATTTATGAAGATTTAGGATGCTTAGTCATTAAGTGATACCACTAGTCTAGCATGTGATAATTAGGCGCATGGAACTTATGAATTGATCGGACGACAGTTAAGAGGATTGGTGACAAAGGTAACAGTGCGTGCGATCACCTGGCGCCTTGGAGGAAAGGAGCTACCTAAGTATTCAGGAGGGGCCTTCCTTGAGATCTTTTTGTAGGAGATGGAAGCTTAGTGGAAGGAGGAGAAGGAATGGAGAGGGATGCTAAGTTATGTCCTGCTCAAGTATAGTGGCACGGTGGTGGGCTACACATTAGGAGAGCCTTTTGGAATGGTGCGAGGTGAGAATTGATCTCTCTGTCAGATTTTCTAGAAGCAACGTACCCACCGCCATCAAGGAATACCATGGTAAGAGGCCCACCTCTTTCCATATCCAGGATTGTGAGAAGGTTTGGAGAGAAGGCACGAAATATTTTCCACCGTCTCTCTGGGTACACAAGCTATATTCTACACTACATGGTTACGCATGTGCATGGTACATTCATTTTGAGACACGCCGCCAGACGAGGAATTGGCAAGAGCTAGTGGCTGACCTCATTCAAACATGAGTATTAAAATACCAAGCCATCAGTTGATAAGGCATTACAGGTTGTCAAGTGCCTTACCATGGGGGATAGTGTCATGGCAGAAGATAGGCTGTTGGAGTTTCTAGGAGAACTAGGTTTGGAGGCACGCTTTGAACAAGAGGCGAAGAGATAGATCTTGAGCACACGTGTTTGGAAAAGGAGAAAGGGAAGTTGGTATATGTTATTGATGGGGAGGAAGCAGAAAGCTTGGATGTTAACCATTCTGTAGGGACACGCGAGGTAGTGGACAGTGTTGATACTCGTGCGCACACCTACCATGAGCCCTTAAAGACAAAGAAGGTTAACATCGGCTCAAGAGAAGAACCTAAGGAAGCTATCATTGGAGATTTGGCAGGAGAAGGAAGTCTCTAAGATCATTGATCTTTTGCACAAATTAGAGGATTTATTCCCATGTGGGTACCATGAGCTCAAAGGTGTCCACCATTCCTTGGGGGAGATGGTGATAAAGCTGAAAGACAGTGCACACCTAGTCAAGAAGAGACCCTACTGGATGAATCCCAATTTGTGTGTGATGGTAAAGGAAGAGATAGACAAAATGATAGTGTCTGGGATCATTTAAGCTATTGAAGAATTGGAATGGATAAGTCCAATGGTAATCAACATTAAGAAGGATGGGCGGATTAGGATCTGCGTGGATTATAAGGAGCTGGATGCAGTTTGTGTCATCGATCCTTTTCCAACCCCCTTCACTGAAGAAATTTTAGAGGGAGTTGCTGGGCGTGAAATCTATTCCTTTACAGATGGATTTTTGGGGTACCACCAAGTCGGATCACAAAGGAAGACCAGGAGAAGATAACTTTCGCCACTGAATGGGAAGTTTTACATACAGTCATGCCCTTTGGGTTGAAGAATGCGCCTACTGTTTTCTCGCGCATAGTGGTGCGGGCGTTCCAGAATTCATCCATAAGTTTCTTTAGGTCTATTTGGATGATTGAATGATGTATGGGCTAGTAAGAGACCATTGTGATAATTTGAGGTTGATGTTTGAGAGGTGTAGACAGTTGAGGATATCCCTTAACATTAAGAAGTGTGTCTTTGCTATACCCTTTGGGATGTTATTGGGGCATATCATATGTAAGGGGGGCTTACTAGTAGATCCTGCCAAGTTTGCAGTTATTGGGGGTTTACGGGAGCCTTCTAGCCAAAGCGTAGTGCGCGAATTCCTTGGGCATACGGGTTATTATAGAAAATTCATCAAGGGGTATGCCAAGATCGCCGCACCTTTAGAAGAATTGCTCAGACATAAAAGTGCCTTCCATTGGGGAGAGGCACAACAGAAGGTGTTTGACACATTGAAGGATAGGCTTGTCACCGCGCCTATATTACATTTTCCCTCTTGGGACAAGCCCTTCCATGTCCATGTAGATGCCTTAGGAACCGCCATTGGATCAGTGCTTTCATAGCCAGGTGAAGGAATTATTGATTATCCTCTATGTTTTGCAAGGTGAAGTTGACACTAATGATTAGAATTATACTACGACCAAGCACAAAGCATTGTCAATGATCTACACTCTTTTCAAGTTTAGACATGATTTTGGAAACTCCCTTTGTATTTTACACCGACCACATGGCGTTAAAATACTTGGTGAACAAACCCATTTTATAAGGGCACATATGTCGGTGGGTGTTATTATTTCAAGAGTTTGAGTTCACAGTAGTTGATAATCCCTGGAAAGAGTAATTATGGACACGATCACTTGTCAAGAATTGATTCGTATTAAAGAGACTATGCTCGATGCACAACTATTTAGGTTACGGCACGCGCCCTCGGATTTTGAGGAAACTACAATATTTCTAAAGGAAGGTGTCGCACCGGAAGGGATGAACACATTAGACAAGAAACAACTACCGTATGCATCGCACCCTATATCTTGATCAATATTGACTTATACAAATTAGGGCATGATGAAGTTTTGTGCAAGTGTGTACTAGAGCATGAGCACCTTGCCATCATAGAGGAATCACACAAAGGAAGTGCGGTGGACATTATGCGGTGTGACACCACCACATGTAAAATATTAATGACAAGATTGTGGTGGGAAACTCGTATAAGGACTGCAAGGACTATTGTAATGTGTGTGACCATTATGCACATTGGCAAGCCACGAAAGAGAGATGAAATGCCTTTGTGTCCTATCCCTAACGCTAATCCTTTTGAGAAGTGGGAAATAGAATTTGTAGGCCCTATTACACCAGCAGAGCGTAGGGCAGGCTCATGGTATGTAATCACTTGCACGGACTATTTGACAAGGTGTGCGAGAGGCAGCCCAACTAAAGACTACACAGTGAGACACGGTAGCAAGATTTTTGTGGGAGAACATTATCACAAGGTAAAGATGTCCTTTAATTTTAACAAGAGATAGGGGTACACATTTCTTGAGTGAGACTATGAGGATCCTATTAGCAGAGTTCATGGTGGCTCATCACAAGACTACACCCTATCACCCACAAGCAAATGGAACCGTGGAAGCATTTAAAAAATACTTGAGTCATACAATGACAAAGATATGTGATGTCCGAAGACAAGATTGGGATGACAAGGTATCAGCTATATTATGGGCTTATCGAATAACTTATAAAAGGTGAACAAAGCCACACCATTTCAACTAGTGTTTGGCCACTAAGTGTTATACTGTTGAATTCATGTTACCTTCTCGGTGAATAGAGCAAGAGGGTGGTTGATGAGCAAGCACTTTGGAAGAAATAATTGATGAATTGATGAAGCTAGATATAAGACGATCACTCGCCGAGGTGGAGCCAAACATAAAAAAGTAAAGAAAAAAGCATGGCATGATCGCCACATTAGGAACAAGAAGTTTGAGGTTGGGCGGATGGTCCGACTATATGATTCTAAATTTCTGCGACATCCTGCGGGAAGTTGAAAGTCCATTGGTTGGGTACCTATAAAATCTCATACATCCTTGATTCGGGTGCGTGCACCATTCTACAAGCACTGGGTGGAACGAAATTTCCTAGACACTTCAATGGGAGTAGGATGAAGCCCTACTACAAATAAGTCTTCTTGTTGTTTGTGAATAAGGTAGTTTTTGCCAGTTAATTTATAATTTTCCTTTATGCATTTCCTTTCTTGTGTTTCCCTTTTGCGTTGTTGTTTTTTTAGCCTTGGGCACTGTAGCCTTATTAATTTTTAAGGATTTTTGAGTGCGCAGAGGACCACGCATTGTTTTAGTGTGGGGTGGAGTGATGTGAATGAGAGCATGGGTAAAGTGCCAAGGAAGATTGTGTTGAAAAGCCTAGTTGAATGGCCCTATTAAAAGAGGTGCATGAAAAGAAAAGATGGAAAAGGATGGTTGGTTCAAGATAATGCTACTCTCGGATCCTACGACAAAGGAGGAAAAAGCACATAAGCAACACGAGGTAGGCGAGATAAAAATTAGGATAGAAGAAGTGCCTTCGGTGCTAGTGATGTGCATGTAAGAGTCTCCTGTCAAGATCGATTGGTTGCATGTTAGAAGGTTGGAGGATTATCCACGCATGGTTGGGCGCATGAGTTAAAGCACTAAAGTCAGACTTTGTTTGAAAAATACGCATTAAAGGTGAAAAGTATGGTGGTAGGTGAAGTAGCATTTAATGCTTAAAAAGGGAAAAACTATAAATAAATGGTCGAAGCATTTCATTATTCACTTCGTGTATAATGAGAAAGAGCGTTTTTGCATCTTTGTAAACTAGGGCTTCCAGGACTCATCCGTGGGAAGAAAAATTTGAAAAGTGTGAGCGTGAGTCACTAGTTTGGATTTGTAAACCGAGAGAAGGGATTTTACGGGCATAACGAAATAGTGAGAAGGTGCCGGTTGTGAAGGAACTATCCTAGTTAGGGTTTGAAGAACTAGGGCACGGGTTTAAAGAGTTTTCTTCAAAATTTCGAGATCTAAGATTGGAGGGAGTGGAAGAACAAATTAATAAGAAGTGATTGAAGTGATAAGAGAACCTAGACAATGGCACCCAAGAAACCAGTTAGCACACCTAAGAAGGGAAAGGGCAAAGGCAAGGGCAAACAACAAGAAACTGTCGCACATCCAAATGAAGAGTGGTATGTAGAAATGCAATACCCAGATGGAGTGTTGTTGGGGAAGGAGTGGGAGTGCAATTGAGAAATATGACAATAAATGACTACAATCATCATTTGAGCAAAATTGAGAAGGAAATGGTGCTAGAGTTAGTGTGCCCAACAAATAAAAGGACACCAGAGGGTTTACCCATCTATAAAAATGATGTGAAGGTCAAGATGGAGAAGTCAGGGTATTGCAACTCTTTGAGTTGCCCTACTCAGAAGCTTTCGAGTGCCTTTATCAATGGTTGATGTCGCGTGTGCACGAAGACTACTTCCACTTTGTGGGGCACAAGATGTGTATTACCCTCGGCTCATTTCACATTTCATAGACCTCATCTATAAAGGAGATAGTTTGTATGATGACCTAAGTGACAAAGAGGAAATTAAGGAGACGGTCGCGACATATGCATACAAAAAGGGGTTGAGGTACTATGATAAATTAGACATCAAGGACACTGGTGATAAAGATGGCCACACGTCTGGTGACAAAGTTAAATGGCCAGGAGAGATGGACCTAGGTTAATAAGCCATGGTTCCAGGTTTATAGGAAAATTTCAGAGGGCACCATCTACAACTTGTCTGCATTCATCGCAGATGAGATTTTCAGCTACGCAAAGGAAGGTGATAGAATCCTTTTTGGTAATTTTCTATTAACCATTGTGTTTTCAGAGATTGGAGTACACGATACTTGAAACAAATTCATGTGGGAGTACCCTGCTAAGGACCCTTCGCCCGCAAAGAGTTTTGAAAAATACACGTGACACTATGACGGCCATGCACAAGGCATGCCTGGAGAAGTGGTATACGCGCCCGAGGAACGTGCTTAGAGAAATAATAACAATACCGGGACCAAAAGAAGACAACGCGGTGGTGAATGCTCAAGCAGCTCTTTTATGAACAACTATGCAATGCGCTCAACAAGGTCTCAGTTGAGATTAAAGATAGACTCTTTGGGTGGAATGCTAGAATCAGATATCTGGAGGATGAACTGAAGAAGAAAAAGGAAGAGCTAGCTGCAAGGACAAAGGAGCTAAGTCAAGAGAAGCTGATCGTGCCCATTTGCAGCATGAGTTAAAATATGAGAAGGCCAAAGTATGTAAAGTATACAAAAAGGTGGGGTCCATTAATGAGGCTATAGTCTTTGAAGCATCGGACCAAGCGCCTCCCACACAGAAGTATGGATCTTCCTTGGGATGCCTGCGAGGACTTAACAAGAGTCCTCACCATGGAGAGGCAGCCGCTAGCCTTGGAATCTACAGAAGAAGTGGCTGCATGTCTAGAAAAAGAGGATAAATTGAAAGTCATGGTGCTCATAGCTGAGTACAACAAGGTCCTTGCTGATGTAAAGGTTGCTTCCCAGATTGTTGAGGCCGTGTACAAAAACTGCGTGGATAGAGATAAAGTGGCAAGCATCTTGGTCGCCACTCATGAAGTAGAACTTAAGGAGTTTCAAGAGAAGAATAAGGGAAATAGGGTGGAAAGGGACAAAATCCTTTCGAGGTTGAAAAGAAATCTGAGGCCATTGAAACCTTAAGGGGTTCAATCAAAAACTAGTTGAAGGAACTGTACCCGCAGATTACACGAAGAATGGATGCACTGGAGGATGTAGGCAAGGAGTTAGAGAAAATTACTAACACCATGAGCACACAAGGAGATGGACTAAGTTTTGGGGAGGTGAGCACCTGGTCGGTGACCTCTCTCAGAGAGCGCAGAATGAAGTCGATGCCTGGAACAAGTTGGAGGCCGACTTGCAAAAATATTTTCCTAGCCTATTGCAGTAATGCCATCAACTTTCCCATTCTTTCTTCCCTAAAATATTGGCTAAGTACAAAAGGCGCATAGGTGTGCAAGGCATAGTTGAAGAAAGGTATGTAATGATAAAGCGTGTTGGGTAGGGTTTAAGGAAGGGGGTTTAAGGAAACCCATGGCATGCATGTAGATAAAACTGAGGTTTTAGAACTTAGCCATATTGGGCATTTTGGGAAGGACATGTGAAAAGCATGACTTGACTGTGCATGCGGAGTGGATAAGGTGCCAGCCTAGTGACAAGTTGGCCTAGGAAGGAGCATGCCTGTGGTAGAAGATTCTAGAAGCATCATGGTAAAAAGTGGAAAGCTCAGGCCTAGAGGAGCATGCTCACATAGAGGACCACATTCAGACACTTGGCATCAGATTTGAGGATTTGGAGGATGAGTTGGTAGTTCATAAAGGCTATATATACAAGTGCCTGCAGAAGTAAAAAGAGAGAAATAGATAGAGGGTGGAGCTCTGTAGAAATACTGCAAGAACTCTGTTAGCTTGGGTAATTATGCGTAGGAAAGGATGTATCAAGGGTATGGGGTATTATAAATTTCTTTTGAGAGCCTAGCCATACATGAGTCTAGTTATGATGCATGACTGCAGTTTGCTCTTTCCTATGACATTCTGTAATGGCTCCATGAATGTAATGAGGTTACTAGTTTACATGAATATGAACATTGATGATTCTGATGCATACATCTTTCTCATAGTTCTTTTCATTTATGTTTATGACTAAGTATGGATGCTTGTACAACTTCTTTTTGTTTTGGTGTAAGTTCTATAATTTGTTAAGCACTTTTTATCTGGAATGACTACAAGGATCTAGAAGCCATTTTGAGCTCTATGGTGCTTATATGTCTTACTTCCTTTCAAATCTCTTAAACACGGATCATAGATGATGTTTCCCACTAAACTCACATAAAAGAGAGACTTGGAACCCATGCGTGCCTCGGGTGAGCGCCCAACATCCGTTGGGTGATAGGTCGGCGCGCATGGGATTTCTTTCCTTTGTGATGGGGGTAAAAATGACTACATCTTGGTTCCATTTGCCGGGACCTCTTTTGAAGTTGTAGTGGGAAATGGCATACATCATGATCTATGTAATGAGTAATGATAGAGTAGTTAACTTTGGAAAGTGTTGAATCATGGTTCAAGAGCACAAAGGATGAATTTTCTCAGAGATTCAGCACTTGGACTGAGTTTGATGCACGTAGATGGGTAGAAGAGAACCTCTACCATGATTTGTATGAATTTTTTTTTTCTTTGCTTCCCAGTAGAACTGTATGAATGGCTCTCGGCATATGTATCTAGATCAAGCTAGTATTATAGATCATGTGTGTGGACCCAAGAAGAATACTAGAGGCTTGCAGGATGTAGATCTAATGTGGACTCGTGTTGTGGATCATTGGTGGAAAGGAGTACTGGCTAGCTACACTCTGGAGTATGCCATTTCCACATATTCTTGTTCGGAGGTTGTTGAGTTTGAGTTTCTATGTAGGAGCCCAGAGGATCATTTCTACATGTTATCCCTCTAGAAATGAAGATCTTGATTGTTACCATGAGTTTAGAGGCATTTCCAATGGTTGGCTAAACCATTTTGAGCATTGGGTGAGGAAGCTAGGGTGGAGGAAGATGGTAGATGTTGCGACAAAGAAAGAAAGGGAGGAGAGATGACTCAAGTATAGAAACACGTGAAAGGGATATTTTAGAAAACATGAGGTTACAAGTGTGATGGATATATGGTGGTAGATGTTGTGGGAAGGATTTGAGGTTCACGTAGAGGACGTGGAACTGAGCAGTCTGTGTGACCCCATCTTGGCAAGCGCGTAAGAGAGACCCCTTTGGATTCTGATGAGAGTTCATCACGCGGAGAGAGAAGAACCATTGGCGCACATCTGAGCCCACCTAGTGACCAAACCCTAGCGCTTGGTTTTCTAGATCAAGGGAAAATATTGTTAGTCAAATTGGTATATTGGAAGTGATCGATCTACACCCAAGAGATATAATTTCTCGTTTGGGACTTCTATGGCTGCAAATACCATTCCAGTGTTAGGAGGAATTTTTGGGCAAGGTATAGACACGTAAGATTTGGTCTCGCACCTGGGAGTGGTGCGGGGTATACTATTATTGGTAGTGGGGCATTATCACAGACCATCGGCGTGTAGTTAGTGGGACTGTGGGGACCCTTGACACGACCACTACGAGGATCGGTGGATCTATGGGGGTCGGGAGGACAAGGACCTAGTGGATCTGGTGGATCTTTGGAGGAGGCATAGGACCTGGTGGATCGGTGGATTAGGTGGTGGGAGGAAACACGGAGGAAACCAGGCTCTAGCTTAGAGGACATGGGCCCCAACCACCCCCTCAAGTCTTCTTTGAAATGTCTTTACATTTTCAGATTACAGAGGTATTGAGGATGTTGTAGAACATGTTCACAAGTGTGAACTGCTATGGTGCGTACAAAGGGTATCACAACCCCAGAGTGAAAAGCTAGTCATTTTTCAACGATGTTGTTAGGGTGGGCACATATATTTGGTATAGGAAATATGACCCTCATCAAACGGTGGTGGATTATACTTGCTTTAAAGAACACCTTCTTAGTAGAATTCCACATCCCTGAGTTTGAATAGAAGAGCATCAATTCCCTGAAGGAGATTCAACAAGGAATGGCAGAGAGTGTGTGGGAGTATGATGTGCGCTTTAAAACTCTCTTGTCTAAGTTATCATATGATATTCACCCTTCACACATGCTCAGTGGTTTGTTGGAGGATTGATCACACCTTTTAGAAGGGCCTTATCTCATAAAACTTTCACAGACCCGCGTGAGGTGTTAGAAGTTGCTCTGTGCCGAGGTTGTTGGAAGTGTTGATACTTGGTGTTAGCCCATTTTGGAGGCTCAAATTGCTGCTATGGCTAAGCAGTTGGAGAAGTTGTCTATGAACTCAGCCCATGAGACTCGCAGTGGTTTATGGTGTACAAATTGTGAAGTAGAGGGGCATGTCAAGGATAGTTTCCCCGGAGGACAATACGCACCATGATAGTAGACTGTGAAATTTTCATGGGGACCATGATGCAA
This sequence comes from Taxus wallichiana var. yunnanensis, assembly GCA_018340775.1. Taxonomy (NCBI): domain Eukaryota; kingdom Viridiplantae; phylum Streptophyta; class Pinopsida; order Cupressales; family Taxaceae; genus Taxus; species Taxus wallichiana. The sequence goes on along the minus strand of CM031233.1, from coordinate 88,558,395 downwards.
GTAGATGCCCCTTGTTACAGTGCATGTGATTGCAGAAGAATGTGTCTTGCTACTATAAGATCTACACCTCTACAACCCATGATATTAAGGATTGTAGGCTCATTGATCAAGATCCATGAGGCCATTGATCATGGGGTGTGCAGACCAGCATTGCCAGTAGTTCTAAGGGTGATGATCACCATTATGAGGAGCGCGTAGATGGAGGCGCGCATGGAAGGGGATTTCATGGAGGATTCATGTGGTCATGGTAACCATGGGGAGGAAGAGTGAGTTCCCACATGGAACCTGTTTTAATTATGGTCTCTGAAGCATTACAAATGAGAGTGCCTAGACCTATTGCAGTGCTCATGGTGCGGAAAGAAGCACAAGTATGAGGAGTGCCCGGAGTTGTTTGAGCACATGAATCAGTGACACCCGGAAAGACAAGGGCACTGTAATGGTAAGCATTAAGAAGGAAGACACACAATGGATGCCACGGGTGACACGAGATGTAGGCTTGGAACCTATTTTGGTAACAACAAGAGTAGAAGCGCACACGTGCAAAGGAGATACCAAGGTAGAAGAACCTGGTTTCAAGGGAAGAAGTGGTTCATGGGAAGTACCCAGACCCTGCGCATCAAAAGGAGGTATATCAAGATACCATGGATGTCATTCGAGAGTTTACAAGGAGAAATCCAGTGTCTAAAGGAGCATTCTAGGAGGGAGGAGCAAAGAAGGAAGGTTGAGGCGCTAAAGGATGACCTGGATGAGGTTAAGGAAGTATGTAAAATGTTGAGGCAAGAGAATATTATTCCCTTGCTAGGATCATGGTTGAGAGAGAAGGTACCATGTGCCAGAGGAGAGCGTGAGAGGTAGGTCTTGCATGCAAACCTTCCCCCTCACAACCTTGACTATGACAAGGAGATCACATTGGATGCAGTCGTAGATGGATGGCTCCTTAGTAATATCCTCATTGACACAGGCGTGCGAGAGGTCAATGTTCTCACTTTGGATGCATGGCATCAGATGGGGAGACTGCATTACAACCATCTTGAATGTGTTGTATATGGAAAACAAAATGAAGGCAATGCCCATCGGTGTCTTAAAGGATGCAACTATCACTATCCAGGGAGCTAAGTTTACTAGGGACTTTGAAGTCTTGGCGCTCGCCGAGGTAGACAATTTCCCAGCACTACTTGGGCCCATGGTGTTATAAGAACAATGCGGACCTTCGGTTCAAAAAGGGTACATCAGCTTTGAAAATAAGGAGGAATGGGTCATTATACCCTTGGCTGATGGGAAGTCAACACCCTATACTGAACCTTTGGGGGAAGAGGTCCTAGATAGGATATATGTGTGCTCAATCAGGGATCCAGAGATAATCCATCCTACCGATGGAGTTATCCAGTTTGAGGATGCTCAGTCGGTAAGTGACACCACCAGTCTAGCATGTGATAATTGGGCACATGGAACTTATGAATTGATCGAGATGTAGTTGAGAGGATCGGTGACAAAGGTAACAAAGGCACGTGTACAATCCGACACCTAGGAGGAAAGGAGCTACCTAAGTATTCAGGAGGGGCCTTCCCTGAGATATTTTTGTAGGAGATGGAAGCTCAGTGGAAGGAGGAGAAGGAATGGAGAGGGATGCTAAGTTATGTCCTGCTCAACACAGTGGCATGGTGGTGGGCTACACATCAGGAGAGCCTTTTGGAATGATGCGAGGTGAGAATTACTCTCTCTGTCAGGTTCTCTAGAAGCAACGTGCCCACCGCCATCAAGGACTACCATGGTAAGGAACCCACCTCTTTCCATATCCAAGCTTGTGAGAAGGTTGGAGAGAAGGGCGAAGCTTTTCCACCATCCCTCTGGGTACACAAGTTGTATTCTACACTACAGGGTTGTGCATGTGCATGGTACATTCATTTTGAGACATGCCACCAGATAGGGAATTGAAAGAGCTAGTGGTGACCTCATTCAAACATTTGAGTATCGAAGTACCAAACCATCAGTTGATAAGGCATTGCAAGTTGTCAAGTGCCTTACCATGGGGGATAGTGCCATGGAGAAGATAGGTTATTGGAGTTGCTAGGTGGACCAGGTTTGGAGGCACGCTTTGAAGAAGAGGCGGAAGAAAGAAGAGATAGATAACTTGAGCGCACGTGTTTGGAAAAGGAAAAGGGAAGTTGGTATATGTTATTGATGGGGAGGAAGCAGAGAGCTTGGATGTTAACCATTATGTAGGGATGCGTGAGGTAGTGGACAGTGTTGATACTCTGTGCACACACCTACCATGAGCCCTTAAAGACAAAGAAGGTTAACATCGGCTCAGGAGAAGAACCTAAGGAAGCTATCATTGGAGATTATTGGTTGGAGAAGGAAGTCTCTAAGATCATTGATCTTTTGCGTGAATTTGAGGATTTATTCCATGTGGGTACCATGAGCTCAAAGGCATCCACCATTCCTTGGGGGAGATGAGGATAAAGCTGAAGGATGGTGCATGCCTGGTCGATTAGGAAGAGACCCTACTGAGATGAATCCCAATTTGTGTGTGAAGGTAAAGGAAGAGATAGACAAAATGATAGCATTTGGGATCATTGAAGCTATTGAAGAATTGGAATGGATAAGTCTGATGGTAATCAACATCAAGAAGGATGGGTGGATTAGGATCTGCGTGGATTATAGGGAGCTGAATGTAGTTTGTGTCATCGATCCTTTTCCAACCCCCTTCATTGAAGAAATTTTGGAGGGAGTCGTTGGGCATGAAATCTATTCCTTTACGGATGGATTTTGGGGTACCACCAAGTCCAGATTACAAAGGAAGACTAGGAGAAGACAACTTTTGCCATTGAATGGGGAAGTTTTACATACAGTCATGCCCTTTGGGTTGAAGAATGCACCTATTGTTTTCTCGCGCATAGTGGTGCAGGCATTCAGGACTTCATCCATAAATTTCTTTAGGTCTATTTGGATGATTGGATGGTGTATGGGCTAGTAAAAGACCATTGTGATAATTTGAGGTTGATGTTTGAGAGGTGTCGGCAGTTGAGGATATCCCTCAACATTAAGAAGTGTGTCTTTTCTACACCCTTTGGGACGTTATTGGGGCATATCATATGTAAGGAGGGCTTGCTAGTAGATCCTACCAAGGTTGTAGTTATTGTGGGGTTGGGGGAGCCTACTAGCCAAAGCGTAGTGCATGGATTTCTTGGGCATACGGGTTATTATAGGAAATTCATCAAGGGGTATGCCAAGATCACCACGCCTTTAGAAGAGCTACTTAGACATAAAAGTGCCTTCCATTGGGAGAGAGTGCGGCATAGAAGGTGTTTGACACATTGAAGGATAGGCTTGTCACCGCGCCTATATTACATTTTCCCTCTTGGGACAAGCCCTTCCATGTCCATGTAGATGCCTTAGGAACCACCATTGGAGCAGTGCTTACATAGCCGAGTGAAGGAATTGTTGATCATCCTCTATGTTTTGCAAGTAGGAAGTTGACACTAATAGAGCAGAATTATACTACGACTGAGCGCGAAGCATTGTTAATGATCTATGCACTTTTCAAGTTTAGACAATATCTCGTTGGCAACACCCTTTGTATTTTACACGACCACATGGTGTTAAAGTACTTGGTGAACAAGCCCATTCTACAAGGGTGCATATGTCGGTGGGTGTTATTATTTCAAGAGTTTGAGTTCACGGTAGTTGTGAAGCTGGAAAGAGTAATTGTGGACCTGATCACTTGTCAAGAATTGATTAGGGGAGGACGTAGAGTATTAAAGAGACTATGCTAGATGCATGCAACTGTTTAGGTTGCGGTGCGTGCCCTCAGATTTGGAGGAAATTATAGTATTTCTAAAGGAAGGTGTGGCGTCGGAAGGGATGAAGACATTAGAGAAGAAGAAACTAGCCATACATGTCGCGCCCTACATGTTGATCAGTGGGGACTTATACAAATTAGGGCGTGATGAAGTTTTACGTAGGTGTGTACTAGAGCATGAGTGCCTCACCATCATAGAGGAAGCACATGGAGGAAGTGCGGGTGGACATTATGCAGGTGACGCCACCGCACGTAAAATATTAATGGTAGGATTGTGGTGGGAAACTCTGTATAAGGATTAAAAGGACTATTGTAAAGCATGTGACCATTGTTAGTGCATTGGCAAGCTAGGAAAAAGAGATGAAATGCCTTTGCACCCTATCCCTAGCGTTGAACCTTTTGAGAAATGGGCAATAGACTTTGTAGGCCCTATTGCACCAAGCAACACGTAGGACTAGATCACGCTATGTAATCACTTGCATGGACTATTTGAAAAGGGGGGGAGGCAGCTAACTAAAGAAGCGCACTGGCAGCCACCATGGTGGAAGATTTTTGTGGGAGAACATTATCACAAGGTATGGATGTCCTTTAAGTTTAACCAGTGATAGGGGTACACATTTCTTGAATGAGACCAGTGAGGATCCTGTTAGCGAGTTTCATGGTGGCTCATCACAAGACTACACCCTATCACCCATAAGAAAATGGAACCATGGAAGCATTTAACAAAATACTGAGTCATACCTGACAAAATTTGTGATGTCAGAAGACAAGATTGGGATGATAAGGTATCAGTTGTATTATGGGATTACAGGACAACTTATAAAAGGTTGAACAAAGCCACACCATTTCAATTGGTGTTTGGCGTGGAAGTTATTCTTCGGTTGAATTCATGTTACCTTCTCTATGAATAGCATGTGCGTAGGAGGGCTGGTTGATGAGCAAGCACTGGAAGAAAGAATTGATGAATTGATGAAGTTGGATGAAAGATGATCACTCGCCAGGTGGAGCCAAACATCAAAAAAAAAGAAAAGAAAAAAGCATGGCATGATCACCACATTAGGAACAAGAAGTTTGAGGTTGGGTAGATGGTCTTATTGTATGATTCTAAGTTTTGTGCCATCTGGGAAGTTGAAAGTCCATTGGTTAGGTCCCTATAAAATCTCGTACATCCTTGATTGGGCGTGCGTGCGATTCAAATTTGGATGGAACAAAATTTCTGGACACTTCAATGGGAGTAGGTTGAAGCCCTACTATAAATAAGTCTTCTTGGTGTTTGTAAATAAGGTAGTTTTGCAGTTAATTTATAATTTTCCTTTATGCATTTCCTTTCTTGTGTTTCCCTTTTGTTGTTGTTGTTTTTTTTGCCTTGGGCGCAGTAACCTTATTAATTTTTGAGGATTTTTGAGTGCGCAGAGGACCACGCATCGTTTTAGTGTGGGGTGGAGTGATGTGAAGGAGAGCATGGGTAAAGTGCCAAGGAAGTTTGTGTTGAAAATCAGTTGAATGGCCCTGTTAAAAGAGGTGCATGAAAAGAAAAGATGGAAAAGGATGGTTGGTGTCAAGATAAGGCTACTTTCAGATCCCACGTACAAAGGAGGAAAAAGCACATAAGCAACATGAGGTAGGCGAGAAAAAATTAGGACAGAAGAAGTGCCTTAGGCGTTGGTGATGTGCATGTAAGAGTCTCCTGTCAAGATGGATTGGTTGCATGCCAGAAGGTTGGAGGATTATCCACGAGGTTTGGGCACATGAGTTAAAGCACTAAAGTCAGACTTTGTTTGAAAAATACGCATTAAATGTTAAAAGTATGGTGGTAGGTGAAGTAGCATTTAATGCTTAAAAAGGAAAAACTATAAATAAAGGGTCGAGGCATTTCATTATTCACTTTGTGTATAAGGAGAAAGAAGCATTTTTTGCATCTTTGCAAACTAGGGCTTCAGGACTGATCCGTGTGAAGAAAAATTTGAAAGAGTTGAGCGTGAGTAACTAGTTTGGATTTGTAAACCAGAAGGAAGGGATTTCACGGGCGTAAGAGAAGTTGTGAGAAGGTTCTTGTGAAGGAATTATCCCAATTAGGGTTTGAAGAACTAGGGCATGGGTTTAAGGAGTTTTCTTCACAAATTTGAGATCTAAGGTTGGAGAGAGTGGAAGAACAGAGTAACAAGAAGTGATTGAAGTGATAAGAGGACCTAGACAATGGCACCCAAGAAACTAGTTAGCACACCTAAGAAGGGAAAGGGCAAAGGAAAGGGAAAGCAACAAGAAACTGTAACACATGTACAAATGAAGAGTGGTATGTAGAAATGTAGTACCCAGATGGAGTGTTGTTGGGGAAGGAGTGGGAGTCCCATTTAAGAAATATGATAGTAAATGACTACAATCATCATTTGAGCACAATTGAGAAGGAAATGGTGCTGGAGTTAGTTCCCAACAAATAAAAGGACACCAGAGGGTTTACCCATCTATAATGATGATGTGAAGGTCAAGTTGGAGAAGTCAGGGTTATTGTAACTCTTTGAGTTTCCCTACTTTAGGAAGCTGAGTACCTATATCAATGGTTGATGTCGTGTGCATGAAGACTACTTCCACTTCACAGGGCACAAGATGTGCATTACCCCTCAGCTCATTTCACATTTCACAGGCCTCATCTATGAAGGAGATAGTTTGGAGGATGACCTAAGTGACAAAGAGGCAATTAAAGGAGATATCGCCACCTATGCATACAAAAAGGGGTCAAGGTACTATGATATCATAGACATCAAGGACCTAGTGATGAAGATGGCCGTGCACCTAGTGACAAAGTTAAATGGCTAGGAGAGATGGACCTAGGTTAATAAGCCATGGTTTGTTTGCAGGAAAATTTTAGAGGGCACCATCTATAACTTGTCTGCATTCATCGTGGATGAGATTATCAACTACGTGCAAAGGAAGGTGATAGAATCCTTTTTGTAATGTCCTACTAACCATTGTGTTTTTAGAGATTGGAGTACCTGATGCTTGAAAAAATTCGTGTGGGAGTACCCTTGAAGACCCTTCTTCACCCGCAAAGAGATTTGAAAAATACACCTATGACACTATGATGACCGTGCACAAGGTGCACTTGGAGAAGTGGTATATGTGCTCTGAGGAATGCGTTTGGGTGGAATGGAGGATTCCTGAACAACTACCAGTGACCACCAAAGGAGAAGCTGAGTTTGTTGTGTACCAGCATTTCTACCTAGGAAGATTCAAACTAATAGATGAGACATGGAGCCCATGGTGCAAGCTCCCTTTTGCCTTCACAACTCAACACTTCCAAGTGGGAGTAAACTAGGTTCAAAGAATCCAAGAAGTTAAGTTGGACCTTGGTAATCTGGACCAAGACCACAGGGAAATGCGCAAAGGGTTGGTCTACCCCAACAAGTGTAGTATGTGGAGAGGTACGTGTTGCATGAGGTCAAATGTGAGGCCCATGACTTTTCCCATTGTAGGAGGATCCGTGATGCGTGTATACATCCACATAAGACCCAAATCTGAGAAGGGCACATATCTGGAGAATGAGGTGTCTATACCTGAGGACCCAACTGGCAGGAAGAGACCCACACCCAAATGGGAGGAAAAAGAGCCAAAGAAGAAAATACCAAGTGTAGTGGATACACAGGTAATAGGTTCCCCTAGGACAAGTGCCAGAACAAGTATGTACTACTCATGAAGAAGAGGCCCATAGTCAAAGAGAAGACTCTAGAGCCAGAAAATCCATCAAACAAGGAGTCATCGGGAGAAGAAGAGACAGAGTCACCTACACTAGAATCCTCGGTTAGGAAGAAGCAGAGGATAGAAGAGGAGACCGCCTCGGAAGAAACTGGGAGTTTGGAGAATACATAGGTGAAAAAGATGATAGTGAAGAAGATGATCCTGAAAGAGATCAAGAGCCACCTATCTTCAATGTGCATGATTCAGAAGAAGAAGGCGGAGAAGAGGAACAAGGGTTCCTTTTCATGTGGCACAAGGATAGCCGGGAGGGGAAGGCACCCAGGACATGGGAAGAAGTGAGGAGGTTAACACATAGAAGTAGAAGGCCCCAAGCCCTACGAAGGAACAAATGAACAAGGTGATATAAGAGAAGAAACAAAGATCATTGAGACCTTGGTGGAAGAGAAGTTGGAACGCAGCGTTGAGCTGGTGTTGAATAAGGATAAGGAGAGAGTGTAAAAAGGACCATGGCAACACTAGAGGCCCCACTTTAACTGTAGATATTCCTAAGGGCACATGCACACGGGAGGAAAGCATGTAGAGGAGGGAGAGGCCAGGGATGGGTTATATTGATGACCCCAACAAAGTGTTTCATGCACGGTTCCAAAGCATGATTCCAGCAGAGGAGCTCGTGGCAATGTCATCTTTTGATAAGGAGGCTGCATACCCATGGAAAAGGAAGATGCTCTCATGGGAAATTGAGTCCCATCTTGATGAGCCAGAATTTAAAGTAAGCCATGGGCAATAATAAAATTTCTAGGACTAAAAGAAGACAACCCGGTGGTGAATGCTCAGTAGCTCTTGGATGAACAATTGTGTAACGTGCTCAACAAGGTCTCCATTGAGATGAAGCTAGACTCTTTGGGTGGAATGATAGAATTAGAGATCTAGAGGATGAACTGAAGAAGAAAAAGGAAGAGCTAGCTATAAGGACAAAGGAGCTAAGTCAAGAGAAGTTGATCAATGCCCCAGTTGCAGCGTGAGTTAAAAGATGAGAAGGCTAAAGTATGCGTAATATACAAAAAGGTGGAGTCCATTAATGATGCTATAGTGTTGAAGCATCGGACCTAGCACCTCCCACGCAGAAGTATGGATCTACCTTGGGATGCCTGGAGGACTTAACAAGAGTCCTCACCATGGAGAGGAAGCGCTAGCCTTGGAATCTATAGAAGTGGTTGCATGTCTAGAAAAAGAGGATAAATTGAAAGTCGTGGCACTCATAGCTAAGTACAACAAAGTTCTTGCTGATGTAAAGGTTGCTTCCAGACTACTGAGGCCACGTATGACAACTACGTAGACAAAGACAAAGTGGCTAGGCATCTTGGTCACCACTCATGAAGTAGAACTTAAGGAGTTTCAAGAGAAGAATAAGGGAAATAGGGAAGAAAGGGACAAAATCCTTGCCGAGGTCGAAAATAAATCTAAGGCCATTGAAACCTTAAGGGGTTCAATCAAAAAGTCGGTTGAAGGAACTATACCATAGATTACATGAAGAATGGATGCATTGGAGGATATAGGAAAGGAGTTAGAGAAAATTGCTAACACCATGAGCGCACAAGGAGATGGACTAAGTTTTGGGGAGGTGAGCGCCCTAGTCGGCGACCTCTGTCAGAGAGTGTAAAATGAAGTCGATGCCTAGAACAAGTTAGAGGCCGACTTGCAAAAAGATTTTCCTAGCTTATTGCAGTGATACCATCACTTTCCCATTCTTTCTTCTTTCCCAATTTCTTCATTCCCTTATTCTTGTTCCAAGGCGTAAGTCTACTATATTCTTTCTTTTCACTAGAGAAGTGTTCCATGGATGGAGAATAGGCATAGTGTGGGGTGATGTTGGGCCCCTAAAATATTGGCTAAATACAAAAGGCGCATAGGCGTAAGGCCTAGTTGAAGAAAGGCATGTAAGGATAAAGCACACAGGGTAGGGTTTAAGGAAACCCGTGGTGCGCGTGTGGACAAAACCAAGGTTTCAAGACTTAGCCATATTGAGCATTTTGGGTAGGACACATGAAAATCATGACCCATCTGCATGCATGCGGAGTGGATAAGGTGCCAGCCTGACGATAGGTTGGCCCAAGAAGGAGCATGCCTTTGGTAGAAGATTCTAGAAGCACATCATGGTAAAAAGTGGAAAGCTCAGGCCTGGAGGAGCATGCTCACATAGAGGACCACATTCAGACACTTGGCATCGGATCTGAGGCCGCTAGAGGATGAGTTGGTAGTTCAGAAAGGCTATATATACAAGCACCTATAGAAGTAAAATAGAGAGAAATAGATAAAGGGTGGAGCTCTACAAAAATACTGCAAGGACTCTGTTAGATTGGGTAATAATGCGTAGGAAAGGATTAATCAAGGGGTTAGGTATTATAAATTTTCTTTTGAGAGCTTATCCATATGAGTCCAGTTATGATGCATGACTGCAATCTACCTTTCTGTGACATTCTGTAATGGCTCCATGAATGTAATGAGGTTACCAATTTACATGAATATGAACATTGATGATTCTGATGCAAACATCCTTCTTCATAGTTCTTTTTCATTTATGTTTATGACTAAGTACTTCGAATTTTTTTGATGTAAGATCTATTAAGCAATGCGGAATGACTAGAGGATCTAGAAGCCGTTCTGAGCTCTATGGTGCTTGTATGTCTTACTTCCTTTCAAATCTCATAAACACGGATTATAGATGATTGTTCCCACTAAAATAACATAAAAGAGAGAGTCAGCACCTGCACATGTCTCGAGTGAGCACCCAAGTGCCCGTTGGGTGATAGACCGATGCACATGGGATTTCTTTCCTTTGTGATGGGGGTAAAAATGGCTACAACACTAACCCAAAAAATCTATTACAAGATGTCTCTTCGCCTACCAAAGTGTACAAAGGTATTGAGGATAAAGTTAAACATGTGCATATGTCTAAAATACTATGGTGTGCTAAGGGGATGATAACCCCGAGTATAAGGAAAGTCGAGTTTCTTTACTACTTTGCGAGGAACACACATTTCTAGTATAGAAATTATGATCGAACAGATCATTGTAGATTATAACTTGTTGTATGATGCCTTTTAGCGAGAATTTCATATATTTGAGTTTGAACAGAAAAACATCAATGTGCTAAAGGACATTAAACAAGGTATGGATGAGAGCATAAGAGAGTATGATGCACAATTAAAAATTGTGTTATCAAGGTTGTCTTATGATATTCACCCTAGCCAACATACACAGTGGTTTGTTGGTGATTTGATCACACCTTCGAAGGGCATTCTCACATAAGACTATTACAGGATCTATGCAAGGCATTGGAGGAAACTCTATGCGCCAAGGTAGTTGGAAGCATAAACACTAGAGTTAGCCCATTTTTGGAGGCACAGATTACATCTATGGAAAATTATTTGGAAAAATTTTCAGCTAATTCAACCCATGAGACATGCAATGGTATTTGGTGTATGGATTCCATGGTGGAAGGACATACTAAGGATAGATGCCCTCGTAAGTTGGTGTGCGCCATGTTGTTGGATTGTTATATCTATCACTTGGATCATGATTTGAGGAGGTTCCCCCTGTTGCAGCACATGATCAGGAAGAACATGTCTTGTTATTGTAAGATTTGTAAGTCTACCATACATGATATGGAGAATTATAGGTTGATTGATCGATTCATAAGGTGATTGAGACTAGTGTACATCATATCGGTGTTGCAAAAAATTCTAAGGAACAAGATGAACATAATAATCATAATCACAATGAAGGGAAATCTGATGGAGGTGGTAGGGGTAGAGGTTACCATGGAGGATTCAAAGGTCAAGGTCATGGCGGTGGAAGAGGTGAATTCCCTCATGGAACTAATTTCATTACATATCCCCGATCATTATAGGCGTGAGTGTCCTTAGAACATTATTTTCTCATGGTGCGGAAAGAATCACAAGTTTGAGGGATGCTTAGATCTGTATGAGCATATGAGAAAATAACACAAGTAGGATAAGGGTGTGGTAATGGTTAGAGTACAACACATTGTGGAAGACCAAGTAGATACCAAAGATATTGCACGATCCTAAGATGTTTCTGTGTTATTAACTACACATGCTTTGAGGTTATGCACACTCATGAGACCCCGAATAATAAACCTATTATTACGAAGCGGGAGGTGATGAATGTGAAGTATCCAGATCCTGCCCATCAGAAGGAAGTCTACAAGGAAAATATGGAGGTTATTAGAAACTTACAGGGTGAGATATAATGCTTGAAGGAGAAGTCATGGAAGCTGGAGCACGTGAAGGCAATTGAGCTCCCCCAGAAATACATTGATGACTTAAAGGAAGTTTGTAATATGTTGCGCCAAGAAAACATCATTCCTTTGTTAGGGGAATGGTTAAGGGAGAAAGTACTGAAATTTTGGAGTTGAGTGGAAGAGATAGATATTCCATACAAACTTACCTCCTCACAAAGTATTGAATATGATAAAGAGATCACCTTGAATGTAGTTATTGATGGATGGTTGTTGAGTAATATATTGATTGATACATGTGCAAAAGTGAATGTACTCACTTTGGATGCATGGAATCAGATGGGGAGACCACCATTATAACCATCTTCAAATGTGTTGTATATGGAAAATAGGACTAAAGCCACACCCATTGGAGTATTGAAGGATGCCACTATTATTATACAAAGGGCCAAGTTTTGGGAATTTGAGGTCTTGGAATTTTCTAAAGTAGATAGTTTTCCACCCTTGGGCACCCTTGGTTTTACGCAAATAATGCTGATTTTCACTTTAATAAAGGTTATATCAGTTTTGAGAACAAAGAAGAGCGTGTGATTATTCCTTTGACATATGGGAAGGTTGCACCATATGTAGAACCTTTGAGTGAAGAGGATTTGAATAGGATATACACACATACAATTAGAGATATTAAAGCACTTGAGCCATCTAAGGAAGGTGTTATTAATTAGGATGACGTTAAGTCTATAAGTGATACAACTAGTGTTACTGTGATAACTGGGTGCATGGAACATATGAAATGGTCGGGAGGGAGATCAAGAACATAATTACTCACGTAATCTATAACATTCCCATTTTAAGACATTAGAACAAGGGAAATATATATATATATATATATATATATAACGTTCATGCTCTACATTATGTAATTCAGAACACACGTTTCAAGTTTTAATAATTGTTCTTTGTTCTAAATGACATAATTTAGAACACACAATGCTTTTTAGATCAATTTTCTCTGTTCACATATTCATAATATGGAACACATATTCCATGTCATTCAATCATATAACAGATAACCATATGCAACTATAATGACTCGAAGAACCACCAATCTCCCATTTCATGGCTCGAGTTTCATCGATCTCTCATTTCATGACTTGGCTACTTACCGATCCTTCATGATAATCCTTGCATTTTATACTAAGTATACTTGGTTCCTTTTACCTTTTTTGTTATTGAAGTGCTCCATTTAAGAGGCCTATCTAAATATCTATTACAAGATATTTATCTGAAATCCTACTTCTTAAACTAGGTGATTTAGGACAACGCAACCAACAGCTTGTGATACTTTGGCCAAATATTTTCACATGCTTAGCATGATCATATTCCTAGATGGCATACTCGTCAATGGAATACATCCTTCACCTCACTTCACCTGTTATCTAGAATGGTCTTTTCCTGACTCCTATCAGTCCTCTTGTCCAAGGCTGAACCTTAATCCAAGTTAGTAATATGAAAAGGTGTAGAGAGTCACTCGTGATGACTAAGGGTATACAGACATACATCTTTGACCCATATCGATTACGTATGTCTAGTTACCTTTAGTCCTCGCGAGTCACTTCCTACACAAGGACATGTTCCTAACTTGGTCCAAAGTTGAGCTGAGGCCAAGTTCAGGTTTATGTAAACCTAGATGATTCGATTCAGAAGGGTGTTGCAACATGTCAGCTGCAACATTGTGTCGTCATGAAGGCCCAGCCTTCATGAGGACACCTTATTGCAGTTGGCGGGTTCCAACATCCTTCGGAATCCTCCCATCTAGGGATACATATTCCTCAAGAGTTTGATCACTTTCTTATTTTTTATTTTTTTGTAATTTATGAATAAGTTCAGCAATCTTGTCGAGTCCTTTAATCTTTTTATTCATTAAAGGTGTATAGTCATGAATGACTTAATTTGTCATGAAGCTAATATACAATCACTTCTCCTTACCGAAGAGTTGTATTTCTTTTCTTGGTTCATTAATTAAGCTTCAGACTTACAAGTCCGAATCAGTTTGATTAGTAAGATTAATTTACTAAACTTGATTAAGTTCAATCATAGCTGATTCTAAGTTTAAGCTTTCCTTTACATTATTCCTCATTTGAATGAGGTCCATTTCCTAGGCACATATATTCATTTAATGGTACCTACCTTACATTTGTTTAATATTTAATAAGAGGGGATATAATTTCCTCTTTTCGGTTCTCTTTTGGGCAAGACACCCCAAAGGATAATAACGACATCTGAATACTAGAATTTAATTGTCCTTTCCTTAGTATTCAATAGTTTAGAATCAAATTCTCGAATATTACTTACACAAAAGTTTATATGTATTTTAATCTTTTACAAATGGTAATTAATAGTCCATATTGACCTAAGTATTAACCATTTGCACATTCCAACTTAAGAGTTGTATTTAAGAGAAGAGTAGAGTGTTAATTTCCCCTCTTCTCATTATATCCTTTTTAAGCTAACAACCATCGCGTATATAAGTACAAATTCAACTATAGGAATAAGTTCACTATTTTATTTTCATAATTCAATAATAGTACAACAATAAAATGTCACTTCATTCCTTTTTCTTACTCTGCAAGTATAGTTTGCACGTTTTACAAGTCCAACCAGCCGGAATTAAGTCATGTCTATCAGTATTGACAAACTCAAACAAGACTACACTTTTTATTTCCTTTTTTTTAATTCTAGAAAAGTAATAAAGTCTCATAACAGATCCAGTCTCTAGTTTAACAGAAGAAACATCCTAAAATAACATGTCTTCTTCTAACATTTACGTACTCCATCTGCAAGAATTTCCAGCACGGGTCAGTTCGTCGAACTGAGCATGTTAAGCACTTACTATTAAAAAGAAGTGCTTTTGATTAACCGTTTCAGTAAAAGAACTCTACTTTTATGAAACGTCCTGTAATTAAAATGGACATCACATAAGAATTAAGTACCGAAAAGGATAAACAATCTAACAACCATGTCACAATAATCAGCAGCATAATCAACTAGTACCATTAATTAATAATTCCTCAAATATTTATTGCAAACAAGCAATGTTATATCTCCATTACTTAACCATTTCTTTCAAAAATGAATGTAGTTCATTTTGATTCCAAACAGTTAATCCAAGAATATTAACTCTAACTGTTCTCTAATAGGAGCATTTAAAAGAAGTAATAAAATTACTGTTTGGACACAATCAGTTCATTCCGTTCCGTCTTGTAAATGGAATTCTCATAGTAAGTTGACTAAAATTTTAAACAAAACTCTTTCCTTTTTACTACTCAATAAACATCATCCGAGTTCAAATGCAGGAGAAGAAGGTAGACAGTCATCACAAAATAGCTCTTATCACTTTTCTAAATTCTACAACAAGGTAATTACCTAATTCAGAAAGAGAAAACAAAAGTGAAATGCAATCATGTACACCCGAAGGCAGTTACAATTTATTCCATTATTTCTTTACTAAGAATTTAAAAGGAGAAATAAAGAAAGGAAGTATTTCCTCCAGTTAACGATTCCATAACATCTTCTAATTAACACGATTGAACTAGTCAATCTTATGCAAGGAAGAACATCAATTAATATTAACAGTCAAGAGAGAAAAATCGTAAGTCATTAATTAAAATGAGATAGAAATTCTCGTTACCTCCTTCCAACACATTGCCAAAGGTAAACCGTGATATGCAACCATAATAATAATGTAATTCCTTTTCTCACCAAAAACTGGAACCATTTTTAATATCTTATCAACTACTATAAAAAGAAAAATATTTAATTTATATGTTTTACGACTGAATCGAAGGTATCAAACCGTAACAAAATTTTCAATTGCACCCTTCAATATTAATTTCCTTCACTAAAACAATGTGTTTCCTCAAACATAAAAACAAGTAAATGTTTACAACCCAAAGAACATAATCTTGTTTCCACTGGAATGCTAAAAGAAATAAATCAATTACAATCACGAAGGTAAGGGATTTACCCTTGTTCAGTTGTAATGAAAACAACAAGAAGTTTAAATTCGCAGAACCTATACTCACCAATGAGTTCAAAGAAATAGTAAAAACCACACATTCAACACCAATCCTTGAGTTAAACAATTTGATGTACTTTCCAAGTTTAGCCAGATGTTGTTTTCAAACATTCAGTCATGGTACCAAAAAAACAAAATAGAAGAAACTTTATAACATTTCAGAACAAACAACAGTGAAGAAGATACGACGACCTCGTATCCCAAAGAGAACCCACATCTCAATTAACTATTTTTCGAGCAAAGAAGGACAACCCACAAAAGTTCTATCCAAACATGCACGAAATCTAAAACTTTCTAAACATATAAAACTCAATGAACAATATGCTAATCACTGTTACGTTTTTCAAGTTTAAACCCACAACAGACCACAAAACCGAATGCACACATTTTCTTAAAACTCTAACAACAATGGGGGATTTTATACCCATTTACAGTTTTGGCTAAAACAACATCTTTCCATAAATGCATCTCGAATATACCATAAAGCATCTTTCTAAATGATGATTTCAAGCAAGAATCACAGTCCAATAATAAACATATTAAAACATTTGCATAAAACCATGAATTTCCAAAAACAGAATTCATTTATTGAAACGTTTAATGAAAAGCATAGCTATTTAATAGAAAGGGCTTAACATGCCTGATAAAACTTCTTGTTGGTAGAAAATCACAGCCATGCCCTCAGAAGTTCTTCTTTTCAACAAGTGACAAACAACAAAGTTTCCCAACAGCCTCCTTGTTTCCACAGGCTCAAAAATAGCCGAAGGTAATCAAAATAACTACAACAATGGCCGAAAATGAATTTGCAAGTTTGAAAGAACAACCATGGCAGAGCCAAAAACCTAGAAAACCAAATGAACACAATAACCCCGAAAATCCACTTTCCTCTTTCCTAGGCGGGTTGGTTGCCAAAACCAATGTCAATAAATGCATTGAATGCATTTTCCCTCTCTTTCTCCATGCCACCGCCAACTCAAATTTGGCGAGTTTTACTTTTAAAATTTTGCATGTAGTTCGAATTTAGTCATATGGCTAGTTAGGTTCCTCTAACTTCCCATGCTCCCGCCAAACTTGGCGATTAAAAATTACAAGGACTGTAATTAAGTCCGCCATTAAGTCTAAAACCTTCCCCCTTTTTCCTTCCACTTGCCATGTAACCCATAGGTCCCTCTTAGGATTAGTAATAGCTTAGGTTAGATTGTCAATAGTTAGGTTTCCCTCTAGGTCGTAGATCATTAGGACTTGTAATAATTTTACAACCTTTTTATTTAAAATCCACATAGGATAATTATTAGGTCATAGGTTAAAACATAACCCATAGTATTTTAATTAATAGGTTCCAAGTAGGTTTTACTACCTTAGGTTTTTCTTTAAAAAAAAATAGAATAGTGCGGAACATTCCGTCCAAGGCCAAATATATGCCTTAATAGCCCTGCATTTAAACATTTTTCCATTTTACGTTTTCCAACGTTACAAATTATATGTAACCTGAATCGTTAAAATTTACAACAAATTCCAGCTTGGTTCCAAACTTCATTTTATTTGGAAAGTCAACCGACAAGACGACAATAAAGAAGGCTGAAGCATACCTTGGATCAATGGAATTGATTCAAGGTGTGTTGTCACATAAATATGAGTTCGTTAAGTACAAAAGTAATTTTTCAAGTTCACAACTTCGTAAACACAAGTTATAAAGACCTCAGTCCCAAGTAAACAGAGTTATAGTATGCAAGGGTTTAGAAACGATAATACATGATTTCAAGATTAAAGATTACACCTTCACATGACAATTTTCATTTCCACGATTTGAAGATCACAAAAAGAAGTTAGCGTAATGACTGCCAAGATCAAGAAGTTACATAATCAAGTTGCACATGGTTAGGCACTTAGGTCATAAACAGGTACCTCGATACACTGGAAAAGGAAACCCCAATGTATTTCTTGTGCACCATGGAAGCTTAGTGGAAAGATCAAGTAGAAAGAAGAAATATGTTAGTTTATACCCTACATGGGACAATTGCGCGTTGGTGGACTACACACAAATATAACCTTTTGGAGTGGCGAGAAGTGAGAATCGCCTTCTCTACTAGGTTTCTGAGGAACAATGTACCTTCACAAATATGTGAATACCATGAGAGGGATTCTGCTTCACATCACATTTAGAAGTGTGAGAGACTCTAGATGGAGGGGCAAGAGGCCTTTCTACCATCACTCTAGGTACATAAGTTCTTCGCCACTCTAAGTAGTTGTGCACATGCATGGTATGTTCATGTAGAGTTAACAAGGGCAATAATTAATTGGAAGGAGATGACATCGTGTATGATTTAGACCTTTGAATAATTTTCCAGAAACCTTTGGTGAATGAAGGATTATAGATTATAAAGCACCTTATGATGGGGGATAATGCAAAAGGTAAGGAACTCTTGTTAGATATGTTTGGAGATTTAGCTTTGGAGGTGCACTTTGAAGCAGATGAGACAGATGAGGAACAACTTGGGTGTGTGTCGCTGGAAAAAGAAAAGGGTAAGCTAGTTTATATGATTGATGATGAAGAAGTAGAGAATCTAGATGTTGACCATACTGTAGGTACACATGAGGTCTTGGATAGTGTTGATGAGAAGGTGCACGCTTATCACGAGCCTATGAAAATGAATAAGGTCAACATTAGGATAGATATAGAACCTAAAGAAGCCATTATTGGTGACTATTGGTTTGAATAAGAGGTGTCAAAGATAATTGAGTTGTTGGTCGACTTCTAGGACTTATTTCCGCAAGGCTATCTTGAGTTGAAGGGAGTGCACCCCTATTTGGGCTAAATGAGGATCAAGTTAAAGGAATTTGCACACCCAATTAGAAAGAGGCGTTACAAAATGAATCGTAATCTACGTGCAAAGTTAAGGAAGATGTTGAAATGCGGGATCATTGAGCCCATTGAGGAATCAAAGTGGGTTAGGCATATGGTGATAATTATAAAGAAAGATGGTAGGATAATCATCTGTGTGGACTACAAAGAATTGAATGTTTCTTGTGTTATAGATCCTTTTCCCACACCTTTTACAAAGGAGATCTTAGAAGGCATTGCAGGTGCGAAATCTACTCCTTTACAGATGGGTTCTCTGGTTATCATCATATGTGCATTGCTAAGGAAGATCAAGAAAAGAAAACTTTCACCACTGAATGGGGAATTTTTGCATACATGGTAATGCCTTTTGGGTTGAAGAATGTGCTTGCAGTCTTTTCGCACATTGTTGTGCAAGCATTTGAAGACTTTATACACAAATTTTTACAGGTTTATTTGGATGATTGGACTGTATATGGGCTGGTAAAGGATCACTGTGACAACTTGAGACTCATGTTTGAGAGATGTAGGCAATTAAGCATATCCTTGAATATTAAGAAGTGTATCTTTGTTACACCCTTTGGAACTTTCTGTTGGGACACATTATATGTAAGGAAGGTTTGTTGGTAGATCTTGCTAAGGTTGCTAGTTATCTTGGGTTTGGAGGAGCCTACCAATTAGAGTGAGGTGTGCGGGTTCTTAGGACATACAACTTATTATAGGAATTTCATCAAGGGTATGCTAAGATTTCCATGCCCTTGGAGGAATTATTGAATAATAAGGGAAATTTCCATTGGGATAAGGCACAACATATAAATTTTGAGACATTAAAGGAAAGACTTACTTTTGTGCCCATTTTGTGCTTTCCTTCTTGGGATAAGCCATTTCATGTACATGTTGATACCTCTGGCATGGCCATTGGTGCCATGTTAGCACAACCTAGTGATGGGATTATTGATCATCCTATTTGTTTTACGAGGAGAAAGTTGACACCAAATGAGAAGAACTATATGATTACAGAGCGCAAAGCCTTGTCTATGATTTACGCACTGCATAATTTTAGAAAATACTTGCTAGAAACTCCCTTTATATTTTATACAGATCACATGACACTTAAGTACTTGGTTAATAAGCTCATTTTATAGGGGCACATATTTCAGTGGATTCTGTTGTTTTGAAATTTGACTTTACAGTGGTGGTAAAGCTAGGAAAGAGAAATTTTGGACCGAGATCATTTGTCAAGGATTAACTTAGGTGAGGATGCACAAATCATTAAGGACACAATTCATGATGAAAAACTATTCAAATTGAACCATGCACCCTCTGAGTTAGAAGATATTGTGGTATTTTTATGTATTGGTGTGGCACCTAAGGGAATGAAGAGCTTAGAGAAGAAACAACTTTCCATACGCGTTGCACCTATATGTTGATCAATGGAGATTTATACAAGCTAGGTCGGGATGAGGTTTTTCACCGGTGTGTACGTGAGCATAAAAAAAAAGCTATTATGGAGGAATATCATGGAGAAATTGTTGGTGGACATTATGCTAGATAATGCTACCACGCACAAGATTTTTCTAGTTGGTCTTTGGTGGGAAACAATATACAAGGATTGTAAATAGCATGTTAGGCGTGTGATCATTGTCAGTGCCTTGGGAATCATGGGCATAAAGATGAATTTGAGGCCTATAATGAGTGGAGAACCTTTTGAGAAATGGGAAATTGAATTTTTGTGACCTATTTCCCCATCGACGTGTAGGACTCGATTTGGCTATATTAGTACATGCACAGATTATCTCGACAAGGTGGGTGGAAGTGACACCTACAAAGGATTGCATGTGATTATAGTAGTAAGGTTCTTATGCGAACACATAATTATCAAGTATGGATGTCTCATTGATCTTAAAAAGTGATAGGGTCACACACTTCTAAATGAGACAATCAAGGTATTATTGGCAGAATTTATGGTGGCACATCACAAGACAGTTCTCCTATCACCCACAAGCTAATGAAGCGGTAAGGATTTTAATAAGATATTGGTACATATATTAATGAAGATCTGTGAAATTGGTAGGAAAGACTAGGCTGATATAGTTTCTATTGTACTATGGGCATACAGTCAACCTATAAGAGATTGAACAAGGCCACACCTTTTCAGTTGTTGTTTGGTGTAGAGGCTATTTTACCAATGGAATTTATGTTACCCTCCTTGTGTATTACACGCACATGTTGACTAGATGATGAGAAAGCACTTGAAGAGTGCATTGACAAGCTGATGTAGTTGGATGAGCGACATGCCATCACACATTAGTTCCGAAGATAGAAAAGGCCGATAAAATTCATGACATGATAGGCACATTAAGAATAAAAATTTGAAGTTAGACATATGGTTCTTCTTTATGACTCCAATTTTACGTGCCACCCTAGGAAATTGAAGGTGCATTGGTTGGGACCGTATGTGGTGACATATATACTTGATTCAGGAGCTTGTCAATTGCAGGTGCTAGATGGAACATGGTTTCTTGGTTATTTCAATGGGAGTAGGTTGAAGCCCTATTATAAATAAGTCTTCTTGGTGTTTGTAATAAGGTAGTATTTACAGATTAGATTAGATTTCTTTTGATGCATTTCCTTTATATGTGTTTCTTTTCATCGTTGTTATGCTTTGTCAATTTAGTTTAGTGTTTTGTTGTAATAAGCGCGCTTGCACACTAGTATATGATTACTATCTAAGTGATTTCATGCGTAGAGGACCGTGCATAATTTTAGTGTGGGGTGGATCAGAAAGTGACTGGTGTCTTGTTACAGATTGGTGTGCATTGTAAAATTACAAGAGCTCAGAGTGAAGATGGTTTTGGAGAAAAAAATGTCAAGAAATTTGTTATTTTTCTCCTATGAAGACCACACATTTATGGATGGATGCGTAGTGTAATGCGAGGTAGGATACAACATTGGAAACTACTTTATATTAGGCACATAGGATTTGAACTTTGACGAATGAAATCATGCAAGAGGAGGTCTATGGACGAGAAGTAGCCGGTGTGTTAGAAGGTTATGATTGAGGCGCGGAAGAGTTAGGCATGGAAGGATATGTTGCAATGTGTAGAAGAGTGAAGAAGTAGAGTTAATGCTGCATACGGTGGTGATTAAGGAGAAATTAATGTGGGGAATTTTGAAAAACCTATAAGATTTGGTGTTTGCAACATTATTATTACCTTACATCCTTTGAGATATCATGATTGAGAAGTATGACAAAGTGTATAGTGTGAAGAATGAGATATTAAACGCGAACTAGGTGAACTCGTGACACAACATTGATAGAAATCCACATGTAAAAGGGTTTGAGTTTGTAAGGTGAATAAGGAAGAGAGGTTCACGTAGTTAGGTATTTACTGAGAGGTAGAGTTGGGCTAGGGCACACTAGGGCATGAGGAATTGAAGGGACCCATTGAGTTTGAGGCATACAAGGGTAAGGAAGTGGAAAAGTTGTAGTTTGCATAGTGTATATGTTAATTAAGAATAGAAATGACACCAAGGAGAGATTCGATTGTTGAGAAGGAAACCAAGGAAGAATCATGGGGTGGTTCATTGAGATGTAGTACCCAGAAGAGGTGATTGAAGGAAGGATGTTGAATTCATAGCTAACCCAATGCAAGATTAGTGAATTTAATCATAAGACGGAGAAAAACTCAAATATATTAATGGAGAGACCATCAGGAAGACTAATATGAGGACGTTAGATGGGCATCGGGTTTTGGACAATTCTGTACACAAATTATTGAATAACGTCGGAGTTATGAAAATTTATGAGATTCCATTCTTTGACAATCCCGTCCACTTGTACCGGTGGCTGATATTACACATGCATGAGTATTTCCTTCACTTTGCAAAGTGAGAAGGATGAGGATTACAATGAATTTGATTGAAAAATTCACAAGTTTGCAGGAATTTGGTTGAGAAATTGAAGGTGATTTATCGGATGACGAGGGAGTAGATGCGAGGACCACCACATTCCATTACAAAAAGGAGTTCGAGCTTTCAATATTATACTTAAAGATGATCTAGCTACAAGGGTAACGCCTCGAGAGGTGGACATAAGTTAACAAGCGTTGGATGCATAAAACACATAAAATGGCAAACAAGACTTATTATAATATTACAAGTTACATTGCGGAGAGCTTAGTGGCAGAAGTGTGCACCTAGGATGATAAAGGTGAGAAGATAACCTAGGGTGCCATCTTACTCTTAATTGTGTTTAGTGAGATTGGCATGCTCGATGGGACGAAGGAGAAAGTATGGGAATACCCCATAGAAAATAAATCACTGCTCATAAGTTCGCCAAGTATACCTATCATGGCTCAATTTTGATTACTTATTAAAATCGTCGGGAGAATTGGTTCAGGAGGATGTATCGGGCATTTGAGGGAGAGTGGTGCATACCACGTGAAATACCTAGCATTTTGGATAGACAAGAAAATTTCATAGTGTACCATCACTTCTATCCGGCGATTATTTATGAAGATAGGTGAGAAGAGCCCATGGTGTAAGTTACCATTCACATTTACTACTTGTTATTTTAAGGACTCGGTGAACAGGTTACACAACGTGTAGAAACTACAGTTTGATAGTGACAATGTAAATGTAGACATTCATACTTGTGCAAGACATATGTCTACCCCAATAAGGAGGCATATGTGGAGACGATGGATTCAAACAACATTGACATAACTCTAGAGATTATGGTTGTAGGAAAGATTGAGCTCGCAATCGAATATGTGTACCTTAGGCCATGGTTTAAGGAAGGAAAACTTGTTGCAGGAAAGGACTTGTCTTTACCAAATCCTCCAAAGGGAAAATAGACTGTGGGCACAAAGATGTTGGTGGACCAAACACCCCCAAGTAGGAAGAAAAGGGACATGAGGGCTTGCAGAATGTCCTTGGGCACAAAGAAGAAAAACAATAATACAACACTACACTTAATCATGGAAGGAGACAATTATGCGGAGAGTACAAGTGAAAATATTGGTGTTGGCCCCCACACCATTAAGGAGATATCCACGTGTTACACGGTGTAGAAGAACGATGAAGTAAGGAAGAAAAGGCAAAAATACATTCCAGTAAAAGACAATGATGAGGAAAATCCATTCGATGAGGATGCACATGATGAAGTTTCAACACCCAACCTTGGACTTGGAGAAGATGAAGGTATGGAAAGACCACGATTTAACACAGGAGTCCCTAACATGAGCTTGTATAAACATGAGGAAGAGAGATACGCTAGTGGAGATACAAAGATTGAAGACAATGTTGTGCGCCCAACCAAGAAAATTGAGGAAGAAGAAGAGGTAGAACAAAAGGAGGGCACTGGAACAAAGGTGCATGTAGATGAGTGTACCAGTGAGCCCCAAGAAGAAGAGATGAGGCAGACACAGAACCTTTGATACATTGATGAGCCAACAAAGATTATACACACAAATTTTTAGAGCACACTTGCCGTGGGACAGTTGTATGGATGGGAACTGAGGGACCCAGATTTGGTTACCATGCGCACTAGAAAAAATTTATCATGGAATATTAAAAATCACATGGATGAGCCTAATTTTGATGTGTGTGAAGAGTCATGTGTCTCTCAAAGGATGAAGAAAGCACCACATTCCCGACATGTAACCATCAAGCCGACTCAGTTCTCGGATGAACAAGTAAGTAATGCTTTGACAAAGGTATCTGTCAGAGGTTGTGCGCAGGAATATAGATAAAGTGGATACCATTTGGACCTGTTAGAGGACAAGAAGGATAAAGAAGAAGAGATTAAGTGCTTGACATAGGAGAAAGAGATACATGAGGCAAAGGC
Organism: Taxus wallichiana var. yunnanensis; assembly: GCA_018340775.1. NCBI lineage: Eukaryota > Viridiplantae > Streptophyta > Pinopsida > Cupressales > Taxaceae > Taxus > Taxus wallichiana. Next base: position 88,533,871 of record CM031233.1, on the reverse strand, counting down.
ACATGCAGTTCTTAACATGGTGGAACATATCAGTGCTAAAATTTTGGAGGCGAGGCCACAATATGAAGAGAAGGTATCTAAAATATTTCCATCTGCTTTGCATTACTTGTGCACATTGGTTCACTTGGTGTTGAATAAAGGTACAATATAGGTGTTGATACAAAGGGATGTTGTGGAACATAAAGAAAATGACAAAGCTTTAGTAGTGTTCCGATAAATGGGTACAAATATCTACTTGAGACTCGAAGGATGAATTAAAGAAGATAGATTCAACATTAAAATATGTGCAAACCATAAGGAAATCATTAATACAAGGACTTTGGTTGATGAGAATGCAGTCCTTGTTGTGAAGAACAATGAGACACTTAGGTGTGAGGAGATGCTGACGTTGTTAGCAGAAAATTAAGATGTGCTTACATTAGTGGGGGAACCCCACAAGGAAAAGATAAAGGAAATTGGAAAGTTTATAGCTCCATGCATGGATGTGATGGATGGGATGATCTCAAGTCTAGAAAACATTCTTAGAGTGTTGCAGAATGAGGGCGAGAACATGACTTTGGATGAGATGGAAGGAGTACTTGTAGACATCCTTGGAAAGATGAATAAGGTGCTCAGTGATTGGAATGAATTAGAGGTAGAAATCAAGAGTGAGTATCTTGAGTTACTTTTACCTTCAGAGGAGTAGGGTACCCAAATTATTTTTGGTATTTTTTCATTCATTATGTACAAACATTATTTTATTCCTTATTCTTATTTCTGGAGAGACAAGGCAAGATTATCCAATGTCGGGTAGAAATGATGTTAGTGTGAGATAATGTTGACTAACTAAAGTATTGACTAAGTATAGAAGGGTGTGTGAATAGGCAAGTAAGTTTCACAGAGTTACACCTCGAATATTCACACATGGAAAAATAGATTTTGGAACTTAACCTATTTTTCATGGATCATTCTAGAGTTGAACATGGAGTGATGAACATGTTTTGATAGAAGACTTGGAAGACACGCCAAGCTATTTTGGGAACAAGTGGAAGATGAAGTGCCATGCGGAGTTAGAGATAATAATAGGATTAGATCTAGAGTTATTTATAGGAAGTCTATTATTAGTGAAGCTTGCATGCTTCTGTAGTTACTTTTGTACTGCAGATGGCTATTCTTAGCATGTAGCCTATTTTGAGCATGCATGATTAGTGAAGGGAAAATCCCACTACATATATATATTTATTGATTTTCATGGTTTAGGAGATCATGTTATATTAGAGTTATGTTGTTGGTATACTTGTGTGCATGACCTTGTGATGATAATTGTGATGTATTCAGCTATTGTGTTTTGATGAATAATCCAATGGATTGTTGTGAGTGGATATTGGTTATTGATATATCTGTTACTAGTTATTGCATGGTAAATCTAATCTTGATCCTTATTTGATTCATTATATGTTGTGGTTGTGAGTTGATGCTTGTTATATTTTATATTTAATTGTCTGTTATAATTATGGAATATATATTCATGGATGGTAACTACTTGACAAAGTTGACATAAAAGAGGAACACGATAACTTTGTGAGCTTCGAGTGAGTGCTCAAACTTTTCTAAGTGATGTGTCAGTGGGTATAGGTTTTGAGAAAGAAAAGCAGATTACACATATGCTTTTATACCCCACTTGCGTGCCCTCAACTCTCTGCGTGGTCTTCTAACACTTAGTAGATGTTTTAAACCCAACATTACCCCACACTAATTACATTTCCATCCTTGGCAATGGGGTTACTTAGCTTATCCCTCTAACTATAATGAATAAATAATGAAGAATGAAAGAATGAATATGTAAGAAAATACAAGGAATGGAAAATATTTCAAGGCGTGATGGCACCTTTCTCCTATACTTGCACTAAGAGCTGGGGTACTCCTTATTGATATCGGCCTCTAGCTTTTCCACTTTCCTAGCCCCTTCTTCAACTTATCGGGACGTCGCCGAGTACCTTCCCCATCTCTTCTAGAGTCATATCTTCCCCCTTATAATTAAATTCTCTTATAACCCCTACTAGAACCGAGATCATGCCTTCCATATAATCCATTATTTTCATGATCAACACCCCTAGTTCCTTTATTCGCACTTTATGAGGGTCTATGGCATCTTTAAGTGCTTCACACTTTTTATTCTGAGACTTCAAATTTTCTTCTCTACTTATAATCTCATCCTTCTTAGCTACAAGGACTTCATTTTCTTCCCTGCATTATCCTTATATTAAGGATTTGTTTTGGATCCTCACAGTTATCTAACTCCTAACCAGCCTTTTTTAATTCAACCTTTAGAGTTTGGAGTATGACATCATATGCTACAAATTTTCATGCAATGGTATTCTTACTTCTTTCCTTCTCGGCCTTTAACTATTCTTCAAGATATTTCCTTGTGCGACTAGTTTTTTTCTTTAGCAAAAGATGGACGTAATCATGCAAAAAATGTAAGGCTTATCGATATGTCTTATTTTTCCATGCATAAAATTTTGGATGCGCCTCTAAAATCTCACCTCTAATCTCCGTAGCAAAGTCCATAAGATCCTTATTTCATTCCTTATCCCTTCTACGTGCCTCAGTCAGTTGCTCAATTTGTTCCTTCATATTCTTATTATCCTCAAGAAATGCCTTGAGTGTAGCCACTTTGTCCAGTTCCTTTGTGCGCTTTGCTGCCATATTTTTGGGAATTACTTGCCTATTCATCAGTGAATTCAGTTGTCTTTACTAACATATGTGCTTCTTAGGCCCTCTTCTTCATCTTCCTCCGACACATTATTCTTCCTTCACATCAAATTTAGGATCGTCTATATGCATTTACATGCTCAATGACAACTACTTCCTTGTGCACATATTCGCACCTAGGGATCTATCAACTCCCAACCATATAACATTTGAGCGGTGGGGTGCTCTAAAATTTGGCACAAATAATCTTTAAAGGATCATTAACATATCCCAAGTTAGGTGTCTTCAAAATTTCTTCTCCTTTAGTCCTATCACCGCCTACCCTTAGGGACATGTGTTTCTATGCCTAATATTGAACCTTCACCTATTGCACCCTCATTCCCTCTTGATGGTTCACCGATATTTCTCTCTCTCATCCTCTTCTCCTGTGGGTCCTCTTTCTTGGTCATGCTCACAATCCTTTTTGTATCATGTTGAGTATCTTCTTCTCTATGCTCCTCATCTCCTTCCACATTAATAACTGACGTCAGCCCCATGGTATATGCCATATCATACAAAACCTCTTCCTCAATTTATTTCCTACAGACATACTTTTGCCTTCTCTTTTTCCTCTTCTATGGGCTTGGTTTGAAACTTGATATCCTTGGTGACATACTCAATGGTCGAGAGGGTCTGTGTCGTTGTCTTATGTCCTAGTTTACCTTGGTACTTGTTTGAATCCCTAGTCCATTGTGTCACCTTCCTCTTTCTCTATCTCCTTGGCATTAGTTTCAATTCTTACTTCCTCTTCTTCCTCCCGCCTCGAGAGGAGTACTCTTGTGTGGTTGTGTGTTCCCCACAAGTGGTTGCTTCCTCGTACCATATTGCAACACATGTTGTCATCCTCCTCCTTCTCCTCCTCATTACCATGTTCTTCTTCTTCTTCTCGGAGAGGAGAGGGTCGTTCTCCTATTTCATTCCCATTGTACTTTTCCCTCTTGGTTCCTCAGGGATTTTGAACTCATTCTCAATATACTTCTTGTTAACCAGTTTAGGCTTAAGGGTAATGTACGCCTTAGCCGCATCTATCTTCCCAATCACCAAAGTTATAGAATTAATAGTGATATCATCTGATATCATGGTTTCAATATATGCGAGACTTACGAACATACATATGTCTTCCAGAGGGTGTTATGCTCACAATCAACCTTGTCTACATAAAATTGAAATCGACGTGCATCTAAAAAATAGTTAACAAAGGTTTGGAAATTACGCACAATGAAATCATAAGTGAGCTTGCACAAAGGGATCCATTTATCCATCTTCAATTTGAATCTCCCAACGCAAAAGTGTTGGAACACGAAAAACCATGCTTCTCCATCGTCCATTGAGGCAAGTCCTTTGGTGTGCACCACTCATATTCAAAGGCTTCATGTAGACATTTGTATCATTACCCCAACCTTTACTTATAAGCATCGCTTATAGTTCCATCACATGTATAGTTGGAAAATATTTCGGCCAATGAACTCTTTTCTTAAGATCGGGTACTCATACCTTATCCCTCCACCCATCGGGAACCCCGATCTCTGTGAACACAATAGATAGAGGATAACACCCCAGATGAATTTATCCCCCTTTTGTGCTTCCCCTATAATACCTTCGTTATGAATGCGAGATAAGTTGTACAAAGTCCCCTCTAAAATTTTATTTTCAATGTGGAACCATTTTTTATTTACCGTGCCCAATATTTCTGGCTATTATATTTAGTTAACAAATGAGCAAGTAATTTTCACAAGTATGGTTGGTTACCTTGGATATGGGCATCACATGGCCTTAATTCTGGTAATTCAACTCTTCAACAATGGTCTCCACACCTACCTCATCACTAAGGTCACTACTTATTTCAACTCCTGAGCTCCTCAACCCTATAAGTCACGTAATAAATGGCGCAGTGAGTTACACTCATCTACGGTGAAGTAGAATAAGTCCTCGTGGACCATTGAAATTAACCATTAATAGAAAACCTATGGTTTTAAAAATTAAGGCATCTCATAAAATTGCAAGACCCCAAATTTCTCTAACATCTTTTTCCCTCTGTCATCATAGATCGGTTTATCATCGAGTCCTCAAATCTATCTTTATCACCAAATCCTTTTCAATATGGTCTCGAATTTACACTAGTGTGGTGATTATAGTCACTCACCTTGCTTTTCCTAATGTGGGATTCCAATTCATGTCCCATGATGAATCCTTCGGGGTATTGCATCTCTGAAAACCTTATTTCAGGTGCTTCTTTAACCTCCACTTCTTCTTCATTCTTCTTCTTTCCTCTCACAGTGGATGCCCCAGGTGCTCTCTTGGGTGCCATTTCTTATCCTTGCACATTTTCTACCTTTGTAACTTTAAACTCATGTGCCCTAGCGTGCCATATTGTTTTCTCAATCTCTAACTCCTCAAACACTTTCCCGCATGCCTCAACTTTTTCAAACACCTTCTCAATGAAGCTTTTCTATGGTCATGCTCAATCATCTACACTTGCACTTCACACCCGATCACACTTTAATTCACTTTTCACGACTAAAAAATTAAAAATTGTTGGGTTTTTAAAATGTAATTTAACAACCATAGTTAGGGGACAACAATTCCCTCCTCTTTAATGGGAGAGGTTCCCTTATTGAAAGAAAGTGGAAAAACATATATACAAATGTAAAACTTTTAAAGTGTGGAGTCCTGATACTTTGAAATGTTTTATGCCCAAAGATCATCAATACGAAAGGATGGAAGAATTAAGGAGATGAGGAAGGAAGAACATAACAATACCTTCAGGAAATATAGATGGCAGAGTATCACCTTATACGTATTAAACCAGGAGTTGTAGAATAGAATCATTCACTTTCATAACCAATATAATTCCACAGACGCAAAGTTCTAGAAATCATATAAACAAGAACACAAAGTTTCTTCTCATAAAAGATGGATGATTCCCAAGTTTCAGACATGGAAAGAAGAAAAGCAAAGGAAGAAAGGGGAAAATTTTTGTATTGATTACTTTGAATCTATTACCTTTACAGAGTCTCAGGATCCAACCTAAACAATGGTGTGGAAAATCCAATAAATAGTTTCCAAGAACGGTTACATTCGATTACAGAAAAATGATGAAACTGATTCAAGAAACCGTTCTCTGAACTTCTCAAATGCCTCGGCCATTTCCATGCCTAGTGGCAAAACTAGATGCATTGAATCCCATCGTCCACCTTGCCTTTGCAAACTTTAAATTTGAGTCATCCACGTGGGAGAGATTTAAATTGAAGCGGGCCTACGAATGCCTTTTGCATTTTTTGCCTTTGAAGTTGCTCCAGAATGACACATGGAGAGATCTTCTAGTTCTTTTATACTTAGCCAATTCGATCCTATTTTTTGCTTGACTTATGTTGACCCCTAGACATGTGGAGAGTTGGTGCTCATTTGAGTTTCCACTTTAGAAACGCCTCCTAAAATTGCACCGACCTAACGTGTGGCTCCTTCCGCCAATCTTGGAATTTTCAATGGCTAACTTTGTCTCTCCATTGAATTTGACCACATGGTGAGTTAGCACTCATTTGGAGATTGGCCCTTTGGTTTCACTTCTGAAATTGCACCGTTGAGGCATGTGGAGGCTTCGCCGACCCGCCCATACTTAGTCAATTTTAACGATCGAATCTTTCTCTTTTGGACCTAGGACACATGGAGGACTGGCGCAAGTTTGAGAACTACCCCTGGATTTGACTCTTAAAGTTACACCGATGAGGCATGTGGTGCCTTCCACTGAACCTTCCATACTTAGACGATTTGGGCTTGTTTTATCTTCATTTTGGACCTGGGACATGTGGAAAGCCTGCGCTTATTTGAGGACTGCGCCCTAGGCCCCACCCTTGGATTTGTACCATTTGGACATATAGAGGCTTCCACGATGCTTGAAACATGGCCAAACCGCATCCAATCAGATATGTCCACATACTACCCATGGATGTTGGGGAAAAATTAACGGGGAAGATACGCCTGTCATTCCCAATTGCGGGAAGAAAATAAAAGAAGGGGAAAAACTCCACCGTTATGCCTGAATTTCAAATTTTTCTCCATGGAATGGAAAATTGCAAACAATACCAGGCTCAACACGATCCAATACTCCAAGGTACCGACTCAAAATTTGTGAAACTTGACTTCAAAAGAGGGGAATTTTGAGGGCGACAACAACTGGCTCTTTCTAGGGATGACTTGACAGAGGAACGAGGCAAGATCAAGAACCATAGAAAAACTCAGGGAAAGCAGACCAGTGCCTTATCCATTGGGAAAATAGAGTCAAAGGAAAACCAACATAGAAGACAAAACACACGAAAAGGAAACAAACCAAAAAGGAAGAACAAAAACAAAACACAAAGGAACGACCCAAAACCAAAACACTATACAAAATATACAGAAGGACCGCCTAGTCACCTAGGACTTGAAAAACTTTAGATACTACCCACTATAAGGAAGTGGGAGAGGAGAACCATCCATGTAATCCAAATAGAATGAATTTTCTCTAGCAAAGTGCCTGATTTTAAAAGGACCAAGCCAAAGGGAATCAAACTTACCATGGCTTCCTCGAGGTTCATGCCTTTTGTCCCATAGCAGAACAATGTATCCCACTTGAAAATCCATAGGTCTGGCTTTCTTATCGAACAAAGATTTCACCTTCAATTGATGAGCTGATATCCTATCAAAAACTTGCAACTGTCTTCATCTAGCTTTTGGAGATACATGATCCTCTTGTCCAAGGAATTGGTAAAACTTGAATCTTCAATAGCCTTCATTAAGTGCAAGGTTGGTAATTCCACTGTCACTAGTAATTGGGCTTCAACAACATACACCACTTGAAAAGGAGACATCCTAATTTCTCTTTTGGGTGTAATTCTATCTATCCAGAGATAAACATAAAGTTTCTTGTGCCAATTCCTCTAAGAGTTATTGAAAATATTCTGAGCGATGGTTACGATTCTTATTTGTTGATTCTACTTGTCCATTCCCTTGGGGGTAGTAGTTTGAAGAGTGAGCAAGGGAAATTCCATAACCATAGCAGAAATCCATCATCTCAGAAGAAGAAAAATTTGAAGCATTATCAATCACAATCTTGTTTGGTACCCCAAACCTTATCAATATGTTCTCGTTAATGAAATTACACACTACCTCAGAAGTAATGCTTTGATTGGGATGGCCTCTACCCACTTAGTGAAGTAGTTTGTAGCAGTTAGCACGTGAGTATGCCCAACACTGGAGGGTGGGTTAAGAGTTCCAATGAAATCCAATCCCCACTATTGAAAGGGCTCATCAATCACTATTGGCTTTAGTGGCAAAGCAACCAACTTAGGTCTCCCAACAAAAGTCTGACATGCTTCACACTTACCTACCCATTTGGATGCATCTCTTGAATAATGTAGGCCAATAGTACCCAACACGAAGGATTTTGTGAGTAGTGATAGCAGAAGAGAAGTTGCCTCCACAAGCCTGATCATGAAAAGATGAGAACAAATTCTTCTGTTGCTCTTTGTCCACACACTTCAAGAATCTTCCATCTATGCCTCGCTTGAACAAAGCATTCTCCCATAACACATACTTGTGCATACCTTAACTTAATAGTCCTCTTCTCCTTAGCACTCAAGTGGGATGGACACTCTCCATAAGTAAGAAAGTGTGCAATATCAGCATACCACTCATTTGTTGAACTGAGGAAAAGGACAACAAGAACATCAACTGCTTCTTTGGACAATTCTACATCAGCTCCTTCAGCAATAAGCTCACATAAGCCTTTACCCCTGACTAGCTTAGTTGGCTTGATATCTAGGTCATATTCCTAGACCTTTGCTACCCAATTTCCTCTCTTAGTTCCAAACTCCTGTTGTGTGAGAATAGACTTGATGGTTGTATCAGGAACAAGCACAACAAAGTGAGAATTAAGAATATAGAAACGAAACTACTTGACAGCTTTGACCACTGAAAAATCATGTTTCTCCATCATAGTATATTTCAATTCATGAGCTTTTAGAACATAACTCATGAATGCAATTGGAAGCTCATGATCCTCAAAATTATTTTGAGTCAGCACAACAACCAAGGTATTCTCTGTAGCATAGAAATAGATGATAAAGTCCTTATTAAAATTAGGACATGCTAAGATGGGGGTCTTAGCAATGGCTTGCTTGATCCCTTAAAATGATTCCTTACCCTCAGAAGACCAACCAAATTTTTTCTTTCCTTTCATCATGTAAGAAATGCTCATAGTCAGTTCTATAAAATTAGGAATGAATCTCCTCAGGAAGTTGATCTTACCAAAGAAAGCCCCCCTTTTTACTTGTGGGAAGAGGAATCTGCTAGATTTCTTGAACTCTTTCTGGATATATCTTGATTCCCTCTTTGGAGAAAATATGCCCTAGTAGCTTGCCTTCAGTAACACAAAAGATAGACTTTTTGGATTGAGAGAGACTCCATGTTCCTTGCACTTACGGGAGGACTCGCCGAGGTGCTTTGAAAGTGATCTGCCCTTGTTTTGGAGAAAATAGTCAAGTCATTAAGGTACACAACCACACATTTTCCCTTTAAACTCCCAAAATCTAAGTCCATTGCCCTCTAAAAGGTGGCACCATCATTGATAAGACCAAAAGGCATTCTCTTGTAAGCAAAGGTGCCCCAAGGAGTAGTGAAAGTAGTTTTGTGTTGATCTGGGGTACTAAAATCCACTTGATTGTAACCAAAGAATCCACCCAACATAGACAACATCTCAGATCCTATGACAACTTGTAAAACCTGATCCATCATGGGAAGAGGATAGTTTTCCTTCAGAGAGGCTTGATTCAAATTCTTGAAATCCACACATATGCAAATTTCACCATTCTTCTTCCTGACAGGCACAATGTTGGTGATCCATGTTGAATGGTGTATAAGAAAGATGATTTTTCCTTTAGCAACTTCTAAATCTCTTGAAAAATAGTGCCAACAACCTTGGGATTGTACTGCCTTTGTTTCTTCTTGAAATGGTTTGATCCCAAGTTTTAAAGGGATAAAATGTTGCATCTCCTTTGGCTGAAAATCCTTGAGATCATCATACGAATAGGCAAGAACATCAACATACCTTTTTAGCAGATTTATAGCCTTCTTCTTCTCCTCTTGAGTGTGTGGAATTTCCCAATGTTCACCATCTTGGGTTCATCAAGACTCCCAATATTAATATTTTCACACTCATAGCAGACTACCAAGCTCCTTGGGAAGTTTTAGACTTAATGTACCTATCATGCTTATCAAATAGGTCTTCCAAACTCACCATCCCTTTAGGGATCTTGTTACCTTTAAATTTGATGCAGCTGTCTTGATATGTATCTTCCTTGATATCCCCTTCATTGGAAGATACACACTCTATAGGCAAGGTCTCACTTCCTTCAAAATACAGCTGGTCAAAATTATCCCTTAGCTCCAAGAAAGAGAGAAAATGTTGATCATCGTTGAAAACCTGCTAGTTGTTTGCATTATCTGGTACACTGGGCCTATGAATCATTTCAATGGTAAATTTATCCTAAGAGAAATATGGGTGAGGAATCATCAAAGATCCTGAGACAACTAGAGAATCAGCTCTAGTGTTCCTTTCTCTTGGCACAACCTCAATGGAGAAAGCATCAAGAAACTCAATGGAATCCCAGACAAGATTTCTATAATGCTTCAATCTCTTGTTCTTGACTTGGTAAATATCCCTTACCTGTTTCACAATAAGCTCTGCATCACCATGAGCACAAATATTCTTCACTCCCATTTCTTTTTCCATGTTCAATCCAAGTATGAGTGCCTCATATTCAGCTGTATTGTTTGTATTTTAATAATGAGCTTGAAAGAAAAAGGATGAATCTTCCCTTCTGGAGAGGTTAGCACTACACCAGCCCCAAGAACTAGCTGAAGAGTAGCTTCCATCAAAATCCAAAGCCCAAATTCCATTAGGATCATGAATCACTCCCTTAGAAATTTTTCCTCATCTTGTGACATGATCATATAGTTACCATGCCCTATATAAACATAGAGTATCTATCATTTTGGGTCATCAATATTTTACACAATGTACTTAGTATGTTTCTTAGGTAGTAGCTTCTTCATTTTTCCATTGATGGGATCAAAGCATGTAACCAGTCCATTTGAATTTCCCTTCCTACCTCCTTACAGAAATTTCTACTCAACAACATCCCATATGAGGGAAGAATATCAGCTACCAAAATGGTGGCTAAGACCCTTTTCTCTGGAAAAGTAGCAAAAGCTACTTGTGCATCTTTAATTCTACCAACCAAAGGTACTTTATTACTTTCCATGGAATAACAGGAACCAAAGGCATGTGTTAGGGTTAGACCCAAGGCATGAGCTACCTTTGCAAACATTACATTGTCTGATGCTCCTGAATCTATGACATAGTTACTGAGTTTATGGCTAGCTATGAGAAGGGTCACATATAATGGTTCAATTTTCTCATTAGGGGAAGTGACTACAGCCACAAGGCTTGATTGAGGTGAGGAAGAGGGGGTGGGAAAAAGGACTTTAGAAATACTGGATGAGACTTTGGATTTGGAATTTACAAAGTTTACCATTTTAGAAAAACCTTTTGGATGGGTCTCGTAAAACTCTGCCTCTAAAATTTGGATCTTAGTCTTTTTTATGTGATCAATGATATCAAAAGATCCACAGGTAGATGGAGCATCATTACAAGGAACTTCGGGGACTCTTGATATATCAGTTTTGGAAACAAAAGGAGAAAAAGGGGAATTAACATTACTCACCTTTTGTGTGGAGGTAGTGGGAATAGGAGCTCCTCTTCTTGTAACAACTAGGATAGTTATAGGAAGCTCCTTGGACTTCTTGACATGCTACATCACTTTTTATTTTTTTGTTCGTTTGCTCTCGAGTCATAACAACATATGCCTCACCATTCATATCTGCCATTGTTTCCTCATACTCATCTTCATCATCCATACCTTCAGTGGTGAGGAAATGAACTTGACACCCACCAAACTCTTCCATTTCTTCAACTTCTTCTTGTTCTTCATAGATTTTAGTACACTCCTCATCATCAAGTTCTTCAACTTCACAAGTTGCATTGACTGGAACCTTAATGGGTGGGCCTTCAATAGCCAATCTGGTCTAAGAAGTAGGCAAATAGTTCTGGGCTGAAAATTCTTCCTTGGAACATCTCGGTAAGGGGTATGATGAGCCAATTGTTTCTTAAGATTAATGAGATCATTTACAATCTTCTATACTAACCGATCGGAATTGGCTCGGGGGAAGAGGAAGAAGAAGAGGCTTTAGATTTGGAGGATTCTCTTTTCATTTTACCAGACATGATCAAATCATCCTCAACATCGATACCCAAATGCTGATCAGCATCCTAAGTTTCAAGGTTAGCTCTCCTTAGTACATAACTCACTTGTGCAACCGGGCATTGAGGAAGAAGCACTTTTGGATTTGATTCACTGCAGATTTGAGTTTTCTATGGAATTTTATTAATTAGCTTGTTGAATTTAGCCATGAACTCCCTCATAGGCTCAAATGGCTCCTTTTGATATGAGAAATTTGTGCTAACAGAGCATGCACATCCTTAGTAGGTTTGAAATGCTGCTCAAACTAAGTTTTCATGGTATTCCAATTAGTGATAGATCCAACAGGAAGATGGTAGAACCAATCAGCAACATTGTCCTGCAATGTCTCCACAAAATCTTGACAGAGACATCTTCATGTTCAACCCTAAGAATCCCACATGAAACAATGAAGGTTGCAATGTGTTCATCTGGATGAACTTTCCCATCACCCGGAACTTGGGAAAACTTTTCCTGTTACTCTTAGGTAACTCATACAATGGTTGAGGAAGAGAAAGAGGCCCAACCTATTGTCCCCAAGGCAAGGGAATTGCCCTTCTTTGAAAATTTGGTGAAGGGGAACTAAAACACCAAAGCAAGTATAAAAGCACGAAGATTATGACTGAGATGCTCCTGAGGAACGCTATCCTTGGAATTTCTATCTTTAGTAGGAGGTGTGCTTGTAGAACGAGTTCTTCTGTTCCTTCTTGCTAGAAGAGAGAAGTTTTGTTGCTCCAAAAATTGAAAACAGGGATCCTTAACCCCGAGATATTTCTTCCCATGTGTATACCGTAGAGATTCGTCGGACCAACAATGATCTTGAAATTGTTTTTTTTAAAGGGATCCATTTGAAACAAAGTCCCCAGTAGAGTCACCAAAAACTGTTGGGTTTTTAAAATGTACTTTAAAAACCACAGTCAGGTGACTACAAGTCCCTCTTCTTTAATGGGAGAGGTTCCCTTATTTAAATCCAAGTGGAAAAACATATATACAAATGTACAAATTTCAAAGTGTGGAGTCCTGATACATTGAAATGTTTTATGTCCAAAGATCATCAATACAAAAGGATGGAAGAATTAAGGAGATGAGGAAGGAAGAATAGAACAATAACTTTAGGAAATATAGATGGAAAAGTATCACCTTATATGTATTGAACCAGGGAGTTATAGAATAGAATCATTTACTTTCATAACCAATATAATTCCATAGATGCAAAGTTCCAAAAATCATATAAACAAGAACACAAAGTTTCCTATCATAAAAGATGGATGATTCCCAAGTTTCAGACACGGAAAGAAGAAAAGCAGAGGAAGAAAGAGGAAAACTTATGTATTGATTACTTCAAATCTATTACCTTTACAGAGTCTGGGATCCAACCCAAACAATGGCATGGAAAAGCCAATAAATAGTTTCCAAGAACGGTTACATTCGGTTATAGAAAAATGATGAAACTGATTCAAGAAACCGTTCTCTAAACTTCTCAAACGCCTTGGCCATTTCCATGCTTGGTAAAAAACCAGACACATTGAATCCCATCTGTCCACCCTACCTTTGCAAACTTTAAATTTGAGCCATCCACGTGGGAGAGATTTAAACTGAAGTGGGCCTGTGGATGCCTTTTGCATTTTTTTCCTTTGAAGTTGCGCCAGGCTGACACGTGGAGAGCTCCACTAGTTCTTTTATACTTAGCTGATTCGGGCCTATTTCCTTCTTGACTTATGTTGACCCCTAGACACATGGAGAGATGGCACTCATTTGAGTTTCCGCTTTGGAAACGCCTCCTGAAATTACACCAAGCTGATGCGTGGCTCCTTCCGCCGGTCTTGGACTTTTCAATGGCCAACTTTGTCTCTCCATTGAATTTGACCACATGGTGAGTTGGCACTCATTTGGAGATTAGCCCTTTGGTTTCACTTCTAAAATTGCACCGTTGAGGCATGTGGAGGCTTCCATCGACCTGCCCATACTTAGTCAATTTTAATGATCGACTCTTTCTCTTTTTAGACCTGGGACACGTGGAGGACTAGCGCAAGTTTGAGAACTGCCCCTGGCTTCAACTCTTGAAGTTACACCGATGAGGCACATGGTGCCATCCGCTGAACCTTCCATACTTATCTGATTTGGGCTTATTCTGTCTTCATTTTAGACTTGGGACATGTGGAAAGCCTGTGCTTATTTGAGGATTATCCCTTGGGCCTTGCCCTTGGAGTTGTGCCATTTAGATGCGTAGAGGCTTCCGCTGATGCTTGAAACATGTATGGCCAAACCACATCTAATCAGATATGTCCACGTACTACCCATGGATACTGGGGAAAAAATTAACGGGAAGATACGCTTGTCATTCTCGACTGCAGGAAGAAAATAAAAAGAAGGGAAAAAACTCCACCATTACATGTGAATTTCAAATTCTTATCCATGGAATGGAAAACTACAAACAATACTAGGCTCGATGCAATCCAATACTCCAAGGTACCAACTCAAAATTTGTGAAACTTGACTTCAAAAGAGAGGAATTTTGAGGGAGACAACAAGTATGCAAGGTAATAATGAACTTGCTCGCACCCCTTTATATATTTTGTGAAAATTCCTACATTAATTACTCCTCACCTACCATCATACCCCAAATTTAATGATATATTTCTAATTTTTCCATGCTTTTGCTTCTTTCTTCCGTTCCCAATCATAATCTTCTAGTACACCCACTTCTTCTCATCCACATAACTCCTTCCATGTGCATCCATGCGTTGAAGTACCTAAACATTTGCACCTCATACTAAATAGTTTCCCATGCTCCTTCCCACTTTGTGTAACAATTTACAAACCACTCTCTTACACACGGTCTTCATCTTGAGAAATTTCCCTATGAATGCCTTCACCCTTAAAGCACTGTAACATCCTTTTCTGCATGCACCAATCTTTCAAACGACACTCATATTTCAACACATAGATATACTCGTGTGCCAATCTACACTTGAATCTCAACAATAATAGATGTCTTTTTACTTGTATCTACTCCACACCACACTAAAAGTATGTGCGATCCTTTGTGCATGAACTCAAAAGATAGTAATCGATTCCTACACACAAGCGTGCTTATAACAATAAAACACATAACTAAAATGACAAATCATAACGATAATGAAAGGAAAAACATGAAATTGAAATCTAATCTAAATGGAAATATTTACTTATTAAAAATGCCAAGAAGAATTATTTATAGTAGGGCTTCACCTACTCCCATTCAAGTAATGGGCAAAAAATTCCATCCAACACCTATAATTGACAAGTGTTTGATTCAAGTATCTTTACATTACTAAACGGTCCCAACCAATGCACTTTAAATTTACCTTGGTGGCGTGTAAACTTTGAATCATACAGAAAAACCATCTTCCTGACCTAAAATGTCTTGTTCATGATGTGCTAATCATTCCATGCTTTTTTTCTAGCCTTCTCAATCTTGTAGCTCCAACGTGTCATGGCCCACCTCCCATTTAACCGCATCAGTTTGTTAATGCACTCTTCCACACCTTGCTCATCGGTTAGTCCTCTTGCAAATGCAATATGTAGGGATGGTAACATAAATTCAACATGTAATACAATATCTACACTAAACACCAACTGAAATAGTGTGGCCTTGTTCAACCTCTTCTAAGTGGTCTTGTACGCCCAAAGTATAACAGAAAATTTATCATCCCAATCTTTCCTTCCAACATCACATATTTTTGTCAAAGTCGGCCTAAAATTTTGTTGAAATATTTTATAGTTCCATCGGTTTGAGGGTGATAAGGAGTAGTCTTATCATGTGCCACCATAAATCTGCCAACAAAATTCTTATTTTCGTATTAAGAAAATGAGTTCCCCTATCACTTTTCAATCTTAATTGATATCCATACTTGTTAATAATGTTTTCCCATAAAAAACCTGTTGTTATAACTATTGTATAATCCTTTGTAGTTGTTTCCTCTGCCCACTGTGTCAGATAATTTTTACAATTAATGATGTAGACTGCACCATTCCTACACATGGTGGTTAAATAGGGGCTAAAAATTCCATTCTCCACTTCTAAAAAGGATCGGGCGCGCAATAGGCTACAACAACATCTCATCTCTTTGTCTAGGCTTTCCAAGTCATTGACAATAGTCACATAGCTTCACATATCCTTGTACAAAGTTTCCCACCAAAATCCATCCTTCATAATATTACGCACGATAACATCACCTACATAATGTCCTCCTAAATTTCAACCATGAGATTCTTCTATAATAGCCTCGTGCTCATGATATGGAACACACCGACACAAAATTCATCATGACCTAGTTTGTATAAATCTTGATGGTGCAAATTAACTTGCACCAATTAATACTTTGTTCACTTATTCACAATAATTTAATCATCAAACCAAGGGATGTAAAATTTCAATAATGCCAGTGTTGTATGCACAATTACAAGGATTTAGGAGGTAAGGAAAGAAATTACTTGTCACTATAATGCTTGAAAACAAACTAAACTTAGATTGAAAGTAAATAGCTTCCAAATACTATAACTAAACAAATTTTGCAAATTCATAATGCAAATAAAGGAATGAATTTCTTGCTAGTCTATCCATGTAATAAAACAAAGGAATAAACTATAGAAGGGGTTAGCAGACCACAAGTGGACCCTGCATTGGGTGTTAATCCCTCCTAAGGTTTGTACTTAAAAGCTATTGAACAGAACTCATATTCTTTTATTGAATTAACATGAAGACTACATTTAGGAACAAATCAAATTATTTATCTACATATCCTCTATTCTCTAATTCACTGTCTAAATCTAGTTAGCTATCTATATATTTTCAGCATTAATCTCTTTCTCTTATACTCCTCAATTAAAATAACACGTGAGAAGAAGAGTTCAAATAGGAGTTCAAATAAATTATGTAAAATATCTTCAATGAAACAAGTGGAAGATATTAAATAGAACAACAAGATTTTAAACACATGCAATGAAACTAACTAATAGTTGTCCAACTATTAAATACATAACTCAAGTAACTATCAAGTTCTGAAAACATGTATTTAATCGATCAATCAGTTATTCAGTGAGTTGTAATAAGTATTCGGATCTATTATTGAGTTATCTTCAGTTCTCATGTTTCAGTTTGAAAATACCTCTTCCACAACACGTACAGACTTGGAGTGTCATCCTTCATGTTCCCAAATATCTTCATAATCATGGCTCCTTTGTTGTAGGTGATATTCTTTGGTTGTAGTCTAGTTTCGTCATGAGTCCTTTGGTTATGGAGGAGTGGCTACGGGTGGCTCCTTAGATATAGGTGGATCCCTTTGGCATGCGGATGAGTTGTTATAGGTAAATCATTTTTGCATACAAGTTTATGCATATAACAACCTTCTCGCAAACAAGAGTGGTATCACATCGAGCATCATTCAAAAAACTTATTGCAACCATAAGAATAAATTCATAATCAAAATACCACAAAATAAAGATAACTAGTCATAACTATATTAATCAGTATTCATGTCATAAGTTCAAGTTATGATGATAATGTTCAACAATATAACTTGGAAATACAATGACATAACTTCATTGGCTTAACAAAATACAAAAGATGGGTTATTTTATAAAGGGCATTTAAACAACTCATCACACCCCCAAGCTTAATTTCTTGAATGTCCTTATTAGAGTTTCTTAGGTTCCTCTTGAATAGTGCTGCATACATGTCTAAAATCCATTGGAGTACCTATATCTTCTAGTTATGTTAATTATTAACCACTTGTTCATCTTGAACTGTGCATAACTCGTCTGTATTATTTCATTCAATGGTTGATCACCTAACCAATGTGGTATCAAAAAGTGGAATATTGGTGGGTGATAGCAAATTGGAAACAAAGTAGCTGCATATGCAATAGAAATATCAATGTATGCATTCACTCTTCTTAAAGTTGGTATACTATTAATATAAGAATGCATCTCTTTCTTCTGCAGTCCAGGAGATATCTCATTCCAGTGCATCTTACATGCTTTTACTATCTCTTT
Source organism: Taxus wallichiana var. yunnanensis (assembly GCA_018340775.1). Classification (NCBI taxonomy): domain Eukaryota; kingdom Viridiplantae; phylum Streptophyta; class Pinopsida; order Cupressales; family Taxaceae; genus Taxus; species Taxus wallichiana. Next base: position 88,515,767 of record CM031233.1, on the reverse strand, counting down.
TCCATGGTCTTTAATCATTTCCCGACTTCCTAATGTGTCGCTTTCCTCATTTTCCATACTCTCTTTCTGATTTCCTTCTTTTCCATATAATTTCCATATTGCTCTATAAATTCTTTAGTGTTATTAGCTTCAACCCGACCATCGGTTGATGCACCTTTGCCAAATGCCTGTAGTTCTCAATTTGTCTTTCTCTATCCAAATCATTCGAGAAAATAAGAACAAACTACTTTAACCATAACATCTCCAATGTATAGGACTGGATTCTAATCCCTATCATACTGAAAAGCATAATTATACATGTAGAGTTCACAAAATAGAATTTGAATGTCATGAGGGCTATTCAAAGATAACCTAAAGACGATCCTAGATCCATTGATGTCAAATGACATGTCAGAGTTGATACAAGTAAGTTTGAGTTACAACATATTTTCTTTTAAGAAAATAACATAAACATTGGAAGGAGGCTTGTATTTGAATATTTCATGGGCCACCTTAAGATGTCTCTTCTTTTTTTTTCTTTAGCCTTTCAATTTCTCTATCTTTTTCCTCAATTTCTTGCTTGTGCTAGAAGATGAGTTCTTCTTTCTCTTTCCCACTTTCCTTTTAACCTATTAACATAGGTTTCAAATTGATTCACCTAGTAATCAATTATCATTGTTTGTGTTGCCATCTCCCTACAAACTGGTTTGACAAGCTCTCTTATAACTTCTTTGATGATTTTTTTGTGGCTGTAATGAGGCTACATTCAATTGTTGCATGCTAACATGTGGTAAAAATGGTGGTGTCTACTCCAAAGCACTTTCTCTATTACATCATTTTGACCTACGGGAATATGTTCATGTACTTTTTCAATTTCCACATACATCTGCACTTCCTCAATGCCATGTACTAGATGCTCAATGAATTTCTCAACAATTTGGGGCATGTATTCACCGATTTATCCTTCTTTTTCTTCCTTGGTACCTTTTTGGTCAACTTTATTTCCAATTTATTCTCCCATCCGCTCCTCAAATACTTCCATTTCATTAAATATCTCATCAGTAGGAATTACAGTGCATGCTCCTCCATGTACTCCTCAGGGTACTCTTGTACAATTTCTCCTCTAACATCTTCTTCCTCTCTCTCTACATGACCCTCCTTCACACACACTGTCTCCACATTCTGGGCTTGGTCTTCTTGTCCCTCCATGTGCTCCTCAGTGAATTTTTGTTCATAAAATGTAGCATCATCAGTATCTCTATGCATTTTTTCCATTGGTGTAGGCTCAATGTTTTCCTCTACAGCTTCCACATCACTATTAAGTGATATGGTCTAGGATTTTTTTGGCTTGGAGGTTTTTGGTCTTTTATTTTTGGCATATGAGATCTCCTCGATGGTGTAGGAGTGGAATTGGAAGGCTTATTTTTATCCTTGGAGCTAGATGTTTCAAGAGTAGAGAATCCTAAGAGGGTTTCAACAATAAAGATTCTTTCAGGGGAGACAAGAACAAGATTTTCTTCAGTAGGTGGTAAATTTTTAGAGGCAAGGTGTTCTTCAGGTTGTTTTTTAGGTTGGGAGGTTGATGGTACATCCTCTATGATGGGCTCAAAGGTACTCTCAGTACTCTTTCTCTTCTTTCTCCTTTTTCCCAACAAATCTTTTATATCTTTTGACCTTGAAAAATCCTCCCATCTTATCTCTAGATGATCCCTTTGTAGGGTATGCTTTACTATCATGGTTATGAGGCAGTGGTGTGAGAGTGCATACCAACCATTCTATGCCTCACTATTCATATTTTTCAATATCTCATGTAAGAAATTGGGCACATTCACTTGTTTATTGTTCTTCAGGTGATTGAGCAATTTAAAGTGAACTATATTCAACCTAGAGTATCTTTCTTATAGGTAAAATAGTTTATAATATAATTTATAAATTTAAACCAAAAGGGTTCAAGAGAAGTTTGGTGTGTATATTTTCTAGCATTTATGAATACATCGTCTTCATAAAAAAATTCCCTTCTGGATGCCTCCGGATTGGCTTTCTCAGGAAATTAGTTCACCCTGTGTAGGAAATCTAGTTACCTCTGCTAAGATATCATCATTAATTCTTACTGATAAACCCTTTAGTCTTCGCTTCTCCAATATCTAAATGTATTAGAAAACTCTTCAACCATTGATTCATTGAAACCTTGGAACCGGTTTATATAATCTAGCCACCCATCATCTCGGAAACATTGTCAAATTTGAGGTTACTAAGAAGCTGAGAGTGCTATGTGGGTTCATGGAAAATCAAGTCTCCTCCCATGGTGAACCTGTACTTTTCTCTTGTCTCAACATGCAATCACACAATTTTTCTTGAAGAAAGATGCATAATTGAGTTGTGTGAATGTTCTAAGTATATTAAAATTTTGAGGCCAAAAGGATATGCAACACGGTTACGGGAGAGATCATTTATTGATGTGACCATATGAAGCATGTGAATTGAATTGAATTGACAACATAAGATTATGTGGAGGGACACATCATAACATGAAAGATGGCGATATTTTAAATGCATTGAATACTCGATGACTTGGCATAAATATGAATTAATAATAATCATTCTAATCATACTTTAATAAAGTGGTAGTCAAGTGCACTTATCTCAATGTTCGTTTTAGAATGATTATTGTACATGCTTATTGAATTTCCACCTTGTTGCATATAAACTTGCTATAATATCGCAGATTTTTCTATGACGTTGCATGCATGTGTTGAATTTATATTGGTCACTCCTTATAAAAACCAGATAATTCCCAGAGAGGGAATACTGATCTATTGGGTTGTCAACTTTCTTTTTCCATCTCTTACATGTGCAGATAGATATATTTGATCTACTTCATGAAATCACGCACTCTGTCATACATGAAAACAAAATAGGGGTTTGTTGCATGTTGTTGCAAGTGGACCTTCAGTCATTACATGCTCTCCTTATGATGGAGATCATGCACTCTTGCAACCATCTAACATCAAAACCCTAAAAATAGAAATTCTAAGAAATAAAACGTGTTAGCTGAGTGTTGCTAATCACCAAAAGGGATGATCACAACACTTTTATTTTCCCTTGGAATAGTAAACAAGTTGAATATACCAAGGCCACTAAAATTTATCAATCCTCTGAAATCTCATAAGATGAACCAGTAGGCTCAACTTCTGATTTCAATTCGATGTCCTTAATTCCACCCCGCTTTGACCTCCTTTGACCTACTGCATGAAGGTACTTCTATCATTTGGCTTCTTGTACAACCTCAACCTATGGCCATTTACCAATAAATTGAACCTCAAAAAGTCTACTAAGTGGTAGTTTTATAGTTCCATTGAGAAATATTTTCTCTATCTCATATGGTTCTAACCATCTTGTCCCGAGTTTTCCCACACGGTCCTTGTACTTAAAATAAAACAAGAGTGCCCATTCACATTCTTGAAAGCTGTCTTATTTTTATATAATGGTAATTTTATTTGATTCTTTGCTTCTACACTACTTCTATGTTATGCACAACCTATTTTCTCATCTCATCCAACTCATTGAGTTGGAGAATCCTTTTCCTTTGAGCTTCAGATAAATGTATACCTAGTTCAAGTGTTGTCCTTAGTGTTTTGTGCTCAAATTCAATAGTAAATACAATTGTCTTACCATATAAGAGTTCAAATGGGGTGAATCCAATTGTTTTTTTCATCTTGTGTTGAATGTTCGATCGCCTCTGGAAGTCTATCTTCCCAATATTTTCTCGACAAGTGTGATGGTCTTTGTCAAGATAGCCTCTATCTCTTTGTTTGTCACCTCTACCTAGCCATTATATTAGGGATGGTATGGTGTATACTTCATATGCCTAATTTCATATTCTTTAGCTAGATCAAAAATTACATCAATAGTAAAGTGTGTACCTTGATTTGTGACAATATCCCTTGGAACTCCATATCTAGTGAAGATATGATCATAGAGAAACTTGGATACTTTCTCACTTTTCTGACTTGGTAGTGCCTTCACCTCTGTCCACTTGGTTAAATAATTTGTGCATACCAAGATGTATTCCTTCTGCTGAGATTTAGGATCTATGGGGCCAATGAAGTCTAGACCCCATTTGTCAAAAGGTTATAAGACCAACTGAGGCTACAGTGGAATTTCATCAGATTTGGTAGGCTTACCCATTCTTTAACACTTATCACATCTCTTGGTGTATAGTGTTACATCTTTATGCAATGTTTGCCAATAACAACCAATTGTTGACACTTTCTGCATTGTTCTTGTTGTAGCAAAATTTCATTCACAAGGTTCACTATGGCATGCTTTAACGACATCATATATTTCCTCATCATCTATACATCTTCTCATGATATGATCATGTACTGTATGAAATAGAAATCCAACTATCCAAGCAAAATATACACTCTTTTCAACTATATATTTCTTCTCGTAGTATAAGTAGTGTGGAGGTGTTTTAAGCGAAACCATATGATTATGTCTACATACCAAGGTGGTTTTGTAGAGATAGATATTAAGTTATCATTTGGAAAAGAATCATCAAATACATGTTCTTCATCATTACTCTTCATTCTTGAAAGAAATATGCTACCACATTGTCCTTACAGGGTTGTCTAATATGGTGACATCAAAACCTTGTAAAAGGAAAAACCATCTAATGATTCAACCGCTTATTACTTGGATTATTTGTCGGATATTTGAATGTAACATAATTAGTGTGAATGAACAGTAGATAACATGTGACGTGAGTAGTGTCTCGAATGTATTGATAGCATACACAACTACCAATAACTCCTCTATTACTATGTACTTTAGTTCAAGTATGGTGCAAATTCTTGTTAACATAATAAATTGCATAATTCAAAACTCCATCCTTTTTCCTAATACAACTCAAATGACATGGTCTAATGCATCAGTATGGATATGGAAGGGAACGTTCTAATCAGGTTTTCTTAATACGAAGCAATAGTTAACATTTTCTTTAAATTTTGGAATGCAGTCTCACATTTTTCAGTCCACTCAAAGGCAACATATTTTCCTAATAATACAAACAATGATGCTACAATCTTGTTGAAATATTGTATGAATCTCTTGTAATAACCAAAATCACCTAGGAATATCCTAACATCCTTTTTCTTCAGAAAATTTACAATAAAAAATATCTTGTTTGGATCAACTTGAATTCCATCGAGAAGAAAGATAGTGTCCCAAAACTATACCTTCAAACATCATGATGTATAGTTTCATTACTCAAGGACATATTGTCCTATTTACATATCTTCAATACTTTGTCTAGATTTTCATGGTTTCTTCAAAATTGTTGCCATGTCTTTGTGAAGTCATCCATGTATACCTCCATGAAATCATTTGTTAGGTGTGAAAAGATGCTCAAGACTTCCCTCGGAATTTATCATGTGCATTACACAAGCCAAATGGAAGAATAAAATAAGAAAATGTTTCCCATGGCATGTGAAGTTAGTTTTTCTTGATCCTCTAGTACAATTTGAATTTGATTATAGCCACTATATCCATAAAGAAAAGAGAAATACTTTTTACTAGCCAAAGTATCAAGTACATGATCAATGAAAGGCAGTGTAAAATTATATTTCTTTGTTGTTACATTCAACTCTTTATATTCTACGCATATTCTCCATTTTCCATTATTTTTTGGCACAATGACAAGGGGTAACACCCATTTACTGTGTCGATATAGGATATATAAATACAATATCTAGTAACTTATACAATTATCCTCTTAAAATCTCTCTTATTGTTGGTTTCATTCTTCTTTGTGGATGTTTGATTGGTTTACAACTTTTTTATATAAACCTCTTGTGTCACCATAATCCCATGCATGTCACCATTATCCCATGAAAATGTTGTTTTATGTTTTTGCATAAGGGAAATCAACAATTTATCTTGCTAAATGCTTAGCATATTCTTTACTTTAAGTGGTCTTCCTAGAGTTATTTCCGCTTGCTTGGAGAGATCAATCATTGAATATACATTGTTGCTTATAGAATTCAATATGCAATCATGGGGAAGGAGTTGATGAAGAATATAATTCTTACTTGGAATGTCCATGGTGCTTTGTTGTGGTAGAAATTGGTTCAAGGGGAAATTTAAACACCTTAATTTGTCATCCACTTCTTCATTTCTTCCATAGTTATTCTACAAGACATTGGAGAGAACAACATCTTCTTCTTGTCCTTCAATTGTACAAGAATTCTCCAGCATCATGAGCTATTGTATAAATTTTTGATATGCTTCTAGTTCTTCTACCCAAATGGTTTGATCTTCATCATTCAATGGTTGGGTAGGAGGATAGAGAATCAACTTTTTAGTACCACTTCCATTAGAAATAATCATGTTGTCAGACTTGTAACCTATGAATACATCAACAATGACCAACCATGGCCTTCCCAGGATAATAGGATATCCTCCTAAACTTGCATTGGGTTATACAATAATAAAGTCAGTAGGGTATTTCCAAGGGTCTACCACCACAACTATGTCCTCAAGAACTCCTTCAGGTCTAGCTGTTGATCTATCTGTAAGTTGTAAGATTGTAGTTGTTGGCCTTAGTCCTTCCAATTTTAGATCATCCATAATTTTCTTTTTCATGATGTTAATGGCTGCCCCCAAGTCAATCAGAGTATTCTTTATTGTTGTGCCATTAATTGTAACATTTACCAAAGGACTTCTTGGATCTATGTACTTGGGTAAAACTGAATTTCCAAGCATAATATCAGCCAGTTGTCCAATAACTTTTGCAATGGATGGATCCTTTCTCTTTCTGATTGTTTTTTTATGCATAGATCCTTAACCAACTTTTTGTAGATGGGAACATCCTTGATGGCTTGAATAAGCATAAATTTGACACAAATGTCCTTTAATTGATTGACAAAAGAAGAATCATATTCAGTTTTGAGGTCATTATTCTTTTCTTATAATCTCTCTAGAAATGGTGGTTCATTAGCTTGCACTTTACCCTTGCTGGAACTCTATTCAGGTTATTGTGGATCAACTTACAACATGTTTTCACTTTGTTATGGACCAGACTGTAACAAATGGTGTTCATCTTGAATCTTTGTAATGGTGGGTCCACTTTATGGAGGAAGTGCTATTCCTAAGCGGAGATAGATGTCATTAACATCAACGGAATAGGTAGGGTATTGAGATAGTTTAGTGGAATAGGCCGGTTGAGCATATTTATTATGAGGGTTAGGCATTGGTTGAGCTAGTAGTTAGGTTGTTTTTAAATAAGATACAGATTGGGAGTTTGGAATTGAAACTTGTTCTTTGTGGATAAGGAGGTTTCTAGTAAGATTGTTGGTAATTAGGAGGTGGGTTTTCCATTTCTTCTCTCCTCTCTAAGGCATCTGCAATGAATAATGAGGTTTTTTCCATTTTTTTGGCATGTGAATTGAAGTTACCATTGTTTTGGTATCGGCTATGGTATAGAGCCCAACCTTGTTGCAAATTAGCCCAAGGTGGGGGTTGCATATATGGATTACTAGCCCAATTATGAAATGATGGCATAGGGTCTTGTGACATACCTCCTTGTCTTGGCAGCCATGGTTTTCTTTGAGAAACATAGAATAATTTCCCATCCTTTGTATCTAACATCTTGAATTCAAGTGAAGCCTCCCTTGCTTGTGTAATGCTAGACAATCCTCTGCATCTGCAATCAGCTTTCTTCCTTTTGCATGCATGATAGAGCTCTATAAATGCTTCCTATGCATCTTATATTTTCTTCTTCGCATACTGAGCTTATAGTTGAGTGGCCATGTCATTGAAAATCTCTTGCTTCATGTTCTTGAACATGTTAACAATCTCTAACTTGGATATGTCCCTAATTGCTTTGGTAGTTAATCCACCCCTTGATCTTACATTTCTTATTCTCTTCATAGTGGCTCTGGAGTAATTCCTGTAGGCTTCAAAAATATCATCAAAGGTAGATTTTGAAATGTATCCATATCCTATCAGATCTAGAGCATCCATGTCCTCCTCACTAAGTCCCTTTAAAAAGAGTAATTTGAGAGATTCAAGAGGTAGTCTTGTGTGCCTTGTCTTCTGAACACAAAATAGGAATCTTTCTAGATAGTCTTCTAATGGCTCATCCTCCTTCTATGTCATCTTGAAGATTTCATCACCTCCTCTACTACTTGGCCTACAATAGTCTTGGTACTTAGTGAGAAAATTATCCTTCATCTATACCTAAGTGGTAACAACATCTCTTCCTAAACCCATGAACCATCTCAAGGCTACATCCTTGAGTGTAACAGAAATAGCTTCAATTTATGTGCATTAGTAGTATAATCATAGCTCCTACATAGAACGTAAAACTTGAACAAAAAGGTGTTTGGGTCTTCAATTATGGGTCCATGGAATTTTGGAAGGGATGATAGAGATTCTTCATAGCAAGACGAGGCTCATCATTGTTGGAAATGGGAAAATCAAAAGTAGTTACCCTATCCTCAACATTTTGGTTTACTTCTTCTACCATGTCTGGCTAATTAGGAGAAGATTCAAAACTTTCACTTGGAGGGGGATCTTCTAATAGTAAACCTTCTACAAAAGAAAGTATATTTTCCTCAAAATCATATGTAGAAATATGTGTCACTTGTGGGTGAGTAATAATCTACCATGAGAATCACTTGGGCGGTGCATGCATAAACTACTCAACTCACTAAACATACATTATTGGGGGGAGTTTGGAGGTGGAATTTTTGAAACCTAGAATGCTTCTAAGAAATGAAAAACCTTATAACTTGGTAGTATCCCCGACAATGATATCAAAAATGATGGTGCAAATTAACTGCAGCAATTAATATGTTGTTCACTAATTCACAGTCATTTAATCGTAAACCAAGGGTTGTAAAATTTCAATATTTCAGTGTTGTATTTACGATACAACGATTGAAGAGGTAAGGAAAAAAATTATTGTCACTATAATTCTTGAAAACAAACTAAAATCATATTGAAAGTAAATAGCTTCAAAACACTATAACTAAAAAAATTGCAAATTCGGAATCCGGATAAAGGAATGAATTACTTAATAGTCTATCCATGTAATAACACAAAGAAAAAAACAATGGAGGGGTTAGTAGACCACAAGTGGGCCCTACTTTGGGTGCTAATGCCTCATAAGCTTTGTACCTAAAAGTTCTTGAAATAAATTAAGATTCTTTTCTTGAATTTGAATGAAGACTACATTTAGGAACAAAACAACTTCTTTATGTGTGTATCTACTATTATCTAATTCCCTATCTAGATCTAACTATCTATCTATATATTTTGAACATTAATCTCTTTCTCTCATACTCCTCAATTACATCAACATGTGAGAAGAAGAGTTAAACCAGGATTTCAAATAGATTAAGTAAAATATATTCAATAAACAAGTGGAAGATCTTAAACGGGAGAACAAGAGTTTAAAATCATGTAATGAAACTAGCTAATAGTTATCCATATATCAAATACATAACTCAAGTAACCGTCAAGTTCCTAAAATTGGATATTTAATTGATTAATCAGTTCTTGGTGAGTTGTAATAAGTAGTGATATCTATTGTTGAGTTATCTTTAGTTCTCATGTTCCAGTCTATAACTTCCTCTTCCACGACACGTACAAACTATTGATTTTGGATCAGACTTGCACAGGTAAAACACACAGAATAATTATATTATTTCTCTATATTCAATTCATACGGGATTAATACATACTGAACAAGCTGCAAATATATAGGGAGATAGTTTCCTATTAAGTAGGAAACAACTCAACCACAAATCTATATATATGTGAGTTGTTATAACTCCCAAACAACTCATGTATATAATATAATAACCTGATATTATGAGTTTGTTTATTACAACTCATAATATTATTCATCCAAATATATGAATAATATGAGCACTATATAAGTATTCCTAACATTCCCCCTTAGTGCGAACATGGGAGAAAAAAATTGCACTTCCTTCATACGCAGCGTGCGCTTGCAGTGCGTGCTCATGATCTGGATGGTTTTTCAGGACAACCAACAACCTCAATATGGATGGTTTTCCAAGGACAACCAACAACCTGCAAGGATGGTTTTACAGGACAACCAACAACCCAAAACATACAGATGGTTTTACAGGACAACCAATAACCCAAACATACAGATGGTTTTATAGGACAACCAATAACCCAAATATCATGATGCTGCTTTTCTTTTGTGCTTTCATCTGTCCACTATGCTTTTCCTTTAGGAAATTATGTAGGAAATACCACTCGATTACAAATATGAAAAGAGAAAATGGAACATTGAGACCATGTTCCCCCCCTCAATGTGAACATTTCACTTATTCAAGCCATAATAGGAACACTGAAAAAGAATCATGCTGCACACAACTAAAATCAACTGCAACTCTGAAAAGAAAGCAAACTCACACACACACTATCACCACAGCTTCATGCATCCCCATCGTTGGTCCTTTGAAGAGAGGTCGTCATTTGAATGACCTCCAGCCTCCTGTGCCTCCATCCTCCAGTTGCATGCTGCTAACTCAGCAAGATGTGAACATGAAGCACATTTGTTTCCACATTGATTATTCTTTTCTTTCCTCCCGCAATGTGAAACACTTTAATTTTTTCGGACATCGGGTAACACCGAAAATGCATCCGTGAGGCAATTTTTATTTTTATTTTTACAATTTCGACTTCGACTCTTTACAAAATGACTTAACAACTTTTAACTCTTTTGACGATAGATACCACTTTGACACTTTGGACTAAAATTTTAACAACCTTTGACCACAATGATGATATGTATAAACAACTCTTTATTTTGACAATGACACTATAACCTACAGACTATAAGACCGAAACAAACATTGATTTGACTTATTTAAGGAGCCCAAAACTAAGTAACAAACCCGTGGTAGGTACTAACAAGGAAGCTAACAAAAATAATTCCTAAAACAAACTATATTGAAGATAAAAAAATAATCCTATCGACTTAATAATGCATGGATATAAACTTTTAATCTAGACAAACAATAATATAAAACTCAACTTTGCATGTAGACAAGGGCCGCCACGTGTTGGGTGTTGGTATGACACGTCACATCCAATACAATCTATTTTCCTTTTAATGCAAAAAATAGTCCATGGACTGTGCTGGCATGCGCGCACAACTACCAGAATTCTCCTCTTTGATCAAACACGCATGGCATGTGGCACATGGAGACGAAAAAGCTATCAAATGCATGCTATTCATGATTGCAAGAGCTGGAAATATCAAAATTTACCAGACATAGATAATACAGTTGCTTGTAGGAGAATGGACGAGCCGTAAAGACTTCAGAAGTTTAACAAATCCGCAAGATTTGGATCTCCACGTTGAATCAGGTGGGCCAGCGATGTATGAATGGATGGCATCAAATCTTAAAACACATACGTTGCACGCATGTTAAGAACTACTGTGTGGATCTCGCCTTATTGTTTATTATCTGCAACAAGTGGTGAGCTGAGCGTGAAGTCGTAGAATTAGAGGAGGTCGATTAGCAAATTTCCTGAGATCTTCTCGCTGCAAGTGTAACAGTCTCCTTCCAACACTAAAATCTTCTCCAATTAGCTTGACACAAACCCGGGTGGTGGAGGATGCTTGGATAAGCATATATTTGATGGATAACAATTATCAAACCGCCTCTAAGATACAACCAATAGTGAATTGGTTGATCCAATGCAATGAATAATAACTTTGAAATTTAGTCAGAAACAACCACGTAAACTTTAAAATTCACGTTTTTAATAGCAAACGCAAACCTCCAACATATGCTGTGTGAATTGGACTGCACTGGATTCGACAAACAAGACAGGTAGAAACCTTGCAAATCAATGCATGTTTCCAATCATCAGGTCTGCGGCCAACTGATGGACTGCATCTTTCAATGGGAAATGACTCTCATTCGGACACAACCTCAGACCTCTGATCGCTCTGATACCAAATATTGATTTTGGATCAGACTTGCATAGGTAAAACACACAGAATAATTATATTATTTCTCTATATTCAATTCATACGGGATTAATACATCTTGAACAATCTGAATATATATAGGAGATAGTTTCCTATTAAGTAGAAACAACTCAACCACAAATCTATATATGTGTGACTTGTTATAACTCCCAACAACTCATGTATATAATATAATAACCTGATATTATGAGTTTGTTTATTACAACTCATAATATATTACATAATATTATTCATCCAAATATATGAATAATGTGAGCACTATATAAGTATTCCTAACACAAACTTGGAGTGTCATCCTTCATGTTCTCATAGATCTTCATAATCATGGTTCCTTTAACATAGGTGATATTCTTTGGCTACATGAGAGTTTCCATACGTAGGTCCTTTGTTTGCGAGATGAGTGGTGCGAGATGGTTCTTTAGCTATAGGTGATCCCTTTGGCTATGGATGACTTGTTGTAGGTAAGTCCTTTATTGCATACAAGTTGCTGCATATAACAAGTTACTCGCAAACAAGAGTGACACCACACAAAACATCATTCAAACAACTTATTACAACCATAATAATAAATACATACTCAAAATACCACAAAATAAACATAACTAGTCATAACTATATTAATCAATATTCATGCCATAAGTTCAAGTTATGATGATAATGTTCAACAGTATAACTGGGAAATACAAGGACATGAATTCACTAGCTTAACAAAATACAAAATATGAGTAGTTTATAAAGGGATTTTAAAAAATCATCAAATCTCATACAATCAAGCTGATAAGGTGCTACGTGAATCGCAAGCTATTTTTTCTCCAATGTCTTCATTCCTTGGTGCCTCCCGGTTTGCAAAAATATTGTAATGTCCTCTAGTTTAGTGGGCACACGGTTGAACCTAAACAATTGTGCATCTGGAATTATGTCCTCAATGCTCTGCACGTCCTCACCAGAATTGATCCTTGATAAATGGTGGGCCTTGAATTACTTTCTTGGCTTCACAATAAGCGTAAACTCAAACTCCTGAAATAGAAGTATCCATCTACATTTGTGCCGTTACTAAAACAAGATTATTGACCGAGATACCTTAGTGATATATGATATGTATAGAAAATAAACAAGGTCACCAACAAGTATTGTCTTAACTTATGCAATGCGTAAATCATATACAAGGCCTCACACTTGGTAGTTTTATAATTTTGCTCGGTGGGGGTCAACTTCCTTGCTACTGAAAGAAAATGGGATTATCTACAATTCCTTCCCTAGTTACACCAACATTGCACCAATTTTCATGCCGAAGCATCAACATGAACATGAAAAGGTTTTTCAAATGAAGGAAAACACATAATAAGTGTGGTAGTAATTATTTCCTTCAGGATCTTAAACGTCTGTTCTGCGCATCACCCCAATAAAACTTCCTTTAGTTTTCAAAAATTCTTCCAAGTGCGTGGAAATATTTTTGTAGCCTTTAATAAATTTTATGTAATAGCCTGTATGTCCCAAGAATTCATGCACTTCACTCTGATTGTTAGGTTCTTCCAAACCTAAGATCACAACTACCTTGGTTGGATCTACCAACAATCCTTCCTTGCAAATTATATGTCCAAGTAAAGTGCCAAAAGGTGTTGTAAAGATGCACTTATTAATGTTAAGGTAGATGCTCAATTCCATGTACCTCTCAAACATGAGCTTAAAATTGTCAAAATGGTCCTTAACTAACCCATGATGTCTAATCATCTAGATACACCTACAAAAATTTATGAATGAAGTCTGAAATGCCTGTACAAAAATGCATGAGAACATTGTTGGTGCATTCTTAAATCCAAAGCGCATAAGCGTATTTGCGAAAATTTCCCATTCGAGTCATGAAATTTTTCTTTTCCTAATCTTCCTTCTTGGCGACTTTTTGGTGGTAACCTAAAAACCATCTATAAAAGAATATATATTGCACCCAACAACTTCTTCAAGGATCTCTTTCGTAAATGGGGTGGGAAAAGGATTTATAACACAAGAAACATTTAATTCTCTGTAGTCCACACATATCCATATCCTCTCCCATCCTTCTTTATGATTATAACAATTGGGATAACCCATTTAGATTCTTCAATGGGATCAATTATACGAGAATTGATTATTTTAACAATTTTTTCCTTGACCTTCACGCACGGGATAGGATTCATCTTGTATGACCTCTTCCTAAAATGGGTGCGTGCCTTATTTTAGTTTGATTTTTATATAACCTAGAGAAGGGTGTACTCCATTTAAATCATGATAGCCTCTCAAAAATAAGTCTTGAAAGTCACACAAGAGTTCAATAATCTTAGATACTTCTTGCTTGGACCAATAATCACCAATAATGGCCTCCTTAGGCTTTGCATCTATACCAATGTTAACCTTCTTTGTCTTCATAGGGGCATGATATGTGCATGCCTTTTCATCTTTCATGTCCATCACCTCATGTGTACCTTCAGTGTGGTTAACATCTAGGTTATCAACCTCATCGTCATCTATCGTGTACACCAATTTTCCTTTTTATTTTTCCTTCTAGGCGCGAACCATCTCTTCTTCATTTTTTTCCTCCAAATCAAGGCGTTCCTAAAGATTAAGTTCTCCAAACATTTCTAACATAAGCTCTTCGCCCTTGTGATATTTACCAAAATGATGCACTTCATTATTTGTAAGGATTCATTGACTCGAGGCTTAGTGGAAAAGTAATCAAAGGTTTGGATCATACCTAAATTCATCTCTTTCCAATTTACTATTTTCCTTTTTTAATTTTGCATAAACATACCATACATGTGCGCAACCATGTAATGTGGAGTAGAACTTATGTACCAAAAGTGATGGTGGTAATTCCTCCTTGCCATGTGCCCAAGATCTCTCAAACTCCTGGAAATGATGAGAGGCAAGATAATTTCCCCTGAAATTCACATATTTGAGAAGGTGCATTGCTACTTAGGAACCCACTAGAAAATGTGATTCCCACTTCTTGCCATTCCAGTAAGTTGCCTCTATGTGTATCCCATGAGCATGTTATTGTCCGTGCAAATTATAAACCAATATATTTCTTTTATCCCCTTCGTTTGTCCATTGGGCCTCCATGGTGCATAGAAATACATTAGGGTTTCCTTCACGGTATATTGTGGTACACGATTACATCCTAGCCACCTCACCATACACATCCTAATCATTATGGTGACTCCCACTTTGACCTTGCACTCAACCATTTCATATGTTTCCTTGAGTTGAGTTATTACAAGCAACACTAGTAGTGTCAATGACAAATTGCACGTCTTCCCAATAAAGTGGGCCTTCTATGGATGGTTCTTAATTCTCTAGATCACACACCGAGTGTGCATATATTTTTTTAAGATCTTATAAGCTCAATGGCTCAACTTAGGTCTTAGCATTCTTTTCAAATAGAGGTATAATCACGCGTTCCTCATTATTCTCAAAATTGATGTACTTTTTATCAAAGAACAAATTTTCTTTGTTAGTGTAGCAATAAGGTCGCCCAAGTAATGCTAGAAATTTATCTTCTTCAGTGAGTTCCAACACCTCAAAGTTTCCAGTAAAATTAGCCCCCTAAATAGTAGTAGATGCATATGTCAATAACCCAATAGGCATGGCCCTAGTTCTATTCACCATATACAACACATTCGTGGATGGCTATAATTGTGGTCTACCCATCTAATTCCAAGCATCTAGAGTTAGCACATTCACTTCCATTCCAATATCAATCATAATTTTACGTAATAACCAGCCATCAATTATTGCATCAAATGTAATCTCTTTCTAAAAACCATGATTACGAGGTGTAATATTTCATAAAGTATTTATCTTTCACGTTCGGACCCAACACGTGATACCTTTTCTTCGCAACCATTTCTCGACAATGGAATGATGTTATCATTCCTTAACATCTTACACACCTCCCTAAAATAACCCACATTCTTATAAAGGAGCTCAAGGGTATTTTCTCACTCTCTATCACATGCTTTCTCTTTTAAGTAATGCATCTCACCCTATAATTCCCTAATGATGCCCATAGTCTCATTATAGACTTCCTTTCTAGTACGTAGCATCCGAATACTTAGCATGTACTATTTCTTCAATTGTAATGAGTGGCTTATACTTTTGAGGCTCGTGTGCACATGTAGCCTTAGCGTGTGTAGTAACCATTACCATCTGAAAACTCAAGATCGGGTGTCTTATTCAACATCCATTGATAAAAAACAACACACTCCACTTTAATCATCCCCATGCCCTTTTCCTTCTTCTGGGTATTTCACATGTGTTCATAAAACTTCGGACAATCCTCTAACTTTTTTCATTCCGCACCATGAGAAAGGAATATTCGGGGGCACTCGACCGATAATGATCAGGGGATCCACAAGTATAACAAGTTCCTCTAGAAAATTATCCTCTACCACCACCACAACCTCATCCTTTATATCCTCCATGGAAGACTCTATTCCTATTATCTCCATGGTTGTGCCCCTCATGAGTGTGGTTGTCTTTCTCCTTTCATCCACTAACCACACTAGTATGGTGCACTCTGTCTCAATAGCTTAATGGATGTGATCAATAAACTTGCAATCAATGGTGTCATGTGTGGAACATGTAAATTTTATGGTACATAGACACTTTCTTTGAAATCACGTCTTTATGTAAAGTGGGAAATATCAAACATCATGATTGGTGAAAAACTTCACAATCCAATAACGAGTGCATGCACTAAAATACGTGGGAAATTATCGTGCTTCCAAAAATGGGCTCACTCTAGTATCGATGCTCTAAATTACTTCACACACATGAGAGGTGCTTCCGAGTCTTGCAGCGGTACACATAGTTCTTATGAAAGAGCACTCTATGGAAAGGAGTCAACAATCTTCTAACAAACCATTGTTCATGCTAACTGGGATGAATATCATAGGACAACTTAGACAATAAAGTTTTAAAATGCACATCATACTCTCTTTAACTTTCATATAAACCTCATTTGTTGTCCTTGAGCGTGTTATTGCTCTGTTTCTCAAACTTTGGAATGTGAAACTCTATTAGGAAATCTTAACACAAAACATCGTAATCTACTACATTCTGATTTGGATCATACTTCATGCATCGCTATGCACACTCCATTTAAGAGTAGTATAAAATTGACATGTTTTTTTATCTTAGGTCAGTAATTCCTTTAGCACGCCACATAAGCTCACACTTGTGCACATGCTCTGTTGCGTCTTCAATACCTCTACATTATAGAAATCGGAGTGAAATCTCATAGTAAACTTGTTGAGGTTATTATGGGGGATGTGGGACTTGTCCACCATATCCAAAACAAGAACCTTCATTTGTATTTCCTCCACCTCCAAAACCCACCTCCGGGTCGATTGATCCGATCCACCGATCCACCCGACCCTCCTATGGTGGGCACTTTGTCATCACCAATCTGGCACTATGATAATTCTTCACCGGGAACTCCTCGTGCTATGATTATTTACTAATGCACAACCTTTAGTTTGGTGGATGTAATCTAGAAACAAAACAACAACATAACACAAGAATACCATCGACTATGATAAGACAGAATGATGACAAATCTGAAATATCAAAGTAAATTATAATATTAACATGAAATTGTTACAATCTCACCCATGAGGTACTTCAAGTGTTATTGACTTCACTTGCCTTTCACCAAGACTATGGGAGAAACTTTACAATTACACCTCTTAATGGCTTCTTCAACACACCTTTAAACTGATGGCTTCCTTTGCACACTTCCTACAATATTTCTCACTACTTCCTTCTATGCTAAATGAGGGGGGTGGCCTCTCTATTTATAGAACTTCCAGGCTTATCCATCTTATCTCTAAGATAGGATAAGAAATCCACTTTGACGAATCATATTCCATACCTTAACTCTTATCTGTACATGTAAGCTTATCTTTTAAGATAAGATAAACCTTATCATTTTACATGGGTTCCACATTTTTAGACTTTTTACAAATAAAATACACAAAATATTTATGACCTCACTCCTTGTCCTTATTACCAATATAATATTTCTAATTCCTAATCATGTAGACCCTACTTCTCTAATTACCCAAACTTTGACATTTTAACATTACCGGACCACTTACGACAAATATTTACTTTTTACAAAATTCCTATTGTACTTTTATTACATTACCGTACTCCACATTATTGGCGGCCTTTATCTTGATGGCACCGTTATCTTCTATCGGACGCTACTACTAATTACACTTAACAACATCCTATTCCTAATACATACATTAATGAAATAGAAATTACAGAGGAAAATTTTAGTGTCGACATCTTCCCCCTTCCTAGCTTCTACTCCGTCCTCGGAGTAGACTATTCTGGTGCTTGGAAAATCTTCAACTTGTCGTGGTTGACCCATTTCGTAATGGGAGTGCCATCCAATTCCTCCAGTCGGTACATACCATTTTCATGCACAACTGTTATTTTGTAGGCCCCATCCATTTTGGAAGAAATTTTCTTGTCTTCTTTTTTTGTATCTGGAATCATATACTAGAACCAAGTCATTCACATGAAATGGAGACCAACGAGATATTTTGATCAAAGTATTCCTTCTGCTTCATTTTCTTCTTATGGCTTGTATCCTTTGCTATTTCCCTCATTTCCTCTAGCAAATGAAGATGTACCAACCTTTCTTTTCTTGAATCACTTTCATCCATCCTTTCATTTTTCATAACTCTCACAAGTGGGAATATCAAACTCAATAGGAAGAAGCTGGAT
Source organism: Taxus wallichiana var. yunnanensis (assembly GCA_018340775.1). NCBI lineage: Eukaryota > Viridiplantae > Streptophyta > Pinopsida > Cupressales > Taxaceae > Taxus > Taxus wallichiana. The sequence goes on along the minus strand of CM031233.1, from coordinate 88,496,968 downwards.
CAATTCCCATAGGCCAACTAAAATGGGGAGTATCCTGTTGCTGACTTTGATGTTGCCCTATATGCCCACAATGCTGCATGAATCCTTTTATCCCACTTATGTACTGTAAAGGCGCATCTTTTGCTAGAATTTGACACAACACAAAATTTGTTCATTCCACCTATCCATTTGTACTTGGCTTGTATGTTGTTGCCTTCCTGTGCTTAATAGAAAATTTATTGACTAGGGATTCTACTACCTCATTAATGAAGTGGCTTCCTTGATCTGTTACAATTTCTAATGGACAACCAAATCTGGTGACAATGCATTCATATATGAACCTTGCCACCTCATCCATGGAAGCTATTTTCAATGGCCTAGCTTCAACCCACTTGGTTAAATAATCTGTGGCAACTACAATATACTTATTTTGGCGTGAGGTAGTTGGAAGTGGACCTACAATGTCTATTCCCCACTTTTCAAAGGGACCAAGTGGAAGAATAGGGCATAATGGAGCTGATGAAGTCTTACGGTTACCATGTGTTTGACAAATATCACATGTCTTACAATAATTATAACAATCTTTAAAAAGTGGGCGGTGATAACTGCATCCAAGATCCTTCTTGCTATAAGTTGTCCAGAGAAGTGCCCTCCACATGTACCATTGTGGAATTCTTCTAGCAGTTCCTTCCCTTGATCATGTCTAACTGCCCTCTTATACTGTCCATCAGGTCCTATTCGAAATAATACACCATGCGAGAATAGAATATGGATGACTAGCTTGAGTAATCTTCCTCTTAGTCTTTGCATTGGCACCATTAGGAAACTTGAATTCATTCGAGATAATTCCAAATATCTATGTATTCACTAGGGATTATGTCAAGGGATAACAAGCCGCATCGGAAATCATCATCATCACAAGATGATCCTAAACCATCATAGGCTCGAGAGAGTGCATCTGCATTGACATGCTTCTTTCTGCCTATCTATAATATCAAATTCAAATTCTTGTAGTAAAATTATACATCTTGCTATCCTCCACGATGGGTTAGGCTTATTTATAATATATTTTAGAGCACGATGATATGTTACAACTAGAAATTTTTTTCCCTAGCAAGTAATTTCTAAACTTCTTTCACAAAAATGATAGCGAGCCTCTTTTGATTCTTGTATAATTTACCTCAGCCTTTGCTCATTTATGCGCTCCCAAAGTAAATTGGATGTTCATTCCCATTTTCATCATTTTGGCTCAAAGTACTTCCTAGTGCTGCATCCGAGGCATCGGTGTACACAATGAATGGCTTGCTCAATCCAGATTCTTCAAAACAGGTGAAGACACCGGGCTTCCTTTAATTGTCCAAAAGCTTCATGTGCCTTATTTCTGGTTCATAAGTAACATCCTTCTTCAAGAACTGGGTTAGTGGTTGTGCAATCTTTGAGAAATTCTTGATGAACCTTCTATAGTAACCCACATGGCCTAAAAATGATCTCAACTTACTTCTATTCATAAGAAATGGTAAATCTTTGATTTTTGAAACTTTATCAGGATCAGTACCAATACCATCTCTGGATACAACATGCCCTAACAAAACGCCTTTAGAACATCCAAAGACACACTTTGTAGGGTTTAGTGAGGCTTGTGCTTCATCTAACCTTTGAAATGTTGTTTCCATCAGTGCGAGGTGGTCTAACTTGCTCCCATAGATGAAAAAATCATCCAAAAATACTCTGATGAAGGTCCCAATGTAGGGTTCGGACACCCTATTCATCAAATGTTGGAATGTTCTTTGGAGCATTACACAACCCAAAAGGCATAACTCTATAAGAAAACGTTCCCAAAGGAGTGGTGAACATGGTCTTCAACTGATCTTTCTCTGCTATACAAACTTGGTTGTAGCAGCTTTATATCCATCAGCAAAACTATAGCACTCCTGGCCAGCTACTTCGTCCAAGATCGATCGAAAATGGAAGAGGGTAATGATCCTTCTTTGTTGCCTTATTGAGCTTCCTGTAATCAACACAAATGCGTAGCTTCCCATTCTTTTTTATTGGGATCACAATGGGAGAAACCCATTCTGAATTCTCCACAGCAAATATGAATCCTGCATCAAGCAATTTATCTATTTCTTCTTTTACGAGTCTTGGAAAAATTAGGATTCATTCTATATGGCATTTGCTTTATAGGCCTAGCACCATCTACTAGCTCAATAGAATGTTCTACCCAACTTACTTGACGGAGTTCCTTGTAATCAAAAGTGAATATGTGTATGTACCTTGAAAGAGAGTGGAGGTAGGATTCCTTCTCACTCTCCATCACAAAGCATCATCAATCTTTATTTGTTGGAGACGATCATCAACTTCTTCTTGAGATAATTTTATGGGGTCATGAGTCGGTGTGACTTTGGAAGGATATCCATGATTGAAACATCAACCTCACTTTTTCATCTTCGGTGTCCACTTCTTTGGTACTAGAGTAATCGAGAGGATGTCCAATCATCGGTTTCATCACTTGAATCCACGGAGTTCTGCCTTATGATGTCGAGGGATCACGTTTATCTTCACCCTCTCTCTACCACGTCCAAGTGTCATGAAGCCTTCATTCCAGTAGTTTCTTGCATGAACTCTCCTTAGCCATGGTCTTCCCAGCAACATTGGGTGCATAGCAGATACCATTTTCATCACACTGAAAGTCTACCACACATACAACACCCATATGAGATATTGTCACATTTGAAACTACACCTTCTGGTTTAGTTTTTCCCTTATTTAATGACCTTAACATAAGTGTTGAAGGGTGATCAATTTTTAAACCCAACATATTCATTACAGACTCGGTCATTACATTAACTGCAGCACCTCCATCAACTAAGACATCATGAATTGAAATACCATTACATAATACCTCAGCTTGTGGAGCATAGGGATCCGCCTCTGCCTCCAAAACAGGGACCTCAACCTCCTTTCTTCGTCGAGCATTGAGTCCACTTCGCAGCTCCCGCCTCTTCTCAGAAGACATAGCCAAGAGTTGACCATATGTAATATTTGCAGGCCTTTTGGACAGATCTTCCAGGATGGAGTATGGTCCTTGCCCCTGTGAAATCAGAAAATCCTGCACACCCAGCTTTCTTCTCCTATGTTTCTTATTAGTTTCTCCTTTCATCTTCTTAGGATCATTTCCATCTTGATTATCTTTTTCTTTCTTTCTTTTTGTTACAAACACATCTACTTCATTATTTCTGCTCTTATCTACTACATCAAAAGAATTCACAGGTGCTTTTCCTTTATCATTATCTCCTTTACCAGATGTAGAAGCTCTATCTGGACAATTATACTTATAATGACCCTTTTTATAACAACCATAACATACAACTTCAGAAATATTTCTTTTTGGACCTCTATCTCCTCCCTGAGAACTAAATTCTTTTCCTTGAAGAAGATTAATAGTTAACTGACCCATCTTTTTGAGCAGATCTTCATACTCAGTAGATGTACTAGGAGAAATATTTGTGCTCACTTTGGGAGTGGTTGTGGATTCGGACCAAAGGTCTTTGGTGTAGGCTCTACTTTAGCAACAATTTCTTTGGGCTCCTCTTCCATGCTTTCTTCTTGCCTTCTTGCAATCTCCTTTACTTGTTCAATGGTAGTTTGGCGGTCATACTTTACTCATTGTCGATCTCGGCTTCATCCCAAGAATGAAGTGCTTGAGAGGAGATTATCCATGCCATTCATCAACCCATCCGCTAATCCTTCCTTCCGGATCTGGGCATCGAGCTTCCTCCTTAGCTCTAGAACACGAGCATGATAATCCCTTATCTTCTCCTTCTCTCCTTGGGATAGCTTTGTGATCTCGATCATGAGATCTGCATATTTCTATTGTTCACCAAATTCTTCAAGAAAACTTTCAGTTAATAAATCCCATGAATTTTTCACATTATCACCTAGTGTTTCAAACCACCTAAGTCGTTGAACCATCCAAAAAGGTAGGAAAAAATTCAGTCCATTGTTCCCTTCTTATAAGGCCATTACAAATACAAGATCGTTTAAACTCTTGAATGAAAGAAGAAGCATCTTCATTAGATTGAGCTGAAAAAATAGGAATCTTTCCCATTTTCAAAAGTAACCACCGTGAAATACCAACCCACAAGTACAATCAACAAGACTTATGTGCACAAATAATTGGTATCACTATACTAGAAAGTGACTTTACACCTTCCTACGGTAAAATAGAAATGACCACGGTAAACTATGGTAAAACTTGACTTACTGCGGTAAAACCGACTTTCTTGTGGTAAACATTATTCACAATAAAAGTGAAGTTCTTGTAGTAAATACTATTCACGGTAAAAGTGACTTTCTTTTGTGATAAATACTATTCATAGCAAAAATGACTTTATCATGGTAACTACTATGCACAGTAAAAATAAGGTTACCCTCCAATTGATTTTTGACTAAGTGGGAATATCTCTCTAGAAAATCCACCAACGAGGAATGGTCCTGGCAACGGAACCAAAATGTCATCACCAATCCGGCACTATGATAATTCTTCACCGGGAACTCCTCGTGTTATGATTATTTACTAATGCACAGCCTTTAGTTTGGTGGATGTAATCTGGAAACAAAACAACAACATAACACAAGAATACCATCGACTATGATAAGACAGAATGATGAAAAATCTGAAATATCAAAGTAAATTATAATATTAACATGAAATTGTTACAATCTCACCCATGAGGTACTTCAAGTGTTATTGACTTCACTTGCCTTTCACCAAGACTATGGGAGAAACTTTACAATTACACCTCTTAATGGCTTCTTCAACACACCTTTAAACTGATGGCTTCCTTTGCACACTTCCTACAATATTTCTCACTACTTCCTTCTATGCTAAATGAGGGGGGTGGCCTCTCTATTTATAGAACTTCCGGGCTTATCCATCTTATCTCTAAGATAGGATAAGAAATCCACTCTGACGAATCATATTCCATACCTTAACTCTTATCTCCAGTAAATGTAAGCTTATCTTTTAAGATAAGATAAACCTTATCATTTTACATGGGTTCCACATTTTTAGACTTTTTACAAATAAAATACACAAAATATTTATGACCTCGCTCCTTGTCCTTATTACCAATATAATATTTCTAATTCCTAATCATGTAGACCCTACTTCTCTAATTACCCAAACTTTGACATTTTAACATTACCGGACCACTTACGACAAATATTTACTTTTTACAACATTCCTATTGTACTTTGATTGTTACCGTACTCCACATTATTGGCCGCACCATACTTGCGGCGTCGTTATCTTCTATCAGACACTACTACTAATTACACTTAACAACATCCTATTCCTAATACATACATTAATGAAATATAAATTACGGAGGAAAATTTTAGTGTTGATAGCACCAAACCAGTGGATGTAATTCCTTTCGTTCTAACTATAGTGCTAAACTGAACTCCTATTTTCTATGAATTTGTAGTACTTCTAGATGTATTCCCAACATTTTTCATGCCCGCACTCTATCTTGATGACGCGCTAGAAAATATTCCTCCAATCGAACCTCCAAACAATGACGTTGATCATGTCGCTATAGGAGCACTAGTAAATCTATCTCCTAAATTTAACACAAGACAATATCTACTTGTCTCTAATTGTTTACTTGCACTAACCTACTTCTAAATGACTACTAGATCTTAAACACCAAGCAAAAGGACTTGGTGACTAGGTGGGATTAGATGCATGTCTGCGGTCCTCATGCCTTCCTCGATGCACTCTCATCTAAAGTTGGAGGGAATTCTTTGTTTCACTTTCCCAATATTGAGGGAACCGGATGTTTCGAATCCTTGTCTTCCACAAGAGATATAAATCCCTGGCGAACCATCTCTTCCCTCAATGCCATTGACACATGATGGCTTGGCTCGGCTAGACTTTGTGGTTGACAACATCTTTCCTTAAGCTTATGCTTCTCATCATTATCATTTTTTCATCCACATTAATATTTATGGGATTTGTGTCTTTCATCTCATAGTATTTCTTACACGTGTTCCTCATGTTATCCCATTACACTTGGACAATCTTGGATTGAATACCTTAGATCCTAATCATATTGAAATTTCATTTCCTATGTCTTTCAGTCATGTTTTCATTTGTGTAGTCACTTATTTATACTCAATTTCCTAGGTACATTGGCACTTCATTCAAACAAATTTTAATTCTCACTCAAAGAGCTCGAATCCTACTAGGTCCCTCCCTTACTTGGATTTTCAATATGTTCACATGCATGTTTATGATTACCATTATTAAGGCATAAAATCAGATGTAGATAATTACAAACATCACAAGGAAACACATGTAACAAGGAAACATAATAGATCAAACCATTAGCAGAATAATCTACACTATGTGGTCACCATACTCAGATATATCAATTACGAGAATCCTTCCATAGTTATCCATTAATCACCAAAAATTTACATATCATAAGCTGAAATACATATCAATAATCACCGAGAGAGTCATGCGCGCAAGTATATCAAAGTGTGGTATAACTCCATTACATCACACAATTTTTAATACCTCCTCATATATTTTTCTCCTCAAAACTATGTAGATAAACTAAAATATATAGGGGTGGGGACTTTCCCTTCACCGCCCATGCATCTCAAAAATAGACTGCATGCCCAAAATAGCCATGCACTTACAACTACATGCTTTTACAAATAGGCTACTAAAATATTAATTTATAAATAAACTCTAATTTATTCCTATTATTAGCGCAGTCTATGCATGACCTTTCATCTCTAATTTTGTTTCAAAATAGGTCTTGTTTAGCTATTAAGTCTTCCTGTGTTTATCTTTACTTAGGCTACACTCCAACCACTTTTCCTATTTTTATCCCATGTCATGAAAAATGACTAAGTCCTAATATTTTCTCTGTTGGGTGTGTGCCTCCTCAACCTACACATGTCCATGCTTTTGCACCCCACTTACGTGCCTCAACTCTCTCGCATTATCTTCGACACTTAGTAGATGTTGTCAACCCAACAATTTACAATGATTCCTTCCTCAGATATTCACAAACTCTTACACACTAGTATGCACATGGTTTTCCACTACCCCCTTTCATTGACAAAGAATACAAAATGGGAATGTACAACCTTCTTCGTAATGGATCACTACATGACCAACCCAACACTATTTCTTATCATGTATCAGATGTTTTACCTTTTGGTTTTGATCATGAAAATGACGACCTCCTAGATGACATTACTTGGTCTCTTTTCTCATCACACACTTGGGGGTCATAATAGCTCTTTCTCCACCATCTACCACCAAAAAGAATTTTATTATCTCATCACATCACTCCTAGATATTTACAGGACAACATACACACTAGTCTCTTCATTTCCCGATGACACACTCTTGTGTTATGGTTCACACTTGACTATTGAGGGCATACTATACACATGAACCTCACACACTACACATTATACATTTGACTTTACACACTACATACTTCACACATCATGCATCATACACTTAGGACATCTTCTCTCACAACGTATTCTACACACTTTGTGACTTATTCACTCTACGCTTTCACACTACATCTTTCTTACATCTACTTCTACACGTTGCGGTCATTACCCTATAGCACACTCGAGTCCCATGGTCCATATTCAACTACTATGGGTATACATCTCAAATGGACCTCATCCTAATAAGATGTTTAATCACTCACTCATTTACTCACATAATTTATGCTTTGTGCATTATTGATCACATATTTCTATCACACACATTCAAACCATTTCCCAATGATCCATTCTCCTTTACGGTTCATTATTATCTATTGAGGGGGAATATACAAGTTAAACTCATCACATGTATACACATCCACTTGAGGGGCATGCAGCTCCTATCATTCACATTGCATTCCATTCCATCTCATCCACAACATATTATATATATTGGTTGCATTTACTCTTGCTTACTTATGTTTACATGTTCACTTTATTACACATGCTAGATAGATATCTTATATGTCATTATCTTTATCATACACACATGCATGTTCAATTACCTTTCTAGTTGTGATTACAGACTATACAAATCTATAAAACGTAACATGGATGTTTGGTGTAGTACCTCATACCGTCCCACATCGACTCCTAGGGGCATCCACTTTCGTAAACTATAGGTGTTATTGTTTCATTTTTTTCATAGCACATTACTTTATCGGATTATACACACTTTGACATACTTTTTATCTTTCTAACATGCTAACCGGGTACTTCATGTACAACATTTTTATATGTAGGACTGTATGTTTCCATGGTTATAGTTACTTGCTTTTCACTATTTTCTCTTTGTATGCCATTATTTGTGGGCTTTTCCCTTTACCTTGTGTGCATACTATCTAATTTTTTATTTTTCGGCCTTGATTTTCTTGCAATATCGTGAGTGGTGTCCCATGTTTGCAACCCACTTTTTGTGGTATTCTTGTGTCTTAGCTTACACATTATCTTCTTAGCATACATTTTATCTACTACATGCATGTATTAACACTTGTCTCCCAACCACTTTGTTTACGTGTGCCTTGGTTTTTACCAAACACATTCCCTCCCCCTTTAGGACACAATTTCAACACAATGATCGGTCCTCTTTTGGGCCACATACTCCTTTATCAAGGTTGTGTGCACCCTAAACGAGGGGACATAATTTAGGTGAAACATTCACCCCATACAATGCTTCTACGGTCATTACATAACACAACACAGTATTGGTACAACATAGTTTTCAATTTCAAGGCTAAAAATCAGACTTGGGTCCTTAACATAACACAACCCTTCCTAGACACCTATAACTAGGGGTCAATTACATAAGATTTTGGTAGTTCAACACAGTATAAAAACTCCACACACAATGGATTTTATAGGGCATATATTCCTTAGTACTTTCATGTGTTAGATCAAATTTTACACATTATATGCAAGTGGTTTCCTTTACATTGCGAGAAGAAGTTAAATGTTGGATGATAACAATAGACTTTCATCCTTACACTTCTTCCATATAATTGGTGTGAGATCACCAAAAAAATCAGCCCACGCAATCAAGCGTGAGATTGCCCTGAAAAAATCATTCATCTACATAATCCTTTCTACACCCCTTTTCTCATCACGGATTAGGTGCACATCTTCCTTTTTCATTTTTATATTTTCTTTATATACTTTTTGCATATTTCGATCATATACACACGTATTTGACTACTTTTTCATTCTTCTCTTTTGCAAGTCTATCCGTATGGGAAGCGGTAGTCAACATCATCAACATCTTCACAACATCACATAAAACAAACATTCGACATCAGAAATAGGCACATCGCGACATCTACACATGCGTTTCCGCCCTAGGATCATTTTTCAACACCACTTTTTGCACTTTCTACTCCTTAGCATCCATGCTTCACATTTTTTATCCCTCCATCCTTTTTCTTTTCTCTCAACACAATCTCTCTACATCAATATACATGGTTATTAGGTACACATCTCTATCTACTTTATGTTACCAAGCTATCCGCTCATCAACAGAAAGTGGGGGCAAATGTAGACACAAAATCACACATTTTGGGTATTATCTAGTCCTGATTGCATACTACTATTCATATGATTCCTAAGTAAGAAAAATACTAATTAACCCATGTCTTTGGCCACCTTTATTTGTTTTTTTTTCCGTTTATGGTCTTACGCCCTTATTTTCCCATTTTGTCTTTCTATACTTTGGCATTTATCATCCTGGACACTAGCACCTAACCAAGATGCTAGTGTTGGGTGCCCTCATCCCCTTTGGGTGCCCATGAATTTAGTGTACTTTGTTCACACTTTTTAGGTCCTTTCTATCCATTTGAGCATATTATCTTTTTGTTAGATGGATTTTTCGGGGTTAATTATGAAATTCAAGTTAGGGAATCATATAAATATAAAGTGATGTGATCATAATAAAGGACCAAACACTACGCATGTATTATCTCTACCTAAGGTTGCATCCATCAAGTATTTAAGAGATCCATTGCATCCATATAGCACCATTCAAGGGACACAAGGGTTGGTTATTCTATATACACTTCATAGGAGGGAAGTTCATTTTATTCCATGCAAACATCTATTACATTTCGTACATCTAGCTACTTGCTCCCTATCACATACGACACACACAAGATCCATTTAGGCCCAATTCTACACACACATATAGAAATACATTGAGTCGAGATGTAGTGCAACACTCGGTTGTAATTTCACCATTGTGACATTTGAGGATGGTCGACCCCTCATTCTACATCTTTATTTTTAGGATTTGATTTCTATTTGAGGATTTTGTAGGTTAAAACTTCATTACAAGTTTTAAGGGACTTTGGTGATGATTGTAATACCTCATAGTGACTAAAGGAGAACAACAAAAAACAACTAGTGACCACTCAGAGGAGGTTTTCGAGAATTTTCACAAACCCAAGTGCCCATAAATAGGTCTAGGGTGCCCACAGTTGCCTCTGTCCCTATGTAGATGCCCCAGTCCAACTTATTCTTCCAGATCTACATTTTTAAAGCTTTGGCGTGATGGTCAATTCTTCATATTTTCTAGTTCTCCAACTTTGTAAGCCTATGAGATTTATGTGAATCATCTAAGTTATTTAAACTCTTCTTTTCACTAAGGGTTATATATATTTTTGCTTAATTTTCTTGGGTTAATTTATGTACTTCATTATTGCATTTATTTACTGCTACAATAGTAATCATATTATGCATAAAATTCACCTTTAGCTTAATAAAAGGGGATGTTCTAAATGTAAATAAACTCTACCAAAATTGTTCCGAGCAGCTCTAAGTTGTAATCCTTCATTTAAACTTGAAAAAGTGTTCTTTTTCCTTCTTCTTCACATGTAATGGTCTATGCATACTTTGAAAGCAATAAAAATCAGTGTTTTGTGGTGTTTTCTCAACCCTAACTTGTGTTTTATTACATTTCCTTGCCTCTCCATTCTTGTTATGGTATTTTGTGCATGTATTTCTCACTTGTAGGTTCATTTTGTTGTGTTTCATGGAGAATATATGGTGAATGAATTCTTGGGTCTATGTCACTCTGTTTGGCCTCTCCCTTCTCCATTTTCCCTCTCCCTTTTCCCTCATTAGAGTATCTCCACCCCTCTTCTTGGTTTTATCACCTCTCTTAGCTTAGGATTTCCCTTTTCATGCATTTCCTTCTCACCCTGGTCCCTTAGAAATATAGAATGAAATAGAAGGATTAGATAGTTGCATTTCCTTCCTTAGGAGTAGTTTAGCATTACGATTAGGTAGAGGAACTATCCTTCTCTGGCTATTTTTCTCAAATTACAAGTCCCACAACTTGAGATACAATCCCATGTTACCTAAAAACAATGATTTCTCATCCACTCATCCATGAAAATACATAGGGTGATTTTTTTGGTGATAACAGGAAAAACCTATGTTATTGTCTTAGCAAGAAGTGAGAGTGTACACACAAAATCATGCACTTGGAAACATTTCTAGGTCCTAAAATCATACTAGCATTTACATGATTCCTAAGTGAGGAAACTAGTAATTGATAGCTATATCTGTGGCCTTTTTCTGTGTTTCTTATTTTATATTTGTTCTTACACACCCTACAACCTAGTCATAAAATTATTATTTTTATCTTTTATGACTTCAAACAACGATGCCTAACCAAGATGTCGGTGCAGTGTGTCTTTGTCCCCGGGCGCCCGACCTCTTTCTATCTTACTCACTCCTTTTGGGCATCTTCTTTTCTTATGGTTTGGCCTTCTAATTGTCAATTATGAAATTCAACAAAGGGAATCATATAAATACATAGATATGTTATCAAAATAAAGGACCAAGCTCTAAGCATACTAGATATAACCTAATCTTACATCCAAAGGAATCAAAAGCACTTGTTATCACCAAATTACAACACCCTTTGATTTTCCATGTGTGTTTACATGAGCTATCGGTGTAAGTGGGTAACACTAGACCATCTCTCAAGTTATGGGACTTGCATACATGAGATGGACCTCTAGATAAGGCAGGTTCCTCTACTTAATCCTAACACTAAACTACTCCTACAGAAGGAAATGCAACTAAATACTCCTATTATATCAATTACAAGGACCATAGAGAGAGATAGTGTATGGAACCAAATAAATCCTACACTATAGAGGTGATAACTCCAAGAAAAAGTGGTGTGGCCACTTTAAACCGCATGAAAATGGGAGACAATGGACAAAAATTATAGATGCAACAACACTTAATACATCATTCTCATAAGTAAAACATTATTTAAGCTTTTAATGAGAAAAATTAAATGCACATAATACCTGCAAGCATGAAGAAAGGCAAGAGAAAACAATAGAAACCAAGCTAGGATAGAGAAATAATCACAAGACATTGATTTTATTGCTCCATAAGTTTGCACAATACATCATTGTAGAGGAAAGAGGCATGATTCACCATTACAAAGCTAAAAATGGAGGCTTGGAGCTCCAAATCCACCCAAATGACTAAGACGAAGGGATAGCAACATTCCAAAGTGTTCACTTCTATATTATGTTTTACAAAATGAGCTATCTTTTTACAATATAGGAAGGAAGAATAGATGAGAAAGAGATAGAGGAAGCTTGAATTTGATGCACAAGCACCAACAAGGAGCATTGAATGGCCTATAAAATTGATGGGAGACCCTGAAAAACCCATTCTATCATGTAATTTGCCTTATGCAAGAAGGAATTTGACTCAAGTCTACATTAATGTTATTTTACTTCACCGAGACGTGATGATTTTAACCTCGGGATGTTTTTGGCATTTTTCTCCACTAACCCCCACTAACTTCCAAGTTTAAATGATTTCACAATGAAGAGGGGAAAACTACGAATCCAACCATATAAATTTTATCAAATTTGACAAGTGTGGAAGGAGATACATTAATGCAGGTTTCGGAGAGGGTCGTGGTGCCCATTTTCAAATTTTTCGGCCTTTGTTCTCCAAGTCCCCTCCATAGTCCACATATACTCTATCACTTTTTCCCTTTATTTTTATTTGACTTACGAGTCAAATGGGTTTCATGGGAACTTGACTTGGCATGGAACTAGGGGCTTGTGTCTTTAGCGGATCCGAAATACCCACATGTCTCGTAACTCATCTCAATAAGCTCGGCGAGCTAACCGAGTTATCTCCTCCACTCACCCACCTTATAACTCCCATACCCCGTGTCCTTCCTTTTAGGATTTTAAGCTTTGTGGGGAACTTTTTCCCATGGGGAACAAGTTACCCACACTCCTAGTTCTCTTTGGGCCCATCTAGCCCACACTCCATTTCCCCGCCACATCCAACACCTTGGCGAGCTCGGTTATCTTCCGAGCTAACTCTACAATTCACCCTCCATTTTGTGGCCCTATCGGCCTTTACGAAAACCAAAGACACATTCTTCTTGGGCTCTTTGGGCCCACATCCTATGATTCTTCTACATCCCAATACACCTAGCCTACTTCGCATTGTAGGCTTTTAGCCCCATGGCGAACTTGTTCCCGCGGGCTCCCTATACCCACACTTCTCCGATCTCCGCAATATGAAGGCCTTGGTCCCCCAAAGGCAATGCAACAAATTCAGCCACCCAGAGAACCCAAAAACTTAGGCTCTTATACCTCCTATCTTTGCCAAGACCCACATTAGCATTGCACAACACTTTTTTTTACTCCAAATTAAATTTTCTCCCATTTTTTCTAACATTTTGAATTTTCCATGAATAGCAAAGCTACAAAAATAGGAAAGAGATGCCCCAAATCCAATTTTCTCATTGTATCCATTTTTAACCCAAAATTGACTAAGTGTTGATCCCATAAGCCTCTAAAAGAAGGGAAATTGCACCAAATGACCCCCAAATGCTCCCAAATCAACTACAAGTGTCCAAAAACGTGGAAATTTTCCTCTGAAACTCTAGATTCTCCATTGAAATCCCGATCAACTGCCCATGTTTGATTTCTCTCGAGTTTTCCATAATTGCCAAGAGCTAAAAATGGATATCAAAACTCAAAGATGACCATCTAGCATCCATACAAGGGACAAGGGATTGCATTTTCTACATACATTGCATAGGATGGGGAAGATCATTATTCCATCCACACATGCTATACATTGTTACATTCTAGATCTAGCCCATTATCAACTGCGACTTACACTAGGGAAAATCCTCACACACACTCACAAAACTACATGGATTCGACATGTGGTGAAGTGCTTGGTCATAAGTTCACTCTGTCGGGTGTCCTTTGGGGTCAATCTCGACTCCCATGTGCATCTATCTTTTTGGATTTGATGCGGTTTTGTGGGTTTTACAGGTGAACATCTCTTTTGTAGGTTACATGAATATTTGGCGATCAAAGTGTGACATACAAGTGACTAATAATGTATATCGGTGATACTTGTGAAACACCATAAAAATAAGTTTCGACCATGTATGCGATTCAAGCACCCAATAGAGGTATTTAGCACCTAGGTGCCCTTGCCCTAGTCTGGCCTTATTTGACATTTGCAAATTTCACGGGCGCGATTCAATGGTCTACCCTCTATATTCATAACTTTTCTAGTCCATATAAGTTCCGGGAAAAGTGCAAATTAGCTAATTCCTTTACTCTCTCTCTCTTGCACTTAGGGTTTCATATTCTATTAGATTATTACTTGTTCCATAGTGTATCTAGTAGTTGTACTTCATCATTTCTATCAATTACACTGCAATTAGGGCTTAGAATAATTCTATTTTTGTTAAATCATTTGGTGAACCCCACTCATCTGAACACTCTTGGATCCTCACTGCTCCCTAACTTCCATATCTTAGGATCCTCTCATCATGGATGTATACATCTATGCCTTCTTACAAGATAATTCTGATTGTAAGGCTAAGATCAACTCTCTCCTAGATAATACTTACATTCCTTCCAATACTCATCTAGACCATGTATATCAGTTATTCGTAGCTGTATTTTTTGAACAACTTACTTTCCCATCTGATGTAGCTATCACTCTTTCTATTTATGACAATGATCCTCCTCTTTATATCCAGGATCATATCTATAACATAGGCATTAGGCGAGTACTAGTCAACAATGGATCCGAGCTCAATCTTTGCAATCTCACATTTATTCAACAACTTGGTCTTTCCTTAACTAATATCATTCCCTCATATATTTATATCCATGGCTATGATTCTTCTACTTATTTGTGCATGGGCACTATCACCTTACCTCCCACAGTTGGATATAAAACCATTCCTATGGTATTCTTTTTTATCAACACCAAAATCCAGTACAATTGCTTACTCGGTAGGCCATAGCTTCACACTATGCAAGAAATATGTTTTATATTTCATAAGTGCATTAAATTTGTACATGATGGCTATGCATATATTATTGTTGTTAACCGCGACCCATTCAAAAAAATTCACCTAGACCCAATAACTACTATACCTACTTCAAATCTATATCACGATGCGGACATCCCCATACTCATACATATCTCATGATGATTACCAACTTGCGGAACATCCTACCTTTACCACTGACATGGTTCTTCTCCAAGGATCTATTAATACGTTGAAATTAATACCTTTGCCTCATCTCACTTTGCCTCAATTTTACCTCCTTTCACATGCTCTATGTTCATACACAACTCTTATTGGACTTATATTCCATTCGATCCCATTTGATTTGACATTATTTCCACACTGCTGGCTTAGCTCGGCTTGGATTCACACTTGATAATCTCCACCCACCGCCTCATTCTCCTCACCTTTTTCATGGATGTGTCTTTGTTATTATTGTTTATGGCCTCTAAGTCTTCCATTTATTAGTATTCCTTGCACATACTCCTTGTTCCTATCCACTTACACTTGGGTAGTCTTGGCTTGACTACATTGGGGGAACTTTGGATCCTAATCACACTAGTATCACAATTCCCATGTGTTTTGGCTATATTTATATTTACAATGATTCATTCATCGGTTATACTCAAAATTTCACGAGCTAATATGCACAAGGTTTTCCATAACCACCTTTCACTGATGAAGAATATGTTATGGGCATGTATAATTTACGCTGCAATGGATCTTTATATGATCAACCCCATACTATTGCATATCACATTTTATACCCAAGTCTACTTAACTTCAATCTTGACAATGTCAATCTTCTAGATGATTTTACTTGATTCTTATACACATCATACACTTGGGAGCATCTTATTCTTCCCCTTCCTAATATTTTAGGTTTCTATCATTTCTATTATTAATATCCACACTTCATACTCCCTATTTCTAAACAATCTTACACAACTTTATACAAATATAGTTTCTTCATTACCCTATGACGCACTCTAGTTCCACAGTCTTGATGTTGAGGGTATAAATATAAAATGAACCTTACCTCTTCTACACTTTACACCTTGTGATTCATGATACATATTTTTAGCATCTCTTTTAAACCGTTTCTTGATGACATACTCTTGTTATATGGTAAATTCTTAATTGTTGAGGGGTATTTTATAAATGAACCTCATCTCATACTCATCAATAACCATTGGGGGAAATGTTTCTCCTATCATATTCATATTGCATACTATTCCATCTTTCCCATACACAACATATTGCATATCTTGGTTGCACTTATTCTTGTTTGCTTATACTTACATGTACACTTTGTTTCCCATGCTAGATGGATACTTAGTATGTCAATATCTTTTATATATACACATGCACATTCACTTAGTCTTTAGTTGTGAATTCAAACTTCCTACAGATATTTACACGTAACAATGATGTTTGGCATTGTACCTCTTACCAGTCCCACCGAGGCTCCTGGGGCATCTACATTTACTACTCTTACACATCACAGGTGATATTGTTTCATTATTTACTACTACTTATTTCTAGCACACTACTTTCCATTGATACATTCATACCTTGACATACTCGTTATATTTATAACATGCTAATGGGTGCTTCATGAGCAAAATTTTTTCTTTGCAAGACTATTTGGCACCATGGTTATCTATTACACTTTGTTTTCCTTTGGTTTTTACTTCTATGCTATTATTTGTGAGATATGCCCTATGTATTGATTGATCATTTCTTGTATGTTTTTGGCTACTTTGGCTCGATTATCTTGTGACATTGTGAGCGATGTCCCATATATGAAACCCACTTTTCACGTACTATTTTGTTTGCACACTTGTGTGTTACACTATCTCCTATTACATGTTTGCTATCTTTTCTACTAACACATGTATCTAACCACTTTTTTTGTATGTGTCTTGGTTTCTACTATGCACATTCCCTCCCCTACAAGGTATCCACTTTAGATTAGTTTTTGGTCCTCTCCTTTAGACCGCATGCTCCTATAAGTATCTCATGCACCTAAATTAGGGAGGAATACATTGGGTGAATAAGTCACCCCATATAGTAGCTCAAATCTACAGTATAGGCATGCACAATACAAGAATAGAGTATTCGTATAGTCATAGAGTGACTTAGAATATGACTTGGGTCCTTAACACAACAAAGATACCAAAACCCAACATCAGACAACATCTTCGGGCGCTCGTGTCCTCGTTGGGTGCCTATGTCCTAGGGCACACAGTTAATTTTTAGTCAAAAAATTCTAAAACAGTCTATAAATTAGTTTGTCGATTCATGCACAGTCCTTTAGTTACAACATGCATGTTAGCTCCTACAATCAATTCAATTGGAACAATTTAGAACTAATTCAGGATAACATGAACAAAATAGGAAAATACTATCTACAATGGTGTTTATTTGGGAAACATTTATGGATGGAGAGTAACACTATACTTCTTTCCCCAACACCCTTCTTCCGTGGCATAAGATCACCCAAAAACTCCTACTTGGCATGAGATCACTCAAAAACTCATTCTTGGCATGCGATCTCCAAAAAGTCACTCTTGCGATGAGATCACCCAAAAGCGGCCCTATACAACATTTTAGGATAAATTTCTATCCTTTACACTCATATTAGTCGGTGCACACTTTCCATTTATACATTTTTACATAATTTTACAAATTTTTCATAATACATGACTTAGACTACTCTCACACTCTTCTTTTGCGGGTTTATCATTAATACACAACAAGAAACAACCTTACATCAGCAATTCAAGCACAACAATAGGTACAAATCAATGCATATGCTTCACCCCTAGGGTCACTTCCTCTTTCTTATTTTCTACACTTCATTTTTATCACTTCACGCTTTCACTTGTCTCTTCGGCACACTATCACCATCATACTCTACATGAAAAAAGTACGCATCTTCTAACTACTTTATGTTATCGAGTATTCACTCAATAACATAAAGTGGGGGAAAATGTAGACACAAAATCACACACTTGGGTACATTTCTAGGTCCTAAAAGCATACTAACATTTATATGATTCCTAAGTGAGAAAACTAGTAGTTGACAGCTATCTTTGGCCTTGGTTTGTTAATATTATTTTCTATTTGTTCTTACACACCCTATAGCCTAGTCGAACTTTACTTTCTTATTTTTATGACTTCGTACACCAGCGCCTAGCCAATACACCAACGCTCATGTGCCTCGTTGATGTGGAGGATATAAGTTCGTTAAACCTCCTAGGATTGCTACAGTGTGGAAGTAGACTCCACGAGATATCCATTGACTACAAGAATGTGGAAAATTGAGCCCATACATAAAATTTGTGGTTGGTCAAAGTTTGGTCACATTTCAAACTCGACAAATTCAATGGCTAATCAGGTAGTGACGTGGAAAAAGTATATTCGGGTGGAAAGGTGACAAAAATGAGTTCACTTTTTAGACCTCTAGTCTTCGACGCTCGATATCATCATCTTCAGCTTGATCAAAAAAAAGTATTGCCAACATGGTGGGTCCTCAGGCCACCACGTGGCCTACCACCACATTACCACATAATACCAAGGGTGGTAAGTTACACTTACAACTCAACGAGTTGGATACCAAGCTCAATCGAGTAAGCTAGATTGGTGAGTTCATAGGTGAGTCACCCATGGTTAGCCAACACTACAATTGTGTGAGCTAAACCGAGCTAGACTCTACAAACCATTGGCTTAGCTTGTCTATATATCATGACAAGGAAAATGGGTGATGTGGCCGCAACAACAAAAAAAGCTTAACCACATGCTATATAAATCCATTGGTTATCTCCTCCCGAGTAATTTGGGATTAAACCTATGATCAAATCAAACACCACGGTAGGAGTGACCAATGTGGGAGTGGGAAGCATCGTGCAAAGATAGCTAGCGAGGTCAAAGTGGAGGGCACATTATATGGGGGTGACACATGGATGTAGATGGAAGATTCGAGCCTACATGGATGGCGGGCAAACAAACATGGCATACCGGTCAACAAATCGACCAAGTGAGTTGGAAGTCGAGGAGTCAACCCCACGACCTCCCTATGTAAAGAGCATCGACCAAACCAACTCGGAGAACCAAGTTGGTTGGATATCAAGTGGAGGTTATGCGATATAATGCATTCCTCAGGTCCACCCAAGGCTATAAAATAATTCCCCTCTCCTTCGGTTTAACAAAAAGCTTCTCCATTTCAAGCCAGGGAGAAGGAAGATATTGAGGAGCCTTAAGGAGATTTTGAGGCACATGGAGAGTATAAGTCTTATTTAATATTATAGGCGTATTAAAGATAAAGGCCTATTTATCATAGGAAGTGTTATATGAAGGCTTAGGGTAAAATATAAAGGCCCCTATCAAAGATGCCTAAAATCCTATATTATTTGTTATAGGAAATTAGTTGAGAACTAATTCTTATATTATTTTTATAGGCACATGATAATCGACCAATATTATTGTTATCGATATGATGAAAAAATAAGTCCTATTATTTAATAGGCTCCTATAAATATGTGAGATTTATTATTTGTTAACTCACCGTCGGTGTAAATGCCAAATTGACACCTTTTTCTCATGTTGGAGCTCAAAGGCGTCGAGTGAGGGACATGAAGAAGAACTAAAGCCTGGGATCCTTAGTACGTTAGACGATTCATCTAGATCATTTCTTTGTGGAGGAGGGTCATTATCTATTTAGATCATTGGCGACATGTGGTCCACTTGAATCTGCATAGAGCTTTATTCTTTTCATGTAATAGAGTGAAGGAGGTCATCGTCAACCTCAAACATCGGATTAGTCGTAGTTTTGTGTAGAAGCTTATTCTTGTCGTACAACAGAGTGAAGGAGGATCATTGTTGTTTGCTGATATCTAGAGACTTAGACCATGCATACATTAGTTTTTCATGCAAAGTGGAGGCATTGAGGTATTCTTTGGGTATTAAATCAAGAAGCAAGTGTGAAATCATGTAGTTTCGTAAGGACCAATTTGGTTATTTTGGAATCAACTCAAGGCCAGGAGTTGTTTTGTAGCACCATACTTTGTAATACCAGTTTGGATTTAGAGGATCAACTAAAACACTAGGTTTGGTTGTACTTCCATTGTAGTAGTTTAATTTTATTATGTACTTAAATTTTTATCATTATAATGGCTTGATTCAGCTAGTTTGTGAACTCGAAGATGTGGGCATTCTTCCAAAATCCGTTATCAACCCTTTTGGAGTGTGGTTTTAATTCTTACATTGCATTTGATTAAAGTTTATTATTATGTTGTAATTTTAGTAAAAGAATTAATTTCCCATAAGGGTCTATGATCAAGAAAAAAATGATTGGTTGATTTACGGATCAATCATCCCCTATGGGTGCCCCTAACCTCTTTCTACCTTACTCACTCTTTTTGGGCCTCTTTTATCTTTTGGGCATCTTATTTTCTTATGGGTCAGCCTTCCAGTTTTCAATTACAAAATTTAACTAAGGGAATCATATAAATACATAGCTATGTGATCAAAATAAAGGACCAAGCTCTAAGCATACTATATCACCTAAGCTTGTATCCAAAGGCATCAAAAGCACTCAAATACATCCATCTAGCATCCATTTAAGGGACAAGGGAATGCATTTTCAACATATACTACATAGGAAGGGGAAGTTCATTATTCCATCCATACATGTTATACATTGTTACATTCTAGAGCTAACCCGCTATCAAGTGTAACTTGATCTGGGAATCTTAGGGCACAATCCTCACACACACTCACAAGAACTACACAGAGTATGAGATGTAGTGCAACACTCAATCGTAAGCTCACTCTGTCAAATGACCATCGGGGTTGGTCCGACTCCCCATATTACATCATTCTTTTTGGATTTGATGTGGTTTTTAGGTTTTACTGGTGAACATATATTTTCCAAGTTATAGGAATATTTGATGATCAAAGTGTGACATACATGCGACTAACAATGAATATCAATGGACACTTATGCGACACTATAAAAATAAGACTATGACCATCTACGCAATCACATGCACCCAATAGAGGTCTATGGCGCCCTCGCCCGATCAAGTTCCTTATTCGACCTTATCCGACAATCCCACATTTCACAGGTGCATAATTACGATGGTTTTTTGTCTTTGATAATCAATTTTCCATTCCAAATCAATTCTAGGAAAAGCGCAAATCAATTAAGTCCTTTCTCTCTCTTGTACTTAGGGTTTCATATTTTATCAACTTATAGCTTGTGTCATCGTGTATCTAACATTTGTACTTCATTGTTTCTATCAGTTACTCTACAACTAGGGTAATTCTATTTTTGTTAAATCAATATGTTTTGAAGCTTACATTCACAATACATACCACCCTTTAGTTATTTTGTAAGCCTAAAACAAATCTAATAAAGATATCATTGTTTTGTTTGACAAGATTGACATTCCTATTGATGTGAATGATAGACCAACTTTGTTGAAAATGGTTAGAAGCTATAGTGGCACAAAATTTACTAGCCTATACTGAAATTTGGATGGAATTTATGTTTTTCATGAACTATTAGCAAGAATAATAATTCAAGTAACAAGATTTTGTGACGACGTGCAAGACATGCCAAAGTTTTAGTATCATAAGATAAGCAATTCAAATTGGAAAAATGTAATTAATTAACTTGTTTATCAAATTAATTAGATATTGTAATTATGTAAAGAATTATGTAAATCAATTTGAGTTAACTTGAGATCACAGGGTTGGGTTAAAATTAGTTATTCAACTACTTTTTGGAACAAGTGCCTATAAAATATACTTTCCCTAATTTCGTAAATATATGAATGCAATGCAAATGAGATAATATTTACTTTGTGGTATTATTAATGCTCTTCAATAATAAAATCATGTTGCATTTCTTATAATTGAATTTTGTCATTAATGGATCTATTTTCCCTTGTTGTATGTGTTTCCTTGATACACAAACTTAGTGTTGTATATCTACGTACGTGGACTTTGCACCATACCTATCTAATTCAGGGTAATGAAGATTTAGTGCTTCACGGTTAGCCAATCATGTATTCTACCGTTTATAATAGAGAGAGAGAATAAGGGTTTCTATTTTGTTTTCACTTTGAGATATCGCAAGCGATTATCAATATCTATTATGTTGTGGGTTTATCTCTTCCTCTTTTGTTCCCCCTTTTTGTCTCCTTCCCATTTTTCCCACCTTTCGATTTCTAGTTAAAAAAACACAAAAAAACATAAAAACCTATTAGACAAGTGAATTACCCTCTTAAATGCACCTAATTACCAAATCACTATTAGCAAGCACCTAATTATGAAAATTAAGTGTCTACATTTGGACCCCCTTTAAGATAATAGATTATGTTTTTAGGTTAATGGAAAAACTCATATGAGTGAGTAAACACACTTAATTTTTTCTCGATTGTTTGAATGGCCACAAAATGCAGTAAGACCACAACCTCGCAACACAAGAGTATATTCAACGTTCATATAATGAAGACCTGAAACTTTAACTCTAAATAATATCAAAAGTGAATTTGAAATATGTAAATGTAGATAAGATAAATGAATGAGTATATATTTGGGTGTAGAACCAATTCTTCCCTAAAATGTAGAAGGTCATGCCCCCTTATCGAGGCATACAAAGATAGAAAATTATAAAACCAACCATGGAGAATTAACGATAAAAAAATCCCCAATTAGAATATGGTTTGAGGTGAATTTTTCCTAATGGGAAATGTAAATATAGAGTTAAGGGATGTAGAACCTCAATATGTTTAGCTAAAAGTAATAATAAAATTAAACTAGGTGTCTTTGGGTGCGAGTCCAGAAATGTGGAACCACACGGTCTAAAAATGTATTACCATAAGATGTTGAGTGTCACTAAACTCTTACATGCCTTTTGTAAACTGAACCACTACATATGGATATTATAGACTCTCAAATTTTCTATTTTCACTTTGGAAACCCTTGGTTTCTCTATGCACTCTTGTTAAATTCGACATAATTTCTCCATTCCCACTTAGCACTTTCTGAGCTCCATTGTTCAACTTGTTTATCTTTCCACACTAATATGTTGAGACACCCCAAGAATTTAATGCATAAAATCTACAAAGAGACATCCTTTTACCATCTCCAAAATTCATTCATCATGTTTGATACTCCTATCTAAGACCGTATCATATGGCCCCGATCTTTTTGTATGGTCTTGGACTGACATGTCTTCCAATTGCACTTTCTATTTGTAATCTTTAGTTGGTTCTTATACTTCATCCGAGTCATCCTTTCTTAGAAAAATCATCTATGAAACCCTATGTATACAAGTAAACAACCTCATTTGCTAAACTGGAACTCTTAAGAAAATGCACCATAGCACTCACTTCATACACTTACAAGTGACATCCAAAGCTCACTAAATCTCATAATCACACATCTACAGTCACTAGGAAATTACCTACATCAGGTTTGAAGATACAACCTAGGTTACAACAGTCATATCTCTCCTCTACAAGCATCCAAACATCCTCTCTCCAAGTGTTTTAACAAAATCCAAGTCAAAACAAGCATGGTCAAATCATTTTGTGCATCTCGATTGATCTATCTTATATGACATGTTAGGTGGTTAATGATGCACAATTTGAGGCCTCTTTGAAGTTGTTCCAACATAAATGACGCATGGGGTGCCTACAACAATTTTAATTTTTTTATAGGACACTTCATCCATGGATAGGGTTTCATATGATGATTAGTCAATTCAAAGAGACTCGTTCTATTGAACCATGTTGTATTGGTTGGTGTTTTCATTGATGTCTCATGGAATTTATGACAAAGGAGGATTGAAATGTCATCTAGATAGGTGTCTGATAGTGATGTGCAATGGTCTATGATATTTCGGGAAGGTTCTAGAGTGGTTTAGAGGGCTACGAGTGCTCAAACATTGAAGGTTGACATCTACTGAAGGTATGGAGAAGGTTGTATATGTGGCTCGAGAGACTATACAAGTTTGAAATGGTTATTTAGCATGTGCAAGAGCTTTTGGAGGTTGTGGAGGTATGTATCCTTAAGAAATCAAGAAGTTCCTTCCGACGATTCCATGTTTTCTACAATTTGAAGCTCTGGAGGAATTTATGGCCATTTAAATTTTTACGGGTTGGATGAGAAATATTTTATAATTTTTCAGTCCGTGTGACAAGGAAAATCAAAGGCAAGTTAACATAATTCAATATGCTTCATGCATCCCCACTCTCGAAACCCGACAAACATGTGGAATAAATAGGTACATGTGGTTTAGATCAAAGGTAATAATGATGGATACATGTTAAATTTCTAGCACTTTCTTAGGTAGATGCACCTAGCGGACGTGATGTCCATGAAATCAACCAAATTTGATAGCTTTTGAGATCCATGCAAGGTTGAAAATTCAATAGGACAGTAGAAAAATCTTAATAGCAAAAGAAGGTGTTATGTGTCATAATTCCAAGATAGTTGAAGGAACTTGGGGTCTGGTGGACTTAGACATCCAAAATTAGTTGTAGTTAAATAATATTTTGGGTCTGCCCAACAACCATGAAATTTGAATACATGTGGAGCATTATGATTGGCTCACTTTAGGAAATCATACATAGAGTTGATGAATGTAAAGGCTGACAATGCAAAATATGTGAAGCTACGTGGAGCTTCTCCATTGGATTATGTGTCGCATGGCCAATGGAGTTAATAAAATCTCGACAAGTGCAAAGGTGTGGAATTTTCTTATTGGTTTAAGCTTTACATTCTAACAAGGACAACACCACAAAGGTTGATGGAGCTAGTTTATTAGTTCAAGCTTTACATTATGACAAGTTCGACACCAAAAAAATGTGTGGAGATATTTAATTGGTTTGTAATTCACACATAACAAAGACTGACACCAAAAGGGAACATGGATCTTTTTTATTGGTTTAAGCTTCACATTTTAAAGAAATTCCTTATGGTTTAAAGTGAATTACGAAGTAAACATGGAATCTTTCATTGGTTTGTGTTTCATGACAAGGTAGACAAAGTTAGCACATTAGAGAGAAACATGGTGGAATAAGGGGATAATAGGTGACACAATATTAATGACACGTAAGGATGGACCAGTTCATAATATTTTGAAGTACGAAAAATCCCATCTATGACCATGGTGGTAACTATGAAAATTGAAAATGATCAAAACTTGAATTTTATTCAATGAAAATTTCTAAAAATTGTAGGTAATGTCCATAAGGAAGTCGGAAAGGTGTTGCAAAATAAATCATGTTGATTCATCTTGAAATGAAGGAGAAATTTTTGATAGAATTTTTTAGGTAAGTCTATGAAGAAGATTAAAATTCATGGAAAAATCAGTGACAAAATTCAAATTGAAGAAGCTCATGGAGAAGCTCAAAATTCAAATCGATTCGATTAGTCAAGAAGTTCCATTTTTCAACCTACAAACATGAAGTTTTTTTAGATCTTTTGTATGAAGGAATGATGATTCATGTGAAGAGTCATGAAATACAATTCAAGAGTCATGTATGGGAGTCTTACTTATTCATTTAAGTTGTTTTTTTAGCAGAGAGGATTTCTTCTTTGCAGAGAGAGCTATGTGAAAATTCGGACAAAGCAAATGCATTGAAAACCATGTAAAATTAACATAGAAGATGAGAAGAAGAGTGAGCTAATTTGGCAGTCACCATCGGTTGCAAGAGATAACAAATTATGTGTGACAAAATATAATAGAGTCTAAGTTGTAGCTTAGCATATGGGGAGTTGTTGATTCCTTGTAGGTTGTAGCTTACAAAAGATTAGTTATTACTAATTAAACTTGGGAGTTGAATCTTCCAGAAAAGTGTAATCTTGTCAAAGACTAAGTATCGCTTGGTTAAATTTTGGAGTTGTAGTTTCAAGTTGAGTTGAATCTCAACCATGAAATCATTATAACTTTATATGACAATTTTCCAAGCTATTTCTCTAGTTTTGGTGGGGTTTTGTCCTGGATGGGTTTCCCACATTAAATCTTATCTCCTCATGTGTTCATGTGTGTTTACTTCTCTCTCTCTCTCTCATGTTTGAATGACTATACTTCATCATTGTTAATATAGTTTAAATTGTGACAAATTGAAGAAGTGTAAATTGAGTGTAAAATTTTGATAAGACACTAATTGACCCCCCTCTCAGTGCCTAGATTTATAACAATTGGTATCAAAGCAAGGCCCAGTGCAGTTGATTTTAAAATCTCAAGGAGATCCAAATAATTTAGTCATGGCAAGAAATAAGTCACAAAGTTATTTTTGCACCTCAAAATCTCCCCTATTCAATGGATCAAATTATGAATTATGGAGTGGGTAAGTGCACCAAGTTGGGGGACAAAATGGGGTCTTAAGTGGACGCATTTTTCTAAAAATAAAAACTTCAACTTGTACGAGTTTTTGAAATAGTTACACTCAAAATTGGAAGATGTTGTATAAACATGAATTGTAGAATTTTGAGTCTAGTTTCTAAGCTACTAAATTTTATTGAAAATGGATAAGTTTAAGTGGGTCAAATAACTAAAATACCAACAAGTTCTCATGTTTTTGTTAAAAAACATAACATAGTGACTTTCGTGCCCCCACCATTTTTTGAGCACCATTTAGTATTTTTAAAAACCCTTTGGTAGAAAGATAGCTAGGAGCATCTAGTTTGGGATACATTTTTAAAATATTTTTTTAGTGAGTATTTTTTTTTCTAGTACGAAATTTTAAATTTAAAAACATAATAGAGCTCCGACCGTGCCCCCTACTAACTCAAAAAAAATGAAATTTAATTTTTTTAATGTGTATAGAATTTGGCCTAGTTTGTGCAAGTATAATTTGTTTTCAATTTTGATGAGCCAAAAATATATATACAACAAAAGATAGACGTGTTTAAAATTCAAAAATAGCTATAAAAAGGCATTGTTAGAAAATAAATAATATGGAAACCTTATATTAGTCAAGAAATTGAAAAATTATATTTTTAGAAATTAGATAGTCTGATCTACGTCGTGGTATAATTTTTTTAAACGAATCGATCGTTTTATGTTGATTTATGATGGAGAAAGAGATATTTTTGCATTTTCCTACAAAAACATGTGGTTTGTTGTGTTTGTGTAGGTCCATGCCTCAGGCTTGGGGATCCAAACCGGATCCAAGCCTTGAGGCATGGCTTGGAAAAAGTGAAAACACAAAACACGTACACACTATAACGCGTGACGCATGCGTACGTTTGCATAGTATGAACACTATATGTACTTTTGGCATGCTTCTATTTACAAAAATAAATGTTTAAGTATAATAAATAAAAACTTATACTTTAAATTTATTTTAGTAAATATAAGAAATTAGGGTCACTCTGCACCTTATGGAACTAGTTTCACAGCTCCATGAATCATGGTTTAGGAGATAGTTTTTTAAGTATAACTAGTCAAGACATAGATAATTTTCAAGATTTCAATATTCATCCTAAAGCTTTTAGTGTTTAAATTCTACAATTGAATACCTAAACCCTAAACCTTAAACCTTAAACCCTAAACTTGAGGCCCTAAACCTAAACCCTAAACCCTAAATCCTAAACCTTAAACATTCAACCCTTACTCGTGAGCCCTAAACCCTTAGCCTTAAACCCTAAATCCGAGGTCTAAGCCCTAAACCCTAAACCCTAAACCATGAAACATGAGCCCTAAGTGCTAAACCTTAAAAATTAAATCCTAAACCCTAAACCCTAAAAATAAATCGTAAACCCTAAACACTAACCCCTAAACCCTAAACATTGAATCCTAAACCCTAAACCCTAAGCCCTAAATCCTAAACACTAAACTCTAAACCTTGAACTCTACGACCTAAACCCTTAACCCTCAACCCTTAACACTAAGACCTAAACCCTAAACCCTAAAACCAAAATAATAAACCCTAAACCTTGAACACTAAATCCTAAACCCTAAACCCTATACCATAAACCTTAACCTTAAACCCTAAACCTTGATCCATAAACCCTAAACACTAAATATAGAGCCCTGAACTCTAACCCCTAAACCTTAAACATGGAACTTTGAACCCTAAACCTTAAGCCATAAACCCTGAACCATGAACCCTAAACCTTAATCCCTAAATCCAGAGCCCGAACTATAACCCCTAAACCTTAAACTCGTAACTCTGAACCCCAAACCCTAAGCCATAAACCCTTAACCATGCACCATAAACCCTAAGCCCTAAAATATAAACCCTAAACCCTAAGCCTTAAACCCTACACCCTGATCCCTGAGCCCTAAACCATATACCATTTCCCCTAATCCCTAAACACTAAACCCTAAACCCTGAGCCCTAAACCATAAACCCTAAACCTTAAGCCTTAACCCTAAACCATAAACCATGAGCCCTAAATGTTAAACCCTAAACCCTAAAAACTAAATCATAAACCCTAAACCCTGACCCCTAAACACTAAACCCTAAACATTAAATCCTAAACCCTAAACCCTGAGCCCTAAACCCTAAACCCTTAACCTTAAACACTAAACCATAAACTCGAACTCGCTAAACCTAAAACCTTAACCCTTAACCATTAATCCCGAGACCTAAAACCTAAACTATAAACCATAAACCATAAAACCAAAATAATAAACCCTAAAACCTAAACACTAAATCTTAAACCCTAAACCCTAAAACCAAAATAATAAACCCTAAAACCTAAACACTAAATCTTGAACCCTAAACCTTAAACCTTAAACCCTTAACCCTAAACCTTGAACCCGAGCCATGAGCCCTAATCCCTAAACACTAAATCCATATCCCTAAGCTCTAACCCCTAAACCTCATATATTTCTAGTAGGTCTCATGAGTGAGTTCATCTTTTTGAATATCAATATTAGGACCATATTTCCTAGTCTTGTGCCTAGAACCATCATTGAGTCTACTTGTACAAATACCTTGTTTATGAGAGGTGGGACAAGTAACTAAATGGATATGACATCTACCTTGTGCCTTGCAATGCATATTACACATCTCTGCCAAACCTGTTTCTCCCCACATATACTTGCACTCTTGAATGTAAATTTCTTCACACTCTGAAACAAATTTCACATTTCTCATATTTCCATGTATGGTATTATGAAAACCTGGATGACCCATTGGAAGCTGGAAAAAATAACCGTCGGAACACAAAAATTAATCTCAAAGGAAATGGAAGAGACAGAAAATATATCAACGCGGAGGTGTAGGATCATAACCAAATTTCCTTCAGTATCCTCTCCTATGGATAAAGACAAAGTTCTTCTTCTTGGAATGGATAGTAAATTTGATAGAACTTCCTGAAGTGTTCAAAATAAGCATAGCAAGTGGGGAATGGCTAAGAACACAAAGGGGTTATCAATCACCTAGTAAATATTTCTTGTTTAGTTCTGAATGGATTCAACTAGCCTACAACTTAGTGACCTTCCATTCATTGATAATTCCTTCTATGATAAACCCATGGATTCTTTCAAAAGTGCCTTCAAAAAGATAGGGGTAGTCATCAATCCTAGTGAAGGGTGTGATGTGACTTCTAAACAACTTAAAATTCATACAAATTTAGAGGTCATAACATGAATTTACAAATATCTATATCATTATAAATGAAGAAAAGTAACGATGTCTCCCTATATCTAAGGATCGAGGACTACTGGGGTCTGTGGTAGGATTGGACATTCAGGAATCATTGAGTGTTTGAATCAGAATGTCATTGCATCTGGAGAAACATTTTCAAACATTGGAGTAATGCATCTTGGAAAATAAACTTGAACCTCATAAATCCTCTCAAATTGCCAACTTACACAAACTTTGACATATCAAGCTTTGTTCTTCGAATGAAACCTTCGTTCCCGACAACTTACAACTGAAAGAATTATTCAAAAGAGCGTCAAAAACATTATTTGTACCAAATTGTTCTTGGATATCTGGAATTTCCCTCCTTCAAAATATCAACAGATGAAAGACATCAAATTGTGATGACTCTCTTTGAATGTTCTACCTATGAAGCAAATGAACCCTTTTCAATTGAATATTATTTATCAATACTAATAAGAATGGGTAAGACACAAAACATTACAGTGAGTGAAATAGTTCCCATGCGATGGGAAAAATAAAATAAATGTATTGGGTAACATTTCTTTGTACCGAATTGTTCTTGGATATCTGGAATTTCCTCCTTTAAAATATCAACAGATAAAAGACGTCAAATTGTGATGACTCCCTTTGAATGTTCTACCTACGAAGCATATGAACCCTTTTTAGTTGAATACTCTTTATCAATACTAATAAGAATGTGTAATCCAAAAAATGTTAGGTGATTGAATGGGTAAGCATAAAACTTAATCCCTAAACCTCGAGCCTTAAATTCTGATCCCTAAACCCTAAACCATGAGCCTTAAACCCTAATCCTTAAACACTAAACCATAAACCCTAATCCTTAAACACTAAACCATAAACCCTAAACCCTCAACCATCAACCCTAACCCCTAAACCTTAAAACTTGAGTCCTAAACCCTCAATCCTAAACCGTAAACCCTAAAACCTAAACCATAAACCCTCGAGTCCTAAACCCTAAACCCTGATCCCTAAACCATAAACCCTCAACCCTTAACCTTCAACCTTAAATTGTACACCATAAACCCTACACCCTAAACCATAACCCTTGATGATAATCATATCCTGACTCTGTAATTGTACCCAAATCTCTCCAAAGAACAAGCTAAAATGAGCTATTCATGCCACTAAGGTATCCAAGACCATCATGTGTGAAGTATTAAGGAATCATCTATCTCCATGAGATACATATGAGAAAAGAAATGTATGAGAATCTTGAATTTGATTCCATGAAAGGATTATTTTAGATCCAATAAAGGTGAAGGGATGATATTTATATGGAGCACCATGTTTCTAAGAATGAGCAATCATCTAAGTTCACTTGATGCAATTCACTTGGTACTATTCATAAAAACTCATTTAACACCTAGTAGTGTGATCAAACCTTAATGAAGAAGCATATTACAATCACCTCATTTTTTTCCATAGGACAAGAATCCCATTCAAGGAGCAATCCTCTATCTACAAAGTGAGGATCTCATTTTATTAAGAAGTAGACAAGCATCATAGAGTTGATTCATGGTCACTAAAGTGAATTATGGACCAAATTTAAAAATTGGTACCAATTCAAGTAGTGGTAGGAAAAATCTAATTTAGAAGGTCAAAAACCTACAAAATGACTATATACTTTCCCAAAACAAAGACCGACTACAATATATATGCCCTAAAAGTTTTAGGTCCTTTCTGAAATCCTGAAAATGAGTAAGTACTAACTAGATTAGATTTTGAAAAACTATCTTCTAGATTATAATTGTTGGAGCTACGGGACCACTTCCATCAGGTGCAGAGTGACCCTAACTTATTATATTTACTAAAATAAATTTAAAGTATAAGAAATAATAAAATTATAAAGAAATAATAAAATAAATCTTATACTTTAACATTTATTTTTGTAAGTATAAGCCCCCCAAATACACATATATAGTCCATACTATGCAAAATGTGTATGTGTTTTGTCTTGCATGGAATGCTTACGCATTATAGATTCGTGAATTACCAAACCTGCAAAATCATAACATGATCACGTTATATAAGAACACATACGTGTTTTGTTCATTTTTCGGGTTTTTGTCCACTTTTTGGCCCCCAACTTGGTACACTTACTCGAGTGTCAAAATGAATAATTATCTAATGTCACTTGGGTTTGACATATGGAAATCAATTGATAATGGCTATACTATTCCAGCTACACCTCCTACGAGATGTAGCAGAAAGAAAGAATTTGAAATTAATTTTAAAACCATGAATGTAATTCTCTATGGACTAGGTGAGTCTAAGTTCATAAAGGTCGTGTGGCAAAGTGTATCGCAGCCAAGGAAATCGGGACAAATGCATGCAGACTATATATGAAGGAGAAAGTAAGGTAAAATTGGCCAAGTTACAGACTTACCATGCTCAGTTTGAAAGCATGAAAATGAAGGAAGGTGAAAATTTTGCTTCATACTTGCAAAGAATGGATGAGGTTATAAATATGATCATAGGTTTAAGAGAGAAAGTAAAAGAGAGGGTGGTTGTTCAAAAGGTGTTGAGATCTCTATCCTCAAAATTTGATTCCAAAGTGTCAACAGTAGAGGAAGCCAAGGATTTAACCACCTTGATAATGGATGATATTCATGGAATTTTAACTGCATATGAGATGAGAATCAGTGACTCAAAGGAAGTCAAGAAAGAGGAAACCTTCAAGGTTGATAAGGAATCACAGGTCAAGAAGAGTAAAGTTGAGTCTGACATGGAGATAGATGATGAGAAGGTGGAAGCCATGTTTGTGAGGAAGCTAAAAAGAGGATCAGGTAAGTACAAAGGAAATCTACCATTTAAATGCTTCAATTGTGGCCAAGTTGGTCATTTTGCTACAAAATGTCCCAACAAACATAAGGAGGATCAAGATGATGAATAATATTCCCAAAGTCAAAAGAATAAGTTTAAGAAATAAGGGGGAAAGAATAAATACTTCAAAACCAATAAGAATTTCTACACATAAGAACGTTCAAGCTCCTCTTAGTCAAGTGACTCCAACAACTCTAAGAGTGATGATGAAGGGAATCAAACTAAAACATTGTTCATGGTTGTGGAAGTATCTGTTGCAAGAAATTCAAAAGGAAAAAATCAGATTGAATATGACATTTCAGATGAAGAAGAGGAAAAATTAACCTTGAGGCTAAATTAATCAATGCTTTAGAAGAGTTGAAACATCAAAGAAAGAAGAATCAAAAACTGAAATTGATGGTGAAAGAGTATGAAGGAAAAATCAATCTTCTTGAAGAAAAACAAAACAAATAATCTCAAGAACATGAAGATATGGTCAAGGAATTTGAGGCACAAATCAAGATGATTGAAGAATCTTTTAAAATCAAAGAAGAAGAGCATCTAAAGCTCAAATCTGAACTAGAGTTGTTGCAAACCCAATTGGATCAGACCTCCACCAAATTGAAGATGTATCACAAGTTTGAGAAGATCACAAATGAACTAGATGACCTACTAGGAAATAAAAGAGATGTCAATGAAAAATATGGTCTAGGATTTGAGAAGAAGAAAGAGGTTAACCAACCAAAGCAAGCAAGAGGATAACAAAGAAAACTCGAGAGCCTCCTAAAGTTAAGAGAGATGACTTGAGAAGGAGATATCATGCAAGAAAAAAAACATCATGCTATGAGGTATGTTCATTCATTTTATGGGTATTATTTTTTATGCAATGAATTTGGTCATAAAGCCTCAAAATGTAGAAAGCATTTTAAAGGTCATGATAGACATTTTAGAAGTAAGGATGAGATTATTTGTTACAACTACCAAAATTATGGACATATAGCCAATTTTTTTTATCAAATGCCTCCAAAGCAAATAAATAAGGTTTACATGGTTAAATCAGATCCTACAAATGCAAATGAACAAGGATTGATAGCCCAAACTACCTTTCATTCTTATAGTGAAGATATGGAGTGGTATATTGACAAAGTGGTTGTTCTAGCCACATGATAGGAAACAAGAGTAATTTTATATCTCTAGAGGAAAATGCTTCTGGTATAGTGAGATTTAGAGACAATACCTCAGCTAATATTGTGGGAAAAGGTAAGCTAAGTCTTGACAATGGAAAACCATCACTGAAAATGTGTTGTATGTTGAGGGATTGAAGCACAATATTTTGAGTGTTAGTAAAATGTGCAACCAGGATATATTGTATTGTTTCATGACAAGGGATGTGACATAAAGAAATAAAAATTAGGTAAGGTGGTTGGAAAGGAAAAGAGAACTAAAAATAATATGCATGTGTTGAAGGAGATAAACAAACAAAAATGTTTCACTAGTAAAGTGGATGAAAGTTGGATTTGGCACAAAATACTAAGACACTGAAATTTTATAAAATTGTCAAAATTAGCTCTATGGGATGTGTAAGGAACATTCCTAAGATCATAAAATCATATGATAAGCTTTGTAAAACATGCCTTCATGGAAAATAAACTACAGAGCCTCTAGAGTTGATACACATTGATCTTGTGGGACCAACTAGAACTAAAATCATTCAAGGAGATATCTATTTCATGTTTCGATTGATGATTTCATAAGGATGACATGGGTTTCCTTTATCAAATAAATGTTTTAGGCATTAAACATATTTAAAGCATTTAAAGCATTAGTGGAAAATGAAAAGAATGTCAAAATAAAGTGTTTAAGGTCTAACAAAGGAGGAGAGTTTTGGTCAAATGAATTTGATGAATTTTGTGAGACTCATGGAATAAGAATAAAATTATCATCTATAAGGACACCTCAACAAAATGGGGTAGTAGAAAGAAAGAACATAACTATACAAGAAATGGCTAGAAGCGTGCTTGAAGAATCAAAATTATCTGATGGATACTAGAAAGAAGTATTTGGTACCGCAAATATATATTTTAAATAGAGCTTAAATCAAAATCAATCACAAGAAGACACCATATGAGATTTGGAAAGGTATACCTATAAGTGTGAAGCACCTGAGAGTATTTGGAAGCAAGTGCTACATAAAGAGAGATGATGACAATCTGGGTAAATTTGATTCAAGATGTGATGAAGGTATCTTTTTAGGCTACTCAGTTGTTATTTCAGTATATAGATGCTACAATAAGAGCCAAAAATATATAATTGAGAGTACTAATGTCACAATTGATGAATCCCATCCAAAGAAGGTCATAAATCAGCCCAAAGAGACTCCAAAACTACTATAAATTAGGATGATGAAGAAATTTCAAAAATGAACATGAAAAAGAAGATGAAGAAGAAGAGAGATCTGATACTAAGACACCTTCAAGGAAGGTTAAAAGATACCATCCTCCAATTCAAATCATAGGAAACAAAGAATAAGGCATCCAAACAACAAGAAGGCTGAAAATTGCTCAAAATCAAGAAAATCTTGCTCTCTTATCCAAAATAGAACCAAAGAATGTCATGGAGGCTAGTAAGGATAAAAATTGGGTGAAAGCAATGAATGAAGAGCTGGACAAAATTGAAAATAATGAAACATGGGAGCTTGTACCTAGGCCAAAGGAAAAAAATATTATTGGAACCAAGTGGGTGTTAGAAATAAATTGAATGAAAAAGGTGAAGTTACTAGAAATAAGTCAAGGTTGGTCTATAAATGATATGCTCATGTGGAAGGAGTAGATTTTGATGAAATATATGTAGCACAAAAAATCTTCAAGGTATATCAAATGGATGTGAAATAAGCATTTCTCAATGGGAACTTGAATGAGGAGGTTTATATTAAGTGACCATATGGTTTCTCTTCTTGAAGACATGGATTATGTGTGTAGACTAAAGTAGGCAATTATTGGGCTCAAACAAGAACCTAGAGCCTAGTATAGCAGGTTAGAAAATTACCGATTAAGAAAGGATTCAGAAAAGGTGTAGTTGATAGTAACTTGTACATAAAAAGAAGAAGAGGAACACATGTTGATTGTTGTTGTCTATGTAGATGATATCATATTTGGGAGCAATAATGAGAGCATGTCACATGATTTTTCAGAGGTAATGAAAAAGGAGTTTGAAATGTCTATGTTAGGTGAACTCTCAATCTTCTTAGGGTTAGAATCTTTATCTCAAAAGAAAAGTACATCTAAGAAATACTCAAAATATTTCACATGTAACATTGTAAGCCAGTAAGCACTCTTGTGAGTGTAGGATGTAAACTCAAAAAGGAAGATAGCTCACAAAAGGTAAATCAGACCCTATATAGATCCATGATAGGTAGTATTTTGTATTCAATAACATATAGACCTGATATCATGTAGGCAGTTGGTTTGGTTAGGATATTTCAAGAAGAACCAAGGGAAGTGCATCTCCAAGTAGTGAAAATAATATTTTGGTATCTCATGGGGACATTAGACTATGGACTTTGGTATCTAAAATGTAATGAATTTCAAATCAAAGCTTTCATAGATGTAGATTGGGAAGGCAACATTGATGATAGGAAAAACACAAATGGTGGAGCCTTCTTTGTAGGTAAGTGCCTTGTTTCATGGTTGAGTAAAAATAAATCTCTTGTAGCTCTTTCTACTTGTGAAGTGAATATGTTACATCAACTATCTATTGTACACAAGTTATGTGGATGAAGAAAACTCTTGAAGACTACAAAATTGAAATTGAAGGTCCTATTCCTCTATATTGTGATAGAACAAGTGTTATAAGTGTTTAAAGGAAACCAATACTCTATTCTAAGAAAAAACACACCCATCAAATATCAGTTTTTAGGGAACATGTCAATGAGAAAAGAATAAAGCTCGAACACATGTTTACAAAGGAAGAAGTAACTGATATAATGAATAAACCTCTACCAAGAGAATATTTTGATCAGTTAAGGCATAAATTTGGGGTAAGATCAGCCCCTAGAAATCACTAAATATCTCATAATGATATGAGGAGTAGCTCAAGTGCCAAGGTTTCTCCAAGAAGGATCGGGTTGAGTTTAGATAGGGGGAGTTAGTTCTCTAACCCAAGCCACAAGGAAAAAATATCAGGGGGATTATTTTTGATGTTTAATGAAGAAAGGATTAATCGATTGAGTTTTATCAAGCAAAAGAGAAGCATCTTTCCAGGGAGAATCTAGAGGTAAGAACATGATTTATCATGTTTTTATTTCATGTTGTTATGTGTGTGTACCTATGCAATAGATGTCAAAGGGGGAGAGAGTGTGATAGAAACAAGAATTCATTGGAATTCATTGGCTTACATATCTGAAGATGTTGGTACATTGGCTTTCCATCAAAGTTTATCAACTTATTACCATCAATGACAAGGGGGTATTATTTAACCATGTTACTTTGGTTGATGTTATTATTGATGTCACATATCATCGATGGAAAAGGAGGAGTGAAATTTCATGCAGATAAGTGTATGATAATGATGTGTTGTGGTTTATGAGATTTCAAGATGGTTCTAGAGTGGTTCAGAGGGCTACAGGATTAAACGGTGAAGGTTGATGTCCATTCAAGGTATGGAGAAGGTTATATAAATGGCTCAGAGGCTCTATAGGTTTGAAATGCTTATAGTTTATGCAAGAGTTTTTGGAGGTCATGGAGGTATGTATACTTGACAACTCAAGAAGAACATTCCAACCAATCCAAGTTTGTGCAATTTGAAGCTATCTGGAGGAAGTTATGGCTATTCAAATTTTTGTAGGTTGAATGAGAAGGATTTGATTATTTTTAGGTCCATGTGACAAGGAAGATCAAATGTGGGTTAGCATAAGTCAATATGCTTCATGCATACCCACTCCCGAAACCCAACAGTACATGGAATAAATAGGGACACGCGATGCAGATCAAAGGAAACAATAATGGACACGTGTTGGATTTTTGACACTTTTTAGGTAGATGTGCCCGACGAGCGTGAGGTCCATAGAATCAACCAAGGTTGATAGCTTTTCAGATCCGTGCAAGGTTAAAAATTCAATACGACACGTGGAGAACTATCAACAGTGAAGGAAGGTGCTATGTGTCGAATTTCGGGCTAGTTGAAGGCACTTGGGGTCCAGTTGACTTAGACTTCTAGAATAAGTCGTAGTTAAATAAAATTTTAGGTCTGCCCAACAGCCACAAATGTGAATACGCGTGGATCCTTATAATAGGCTCACTTTTTGTAATTGGACATAGAACTATAAAATTTAAAGATTGACATTACGAAATTTGTGAAGGTACGCGGAGCTTCTCCATTAGATTATGTGTCGCATTGGCGGTGGAGTTAAGAAAATATTGAAAAAGTGTGAAGGCATAGATTATTCCTATTGGTTTAAGCTTCACATCTCGACAAGACCAAAACCACAAAGGTGCGTGGAGCTAGTTTATTCATTCAAGCTTTGCATTCTGGGCAAGGTTGACACCACAAAGATGTGTGGAGCTAGTTTATTGGTTAAAGCTTTGCTTGTAGTAAAAAAAAATACGACACCAAAGAGGTATGTGGAGATGTCTGATTGGTTTGTACTTCACACACAGAAAATAATGACACTAAAAGGGTGCATGGAGTTGTTTGATTGGTTTA
This sequence comes from Taxus wallichiana var. yunnanensis, assembly GCA_018340775.1. NCBI lineage: Eukaryota > Viridiplantae > Streptophyta > Pinopsida > Cupressales > Taxaceae > Taxus > Taxus wallichiana. The sequence continues at coordinate 88,458,367 of CM031233.1, read as the reverse complement.
AGCTTCACATTTTTAACAAAGTCCTTGTAATTTAAAGTGAATTACAAAGTAAACGTGGAGATCTTTCATTGGTTTGTGTTTCATGGAAAGGCAGACAGAGTCAGCATGTCAGAGAGAAATGTGGTGGAATAATGGGATGATAGGTGGCGCAATATTAATAACACATAAGGTCGTGGAACAGTCGAATATTTTTAAGTACAACAAGCCCTTTTATGACCATGGTGACAAATGTGGAAATTGAAAATGATAGAAACTTGAATTTTAATAGATGATTTATTTTTAAAAAGTGTAGGTAATTTCCGTAAGGAATTCAGAAAGGTGTTACAAAAGAAATCAGGTGGATTCATCTTAAAATGAAGGAGAAATTCATGACAAAATTTTGTTAATTAATTTTGTGAAGAAGATCAAAATTCATGGAACAATCAGTGACTGAGTTCCAAGTGAAGAATCTCATGGATAAGATAAAAATTTAGTTGAGTCGAGTAGCTAAAGAAGTGTTATTTTTCAACTTGCAAACATAAAAAAATTAAGATATCTTGTACGAAGGAAGGATGAGTCATGTGAAGAGTCATGAAGCATGAAAATTCAAGATTCGTTCCTAGGAGTCTTGCTTGTTCATTTAATCTCAATTTTTGAGCATGTATGTTGAATTTGTTGAGCACAAAGTAGTTGAAATTTATGCAGAGATAGCTATGTGCAAATTCTAAGAAAGTAAATGCATTAAAAGCCATGAAAAATTAACAGAGAAGATGATAATAATAGTGAGATAATTTGGAAGTCACCATAAATTGTGAGAGACAACAAATTTTATGTGACAAAATATAATAAATTCTAAGTTGTAGCTTAGAATGTGGGGAGTTGTATCTTCCCGTAAGTAGTAGCTTACAAAAGATCAGTTGTTGTTGATTAAATTTGGGAGTTGAAGCTTCCAGAAAAGTTGAAGCTTGTCAAATACTAAGTAACAACTCGGTTAAATTTTGGAGTTGTAGCTCCAAGTTGAGTTGAAGCTCAACCATGAAATCATTGTAACTTTATAGGAAAATTGTCCAAGCTAGTTCTATGGTTTCAGTGGGTTTTTGTCCTAAGATGGGTTTCCCACATTAAATATTGTCTCTTCATGTGTTCATGTGTGTTTAATTCTCTCTCTCTCATGGTTTAATGGTTATACTTCATTACTATTAATATAGTTTAAATTGTGACAAATTAAGAAGTGTAAATTGAATGTAAAAGTTTGATAAAACATTGATTCACCCCCCCTCTCAATGCCTAGATTTCTAACATGTTGCATGTGCAAAAATTAGGGTTTGATCATGATGGACCAATTACGAAAGGATAGAAACCACGGAAATATGTAGAGGAAAATTTGAAGTAGTCCGTACATAAGGGGATTTATATGTACAAGTATGGTCCTAGCAAATTTGAAGGTATAATATTGACCCGATGCAATCACAATTACATTCTAGGTCGCAAATGTTACACAGTTTTAGATATCCTTGTTTCACTATTGCATAGCCATGAATCTCTCCATAAATCATCAAAAATCAACTAAGTTCTTTTATACCTTTATTCTATACTTTCAATCGCATGCTAGGTTAAGTGGTGTGTTGTAATCTTCCTTATCTAATTTGAGTTATATATCTGATTTAGTGTTTATATTATATCATCCTTGTTAGAACGGTAATCTACTATGATATTTCATGCACCTAATTAAATAGACCAAAGAAATTTAATTAAGGGAAAACATTTTGGTGAACCTACTTTTTGATCAAATCCTTAACCTAATATAGAACCCATTCCCTGTGTATTAGACATATTAATGATTTAATTTGTAAAACCCTAGAGGATATTTCAGAGTCACATGCAATAGATAAAATAGTAAAGCATAGGTATAAAACAAGTAATAATTAATAATAAATTGAAACCCTAAGTGTAAAAGGAAGGAAAAATACTTAGTTGATTCGTAATAAATCCCAAAGTACACCTGAGCTAGAAAAATGATGAAACAAGAGTACGAATGTCGTAATTGAACCAAAAAAATTGTATAAGCTGTTAGATATGTTGGGATGAGGGTTCTTGGGATGATGGTACTGGGGTGTATAAGTGCCAAAGACCCTGTCTCCGGGAACCTATGACTGCTTAAATGATCATAAACTAGTTTTCACAGTGTCGTAAGAATGTCACTAGTCTTTGTTATTGATCACCTGTGTGTTGCACTATGCTAGTAGAATATTATTGTAACCTAGAAAAAATAATCCCTCCCGTAAAACCCCGAAACACATCAAATCCTAAAAATAAAAATATGTAAATGAGGACTTGGACTGACCCAGGAAGTCACCGGACTTAGTGAACTTACGATCCAAGTGTTGTACTACATTTCAGACTCCATGTAGTTCTCGTGTGTTTGCGCAAGAATCATTCCCTATGAGGCTCTTATGTAATATGCACTTTATAACTAGTAATAGCTAGATGTAGCAATGTAAATAGATGTGTGGATGTAAAAATTAACTTCCCCTCCTATGAACTGTATGCAAAAATTTAGTTCCTTATCCTTTGAATGATATCTAGATGGATGTTTTGATGCTCTTATAATGCCTTTGGATGCAACCTTAGGTGATGATAGTAGATGCTTAGAGCTTGGTCCTTTAATTTTATCACATAACATTATATTTATATGATTCCCTTGTTTTAATTTCATAATTAACCACTAAAAGGCCGACCCATAAGAAATCAATATGCCCAACAACTAAAAGAGGCCCAAAAGAGGTGAGTAAGATGCAAAGAGGTTGGGGGGCACCCAGAGGGGATGAGGGAACCTAGGTGATGGTGTCCTAGCTAGATGTTGGCATCCTGGTTGGGTGCTAGTTTCTAGACTCAAAGAATCTGAAGTGACGAAGGTCGATCGGGTAGTGGGGTGTGTAAGACTAAGAAGGAAACCAGAGAGAAATCAAAGAGGAAAAATATAATAGTTAATTAGTAATTTTCTCGCTTAGTAATCATATGAATGCAAGTATGTCATTAGGACCTATAAATGTACCCAAGTGCATGATTTAGTGTCTACATTTGCCCCCACTTTATGTTGTTGAGTGAATGCTCGATAATATAAAGTAGATAAGAGATGCATACCTGATAACCATGTATATCGATGGTGAAAGTGTGCAAGGAGACAAGAAAAAGTGTGGAGTGATAAAAAATGAAGCATCAAAGTTAAGGAAGAGGAAGTGACCCTACAAGTGAAGCATATGTGATGTGTCATGCTGTAATTATTGTCATTGTCATGCTCAATGTGTTCGATGATATGAATGTTATTTCCCATAAGGATGGACCTACAAAGAGAAGAGCAAAAGAGTAGTCGAATATGTGTATATGTAAAATGGTGGTGCAAATCAACTTGCAGCAATTAATATGTTGTTCATTGAATCACAATCATTTAATCATAAAACTAGGGGACATAAACTTTAAATAATTCCATTGTTGTATGCATAGTTATAGAGAATTTAGGAGGTATAGAAAGAAATAACTATCACTACCATACTTGAAAGAACAATGCTTGAAAGTAGACAAAACTTAGAATTGAAAGCAAATGGTTTTTAAAATGCTAGACTAAGACAAAGCTTGTAAATTTAGAATGCAGATAAAGAAGATAAATTTCTTCCTAGGCTAACATGCAATGAAACAGAGCAACAAAAATATAGAGGGGTTTAGAAGACTATAAGTGGGCCTGCCTTGGGTGTTAATCCCTCCTAAATTTTGTAACTAAAGGCTAATAAACAGAACTCAGATCTTTTATTGAATTGGCATGAACATTACATCCAACAAAAGCAATCTCTTATTTGAATTTCCTTCCTATTTTTGTATATTTGCATGATTATATTTATATCTCCTATCACTAATAGTAACTCTTTCTTTATACTTCTCATTTACAACAAGACGTGAGAAGAATATTTCAACTAGGAGTTTAACAAACTAAGTAAAAGATCTTCGATAGAACAAGTGGAAGTTCCTTATAGAACAACAAGAGATTCAATGCATGTTATGGAAATCATAACTAGTCTTCAATTAATCGACTAGTTAATCGACTAGTTCCTTCAATCACGTGATAAGATCAAAGGTTGGGTTATTTCTTAGTTCTCGCATATTCCAAATTGTAACTTCTCCTTGAACAAAAAGTAAAAGTTGAGTTTTATTCTTCATGTTCCAAAATATCTTCATAATGTGGGCTTATTTGTTGTAGGTGATTTCCTTTGGCTGCAAATGGGTTCTTTGCGAACACATCCTTTGGCTACAGACGAGTTATTGTGTATAGAAATTTTCTTACAACCAAGAGTGGCATCACACATATCATCATTCAAATAAATTATTGAAATCATAAGAATAAATGCATACACAAAATACCACAAAATAAAGATAACTAGAGATAACTATATTAATTAGTAATTATGTCATAAGTTCAAGGTTGTAATGATAATGTTTAGCGAGAGTGCTGGGAAAATATAAAGACACAACTACAATGGCTCGATCAAAATATAGAAGATGAGTTATTTATAAAGGAAATAATCACAACTCATCACACCCCAAGCTTAATCTCTTGAATGTCCTCATTCAAGGACTTCATATTTATGCTATTGAAAAATAGCATTTACACCTGAAATCAATTGGGGTATTTTTCCTTCTTCTTATGAAAATAAGTAGCCACCTTTTATCATGAACCTACTCCAAACTTTGTTTTATATTCTCTCATTGAGTGGTATGTCACATGTCCATGGTGGTATCGGAAAATGAAATATTGGTGGGTGGTAGCCTATAGGAAACCAATTCTCTGCACATTCATTAGCAATCTCAATGTATTTTCACTCTTTTCAAAGTTGGCATTATGTTTGGGTAAGAGTGCATCTATTTCCTTTGTAGCTCAGGAGATAGCTCATTCCATCTCATTTTACATGTTTGTACTACCCGAATTCCTTTTCTCCGAGAATTGTCCTAACTTCTACATGTGTTGTTGTCCTCAATTGCAACACTCTCCTCTTGATCACCTTCTTATTTATATATTTTTCATATTTCTCTGCAACTTCGTCTAATTATTTTTCCTCAACCCTGACAAACAATGGTTGGACCTTTTCCAAATGTATATACTCTTCCATCTACCTTTCTCTATCCAACTCATTTGTAAAATAAGAGCATAGGGCTTTAACTTGAACATCTCCAATGTATAGAATTGGAATCCAATCCCTATCATATTTAAGGGCATAATTGTGCAAATAAAGCTCACATAATAAGAGTTGGAGTTCATGAGTGTTATTTTGATATAAAGTAAAGAAGCTCCTAGCTGAGTTGATATCATATGGCATGTCAGAATTAATATAGGTAAGTTTGTGTTGTAACATATTTTCTTTCAAGAAGATAACATAAACATTTGATAAAGGCATGTATTTAAATCTATCATGGGATACTTGAACCGTTTATTCATATTTTTCTTCACCTCTTAATATCCATATCCTTTTCCTCCAGTTCTTCCTTATGCTTAGAGATAAGGGCTTATTTTTCTTTTTCCCATTTTCCTTTTATCCTGTTAACATAGGTCTCCAATTGCAACATCAAATAGTCAATATCTAGCAACATGGTTTGTGTAGCCATCTCACTGGAAGATGGTTTTGTAGTGTTTCTAACAACTTCATGAATAACAACTTGTGGCTACAATGGTGTTATAATTTCTTCTTGCACACCATCATGTTGTGCATATTCCACAAATTTCTCAATTACTTGATCGATAACTACATGAATTTATGTTTTCCGGTGTTTGTTCTTGTTGCTTCATCACTTATTCAACAACCATAGGCATATGTTCTTATTCAATTTATTCTCCAACTTACTCTTATTTTAGTATCTCTTCCTCTCTCTCTCTCTTCTTCTCCATCTTTATGACCTTCCACTCCATGAACTACCTCCTCATTCTTTGTTGGTTCTTCTTAATCCTCCATGTGTTGTTCATGGTGCTCTAGTTCATGATTTGTAGCATCAATATCTTCATGCCCTATCTCCATTTTCTCGAGGCTTGGAATTCCCTTCAGTAGCTTCTAAATCATTCTTAAGTTAGATGGGATGTGATTATATTAGGCTAGAGATTTTTGGCTTTTTGCTTCTAAGCCGTGGGAATGCCTAGGTGGTGTAGGAGTGGAATGATAATATTTTTTTTAGGCCTTGAAGTGGATGTTTCAGGAGAGGAGAAATCTAAAAGGGTTTCAACTATAAGAATCCTCTCTTGGAGAGATAAGTATAGGGTTTTCCTCAACAGATGGAAAATTTTCAAAAGCAAGGGTTCTTGAGGTTAGGAGGTTGATGGTGTAGTCTCTTTTATGTTCTCATAGGATTTCTCAAGATTTTCCTCCTCTTTCCCTTATTTCCCAACAAATTATCTATATTGTTTTCTCTTGCAAAATCTCCCCACTGTATCTGAGGATAATCCCTCTACAAGGTATGTTTCACTACTAGGGTTATAAGGAAATGGTGTGACAATGCAACCCTACCCCTCTGTGCTTCTTTACTCATTCTCTTCAACATTTCATGCAAGAAATTAGGTACATTTACTTTCCTATTGTTCTTTATATGATTTAATAACTTGAAATGACTATATTAATCTAGAATACCTTCCTTCACAAGTAAAGTACTTAATTACAAAATTTGCAACCTCATCCCATAAGATTTTAAGGGATGTTAATTATGTACCTTATCCTCAATGATGAATTCTCTTGAATTTGGTTCACAATAGAAATAATACAAAACAATATAATATTCGTATTTATTTTTTATTTTTTTTTGTTATTCCTAACAATATAATATCACCAATCTTACCATATTAACCATATGGTTAACTAACTAACTACAATTTACCTTTCGGTAAATATCCCACTATAATGTGAACATTAATTTCCTAACAAATTCATCATCATCATCTACAAACTCTCTCTTGGCTGCTTCTATATTGACCTTTTCGGGAATGGTTCTCCTGGGTACAGTAGGCGATTTACTTCTAGAAAAATGTCATCACTAATTTTGACTACTAAGCCCTTCACCTTTACCTCCCATTACTAAATGTGTTGGAAAATTCTTCCACCATTGCTTCATTAAAACCTTAAAACTGTTGATGTAGTCTAACCAACCATTATCTTCAAAATATTGCATAATTTGAGGATGGTTCAAAAGTTTTGAATGCTCAGTGGGTTCATGCCTTATCAAATCTCCTCCCATGGTGGATACATAGCATGCTCTAGTTTCAATACATAATAATACAACTCTACTTGAAGGAATGTTGCACAATTAAGTTGTGTTGATTTGTTTTCATATTTTTGAACTTTGGGACCGAGAGGACATGTAACATGGTTACGGGAGAGCAATCATTAATTGATGTGACCATGTGAAGCATGTAAAGCAAAGTGATTTGACAACATTGTCTTATGTGGAGGGACACATCATAGCTTGAAAGGTGGCGTATTTAAATGCAACACATGCATGATGACTTGGCATAAATGCTAATTAATTATAATTATTCTAATTATAATTTATTGAAGTGATAGTTGAGTGCACTTATCTCGATATTTTTTGAAATGATGATTATGCATGCTTTATTTGAACTTACCTCTTGGCTACATGAATTTTTTTGTGATGCTACGGACATGTGTTGAACTGATATATTGGTCTTTACTAAAATTAGATAACTCTCATAGAGGGAATTCCAATCTGTTGGGGTACCAATTGTTTCTTGTTCACCTCCCACACGTACATGCATCCTTGATATTCTTTCATGCAATCATGAGTTATACCAAATGTAAAAGAAAAATAATGGTTTGCTTCATGTTGCTACAAGTGAAACCTTCAGTCATTCCACTTTATCTTTGTGATGGAGATCATGCACTCTTACAATCACTTGACATCAAACCCTACAAAAAAAAAAACTCTATGAAATAAATGTGTTAGCAGAGTGTTTTTGATCACCCATAAGGCTGATCACAACACTTTTATTTGACCTTGGAATATCCAACAAGTGAATGCACCAAGGCCACTGAAATATCTCAATCCTCTGCAATCTCAAAATTTGAGCTAGAAGGCTCAACCTCTAAGGTTAGCTTTGATGTCCTTACTTCCACTCTTCTTTGAGCTCCTCTAAATATTTCTATGAATGAATATCTATTTATTGGCTTCTTGTACAATCTCAAAGCATGTGGCCATTTACCAATAGATTGAATCTCATAGGATCTATGGTAGTGAGTTTCTGACTCCATTGGGGAATATCTTTTTAATTTCATAGGGGCCTAGCCACCTTGTTCTGAGTTTTCCCATATGATCCTTGTATTTTGAATCAAACAATATTACCCACTCACCTTACTAGAATTGTCTTGTCTTGATGTATCATTCATGTTATTTGACTCTTTGCTTTTACACCACTTTTGTGTTATGTATTGTTTGTCTTCTCAATTTATCCAACTCGTTGAGTTGGAGAATCCTGTCTTTGAGCTTGATAGATTTATTCCTAGCTCAAGTGCATTCCTCAATATGTTTTGCTCAAACTCTATTGGAAAAACAACAATATTTCCATATAAGAGTTCAAATGGTGTAAATCCAATTGTGGTATTTCATGTTGTGTTGAATTCCAATACTGCCTCTGGAATCCTATCTACTCGATCTTTCCCATGGAGTGCAATGGTATTTGTGAATATGGCCTTTATCTCTTTGTTTGTTACCTCTACTTAGTCATTAGATCGAGGGTGGTGCGTGTGTAGACTTCCTATGCCTGATTTCATATTCTTTAACCAGATCAGAAATTACATCAATAGTAAAATGTGTACCTTGATCTATTACAATTTCTCTTGGGACTCCATACCTAGTGAAGATGTGATCATATAAGAACTTGGCTACTTTCTCACTTTTCTGATTTGGAAATGCCTTCACCTTTGTCCACTTGGTTAGATAATTTGTGCATACCAAGATGTATTATTTTTTCTAAGATGGAGGGTCTATTGGGCCAATAAAATATAAGCCCCATTTATCAAAAGGTTACAAGACCAGTTGAGGTTGTAATGGCATCTCATCAAATTTGGTTGGCTTTCCCATTCTCTGACATCTATCACATATCTTGGTGTATAGTGTTGTCATCCTTATACAATGTTGGCCAATAATAGCTAGTATTCAACACCTTTTGTTGTTTTTTTTATAAAAATATCCTCTATAAGATTCATTATGGCAGCTCTAAGGACATCATATATTTCCTCATCATCTATACACCTTCTCATTACATGATCTTGTCCTATATGAAATAGAAATCCAGCTATCCAAGAAAAATATAAACTCTTTTCAACTATGTATTTCTTTTTAGTATAAATAATGTGGAGGTGTTTTACCTAAGACCAAGTAATTGGCTATGTCTACATACCAAGGTGTTTTTGTAGAAATAGAAATAAGTGTTCATTTGGAAAAGAATCATCAACCACTTGCTCTTCATTATTGGTCTCCATCCTTGAAAGGAAATATGCTACCACATTATCCTTTTCAGGCTTGTCCATAATGGTGACATCAAATTCTTACAAGAGGAGCAACCACCTTATGATTATGTTGCTTACTATTGGTTTGTTTATCAAATATTTGATTGTAGCATGATCAATGTGAATGAACATTGGATAACCTGTGATGTAGTGTCTAAATTTGTTGATAGCATATACAACTACCAAGAAATCCTTTTTGTTATTGTGTAATTTAATTTTGCATGTTGCAAGTTCTTGCTAACATAATAAATTACATAATTAGAATCCATATTTTTGTCCTAGGAAAACTCCAATAACATGATCGGATGCATCTATGTGGATGGAAAGGTAGGTTCCAATCAGTCTTCTCAACCTAGGAATAGTAGTTAACATTTGTTTCAAAGTTTGAAAAGAACCTTCACAACATTCATTCAAAAAAAAATCAGCATCCTTTCCTATTAATGCAAAAAGTGGTGTTATAATCTTGATAAAATCTTATATGAACCTTTGTAGTATCCAAGCATGTCCTAAAAAACTCCTAACATCCTTTTGTTTCCTTGGTGTTGGCAGGTTGATTATAATAGATACCTTTTTTGGATCAACTTGAATCCCTTCAAAGGATAGGTAGTGCCCCAAAATATACCTTCAGACATCATCATGTAACACTTCTCATTGCTCAAGGATAAATTGTGATCTTTTCATCTTTTAATACCTTATCTAGATTCTACATAGCTTCTTCAAAATGTTTTCATGTATAGTGAAGTCATCCATATAGACTTCCATGTAATCATTTTCAAATATAAAAGATACTCAAGACTGCCCTCGAAAATGTAGTAGGTGCATTGCACAAGCCAAATGGAAGAACTGAATAGGAAAATATTCCCCATGGGCATGTGAAGGTATTTTTTTCTTGATCCTCTAGTACAATATGAATATGATTATAGCCACTATATCCATCAAGAAAAGAGAATTATTTCTTACCAGCTAAATTATCAAGCACTTGATCAATGAAGGGAAATGGGAAGTGATCTTTCTTTGTTGTTGCATTCATCTCCTATAATCTACACATATCCTCCATTTACCATTCTTCTTTGGCACAATGAAAAGAGGTGATACCCATTGACTGTCTGATATGGGGTATATAAATCCAACATCTAAACAAATTTGTAATTCACCTTTCATAATCTCCCGACTATTGGGTTCATCCACCTTTGAGGTTTTCTAATTGGTTTATAATCTTCTTTGATATAGATTTTATGAGTGCAAATCCTAGGATGAATCCCACGCATATCACCATAATCCCAAGAAAATGATGTTTTATGTTTTTGCAGAAGGGAAATTAATAGTTTTCTTGTTGTTTATCCAGCATCTTTCTAAAATTGAGTGGTCTCCCTGGTGTTATTTAAAATTTCTTGGAGAGGTCCATCATTAAACATACATTGTTCTAAGAGAATTCAGTATGTAATTATGTGGAATAAGTTGATGAAGAATAAAATTCTTACCTGGGATATCCATGGTGCTTTGTTGTGGTAGAACTTGGCTCACAAGACAACTTAAGCATATTAATCTATCATCCACTTCTTCATTTCTTCCATAATTGTTCTATAAAACATTGGAGAGAAAACATCTTCTTCTTGTTCTTTAATTATACAAGACTTTTCCAACATCATGAGTTTTTAATAGCTTTGATTAGCTTTCGGTTCTTAACCCAAAATTATTTTATCTTCATCACTTAATGGTTAGGAAGGAGGATAAAATAGTAGCTTCTTGGTGCCACTTCCATTTGATATGATCATATTACCAGACCTGCAACCTATGAATGCATCAATAGTGGCTAGCCATGGTCTTCCTAGAATAATAGGATAACCTCCTAAGATCACTTTTGGTTGAAGGACAATGAAATCAAAAGGGTATTCCCAAGATTCTACCACCACAATGATGTCTTCAAGAACTCCTTTAGGCCTTATTGTTGATCTATCTACCAGTTGCAAGACTGTAGTTTTTTTCCTTAATCCTTCCAATTTTAGATCATCCATGATTTTCTTGTTCATGACGTTGATTACTGCCCCTAGGTCAATCAGATTATTCTTTATTGTTGTGTCATTAATTGTAACATTCACCAAAGGACTACCTAGATCTATGTACTTGGGTAACACCAAATTTCCAAGCATGATATCCGCCAATTGTCAATAACCTAAATAGTAGATGGATCTTTTCTTTTTCTACCTATCTTCTTGATACATAGATCCTTAACCAAATTATTGTAGATAGGTACATATTTGATGGCTTGTATAAGTGGAATCTTTACACAAATATCCTTCAGTTGGTTGACAAAATAAGAATCAAAATCTGATTTAGGGTCGATTTTTTTTCTTACAATCTCTTTAAAATGGGGTTCATTGATTTTCATTTTTCCTTTGTTGGAACTCTATTCATGTTGTTATGAATCATCTTGTAGTGTCTTCTAGTTTTACTATTGGATTATTTGCAGCAATGGTGGTTCATCTGCAATCTTTGTGATGGTGGGTTTACTTGGTGGGAGAAGTGCTCTTCCTAAGTGGAGATGGATATCATTAACATCAACTGAATAGGAATAGTATTGGGTTGATTTAGTGGTGTAGGATGGATAGATAACTTTATTATTGGGATTAAGCATTGGTTGAGATGGTAGTTGAGTGGTTTTTGGTTGAGATCTAGGTTGGGGTTTGGCATCAGAGCTTGTTGTTGTGGGTAAGGAGGTTCGTAAGGTTGTTGATATTAGGAGGTGGATTTCTCCATTGTTGACCTCCTCTCCAAGGTTACTTCCATGAATAAGGGGTTATTTCCATTGTTGGCCTAAAAACTGAGGTTGCCATTGTTGTTGGTATTGGCTAGGGTATGGAGCCCAACCTTGTTGAGTATTAGCCCAAGGTGGGGTTGTATATATGAATTACTAGCCCAATTTTTAAAAGATGGCATGGGATCTTGTGACATACCTCCTTTTCTTGGTGGCCAAAGTTTTCCTTTGAGAAACGTAGAATACTTTCCCATCCTCTATTTCTATCATCTTGAATTCTAGTGTAGCCTCCTTTTCTTGTGCAATGTTGGCCAATCCTTTGCATCTACAATCAACTTTCTTTCTTCTATATGCATGACATAACTTGATAAGTGATGCCTCCACATCTTATCTTTTCTTCTTGGCATGTAAAGCATCAATTTGGGTTTCCATTTCATTAAAAATTTATTGCTTCATGTTCTTAAACATGTTTAGATCTATGATTTAGATATGTCCCCAATTCCTTTGGTAGTTGATCCACCCTTGATCTAACATTTCTTATTCTCTTCATGGTTGCTATGGAGTAGTTCTACGCAGCTTCACAAATCTCATCAAGGTATCTTTTGAAATGTCTCCCCAACTCCTATCGATCCAAAGCATCCATATCCTCCTCACTGAGTCCCTTCAAGAAGATTAATTTGAGAGATTCAAGAGGTAATATTATGTGCCTTGACTTCTAAATAAAACAAGAATATCTCTAGATAATCTTCTAGTGGCTCATCCTCCTTTTGTGTCATCTTGAAGATTTCATCTCCTCCTCTGCTACTTGGCCTATAGTAGTCTTGGTACTTATTAGAAAATTTTCCTTCATCTTCTTTCAGGTAGTCATAACATCTCTTCCTAGGCCCATAAACCATCTCAAGGTTGCATCCTTGAGTGTAGTAAGGAATAGATTCATACTTGTGTGCATCAGTTGTATAATCATAGCTCCTATATAAAACATCAAACTCAAACAAGAAAGTGTTTAGGTCTTCAGTTATAGATCCATGGAAATTAGGAAGAGTTGAGGGAGAAATATTCTTCATTACAATAGGATGATTATTATTAGAGATGGGAAACTCAAATGTAGTTTCCCCTTCTTCAAAATTTTTGATTCACTTCTTTTCCATGATTGGTTGATCAGGAACAGCCTTAGAAGTCTCATTTAGATGAGGTTCTTCTACTATCAAACATTGTACAAAGGAAGATGTGTCTTCTTCAAAATCAGATGAAGTAATTTGTGTTATTTGAGGATTGGGTAAGAATATACCATGGGCATCTCTTGGATGGTGCATGCATCAACTAACTCAACTCAATCAACATACATTAGTGGGGATTTGGAGGTGGAATTTCTAAAACCTAAATTGTTTATAAGGAATTAAAAACCTCTCAAAACCCTATAACTTGGCAGTATCCCTGGAAATGATGCCAAAAATGGTGGTGCAAATCAACTTGCAGCAATTAATATGTTGTTTATTGAATCACATTCATTTAATCATCAAACCAAGGGACGTAAAATTTAAATAATGTTAGTGTTGTATGCATAGTTACAAAGAATTTAGGAGGTATGGAAATAAATAACTATCACTACCATACTTGAAAGAACAATGCTTGAAAGTAGACAAAATTATAACTAAAAGAAAATGGTTTCTAAACATTATGACTAAGACAAAGCTTGTAAATTTATAATGTAGATAAAGAAGATAAATTGTTTCTAGGCTAACATGCAATGAAACAAAGCAAGAAAACTATGGAGGGGTTTAGCAGACCACAAGTGGGCCCTGCCTTGGGTGTTAATCCCTCCTAAATTCTATAACTAAAGGCTAATAAACAAAACTCATATATTTTATTGAATTGGCATGAACATTACACCCAGGAACAAAACAATCTCTTATCTGAATTTCCTTCCTATTTCTATATATCTATGTGTGTATATCTATGTCTCCTGTTACCAGCAATAACCCTTTCTTTTATACTTCTCATTTATAGCAAGACGTGAGAAAAAGATTTCAACTAGGAGTTTAACAAACTAAGTAAAAGATATTGGTAGAACAAGTGGAAGATCTTTACATAACAACAAGAGATTTAACACATGTTATTGAACTCATAACTCGATGTTGATTAATCTTCGAATAATCACCAGTTCCTTTCAATAACGTAGTAACTCAATCAATTAGTTTACAATAAATGATAAGATCAAAGGTTGAGTTGTTTCTTAGTTTTGCATGTTCCAATTGTAACTACTCCTTCAACGAAACGTACAAACTTGAGTGTTGTTCTTCATGTTCCAAAAGATCTTCATAATGTAGGATTTTTTTGTAGGTGATTTCCTTTGGCTATGATGGGTTCTTATAGATGTTTGTGTGGATGATCCTTTTTGTATATGAGTTTCTACATATAGCAAGTTGCTTACAACCAAGAGTGGCATCACACATATCATCATTCAAACAAATTATTGAAATCATAAGAATAAATGCACACACAAAATACCACAAAATAAAGATAACTAGAGATAACTATATTAATCAGTAATCATGCCATAAGTTCAAGGTTATAATGATAATGTTTATCGAGTGTTGGGAAAATACTAGAGACACAACTACAATGGCTTGATCAAAATACAAAAGATGAGTTTTTATAAAGGAAATAATCACAACTCATCAAAATTTTATCCAAGTATGTAAAAATTCAAAAAAAAATCAAAGAAGTAGTAAAAAGGAACATGTGCACCTGATTTGTGACGAGTGAAAAAGATAGAAAGTTTCTTAGACTACTGTAGAAGGGTGAGTTTTTGGGTGATCTCACATCAAGAGAAATTTTTGGGGTGATCTCATACCATGGTAGAAGAAGTTTCAGGGAGAAAGGTCTAGTGTTATTGTTCGTCCCTAATTGCTTCCCGAAATTTATACACTACTGCAATTGATGTGATCCTTCTTTATTCTAGTTTGATCTATTTTGATCCAGTTTGCTCTAACAAAAATAGCAAGAAGGATATAGCATGCATGTTGATTGTTGGAGGATTGTGCCTATTCTGTGAAAAATGTTGTGTAAACTACTAAAAACTGTGATGGTCTCATAAAAACATAGTAACTTCCCCTGGTCATAGGCATCCAAGAAGGGTTAGGAGTGCCCAGGGGCTCATGTCTATATTTGGGTGCTGATGTTTATGCTATGTTGAGGACCCAAGTAAAATTCTAGGTCATTTCAATGACTGAATATTGTGTTGTTTATGTATTTTGTAGGTCTAAACTATGATTGTTTGTTATTGAATGAGGTGATTGATTCACCTAAGGTATACCCCCTCATTTGGGGTGCATGTGACATCGCTAGGAGTATGCAGCCCAAAGTAGAGTACTAGATGCTAATATGAAACTAATACCCTACTGGGGGAGGGAATGTGCTTGGTAGAAACCAAGGCACATGTAAACAAAGTAGCTGGAACATGTGTTAGTGCAAACAAGACAAATACACATATAGAAGATAATGTGTAAGATAGCAAGAAAGAAGACAATGTAGACTGTGAAAAATGGGTTACAAACATGGGACATCGCTCACAATGTCACAAGATAATTAGGGCCAAAGCGGTCAAAAGCATACAAGTAACGAAACAAGAAAGACATAGGGTAAAGCCCATGCAAATAATGGCATACAATGGCAAGAAAAGTATTACACAACCATGGTAGAAAATAGTTCCTTCAAAGTAAATGTTGCACATGAAGCACCTGTTAGCATGTTAGAAATATAAAAATTATGTCAATATGTGTATATATGAATAAAATAGTGTGGTAATAAGAATATGAAGTAGTACAAAATGAAACAATAACACCTATAGTGTGTACGAATGTAGATGCCACAGAGCCTCGATGAGACCGGTAAGAGGTAGTGTTAAACATCCATGCTAAATGTAAAGATATGTAAAGTCTTTATTCACAACCATAAGGCAAGTGAACGTGCATGTATATAGAAAAGATAAATACATACGAAATGTTTTCCTAGCATAGTAAGCAAAGTGTACATGTAAGCATAAGTAAGCAAGAGTAAATGTAACCAAGATATGCAATATGTTGTGAGTGAGAATGGAATGGAATGCAAAGTGAAGGTTATAAGAGTAGCATGACCCCCAAGTGAATGTGTATGTATGAGTGAAATGAGGTTCATTAATAAAAGACCCCTCAATAGTCAAGAATGAACCATAAAACAAGAGTGTGTCATCGGGAAAGGTTTGAATTATATGTGTTAGAAAGTTATGATTAATGAAGCATAGAGAATAATGAGTGTGAATGTGGTGAGGTTTATTTCATATGTAGACCCTCAAAATTCTAGTATGAACAGTGGAACTAGGGTGTGTCATAGGGAAGTGTGTTGTGCGAGAGTGTGATGCTAGAAAATTGTGTCATTAAATGCGCTTTGTGTAGAAGTATGTAGTGTGTGAGGTTCATGGATGTAGTGAGCCCTCAAAATACAAGTTTGAACCATAGCACAAGATTTCATCATTAGGTAGTGACGATATAAGATGCGTATCAAATTGTGTATGACTGATGTTTAGAAATATTATACATTTAAGTGTGAAGCGTCAAGTTCATGAGATGATAGAAACATTTAATAAAAATGCAATAGGGGAGAATATGCATGATGCCCCCAAGTGTGCCAATGATGGATATCTATGTGGTGACATGATAGATACCATGCCATTATGGGAGAGCATCATTTGTGTCATGATAAGATAGAGGACCAACACAATGGTAGGCGAAGCAACTATAGGACCATCCCATGGTGGCGGAGTTTTAAATGTGTCTTCACCATCAATATAAGGAGTAGTTTCTTTGAAAAAATTAATTGGTTGGAGCGTATATTATATTGATGACACTTTGCAGAAGAATTTATAGGAGAAGAGGGTGGACTGATTTTAGGAGGTGGTTTCTTAGTTTGACTTGGTAGTTCCGTAGATGACTTGAGTGGAGGCAAAGTTAGACTGATTTTCAAAGGAATGCGCTTAGGAGGTTTTTTAATTTCATTAGTAATGATGGTATGATGTTCATGAGATATAGATGAATCAAATTTAGGAACCCATTGAGATGTAGCAATTAGAGATGTAGCAGCACTTATGTTTTGTATCAAATGATATAAGATCATAACGCTTAAGGTGTCCAATTTTTCGGTGTAGAGAATAGAAATCATTGTCATTATTTCCATTGATTTTATAGTAATTGCAATATGGATGACCTTGATATTGTGCAAGCCAATAAGGAGGATAGTAATGAGTAGAAGGAAAGTTGATCAATTAATGAGTGAGGAGCTATAGAAGAATATCTTATTTATTAGTATCAAGATCGAACTTGAGAGGTTCCATTAATGGTAATACTTGAGGTATAAGCACATGTAGAAGACATAAAATGAGGATGAGATGTAGAAGAAGAACAAGCATGAGCCTTGAGAAGTGTCCTTAAGATGTTGGATTTCATATTTAAGAGATGTAATCATTGATTCCATAGCCTAAAATTTGTCTTGAAATAAATAATGTAAAGCTTGAATGGATTTGCAAATAGATTGATTGACATTAGAACTAATAGAGTCATCAAAGAAACGATCAAAGATAGCATTGACTTGTGAAGGTGGCATGTTGATAGGAAGATACATAGTGTCTAGGGTTTTATGGAGAGAATATTTATAAGATGGGTGCATTTGAAGCAATTGAAGAAAGGATACTTAAGAGACCTTATGATCCATGAGAGAATAAAAATGAGGATCCAAGAGTTTTTTTAATGAAACGGGCTCACCAAATGATTTAACAAATATTGAATTTGTAAAACCATGGAGGATATTTTAGTCACATGCAATAGATAAAATAGTAAAGAACATGTATGACATAAGAAATAAGAAATAATAGATTTAAACCCTAAGTGTAAGAGGGAGGAAAGAAGACTTAACATATTCGTAATAAATCTGAAGTGCACGAAGCTAGAAAACTGATGAAATAGGAGTACAAATTGTCATAACCGAACATAGAAAATTGTAGAACTATCGGATATGTCGGGACAAGGGCACTTGGGATGGTATTAGGGTGCCTAGGTGTCGAGACCCTATATAGGAGCTTATGACTACTTAAGTGTTCACAAACTAGTTCTGCAGTGTCACAAGAGTGTCACTAATCTTCACCGTTGATCAATTGTGTGTTGCACTATGCTTGAAAATCACATGTAACTTGCAAAATAAAATACCTCCTATAAAACCCCAAAACACATCAAATCATAAAAATAAAAATATGCAAATGGGAGTCGAATCGACCTCGAGGTCACCCGACTAAGTGAACTTATGACCCAGTGTTGCACTACATTTCAGACTCCATGTTGTTTTTCATGTGTGTGTGCAAGAATTGTGCCCTAAGAGGCTCTTGTGCAAGATGCACTTGATAATGAGCAATAACTAGATGTAGTAATGTAAATAGATGTGTGGATGTAAAAATGAACTTCCCCTCCTATGAAGTGTATGCAAAAATGCATTCCCTTGTCCCTTAAATGATAACTAGATGGATGTTTTGATGCTCTTAGGATGTCTTTGGATGCAACCTTAGGTGATGATAGTAGATGTTTAGATCTTGGTCCTTTAATATGATCACATAGCATTATATTTATATGATTCCCTTGTTTGAATTTTGTAATTAACCACTAAAATTCCAACCCATAAGAAATCAAGATTCCCAACAACTAGAAGAGGCCCAAAAGAGGTGAGTAAGATACAAAGAGGTTGGGGCACCCATAGGGGATGAGGACACATGGGTGTTGGTGTCTTGGATGGGCACTGGTGTCTAGACTCAAAAAAGTGGAAGTGATAAAGGTCATACTGGGTAGTGGGGTGTGTAAGACCAATAAGGAAACTAGAAAGAAATCAAATAGAAAAGATAGAAGTGAATTAGTACTTTTCTCACTTAGGAATCATATGAATGCAATTATGTGATTAGGACCTAGAAATTTACCCAAGTGTGTGATTTACTATCTACAATTGATATCCAACCCTAATATTCTAAAGGGTTTCTTATACTCTTCTTCAAGATTCTATTATTCTTTTTCATTTGTCTCACCATTTCATTATCCTTTATCTTTTAGGCTCATTGATTCAGGTTTAACAACTCTCCCCATATGCTAGCATTGGACAATATCCTTCTAACTTGGTCCATGATGATGCTTTGTTTATAGGTAAGAATTCTCATCCCGATCCTACTTACCACATGGCCGATACCCCCCACTTATGTAGATATACACTATGAATTTGTTCTGTCACTATTGAGTTCCCTCCATGCTTAGCTCTAAATCCATAGTTTCCATTGTTAATATTGTCACCACACATTGCACTAATAAACCCATAGGGGAAAACTCATATTTTCCAGCTCCACCTATATCTCATATGGCTAAGGAATATGACATATTAGAATAACTTAATAATACTCCTAATAAGATATCTCTCTTGGAGCTCCTCCAAAAACATTGTTATATAAGGATATTCTTAAATATACTTTGGCATCATTTACATTATCTACTAATATTCAATTAGATGCTTTTGCTTCTCTCATGGATAATTTTAAATCCCTTGAGTAGGATATCACCTTCATGGCCACTAATATCACTACAATCTTTACTTTTGATACGTACCCACCTATTTTTATCATTGCTCATGTTCAACGTTTTCTAATTAAGTGGCTCTTGATTGGAAATGGTTCTAGTCTCAATGTCTATCCTAATTATCTTATATTAGAAATTTTCCTTTCCTTTATCGTGATCAATAATACTATTATTATTATTATTAGCTTCAATAATATTAATCGCTCCACCTTGGGAAATATTACTTCTAATCTTCATATGGGCCCTAAGGCATTATAAACCATGTTTCATTCATGGATTATTTCCTTCATTACAACTTAATTTTGGGGTTGTCCTTGGAACATTATATGCAAGTTATTCTTTCTAATTTCCACTTTTGTGTTAAGTTCCTACATGATAGTTTTGAGCACACCATAGATGTCAATCCTAACCCTTTTCAATATTTTCATCTTGACATGTCCCATCAAAAACTCCTTCATTCACCCCTCTATTACAACTTATTCCATTGGATCGTCTTGATACTTACGTTGTTGGAAAAATTAGTCACTCTTTTATTCCTATCCTCACCTACGAGACAATTCTATAGCTCCTAGTACTTTCCTACTTCCCCACCTTACGTCACTCTCTAACAACTTGTAGTTATTACACCCCTATTGGATGATTCTATTCAAAACCTAATGCACTTGATTATTCTACTAATGATGATGGTGACATCATTGACATCACTAAGGACATTTTTGTAACCTCAATTTTAGCCCAATCGATGAAGATGAATTCATGTTTCCTTACCTCTATGTCTCTACTCAACCCGGGAATTACCAACTTAAAATAATGTCACTACCAGGGACCACCAATCCCCTATAGAATATTGTCAATACTTAAGATTCTCTACACGCCTATAAATCATATTACCATCTAGTCTCGCCTTAATACCCCTCACAATTTTTGCATATCTTTCTTGATCGTGGTTTTCTCACTTTTCATTTTAAGTGGCATCATTCTACCCTTAATCTCTTCCACCAACATGGTATCCCATTTTGCCACTATCATCACATTTATAGACATGACACAAGCCATTGTCAATCATTGACCTACTTAATCAATGAGCTTAAAACACAGATACATATTGTTTTATTACTTGTAAATACGCCCTCCTTCCCACAAATCATCTCTTACCAATGTGCATATCTCCATCGAGCCACCACATTTTGATACCTTTACTAGTATTGTTTA
The DNA here is from genome assembly GCA_018340775.1 of Taxus wallichiana var. yunnanensis. Lineage (NCBI taxonomy): Eukaryota > Viridiplantae > Streptophyta > Pinopsida > Cupressales > Taxaceae > Taxus > Taxus wallichiana. The sequence continues at coordinate 88,437,236 of CM031233.1, read as the reverse complement.
CATTCATGGTTAATATTGGCCACATGTGCCACTCAATTTATATACAAGTAAGAATATATGTATTTATGAGGCATTACCCTCTTTAACACTTATACCTTCTTATATTACACGTATTCTTACATCCATAACCGATTTTCAAGGATATATTATGTTTATGATGACCTTAGGCCTTTGCCTCATCACCACTAAAGTTTGGGTCTCTCTCACTCCCCAACACGTACCATTGGCTTTAAGACAATCTTGGTTGTGATGTATCTTTAGAACACTCACCTCGAGATAACTCTAGCATTGATTTCCCTTGTTTACTAACATGATTACTATTTGTAATGACCATTCCCCTAATTATAAACCTATCCAAACATATTGGTTTCATACTATGAAATCCCAAGGTACTCCTTACACTAATGAAGAATATACTTTTGGAAGACCTGGAGTGTTCCTTGGCCCTCATTACACTAAGCTCCATAATATGGAAGACCCTTTCCCTGTTGGGTTTTACCCGGTATTGATGATCTCTTAGGTGACACTTGGTAGCTTTCTTTCTATCCATATACTTTGTAAATATCTATACATTGTGATAGTAAACAAATACTCAAATATTTAGAAAAACACAAAAGCAACACCTATGTATTTTCACTTGAGTTGTTAGCACTTTACATTATACATGTTGTTTGTCACTTTGGTTTGATAGATAGCATGCTTTATTTCTTTACACACATGCATTCACTTGATATATTGAGTTGGATGCATGACACATAGATTGGTACACGCTTATAGGGGCACACATGTCTCCTTACATTCACATCATTTGGGGGAAATCCCTCCACATCCTACAAGTGTTATTGTTCTATTATAGTTCATTTGCACTTCCTCATTTACACTCAATTATCTATATTGTGTACTTGTTACTTTTTAGACTAACAAGAATAACACATTTGTCTTATGTAGTGTTGACATATCTTGTTTCATATATCTCACTGTGTTAGTGATTACATCATATTATTATGTTTTGATATATTATTTTTATGTATACATGTGTGTGTGTGTTATTGCTAGATTTTTTTCCTTGCTTGTGGCCTATGTGCCTTGATTGTCTTGTGACACTATGGGTATCCCATGTTTATGGAATCATGTATAACTTGTTTACAAATTATTGCTCTTATTTACAATCCTACAAGCCTTAATTATCTTGTGACACGGTGATTGTCCCATGTTTACGAGGCCTAAAAATATTTTTTTATGCTCTTGTATGTCATGGTTTTTCATTGGATGCGTTGATGTTGTTTGTTTTGTCTTATATGCATTGATTCTATGCATTGTTTTAGTCACTAGTGTCCTTATTATTTCTAGCATGGTTCTTTTTGTACGTCATGGTTACCACCATGCAACAAACAATTTTCCTTTTATAGGTATAGGTTCTCCAAGGTGGCCACCTCTTCAGCTCTTTACACAAATTTTCAAACATCAACAATACACATATTTTTATTTTGAGCCACATGCTCAAACATGGTTTTTGCACATGCCTCAAAAGAGGGGACATCTATCTAATTTTATTTTACAATTTCAATAGACACGAGACAAAATTTTGGGGTAGATCCAGTGTACAATAAGAGTACAAACACCCATAAATGTAATTACACACAAAGTTTTGGCAAAATCAAAACATGTTTAAAATTATACACTTTGGTCAAGACCTACCAGTATGGTCTTGACCCCCATACATTTCTAATTGGGGGCAATTTCAACAAGTTTTTCATCATTTTTGGGGTTTTCACCTACATACATAGGTTTTATAAAATATTTCACATTCATATGAATGAATTTAGATCAATACAAGGGGCATGGAGGTTTTCATTTTGTCTACTCACCAACACGTAGTTTCAATTTTAGTTTTATGAATCTTGGGGCATGTGTCTCCTATCTAGTTCAATGTTGTTAGCACATTTTTGGCATATTTCATTGTTTGTTTCAACTTATACTCATTTTTTTGCCATATGGGGAGATTTTGGGGCACATATTCTCTTTGGTATTGTATATCCTTAATTGCAAAATTAGGTCTAAATCCATATGCAACTGTGTTATTTGTGGGGTTATGGAAGGCAACAAATTAGCTAAGATATTCATGGGTAGGCTTTCCTCTCCTCTTACACTTTAAGGGAAGATATGAGATTTGTTAAATAACTTTGATACACGGTCTTCGTGCTTTTTCAGGGTGAATTTGTACCTCTTTCTTCCTTATTCTCTTATACATTACTATGTTGGGTTGTATACACCTAACACTTCAGCTTCTCCTTGATCATCGATAAGGGACTAATCACTTCAATCATCCTGGAAAGTTCAATAAATAAAACCTCCAAAGCTAAACAAACATGTGTATTCTTTCCTTTTTACATCTTTTCACTTTACATATATGCAAATGCAAATATTTTTGTTATAAGTTTTATTTGAGTTACGATCAATTATCTATCATGGAAATTGAATACACTATGTGTTTTGAGGTTTCATCATGGAGCATGCCAACACCAAACACAACAACACAATTACAAAAAAACATTCAAGAAAAGAAAAAGTGTGTTTACACACTCAAGTACAATTTCCTTTAAGCATGCAATTTTCAATTTCATACTTAAAGGGGGAAATATAGACACTCAAATTTGGTATTTGCACTTTGGTAGCCCTTGATTTGATTATGAACTCTTTATATGCTAGACAAAACTAATCCATTCCCACTTAGCACTTTCTGAGGTCAATTGTTCAACGTGTTTATCTCTACACACTGACATGTCAAGATATCCCGAGAATTCAATACACAAAATATATAGAGATACATCATTTTACCAGATCTAAAATTCATTCAACATATTATTTGCTCATATCAAGGACCATACGGTCTAGTGAGAACCATACCATACAAGTCGACCTCTTTATACGGTCTTGGACCAACATGTCTTCCAATTGTAATTTCTATTTGAAATCTTTCATTGGGTCTTATACTTCGTTTGAGTCATCCTTTCTTAGAAAAATCATCTACAAAACCCTATATAAGCAAGTGAACACTACCTCATTTGCTAACCTAGATGTTGACTAAGGCAATGCACTAGAGCACTCACTTCATACACTTACAAAAGGCATCCAAAGCTCCATGAATCTCATAATTGCACATCTAGAGTCATTAGGGAAGCACCTACATTAGGTATGAAGCTACAAACTAGGTCAAGGCAGTCATATCTCTCATCTATAACCATCCAAACATACATGTAAAGTCCTATGTATACCGCATCATTCTCATATACCTTGTAAAATAGAAGCTAGAAGTTAAAGCTATGTTTAAGTTTTGATTTTGCATTTTTACAATTTTCGAATGATTTTTATTTTTGAAATAATTTTATTTACATGTCTAGTTTTATAGTATTGATAATGTTTTAAAGTTTGTTATTCAACATTTCCCAAGTAATCCATGATAGGATCATAACCTACTAGTCTAGGATCATTGATATGATAAAGCATACGGAGGAAAGGGAAACTTAAATGTTTGGCCTACTAAAGTTGATAGAGATTCATGGTGTATTATTCATCGGTGTATGGTGGGCCTTATTTTTCCATAGGGTATTTTTGTGTCATATTATGTTGATAGTTAGGGATACCATCATGCTCAATTATAATCAGTAGTGCCTTTCAAAGTTCATAACCATGATCTTCTTAAACAAAGAGGGTATGACTAGGGATCGAGTGCTACTCACATTTTTTCTAACACGTAAACCACATGCAAAAATAACATAGTATAACCTTAAAATTCATGTGATTGCACATGTACGATACTTGACGGAGTAATTCCAAGCATGTCTAATGCTTCAAATGTACATATACTCTTGGGAGTATCTATATTAAGTGGTAGTGTTCCTAATACTATTCATGTATATAAAATGTGATAGATAAATTATTGTATCCAAATTAGTTACAAACTTCCAATGTATTATTAAGGTATACACATTTTAGTTTTGTTGAGTCATTATGGACTATTTTGCTTGTACCATTACTTGTATGCACATGTATCTTAGATATTAGTTCTTAACAGTGATTAGCATCGTGGATAATAACATGATGGTAATCACAAATGAGTTGATCTAATAATTTTTAAACCTTAGTATTCGTATGATGACACCTAAAAGGTAAGGCTAAAATAACATTCTCAAGAAATAGTGGTAGTATAGTCATAGGGGTTTCTTTATACTTTGATATTTTAAGAGGGGTAAAAATGCCGATAGCATTAATTATAATAATTGATTTTTTATATTGAATTTGATTGCATTTTGTATTTGGATTTTGTAAAGCTATAAATTCATCATCCTTACAGTTAAGAATGATGGAGGTGTCTATTGAAATAGTATATTTATACGTATATTTTTCTTGTGTGCTTCTTCATTAAGAAACCCTTTTTTGACAATGGTGTTTTTCTTATCTCGCTATGGGGACTTTTTAAAGTTTCTTACTAAGTTCCATAGTGGGAGGGATTGTTATGATCTCCACTTTATGAGAGTCATTTTGGTATTATATTGGCCCATAGAGGTAAACAATTAATGGAACATATAATCGTCATCATCGATGTGATTAAAATTTAACTTACATAAACACTCACCTATCATCTCTCATTCATCGGTGTCACTATCATATTAGTTAGTAACAGTGGTATTATTCTTCTATGTATTGACTAATAATGATAAATCAACGACAACCTAATTATTTGTTTCCTATTTCCCCCTATATATTATAGTGGAATAGCCATACTAATTGATATCTTACATTGTGATAGTTCCTACTTCATTTGTTCATATTGTAGGTGGTGTATAACAACTTTTTATTGTGCTAATTGGAATGGCATAATTTATTTTTAGCCAAGTGTGATTTTTCTTACTAATTGATCACTATCGTAGATGATTTTTCATGTGGTGAACTCGTGAATGTTTTGTTATCTTCAACCTTATGTGATTGGAATACTTATTAAGTGTACAACATATCAATTAAAATGGGTTGTGTTAGAGGTATGAAAGAGGTCTTTTGAGAGGAGGATTTTTTGATCTGGAAATATATAGAAAGTTCCTCATCTACCACAATAGTGTGCTTGTGTCATACATGTGTGAATTTAACAAATAGATGAAACTTGTGTTGATGGGATTGCCTTTGTATCATGAATCCAAGGACTTTCCAATAAAATATTGTAATGAAGAGGAATCCAAAATGTGAAATGTAGTGGGCATCATTTTGGACCCAAATAATATGTCTAATGTGATTGTATCCATTGTGAGTTGAGGGAAAAACACTTGCCTAAGTTCCCATTTATTGTAATGTGGAGCTAGGACATAAATTAAAAGCATATACATTATAGATTAATACCCTTTTAATTAGAAAACCTTGAATACAAATTGTAGTGTGTAATGATTGATAATGATCCCAACTATGTTTAGGATGTAAATCATTATTGTTGAAAGTAACAACCTTATCGATGTTTTTAATGCATTTATAATAGAAGAGAGATTTGTGTACACTTTGTATTACTTGAGAGGATATTATTATATAAATCCTCATATAATATATCCTTGTATGCAGGTGATTTTTGTAATAACTCAAGAATATAAATTTTAGTAGTATTGTTTTGTAATTGGTCTAAAAACTATATCTTGTTGATTGACTAGCTTATTGATTAATAGTAGGAGGAGGTAGATGGGGATTAGGTTGGTTTCGTAATCGATGGCCTCCTTGGCCTTGTATTTACATTATGGACTGCAGATCCTAATATAACTTGGGGAATACTAGTAGGGGTATGATAGTAGCTAGTACAATACGACAAGTGAGAGGGAGATGGAACAAAATGTTACATATAAAGATCTTTGGAGGCTAGTAGTAATTGGAAGTACGTTTGATTGAATTTTATAACATATATACGAGTGGGTAGAATTTTATATGTTAGAATCAAGAGATATTATAGAATCCACTTGAGACTTAACCAAGGTATGGCAAGATGATGATTGGACATGTTTAGTACAGGAGAAACAAGTTTATCATAAAATTTGATTATTTTATCATCAAGTAGGTCTTGACCAACATGCTTTAACCTTAAATAATTATCGGTGAGAGTACTTGATGTAGCAATGATAGTCACATTATGCACAAGGATCAAATGATGTTGGTCTAGGTCTACTCATATGAACCTCTATGGAAGGAGGGAAAGACATAATCTTACACTCGAGAAACAATTCAAGAACACGACATGGATACATTGGAAAAAATGAATATGGTCCAATTTATTTTAGGGACTACCTTAAATTAGATGCTATTACAATAATGATGGGAAATAAAATTTTATTGGGACACGTGCAAGGCATGTTTGTTCTTAATGCATTTGTTGGAGGAAGTAATAGCCCAAACCCTATAAGAAGAGATAATAGAGTACGATGTACAAGATATGTGATAAAAGAAACTCAAATTGCATATAGGGATTTTGGATAAAAGGCCTATTTTTTGTGCTAGAAATATTGAAGAGTGTGTAGACCCTAAAATAGGTATAACAAGGATGAAACCCTAGGGTAATTATGGAAAATTAGATTTAAGCTACAAAAATTAGAATAGAAATTTTAAACAACACCTTATGAGAAAGAAATATAAAACCCTAGAGGCTGGGGAAGGTTGTGTAAAATCAGTAAGTAGGTTCACGAAATGATTTACCTTAAATTATAATTAAAGGCATTCTAATTAGGATTGAAATTTTGAATGCAAAAATATGTAACGAGACTAATAAATAAATTGTCCAAAATTCATATATGACAATACATGTAAAATGATGTAAAGAAGTCACATTCAATTACGACACATGCTAAATATAGTAAAACACAAAATAATGAGTTCAATTAGCTTTTTTGTTTCTTTTTAGGATGTGAATATATAATTGGGTCAATCAACTTGTGACATTCTTGAATGTGTTTCGTCTCTAAAATGGAGTTTTGAAACCCTTCCGGACACTAGCACAAAAACGGACACTAGAGTAAACTACTTCTTTCCTAATTCATGTTAGTGTTTGCAACTACTTTTCACTTAATGGACAATTTGGGTTGATTCATCTTCGTCTTCAGTCACCTCTTATACTTTTACTTATTTCATAATCCTTGAGCATGCACATATAATCATCAAAACCCCATTTTCATGCATTAAAACTTAAATGGTAATTAGATAGAAATAAGTTGTATGTTGTGGAGTTGACCCACCCTTATTCGTTACCCCTTTATTGATTATCACAAAGTGTTACACTATGTTTCCCAAATAAGGGGATCAAACTTCATGTAGTTCTTTTAGTGCTCATGTAAGAGTGAAATGCAAATCTAGATTGTCTCCCCCTATCTTTTCCCTTATGCCTCAACACTAATAGCAACTGTAACTAGATATACTTCAGAATGTACCCTTTGTGAGTGTTGGATAGAGCACTAAAGTAGAGTGCCAAAATACAGTGCTTGTAGATAGATATTTGTTGGAGTAAAACCCTTGAAGTTCCCTTTAGTGTGTAGATACTTTATAGTAATTGATTTGAATTTGAATGCTCTTGACTTGTCATGATATCCTTTTAACCTAGTTTAGAGCACTTTAAACTTTTATAAAGGTTGTTAATAATGTCTACTCTTGATTAAAGAAGATTAGGGTAGTTTTTCTTAAGACTTGTTAAATATTTGCTAGAGGAGCTCCTAAGAATATTAGGTGAGTAAATAAGTGTGTCTAACTTGATTTTATATCTGCTCCACGAGATATAATCTCACATTAAGTATGATTAGGAGGGAAAATAAGATAAACATAAGAAAATATGATTGTTGCCCCTTGAAGGACAAAACTATTAGAAATGGAAAAAATCACATAATCGTTATATTCATATCTAGATGGTAGTGTCTAGGGAAGTAGATGTATCAAGATGATATGGAGATGTCTAATAGGAAATATATAATATGTATGTGCAATGAGATCAGACTTGTAGGTGTTTGTGTAGCAAATAGAGGACATAGGAAGTATTTGCAAGCCTCATGAGATAATATAATGCAACAACTTCCTCAAGTGCTTGTGGAAGGCCAATAGGCAAATGTTTATTATTATTTTAAGTTGTATTTGTGTGAGCATGGCATAATCGAGGGATATAAGCCGAACCAAGTATTATCAAGCACCTAATTACCAATAATAGGTGTCTACACATACCACTACTCCAAAGAGCCTAGATAAATCCCATATAACTCCCAAAGCTATGATGAGATGCATGTGATATAGAATAATCAATAAATATGGAGCCCTTGATTTCCTCCTCACGCTTAAAAACACACACTTGTACTTCATATTTAGCTCATGGTTGATTTAGGGCAACAATATAGATGACTTTGAATTTTAGTACCTTGTTATTGTGATGGTATCGCTAAGGAATTATATGCTTCATTGCTTGATATTGACCTTCTTAAAGTAAGAGAGTGGAGGATCCCCAAATGTCCCTAATGAGTTATGGTATATGTGTATATATATGCGGCCATTTATATGATTTCTTACTCAACCAACAAAAATTACCTCCTAAGACATCAAAGCTAAATGACTCTTTTGAAAAATTGACCATTAAATGGGCAAGGAACAAGTTCATGGAGGTTGGACACATTTATAGCCCAATTTTTCCTGGACCTACAAACCTATCTAGGTTGTGAAAGGAATCGGAGTTTGAGACAAGGGGAAATTTGTATAGATATTATATAACATGTGCAGTGATCCTTGAGGAGCCAAGTTAGAGAATAGCTATTGCTAGTGGAGTTAGGATGTAGCATAGAGCAAAAGGGTGCCTTGAATTGGCCATTTTAAGTTTAAATGGGATAAATGTCATAATAAGTATGAAATGCTATATTATGAAGTTCTCAAACCAAATATTAGGTACTACACCCCTCTTTTGTTGTTTTCAATTTAATATTTTTTTATTTGTATTTTTTTATCACTATTGAGCATTCTTATTTCATTATGTACTCTTATTATCTCCCTTTTAGTTCCTGCCAAGGCAGGAATACTATACCTTTCAGGTCATTTAATTATCCATGTTGCTGTGAGCCAATAATATACAAGAATTTTTCTGCTATGCCAAGATTTCTAATGTGTAAACTTTGAATTGACACAATTACATGAATATATTTTTTGGTAAATTACATTTTTTGTTATTTTGATTGGTGAGAAAGGATGATTTGACTAATTTTTACCCTTATTGAGATACAGGGTTTTCTTTTTTATTAAACCAAAAAATAAGAAATAGCCAAGTGGCTTGGCATTTATTAATGCCTGTCAATCAGTCAATTCATATAGCTTCCAGCAATTTCTCCAGCATGGGTAAGTAAGTATATGACATGGAAATGCTGATTTGACAAGCATTTATATAATAGCATTGTTCACAATATATTAGCCATTTTGAAAAGACCTGTGGAGTAATGTTCCACCGCCTACCTTCGTGATTTTTTCTTGAGAAGACGCCACTTATTTATTTTCAAAATAACTGAAGTTCTGTCTATACCACTTTTGAAGATCGTTATTTACTCTATGTAAGAATAGAATTTGGCTTTTGGAAGCAGATTAGAGCTCAGCTCGCTTCCTGATTTTACAATGGCAGCCAAAGACGGGGTCGAATCAACCAAATTGGTGACAGTAAAATTTATTTACAGTATAATTAGTGTGATATATATTCGTTTCGTTTGTGTGAATGACGATTAATGGGGTTGATGACAGGGTGTTGAATTTAAAGTCTGTTATGGCGAGGACGGAGGTCACCTGCTGCCATTTTCTCCTCATATTTCCGGGCGCATTGCAGCCGCTTTGGGCTCGCGTCAAAAACGTATGAGGTATACAACTTCAAACAAAGTTCCCATTACAGTGGATTTCAAGAGCATGAAACGCGTTAACATGGATACCAAGAAAGAGTCGGACATTGTTATTGAGATTCCTTGCCAACATGCCATCAACCAAATTGAAGTTGCGTTTGGATGCCGCCAGGTGAAATACTTCTGTGACCTCTCGACTTACTCATCTGTTAATATTGTATTAAAAAATAAATCAAATTGGGTGAATATTGAAGTTATGATCTATAAAACATCTAACAGAGATGCTCGCAGTTGTTATCCACTCTGGTTGAAGATTTATGCGGCGTAAATTTCATGAGAAGTGTAATAGACAAGAAAACATCTCCGTATAAAATTGAATCTGTAGTAAAGAATGAGCATGCTGCAAGAGGGAGCATGCTATTCTCACGTTTTGTGGATGCGGTGGAAAAGAAGACAATCGAAATTCCTGATCTTTTAGGTGATTACTAATTCTGTAATTTATTTAGATCTGTATGACTGTAGTAAAATTATATATGCTTAAAAATTATGAAAAATTCATAGATTTAGGCTTTCGCAGGTGAGATTGTTGATTTGGTGTTAAAGCGTGGCAAATTTGTTGGAAAAAGTAGAATTCAGTATGGGTTTCATGGGACACCCCCTAGAAATTTGAGTTTCATCTGTGAGAAGGGTATGGATCCAAATCTGAGACGTTCCAGAGCACTAGATTACTTTGGAGTGAACGCAAGCACCAGCATGCCTTACTGCACCAAAGAGGGTCCTCTGCCGTCTGAGAGTCTGAAACTATTGGTCTTTTTGCTTTTGTTGCCCAACACTGGAAGATTGAGTCCACAAGAAATCATGCTACAGGTGCACAAAGTTGATCATGAGCTTCCCATAGCCACAGTTGAATTACCAAATAATCAATGAAAGAATCGTTTTGATTGCCTTCCCGACTGCATGTTAATTAAATCTAATGGAAATGGAGACGGTCTCCATTAAAGTTCCTTCGAGCACTCTTATTTTTCATAAAACTTGATGATATAGCCTTAGAATACTGCATATACTTTTCTATGTTGTTGTTCTTTATGTTTTAAATTCGACTTCTGTAAGTTGACTTCCTTATTAAGGAAAAGGGGAAACACAGTAGTCTGATTAAGGAGGCCTCTGTCATGCTTGTGAATGCCTTCAACCGGAAGGGTTCTGCTACTCTTCGTGGAGAGAGAAGACGTTGCCGATTCAGTCCCATGTTTCACCATAGGCCGCCTCTGCTCATACTACGTGCTTCCGCATCACAAATCGAACCTGCCCATAATGACAATTGCACTCTGTAACCCATTGCTCTTCAATTTTCTGTTGCAGATGAGTTGTAAAAATCAGGTTCCTTGATTACAACTCTGTATGTTATAGTGGACATGGTAGGTCGCCTCTTTTCCTCTATATTTCCAATTACTTATTTTCAGTGACTCCAAAGTATGGTCTTAACTACCTGGCAATTTACGTCTCCCTGACACATTATGTTCTCATGCATTATTCACTCGGAATGGCCATTTTATTAGTTCCTGCCAAGGTAGGAATACTATACCTTTTAGGTCATTTAATTATCCATGTTGCTGTGAGCCAATAATATACAAGAATTTTTCTACTATGCCAAGATTTCTAATGTGTAAACTTTGAATTGACACAATTACATGAATATATTTTTTAGTAAATTACATTTTTTGTTATTTTGATTGGTGAGAAAGGATGATTTGACTAATTTTTACACTTATTGAGAGGTTTTCTTTTTTATTGAACCAAAAAATAAGAAATAGCCAAGTGGCTTGGCATTTATTAATGCCTATCAATCAGTCAATTCATATAGCTTCCAGCAATTTCTCCAGCATGGGTAAGTAAGTATATGACATGAGAACATTTAATGAAACAAATGTATTGATATTGGCGTGGGGAGGCAAGGAATGTTTGAACAAATGGAGCATGTGAAACCCGAGGAAGACCGAGGCATGCAAGCAAGCTTAATGGTCACAAACGCTTCTAGATGGAATGGCAGATTTTTTGAATATTTCTACTAATTTTTTATAGCACCCCATTATTTTGAAGAATTCATACATTTATGGAGTTACAAAGTTAGAAATTTGTTTCTTACAACCATTGAACTTTTTCCTTGAGGAAATTCCTCTGGTTTATAACAAAACGTAATTGTGGAGCTAATGCAGAGCTCCCAGTAATAGTATCTGTATTTCTCAACAGAGAACTAAAGCTGCACACAACTCGTTCATGGGGATTCCTTGGCTTAGAAGATGGAGATGCCAGAATCAGAGACTGAAGAAATCCCTTATTTTTCTCTTTGGAGAAAAGGAGGATTTGGAAAAGATGTCATTGTTGCCAACTTGGATACAGGTAAGACTTATCCTCTTATCCTCTGCTCAATACGGGTTTGTGGTTTATCTGGATTTTGAATGGTAAATTAATTATGACAACTGAATTGATTTAACTTGATCTCTGTTAAGGTGTGTGGCCTGAATCTTCAAGCTTCCATGACAAAGGGTTTGGCCCAATCCCTTCCAAATGGCGAGGGAGTGTGAGAATGACGCCCAATTCAGTTCAGGTAATTGCAGCAGGTAACTTGATTAACAATATAACACCGATCTAGAAATCAAGGACAAATTGTGTGTCTGATGATACATACTTGAATTTTTTGTCCGTATCCAAGAAAAAATAATGAATAACGGTCAATCTATGTTCTTTGGGTATTTATTGTTCGTCTCTGCTTGAGCAATAAATGGGTTTTAGATAGAAAAGAGAGACAGACAGAGATGAAATGGTAACCTAGAGACTTGTTTAAAGCTTCTCTGATAGCTTTCAATTTGTCAGTTGCAGGGGTAGATGGGATTCTTAAATTTTATAGCCTCTGTAAAAAAAATAGTTTAACATCCTTTTCACATGTCAGTATTAGACCATATGTTTCATTTCACAAGATGTCATGTGTGTTAAGTGTTCAACATCAACAACAACAATCAAACAAACATTCCAAGCCCAGGAGAGGGAAATCACAACCACATACACGTTAATTTTATTAAATCGTCCAATCAGATTCATTTTTTATTTTATTTTTTTATCAAGTTCTAAAGTTCAAAATTCCTATAAATAATTTTAATCAATTTATAAATGAATATATTTATTTTTTTAAATATGTGATTGGTGTTTAGGTTTTGAAGTGACTAATTTAAGGCCTTATTCAGTTATCAATTTTCCAGAATTTAAAAACAAAAAAATGTTAAAAAGACAAGTGTCCTAGCTTTTATGTGGGATTTTGACAACATTTATTAGTACTCTACAAAATCATTAACTTGATATTGATTTTTGTAGTTCAGATTCTCAGAAACTAAAGTCGGTGATTTGAATGAAAAGCATTTTCATTGTGCTTCCTACCTACTGTATCTCCACCGCCATTGTGAGACTTCTCGAATTATCTTTAGATTACAGGTGATTAAGCTTCTTTGCTTCTTGAAAAATACAAGCAATGTTTTGTTTTTCAATTAGCTAGATTATGCTTGATTCAATGCATTTGGTAATCTTGAAAGATCTTTTATAAGAGAAGTCTATTAAAACTTAAATTTGGCATTTAGTTGTAACCATATTTAGATTTTTTTCAAAGATGTATCGGCTGGCAATTATTCCTTATCTTCTCTCATCTTCTCTTTACTCTTACAGAGGATGGTTCACATTATAGTGCTATTACATCGTTTGGATGGTCTCTCTGAAATGCATTGATTGTGGAATAAACTATGTTTTTCTTTCGGTTTTGCCAATATTATGCTCACTACTCTTTTGTTTCGATGATACAAGATGCCTTGTTTTATTCAAAGAAGTTTGTTGATTTCTTGAAGATGTTCATGATTTGATGAAACATCCTGCAATTTTTCCTTTTTACCTTTGTATGCTACATTTGATGATTTCATTGCTTCTGTTGTTGCCATACGAGATTGAATTCTGCCCCTTATTCTGGCACCTGCAGATTGATTCGAAGTGGGAAGAACATATCTTTTGGTCTCATGATTCCAACGACCTTGGTAGACATTTATTTAGATGTTTTGGTTGCAAGTGCCCAGGTAGATGTGTATCCAAAAAGTGGAAGCGTACACAAGGGCATGTGAACTGTTTCACAAAATGGCTGAATTTTTTTTTTTGACTTGTGGGCTATAATGATTACAGCATACACACAAAATGGATTTGTTGAATCTAGGGTTGGTTTCAATGTGTTTTGCCACTTGAGTTCTGTTTGGGCTATTTTCAAGATGAAGCTTTTTGGAAGGAAAGTATTGTAATAAACTCATTTTCCCACAGCTAAAGTCAATGGCCTCAAATGAATTATGGAGACAGGAATCCAAAAAGAAAAAATGATGTCTAGCTCTCCCATCAAATAAAGATGTTAGCTTTAAGTCAGTTATAGAGGTTTTATTCAAACTCACCTTTTTGAAATGTTATCATGGAAATGTTTTGCTTCTATGAAAGCATGAAAATTAAGTTGGAGGGTTCATACATGTAGCATGCTTAACAGAAAATGACATCAAACTTTGTTGTGCATTATTATTAACTTAGTATTTAATATTTTTAGAGCCTTCCAGGCAGCCTGCAAATTATAGATGTTTTTTTATTTCAGAACAAGTACGGTATTTTATTATTTTGAATGTAATTCTTTTATTTCATCGTCCTTCTCCAGTCAGCATGCAAACATGATCCGAACAACCCTGAGGCAAACAAGGCAGTTGACCTTCTATATGATACTGCATTGATATCCAGTGGATTTGTTTAGCTATCTACTTTGTTTCTTTTCTAATATTTAGTTTTCAAATTCTCTTTCCTGGAAGGAATCACCCAATTTGAGGTTTTAAAGGCATTTCTTGCCTGCAAGTGTGTCTGTGCAAATATTAAATTGTTTTAAAGGAAAGAAAAGTGTTTCCATGCAAATATTAAGTTGTTTTGTATATGAAGATTTTTGATATACTCCAATACCTTAAAGCTTATTTCAAAATGATGCCCTTTGTCTCACATGTCTTGCTGACTATGACTTGCCATGGTTCAATTCGTTTCTGCTATTGTATGACTACATTCTTCTTTGCAGTGGACTGAAAATTTGAGTGCCATCAATTAATATCCTTGCATAAGACTAATCATGGATGTTTGGAATTATGCAATGGTTTTTTCAATGTCGTATAATGTTCTCATTTTCTTTCCTAAGCTATCTATTTTTCGGAATTTGATTTTCAAGTTTAGATATAGATTCCCTTGATTCAATTTTTGCTTTTAAGGGCCCTTGGAACTATACATTATTTGCATTTCGTAGTAAATTTACAGTTTATTAATTTTCCGAAACACGCCGAGCCTTTTTGTCGATTACAAGTCTAAAATGTACCTGAGGAGTCGGACCTTAGTTAGAGTCTCAATACAATAGTTCCATCCTCTCAAGTTTTCATACAAAAATACCTGCAACATAACGAATCTTAATTGTAATTTTATGCTCTCTGCTCTTTTGTTTCGATGATACAAGATGCCTTGTTTTATTCAAAGAAGTTTGTTGATTTCTTGAAGATGTTCATGATTTGATGAAAGATCCTACAATTTTTCCTTATTAACTTTGTATCCTACATTTGATAATTTCATTGCTTCTGTTGTTGCCATACGAGATTGAATTATGCCCCTTATTCTGGCCCCTTATTTGACTTGTGGACTGTAATGATTACAACATATGCACACAATGCGTTTGTTGAAAAGGACTTGGAAACTTTCATGCAAATGCAATTGACACGTGTAAAGCTAGACTCCAAAACCTTTTCCACGTTACTTGCAGCCTGTGTCGAACTGGGAGCTGTAGAGCAGGACATAGCCATCCACCCAAGCATAATGGAAAGCAGATTTTTGTCAAAGTTCTATAGTAGACATGTATGGAAAGTGTGAGAGGATACAGAAAGCGTGTTAACTGTTTCACTAAATGCCGACCTGCTAGGCATGTAATGTCCTTGCCCATGCAATAATAATAAAAAGCTCTACTATTTTATCATAGACGTTTTGCAAAGTGCTGACTCATAGAGCACCTGGTCTCTACATTTAGCTGAAAGTGACTGAAACTCGATCTATAATATACACATAGCTTTAATAAACACTACTAGTTTTTGTCAATTTTGGAATGGCATCATATGCCTTTCCACATATGTAACAATATGTAGCTTTGTTTTATAGGTTTTTCCATATATCGACTATTTTCGATCATGATACTTTGATCAAAACAATGCACTTGCAACAGATTTCTCTTATATATGTCAACAACTGCTATTTTGTTTTATCTTGTACATGCTTTTAATCTTCGGTCTTTGTTACTATGGTCAAACTACCGATTCCTACCGAAACATGTAACTTGGATGGCGGGAACTGGCCGCTTTGCGGCTCTTGTTTAATAGATACTTTGAACCGAATATTATACGATTAAATTTCAATATTTTATTAGAGTGAATATATCAATGTAGAAGGCATTTTCTACCATAACATTATGGATTAGATATAGAATAGTGTTAGTACAAAATCATATTTTAATAAATAAACCAATGTTGTGAGGTCATATGTATTCTTTATTCTTGGACTACAAAATATAATTTAATAAAATTTCATTCGTAAGCAAAATTGAATGTCTTATAAGTTTTCCTTTTTAATATTCAGAATTTCTCTTTTGAGTGGGCACTACAAAGTGTACAAGTTTATTAAGTAACACTTGCACCAAAAGGGTTTTTGCAATGTTACGCCTATAGATTTAATTCATTTTTAAATAATATTTATCATGTTTATATTATTTGTTTTCTGATCCTATTAACCAATATTGAGCTTTGGTGAACATTAATATTTAAATAAAATATATAATTATGTAAAACATTCTGTTTTGTAGCAAGTAAACAATTTTCTTAATATTTAGCTCGATTGTAACACACCAATATCTCAACAAGCATTTTGTAAAACTTTTAAACTTTTGCTCCTCATCAAGACACGTTTTTATCTTTTGTCGATGTAACCCTAAATTCATCACACATTCTTTTTAATCGTGTAGATATTCCGAAGTGAAGTCTCTTTTTGAATAGGCTTTCCTCGCTTTATATACCAAGTCCATCGGCTAATAACTCTCATATAAACTTACCAATGTGATAACCCATTACATAGTTGTAGAGTATTTTTGCATACTTAAATATGCACTAGGAATTAATTAATTAATACGGGCCCACTTTTTAAAATTGTATAGTCGCCACCTTTCACTAAAGGGTGAACCTTTGGGATTCAAAATTGGTTGGCTCATGAAAAATGAGTGATACGAGTTAAATTTGACGATCGTTTAAAGCGTTTTTGTGATTTTAACCGTAAAATATTTCAGATTTCTAAAATAATCATCACACGCAACTT
The DNA here is from genome assembly GCA_018340775.1 of Taxus wallichiana var. yunnanensis. Taxonomy (NCBI): domain Eukaryota; kingdom Viridiplantae; phylum Streptophyta; class Pinopsida; order Cupressales; family Taxaceae; genus Taxus; species Taxus wallichiana. The sequence continues at coordinate 88,419,933 of CM031233.1, read as the reverse complement.
GTATATTTAAAATCTGAGTGTCATTTTTAATATACATGTATATGTAAATTATATTAATATATAATCAATATAGTTAAATAAATATAAAATAATCTTTTGTATATTTTATTAGTATAGTATATTTGTTTAGTCACAGAAAAATTGATTCTCAGGACTAGTTTAATTTGTCAAATTTAACCCCTGAATGAGACCATCTACAACGACCCGAGTCCCCCACACTCTTGTCATTAAAGTTATGATTGCAATTTTGTTTGAAAATTGGAAATATTTCACCTCCACGAAAATTTGTATGTGCTTATGTTTATAGAGTTGATATGGTCAACATGGCCTTTTTAATGTTATTCAAAGTTTCTAAGTGTTTTGTTGTTAATAATGACGGTAGAGGACTAGGTCAATTTGTACGTTCAAAACGTGTTAAATAGTTGAATCCATTGTATTGACGGAGAGCACGTTTGGAGCAGCTTCAATGTTGCAAAGCTAAAGAGGTTACATGAAAATATGGTACAGTCATGTTTTCCAATTTCCATGGAGATACATGGATGTAGGGTTAAGTTGGATTTAGTCATACAAAGTTTTACACTTTAACACGGAAAGGTGAGTAAATGGAATTTATTGAGGGTCGGCTAAGACTTGTGAGTGTTCTCGTGGTTAATGAATGTCTTTCAATTTTTAAAGATATTTTATTATGGGTGTGAAATGACTATGTTTGTTTTTTTAGTGTTCATTTTTGGTTAAATATTGTGGCTTCATTTTTAAATCAAACCATCAAATCTCTATATGTGGTTTCATTTTTAAATCAAAAATTACTACATTGTTTAAAGATGTTTAAGATGGTGAATCTTTTGGTTATTTTTCGAAATACAATTTGGTGGTAGGCAACACGATTAGATTACCATGAAGCTCTATGTTGACATACACCGATACCTAGCCAAATAATTTCAATAAGAACTTGCATTTTTAAGCGCTGCAAGTTCCACCAAACGCTCCAACATGAAAATATTTCCTATGGTGATAGGACAAGCGGATGTAAGATTCAATGGTGAAGATTTTATAGTTCTTTTCTAATTTCTCCCTACTTGGTTATTTGGGAGTGCGATGAAATGAGTTGATGCACTATTTTACAAATCATTGCTTAAACTATCGTGTCATGGAGGAGGCTTGCCAAATTATTTTAAAGACCTTGGGCTTAGTAATAGTTGAAAATGATTTACTTTATTTATGTAGCTAAATTATTTAACTTCATTGAACCACCCTTGCAGTGAAAATAATGAGCCCATGTCCCTTCCATGGGCTCTCATATTTACTTTCAACCCATGTGACTACTTATTTGTTTCAATAAAGGCAAGGATGAGATTTCAAGCTTCCTTAGCTCATTGGCTTTTTCATATCTTTTCTTTTAGTGGTCCTCTGTATTGGATCCAATGATTGATCCCATTTACTATTATTTTTTCCCACAAAAAATGATATTTGTAAGGCTTTTCATGGTCAAAGTTGCAGAGTTTGATTGATTGTAATAGTTGAATGTGTTTATATAATTTTATGGTTTTTCATTATTTTTTAATGAATTTTTTTTTTTCTCAAATTTGAATGTCCATAATTCACTACTATATTTTTTTATAATAAGCAATGGTGCACACAATTGACCGGATGTTGTTTACAAACCGATGGCCATAAGTGACACTCATATGTTCAATATGATATTATATTGTTGATGTGTACAACTTATAATCCTCATTTAAGGTGAATCCAGGATTGTTACGAAGGGGGTTATGGATCCCAATATTCAATTCTATGTAATTATCAAGTAGATTTGATGGCACAATTATATATTTTTATACGATTTTCTTTATTCTATGTATTCATATAATTGAGAGATGGTTCAAGACAAAATGTACGTGTTAAAAGTGAAGTTCTACCCCTTTATCCTTTAAATAAATTTAATTTATGTTTTTGATAAATGAGCTACCTACTTCATGGTTTGGATTATTATATTAAAGCAATAACACAATGTTTTTTAGTGGACTATTGTCTACAAGAATTTATTGTGTTCCTATTTCAATGCCCAACCAAAGTGATTTAGGAAATTTTTTTCTTTTGATTTAAATATAAGATGTACACATCTTTTACAATCTCAAGTGTTGGTCAAAAAGATGAATTCACCAAGTTCATAGAGACATTGAAATGTTGTTGTGTCTTTGGAAAACTTTTAAATTCTGCCAAAGTTGAATTATTTATGGTCCTAAAACATTTTGTGAATTTAGTGTTTCCTATTTACAGTGCTCATGGTTTCATTTGTTTTCATTATTTTGGTCTTTTAGGGAGAAACATTGTATTTCTTTAATTCAAAAATTTGACATGGTTGTTATTTTTTCAACATATGTTTTGTACATGCATTAGTCAAGAATTAAATTTAATGGTCATTTACACCTTTTTCAACTTTTTATCTCTACTTTTTAATATTGTTGTTAACTATCTTTTTCCTGGTTGTTGTTTTTTTGCAAGTTAGCTCTCTTTGAGACCACTTTTAGACCCAACATGCTTGAAGTTCAAAACTTTTCATTTATATATGCTCGTTGATTCTTTTGTTAACGAATCCCATGACTATATTTGACAAGAAATTATCACATGCTCATTGATTCTTTTCAACACAATTTTCATGGCTAGAATTAGCAAGGAATCATTGCTTCAACCTAGAGTAAGTGCATCAGATCTTAAATTAAGAAAACAAGGAATCTCTTTGAGACATGTACATTACACAGTACACTTTAATGATTTTATTAGTAAATATTTGTCCATTACATGATACAATTTTATGGATTTATTAGTAAAAATTTCTCCATTACACAATATACTTTGATGGTTTTATTAGTAAAAATTCCTTGTAAATTAGAGAGCAATTTTCTCTTAACAATGTATGAAATAAATAGGAGTCTAAGACTACAAATTTCCATCCACAAGATATAATTAACTTATTGCTCATATGACCATCCAATAGAGGGCTTAATTATGGATGATTGTTTACTCATTCCCTATTTTCCTACAATTACTCGAGCTTAAAGCGATAAAGGGGGCTAAAAAGTGCTACAACAAACAAGTATTGGGTTTGGTTTCAAACTTGGAACCTATTGGATTTTCCCACTTTTACCCCCTTTAGCGTAAATTGCACTCGTATGAATAAGGTGGGTGATAAGGATATGATAAATTGGATCACATATAACATATATTATCCGGTTAACAAAAATATAAGTTTTGGAATAGGTCTAATTGGGGGACATGCACGCATTTAAATTTCCTTTTTTATTTCCAACTTTGCATTCATGTTGTTGTCTTATCTAACAAAATAAACTATGTCTAATTTAAAACCTTAGTGTCGTAAAAAGTAAAATAAAATAAAAAATAGCAAGCCCTTTTCCCATTATCATATTTTTTTCAAAATGTTTTGTATCTTTGATTGTGTAAGGGCAAGTGTCGATTCCAAGGCCCTAGTACTAACGAACAAGTTAATGACACTCGATTTAATGACCCCTCTATTCATTTTAATGTTATTCTTGATAACCATAATATTTTTATTAAGTGGACTCATGTTACTCAATACTTATTTCATCATATCATGATTTCCCCAAAGGATTCTCCCTAGATTTCTCCTCAAAGTGGAAATTATTTTAGTTAGACTTTCTAGATATATGTCAAAATATCTTCCCAAATTTGTCACCTCTCAAAAATAAATAAAAAAAAGTTAAAAAATTAAAATACTAAACCAACACATCAAATTTAGAATATTAAAATTGTCACGATTCCACCAACGATGAAAATAATTCACCATTTCTAAGCCATAGAGTGTCATCTTATCCATCCACATATAAAGAATTTCCTCTTTGGAGTAGTATGAGACTACCATAAAAACGTAATGTCCGACAACAATACATTTGCCACATTATCTTATATTCTAAAATTATGGAAATTATTTCCTATTTGAATGCATGGTTATCTCATGAACGGTTTCATTATTAAATTTTTAAAATAATGCCAATATCATGTTGTATAAGTTCAAACATGCACTCTCATCTCCAAAATATTTCAATGAATGGACCCACTATAATGTATTATTGTTGATGTTGCCCTATATACTCAAAATCCTAAGAAGCTTTAAAATAATATTTTACTTTGAAATTCTTTTTAGATTAAGAGAATGACGATTTATGATGTCCTATTCATCTTAAGAGAACATGTTTAACTCCAATGTAAAAAAACAAGTGAAAATGATAAACAAAGTATGTTTTTTTATAATGGTAAAGTTAGGGTATTGAAAGGTCTCTATTCATTTTACAAAAGTTGAAAGAAAAGAAAAACAACATAGAGATGATTAAAAAAAGTAACAACAAAAGAAAAAGAAGAAACTACTGAATTTATTTTTGATAGTAGTCAACCAACTTGCATCCAAAAAAATGCCAAAGGCTAGTTGTCGAATGCCGCTTAAGATGGCTTCTCATTCTTTGCATAAGAAGTTGAAGTAGTCATCGTCCTTACCCTAGTCCTTTTCTTTCCCCATCTTCAATTAGCTTTCTCTTCCCACTACTAGGACATGGCTCATCCATTTCCATGAAATATTTTAGGCCATCCCTAAGCATGAAGATGTTTGTGATTTAACAAAAAAATAATTTTTGTAAAACCCTAAATAGTATATTTCATAATCATATGTAATAATATAGCAATGAAGTATAAAATGTGACACAAGCAATAAGCAAGATAATTTAAAACCCTAAGTGCAAGACAAAGGACAAAATACTTAGCTGATTCGTAATAATCCAGAGGTGTGTGAAGCTATAAAACCATTTCGAACACAGAGTGTCACAACCAAACCCAAAAATTTGTAGGAGAGTTGGATTAGGCCGACCTGGGCACCTAGAATGGTATTAGGGCGCTGGGGCACCGAGACCCTAGTTGGGTGCTAGGGTCTACACAAAACCTCGGGAACTATATTTTACAAGGTCGTTAGATGTTAGCTAACCTTCACCTTTGTGTTGCACTAAGTTCACATATGCTTCCTGTAACCTGCAATGAAAGATATATCTTGCAAAACCCCAAAACACATCAAATCCTAAAAAATAAAGATGCAAATACAAAGTAGGATTGACCCCTTGGTCACCCAACTTAGTGAACAAACGATCTAGGTGCTACATATATTTAGAACTCCATGTAGTTTTTGTGTGTGTGTGTAGAACCGTGCCCTATGTGGCTCTTATGCACAATGCACTTGATAACAAACAATAGCTAGATGTAGAAGATGTAAATTGATGTGTGCATGGAAAAATGAAATTCCCCTCCTATGAAGTATATGAGAAGAATGTAGTCTCTCGTCCCTTGAGTAAAGCTAGATGGATGCTTTGATGCTCTTGAATTCCTTTTAGATGCAACCTTAGGTGATGGTAGTAGATGTTTAGAGCTTTCTCCTTTAATTTGATCAGTATAGAATTGTATTTATATGATTCTCTTGTTTGAATTTCATAATTCACCACTAAAAGGTCGAACAATAAGAAAACAAGATGCCCAACGGCTAGAAGAGGCCCAAAGTGGTGAGTAAGATATAAAGAGGTCGGGGGCACCCAAAGGGGACGTGGGTGCACAGGCGTTAGTGTCAGACTCATAAAAGGTGGAGTAACAAAATTCACATTGTGCGGTTGAGGTGTGCAAGGCCAAGAAGAAAACCAAAAGAAAGAAAAATGGCCAAAGATAGTGGTCAATTAGTACTTTTCTCACTCATGAATCATATGAATGCAAGTATGTGATTAGGACCTAGAAATGTACCCAAGTGTGTGATTTTATGTCTACATTTACCCCCACTTTATGTTGTTGATCGAAATCTCGATAAATAAATTAGATAAGAGATGTGTACCTGATAACCATATAGATCGATCACAAAAACATGTCGAGGAGACAAGAAAAAGTGTGGAGTGAATATCATGAAGCATGAAAGCTAGAGGAAGGGGGAAGTCGAAATGACCCTAGGGGTGAAGTGTATGTGATGTGTCATGTTGTAGTTTTGTGTGTGTGTGTGTAGAATCGTTCCTATGTGGTGTTGTGCACAATGTACTTGATAACGATCAATAGCCGATAGAAGTAGAAGATGTAAATTGATGTGTGCATGGAAAAATGAAATTCCCCTCTTATGAAGTATATGCATAAGAATGCAGTCCCTTATCCATTGAGTAAAGTTAGATGGATCCTTTGATGCTCTTCGGATTCCTTTTAGATGCAACCTTAGGTGATGATAGTAGATGTTTAGAGCTTGGTCCTTTAATTTGATCACATAGCATTGTATTTATATGATTTCCTTGTTTGAATTTCATAATTCTCCACTAAAAGGTCGACGATAAGAAAACAAGATGCCCAACGACTAGAAGAGCCCCAAAGTGGCAAGTAAGATATAAAGAGGTCAAGGGCGCCCAAAGGGGCGTGGGTGCACAGCACTTGGTGTCCAGGCTCGAGAAAAGGTGGAGTAACAAAATTCACATTGTGCGAGTGAGGTGTACTGAGGCCAAGAAGAAAACCAAAAAGAAAGCAAAATGGCAAAGATAGTGGTCAATTAGTAATTTTCGCTCATGAATCATATGAATGCTGCAAGTATGTGATTATGACCTAGAAATGTAACCAAGTGCGTGATTTTATGTCTACATTTACCCCCACTTTATGTTGTTGATCAAAATCACGGATAAATAAATAAGATAAGAGATGTGAACACTGATAACCATATAGATCGATCACGAAAACATGTCGAAGAGACAAGAAAAAGTGTGGAATGAATATCATGAAGCATGAAAGCTAGAGGAATGGGGAAGTCAAAATGACCCTAGGGGTGAAGTGTATGCAATGTGTCATGTTTTACCTGTTGTCGTTATCATGCTTGATGTCGGTGTAAGGTTGTTTCTTGTTGTGTATTAAGGATAAACCTCTAAAAGAATAGTGAAAGAGTAGTCAAATATGTGTATAGATTTTATCCAAATATATGAAAAAGTATGCAAAAATGTGAAAAAGTAGTAAAAGGAACATGTGCACCTAATCCATGAAGAATGAACAATATAGAAAAGTGTACTAAAGCATTGATGAGAGAGATTTTTTCAAGCGATCTCATGTCAAGTGTGATTTTTTAGGGTGATCTCGTGCCACGACAGAAGAAGTGTAGGGAGAAAGGTCTAGTGTTATTCTCCATTCTTTGACTACTTACTGACGATTTATACACCACTACGAGATGGTGTGATCCTGTCTTGCTTAAGTTTAATCCATGTTGATCCAGTTTGATCCAACACAAATAGAAAAAAGGAGATAACATGCATGATGATTACTTGAGGATTGTTCTTGTTCTGTGAAAACCGTTGTGTAAAAGCTCTGAAAAGCTGTGCCAATCTAAGAAAACCATTGTAATTGCCCCTGGTCATAGGTGTCTAGGAAGGGTCGGGAGCGCTCGAGCACTAGTTTATGGAGTTGGGAATTGTTGTCTTTAGTGTCTTTGAGGACCCAAGTTAAGTTTTGGGTTGCTTATGTGACTAAAAATTGTGTTGTTCTGTAATGTGCAAGTATGAACTAAGATTGTGTAATGTTGAATGGGGTGAATGATTCACCCAATGTATGCCCCCTCATTTGGGGTGCATGCGACGTCGTTAAGAGAATGTGGCCCAAAGAGAGGACCAAACTTTGATACAATTGATACCTGCGGGGTAGGGAATGTGCTTGGTAGAAACTAATGCACACACAAACAAATTGGCTATGAAACATGTGTCAACAGTCGAGAATGAACCATAGAGTAAGAGTGCGTCATCAGGAAATGGTTGGAATGATGTGTACGCTAGAAATATTGCTCAATAGAGTGCAGAGCGTAGATTAAATATCGGTGTAGTATGATGCATGAGAAGAAGAGGAGACGTTAGAAGGATTGATTATGAAATTTATAATTATGTGCATGAGATGCTAGAGAGATAGATGTAGAATGTAGAATGTAGAATGTAGAATGTAGAATGTAGAATGTATAATGATGTGAATGAGATGAGGTTCAATTCATATTTAGACCCTCAACAATCGAGTATGAACCGTGAAACTAGAGTGCATCATAGGGTAGTGGTGTGAATGATATGTGTGCTTAGAAAGATTTTATCATGGAGCATAGATTGTAGAATAGGATGGGTGAGAAGAAGATGCTAGAAAGATGTGAAGTGCAAGTGTGTAGTGTGTGAGGTTCATGAATGTAGTGAGCCCTCAACAGTCAAGTGTGAACCTTAGCACAAGAGTGTGTCATAGGGTAATGACGATACAAGAGGTGTATCAAGTTATATAAGATGAATGAGAAAGACTAGAAGTGAAGCGCTAAGCATGAGAATAGAAATGAGAGACACTGAAGAATGCTAACATGGGGAAGAATAAGTGTGATGCCCCCAAGTGTATGAGTATGAACAAGATCATGTAATATCATCTAGGAGGTCATCATTGTCATGGTCAAATCCAAATGGAGAAGCATCAGAGACTTGATAAGTAATAGTATTTGGTTGATCACATAAAGATCCATTACGGTGAAGATTGTACATGCCCATTGTGTATTCTTCATCAATGAAAGGAAATATTGGACAACCATGTGCATACTAATGTGTAAGATTTTGTGAATAGCCAAGAAAGGAATCATTGCAAATGAAAACATGGCTAAAAGGCATAGGAAATGAGATGTCAATATGATCAAGATCTAAGGTGCCCCCAATATAGTCAAGCCAAGATTTCCCAGTGTCATTGGAGAAGTGCGAGAAGTGTGTGTAATAAATACTAAAAGATGGAATACACAAAGACCATAGGCAGCAGTGATGTGAACATATCCATGATAAAGATAAGGAGAATGAGGCGGAGGGATGAGATCATCCAATGTGAATCCTATCAATCAAGCCATCATGTGTGCATATAGTATTAGAAAGTAGGATCAAATGGAATATGGTGCCAATAAGAGTTATTCATGAAAAGAGTACATGTGAAAAAAGGATGCACAGATGTAGATTTCTCATGAGAAGATGAGGAGGTGGAATGATGTCCAATGTATGGACAGGCCCCTAATAAAGTACCATAGAATTAGTAGAAGAAGGGGGTGGCGATGAGGCAGTTGGGATAGTGTCCAATGTACAAATAGCTCCTTCAAGTGGAGGTAAGTTGTCTGGAGAGTCCATGGGTTGTGGATCATTAGAAGTAATAGAATTAGGAGTAGGTAAAGCAATAGTTGAATCTAGAGTGCAATATTTGAATGGATTACGATCAACAACGAATGTATATTTTATGCCCTCATGTAAGAATTTAACACATCGATGTACTATAGAAGGCACTGCTGCATGGCATGCAACCATGGCCTACCAAGTAAGCAATTGTATTGAACTGGGAATTCGATGACAAAGAAAACCATAGGAAGGGTTTTAGGGCCAAACGTGATATGTAATGTAATAGAGCCTATGCATGGATGTATAGAAGCATCATATGCACGGAGAGAAATGGATGATGGGCAAACATAAGCAAAGGAAATACCAATGTTTTCAATGAATGATAAAGTACAAAGATTGAGTTTAGATCCATTGTCGACTATAGTTCGCTTAACACCCACATTATTGATGTGAATCATGATGTATAGAAGAGGATCATTTTCATCAGCAGAGAGATCATCAGCGATGCAAGGTGGAAAAGAAATTTGTTGAGAAAATACATCTATGAATGTATTATATATTATATCTGGATGAATGGTAGAAGGAACATGAGTATTAGCCAAGAGAGTAATGATTTTAGCGCGACAATCAAGATTGGCTAGCAAGAAATCATGAATGGAAATATCCATGATGAGAGGATCTTGGAAAAATGCAAGAAATATTGTAATGAAGATCCAAAAGTATTCTAAGAATTCAAGTTCACAAAATGATTTAAAAATATTAACTTTTTGTAAAACCCTAAATAGGATATTTCAGAGTCACATGCAATAATATAGCAATAAAGTACATAATGTGACACAAGTAATAAGCAAGATAATTTAAAACCCTAAGTACAAGAAAGAGGAGAAAAGACTTAGCTTATTCGTAATAAATTTGGAGGTGTGTGAAGCTAGAAGCTGCTGAAGCTGGAACATAGAGTGTCACAACCGAACCCAGAAAATTACAGGAGAGTTGGATCGAGGTTGGACTAGGGTGCACTGGAGTGTGTCTTGGGGTGCCTAGTGCTAGAGAGACCCTAGTTGGACGCCAAGTTCTATGTAAAACCTCAAAAATTGGCTTTCGTGGTGTCGTTAGATGTTCACTAACCTTCACCTTTGATCACATTTGTGTCACACTAAGTTCGTAGATGTCTTTGAAACCCGTAATGAAAGAGATCTTTTGTAAAACCCCAAAAAACATCAAATCCTAAAAAGAAAAGATGAAAATGGGGAGTAAATACGGACCCCATCGGTCACCGGGATGAGTGAACTTATGATCCGGGACACATGTACTATATTTCGAGACTCCATGTATTTGTGTGTGTGTGTGTATAATCATGCCCTAGGTGGCTCTTATGCACAATGCACTTGATAGCAAGCAATAGCTAGATGTAGAAGATGTAAATAGATGTGTGCATGGAAAAATGAACTTCCTCTCCTATGAAGTGTATGTAGAAGAATGTAGTACCCTTTCCCTTTAGTGAAGATAGATGGATGCCTTGATGTTCTTAGAATTCCTTTTAGATGACCTTATGTGATGGTAGTTGATTAACAAAAATAAGGATCTAGTGGCCTAAAAGGGAATACTAGGTATTAATGTTACTGATTCTAATTAGGAGGACTAGCGTGTTGTAGTAAATAGACTAAAAACATTATGGAATAAATGTAAGTAAATTATTCTAAGTGAAATGAAACCCTAAATTTACAATAGAAGGAAGAGAGATAGCTTAGTTGATTAAAGGTAATTGTCGCGAGGTTGTGCAAATCTAGAAATGAAATTAGGAAGTACAAACGAACACTCAAGGACCCTGCGAAGGGTAGATCTAGAAGATACAGAATAGACTAGGGGCACAGGAGTGTCTTGGGGCACCTTGGGGTGCCTTGGTCTACAATCTAGGCACTAAGATCTCTGTAAATGCTCAAAACTTGAATCTGATATGGTCGCAAGGTGTCTTTGAGTTTTTTCTGTATCATCGCATTGGATCTACCGATAAGATGAGTGGAAAATGACTTGCAATGCAAAAGGAAGTATCAAACCCTAGAAAAGTAAAGATGCAAATGAATAGATCGAACTGACCTCAACCACCAAACTAGTGGTCTTATCACTAAGCGTTTGATACATTTCATACCGAATGTAGTTTTGGTGTGTGTGTGTGCGCATATCGTGTCCTAGGTGTTCTCGTGTCAGTCACACTTTGTGAAGTAGCGAGCAATAGTAACTACAGAAAATGTAAATAACATGTGTGCATGGAATAGAATATAATCCCTCCCCCTATGTAGTGTGTGTGATGTAGATCTCCTAGCCTTGATGCATGACACTATGTGGATGTAAGTGATGCAATGGATGTAACTCTAGATGGAGTGATAGTAGTATGTGATGTTATGACCTAGGACCCTTATTATGGTCTTATAACTTTATATTTATAGGGTTCTTAATCTTAATTTAAGTAATTAATCCCGACAAGGTGAACTCGGAAAAAAACACAACAAAGCAGTAGAAAGGCCCCAAAAAGAAGTGGGAAAGGATGTGCATAGACCAAGGCACCCAAAGTGGGACAGGCGCCCAAGAGGCCCAGGGCACCCGATTTTGGGCTAGTTGCAAAATGGGTGGATAAGTGTAATAAAATATGTGGGAATGACAAAATAAAATATAAAATAAAGATGGCCAAAAGGTGGGATTAATTAGTACTTTATCCACTTGAGAACCTTCTAAATAGTAGTATAAGACCGAGCTAAATAATGCCTAAAGTGCATGATTTTGTGTCTACGAGTAGTAGATGCTTAGAGCTTGGTCCTTTAATTTGATCACATATCATTGTATTTATATGATTCCCTTGTTTGAATTTCATAATTAACCACTAAAAGGCTAATCACCGAGAAAACAAGATACCCAGATAGATAGAAGAGGCCCAAAAGTGGTGAGTAAGATATAAAGAGGTTAGGGGGCGCCCAAAGGGACGGGGGCACCTAAGCGTTGGTGTCTGGTTGGGAGTTGGCGTCAAGAATCGGGAAAGGGTGGAGTAACGAAAGCGAGGACCAAGGGAAGTGAGGTGTGTAAGGCCAAGAAGGAAACCAAGAAGAAAGAAAAATGGCCAAAGCTAGTGGTCAATTAGTACTTTTCTCACTCAAGAATCATATGAATGCAAGTATGCGATTAGGACCTAAAAATGTATCTAAGCGTGTGATTTTGTGCCTATAGCTTGTAGCACTATTTTTAATATTTTTTTGTTGATATTGAGAATTTTATGGAGTTATTCCTTGAATTTATTTTGTTCCTCCTCAAGATGTTGATTTTGGCACAAGATTTAATCCATATGCTTTTGTTTGTCCTTGTGGGTTGAGCCTATACCCCTATTTTCTTTGATCTCCATATTATGGATGGACAACTTGAGGTTTTATTCTCAATTTTGTGCCTACTGACTTGTATTATGTGATTAAGACCTAAAAATGTATCTAAGTGTGTGATTTTGTGCCTACTGACTTGTAGCACTATTGTTAACATTTTTTGTTGATATTGAGGATTTTATGGAGTTATTCCTTGAATTTATTTTGTTCCTCCTCCAAGATGTTGATTTTGGCACAAGATTTAATCCATATCCTTTTGTTTTTCCTTATGGGTTGAGCCTCTACCCCTATTTTCTTTGATCTCCATATTATGGATGGACAAGTTGAGGTTTTTATTCTCAATTTGTATGAACTTAATGATGCATGTTGGATCTTAACATTTATTTCTAGAATAAAGACCCTAGTTTCCAAATCTTTAGCACCATCATCCTTTGAATGGTGGGCTCCTCCTACATCTCACTAACAAGACTAGAATGGGCTCTAGGATGTTCTTTCCCAAAAATATACCTAACTATTCTCCTCATGAGTTAGCATGTCTTAATCATCCTCACCCCACTTCATTTTACTATGGTCATCTTCCTTAGTATGAGGAAGGACAACTCTCTCCAAGTACGAGGATTCCTTGATTTTAGGAATTTTGATGGAGATTTTAACTTGCCTCTTACCCATTTCTACAAACTCTTTCACCTCCTCATTTTATTTCATAATTACCTCAAGAACCAAACCATAGGTAGGATATCTCTCCTTGGCCCACAAGTATAAAAGCATGATAAGAACTTATGCATATTCATAAGGGTCACATTACAAAAATAGTTCCACATTTTTTTATTGAGAGATGTTATTAGAGAGAAACTTGTGCAAAGTAGTTTCGCTTGTTTACAAAAGATTATAACAAGTTCTTGAAATGAAAAAGTTTTTTCCACAAGGTTGAACCTAAGAGTTTCCAACATACATAAGGATATCCTTGTCATAATTTCATGTGACAAAGCCTAGGAGGAATGAGGTACAATGTCGCAAAGGGTAGAGATAGTTTTTGTTTTAACACGTGAAAGTTGAAATTGAGGATTGTTTCATGATATGATTACTCATGTCTCCTAATTTTTCGTGTGGGTTCTTGGTTATGATTTATAGTGGTAATATTGGAATGTGAGCTAAGGGAACATATCGCTTAAAGCTCTCTTTCACATGGGATAACTAAATCTATGGCTTGGACATCCTAAGCTCCAACAACAATGCTAATTGATTTTGTTGACGCTTCACATTCTCTTGACAGAGATGATAAGCTACACAAAAAGATGATTTGGAGGGAATGGAAGGAAAAGGAAAAATCATGATGGAGTTAGACATATGCAAGTTTCTTGTTTATACGTGATGGTGAAGGAGGCTTTATGAAGTCTCAGGGGGGGGAGAATGTGGACGTCGAGGTTAATGTCACGAGTTTTTCCCCCATAGGCATGGGTCATCGTGGTCCCTTGGCAACTTGTGAAAATCTCAAATTTAGAATTGGGATAGACATTTCCTCTATGTTTCCTCCTCTACCAGGATTGTGCATTGTGTGAATGGTCATGCTTTTGATGGGAATGTTAACGATCCCATTTGTGCATCTTTGTTGGCATAAATAATTCTTATCAATATCCCTTCACTTCCATGTAAGCTAGTATGTCAAAATAGTCATTGACAATGTTAGTATCAGTTTTTGGGCTTGCACTTTAACATATTTTCTAGGTAGGCTAGAGCTCGTGTTGCAATTACACCTCTCATTATATCCAAGTTTTTGGGCTTGCACTTTTACATATTTTGTAGGTAGGCTAGAGCTTGTGATCTAAGAGTGCATAGATTTCCCCTCCCACTTGAATGAGATTGCATCAACATAAGATCTTCCACCATGAGCTCTTATAACAATATGTGCCTTTTCAAGTCAAATATGTGAAGCAATTTAATTGTTTCTTCTATTTTAATAACAATCAACGAAAGAACTTTTGAATTCCAAACCAATTAGATTTTCAACACATGATGAAAGTTTTAAAAATATGGACATCTATAAGATTTCCTTTTATAGGGGGTGTTAAAGGAGATGTTAAGATTACATCCAATCATTCACTTTATGTCGTGAGCTCACCTCTCCACCCAGGGAACCAACATGTTTGATGGAATGTTCTCGGCCTCTCCACCATTCACCTTTGGGTGTTACATCATTGTATGTATGTTTTCCTTCTAAATATTTTGACAATGTTGAAGATTCAATTTTATAATTATTGCTCTAGGATTTTGGCTTTTGTAATACCCATAGCAATTTTTTTGATGTGTTAGTAGTTAATGTCACCTATGCTCAATGTATAGGGAATGTATTTATTAATAGTATTTTAAGTTATTAAATTTGCATTCAAATCTAATTATCAATGGAAGTTCACACAAACATACAAAATATATCGAGAATAATTGATTTATAGTAGGAAGTAGGTATGACAACTTCATGATCGAGTGGAGGAGATAATTGGTGGTCTTACACAAGTGAGACCTTACACAAATTTTTGTAACAAAAAGGTCTTACACAAGTGAGACCTCCCCTACTCCTTTATTGGTGCTCCTTGTCTTGAGTTTTTGTGCGGGAGAGAACTACCTCAACCAATTTTATCTTCATAAGCTGCTTATGATGTTTCGCGAGTGATGATAACTTCATTACCACCTCTTTCCCACCACTCTTCAATTCTTACAAAAGACAATAACTATGTGCACTAGTCGACCTCTATAAGATCCAAATTTGATAAGAATTCCATATTGATTATCCTTTGCCTTCAAATCTATAGGTCTCTCAAAAGTGAGATCTCCCTCCAGGGATGCCTTGATAACCTTTGAGATGTCCACTTCCAAAATAGACAAAACAACACATATAAACATTTATAATGGCTTCATGTTAGTGTTTTTTTGTCTTGACTTGACTTTTTGGGCAATGATGAAAATGGAAAAACAAAACCTATGGGAAATTATAGTGTTTGTATTATGTTCTTTTATGATAATTATACTTATCATTTTTATCTTTCAAAGACTTGCTCTTTATCGCCCTTTTCTTTGCTAATCCTTGTTATAAGGATATGCAAAACTATTGACATTGGAGATAAAGAATGACATGGGTCTTACATTCACAAATGTGTCGAGGGTAAGAACCCACTGACCACCTACATATATTTCAACTCCTTTGTTTGAATCATAGTCTAAGATGTCTCGCGAGGGCCTCCTTTAAGCTCGAGAAAAAAGGAGGAATCACCTCTTGGATTTGCACCCCATCCTTATGCTTCTTCAAATCTTTATGTCTCGAACTCAACGATTCCTCCTTCTACCTTCACATAATAGAACTTTATCTTCTCCATGTGCTTGACAATTTCTTCTTTCTTCAAATTTAATAATTGGTCCTACTCTTCAAAATAACATTACATTGCGGTCCTTTTAACTTAACTTGCGAGATCCTCTTGTGCGTAGGAAATAATTACTTCTATTGTGTCTATTGGTGTTTCCATTGCACCCCTTTGGTGTGATTGCTAGTATAATTCAAACAATAGTCTTTGGAATCGGTTCATTAATTCTAAGTCACCATTTTAGGTGGTCCAGGTCGTGGATTAAAATCCCACAGTTTATCCACAACATGAGTTGAAGGCTTTGTGTATGTTGCTCTATATGAGGTGTATCAATGGCACTCGCCTTGTGTTAGAACTTCACTCTTTGAAACTCTGGGTCGTTGGGTATTCATTAATCCCTCTAGATTACTAAAAGAAAAAGAAACATAATTCAAACAAAATCTTATAGAAAATTGTCTCTAAATACATGTCTTACCATGTTCCAATTTGAATATTCCTCTTTAGTGCATCTTTGAATTGCTTTTACGATCCTAAAAATTCTCATTTAATAAAAATAATAATTCAACATTTGCTAATTAGCTTCATCTATGATAACATACATATTCTAATATATGATGATCCTTATGCCAATCGGGCGATACCACAATGAAAGTGACCCCTCTAATAACATAATAGTTGATTGGGTGTAAGATGAATATATTTTCTTGTTTGACATTCCCTTCACCTATATGACAACTTCATTACTAAAAAAATTCACAAACATTTCTTATAAATACATGGTTTATTAAAAGAGTTTAATATTTCTCCTCAACACATCTTCTAAATGCTTTTGTGATTGTATAAATCTTTATTAATTCATTTACTCATTATGGAAATAATAACTAGCTTTAAGTGAAGAATAGTGGATTACTTGACCCATTAAGCGGTGTCACCAATGTTTGGAAAAAAATTATTTACAAAAATGTCTTAGCTACCACCATCCAAATTATTCGTTTCATTTGTCTAATATAGACATATGTATTAAAATCCGTCACTTTCCAATTATTTTCTCCAACCTTCCAAAGTTGCTTAAAATTTTGAATTTCTTCGTCTTGCCTCCACAAAAAAAAAAATCTACAATTTCAAAACAATATATAACATACACAATACCTAAATGTCATTTAAATATGAAAATCTTACTATAAAGACATGGCTGCTAATTAATTATCATGATCTTTATTGACATAATTATAATTAATTTTAGTTTCAAGAATAAAAAATTGAACAGGTATATATAATGTTCATAACACATGTTAACGTATAAGGTTCATTTTTTTGCCAATATTTATAAAAATAACAATAGTACCCTTTTCATGTTGGTATCTTTTGTAATTGATTACGTTGCCTAGGTGAAAATAAATGTCTGATTCCATTGAACATGTTTGATTAAATCTTTGCTAAAACTATTATTCTTTGTGTATGTTCTTTCTTTCAAGTAATTGTTGGTGTTGGAACTTATTTTTAATTAGATGTCATTATATTCTTGATAATATTGCTAGTATTTGGTAGTGTCAATGGCGTTGCCTTGAATTAAAGATGAAAGAATAGTGTCTAATGGTTTGGATTCATTCCAAATTTGTCATAACGATTATGTATTACTACTTTTAGTGTTGAATAAAAAACTCCAAAAAAATAATTGGGTATCACATGTCACTGCTTTCAAACCCGAGACAATAACATAAATAATTTTCTATTATGTTAAATTGTTAATTTCTATTTACTTATTTTAGATTTAATTTTGTTATAATATTATTAATACCTACCATAGGCAAGATACTATACCTTTCGGGGCAAGTCATTCAATTAATGTAACATTTTCTAACCAATAAAATTCAAGAATTTTTCTTCTAATGTCAAAATTTATAATGTTTGGTTAATGTATTTACAATTTTATAATATAAAAATTTCAGTCAAAATGATTTTTCTCTATTTTTATTGGAGCTTATGCAATGATTTGACAATTTTAGAGTCTTATTGCAGTACAAAATTTCTTCAATTTTGTAGAGAAAAAATTTAAAATAAAAACACTTGGCATGAAAACAACTGACATTTATTACTTAAAAATGAAATTATTTGAAAAGACATATTTTAATATTTCAAAAAAATATTCACCTTACACATGTCCAATTCTTTAATAAATCTGTCGAAATCAGAGCTCCGCCTCACACTCTCCCTTAAATGCCATCATTGATTAATGGAAAAATATGGAGACAGGTCATACTATAGAGGGAAGACTATATTGATCTAGAGACTTTTGAGTAGGTAGGCTTAGGTTCGACGAGGTTGATTGTAGTAGTAGAGCATTTGTGTTAATTTGTTAGCTTGGACAGTTGTTCGTCCATTTGCTAAGATTAGATAATAGTTATCTTATTGTTGAGAATGTATTTAATTATTTTCTAATTTTTGATTTCCTTTAGTGACACCTTGCAACCTATTTGTTATGGTTGTTAAGTTGTTATGTATCTCAGCCGTCGATTGAGAATCGATCTCGGTCGTTGGTTTACCAATGAGAGTAGTATAAAAGGAGGTCATTGGGCATTTGCAGTGCTAACAAATGAGTTTGTAAGTTTGCAGTGATAGCAAACAGTCTTGCAGTGTTAGCAAGGGCGCAGTGATAGCGTTGGGGATAGCAGTGGGGGAATATCAGCGGGAGAAGTTGGGAGATTGTCGGAGTTCTGCAAGTAAGAGGCAAGGAATCTTTGTATCTCTTAATTTGCTGAAGTTAATATAATTCCTCATCTGTAGAACTGGTTTTCCCTTAGGGGTTTTTCAGGGACAATTTGTCTGAAAATATTGTGTTCTTTGTGTTACGCATTTCTTTCCGTATTTTTATTAGTGAAGTTGCAGTTGTGTTATTTTTCGATATTAGCTGTGAATTAGTTTTCGGCAGTTAAATAATCTTTTAAGATAGGAGATTAATAATCAGTGACTGCAATAGAATTTTCACAATTTGGACAAGAACAAGGGAGCCTTCCTTATTTTACTCTTGGCGGTAAAGATCCATATTTGCACTGGTTAAACAAATAGGATACGGATGCATTTTAAGGTTTTTTCAGCAAAGCCAACAATTTTATCTGCAACATTGCCTTATTTTTTGTTGGTTGAAGTTTCCTGCCTTTTTGCCCTTGTTCTGACATGTCTACTTGTTGCTTTCACAACAGCATCAAGACACTCACAACAGCTTCACCTAGTGTCCTGGGAATGAAGATTGCGACTTATAAAAACATGAAAACTAATTTGGATGTCCATACCTTGTTCCAAACAAATCCCATTTTTGGCATGACATGAGAGAACATTGGCACATTTTGTCAAGTTCGGCTTTAAACCTGTAAAAAGAATTCGCGAATAAATGGTACGCAACAGATTTAAAATATTTAAAACTAATAGGGGACATTTTTTTTTTTTTAATTTTTCTAAGTTTGGTGGATAACAGAAGTTCTGAATTTTTTTCCAATGTAGACTGGCAGGTTTATTGCTTGCGGTGACTCCATGGATTTGGGTGTGGCTTTGACATGTTTATTAATATGATTTTTTTTCTTTACATACCTAGTGACAGGTCTATTTCCCACAGGGGCTTCATGGATTTTGGCGTGTCTCGATATTTGGTATAGATAAAGAGAACAGTGTTTGTGGTCTAATGTCTCTAAATAAACATATATGAAAGCGTGTGCAGCAAGTTTGTTGAAGGGTGTCAATGTTGGCTGCAAAAAAATCATTAGTTTGACCTTCAATTGAAAAGCGCTTCTACCTAAGATGTTTTCCAAGCACATTTTTAGAATGTTCTTATATTGGTTCTGTGCTTTAAATCCAACAAATTGCCTTAGTTGCTTTTGGGGTTCTCTTCAATTTAATACCATAATATTCACGTGTAGGGGATCATTGCTTTCACAAACTATTTTTAACACCCATTCTTGTTGTTTTTATTAGCTTTGTTTTAATTAACTATTATATGATTGATTGCAGATTTGTGTTTTTGAGGGCACGAAATTATAAATCACTTTAATATTCAATTGCATTCTTTACAGATTTAAGGTAGAATTCCTTTTTTAATCCAGACTTGTTTTCCCAATACATAGGTTATATTGTCATGGTTTGTATACACATAATGTGTAATAACTAATTTTCCTACATATTGGTTGTAGATATTTTTGCTTGCATTTGTTTTTGGCTTATCTTTATTTTTATCACCCAGATCATGTATTTTTTTATTTTGTTGCAGGATCCCCTTGGTTATGTTCGCCTTAGTCAAAAAACATATCAGGAATTTGGTGCCATTTAGCAACACGACATGCCATATTCTATAATATTTGACTTCTGGGAGCACTTGGACACGCATATGCTGTTTTTGTCATTTACTACTAGTAGGCAAGATACAATTTAGTAGTAAATGTTTCTAATTCAATAAAATTCTCTACATTAAATGTTCCTTTCCTATAAACTAATTCATTCTGGCATAGAAACATTGTAGAATACATATCAATAATATTTAGCAGCAAAAGAGTTGAAGAAACAGTCATGGACTTCCATCGTTGATAGATATGTGCAGAATGAGATTTTGAAAAATCATTGGAGATTTTTTAAACAAAAGTAATTTGCAGGTGTAAAGCGAAGCACATAAACCTTTCCAAGCATCATCTCATCATGTGCTAAAATTGGGGATATCGAACACGACATGGAAATGCATCAAAAAATAATTGCAAGCGAATTATTTTCATATATTGCGGTAACAGGTGCCTTGATAGACATGTATACAAAATGGGGGAACATAGAAAAGGCAAGCCAATTGTTTGACAAAATACCCCCTCAAAATGTCATCCACTAGACTGCAACAATTTTAACATATTGCAATCAATGTACAATTGATTTCAACAGATCCAGAGCCTATTAGCATTCAACACATTCTGGGATCCATTTTTGTCTTTTAAGGCATGTTGTCAAATAGTTCATGTGCATCTTTATGGTATTTTTAGTTATATGTGCTCTTCGTTAATGCTTAATGGATATCTCTATATATAAGTGAGGGGTGCTTATCTGATATCCGAGTACCTTAAGGACCAAATATTCACTGCTTCTACTCATGGTTACATTATGCATTTAGAATGCACTCATATTTTCTTGCATACACAAGATAACACATATATGAGTTGGGTTTCATTGATTTAATCTTGACTTCAATATAATCCACACCAGACAAGCATGAATTATTCACAGATTGTATAGATTGAACTCCCCACTGCTTTCCATTTCTTCTGCCTCTGCCATTTTTACACTTCCAAGGAACTATGTGCCTTGATTGGGCTTTCCAGTAGTTTCTTTGAAACTAGAGAACCCTCAAATTGAGGTCTCTTGTCCTCATTTTTGCGCCCCTGCTTGGAAGCCTCAAGTTTTTCCTGGCATTATAAAAGGAGTTTCAAAGGCAGTTGCTTCCACTATGGTCATTCCATATGCATCATAAATGTGGGCAGGTACATTCAGTAGTGTTTGAGAATAAATATCTGCAATCCGAGTCATGTGTATAAAACCTTCATAGGTTAGTGATTTTCTAAATTCAACCCTTACTCTCTGTTTATTGCTCTCGGCATTCTCTATGCCTCCATAACCTCTGAGACATACAATAGATAAAATTCCTTGCCCTTCTATGAGATTTGTTGTCATTTTCTAGTTGTGTCATTCTTGTATACTAATAACAATAATATTATGGGTTTCTTTCTCTGTCTTGACACTGCAACACTGTAGATATTATCCCTCTGTAATATTTTTTATCCAATTTTGTATTCTTATGATTATTTGTATTATTTTTGTGCAAACATTTAGGGATAAATTTTGCTATTTCACCATTTTGTTTTATCTGTCCTGCATTTATATGAAACCATTTATGTGAACTCATCTTACCAATATCAGTTGGAATAACACATCAAATTTTTCTTTGACTCTGAATTTGGTTTGGCAATTACAAGTTGCTTCAATATTTCTCATTACCATTGATTTTTTGAACATTTCACAAGTTTTGAACTTTAAAAAGATTTGCTTGATATTTTAGGCAAACCGTATTATCACCTATTACAATCTACTCATCTTTACATCCTCAATTGTTACAATCTACAATTATAATTTAAAGGCAGGAACTGGCCGCTTCGCGGCTCTTGTTTATCATGTCTTTTTTTTACAATCTCATTAACTAATATTGGTCTTTGCGAACATTAATTATGCCAAATGTGTTTCTCTAAGTTAGGCAAAGCCAACTCTTTTTAAAAGTGTCAAATGGATAGGCGACCCAAATGCTTTTGGTCGTTGATGCACGACATTTTCTTAGCCATCCATGTATCCAATGACCGTCCTTGAACATGTGAGGTGTCACCCCGTGATGATTTGTGTGTTAGGGCAAACAAATGATGGGTTTAGTGGATGCTGAAGTCCCCCAATTGGGGGTAGATTTACTGTCGGTTTGATACGAGGTTTTATTTGCTCTAAGTCTCGTTATTAGCTGAAAATTTGATGCATTGATTTTGTAAATACGCTTAGTTACTTTGATATTCAATATTTTGATTCCTAAAATACGTTTAGGTAATCAAAACACACAAAAATTGAGGCGGGGTCATGTGTGACAATTGAGCCACCGAGGCCTGCGGGCGCGGCTACAGAAGCGAAAACACGTCTTACTCATATAACGGGAAAATTGATATGTTACTTGGTAAATAAGTGTTTTTTAACACGGGTTTTTATTGTTAAAACAAATGATTTCATGACACCTTTTAGTCAATATATTAATAGGATTTTATTCAATTATGGTTTATTTCCTCTTCTATATTTATATGTGCTTGATTCAAGTTACTTTTAGGTGTTGTTAGTCCTTTCAAAGGTAATATGGACTAAGAGTGGCTTATTAAGTCTATGTTGCCGCAAATTAAACACACGTAAATAAGGTAAGTGAGATCGAGATGATAAATTGGAGCACAAATAGTAGATATTATTTAGTAGGAACAATTTGAGCTATGGAATAGGTGTGGACATGTAGGTATTTAATTCCAACATTTAAGTCATATATTTTTCTTTCCAACATTTTGTTAATGTCTTCCTCTTATTTTTTATTTTGGCTACTTTAAGATTAAAGTGCACTCACATAAATAATGCGGCGAGGTCAATACGATAAAGTTGAGCACAAATAGTAGATATTATCTGGGTATGAACAATCCAAGCCATGGAATAGGTGTGGGACATGCATGTATTTAATTCCCAACATTGTATTTCCACATTTTCTTTACAAATTTCCATTCATGTCTTCTTATCTAATAAATTAAACACCATCCAATCAAAAACCTTGCACCATAAAAAAGAAAATAAAATAAAGCCCATTATCCCCATATTTTCTCAAAAAAATTGATTTCTTTTACTTGTGTAAGGGCTTTTTGTCGATTGCCCTAGGATTAATAGAAAATTTAACGTCATTGACTAAGGGACCCCTCCATATAGCTAAAAAACATCGTTTAATGTTGTTCTTAAGCTCGACACTATTTTTATTAAGTTGACTCATATTATTCAATACTTATTTCATTATATCGATCTGCACATTGCCTCCGAAATATTATCTCCTTGTTTTCTCCTTGATATGGAAAATATTTTAATCAGACCTTCTAATATGTTAAAATATCTTCCCAAATTTGTCACCTCTCAAAAATTAAAAAAATACCCTTTGGACCAACCTATCAAAGTGAGTATATTAAAAGTGTCACAGTTCTACCTACATTAGAAATAACCAACCCTTTGTAAACCATGGAAAGGCCACCATATCTGTCTTTCCTCTTTTGGAGAAGAATGGTTACCGTAAAAAAGGAAATGCCCAACATTAATACATTTCCCACATTTAGCTTTTTATGGTTTCCATCTCATAGTTCTAATCGGCGGAAATTGTTTCCTATTTGGTGTTACGTGTATATCTCATGAACCACTTCATTATTAACTTTCTAAAATGTCGTATTTGTTAGGAAATTATACTATTAGTGCTCCATTATGTTAATGTGTGAGCAAAGTTATATTTTGTATATTGTTTATATGAGTTGTTATTATAACAACTCATGTTATTTGTATTGTATTGGTTTTGGAGTTGTTACGAGTTGTTAAAACAACTCGTATAGTTTAGGTGAGTGGTTTCCTATATTTTAGGAAAGATATTTCCTATATAATTGTTTGTATGTAATATGAAGAATATAACATATGGAATATCATTTTGTAATCATTTTGTCTATTCTCTGCAATTGTTCTGATATGTTCTCATCATTTGGTATCAGAGCGAGATGAGAGACCTCTGTTTGCAGATTATTAAGCTAGAGGAAGAATGCATTGGAGATACGCATAGCAAATGAAAAATATGATCGGATAAAGATAGTCAATTTTGTGTAGCTGTGTGGAAGGAGATTGAGGAGTTCCATATGGCCTTCAAGAAATTTTTGCCGACCTTCTTTTGCGTCTAACAATATTTGCACATTATAAGTAAGGGACAATGATCTAACTTTATGCGTTCACATGCAAGTATTATTTTGGGGTTTGGTGATTTGAGCATGTGATTTGTCACAATTTTGAGTGCATTTGGAATCATTCAAACTCAGATCAGATCTCTGCTACGTACACTTCCCTGCCAGATTCGTCTAAATGATATATGCTCAGATTCCTTGTTCATTACTCAGATCTACGTCTACTATTATCCAATTGTGCCAGATCTACTCCATTTGATGCCATTCGTAAAAGGAAACTGATATCTCTTTATCAGGAGACATGTCATCATGCTTTGAAGACTCGTATCTTTGATTTCAGAGAATAAGGATTTGGGGACATATAAATTCTTACTGACTATCAAAGAAAAGAAAGCATGATTTTTTAGTGAGTTGGGCGTCAAAATTAGTCAATAATGATTTTAGATTACTTAATGAAATAAAAAAAAATTAGTACCATTGCGAAGCTATCGAAATAAGCTTTTGGCGCATTAAGCGGTTTGCAAGTCAGAGCTCTAGTTCTCCAGTTATGAACAGATCTATGATCTCCCAAATTCACGTGAGATTTTTGCACAGCAAACTCTGATTGGGCAATTATTTTAATTTTTCATAAAGACTATAGTTTTGAAAAATTAATTTTTCCTATAGTTTTTGTTTAATAATTGCATTTTGATGGCAATTAATGCTTTTCGCCAAATTAATATTTTTTGGTGTTAGTTCTCTGAAATATTGGTATTTTTGGAATCCTCATTTCCTCCCAATTCCAACGAGTGGTCACACGATTAATTTTCTCACCATTTTGAGAAACAATTTAATCGTTGTATCAATTTTAATTATATTAGACCATTTTACGGGAAATTGTAACCTCCATAACTTTTGCACAATAACTCGAAATCGAGCGCCGCTTTTTGCAAAAGTGCTTTTTTTTAATTCTTGTTGCATTAGTTATAATTTTGGGAGAAAATACCCTCCTTTTTGGCCATCCAGTGGTCAGTTCCTCATTCTATTTTTTGTATAACTCTTAATTATCAATGCCAAAATTTCAAATTGTAAAGGATGCATTATCGCTAGAATGCAACATCCAAAATATGCAGTACCAAGAATACATGATTCGTAAGAATCTTGAGGCTGACAGTGAACCTAAGGAAGCTCGACCACAAAAACATCGACGCTTGATAAAGTGTGCGAATACATAAAGAGATTCAAATCCAAATCAAGCTAAGTTAGCAGTCTTTCACTGGAGGATGGAGGAAAACGGAGGTTGGAGGTCATTCAGTGACCTCTCGTCTAGTTGCCAACGACGGGGCCGCATATCAGTTTTGGTGACATGTATGTTTTAGTTTGGTTTCATTTTGGGCAGTGTGATTTCCGTCGTGTGCCTATTTGCAGTGTTCCTGATTTCAATAAGTGGAAATTTCACATTGAGGGGGGGAACATGATCCAATGTTCCATTTCCATTATGTCAGTTTTTTCTATGTATGTATGAGCAAAGATTTCAGCAGATTTTCCTATGTTATTCCCTGCAGTGAGATATTGATGAGGGCTAAGAATAGTACTTGGCATATCATGATGTGGTTATAGGTAAACCACTTGAAAACCTTCATTTTTGGTTTGTGGTAAACCAATAGCAAAACCACCATTCTTGGTTGTTGGTAATCCATTCGCAAAACCATCACTTTGTGGTTTGTGGTAAACCAATTGCAAAACCACCATTCTTGGTTTTGGTCAACCGTTTGCAAAACCATCCTTGAGGTTTGTGATCATCCTGTGAAAATCACCAGATCATGAGCAAGTGCAAGTACAAAGGCAAGTTTTCCCCATGTTCGCACTAAGGGGGAATGTTAGGAAATTATACTATTAGTGCTCCATTATGTTAATGTGTGAGCAAAGTTATATTTTGTATATTGTTTATATGAGTTATTATAACAACTCATGTTATTTGTATTGTATTGGTTTTAGAGTTGTTACTGAGTTGTTAAAACAACTCGTATAGTTTAGGTGAGTGGTTTCCTATATTTTAGGAAAGATAATTCCTATATAATCATTTGTATGTAATATGAAGAATATAGCTTATGGAATATCATTTTGTAATCATTTGGTCTATTCTCTGCAATTGTTCGATATGTTCTCATCGTATTGTGAAAATTCAAACATTACCTCTTATCCCCAAAATATTGCAATGGATGGACCCACTATAGTGTGTTATTGTTCATGTTGACCTACACACCCAAAAGCCTTTGAAGAAAATAGAAATAAAATTTCCTTGCTTTGGGTATTATTTTTCAATCAAGAAAATGATGGTTTATGGTGTCCTAAGCTTACTCAGAAAAGGATTCCATGCAAGGAAAACATGTTCTACTCCTATGTTCCATTATGGAACAGTGTAATTCTTCATTGTAACTAGGTATCACACCGGGTGGTGCACTACAAATGTCAATAATGAGGTGTTGAACAAGTTAAATTTGAAGTTACATATGGACCATGTGTCACTATTTCTTACCATCACCACATGGTGTATTTATTGCAATGTTCATTGAACATTAAATTTGTCTTAATAGCCACCGACTTGAAAAGACTTTTTTTTTAATTTGCAAATTTTAGGGATTACTATATAACATGTTGTTATATGTTTTAATAATGTAAGTGTGGAAGGAAAACAAAAAGTGGTAAACTCAAATGCAAACATGGTAAAAAAATTGTACATGAGAACCAACTGAAGGGCCTAGACATCCACAACTCCAATGACAATGTTGATTCATTTTGTTGATGTTATGTTGTTTCTTAACGAGAGAGGACAATTTAGATGATGAGGATGAGCTAGACGGCATGAAAAGCTAGGGAATCACCTTTTACACTCAAATATATGCAAGCCTCCTTTTGCATAAGGTGATAAAGGAGACTTTGTAAGGCCTTTGAGGTCGGGAAAATGTAGATTTCAAGGTCATTGGCTTGAAGATTTCCCCCTTGACAACACCGATCATTGTGGCCCCTTGGTAACCTGTGAAGAGCTTAGATTTGGAATTGGGTTAGACATTTCAATAAGTTTTTGCCTCATCTACTAGGCATGTGCATTGCACAAATAATTATACTTTTGGTTGGGAATGTTGGCAAGATCATTCATAACATCTCATGGATTTGTCTAAGATATTCGAACTATCTTGTGAGATGGTATCTTCACTTTATGTTGTTTTGTTGTTTGATTCCATCTAACCCTTTTCATACCTATGCCATCATCCTCTAAGTTCATTCAAAATGGTAGTTTAGGGTAGGGAATAGGTAACCATTGAATAGATGTAGTTGTATGCAATGGAAAGTTGCTGAAAAGCTATGGAATGAGGCTAAAGAACCTTAAAGCTTTGCTAACGCAACTATGCACCATGAGATAAGAGCTAAACAAGGGAAACTAACATGAAAGCATTTTAACTTTGACAAAAACATTAAAAACTAACATGATAAAGCTATTCTCTACTCTTTAGTTCACTAATTATGAAATTGAACCTAAAAAGATCAACTTAGCAATCAAAGGTGTGATGTTTGATATGAAACTCAAGATTTCTAGAATGGAGTCTCACCATTAATGGCTTCTTGAGGCCAATGGTTCTCTCCATATATACTCAAAACTTGGTTTATGGATGAAAATGGAGGTGTTAGCTCAACAATGGAGGAAGGAAAGCTATAGATTGAATTTATAATTAGCTTGAAGCTAATACAAATGAGATCAAGCTTTCTTAGGCTTGTTTTGGCTTTGTGTTATGTAAAGTTGTAAGTTTGAATGGGTAGGCTTAGCGTTGTATTTATAGTTTTAGTTTGGAAGAGTTTGGAATTTGGGTGCATGTGGACTAAAGCTTTTAGATTAGATTAGGATAAACATGCTTTAGGCTTAGTTAATCTTGGTTTATGCTAGTTAACTAGGGTTTAGGCTAGTTAAACTTGATTAGCAAGTGATTAGAGACTCATTGAGAGTTGGGAGGGATCTGGATAACCAATTTTGACTGATAGATAGCTTACGAAGACAATAGAAGTGGTCTAGAGAGAACTAGGGAGGTTCTGAATGGTCGAAAGGAGGAATGTTTAGCTAATAAGAGAGATATTAGCCAAATAAGCTGATTATAGGAGGAATACGACCGAAAGAGTGTCGTGAATGGGCATCCGAGAATGGAGCGAAGAAGGGTTGATCAATGAAGTGTCATTAATTGAATGGATTGGATGAAATGCTAAGTGTAAGCATATTTTAGGTGTCTACATTTTCCCTCTTTGAGGTGATGTAAGCAACGTCACTTCAAAGAAAGTAGACAAACATAAAAAAGTAGAAAATTTTGAAGGGATAGAAGAAAAATGAGTAGAATGGAGGATGCCCCCTTGATTGTCAATGGGGTGATAGAAGAACTCGATTGACGATCAAAAAGATGACAGAAAGAGAACAGAAGAAAGAATAGTGTGGAGAAGAAGAAAGGGGATATAGAAGAAAAGGAGTATGAGGAAGGGGGATTGAGCCAACATCCATCCAATGCCTTTTAAACAACTTTATTTTTCATCATATTGTTAGAGATCTTCATCATTGGTTCTTATTAAAAAGAATGAACAAAAGTGTAGTATGACATGAAAATCCATATACGAACAAATGTCCATTTCTAAAAACACCAACTCCATGCAACATACAAAATGCAATGCAATACGAGAAAGTAAAAGATGCATAACTCCATGCAACATACAAAATGCAATGCAATACGAGAAAGTAAACAAGCTAACCTAACAGAGAAACAAGTACCATGTTTTTGTTATCGAACTTTAGTTCCAACTCTGTGCGAATTAACATCAAGGGTTGATGATGGTGCCCAAGCGAGGATACATGCAAAGGGAATAACGAAGGACACTTGGGTCTGATGAAAAAGCTATGTGCACTACGAAATAGTACCAAGCAACTCGTTGCCCCCAGTAGCTGAAGAAATAAGCAACTTAGCTTTTGGTTGATGGAGGTAGATCAAGATGATTTCATGAGTCACGCATATGAACAGGTGAGAACCAAAGAGAGACGTTTTGTAGGATGATTTATATTGTTTTTGATGTTTCTTGAAACATATTTGAATGTTTTTTATTTTTCTAACATATTTGAATGTTTTTATTTTGAAATTTTTCTAAAACTATGTACAGAAGATGAGGAAGTGTGGATGCCCCAGCGATAGATGGGATGTACAAGGGCAAAAGGCCACGTGCGTACGAGAAAGGTGAAGATGTAAAAATGCCCCAGCAATTAGGTGGGAGTATTCAAAGGCAAACTCATCACGAGTAGAAGCAGGAACCAAGGCCATTATGGATAGGTTCAACATGATGGTGAACGTAAACTAATGAAGTCTTTGGGAAGAAGCAAGGATGCCCCAGCGTAAGTTGGCCTAAAAGCACATGATAGAAAGGAAGGAGAAGAGATCGCTTTTGTAAAAGGGGACAAAAATGTCCGTAAACATGGCAAAAAGTAATCTTATACACATGGATGTTCGAACAAAGTAGAAGAACGATGTGAATGATATCAATGTAGCTTAGAAGCCTCGCGATGAAGAAGTGATTTTCCAAAGGCACAAATTGTGAGACAAGATATGGACTAGAGTAAGAGTCGAACAAGGTCTAAAAAAAACACTTGGTAACATACTAATCATGCTTACTCGTAAAGATCCAGTGTGTGCACGTGGAATTTATTACCTCTTGAAGGGAAGATTTAATAGACAAGCAAGTGAGGACACCCTAGCCAATGTGTAGGAATGATTGATTTTGAAAGGTGATTTTGTGAATGGAGGGTGGAAGGATAGTCATACATTGCTCTGCTGCCAGCTAAGCGTCCATAGCCCCGATGGAGATGTATTTGATTCTAATCACAACATTGCTCTACTTCCGTTAGGTGTCCATAGCCCCGATAGAGATTATTGGAAATACCCCAAGAGAGAGTAATATATCAATTTTCTTTTGCTTTGCAACTTTTAGCTATTGATTTTTTTATTGATTTTGATTCTTTTGCTTCTAAAAATTATTTCAGCTCTCTTGTTTAACAAGGGGTTAAGAACCACTGATGGCTTGATGGAAGGAGGTGGAAGTGATTGTGATGATGACATTGGCTAGTGTCAACAAATATGTCCAAATTTCTTCGCAACAAGTTTATTAGATGTTAAATATGATAGGATCTCTAAGAGGTCAGTCGTTATTTAATTTACCAAGGTGATGAAATACCAAGGTCAAACAGATACCATAGATATAAATGTCACAAAATGTGTGTGAATAGGCTAACCAAAATATCACCGAAGGGATGAAAATGGTAGGAAGAATTGTAGAGGAAGAGAAAGAAAGGGAAGAAAGAACATCCATGTGTACGCAATACCTAATTGCAATGTTTGATCTTTGTACCTTTGATTTTGCTTGTGTTTTCTCAATTTTTTCATATTTTTGATAGTTTTTGGAAAGGTGGGACCAACAAAGTCACTCTGTGTGGTAAGATCCAACAACGATGTTTGCGACTTCCTTGATAAGGGAGACTAGGCATGTTTTTTTATCAAGAGTCATGTTATCTTCGATCTCAATGATCATGGTGAGCTCATACTCAACAAATGATTGTGATTTATATTGAAATAAGGATTTCGTATGCGGGAGCTTGAGTTCCCTATCCAGAGGTTTCGAACATTGCGCCATACTTGATGGCTACGTTGGTGTGCGTTCTTGAATTGTGTTTGATTGAAAATTTTGAAATTGTTCAAGTTGTTGGGGGATGTCAAGATCTTGGAAGTTTCTATTTTATCTTGATAAAGAAACTATTTGGGTTTCTTATAAGCTAACGCATGACTTGTTTGATCTCGAGAAGGAGAAGAAAGCGAACGTGGATGTTTAGAAGCGATGCAAGAAATGACCGTGCACTTGCCATATCTAATAGTAGAAGAAATATGTGATCGATGAAAAGGATACAGTCCAAGAATTGAAGAGGATAGGCTACCAGGAGGTGAGCCACTAATAGAAGATGATGAAGGGCTGTTATAATATGGCCCTAAGATGGAAGAAATTAGGCTACTCGGAGGTGAGCCATGGCTAGAAGATGGAGGGCTACTAGGATGTGGCCCCAAGATAGATGAGGAGGGACTACTCGGAGGTATCCCATAGATAGAAGAGGATGAAGGGCTACTAGGACGTGGCCCAAGAATAGAAGGGAATGGGCTACTAGGAGGTGACCCACAAGTAGAAAATGGAGGGCTACCAGGATGTGGCCCCAGGATAGAAGAAGACGATGGGCTACTCTGGCGGTGACCTAAAGAGATATTTTGATTGAGGAATGGTGATAGATAATGAATGATTTGGAAATGAAAGATAGGCCATGGCTCAATGCTAGACCCCGACATCTCATCATGCTCAGAAGAAGGTGAAGATGGAATAGAAGAAGAATCAAGTTCCATGACCTTAGGCTCCTCATCTATATTATGACAAAAGGGATAAACTTCCTTTCCCCAATACACAAGCGTATCAAGTTCTAGAAATAATCCTTGTTTGCAATCCTCTAAAGGGATATCATCATGTAGTCTAATTGTTCCTTCATTCTGAGAGAAATCAATTAGTAGAGGTTGTTTTTCTTTAGTCATAGAAGGTTGAATAGAAGAAACATGTCCAATAAGCGGGAATATTGATTGACAAAAGAAAATGACTCAAGAGAGGAAGTATGATTGGTGGTAGGTGTCTCATGAATGGACGATTTGGATCTAGACCTAGATTGCTTTTCTAGAAGACGATGCAATGTAGGAGAGAAAATAGGATCACATAGCCATCCATTAAGTTGCGATGTAGGATTCAAATTGGATGATTGACTAGAGGGAATCTAAGTCGTGGAACTCTTCAACGGAGGAAGAGGTCTTGCAAAGAAAGGGAGGACCATGACTCAAGACCCAAATTAGATGTTTCATCGATGGAACTTGGAGTCACACGAGTCTTCAAAGGAGGAAGACGTCATTGAGGTGATTTGGAATAAATGTCTTGCGAAGAAAGGGAGGACCGTGATTCAAGATTTGATCTAGGGATATCCGAACAATAGTTGGGATCCAAGTCTTGAGAAGAAGAGTGGGAGTTCGAATGGTAGTTTGGATCTAAATCAAAAGAAGAAGAGTGGGGGAACTGAATAATAATTTGGATCGAGAATCAACCAAACCATACCACCAACTATGAGTGAAGGTGGGGAACAGGGGTACCCAAGTGGGCTCTCTAAAGCACAAAGAACCAAACGGGGTTTAGTTATAATGGGAATCTTTTGATTTTAATGCCTAAACCTAGGTTCTCTATTGTTGTAAATGTGAGAAACTGGCGATATCGATCCATTACAAGATCGTTTTAAGCACAAATGGCTAGATCTAGATAGTGTGATGGAACTCCTTCAAAGGGAAGGAAGTGACATGTCAATTTGGGAAGCATAATGGACAACCAACTAGACATTTTGTAAGTATGGAGATGCGTGCGTGATTTTCCAAAGAAGGCCTAAGGAAAATAGACATCGTGATGATGCAATCTCAATGAGATCAAAAAAGGATTGTCCTAGAAAATAAGTTTTCTGGATGAATAATCACAAGGAACAATCATGCAAGTGTGAAACACAAATCCAATCAACAAGGAAATACACCCTATGCAAATGTGTGTGCAAAGTGATTTCAATGCAAAGATGATCAACACAATGTCAATATTTACATCAAGCTCGAAATGAACAAGGCATAAATATTAACAAAGGGTAGACATGACTCCCAATCAAAGGATACAACGACGTGTTCAACAACCAATAAGGCCAAAATGTTAAAGGATGAGGTTTACAAATGTAAGCCACGTAACCACACCAATTAGACACGTTAATCAAGCTTCACAAAGAAGTGAGATATTAGTGCCAAAGTGGTATCGAAACGACACAAACAAAGTAAGTGACACTCTTCAAGATTTTGGACAATGTTTGAAGTAAAACCAAGTCAAGGTATACTGAGGATGTGTTAAAATGTGCACAGCGTAATGCCATAATGCAGATACTTAGATCACGTTTATGAAAAACACGACATAAGTATCTTAATTGTGTCGAGACAATGCGAACAAGGTAACATGTCAAAGGGAGATCAAATGATGAATTAATCCTAACTATGATGATGATCTTGAAATCAAGATCAAGTGGCCATCAAAGATATGAGGACACATCCATGCACTTTAGACGTTAACAACTCAACTGTAAACATGGATGAGCATAAACGGACAAAAAGTGGTGAACACTATCTATGACAACACTCCCGAAAGATGCCTTCTCTTGTCCCAAATGGGAAACAAGAATGCAAAGGTGTAGATCAAAATATGGAAATAAACTAAGTGTTACTTGGGCAGAGTTTCACCTTGTCGAAGGCGAGAAAGAAACCAAGATAAGTAACATGTTGTAAACTTCGTGATGAGATACACTTAGATCTAACTTAAATGGATTCGTTACCGTGTTTGAAAAACAAGGCTTTGAATCCAAACAAGTTATCACTTCATGATGGCCAAGACATGATAATGGACTAGTAAAGTGGGCTCCAAGACAAAATGGCTTCCTTAATAAGATCTCTCAACTAGATAAATCGTGTACTCTTACCAGGTCACAATACGGAAAATTTGTAACGCTAACTCACAAGGAAAAAATAGTCAAGTGGGTAAGCAGAGTGCTTCCTGTTTCATCCACGAGGTTACACAGCGGTGGATTACTTTAGGGTTCTGGAACCACCCCTATTGTTGTATCTTAAGGCGTTATGCCAAAGGGGTTATGTTCCGATTGAGTGGATAGGGATGTACCCTTTTCAACGAAACTCCGCAATACAAAGTGTGATGAAAGTGGTGTGTTTTTTTATCTTTTTAACTTAAATGTGGTTTTAAGTGGCACACCATTTGGCAACCTGCAAGAACACGTGTATTAGAAGTTTTGTGTTGTTTTTTTATGACCTTCTTTGAAAAACGTTGGGTTCTGTGAGAGAACAAGTTTTAGTAATTTTCCAGTTTGCAGATTGATGTTTTATAAAAGAGAACTTACACCTTGCTTTTGATTCATAAGATCGCCAAAAGGTGTGAAGGAAGAGCATCTGCAATGTGAAAAATCCTCTTTGAAACAATATATAGAAAACACGTTAAGTGTTTTTTGAAGAAACTCGTTTTAGCCAACTTTTAACTTTAATCTATTTTAAATCTTAAATTGAAGTGTTTTGGAAGCAAAAAGAAAAGGTTTTTGAAACGATTTTTTATTCCCAAGATCACCTAAAAGGTATGAGGGAAGAACATACGTGTTTCAAAGGACCCCTACAAATGAAAAACGTGAACACTCAATTAAGTTAGCATAAAAATATGATGGAAAAGTAACCTGCAAATCACTATTAGTCTCACAAAACCTTTCAAAATGTTAGAATGGTCAAGAAAACAAGTTTTCAGACTTTAAGACACGTTAAAAAATGACTATTTACCTAATAATGTAAAAACATAAATTTTTTGTAACTCAAAATCCTAATTTTATGATTTCATTGTGTAGTTCTCTTCAATACCTTTCCAACGCAACAAAAATAGAGTCATTTCAAGCTCTCGGGAGTGAAAGTTATGGCCGCAGGAAGATTGGTAATGAACACGGTTTAACGCATATGCACCCAAGATCTTGTGCAGTGCGCGCTGGTTCAACGGGTACACGCCTAGTTCGACGGATACGTGCCCCAGTGTAAAAAAAAGCATTGTCACGATTACGGATATGCACCCAAAATGACGGATACGCGCTGTTTCAACGGATACGCGCCCCTTTTAATGGCTACGTGTCTATTTCAACAGAGACGTGCCGGTGAAAAACATAGTAACGATGAAGAACACAAGCCCAAAATGACACATACGTTCCCTTTTCATGAATACACGCCTGATTCGATGAATACGTGCTGTTGGCTAGATTTTCTACATAGCATCAAACCTAGGCAATCATGAGATAAATCTCCCTCATTTAACTGGTGAGGCTCCCGTGTCAGATTTTTCAATAAAAATGTGTTATTATCTATCAGGGGTTTTACTTTAACCACTTAGTTCATGAACCATAACTAAGAAGCTCTGCAACAAGTAAGTAGCTATTTAAGAAATGAAGTATTTTATAGCATAAGGAAGTAAAGGAAATACAAAGAAAAAATGGGGAAGATGTGCATCCCAATTAGTAGATAGCAGAGCTAATTGCATGCACATAGAAGAAACTTAATAGATAGGAACACACAAAATTATAAAACAAAGGCAGCTCTAGATCCAGATCTAAAATAACACAAAGTTTATTAAGAGATCTAAGATTAAAAACAAGAAACAAAGTACACCGTGACACAAAGTTCTCCGAAACCGCTCCTTTGTATTCCTTTACTCCAAGTTGCTCTCGGGGGTCCAAAGACAAAGTCTAGAACACAAGATTGTTGCTTACAAATTACCTTCTTAACCCGAAGGTTCTTCCTCTACTTATAGAATGTAGAGGGCAATTACAAGTCGGAAGCTTTTAGTTGAATCGCACATGTGGAAGTTGGAAAAGAAACAATTGAAATCTCCTCCGAAATTCCTCTTTGCATGACATGTATGATTTGCAATGAAAATAGAACCTTCTACTTTGCACGTGCCACGTATCTCCAAGTAGTTGACTTCTTCAAGTAATGAATTTTAAACCAATCACTTAAGTTGTATAATTTAATTGATCGGTCAATTACTTTGTCGGAGGAAAGAAGAAGGAAGAGGAAAGCTGACTTTGTCGGAGGAAAGAAGAAGGAAGAGGAAAGTTGACTTTGTCCTTTTTCATGTCTGATGCAAATTGATTCAAACTCGATCCGAAGGCAAATTTGGATCTAGAAACAAGCTGGAATTGCAAGCAGTTGGAATTGGAAGCGAGCTGGAATTTTCCTTCGCATTGTCTTCTCTTTTATCCTTGAAGCTTTTGCAGTTCTTATTACATACATGCAAGTGCAATGTTTTCCGTAGATAACTTATCATCCTTATTTTTAATTGCATATGAGCAATTAAAAATTTGAAAGCACTCGGATGAATGAAAATTCAATGAAGGCTTCAACTGGAAGATGGGAGCATCTGCACAAGATCTTGGAAGGAATTTTCCACGCATTGACTTCTTCATTCTTCACGGGATGCATTTGAAACAAGAGGATGAAGCCTTTGTGCGAAGCTTTTGCAACTATGAGATCTCGGATCTGGATCTCGCACATGAATTTACATCTCGTATCTCGCATCTCGATATGGATCTGCACCTACATAACAAACTCTAAAGCAACTAAGCTGTGGATGGAAAAGTTGCACTCGAATAATTCCACGTTTTTAATCTGCACGCATGCATGTGAAGTTTTCCCGCATGCATGAGTGAATTCTTTCTGCTCCGGATCTGTCTATCAATTCAGTGAAGAGGTTTCGAGCCTAGATCCGTGTCTCTAATATCTCTAAATTTAGAAGTGATGCATGACTTTGATGTGCTTTCTTTTCATCTTTCTTCGCCATAGCTTTGTCTATCTTTGTCTCGAATAATTCTTTTTCTTCTTATTTGACTGGAATTCTTCAAAGTCAGTGCAGATCTGGATAATCCTTGATTTGGAAGAAATATTCAATGTATTGGACATTGATATAAGTTTCTTTTCTTTTCAAAAACACCTCTCATGAATTTCTTAGCACATGTAACACTTATGCAAACAATTATGATAAAGATCAACCCCCTTCAAAGCATGCGCCTAATTTGGAAGCTTTTAGCCTTGTTGCCACCTTTGCCCCGAGAAAATCCTTCAAATGGGGGCGCACTTTTCTTCTTGGCTGTAATTCATTACCCGTGAATTAAATAATTCACCCATATGGCTGCCTGTGCTTATATAACCCTCACAATTCTATAATTAATAATTGCCCTAACAATTAAAGGCAATTAATTAACTAAAAATCAAGCTCTTCTCTTTTAAATATAGCATGTTTAAGGACAACCATCCAATCAATTAAATTAATTCAATTTAATCATCCACACTTCACTTCACTTAAGCTTCACACGGTGTGCTTTGACCATAGCCACCGAAAATAGGAATTAATATAATCATTTAATACTTTAAAAGTATTAATTCCTTCTCAAAAGGGCTGCATTAAATAAATTAAATTTATGTAATTTTGGAATTCTATTTTTAAATTCCTTATGTCTACTTCCCTTTGTTGACTTTTCCACAAGCCAGGTGCAAAATTGGGTGAATAAATATTAACAAATATTTATTTAATGCATTATTATTCACCCAAGGTGGGTCGCACTTTTTTGCACATATAATTCTATTTTTAAGAATTTTTCATAATGGGATTCTTTACCCTGCAAGGCAGCCCCGAAAATCCCATGATCCACTTAAGTGATTTGACTTTGACAATGGGATTATTTACCTGCAAGGCAGTGATAAAATCCGTGATTTCACTTAAGTCACTTTTCTTTTATTTCACCATGGGAATTTTTACCTACAAGGCAGGGAATAAATTCCGTGCCTCACGCTACCTCTAATTTTCCCACTATGACTTAAGTGAATTTTATATCACGGAAAAAGTACTCTGCAAGGTGCAATAAAATCCCACCCGTGTGTTGCTTCTATTTTTCCCACCTGCAGGCTTAAATCCTTTGTTTTCTAAAAATGTGCCCAACTCTCGTAAGGGTTTTTACGTGCATGACTTCATCTTTTCCTAGTGAACCGGACCTCCGATGGTGACTTCCTCCGAGCATAACATGCGTATATGTTTTCAAATTGCTCCAGGTGCCAAAAATCGGGCTTATCCGTGAAAGGAATTGTTTAGAGAAATTTCACAGTAAAACGAAGCGGGACAACACAAAAACACAAAAATTGCCAAAAGTTACAAATAAAGCCCAAAACTTATTCCAAGTTAAAACCCTTAAGTACATAAGAGTAATGACATATTCGATCATAATGGCGAGTTAAAACGAGTATGTGAAATAGCCTAATACGGAGCTCAAAATAATTAAATACAAATTTCTGCAGACAAATCAAACGACGAGAATATAACAATTTTGGGCATCTGGGTATTTGGCGAAAAAGGCTAATATGGCTCTTTGGGAATATCTTGACGCAATACAAGAAATTTCAGGCAATAAAAACACAAAACGACCCATTATTTTAAAAGTACGAAATTTTTTTGGATAGGGTAGTCGCAGATTTTAGGATGAAATCTGGGTGACACCAGTCGGCTCCGTCTGTGGACATCTTTTTCTCTGTCAAAATGACAAGGGAAAAGATGAGATCCCAACATCTCTGGTTTCGTATCTTGTCTTTTGGGCACGGGTCAGGCAAACAAACACAACACAAAAAGAAAAAGAAAAAACAAACAAAGTTTTATTTACATACATATAAGTTTTAACTTGTTTTTTCGGTTCTGAAGCGAGCCTTGAGATGTTGCCCATTGAAAGGCAATGGTAACTCAATTCCATCCCAGTAGGCAAGGAAGAAAGTATCCATTCCTGCAGCTCTTTTGATCACGAAGGGCCCTTTCCAGAGTGGATCAAATTTGTCATGTATGCCCTTCGGTTCATATCTCTTGTCCCACCAAAGTACCCAATCTCCGATCTTGAACTTCCTTTCTTTGGCCTTCTTGTCAAATACTCTAGGAAAGTCCTTATCAACTTCATCTGGTGGTGGCTCATCCTTTCTTCTCTCCGTGACGGGTAAGTCTGCATCAACTTGCTCTGTTCCGGTTGATTTTTTTCACGATTTCGAGGAAGAACTATCACCATATTCTTTCTTCTTCTTCAGTACTGATCATGCTTGTTGAAAGTCTCCACTAAGGAAACTAAACCCTTGGGGATTTTGTTACCTTTTGGTTGGATTGCTCCACTATTGTCATCATAACATGGATCAGCTTTTTCTGTGACTGTTTGTCGTGGTGGTGATTTACTCCCTTCAACATGCAGACATGTAGATGTTTGTTCAGGGACTCTGGGGTGGTAGACCATCTCCACTTTATAGTTTCCTTGTCTGAATATGGACGGTGGTCTATCCGGATTCAATAGTACAGCCGTGACTGCCAAAGAATCTGCCTTGGAGTTTTGATTTATTGGAATGAAGTCAATAGAGAAGGCTACAAAATCAAATGTGGTGAAAGCACTTTATCTTTGTAATGCTCCAGCTTATCTCTTTGACTTGACTTTGCCCTCGAACTTGCTTTACTAGAAGTTCAGCATCTCCTTGGGCTTTGAGGAGTCTTACTCCTTTCTTTTTAGCTTGCTCCATTCCTAGAAACAATGCTTCATACTCTGCCGTATGATTGGTGTTCTCGAACATCAGCTTGTGGGAGTATGGAAATATCTCATGATTTGGAGATATTAGTAGAGCGCCCAGCTCCTAATCCAAAAGAACAACATGTGCCTTTAAACTCCAAAGTCCAAACTTTTTCTTCTTCTTTTTCTGGCTCTAGCTCTGGTCGAAGTTCTTTGGAATGTCTTTATCCGTTTCCAAGAAATAGACCCCATGGTCAGATTCTTGAAAAAGAATCTGAGATCTAGGATCCTCAGATTTTGTAACCGTGTACTGGACTTCTTTTTCGGCTCCAAACTTATGGTTAAGCCTTTTGATAGGAATATGCACGGGACAATCCATCTTTACTTCTCCTCCCGACTCTTTATGAAGTTTCGCTCAAAGAACATCCGTAGGAGACAGGAATATCTCGCAACTAAAATTGTCATCTTTAATCTTTTGTCGGGAAAAGCTACTGAAATGCATTGTGCATATTTGATTTGTCCGATTAAAGGAACTTGTCTCTCCATGGAGTAGCACCTTTTATGGTCTTTGTCGGTAAGTAAGCCCAAGAGCATCTGCTAACTTTAATTTGGCATGACATTGTCAGAAGCACTGAATCTAAAATGCAATTGCTTAACTTGAAACCATTAAGCAATAAGGAGACATAGAAAGGTTCCACCCTTTCAAAAGATGGTGAGGATTTAACAACTGTCAGTGTTGTTTTGTGGAGGAGTATCTTTGGGCTTAGGTAAAAGGCCTTTTGATGTATTGGATTGTCCTGGTGATTGTACATATTTGACTAGCCTATTTAACTGCTCAGGAAAAGCTCTCAGGTATTGACTTCTGACATTTGAACTTTAGTTTTCTTGGCATGATCAATAATGTCAAAAGAAGAAATACATTCAGATACCTGAGCCACTTTCTGTGGTTGAGATGAAGAACTCGCATTCTTATCTCTAGGAGCTAAAGAAGAAGGTAAAGGGCTACCCCTTCTTTGTTCGTCAGCTAATGCTTCAGCTTGGCGAGTTTGTGATCTTGTAAGTATTGCATATGTATGACCATGATCATCTTCATGAAGTTTCTCATCGTCATGTTCAAATTTGTAGTTCAGGTAATTAATGTTGGAGTCGCAGCAGGTCCTATAAAATCATCATCCTCGAGCTGATCAGCGTCAGCTTCCTGGTCTTCTTCATTCATCTCCACATTGTTTCTGGGAGTAGCTTCAATTGCTAATCTTTGGGAACCAGCAATGCGGTTCGGTTGTTGTTGAAATTCGAGCAAGGGCAGTATTGTTGCCCTGAGCCATTTGAGCCATTTGTTTCTTTATCTGTGACATCTCATTTGCTAACTTTTGCAATAGTGAATCGGATGTAGTAGCAGAGGATGAACTTTCAGCTCTAGAAGTGCTGCTCTTTATCTTTCCAGCCATGATGAGGTCGTCTTCAATTCAACTGCCATGTTCGGGGCCGCTAACAAGTCGTGAGGGACGTGCTCTTCGCAATTGATAGCTTACTTCAGGAAGTAAAGCGTTGATGAAGAACACATTTTGATTCTCATAATTCAGAGAAGCAGAAGTTGGAATTTTATACAATAATCTTTAGAATTTTGCAATAAAATCCCGCATATGCTCATGTGGCTCCTTCTTCAATCGAGTGAGTAATTTGAGTAATTAATGTACTAGACTCTTGGCTGCCTTGAATCTTTTCAAGAATGCATCCCGCATAGTAGCCTAGTTGGTTATGGTGCCAGGAGCTAGCCGATAGAACCATTCTCCAGCCAAGTCATGTAGAGTCTCTATGAAGAGTCTGACAGATACATCTTCATGTTTCGATCGCAAGCACTCACAAGATATGAAAACGCAACCAAGTGGTCATCATCACGGATTACTCGCTTTCCATCTCCAATGAATTTCAAAATTCTTTCTCGTCC
Organism: Taxus wallichiana var. yunnanensis; assembly: GCA_018340775.1. Taxonomy (NCBI): domain Eukaryota; kingdom Viridiplantae; phylum Streptophyta; class Pinopsida; order Cupressales; family Taxaceae; genus Taxus; species Taxus wallichiana. The sequence goes on along the minus strand of CM031233.1, from coordinate 88,378,319 downwards.
CTTTAGGTAGATCATGCATAGGAGGAGTCAAATTCAGAGGTCCAAAGGTTGCACCCCATGGAATAGGGCTGCAGAGGGGCAAGTGGATGATTCTACATCATGAAAGGAGCATGTCTTCTTTGAGAATAAACTTGATGAATAATTTAAGCTGCCAAATTATGCTAAAGATGATCCGGATCTAGATGCATGTGCACTCTCCTTCTTGGTGAAAGACTAGATCTGCGGCTTATAACTTGAGGAGGATGATTGAAATTGAATTGCTCCTGCAGTCTGAAGAAATGACAAGTCCTTCCCTGTGCCTTCATAGATCGGGTGAATGGACGTTCAGCCAGGTTGAGAGTAAAATGTGAAAACACTCATATCTGCAACAGATAAGCCTTGATCTGCAAAAAGAGTTGTTCCCCAGCGGAGTCGCCAAAAACTGTTGGCTAGATTTTCTGCATAGCATCAAACCTAGGCAGTCATGAGATAAATCTCCCTTATTTAACCGGTAAGGCTCCCGTGTCAGATATGTCAATAAAAATATGTTATTATCTATCGGGGTTTTACTTTAACCACTTAGTTCATGAACCATAACTAAGAAGCTCTGCAGCAAGTAAGCAAATTTGTTTAAGATAGGAAGTATTTTATAGCATAAGGAAGTAAAGGAAATACGAGAGAAGAAATGGGAAGATGTACATCCCAATTAGTAGATAGCAGAGCTAATTGCATGCACATAGAAGAAACTTAATAGATGTGAACACACAAAATTATTAAAAAGCGCACTCTAGATCCAAATCTAAAATAACACAAAGTTTATTAAGAGATCTAAGATTAAAAGCAAGAAACAAAGTACACCGTGACACAAAGTTCTCCGGAAACCTGCTACTTTGTATTCCTTTGCTCCAAGTTGCTCTCGGGGTCCAAAGACAAAGTCTAGAACACAAGATTGCTGCTTACAAATTATCTTTCTTAACTGAAGGTTCTTCCTCTACTTATAGAATGTAGAGGGGCAATTACAAGTCGGAAGCTTTTAGTTGAACTGGCACATGTGGAAGTTGGAAAAGAAACAATTGGCAATCTCCCTCCTGAAATTCCTCTTTGCATGACATGTATGATTTTCAATGAAAATAGAACCTTCTACTTTGCACGTGCCACCTATCTCCAAGTAGTTGACTTCTTCAAGTAATGGCTTTTAAACCAATCACTTAAGTTGTATAATTTAATTGATCGCTCAATTACTTTGTCGGAGGAAAGAAGAAGGAAGAGGAAAGCTGACTTTGTCCTTTTTCATGTCTGCATGCAGCTGATTCAAACTGGATCTGGAAGCAGTTGGATCTAGAAACAAGCTGGAATTCGAAGTTGGAATTGGAAGCAAGCTGGAATTTTGTCTTCGCATTGTCTTCTCTTTTATCCTTTGAAGCTTTTGCAATTCTTCTATTCAGTACATGCATCGGTCAATGTTTTAGTAGATAACTCATCATCCTTATTTTTAATTGCATATGAGCAATTAAAAATTCTGCGAAAACACTCGAATGAATGAAAATTCAATGAAGGCTTCAACTGGAAGATGGGAGCATCTGCACAAGATCTTGGAAGGAATTTTCCACGCATTGACTTCTTCATTCTTCACGGCTGCATTGAAACAAGAGGATGAAGCCTTTGTCTTGGGAAGCTTTTTGCAACTATGAGATTTGGATCGGATCTGCACATGGATTTGCATCTATATCGCATCTAGATATGGCTCTGCACCTACATAACAAACTCTGGCAACTAGGTTGTGGATGGAAAAGTTGCAGCTCGAATAATTCCACTGCTTTTAATCTACACGCATGAGTGAAGTTTTCTGCATGCATGAGTGAAGTCTTTCCTGCTTTGGATCTGTCTATCAATTCAGTAAGAGGTTTCGAGCCTAGATCTGTGTCTCCAATATCTGCAAATTTAGAAGTGATGCATGACTTTGTTGTGCTTTCTTTTTCATCTTTCTTCGCCATAGCTTTGTCTATCTTTGTCTAAATAATTCTTTTTCTTCTTATTTGATTGGAATTCTTCAAAACTAGTGCAGATCTGGATAATCCTTCAGATTTGGAAGAAATATTCAATGTATTGGACATTGATATAAGTTTCTTTTATTTTCAAAAACACCTGTAATGAATTCCTTAGCACCTGTAACACTTATGCAAACAATTATGAAGCATGCGCCCAATTTGGAAGCTTTTAGCCTTGTTGCCACCTTGCCTGAGCAAAATCCTTCTTCAAATGCCTTGTTTCCACCTTGCCTGAGCAAAATCCTTCTTCAAATGGGGCGCACTTTTCCTCTTGGCTGCAATTCTTTACCTATGAATTAAATAATTCACCCATATGGCTGCCCATGCTTATATAACCCTCACAATTCTATAATTAATAATTGCCCTAACAATTAAAGGCAATTAATTAATTAAAAATCAAGCTCTTCTCTTTTAAATATAGCATGTTTAAGGACAGCCATCCAATCAATTAAATTAATTCAATTTAATCATCCACACTTCACTTCACTTAAGCTTCACAGTGTGCTTTGACCATAGCCCTTTGAAAATAGGAATCAATATAATCATTTAATACTTTAAAAGTATTAATTCCTTCTCAAAGGGGCTGCATTAAATAAATTAAATTTATTTAATTTTGGAATTCTATTTTTAAATTCCTTACGTCTACTTCCCTTTGTTGACTTTTCCACTTTGGGTGCGAAAATTGGGTGAATAAATATTAACAAATATTTATTTAATGCATTATTATTCACCCAAGGTGGGTCGCACTTTTTTGCACATATAATTCTATTTTTAAGAATTTTTCATAATGGGATTCTTTACCCTGCAAGGCAGCCCCGGAAATCCCATGATCCACTTAAGTGATTTGACTTTGACAATGGGATTATTTACCCTGCAAGGCAGACAATAAAATCTCGTGATTTCACTTAAGTCACTTTTCTTTTATTTCACCATGGGAATTTTTACCCTGTAAGGCAGGCAATAAATTCCCGCCTGCCTGCTGCCTCTAATTTTCCCACTGCAGCTTAAGTGAATTTTATATCACGGGAAAAAGTACCCTGCAAGGCAGGCAATAAAATCTCACATGCTGCTGCTTCTATTTTTCCCACTGCAGCTTAAATCCTTTGTTTTCCAAAAGTGCGCCAACCCCCAGGGGCTTTTCACGTGCATGACTTCGCCTTTTCCCAGTGGAACGGACCTCGATGGTGACTTCCTCGGGGCATAACGTGAGTATATGTTTTCCACCTGCTCCAGGCAAAAAAATGGGCTTACCCAAAGAAAGGAATTGTTATAGAGAAATTTCTGAGAAAGCTAAAGCAGGACAACACAAAAACACGAAAAATTGCCAAAAGTTACAAATAAAACCCAAAACTTATTCCAAGTTAAAACACTTACGGTACATAAGAGTAATGACATATTCGATCATAACATAGTTAAACGGAGTGCAAATAGCCTAATACGGGGCTCAAAATAATTAAATACAAATTTTCATGAGACAAATCCGAATGACAGAATATAACAATTTTGGGCATCGGGTATTTGGTGAAAAAAGGCTAATATGGCTCTTTGGGAATATCTTGATGCAATACAAGAAATTTAGAGCAATAAAAACACAAAATGACCCATTATTTTGAAAGTACGAATTTTTTGGATAGGGTAGTCGTAGATTTCGGGATGAAATCTAGGTGACACCATGGCGTCCCTTTAATAGCTACGCACTTTTTCGACGGAGACACGCCTAGTGCAAAAACACGGTGATGTAGGCGTGTGGATGCACGCGAGAATGACGCATACGCACCCCTTTCAATGGATATGCCCATGTTTCAATGGAAATGCACTGTTTCGATGGAAATGTGCCTATTTTGATGTATATGCGCTAATTCGGGACATGACGCGCGCCCCCGCAAAACACCGCAAAATACATGAAAACGAATTTTTCAAAAGCAAACAGGTTAGTTGTTAGTCAAAGCAACCTATTTCTAAACCAAACCCACAAAATATATGCAAATGAAGGTTATTTAGCTAGTATTAGAAACAAAAATGAGGAAATAACAAGTTATTTAACCAAAAAAAGCTTGCAAATGAACTTTGAAGAACTTAAAAGACCTCCATTAATGGAGGATGGACATAAGTGTCCCACCGGGCGTGCCAAATGTATGCAATGGAAAGTTGCAAAAGCTATGGAATGAGGCTAAAGAACCTCAAAGCTTTTCTAACTCAACTATGCACCATGAGATAAGAGCTAAACAAGGGAAACTAACATGCAAACATTATAACTTTGACAAAAACATCAAAAACTAACATGATAAAGCTACTCTCTACTCTTTAGATCACTAATTATGAAATTGAACCTAAAAAGATCAACTTAGCAATCAAAGGTGTGATGTTTGATATGAAACTCAAGCTTTCAAGAATGGAGTCTCACCATTAATGGCTTCAAGGCCAATGGTTCTCTCCATATTACTCAAAACTTGGTTTATGGATGAAAATGGAGGTGTTAGCTCAATAATGGAGGAAGGAAAGCTTTAGATCAAATGTCTAATTAGCTTGAAGCTAATACAAATGAGATCCAAGCTTTCTTAGGCTTGTTTTGGCTTTGTGTTATGTAAAGTTGTAAGTTTGAATGGGTAGGCTTAGCCTTGTATTTATAGTTTTTAGTTTGAAAGAGTTTGGAATTTTGGTGCATGTGGGACTAAAGCTTTTAGATTAGATTAGGATAAACATGCTTTAGGATAAACATGTTGTAGGCTTAGTTAAGCTTGGTTTAGGCTAGTTAACTAGGGTTTAGGCTAGTTAAACTTTATTAGTAAGTGATTAGAGACTCATTGACGGTTGGGAGGGGTCTAGATAACCAATTGTGGTGATAGATAGCCTACGAAGACAATAGAAGTGGTCTAGAGAGAACTAGGGATGTTACGAATGGTCAAAGGAGGAATGTTTAGCTAATAAGAGAGATATTAGCTAAATAGGCTGATTATAGGAGGAATACGACCAAAAGATTGTCGTAAATGGGCATCAGAGAATGGAGCGAAGAAGAGTTGATCAACGAAGTGTCGTTAATTGAATGAATTGGATGAAATGCTAAGTGTAAGCATATTTTAGGTGTCTACGGTAGTCATCGACACTAGCGGTAGAAAGACCCTGGTGTCGATATTTTGTTCCACAACTTGCCACTCATTGCACAATAATAGAAAAAAACCACAATTTGTAAATCCTCCATTGAGTCAAAAAAATAGAGACACCGTCACTTATATATACATAAGAAAATATACACCAACAAGTAATTATCGTAAACAATATTACACAATATTGGTTGAATTTATAATGTTAACACGTAATTATGTTGGTATCCATTCTTTCTAAACTAGATCGATGCGAGAAAAATTGTGTTCCTAAACATAACCATGTCAAAGATAGGAATAGACTTTATTATTTAAATGTCAACATTTAATATGTGTAATTGTCTTCCACTTGACCAAGAAGTCATTATTGAGGCTTCACTTTGATGAAATATTTAGAGAACTTATCATTTAGGATAGGTGGTGGGAGGAAAGGGTCCCATGTTCCTCCTTCCACCTTCGCATGTAACTTTTGTTATTGTAGACATGTAAAATGTCGACATGCTCATCTAACAAATAACATACGTATTACACATTACTAATACCCCCATCACTAACCATATAATAATTAATCATGAGATTAATTATTATTAATCCTATTATCATATACATCATTATCTCAAATATTCTTATTTACTCACCCAATAATCCCATCTCATCCTTTAATCATTTAATTCATTATTAATATGTCATTATCCTATCACTAATCACTATTATCAATTTATAAGAACTTAAAATTACTACCCACCTATCACCTATTGTACACCTATCCTACACCTAGCTTCTCCATCAAATCACTTCCCTAATCACAATTAATCTCACCTAATCCTAGCCTAATCAAATGCTCCACCTCTAAATCTAGAGGCTTTTACTTCTATAAGCCTCTCCAAATTTCCCTCCTTCATATTTAAAAATTTAAATATATTTCCCTCCCTCCATTGAATTTTTAATTCAATGGAGGATTCTTCTAATTTCTAGAATTCTTCAATTCTAGATCCTTCTACTCTCTCATGTAATAACAACCATTGATATTCCATCTACATGGCAAGATCTCAACCCTCCATTCTTCCTTCCTCCACCTATAAATAGGAGTTCCACCCTCCATGGAAACCAACTTATGAAATTACAACTAAGAGCTACCAAAATATTCCTAGCGAGCTTTCAATCATCAAGCATTCCATCAAGAAAAATCAACATTCAACAAGGGGATGTGTTGTCCAACTAAATCTACAATCTAAAGTAAGAGAGATACAGCTATCTTGAGCACATCTAAAGAAACAAGTGAAGATCATTGGAGCTTGTAGGTAAGTGCAGAGTATAACACTCTTTCTCCTTTTTTATCTTGCTCAATCTGAGGTAGATAATAGGTGTGTTAGATTAGGAACTAGTTTGGTTTAGTTCTCAGTTTGGATTTACATCTAACACTACTTTTTGTCTACATTTTTAGCGCCACTGTGGGGCTTACCCCTTAAAATATTTTGTCTACATTCAACGGGCTAATAAATAAAATTAGGTAAATACTCAACCTGTTGATCAAATCCAAAAATGTTTCTTCCTAAATGCCCAAACGCCTGAAGTTAGCTATGCGCTGAGAAGGGCTAATCTCGCAACATTAGTGGAGGATCAAACTCTTGCTGTTAGTGTCGAGGATGATCTGATCATGTCAGGGAAGTTGAGGAGAGACCCTTCCAAATCTAAGTCTGTTGCTTCCTCCTCCTCCACCCCTAGACCTAATACTGATCCATTAGTTCAAAAACTTGCGAATGATCTCATCGCTATAAAGAAACAATTGGCTCAGCATGCTCCTTATGCAGATGTTCCAAGGAGGAATTTCCAGCCCCGAAATCATTTGCCTGCTTCTCAAACAAGATTAGCACTCGAAGGACCTCCTGTTAAAGTCCCTGTCAATGCGACCTGTGAAGTGGAAGAACCAGATGATGATGAGGATAATGAAGCTTGCGAGGAGTTTGTGGAAGAAGTTGATGATGAAGCAGACGAACTTGAGGGATCTCGAGTAAATTTCTTCACCACTGAGGGCATTGATGATGGAGATGACTATGATGAAGTGGTAGCAGACATGAATAGCGAATCATTTGCTGTCATGACTCGAGAGCAGACAAATCAGAGGGAGAAGGTGACACAACCCATCAAGAAATCTAAGGAGCAGTCGGCAACTATTCCCGTAATTGCAAAAAGAGGATCTCCTATCCCTACTTCATCTACACCAAAGGTGAGTCCTGTCAATCCTACTAGTAAAGTTACTTCTTTTTCTCCTAAAGTTGATAAGCCTAGGATTTCAAATGATGATGGCCCGTCCACTTCTGGGTCCTTTGATATTGTTGATCACCTGAAAAAGACCAAGGTCCAAATCTCAGAGGCTGAGTATTATCAAACCCATCCCAAAGCTTTTGCTAAAATGATTCACTTTGTCAATTCCCATTCTAAGACCACCTCTAAAGGTCTTTTGCCCACTCCTTCTTCTGCACCACAGCCTAGTCTGGTAGCCGCTGTTACCTCGCCCAATGACAAAATCAAGCCTTTTTATGTAACACTTCTTATAGCTGGCCATAGGCTCAGTAATTGTGTCATAGATTCCGGAGCCTCAGATAATGTGATGCCGCTAAAGTAGCTCATGCTTTAGGCTTGACCCTCACACGCACTTATGGATCTTGTTACTCCATGGAGAGTAAAGAAGTGCCCCTGGTCGAAAGAATTAAAGATGCACAAGTGGCTTTTGTTGCTTTCCTGAAAAGAAAGTGTTGGCTACCATCTTAGTAGCAGATATCCCTCCTTCATACGGGATGTTGCTAAGTAGGAACTTCTGCAAAGATGTGGGTGGAGAAATCCAAATGGACTGGTCACATGCACTCGTACCTGTTAATGGACAAATGAAGAAGCTGATGCCTGAGAAGCAATCTGAGTATATTGTGCAAAAACGGATGATCCTAAAGCACAAATACTCTATGAGGATATGGGACATGGTAACTACATGATTATGTCCCCTGATGAAGTTTGACTCCCCAAAGTGTCTCCTAAAGATCCTAATGGTGTTTGGATTTTAGAGTTTGATGGAAGTTGTTCCTCAGCTGGTTCTGGAGCTGGTGCCCTACTGGTGTCACCTGAAGGAAGCCTACATCCTTTTTCATTCAAGTTGCAGTTCGAAAATACTAATAATACAGCAGAGTATGAGGCTCTCATTCTTGGACCGCAAATGGCCAAAGAATGAGGTGTAAAGAATCTTCTGGCTCGTGGTGATGCAGAATTGATTGTAAAGCAAGTCAGAAACCTTTTTCAAGTAAAAAATGGGAGGCTGAAACATTACCGGAATCAGGTTTGGGATTCCATTGAATTTCTTGATGCTTTCTCCATTGAGGCAATACCTAGGGAGAAGAACAGCAGGGCTGATTCACTAGCAGTCTCAGGGTCACTACTGATTCCTCATCCTGACTTCTCTCAGGATAAGTTCACCATTGAGATGGTCCATCGGCCTAGTGTACCTGATAATGCCAATAACTGGCAAGTTTTCAATGATGATCAACATTTGCTTTCCTTCCTGGAACTCAAGGGTAATTTCGAACAACTGTATTTTGAGGGAAGTGACAACCTACCTCGTGAGAGTGTGCCCTTTGACAAAGCAGTCGCCCAAGGGGAAGAAACAGATCAGGATGGATGCATCAATCTCAAAGGAAACAAGATTCCTAAAGGATTGGTGAGTTTGGAGGAACTATTTGATAAACATGACAGGTATGTGAAGTCTAGAGCTTCTACTGGACCTCAGCAATCAGCTGAACATGACAAGATTAATATTGGGAGTCCTAATGACCCTAAGCTAGTGAATATTGGAAAATGTTGCACAGCAGATGAGAGGAGAAAAGCAATTGATCTTTTAAAAAGGTATAAGGATGTTCTTGCTTATTCTTATGAAGATTTGAAAGCTTTCAAACCAAAAGATATGCAGCACTCTATTCCTCTTAAGCCTGGAATTAAGCCTTTCAAGCAGAAACAGAGGCAATACAACCCCAAAATAGCTGACACCATCTTTCAGGAAATACAGAAGTTGTTGAAGGCTAAAATCATTTTTCCCATTCACCATTCAACATGGATTGCAAATATTGTGCCTGTTAGGAAGAAAAATGGTGAGATCCGCATCTGTGTTGATTTCAGGAACCTGAATCAGGCTTCTTTGAAAGATAATTATCCTTTGCCTATGATGGATCAGGTCTTGCAAGCAGTAACAGGATCTGAAATGTTATCTATGCTTGATGGATTCTCGGGATATAATCAGGTAGAGGTTGATACTGCAGATCAACACAAAACAGCTTTCACTACTCCTTGGGGTACCTTTGCTTACAAGAGAATGCCTTTTGGGCTTATTAATGTTGGTGCCACTTTCAGAGAGCTATGGATCTGGATTTTGGAAGTTTGAAAGGGAAGTGTATTGTCATATATCTTGATGACCTGACAGTATTTTCCAAGACAAGAGCGGATCATTTTGATCACCTAGAGACAGTTCTGCTAAGATGCAGAGAGCATGGGATTTCTTTGAATCCTAAAAAATCTGTCTTTTGTGTCACAGAGGGAAAATTATTAGGGCACATTGTTTCCAAAGATGGTATTAAGATTGATCCTGAACGAGTACAAGCTATCCAACAAATTCCTCTCCCAACCAGCAAAAAGGGCGTGCACTCCTTCTTTGGTAAGATCAATTTTTTAAGACGATTCATCCCTGATTTTGCATAATTGACTTTAAATATTTCTCAGATGATGAAAGGGAAGCAAACATTTGGTTGGTCTTCTGAAGGAAAGGAATCCTTTGAAGGTATCAAGAGAGCTATCGCTAAAACTCCTGTTTTAGCCTGTCCTGATTTCAGCAAAGATTTTATTATCTATTGCTATGCCACAGATAAAACCTTAGCTGTTGTTTTGACTCAAGAAGACTCTAACGAACATGAGCTCCCAATTGCGTTCATGAGCTATATTCTGAAGGATCATGAGTTGAAATACACTATGATGGAGAAACATGCTTTTGCAGTGGTTAAAGCTGTCAAGCAGTTTCACTTTTACATCCTCAACTCTCATTCCATGGTGTTGGTCCCAGATACAACTGTTAAGTCAATTCTCACACAGCAAGAATTTGGATCCAAGAGAGGGAACTGGGTTGCTAAGGTCCAAGAGTATGACATTGACATCAAACCGACCAAGCTGGTTCGTGGAAAAGGCCTTTGTGAGCTCATTGCTGAAGGAGCTAAACATGAGTTGCTGGAGGAGAAAGTTGACCTTCCTACCGATTCTGTTCCTTAGCTCAGTTGATGAATGGTATGCTGACATCGCCCATTTTCTCACCTATGGGAATGCCCCTCTCATTTAACCGCCAAATAAAAGAGGACTGTTAAATTGAGGTCAGTGCAATATGTATTGTGGGAAAATGCCTTGTTCAAGCGTGGGTTAGATGGGAGATTTTTGAAGTGTGTGGACAAGGAACAACAGAGAAAGTTGCTCTCAGCTTTTCATGATCAGGCATGTGGAGGGCACTATTCATCAACGGTTACGGCTCATAAGATACTCCGTGGAGGATATTACTGGCCTTCCTTGTTCAAAGATGCATCCAAGTGGGTTGATAAATGTGAGGCTTGTCAGACCTTCGTGGGAAGACCCAAATTGGCCTCTTTGCCTCTTAAGCCAGTTGTAATTGAAGAACCTTTTCAACAGTGGGGTTTGGACTTCATTGGAACACTTAATCCTGCTTCTAGTGCTGGTCATACTCATGTACTAACTGCCACTGACTATTTCACCAAATGGGTGGAAGCTATTCCAGTTAAGAGTACTACTTCTGAAGTGGTGTGCAGCTTCATTAAAGAGAACATCTTGGTAAGGTATGGTGTACCTAATAAGATTGTAACAGATAATGCTTCGAATTTCTCTTCAACTGAGATAATGGATTTCTGCTACGGATATGGCATCTCCCTGGCTCATTCTTCAGATTATTACCCTCAGGGAAATGGGCAAGCAGAATCCACTAACAAAAATCTGGTGACTATTATAAGGAAGTTAGTCAATGAGTCTCAACGAAACTGGCACAAGAAGCTCTACGATGCTCTTTGGGCAGATAGGATTACACCAAAGAGAGCTATTGGAATGTCTCCTTTTCAAGTGGTATATGGAGTAGAAGCTCAACTGCCAGTAACAGTGGAACTGCCGGCCTTGCATCTAATGAAGGCCATTGAAGATACTAGTTTCAGTGATGCTTTGGATAAGAGAATTATGTACCTTCACAAACTAAATGAGGACAGATTGGAGGTTGCTGATCGGATATCTGTTCACCAGCAGAAGGTAAAGGTCCTGTTTGACAAGAAAGCTAGGTTCAGAGATTTCCAAGTTGGAGACACTGTGCTGTTATGGGATAAAAGGCATGAACCTCGTGGCAGCCATGGAAAATTTGATTCCCTTTGGCTCGGACCTTTCAAGATCAGACACTTTGCTGGTAAGAATTCCTTTTATCTTGATTACATGGATGGTTCTCCTCTCCCACTTCCTTATAGTGGGCAGTACCTCAAGTTGTTCAAGTCCTAGGTGATTAGGGAGTCCCTTGTATATTATGTACAACGTTTTTGCTTTTCTTTCCTTTTGTTTTGGTGTGTTGTCCTCTGTATTGGTCTACTTTTTGACTCCGTTGCCCAATGGATAAGGTACTGGTCTACTTCCCGAGTTTGTCTAAGTTCTTGCCTTGTCTCATTCCTTGAATTTATGCCAAGTCATCCCCAGAAGGAGCCAGTTGTTGTCCACTCAAAATTCCCTACTCTTAAAGAAAGTGAACTTTCAAAATTTTGAGTTTTAGTGTCTTCTCTGTTGTGCTGAAATTGTTAAAAGTCGTGAAATTGAGAAAAGTCTGCATTTTGGGTCTTTTTGTGTGTTTTTCGGGCCTGTCGGACAATTTTGTCCCAACTGTCCCAAGTTCAAAAGTGCGTTCTGTTCCCCGATCGGCCGAAATCCCCGAAGTTGTTCCATTTTCGGGCCCGTCGGAACTTTTCGTCCCAAATGTCCCAAAGTTAATCGGGCAAGTTGTTCCATTTTCGGCCGAAACACCGAACCGCGTACTTCGCACTTTCATGTCCCAAATGTCCCAAGTCAAATTGTGCAAGTTGTTCCATTTTCGGCCGATTCGCCCGAACCGCGTACTTCGCGCATTTTCGTCCCAAATGTCCCAAACTTTTCCGGACCCATTGTAACCTTTTCGGCCGATTCACCCGAATCGCGTACTTCACGCACTCATGTCCCGCGTGTCCCAAAAGGCATTTGTGCGTCTTTTCCCCGCTTCGCCCGAATCGGCCGAGCCGCGTGTTTCGCGCATTCGCGTCTCACATGTCCCTAATGAACCAAGTGTCGTTCGTGCTAGTTTTTGCCGCTCTACCCGAATATCCACTTATTTAAATTGGTGGGTATGTATTAAATGCGCATTCATGGCCTTTCTCTCTCCTAAACGGCTATATAACGGGCATCCCCCCTTTGCATTTTTCACATTGTTTCCATGCTATCCTTGCTCGAACCCTTGCAACCTAATTCCCTGCGCGTGTATCCCTTTTCTCTGTAATTCCTTCCCGAGTTTAGGTTGCTCTATTGCTATCAATATGAAGATCAAGTTCCAGGGACAGGAACAAATTTCGCCACTAGAATCTGCCGTTCCCAATATTGGAGACAGTGAAGCTCGAGCATCTTGACTTCGGCGATTTTTGGGCGAGGGTGGCAGATGCAAACCCTACACCAATGGCACAAATGATTCACGATAGCGGTTTGGCTTTTGCTGGAGGTTTTCCGATCTCGGTACAGTGCGCTGATACTGTACTTTCGTGCGGAGCTCACTTCGACCCTGTTTCCAGTGAATTAACCAATATACACGGGGAACTCATCGCCAAGCTGGACGCTGCCGCCATTAGTACCGCACTGAGAATCCCAGAGATGGATAATGCCATAGTCATTTCTCGGGATCAAGCACAGGCTCTGTTCAATCAAGACAACGACAAATACAAGGCGCGGGTGGCGAAGTCCTGGCTGAAGAACCCTAAGAAAGGAGCCTCTCGCCTGTCCAAAACTCTTTTCCGGGTAGATTTTAATGAAGAATTGTCTGACTTTATAATTCTACTAGCTCAGGTTATGGGTTTGCCCTCTACCAACGAATTTCACTTCTGGATGTGCCCACCATCAAAGCATGGTGTGCGAGCGAACGCAAAATATCAACCTGAGGCAGAGATCATCGCATGAATTTGTGTGAGCGAATTGTCAATGTACAAGAACGAAGAAGTTCTACATGACTTCTTACCTGATGTATACCCTGGCAGCGTCACGGCAATGGTTTGGCTTTTCTTACATTGACGCTCACAAAGATGATCCAGTATATGCTTACGCACTGCCAGATTCACCAGAGACCAAAGAATTGTAATTTCGAAGGAAGGGTCGATAGACGCTTTCACCATGTACGTGGTCAGCTTGCGAAGGTGATACTGCCAGGAGATTTTCTGATGAAGCCATGAATCTGATATCACGCTACGGTGCTTATTTCATACAATTCAGAAAATTCTCCTATATCGGAGCTTCTTTTGTGAGAGCACCTCTCTGAGATTCCCATGTTTTGCAATGATAAGATGGCTTTGATTGAAGTATGCGAGCAGTTAGACAAACCGCATACAGTAACCTGCAAAGATAAGAAGATTTTGGTTTGCACTTTCCCATCTCTTTGGGAAATTACACTTGTAAAACAGCCCTGGACGCATCAGAACATAGAGAGAGCCCTGGTCCCTATCACCGTTCATTTCTTCAAGCCGAGAACTGCTTCGACTTGAAGAAGTTCATCGAAACAGAACATCAAGATAATCTACCATCATAGGCGGATACTGAAGACTCTTTGGTGGCCGATTGTGTGAGATGATTTTGAGGCCAGGAGAAGGCATTGTGGCAAGTTCTCCCTGCAATTGATCCAAGAACTCGGCTTGTACCAAGTTCCCGAAGGACTCCAGGATGACAATTCTGATCTATACTCATATGAGTATGACAGTGTGATTAAGCACACCCCCTTGGAGGACTTGGATTGGAACAGGAAAGAAAAAGATGATCTGGCTGAGATCCTTGCTCCAGTCTTAGTCAGGACTAAGGTCTGGTTTGACAGGAAAGTTCGAGAGCTCAGAAGGCACTCAGGAGAATCCTCTTCCAAGGATGTTTCAACACCAAGGAGAGAGGCATCAATTCCTAGGTCAGAAACACCAGTGCAAACCCCACCTGCCTCATCAACACAAGGACCTGCAGCTTCCACTCCTTCTTCATCCACTCAAGTGTACCAGAAGAAACTCAAGGAGGTTAAGAAGGAGCCTGTGGAAAATGACCCTCAAAGAAAGCAGGTAGAAGTGCCTATGGGACCAGAGAACATCATTGTTCTTAGTGAAAGTGAAGAAAGCGAAATGCCAACCCCTGCAAATGCTCCTGAAGACCCAACTGATAAGGACAAAGAGGTCCAGAGCACTGAACTTCCAAGTGCTATTGATTCTTCTGCAGCAATTGTCTCCAGCGCCCCACTCACATCTCAACTTGAGACCACAGCCGTGCAAACCTTGAGCGTCATGAGCTCTATGTCTCTTGGTACTCTTGCCCCTCCTGCTGCTTCCTCTTCTTCTTTTGCATGGGTTCAGCCTCTTGTTGACAGTAGAAAGAGGAAATCTTCCTCTCGGAGCTCAGGGCCAAACTTTGATGCTGTCGCAGCCTTGTTGGGCACCACTCCTTCTCGTGCCAAGAAAGCCAGAACCACCTCCAGAATAGTGTCTGATGCTCAAGGTCAGCAATTCCTGGAGATTGCTAAGCCTACAGTGGACAAATCAGAGCAGGACTTACAGTCATCTGACTTAGAGCTCTCAAGAATTCCAATGGGAGAGTCTACTCCTGAAGGTGAGATCCACAACCTCCAGGAAACGGTCACACGAGTCATTGGGAGGGTAGAGAAAGGGCAGCAAACTATTGAACAGTTGGAAGAACAGGCCCAAATTCTCACAGGCTTCATCAAGTCTCTTTTGTCTAAGGACAAAGTTTTGGACCCTACTCCGTTGACCACTCTTCCACCACCTGTAATTTTGAGCCAAGATGAAGTACAGAGTATCAAAGACATGCACAAGTATTCCGTCTATGGCAGAGCTATGGAAGCCATGGTGGATGATATGCTTGTTGCAGGGTTGAACTTCATCGATGAAGCTTTTAAACTCCATGGAAAAGTGAACAATTTGCAACAGAAGCTGTCCTCTACTATCGGGATCATGGATAAAGAGCTCAAACTCTGGAGCAGTTGCATAGTAGACCTCCGCCTTATGGGACAGACAGATGAGAACATCTTACTGGCGAATAAGGTTTTTGATGATGCAAAGGATAATCTATCAAAATCCTGGGTTTACAGCGTGGAGTGGAAGATCAAAGTCTTGGAGGAGGCTTTGGGAGAGTGAAGAACAGCTGGCAGAAGGGTGAAGCTTTCAAGACACTGGTGGTCTCTGCTTTCAAAGACATACACTGTCATCTTCAAGATGAAACTTCTGGTATGCCCCTTTCCTTGCAAGAAATCAAAGCTCAATTCAGAGCTTTTGTCAAAGATAACTTATTCAAGGAAAGTTCCATCTCCAAGGAGAAAATGAAGGATATTTTCTCTCTTCAATCTGCCATTGAAGAAGCAAATAAAGATTATCATACTCATGTCGAGTTTGATAAAGAGATGGAGAAGTGTCTTGGATTTTGGACTCATTCTACGGCCAACACGTCAGTCCCTCGTGGCAGAGACATAGCTGAGGCGTTGAAGAAATTCAGGCATGATTTTGAGATTAGTGGGTCCCTCCGATGGAATCGCCACCTATCTTCTTCTCCTTATTCTTTTCTCTTCTTCCCTTTCTTTTTCCGTTTTCTTTGTAAGAAGTTGAGGTATTGCGGTTGGCAGTCCTTAACTATTCTTGGTTAAAAGAAGCGGTTACGAAGAGTAACTGATTTGTAAGTTATATAATGGCCTCTACGCCATTGGGGGAGAGGAAGAACTTGGCATATTTTCTGAAAGTGTAAATAGATTACAAAGAAATCAATACAAAAGGGCTTTCCATTCTTTGTCTATCTAATCTCCGTTATCTCTGAGCTTTCGTTTAATGTTTGTGAAGATCATTTGTTACTAGTTTGTTAGTCTCGCTGATTGCATACTCTTCAACTTTGCAATACATGGTGATCTTGTATAACCAAGAAGGAACTTTGTGTCCTTGATTAATGAATCTGTGTTACGTTAAGAAACTTTGTGTCTTTAAATTCCATCTTATTTATACGATACGAATGATCTTGTTTTAAATTCACTGTAACTTCGCATACATAAAGAATTACTCTGCTATCTATAATTCTGCATGTTGCCTTTCTACTCATTCTCGCACTCTCATTCCTCAGTCCTTTTGTAATTGATGATCCTTACGAAAGACACTTTCGTAATATCCAAGTTTAACCAGAAAATGATATTTTGTATATTTGTAAATAAGTTTGTTTCTGAATAAGGGAACCTCTCCCATTAAAGAGGAGGGACTTCTTGTCCCTGACTGTTGCTCTTCATAAAAGTCCTATTTGACGACCAACAGAGACTGAAGTAGCATCTTTGCTCTGTCAAGTAGCACCTTTCCTAGGTTACGATTTTACATTAGTACTAACCAATCTAACTATATTTTCGGGTGTTTGGTGGTGTTTTACAGGGTTTCACATTATGTTTTTATAGAAATATTATAGTAACAAGGAGAAACTCCACCCATTTTAATACTCATTTTGTTTTTACCTAATGTTTGTGGTTATAGAATCTCGATTAATTAAAAACTACTAACCATTCTTTCTTGCAGCTCAAGTAGTCCAAGAGTATTGGGGTATAAACAACAAACTACTACTCTTTGGTTTTACAGGCGTCCTTTTGAATACCTTGTTACATAAACTTTATTATTAATTTTCATTTTACATTTATCATCTTTTTGTGTGTATTTTACATTATTTCTTATTTGTATCCCAAAGACAACACCATGTATACTTTCCTCTCACGTCCTAGGAAGATCTTAAGGATCAAAAGTGGCTAGTCTTCCCATTTTTATTTTATAAGGATAATGTAATCTGTGGGTTTCATCTCCATGCATGTAGACACACCCCGTGTTCTAGCGGTGTATATAAATTCTTAGACAGTTATCGTTATTGGATAAGCGCTTGCTTTTTAAAGAGTGGCATGAAGTGAGGGGCTTCCACGTCCCAATACCCAAGCCTCAGACAACATCCTTCTAACATGAACTTTGGCCCTACATACCGCAAGGTATATCGAGGATGCCCTAATGAGCCTCTGTCATCCTAGACTAGGTAGCCCTTTGGCCACATATCGAACTATAGTGCAAGGAGGCCACACTTCCTAAGATCACTCACTAGCTGACCCCACATTGACACATAGGTGGAGAGCCAATTTGTGGCACCACCATCAATGTGTGGTATTGAAAGCGAGCTATAGTTTGGTTGCAATCCCACTTGACTAGCTAGGTTGTGATTGCATGATTGTGATTGCCTGATTGTTTTGTCAAAACTAGTGAACAAACATCACACTAATCCCTCTAATCAAACCATACACCTACCATCCATCTATTTTGACTATGACATTTGACCTTGATTTTGACCACACATCATTTACCATATACCTTTAAACATATCTTTGTTATCCATCATCCACTTACCATTCACTCCCTTTAACCACCTTTTGACCACAATTTGACTACCCCCATACATACTTTTGACCACACACCATTCATCATACACCTTTAACTATATACCTTTGACCATACTTTTATCATCCATTATCTATTTGACATCACTCACACCCTCCTATTAATAAAAATAAAAACAAATAATCAATCCCCCTTATAATCCATAAATTTCAAAAACCACAAGATACATTTGTAAAGATCCCCATATCACAAACAAAATTTAAACGACCTCCTACATATCTCCACTTGCAAACGTAACCCATTTCATGGCATCCCATCTAACTTAAACATACATTCATCGTCACAAAACATTTGTTTGGTGATTTAAAACCTCTATTGGAATCAAAATACTTACCTATGCTCTACAAGACCTCGAAACCTATCACATCATGTATCTCTTATCACAACACCTACTACATCCTTACATCTTCACCCAAATGTACACATACATTTTCCTACCCAAACACCCCATCTACAATTTCTTATTGACACAAATAATCTAATCTTACTAAATGACACCTTGCATAATGAAAAAACATCCTTATCATGTATCCTATTCTTCTAAGCCCTTCCACCAAGGCATAGGGATATTTTTAGTGGCGAATATTCATAATTTGGTGAATATTTCATTTTTGGAAAATTTGAAAAGGTGATTTTTTAGAGTAGGTCAGTGTACTATTCGCCTAAAATTTCCAGTATAAATTTTTTTAGGGGTCGGCTTCGCCTACCATTGAAAACTACTCCTATATAAACCTAGGTAATTTGCCTAGTAGTATACTAGTAACTTACTAAGGTACCATCCGAATTACTTGTAAATTACAAGCAGACAAAGTGTGGATCAGAGTCTCAGACTGGTTGTTGTAGAATTGCAATAGGAAAGTGTCACTGATGCGTGACAAGGAAGATTTTCATTTCGCACGAGAAACTAGAGGGTTCTTTGAAACACACTTGAGGGAGGGTTACAGGTGGGTGACAAATGAGTGTTGTTGATGAGTGACAAGGGGGCTGCAGACGGTTGAAAAAATGAAGCATTTTTTTGTACCAGATGACAACACGGTTTGATGTCGCACGACAATAAGCCTTGTTGCCGCCCGACAACAAGCCTTGTTATCGCACAACAACAAGCAAGTGTTGTCGTGTGACAACAAGGTTCGCTATCGACAACAAAAAATGTTGAGTTCTCCCCCTTAAGAAAATGACAGGTGAAAATTTGAATCTGAAATCTTGGAAAATTTGCCTTTCCGATGAAAGTGGTTCGAGGTATATTATTTGGGATTCTTAAAATGAACCCTACTAAGGTGCATCTAAAGCCCTCTGCTATCGAGGAAAATCCATCTTTCATCTTCTTAATACCTCCTCAAATTCTTTCATCCCAAAACAAGGTTTGATTATTAAGATTATACATCAGTCAAATAAGAAATCTTATCCTTTCCTCATCTACACACCTCTCATAAATTTAAAACACCTTTATCTCAATAACACTAGGGTATAATGGAACCTAGGAGGATAGCTATCGATCCCAATCAGGAAATGATGATGAAAACAACCACCAAGAAATAGGACGTGACATATTCAATAAGACATGCTTTATTAACTTGTTGGAATACACAATGGCGACGTTGGTCGGCCTAACCGACATCGGATCACCTAGGGACCGACATCGGTCAAGTAAGGAGGAACCAATATCGGTTAGGTAAGCGCATCGGTTACTTGTGATTAGATCTAACCTTTGATATAAAGTTGATCTAATGGTTGTAATAACATAGCTAAGTTTCCCTAAGTTTGTATATGGTTATATAAGCTAGAAAACTAGGGTTAGAAGATAATAAGGGAGAATTGTAAGAAGGAATTCTTGGAGAGAGAAAAAGAGAAGCTTGTGAGGAAGAAAGTATTGTACATCTAGAGAGGTGTGGAAGATTGCAGATCTTCATTGTATATTCTCTACAAAGCTTTGAATAATAAGATTGGTTGTTTCTTGGTGGACGTAGCCCACATTGGGTGAACCACATTATATCTTGTGTATTGTTCTTTTGGTTTATTTCGTATTTATTGTTTGTATGCTTAGATCTGAATATATATCTGTACAACTGGTGTGATTAACCCCAACAACTGGTATCAGAGCTTTTTGTTTGAGGGTTTTGTGTGTTGATAGATTTACTCACGAGAGGATTTTTGATTGAGTGGGAGCTACAACAATGGTAGAAGATGGAAAATACAAAGTTGAGAAATTTGATGGCCGTAATTATCAATTATGGAAGATGCAGGTGGAAGATTATTTGTATCAGAAAGATCTATACTTACCGTTGGATGAGAAGGAAAGACCTATAAAGATGACTGATGAAGAATGGAAAATTCTTGACAGAAAGGCTGGGATCTATAAGATTGAGCTGCAGAACATTTGTGGCTTTGAATATTACAAAGCAGAAACCACGGTAGAGTTGATGAAATATTTAGCTAATTTATATGAAAAACCTAGTGCTTCAAATAAAGTTTATTTGATGAAGAAATTATTTAATTCTAAGATGCAAGAAGGTGAATCTGCATCAAGTCATTTGAATGATTTCTAATTCTATAGTAAATCAATTAAAATCGGTTAATATTTCATTTGATGATGAAGTGAAAGCACTTTTATTTTTATGCTCTTTTTTGCCAGATAGTTGGGATAACTTGGTAATGGTTGTTAGTAATACAACGTCTACTACTAATATTTTAAAGTTTGATGATGTGGTTAGTATAATCCTGAATGAAGAAATACGTAGGAAAAGTATAGGAGAATTATCATCTGGTAATGCTTTGAATGTAGAAAGTAGGGAAGGAAGAAGGAGAGATCAAGAGCAAGAATAATGGGAAATCAAAGTCTAAGAATGGAATATCTAAATCCAGAGGTAAAGGAATAACTGCTGGAATTGTGGAAAGAAAGGACATGCAAAGAAGGATTGTTGGTTCAAGGAAAACAAAGAGAATGTACCAGAGAAAGGTAAAGAGGAAAATGTTGCATCTTCAGAGGTAATGCAAGATGCCCTTATTCTCTCCTTGGATAATAAAATTGAATCATGGGTTTTAGATTCAGGAGCTTCTTTCCATGTTACCCCTAATAAGGGTTATTTTAGAAATTATGTCCAGGGTAATTTTGGGCATGTTTATTTAGGAGATGATGAACCATGCAATATTATTGGTAAAGGAGAAGTTCATCTAAAATTACAGAATGGAAATACATGGATATTGAAAGATGTGAGGCATGTGCCAAGCCTCAAGAGAAATCTAATTTTGCGTAGGACAACTAGGTGAATTGGTTGCATGGTTACATTCACAGCCGACTCTTGGAAAGTTACCAAGGGATCTCTTGTTGTAGCAAGAGGCAAGAAGGTAGGAACATTGTATTTTTCTACTTGTATTACTTGATTCCTTTTTGTGCTATCTACTTCAGATTCAGATGCAAGCATGTGGCATAATCGGCTAGGCCATATGAGTCAAAAAGGAATGCAGATCTTAAAGGCTAAGGGTAAGTTATCATATTTGAAAGATGTAGATCTTGATTTCTGTGAGCATTGTATATTTGGAAAGAAAAAGAGAGTGAGATTTCTCAAAGTTGGGGTCAATAAAGAAGGAGAAAAAATTGGAGCTTGTGCACTCAGATGTGTGGGGACAGCCAGGTAGCTTCTCATGGAGGATCCCAATATTATGTGACTTTCATTGATGATGCCACAAAAGGTATATGGGTTTATTGTATTAAATGTAAATATGATGTTTTTGAGACTTTTAAAAGATGGAAAGCCCTTGTGGAAAATGAATCAAATTCAAAGTTAAAATGCCTTAGATCTGAAAATGGTGGTGAGTATTATAACAAGGTTTTCAATGATTATTGTTCAGTGAATGGAATACACAGAGAAAAAGAATGGTTCTAGAACACCACAAGAGAATGGTGTTGCAGAAAGAATGAACAAGACAATCATGGAACATGCAAGAAGCATGAGGATACATGTTGGATTACCCTTGCAGTTTTTGGGTAGAAGCAAGTAGACATGATGGTTTATTTAATTAACCGTGGGCCTTCAAGTGCACTGGATGGTGGAATACCAGAAGAAGCTTGGATTGGAAAAGAGGTAGATCTTTCTTTTCTTAGAGTATTTGGTTTAGAATATTTTGTGCATGTTGATAAAGAAAATAGAAAGAAGTTGGATGCTAAATCCAAGAGATGTACTTTTATTGGTTATGGCTCTAGTGATTTTGGATTTCATTTTTGGGATTTAGAAGATTCTAAGATTGTTAGGAGTCGTGACATTGAATGGAATGAAAAGAGAATGTACATGGATCAAGTTTTGGTACCCAAAGATGAACCGGTTGGAAATTTTGTGGATGAAAATGCATTCTTGGATTTAAAATTGACACCTACAGTTTACACAAGTAACGTAGTGTTGGTTGATCTGACCGACATACGGTTCGGTTAGACCTAGACGTCGGTACATTCGGAGCACAACGAGTGTCGATTAAGGATTAGCCAGACCGGTGTCGGTTAGCCAAACAGATTCACGGCATTGACTAGGAGGTGACCGATGTCGGTCATTGTTTGAGATTGATACAAATTTACAGAATGAGAAAAATTGAGCCTCGACACCCCAAATCTCAGTGAGAAGGTCACAAAGGGTAAGTAGACCTCCAGAAATATTTTCACCTTCCTTATCTTATTTATTATTGACTGATAGTGGTGAACCTAGAGAGTTTTGAAGAAGCAATGCAGGATGAGACCCACGTGAAGTGGGAGCATGCATGGATGAGGAGATGGACTCCTTGAAACAAACCAAACATGGGATTTGGTTAAGTTTTGCCAATAGGTAAAAGAACATTGTAGAACAAATGGGTTTAGGATCAAGGAAGAAGAGGGTGGACAGAAAAGATACAAGGCAAGGCTTGTGGTAAAAGGATTTGCACAAAAATAGGTATTGATTTTGGTGAGATATTTTCTCCTGTAGTAAAAATGACTTCCATTCGTATTGTATTGAGTTTAGTTGCAGTAGAATATTTGCATTTAGAGAAACTTGATGTTAAGATGATTTCCTTCACGGTGATTTGGAGGAAGAGATTTATATGCAACAACCACTTGGGTATGAAGTCAAGGGTAAGGAGAAACTTGTGTGCAGGTTGAAAAAGAGCTTGTATGGGCTCAAGCAAGCCCCAAGGCAATGGTATATGAGGTTTGATAGTTTCATGCATGAGCATGGTTATATGAGATGTGAATATGACCATTGTGTTTATTTCAAGAAGCTTGAAAATGGAAGCTATATTATTTTGTTATTGTATGTGGATGATATGCTTATTGTAGGATCTAGTATGTAGGACATTGGTGAGCTTAAAGAAAAGTTAGCTCATACATTTGCAATGAAGGATTTAGGAGCTGCAAAGAAAATCCTTGGCATGCAAATTCACAGAGACATGAAGAACATGAAATTGTATTTGTCTCAGGAACATTATATCAATAAGGTGTTGGAAAGGTTTAATATGCAGAATTCAAAACCTGTAAGTACACCTATGGTTGGACACTTCAAATTGAGAAAAGATCAGTGTCCTACATCACATGAGGAGGTTGAGTACATGGCATGAGTTCCATATGCTTCAACAGTTGGAAGTCTTATGTATGTTATGGTTTGTACAGACCAGACATTGCACAGGCAGTGGGAGTTGTGAGTAGATTTATGGCCAATCTAGGTAAAGAGCATTGGAAAGCAGTCCAATGGATTCTCAGATATTTGAGAGGGACATCAACATGCAGTTATGTTATGGAGGGTCAGATATTTCTTTATGTGGCTATGTTGATTCAGATATGGTTGGTGATTTGGATGGTAGGAGAAGCACCATTGGATATGTATTCATAGTAGGTGGGATGAAAGTTAGCTAGATTTTGAGATTGCAGAAGGTTGTGGCCTTGTCTACTAGAGGTCGAATATGTTATAGCTATAGAGGCTAGAAAAGAGATGATATGGATGAGCAGGTTCATGGAAGAGTTGGGAAAGGAGCAAGAGGATTGTAGATTGTATAGTGATAGTCAAAGTGTGATTCATCTGGAAAAGAACTCAATGTTTCATTCAAGAATGAAAAACACATTCAATTGAGATATCACTTCATATGGTAGGTGTTGGAGGATGGGTAGTTGAAACTGGAGAAAATTCATACAAATAAGAACCCTATGGATATGCTAATGAAGTTCATTGGAAAAGGAGAAGTTGGAGCTACACTCCACTTCTGTTGGTCTTGAGTTTGAGACTTGAAGAGGAAGAAACAAGCCAAGGAAAGGATCCAAGAATGGAGTTGTATGCAGTATAAGTGCAACAATTTATCTCCAAGTGGGAGATTGTTGAGTTGTGGAGCTTAATTGCTTCACATTAGCATGCTTTATTAACTTTGTTGGAATACATAGTAACGATGCGTTAATTGGACTCGACCATACGATCGTTGGTCACTGAGGACCGACATCGGTCAAGCAAGGAGGAACCGACATCGGTTAGGGTAACCAACATCGGTTACATGTGTGATTGTTTTATTTAACTCATGGGAATTAGATCTAACCTTTGATATAAAGTTGATCTAATGGTTGTAATAACATAGCTAAGTTGCCCTAAGTTTGTATATGGTTATATAAGCTAGAAAACTAGGGTTTAGAAGATAATAAGGGAGAATTGTAAGAAGGAATTCTTGAGAGAGAGAAAAAAGAAGCTTGTGAGGAAGAAAGTATTGTACATCAGGAGGTGTGGAAGATTGCAGATCTTCATTGTATATTCTCTACAAAGCTTTGAATAATAAGATTGGTTGTTTCTTGGTGGACGTAGCCCACACTGGGTGAACCACGTTATATCTTGTGTATTGTTCTTGGTTTATTGTCATATAGAGTCAAAAGGGACATGTAATGACCTACTTCAAAGCCAAAAAGTTTCTAAATCCCCTTGACTTACAAATTGCGATGTGAAGAGCTACGTGGCATCACCCTATTGGTTTGCCTTTCTGGATGACAAATGTGAAGGCCCATTGAATTAGATACAAGCATAAAGAAGGAATTTTGACACGTAAGATACATAGAGCTCTCTCATTAGCCAAAGTTTCACGGTTATCAAAGTAGATAAAATAAAATATAACCAATGCGAAGTGCATGGAGTTTTCTCATTAGGTCACACTTCGCAATTGTCGGAGGAGACTTACAACCCTTAAAGCATAGAATGATTTCATTGGCCAAGGCTTCGCATGTGTTAGAAAAGGAAAATCAAAAGTACTCACACACATAAAAGCGTTGAACTTCCTCATTGGTCATAATTTTGAGGATGTCGGTGGTGATAAATCAAAATGAATGACATGCGAAGTGTGTGGAGCTTTTTATTGGCTCACACTTGGCGGTGGTCGGTCAAAGAGCTTTGAAAGGTCAAATTGCAAAGAAATGTGGTTGTTTCTTATTGACTCATGTTTCGAGGGTCTTACAAGGTCTAAAATGTAGGATGCGTGGAGCCATCTCATTGGTCCACATGTCACATGGATTGAAAAGATATAAGGATAGTTTGGCATCCCAAAGGAGCGTGGCAAAGTATTATTAGCTCGTATTTTCATAAAGGCAGCCCGGAAAAGGAAAAAGATAAGGATAGATGGCAAACAAGGAAGTAGAGCCCGATACTATGAATCAATGGGAGGAAGAAATTTGGAAAAATAAAAAATCAAGTACATGTTGGCAGAGGATGATCCCCGAACCAATTAAAGGTTTCCATGTGTCAAATTCATGTGCCTCTCGATAGGTAAAACTTTAAATGGCCATAGCTTTTGATCAGAGCTCCAAATTGGACATAATTTATATCATTGGAAATCTCTCCTCGAGCCCTTCAATTTAGAAATAGGAAAATCTAATTTTGGTGGTGTTTAGTGGGTCAAAATGGAAAACATGTCTCTGAGGTAGAAAAGAGCAATCTAGGCACACAAACGATCAAATCAAGTAGCTCAACCACCAAACTTGATGAATCATGGCTTCATTTGCTTTACTGCAGAACAAAATAGATTGAATGATGGCTCTGTAAGGTGCCCATGTGCTTTAGAAGACTTTAATGCAGAATGTTGGTGGTTGAAGTCCAAAAAGCCATGCCCCTTCTCTCTTCAATTCATTCCCCTTCTCTCTTCTCTCTCTTTCTTCGAGCTATATATTGTAAAACATTTCATTTTGAAAGGGATGGACATTCTGATCTATAAAGGAACCATGTCAAAATGGTTTCCAAGAAGATATAAACTTCTAGCCTTTATTTTTCCTTCGTAAATCCTTCTTGCCTTATGTTTCAAATTGTAATGGATTGTGCACATTTTAAGCAATAAAAATATGTTTTGTGGCACATTTTTTTATGCCCTAGCTCATTTTTATTTGCAGTCTTGCCTTCCTCTTACTCTTGTAATGGATTGTCCATATCTCTTTCATGTATATGCCCCATTATCATTGTGTTCAATATTTATCACCCTATTCTAGGTGTTATAACCGCCCTTTAGCTTAGGATTTCCCTTTTTGCATCCCCTTTAATCCCTGGTCCCTTGGTATATTTACTTTAGGATTTGATTTCTAAATTAGGAGTAATTTTAGCATCGGGAATAGGTAGAGCAACCGGATTTCTCGGAGGTCTATCTCAACCGAAGAAGGTACCAAAACTTGGAGACAATCCCATGTTGCCTCAAAATCCTGAGTTGTCTATGACTCGGGGTAGGGTGCAATTTTGAGCTCCAACAATTCAGCACGCCAAAGTGGGACAAGTTTTAAAATCTTAACAACTTCATTTCATCAAGTTGATGTGCTCTTGGTGAGATCTCATCCTTTGGAGGAATTTTCAAGCATATTTGGCGACTCCACTAATCAAAAAAACTCATTTTCTTAGTTTCATACCATCCTTTTCATTCTTTCATTCTTTCCCTTCCATTATTTCCATTTTTTCATTCATGAATTTATACAATCATGACTTCTTTTCATTCTGGGATTCTTATTTGTAGAAGCATAACCAGTTCACCTCATCCCCATAGTTTAAAAATCCTCCTCCAAATTAGTTTTATGAGCCCCATCATGAAGAACATGCATATAACCCACCCCTCATGAGACCCATATGTTTATGCATTTAAACTAAATGTTTATGAAGAACAAGGTTATGCAAGTGATGGTGGCAACTTCATGGAAGATGCTAATTTGTAGAGGAAGATTCAAGAAATGGAGATGAGCATGATGCAGACAAGAATTACATGTACAAGTGAAGGCAACCATGATTGGTTTTAGGAATCCCTATCCATGGGTAGGCCCTATACCGATTAGTTCACCTTCAATGAAGTTGGTGTTTATGGCTGAAATTACACCTCAAATTGAAGACTGGGTTGAAGAAATGGAGGCTTATCAACCTAGTGTTAGGAATCCCTGTCAATGGGGAAACCCTACACTACCATCTTATATCCCTCCCATTCCTCCTCCCCAACTTATGCCATCTCATCCTACTTTCCATGTTCCTAGCTTTTGTCTGCTTGCTCCCATTGAGGATTCCCCTTCTCCATCTTCTTCCCTTCCCTCTCATATTCATTTTTCCACCCTCTTTTCTTCCAAACCTCCATCTCCTTCACAAGAAATTATTCCACCTCCTCCACCATTTGAACCTTTGCAAAATCAGCCAAGGGCTAAAGCCTTCCCCCATTTCAAATCAGATCTACATGTGCCTAAACTTCATGAAGAACCAACTGAAAATCATGAAGTAATGGATCTTAACCAACAAACTAAGGGCCCAAGTTCTTGGTTACCTAAGGATCCATTCCTCACTAAACAAGATTTTGAATCTTTCATGACAAAGAAGGTTGAGCTTCATTCTTTTGGACAACAAGATGCACATGCAAATCTGGAGGGGTAGGTTGAGAAAGAGCTAAACAAAGCAGATCAAATTCAAAGCTTCAAGGATTGGAGCCATGAGTTTGAAGAAAAAAAGGTTCATCACCAAGAACCTGATAGTCAACCTTCTCCAAGTTCTTCAAAATTAGTTGAGGTAAGTCCCATTCTTGAAAGCCAAGAAATAATTGTTGAAGAATGGACTGACTTTGAGAGCATAATGGATGAAGAAGTGACCCAACCCATTGCTGCAATCCCTCCTATTTTGATTGAAAATTTTGAGGTCAAGGAGGTTGAAGAAGAAAAGATGAAAGCAGAGGAAGAGAAGCTCCAAAGTGAGAAGGAAGTTTTGAAAGATTGCATTGATCCACCAAGCATATCTTCAAATGATGCAATCAATCATGAGGAGCTTCATTCCAAAGAGGAGGAAAAATTAGATCCAGAGGTCTTGGATGAAGAAGAGATCATAAGAAGCTTTTTGATTTCTTTTGTTGATGAAATTTCATATCCTTCTTCCACTTCATCCTTGCAGGAGTTTGATTTTTTGGATGAGTTTGATCTCTCAAACTTTGTGTTTGAGGAGGAGGAGAGCCATGGTGAATCAATTGCCAAATCAGAAATCATCATGGAGGAGGCAGAGTTGTTTGATGAAGAACAAAGATCATATCAACTTCTGCAAGCAACTCTATTTAGGAAATTTCTGCGGGATGCCCCCATTCATGGGTATGAGCTTCAAAGAAATTTGAAAATAACAAGGATCAACCTATGCCCAATTAGATACTTGGCTCATTTAGAGCCAAAGAAGGATTCTACAACCACTCATGCTCACTTCAAAGCATGAGATAGAGCTTTAGTGTACCGACACCTCCAACCAAATGAAGAGAAACTTGAGGAGGTATTTATCATTTTTGTAGATGATAATTCGAAGAAATAGGAAGTGTGGATCTGTAGACACAAAATCATGGACTTCAAGAATTATTTAGCCCGGTCTTATACTACTATTTAGAAGGTTCTCAAGTGGATAAACTATTAATTAATCCTACCTTTTGGCCATCTTTATTTTATATTTTATTTCGTCATTTCCACATATTTTGGTGCACTTATCCTCCCATTTCGCAATTGTCTCATCATTCTAGCCCAAAATTAGGTTGCCCCATCTGTCTTGGGGCTCCCAGTGCCCTAGTCCCGGTTTGGGCACCTCGGCCTATGAACATCTTTTCCCACTTCTTTTTGGGGCCTTTCTAGCCATTTGTTGTATTTATCTTTTTCCCAGTCGGCCTTGTCAAGATTAATTATGAAATTAAGCTTGAGATCCCTATAAATATAAAGTTATAAGACCATAATAAGGGTCCTAGGTCATAGTGTCACATACTACTATCACTCCATCTAGAGTTGCATCCATTGCATCACTTGCATCCACATAGTGCCATGCATCAAGGCTAGGAGATCTGCATCACACACACTACATGGGGAGATGGATTTTATTATATTCCATACACATGTTATTTACATTTTCTATAGTTACTATTGCTTGCTACTTCACAAAGTGTGACTAACATGAGAGCACCTAGGGCACGACATGCACACACACACCAGAACTACATCGGGTCTGAAATGTAGTGCAACACTCAAGTGATAAGACCACTAGTTTGGCGGTTGAGGTTAGTCCGACCCATTCATTTACATATTTTATTTTTATAGGGTTTGATACATCCTTTTACATTGCAAGTCATTACACAAGCTCATCCGACAAATCCACCATGGCAAAAAGAGCCATTCGAAGATACCTTGTGACCATGTCGATTCATTTGAGCATTTACAAAGTGATCAAAGCACCCATATTTGTAGACCCGTGGTGCCCCAATACACTCCCAGTGCCCTAATCATCTCAGATCCTCCAGATCTATCCTTCACATGGTCCTTGAGTGTTTGTCTGCACTTCTTGATTTTATTTCCATATCTGTGACAACCTACGATAGTCACTTCTAATCAACTAAGCTATTTCTCTTCCTTCTCTTGCACATTTAGGGTTTTATTTCACTTAGAATAGTTTACTTACATTTATTCCATATTTTTTTAGTCTATTTACTACAACATTTTAGTCCTCCTAATTAGATTAACATTAATACCCTAGTGTCCCCTTTTAGGCCAACTAGATCATTATTTTTTTTAATCATTTTGGTGAACCCGAGTTCTCCTTAGAACCTTCTAGCACTTTTAATTTCTTACCATTATGATTTTGTACTTCCCTCTTTCCTTTTTATACTCCACTTTTTCGTCGTTATTCCTACCTTTTACCCTCCTATAGTTATTGTTACATTCAATGCTACCCATTATGTCTCTCCACACATATCGCTAGAATATTTTTATCATAAATTTGTTTCGGCTTTATCCCTTAATGAAGATCAAATCACTTTCACATCTGATGATCTCCCACCACCGAGTTCTTAGCCCATGACCCTCCCTTATATATCCAGGTTTGTGTTAACAAAGTAGGTGTTAAATGTGCCTTAGTAGACAATGGATCTGGCCTCAACATTTGTAATATCAATTTTCTCCATCATATTGGCATGACTCCGACATCCCTTACTCCTTCCACCATTTCTATTCGTGGTTTTGATAACATCCCAAAACGTGTTTTAGGTATTGTCCAATTACCCATTACCATTGGTCCATGTATGATTACCATCCCATGTCATGTCATGCCCAATGACCTTAACTATAACATCCTCCTCGGTAGGCCTTGGATCCATGCCATGCATGTGGTTCCCTCTACGCTCCATGCATGACTCAAGTTCTTTACCAGGCTGTTTATGATGTACCCATTGACCCTTCCCCTTTTGAATATTGTAATTCTGTTGAACACCCTTTGGACTTCCCTACTTCCCCATGCATTAACCCCGATCTCTCCAAATACGGTTTAGGATACGACTACCTTCATCACTTTGGTTTCTCTCACTACCAAGACCACAAAGTCACCAAACTTTGGGACCTCCCCGCACATCCACATAAGTTTGGGCTCAAATATCAGCCTTCTCCCCCACTTACCTTTAGAAGTACAAACCACGTGTCATGTTGTGTCTCTCCCCTTACTGCACCTAGACCTTATTAGTAACGATGCCCCTTTATTTTGGGATAACACAGATACTTTTCCTACTAATGATGCATTACTAGATCATATGGGTGCTTATGATGATCTACCTTCTTTTCACCATAAACGACACCGATCTCTCCCATCTGTTAATATGGTTTGTCTGGGAGAATCGATAACCTCGTTGATAATTCCAACCCACCTGACACTATTCCCACTGAGCCATACATTGAGGATCGTTCCACACTTATCAATGAAGAAACCATCCAACATAATTTAGGAACGTTGGACAATCCATGCATAGTCTTATTAGTCACTTCCCTCACCCCTACCGAGCAAAAGGATCTCAAGAAAGTCCTTCATGATTTTTTTGACATCTTCACCTAGGACTATAGTGACATGCCAAGTATCGATACCTCTGTTGCCATGCATAATATCATCCTTAACCCCGATGCCAAACCCGTTCAATAGAAAATCTGTAAGATGCATCCTAAGGTTGCACTTATTAGTCAAAGAAGAAATCTAAAAATTGTTAGATGTTGGTTTCATCGTGTTATTGATTATCCTGAATGGGTATCTAATATTGTTCATATAATGAATCCCAATGGTCGTGTCCATTGTTGTATTGATTTCCATGATTTAAATAAAGCTTTCCCTAAGGATAGTTTTCCTCCCACACATTGACGCTATTGTAGACTCTACCGTAGGGTATGACATACTCTCCTTTATGGATGGTTTCAGCAGGTTATAACCAAATTAAGATTAATCGATTGATCAAGAGAAAACCTCTTTACCATGCCATGGGGTACATTTTGCTATATTGTTATGTCGTTTGGCCTCAAGAATGTTGGGGCTACCTATCAATGCACAATGACACATATTTTTCATGATTACATCCACAAGATCATTGAGGATTATGTGGACGATATTCTAGCTAAGTATCAATGACGTTCCTCCCATGCACGGGACCTTCATGTTCTCTTCAAACGATTATGTCAATATCATGTACGCCTCAACCCAAAAAAATGTGTTTTCGGGTAACCACAGTAAGCTACTCGGATACATCATTTCATGATGTGGCATAGAAATTAACCCAACCAAAATCAAATCCATTATCGACATGCCTCCACCAAAAACCTTCACCAACTACGCTCTTTACAAGGTAAAATTCAAGCTATTTGATGTTTTATTGCACAACTGGCTGACAAAACACAACCTTTTACACGTCTCATGAAGAAAGACACTAAGTTCATTTAGGACACACAATGCCAACAAGCATTTGATCACATTAAAGCTTATCTACTAAACCCTCCTATCCTAGTCCCACCTGTGGCAAACCACCCCTTCTTATTGTATATTTCTGCTACATTCCATGCTTTACGCACATTATTGAAACAATGCGATGATACCCATCACCATCGAGTCATCTATTATATTAGTCACACACTTCTCTCTTATGAATGCAATTATAACTACATTGAAAAATTGTGTCTCGGCCTTGTCTTCATTACAGACAAGTTGCATCATTATCTCAATTAGTCATAAACCAAGTCAACGATGTCTATCACACTAAGGAGGAACATCTTATCCCATACAATGATTTTGTAAAAGACCTTTTAGTTACCTTTGAGTCTTATTCCATTTCTGTTTTCCTCACAAACATAATAAATCGTCTGCATTACGCCATGGCGATCATGCAACCTTGCTTATCCCACAAGATGTCACTGATGACCAGGCCACTTTCATCATTACTCGCTTAGGGACGACTACCTTCTATCTCCATCATACCTATCGCAACCTACATCATTACCCGTAGTCACAACACCACTGAATGGTTCCAACCTATTTATAACTACTTGTATAAACAAACTATCCCCGATATTTTCGCAACCTCATTAAGCCCATTGGTTATGTCGTGAAGTCACTCGGTTATGTTGTTATGTTATTGTTGGCTCTGAATTGTTCAAACGTACTCTTGATGGTCGTCTTCTTCATTTTCTTCCCTCATGCAGATATCCCTATGGAAATATTTAACATTCATGATAACATATGTGGTGGCCATTTTTCAGGTAAAGTCATGGCACAAAAAATCTTATGTCAAGGGTATTATTAGCCGACAATGGAACAAGATTGCCTTGACTATGTTAAGTGTTACACGACAAGTGTCTAGAAACATGGTAATATCCATCATACACTGCATATGATCTTTAACCCATCGCGCCCATGTGGCCTTTCTCCCTTTGGGGATTTGACTTAATTGGCCTCATCAACCCAAAATCCACCGATGGCCACAAATTCATAATTACCACCACGGAATACTTCACCAAGTGGGTTGAAGCCACACCCTTATGTACAACCACTAGTACCGACATTTGTAACTTTCTTACCATGCACATTATCACACGCTTTGGAGTGTCATCTGCCATTATCACCAATAATGGATCCTCCTTCAAAATAAAGATGTCAAGAAATTTTGTGCTAAGTTTAAGATAAAACAATCATTTTCCACACCTTATTATCCGCAAGGCAATGGCCAAGGAAGCTACCAATAAAACTATTGTCAAAATCCTACGTAATATTGTTGACTCTAGTGACACCGATGAGTAACCAAATCTTCTACGAATCATGGGTTTATCGCACTAGTGTTTGTACTCCTACTAACACTACCCCTTCTCCTAGTTTATGGCGTTGAGGCAATTATTCCATTAGAACTTGAAATACCAACCCTACGAATCTCTCTTAAGGGCATCCTTAAAGACAATGAATATCACGAAAATCACTTACATGAATTAGAAATGTTGGATTCATGTCATGTCCAAGCATTGGAAAACCTCTGTACATACCAATCCGCATTTCACATGCTTACAACCACAAGACATGTTCTAGAGACTTCAATATTGGTGACCTCGTCTTAAAAGAAAACCTAGAAAAAATACAAAGGCGAAGCAACACTCAAAGGTAAATTTAAGCCCAACTAGCTTGGCCCTTACATTGTCACAGATAAGCTTGGTGGTGGTGTTTACCGCCTTGCCACCCTTCTCGGAAAACCACTTAAAAATCCATTAAATTTCATGCACCTCGATAAATATTACACTTAAGTTGACACGCTACACTCACCACCCTATGACACACTCTAGTTCCTCGGTCCATACTCGATTGCCAAGGGTTTACCAATCAAATGGACCTTACTTTCATCATGTGACATCTTTCTCATCCAACATTTCCAGCATTAGTGACATACACCTTAGGTTAAATTGTCACCCATTTTATCATCTTGTAGTGGTATACGCTTTAGGCTAAATCACCACCCCCATTTCATCCTTTTGTACTGGCATACACCTTAGGAACATCACTACTTCCTTCTTGTTCATACCATAGTGACATATGCTTTAGGCTAAATTGTCCCCCATTTTCACCTTTTCACCTTATAATGATATGCACTTAGGGATAAATCATCACTCACACATTTAACAAGTCATGGTATACGCTTAGGCTATAGGGTCCATGCATATCTTTCCATATGTCTCCTCACCATCCACTCATTCTATAGTGATATACGCTTAGGGCTAAATCATCACTCTTCCATTCAACAAGTCGTGGTATACACTTAGGCTATAGGGTCCACACACATCTTTCCATATGTCTCCTCACCATCCACTCATTCTATAGTGATATACACTTAGGGATAAATCATCACTCTTCCATTCAACAAGTCATGGTATACACTTAGGCTATAGGGTCCACGCATATCTTTCCATATGTCTCCTTATTATCCACTCATTCTATAGTGTTAAACGCTTAGGGCTAAATCATCACTACTCCATTCAACAAGTCATGGTATACGCTTCGACTATAGGGTCCACACACATTTCTCCACATGTCACATTTCATCACCACTACACATACACACTCATCACAACGCGCTAGATACAACCTACACTACTCGACCATTTCCCAATGACGCACTCTCATTTATGGTTCATTCGTAACTCCTAAGAAGGAAAATAAAATGAACCTCACGGCATACTGATTCTATCCACTTGGGAGGCATGATGCTCCTATCATTCAATATTGCATTCCATTCCATTCCATCCATCCACAACATACTACATTGTCTTGGTGGAATTTACTTTTGCTTACTAGTGTTTTGCATGCTCACTTTATTACACATGTTAGATTTCTTTCTTATATGTCATTATCATACACACATGCACGTTCATATCTTTGTTTAGTGTGATCACAAATACAAGTCTCTACATGTGCGGCATGGATGCTCGCCTTCTACCCTTCCTATACTTGGTCATTGGGGGCATCCACATTCATCTTATCTAGGTGCTTATTGATTCATTTTTTACTTAGCATCTTATACTACTTGTTCATACACGCTTTGACATATTGGTTATCACTCTAACATGCTAACGAGTGTTCCATGTGCAACACTTGTTTTGCAAGATTACATGTTTCCATGACTACTTATTTATTTCTACTTATCTGCTTTGTTTGTCATTGTATGTGGGATTTTCCCTTTGCTTGTGTGCACACTTGTCTATTGTTTGCGACCATGATGGCCTTGCATGTCTTGCGACATCGTGAGTGATGTCCCATGTTTGAAACCCGCTTTGTGTGGTCTACTTGTTTCTTACGTGTTTACACTACTTTGTTTGGTAGTTATTACATTATCTACGTATTTTACACTTGTCTTATTGCATGCATGTGTTTTTGGACTAACACTTGTTTTGGCTAGCCATCCCCTTTTGTGTGCACCTTGGTATCTACCAAGCACTTCCCTTTCCCCCTGTAGGGCATAGTTCTATAGGTCAAAGTGCGGTTGGGTCCTCTTTTGGGGCTGCATTCTCATTTCCATGACGTCATATGCGCCCCAAAGAGGGGGCATCATTGAGGGTTTTTACTAACATAATGTATTTACACCAATTTAGACACAACAAGTGAGTTCAGACTAGTCTACGAACTCCATACACAACGGCCTTAACAGGACATGGTGTCCTTCAACAATTCTATGGAGCGGTTATAGGCTTGGGGGTTACAGTGGGTGTTCCTCTCTACACTTCTCCATCCAGTGGTGTCGGATCACCCAAAAACTAAGATAGTACAGAGATCTCTTCACACATTTCAACAAAAGTGGTTAAAGTTGGAGGACACAACACATTTCCTCCATATACTTCTTCAGCCTAGGGTGGTGTGAGATCGCCCAAAAACTCATGACAGTACAAGATATCCTTCTACACCCTTTTTCTCAACATGGATCAAGTGCACATGTTCCATTTACAATTTTTTTCTAGTGTATTTTACATTTGCATACTTTACACATGTGTATTTTACACAACATTTTTACATACATACATATTTGACTACTTGATCATTTTCTCCTTACAGGTCTACCATATGAGAAACAAGCAGTCAAATTGGGGGCAACAACAACAATAGTGACAACAATAACACACCACTACAGGAACTTTCCTTTACTAACCATGGGTACACTACACACAACAATAGCTACACATGTGTTCGCCCTAGGTTCACTCTCATCACTTTTTATGCACATTTTTCATCTTTATAATCCACACTCTCCACATTTTTATTTTTATCATTCCACGCTTGAGTCTAGTCCATCGACACATCTTCTTCTACACTCTACATGGATATCAGGTACACATCTCTATCTACTTTATGTTACCTTGAGCATTCCGCTCACCAACATAAAGTGGGGGCAAAATGTAGACAAAAATCATATACTTTAGGCATTATTTAGCTCAGTATTATACTACTATTTAGAAGGTTCTCAAGTGGATAAAGTATTAATTAATCCCACCTTTTGGACATCTTTATTTTATATTTTATTTCATCATTCCCGCATATTTTATTACACTTATCACCTATTTCACAACTACCCCATCATTCTAGCCCAAAATTAGGGTGCTTGCAAAGCTGTATTTGGGGGTGCCTCTCGGGTGCCCCAATTTGGGTCTATGCACATCCTTTCCGCTTCTTTTTAGGGCCTTTCTAGCCATTTTTTGTCTTTATATTTTTCCCAGTCGGCCTTGTTGGGATTAATTATGAAATTAAGCTTGAGAGCCCTATAAATATAAAGTTATAAGACCATAATAAGGGTCCTAGGTCATAGCGTTACATACTACTATCACTCCATCTAGAGTTGCATCCATTACATCATTTGCATCCACATAGTGCCATGCATCAAGGCTAGGAGATCTACATCACACACACTACATAGGGGGATTCTATTCTATTCCATGTACACATGATATTTACATTTTCTATAGTTACTTATTGCTTGTTACTTCACAAAGTGCGACTAGCATGAGAGCACTAGGGCATGATATGACATGCACGCGCGTGCACACACACACACACACCAGAACTACATCCGAGTTTGAAATGTAGTGCAATGCTCAATGATAAAACCACTAGTTTTGGGACTAAGGTCGATCGATGATTCATTTACATCTTTATTTTTTCTAGGGTTCGATACTTCCTTTTGCATTGTAGGTCATTATACATCTCATCGGGTACATCCAACGTGACAAACATGAAGCATACAAAAACACCTTGCGACCACATCGATTCAAGTTTTGAGTATTTACGTAATCAAAGCTCCCAAATTTGTAGACCAGGGCACCCGGTACCCAGTACACTCTAGGAGCCCTAATCATCTTAGATCCTCTAGATGTGCCCTTTGCAAGGTCCTTGAGTGTTCGTTTGCACTTCCTGATTTCATTTCAGATCTGCGACAACCTACGACAATCACTTGCTAATCAACTAAGCTATTTCTCTTCCTTCTCTTGCACATTTAGGGTTTTATTTCACTTAGAATAGTTTACTTGCATTTATTCTATATTGTTTTAGTCTATTTACTACAACGTTTTAGTCCTCCTAATTAGATTAACATTAATACCCTAGTGTCCCCTTTTAGGCCAACTAGATCATTATTTTTTTGTTAATTAGGATTATGTTTGCACTTCCACCATGTGATTTTGTTGCCAAACAAATCACATGGCCACATTTTGTGAGGAAAGGTAGCTATTTCTCACAACTTATTACGAGTTTTGTTCAACTCCCTTTCCCTCTTGTTATAGTAGCTTAGGGTAGGCTTGATTTTTGTAAAATAAGTGCATTGTGCACACTTTGTATGTTTCCATTTGGAACATGTATGATTTTCCATATTTTGTACATAGTTTTACGTGCTTTGTTGTTGTTTGCACAATTGAGCATTTTGGGCGATCTTTCTTGGCCAAATAAGATATGGGTAGTTTTAAATGCTTAATCATTCAGCCCTAGAGATCGGTTTCGATTCAACTCTCATGATCTTTTCCTTGGTCAAAATGTAATGTTTTGGGACAATTACAATGTGAATAAAAATCCCATAAAATCAGCTTTAAGAGCAGATAAAGGTAGCCTCAAATCAGCTTGAGCGGGTTTAATGGAAGAGTTAGATAGTTGGGTAGTTTCAAAGCTTTATTTAAAGCCCACGAGATCAAGTCCACGTAGTTCCGATTCGTGCTAAGTCCGAGATCGACTTGGGGTAAGGATTTTAATGTTTTTGATCAATTTAAAAACAAATTGGGCTTGACTCCATGCCCAATGGATGTGTAGGCTACTTGGTCAAATTTAATAGGTAAATTTCCCCTAGAGGTCACCAAAATTGTTATCCCAAATTTACACCTCTAGGTTAATTTGGATAACACATCAAAAATGGACAACCATTTTTTAGCATGTCTAGGACATCTAAACATGACTTTCAAATTCCATTACATAAAATTGTTGGCCATTGGCATTAAAAAGTTGTGGGAGACTAAGTTTTAAAGAATTGGTGGGTTCGTATTGAAAATCGTGGTACAAAGAAAGTGGAAACCCACGGAACAAAGGATAAAAGAGCTAGTGCTGCGCGGAAAGGATTAAAGCCACAGTAAAAAAGAAATTAAGATTATTCTTAAAGCCGCGGTAATCAGGCGGGCTATGTATCAACATTTTGACTATTCTTAAAGTGATTGGATCATCCAGGACTCGATTCCCTAGAGTTAATCATAGTTCATATTTCGCCGAGTCCAGCGGGTCGGGCATGGTCAAAAGGGATATGTGGCAGCCTACTTCAAAGCCAAAAGGTTTCTAAGTACCCGGAGTTAGAAATTGTGATGTGAAGAGCTACATGGTGCCACCTTATTGGTTTACCTTTTGCAGACTAACAAATGTGAAGGCCCATCGAATCGAGACAAACACGAAGAAGGAAGTTTGACATGTAAGATACGTGGGGCTATCTCATTGGCTAGAGTTTTGTAGTTGTCAGAGTAGATAAAATAAAAGACTGAAAAATGTGAAGTGTGTGGAGCTTTCTCATTAGCTCGCACTTCACAATTATCTCGAGAGATTGACAAAAGTCGCTGACAACCCTTGGAGTGTGGAATGATTTCATTGGCCAAGGCTTTGCAGGGTATCGAAAAGGAAAATCAAAAGGAATGACACGCATAAAAGCAAGGAGCTTCCTCATTGGTTATGATTTCATGGATTTCGGTGGTAGTAAATCAAAAGGACTAACAAGGAAAGTATGGAGCTTTTCTATTGGCTCACACTTCGCAGTGGTCAGTCAAAGAGCTTTAAAAGGTCAAATTGTGAAGAAACATGGTTGTTTCTTATTGGCTCACATTTTGAGGGGTTTGACAAGGTCTAAAATGTAGGAGGCATGGGGCCATCTCATTGGTCCCATGTCATGATGGAATGACAAAGTCTAAGGATAATCGACATCCCGAAGGAACATGGCAAAGTCTTACTAGCCCGTATTTTCATAAAGGAACTGGAAAAGGTAAAAGACAGAGACAAATGGAAAGTAAGGAAGTAGATCTGATCAGTAAACCAATGGGAGGAAGACACTTGGAAAAATATAAAAGCAAGTGCACGTTGGCAGAGGCCGATCCCCGAACCAATAAAATGTTGCCACGTGTCAAATTCCTATGCCTCTCGATAGGTAAAACTTTAAATGGCCATATCTTTTGATCTTGAGCTCCAAATTGGACAAAATTTATATCAATGGAAAGCTCCTCTCGATACCTTCAATTTGGCATCGAGAAAAATATGATTTTGGTGGTGTTTAGTGGTTCAAAATAGAAAACATGGATTTTAAGGTAAAAAGAGTAGTCTGGGCATGCAAATGATTAAATCAAGTAGCTCAACCACCAAAATTGATGAAACATGGATTCATTTACTTTTACGTAGGATGAAATAGACTAAATGATGGCTCTGTAAGGTGCCCATGTGCTTTGCAGAAGACTTTAATGCAAAATATTAGTGGTTGAAGTATAAAAAATTGTGCCCCTTCTCTCTTCTCTCTCTTTCTCTTTGAATATATATTGTAAAACCTTTCATTTTGAAAGGGTGGACATTCTAATCTGTAAAGGAACCATGTCAAAATGGTTTCCGAGAAGCTATGAACTTTGAGCCTTCATTTTGGCCTCTATAAATGCTTCTTGCCTTCTGTTTCAACTGTAATGGATTGTGCACATTTTAAGCAATAAAAATTTGTTTTGTGGCATATTTTATGCCCTAGCTCATTTTTATTTGCGTCTTGCCTTCCTCTTACTCTTGCAATGGATTATGCATATCTCTTTCATTTATAGGCCCCATTATGATTGTGTTCAATGTCTGTCACCCTTTTCTTGGTGTTATCACTGCCCTTTTAGCTTAGGATTTCCCTTTCTGCATCTCCTTTTATCCCTAGTCCCTTGGCATGTTTAGTTTAGGATTTTATTTCTGCATTAGGAGTAGTTTTAACAGTAGGAATAGGTAGAGGAACCAAACTTCTCGGAGGTCTGTCTCAAGTAGAAAGGTCCCACAACTTGGAGACGGTCTCATGTTTCCTCAAAATACCTAAGTTGACTATGACTCAGGGCAGGGTGCAATTTTGAGCTCCAACAAGAACTTTACCCTTAGATCATAACGTCTTACGGGTCCCTTTCCCTCCATACTTCTAACCACCAAAGTTTTAAAAATACAAGGAAAGGGGACCCTCATGAATATGTCACGAGTACTACATGTTATATCAATAAGTCTCTTACGACAACTCCTATCCACTAAGACTCTTTTCATGAAGCCAAGGCGGTCCTGTCCTTGAATGGTTCCTCCGCTTGCCTAACGGATCTATCACTACACGTTTGCCAACTTATGTCGAAAAAATTATTAAAACTTCTATTATAATGTAGAAGCGTGATTTCACCATGAGTGAATTTTGTAATACCAAACAACGTAATGGAGAAATATTTTTCCATCCTATACGATGGCGGGCCCTCTTAGCCATATCCCATGGCCCATTCTAGAAAAGTAACTAGTCACCATATTTTTCGCCAATCTCCACCAAGAGCTAGCATTCCACCTGCAAGTCCTTTGCGCCAATACCTTTGATGACATCATAGAGAAGGGAATGTAAATTGAAAAATCCCTCATTGTCAAAGGCATCATTAAGTTGTATTCCACGACTATATTCATTCCAATGAGGCCTCTACATAGAGAAGCCCAAATATTTCAATAAGAATAAAAATGTTGTCACATGATGGAGTGTGAGAAACCAAAAATGTCCAACACGTCCAAAAATTGTTTTATTTCGTCACCAAAGGTCATCCTCATCCACCCAAGACCCAAAAAGAAGAACATACAC
Organism: Taxus wallichiana var. yunnanensis; assembly: GCA_018340775.1. NCBI lineage: Eukaryota > Viridiplantae > Streptophyta > Pinopsida > Cupressales > Taxaceae > Taxus > Taxus wallichiana. Next base: position 88,336,793 of record CM031233.1, on the reverse strand, counting down.
CCCCTTGGTGAATCTATTGAAGCCTTCCTTGACAAATTAGTTCTTAATATGGTCGTTTTCCCCCAAACTCAACTAATTGATGAATCTCGACCCAAACCATTTTGGTTTAAGGAAAACAAGTATTGAAAATTCCATAGAATCAAGGGTCATGCCACCATAAGGTATATGAAGCTAAACAATTAAATTTAGGACCTAATTGACCGAGGAAAAATTGAAATTGAAGATAATGCGTCCTCTTCTTCTCATAATCAAAAGCTAGGGATCTACCAAAATCCCCTTCCCAATCATGTTCGGACCATACTTGAATCAAGGTCACCAAAAGTCTGGAAAAAACCCTAAGTCATCCACCCACCATTTTAATCACATCAACTATCGTTACGTACCATTCCAAGATTGAGTCTCTTTTTTACCATATCCACCATTCCCGCATCCAAGAGCTACTATCAAGGTCAAAGGTCCTTCACAAAACCCCAAAGTGTGTAGTTACCACTTGAAGAAGCCATGATGTGGTTTGAGGAGCTGCTCAATTTTCCTCTAATCTTCCACTGTCACTCACTTTAACATCGTTTAACAACTTGAGAAGACCCCCATGCAAATATCCATTATGGATCTTCTCAAAACATCCTCCGTACACAAATATATCCTTTATTGCACCCTTTAAGAAACAAGCGTCCATAATGACATTGATCCCATGTAATTTAAATCCCTCGTTATCCATCTTTATCCCCATCCAACACTTCCACTCACCTTCACTTAGAAGACTTTCAACTACACGACCCAACATACAATCTTCCTCTATACATTGAGGTGCATATCGAGCACACTCGCATCAAAAGAGTACTCATGGACAATGGATCTAGAGTTAACCTTTTTACCCTATCTATCATCCAACAATTAGTGTACAATGAATTCTAAGACAAGATATAATTACTATTAAATTATATGATAATAATGAATGAAAATCAGTGGGCACTCTATATCTTCCTATCAATGTAGGGTCTATCATGTTCCCCACCCTAGTACACGTTGTGGACATCTAATTCCCATATAATCTATTGCTTGGTCGATCATGGATCCATGAAATACATGTCGTACCATCTACATTACATCAATGTCTCAAATTTGAGCATTCCAGTATAAAGGTCACCATCCACAATGACCCTCAACCCTTACAATATTGCTAAGCGCTCAAAGCACAAGGTTATCGAGAACCATATTGTCCTATCACCGAAACTGTACCATCATAATCTCCATCTCCATCATCATCCACTACTTCATATGTTTCACCTAACAGTCTTCCATCCACCTCACATAACACCTCATCATCATTTGTTCCTCTCTTACCAACTCCATCCATATCCGCTCCTCTTTTACCTACTCCCCGCTCAAGATAAAATCCATATGGTGTGGGAATATCAAACTTTCAACATTAAGCAACTACCAATATTACCTAAACAACATGGCAGGCCCGACATGTGTCAAGTCAAAAAGTAAAAATATTCATTGGGCTCTTCCACTTTATCCATTTTGGGTATCTTTCTGATGAGTACCTTGAACCATCCAATACCACATGGCTCATCGATGACTCTATATTGTCCCGCTACTTAAACAATAAATAGTTGATTGCCAAATGAATACTAACACGCATGGGATACTCATGGTGAGGACTAGGTCAACGTAAAAAGGCATCCCCGGACCTCATGTCCTTATCCCAAACCTTGATGGATGCAGATTAGGTATCAGATACCTGGTGAGAGTATTCACGATGACCATAGTGACACAACTAAAACAATTGAGGCGGCTATATAGGAACCATCAAAATTTCATCTATAACTAATACAAAGACCTCACTACCACCAATCTCTTCCATGACACCGCTATCCTCACCATTAATGATGCCCTCACTTACCCCCAACTCATCCAATGGGACAAACAATCGAACATATCTCTCTTGATATATTTTAGAATGATGACATAATTCTTGAGTTCATGGGGACTCTTGATAATATAAAAACTAGTGACTATAAGAAAGGTTTCCAAATATGTCTAAATGTTGATGCCTACTTTGGTGAATAGGATCCTACCCTCCCCATTCAATCCCAATCTAATATCCTCATCCTAACTCCTCTTTCCACCTAAATGAGGAGGATCCCCTTACACAATTATTCCAAAATTCCCTCAAATCTCAAATGCAATCCAGTTATGGATAATATTCTTGAGACTCTTGAAACGCTATAGGACAAGTCAACATCATTAATTGAGGAAACCATTGACATCAACATCGGCATTGAAGAAGACCCCAAGATCCTCAAACTAGGGGCATCTTTGTCAGCAGAAGAACAATCCCCCTTTACGGAATTCCTAAAATAATTCTCGAGGCGTATTTGCATGGTTCTATGCGGATATGATTGGTCTTGATCCATCTCTAGTGGTTCATAATCTCATAATGCGTAAATATGTGAAGCCAGTTAAGAAAAAAAATTGCAAGATGCATCCAAATGTAGCCCTACTTGTCAAAAAATAACTACATAAGTTATTTGACGTTGGTTTTATCCAGCCCATTTATTATTTTGATTGGATCTCCAACATCATCCTAGTAGGCAAAAATATTGGGGGCATCTGTATTTGTACATACTTCCATGACATCAACAAAGCTTTCCTAAAATATGATTTTCCATCACAAAACATTGACATGATTGTGGATTCTACAATCAGGCATGAAGTGTTGTCCCTCATGAATGGTTTCTTCAGATATAATCAAATAAAAAAAGATGAATAAGAACAACACAAAACTACTTTTACTACACCTTGGGGCATGTTATGTCATCAGGTTATGCCCTTTGGTCTCAAAAATGTCAAAGCTACATATCAATGTGCCATGACAACCATCTTCCATGACATGATGCATGACATTGTTGAATATTATGTCGATGATATTTTGGGAAATCCAAGACTAGAGAAGAAAACTCCATGGTTCTTCACCGCATCTTGAAAGACTTCAATAATACAAAGTTCGGCTAAATCCCAAGAAATGTGTTTTCAATGTTACACCTGGAAAGCTACTTGGTTTTATTATCTCACAACAAGGAATATAAATTGACATAGATAAATTCAAATATGTGGTTGAAATGCCTCCACCTACAAATCTAAAATAACTCAGAATCCTACAAGGTAAAATCCAAGCTATTAGAATATTCATTGCATAACTCATCGACAAGTGCCATCTATTTCATCATCGCTCAAAAAAGGGAACCATCTTCCATTGGAATGAGGAATGTTAAGCTTCTTTTGAAAAGATCAAGGAATATCTATTACATCCTCTAGTATTAGTGCCTCCCACTCTAGGAATTCCTCTCCTCCTATACATTTCAGCTACTCAAGCATGCCTTGGGAGATCTCCTGACGCAACATGATGTCCATGGAAAAGAATAGGTCATTTATTATATAATCCGAACATTAATCACCTATGAGCTTAATTACACTCTTATGGAAAAGGCATATCTTGTCGTTGTCTTTGCTTCTCAAAAGTTGCGGCATTATATGCTCAATAATACAATCAAGCTCATAGCCAAGGTAGATTTGCTCAAATATCTACTCTCCAAATCAGCTTTAACAAGACACATGGCTAAATGGATCATGCTCTTGAGTGAATCAACATTGAATATGTTAATAAAAATTATATCGAAGGATAGGTTCTAGCCGATCACTTGAGAAGCTCCAATTTTTGATTCCACACCACTTAATACATGGTTTCCAGATGAATCTATATTCACCGTTGAAGAATCAGACACATGGACATTATACTTTGATGGATCTTTCACACATCATGGCTCAAGAGAAGGCATTCTATTTATTACACCTCAAGGAGACCTAATCCCTAAGGCTTTCCAACTCATTTCCTTGCACCATCAATATAGCTAAATACGAGGCACTCATAGCTGAACTAAGAATGGCCATTCAATGGAACATCAAAACTCTCAACGTATTTGTTGAATCATAACTTATAATCAAACAGTTAATAATTAATATTACACCAAAGATGATAAACTAGTTCCTTATAAGCGAATGGTGGACAGTTTCAAGCTCTACTTCTAGCACATTAGATTGAGAAGGTTCCCTGAGCAAACAAAAATTAGTAGATACCATGGCGACCATTGGATCTCTATTGGACATGCCTTCGATGATTCCCCAAATTCCCAATTCTTGGTTGAACAACTTATGGTTCCAACTTATGATGTCCCCGATTTGAAATGGTATGTGACATTGTTGGTCCCGACTCCCCATGGTACCATGACATCTACACCTATCTCTAGGATTATACCCTTCCGCCTAATCTTCTTTGCAACCACTGTAAGTCCTTCATCCAACGTGCCTCATGATTCACCATCCTTGGTGGCACTCTTTATCATATAATCTTTGACATGAGCTTATTACTATGCCTTAATTCCAAAGAGTCCATATCAATTAACTAAGAAGTTCACACTAGCATATGTTGTGCTCACACTAGTGGTGTGGTACTTGCGAAGAAACTTTTTGTGCACCGGTTACTACTTGGCCTACCATGGAGAAAGATGCATGTTCATACATCCGTAAATGCATCCCCTACCAAAATCATGTCGACTTCATCCATGCGTCATCCCAAGTTTTGTAACCTATTGCTACTCCATGGCCCTTTTCTACTAGGGTCTCGATCTCATGGGAAAAATCAATCCCACTTCATCCAATGGTCAAAAATTTATCATTACTACCATAAAATACTTCACTAAATGGGTGAAACCATTCCACTCACCTATGTTACTAGAAAAAAATAATCCAAGTTCATCCTTAATCACATCATTTTTCGCTATGGTATTCCATCTTCTCTTATCACAAACAATGGTAAATCATTCAAGAATTGAGAAGTTCGTGAGCTTTGTGACCATTTCCACATCAAGCTCAAATTATCCATCCCATACTACCCTCAAGGCAATGGACAATCCGAGGCATCCAATAAAACATTAAAGTGTATCCTCGGTAAAATTGTCGATCAAACATGATGTGATTGACATATACAAATCTATCTATCCTTGTGGGCATATCGTATATCCATCCACACACTCACTAGCTCTACTCCATACTCACTTGTCTTTGTACTTTGAAGCAATCTTTCCTATTGAGATCGAGATCCCTTCCCTCCATGTTTCTCTCCAACACCTCATTGATGATGACATCGCCTACAATAACTTGGCTCGCTAGATGAGAAATGTTGCATGCCTTAGACAACCTCAAAGCTTATGAAAATCACCTTCGCAGACACTAAAACAAGCACATCAAAACCCATGAATTTAAATTTGGTGACCTAGCCCTCAAGGAAAACCAATAGAACACTAATGCCATTTATGAAAATAAAGGTAAGTTTGAACCCAAGCTGGCTCAGATCCTCAATCATAATCACCAAGTTCGCCTGGGTGCTTATAAAGCTTACTATTTAGGATGAGTATGAGGTGGACAAGCCCATGAACATTATGCATCTCAAGTGCTTCTATGCCTAAGTGCCAATAACTCAAAAAATAACAAAAATAATAAATTAAAAAATATAAAAATAAAAAAATATTTGGCGTCAATGGTGAAAACCACTTCGGTGGTGCCTTAAGAAAGTACAATGGTGAAAACCGGATTTTGGTGCCATCATAAGCTAGATCCTATGTCCACTAGTACCCTAGAAATGTAATCGCACACCGGAGTCAAGCCCCTTTTATCCATGCCCATGTCTCCATCCCTATCCACATTCTTTTCAACTATCCTAAATCCATACATCTTCGATCCTAACTACAAAGTAATGGATCTATCATGACTAGGAGCACTATCTCGATCCTAGCCAAGGTCGCATCATCTACAACCACATTTTGGAACTGCAACATTCAGAAGCATCTCATTCAAATCTTGAGAACCGCAAACCTTGTAATATCTCGAGGTTTTCATTTCTCTCCATCCCCCATCCACTTTTCTCTTCTTTGTATATTCCCCTTTGTAATCACTTTCCCTTTCTCTTTGTTATTCCACCTCGTTGTGCATAACAATTGTGTTCTAAATATGTGTATAATTTGAATTCCATTTTTACTTTTCTTTAATAACATTGTAATTATGCATCACATTCACCATATGTAAATAAATCATCACATTATCTAGATAAACAAATAAAATACCAAAAATTATTATACACAATAGTACATCTCATAATAAACCATGACATCCATCCATCTAAACATCAAACTTCACCATAAAACCATAATCATAAATAAACATCATCACATCTAATCATCTAACATCTAACCTCATCACCATCATCATCCTTAAAAATACATAAACATCTAAAAACCATCATCATCATTATACATATCTCATAATCATCACATCATCACATAATCTACTCATTTAACATCATCTAACTATAATGCCATAAACACATCATCGAATCAGCTAACATTATCACATCAAAATTGAAATCTCACAACCCAACTCATCCACAATTAAATATCCACCACCATATAAAAACCCTCATCATTTAGTCATCAATACATCATTATAAATAACATCATAAACAATAATTAATATAAAGCATGCCATCATGCTATCCTTATCGATTAAATGCCTAATATACCAAACATCACACATTATTGACAACACAATCAAAAGTCATCATCATCATAATGCATACGTCTCATCATACCACCATCAAAATAATAAAATAACATCATCATCATAATACAAAATATATAGCCAAATCATCTAAATATCCATATAAAATGTGTAACCCATCCAAAATAATACATCATCACATCATCATAAACATCACATCTAAACTCATAAGCAATAAAATCATCAACTCATGCCATCATCAAATATCCAAAACTATACATCATCATAACTCATCATGATAAAAAAATATCTCATCAAAAAAATACTAATCGCATCTTGTATCATCAATACATATACATAAAAAATATGACCACCCTAGTCCTCATGAAATACAAAAGGCCACCCATATGGGCCATGTATATATATATATATATATATATATATATATATATATATATATATATATACATCTCATAACTACTACCCGAGTGCCCGTGTTATCTCTTACTCCATCCGGTCTTGGTTGCAATACACCGATGACAATGATCCCGAGGCCGTCGGTTGTGCGACCTCCTCTCAACCAAATACTATGTATATCGACGTGCCTCGATAGCTCATGGGTCACAATGCCCTCATGATAATGCATCTCCTCCACCATGGCCACGATATCGACGTAGTGGCATTGTTTCGGGGTGTCATCCATCCTGCTCCCCGAGAAGTACTCGGGGAAATTTCGATCTTGCTCCATGCAAAGCACCCCGTGTTTTGCTCGCCTCTATGATGTATCTAATGGGCCATATCTATCTCTATAAGCATCACACATATGGTGATATCTATCTCGATGTCATAAGGCCCGATCCTCTCCCGACACGTTGCCTCTAAGTTCACCGAAAGTGGGCTCTCTTTATCCTACCTTGCTCCCCATGTAGGCGAGCTATCTCAATCGACATACTCTCCCCCTCGCCATCATCTAACTTAGCAAGACGGAAAACATACTCCATGTATGCCACAAATCATGTATCTCTCTCAAGTGAGATACACCTCTTTCTTGTAGCCTTTTGATCTCCATTGCTTGAGCATGGGCCTCGCCTCTAATCTATCAATCTTAGCACAGTAACTTGTAGGTACTGTATTGGACCGATCTCGAAGGACTGCACTGATGGTCTTGCCTGTCAATCCCGACCCCCGATTGTCCTACTATATCAAAATGTGGTGGTATAAATGTTTATAACAACCCCATAGAATTTTCAACCTCCATCACATCTACCTCCTATATCGATGATTGTGGTGTTAGCTCTTTGCACTGTTGGAGTACCACCCAATATAGTAATAGGTGGTGCCTATCAGTAACTCCTCTACCTCTCTCGAGGCATATGAACCACTAAATCTTGTCCCCGTGGAATCCCCTATACACCTACCTCCACCCATGTACAAATAACATCCCCTAGTGGTTGTGTCTGGGTTTGGTCGGCTTGATCCTTGCCACCACTCATCATACCCATGTATTGTACTAGATCTGCTGGTTGGTAAGGGTACCCATGGGATAACTTGTACATCGTCAAAACTAGCCCTCGCTACATCCGTTGAAATCGGGAACCGCTCCTCGATATCTTGGGTGGTACGAGAAAACACATGTAAACTTGTAGGTATGTCTTGACGATCCCAAACTACCACAAAACACAATCTAGTCAGTATCACTCCACCATATAACGCCGACCCCTATCAAGTAATATGGCATTAAAATCTTGCTCAATTGCACTCGGTCTCCCACCTATACCTCATATTGACGATATGGTCGCATGTGATGTCCTCTCGCCTCTCGATTAATTGTAAATGGAAATTTTATGGGGCTTTTAATCTATTTTATAAGTTAATCTAAATAGTATTCTAAATGATATATTAGAATGCAAGGCCTATTTTATTTTTAATATTATGAATATATCAGAGTAATGGAAATAAGAGGGATATGATACTAACCTATAAATAACTTACCTCGTTGTGTACTAGACTATAGTAGACTAGGCATGTTGTAACTAAGTGACCTCGGGAAAGGGAAGATCTAAATTTTCTCTATATTGAGGCGCTCGGGAGGGTATTGGGTTGTCTAGGGTGCCCTAGCCTATAATCCGGCACCTTGTAGACTATATGAAAGCTCAAAATTTGAGTTTGAAAGTGTTGCAATATCTCTGTAATACCTTCACTCATGTTGCATGTGTTTCACAATAATGTTCTCTATGTCGCTATAAATTTCATGTGAAGATCTACCTGCAAAACCCTATCCAAAGCATCAATTCCTAAAAATAGAAATGCATATGAATAGGTGGATGACCTCAGCTACCAAACTAGTGGTCTTACGACTGAGTGCTACACTACATTTTGGACCCAATGTAGTTTTATGTGCGTGTGTGTGCAATTTTGTGCCTAGGGTGCCCTAGCGCTAATGATGCGGTAGTAAGGGAAATAACTAGATGTAAAATGTAAATGATGGATGGAATGGAAATAATACAACCCTTTCCCCTATACTTTTGTAATTCAGATGTAGAAGATTCCCAAATGTAATCCCTTGCCTTAGTAAATAACTACCCTTGATAGTAAGATGTCCGCCCATAATGTAGTGAGTATGTTATGTTTATATAGGGATCTCTTGTTCAAATTTCAACACTAGTGACCTGAAACTACCGACTATGACCTAGGGGAATGCACGGGGTAACCATTAGGACCGACCTCGAACAAAGAAATTAAGACCACAAATTATGACGACAAGGGTGCCTAAAATCAAGGGATGAGGGTGCCTAATCATAGACTTAGAGATGACAACTAAGCAAATTACAACACCTAAGACCTCCTACAAGATGCCCAAAATCACAGAGAGACAAGTGACGACCGAACAGGCTAACAACAATGACTCGACTAAGCGACAACAAGACCAAAGGATGGGTCACTAGTGAATAATTTTCTTATGCAAGATCCATATCTAAAAAAAATACTTGACGGTATAAATGTAATAGTAAGTGCATGATTTTGTGACTACATTTCCCCACTTTATGTTGGTGAGCGAAATCTCGGTAACATAAAATAGATAGAGATGCATACTGAGAAAAAGTGGAGAAGCCCACGTTGTAGAAGAACGCATAGATGTGTAGTAGAAGTGTGTTGATAGAACTATAAAAGTGTGTCGAATCAATGAGTTGATCCATGTAATGTAACAAAAAGTGTAAATGTCATAATGAAGTGTGGAAAACAAGAATGATGAACAAGATATAGGATGATTTTCGAATGTGGTTTTACAATGAATAGGTGGGTAGGGAGTGATCAATTCCTAACCCGAACGCTTGTGTAAGAATGAAATAATTGGAGGATTTGGGAATCCTGCGCCGGAGGAAGAGTGTAGGGAGAAAAGTGTGTTATTCTCCAAACTTAAACTAAATCCTAAAGATCTAGCCATGCGAGATGGACTCAAATCAAAATGCTACGATGTTTAGATCCAAATGATTTTGATTAAACAATCGACCCATATAGGAGTGATAAGGAGAAAGTAACTCTTGCCCCTAATCCACGGGTGTCGGTGCAATATGAAGGCTTCAAGTTAGGTCATTAGGAAACGAATGCAAAGTGAACGAGAAAGCTTCCAAGTTAGGTCATCTAGAAGCGAACACAGAATATAGAATAAATTTCAAGTTAGGTCATCTAGGAAAGAAGTGGTGAATGTAACTCCCAAGTTAGGTCATCTGGGAGACCGCTTGTAGATTTGAATGATCTGATTTGAACACGTTGATTTTGATTGGTTGATTGATTGTTTTGATTGGTTACTCGTAGAAAGTTTTTTCGCTAATTGCCCCTAAGTTAGGTCATTAGGGAAAATTTGCTAGAAATTGATGAGATGTCACGTAAAAATACTTTTTAGTCACTTGTTGCCTCTAAGTTAGGTCATTAGGGGGAATTGATAGGTTATAGCATATGATCGTGTTTGAGAAATGTTAAACAATTGTTGCCCCCAGATTAGGTCATTATGGGGAGTTGATAGTGAAATTTCGTGGTATAAATTGTGATGTGTTGGATTCATGATATTGGAACGCGTGGTGACATAAGGGTGGGATTATAAGGGAACCCTAATAATATCGCCCACCTTTCTAAGAAAAGAGGGAGTGATGAAAAGGAATGAACTCTAAGCTGAAAGTAACGACAAGAGGTTAAAACGTGCTTGTAGTGGATAGGAAATAGTGGTAAATGGACATAATGCACGTGAAACATGTGTAATACGGTGGTAGGCGAATTCTAAAAAAAATGCCGCAAACGGGGTGTAAATCGGAGTAAAAACACTCAAGATATGAGCGAAACGGTGTAGTGTGTATTAGTCGAGGTAATAAGCGCAAAATATAAACCATAGTTAGGGGTGGCGTTTGTAATGTGATTATAAATATGAAAGTGAAAAGGTAACTTATCACTTCATTTTTCTTTAAGCGCGAGTGTGACAAAGGTGTATCACGAAGTAAGTAGAGATGCCTCAAGTGAGACCATTACGTCTTAACCTAGGTTTGAGAGAGTGTCAACTATTGTTGTGTCATGTTCTCCCACCTCATTTGTCCGTTTTTTCCATGTTTCTTCCTACTTCAACCAAATTTCCCGCCTATCACCCGAAAATTGTAAAAGTCCAAAAAAAAAAAAATCATAAAAATCCAAAAAATAAAAAAATCATAAAAATCCAAAAACTAAAAATCATAAAATCCAACAAAAAAATTAAATAAAAAATTGTAGAAATCCTAACACATGCAACCTCACCCAAATTGAACCACATCTAGAATCCATTATGTCCCTTTTTATGCATGCATGCTTATGAATGTTTGTTTTTAATGATTATTTTCTCTTGGTCGATGATATGAGGCCCCTTTGGTTATTTTTTTTGCATGACCCAATGATATGAGGACCATCTTTTTTAGTAATATGTCCGATGATATGAGGACAATGATGTTTGACAACTTACGCATCACGGTCTTTATACCTTCTTTGCACCTTGCTCTATGCCACATTACTCTAACTGCTAATGATGAAAGTGTGGACGATATCGTGACAACACTCACCCCTTTTCATCTTCAACTACTAACCAAATACAAATTCCTTCTTTCATCCCTCCTTCATCGTCTCACATCCTATTCAACCACATAACTCCCACAACCAACATCTAAATTGATCTTTAAAATCCAAACCAATAACGCAATTAACGCATGGTACATTCTACCAAAATCAATCGAATCAAAAAACAACCCGGTGAGCCATGTTCAACTCTTGATGTCTGCGGCTTGAGTGATCCTCCGACTTGTTAGAAAATCAGTCCTTTAATCAATCAATCCCAACCCCTTTCATTTTTTTGTGACTGGGGCATCTAATCCACTTCAACAATTCTTCTATTATCTACTCCTCAAATTCAATCTTAACCCCTTGACTGAGGAATCTTATAATCTAACCCCTTCAATCAATCTTCTAATCCTCCATTCCTCTCTATCTTATTCCTCTAATAAACTTAATCAATCCATTGATTCATCCTCTCGGCTCGACAATCCAATCAATCAATCCCACTTCCCCTCACTGGGGCTTCTTATCATTTAACTCCCTTGGTTAGGCATCTTATTCCACCTAATTTCATCACTTTCTATACTCCCACTCACATGATTTTCTCTTCCTTTCGAGCGGTCACCCGACTCATTTTTCTCGCTTCGACCCCTCGAGGGGGCATCACCCTCACTATCTATCCCGCCATCTCTCTTTCTTTGAACGATCATTGCTACACAATAACCATTCAAAGAGGGGCAAAATGTAGACATGTAAAATGTCAACATGCTCATTTAACAAATAACATACTTATTATACATTACTAATCCCCCATCACTAACCATATAATAATTAATTGTTATTAATCATATTACATATACATCATTATCTCAAATATTCTCATTTACTCACCCAATAATCCCATCTCATCCTTTAGTCATTTAATTCATTATTAATATCTTATTATCCTATCACTAATCCCTATTATCAATTTCTAAGAATTTAAATTACCACCACCTACCACCTACTCTACACCTATCCTACACCTAGCTTCTCCATCAAATCACTTCCCTAATCACAATTAATCTCACATAATCCTAGCCTAATCAAATGCTCCACCTCCAAATCTAGAGTCGTCTACTTACAGAAGCCCTCTAAATTTCCCTCCATATTTAAATTTTTTAATATATCTTCCTCCCTCAATTTTCAATGGAGGATTCTTCTAATTTCTAGCATTATCCTATTCTAGATCCTTCTACTCTCTCACGTAACAACAACAATTGATCTTCCATCTGCATGGCATGATCTCAACCCTCTATTCTTCCTTCCTTCACCTATAAATAGGAGTTCCACCCTCCATGGAAACTAATTTATTAAATCGCAACTAAGTGTCTTTGCCAAAATATTCCTAGTGAGCTTTCAATCGTCAAACATTCCATCAAGCAAAATCATCATTCAACAAGGGGAGGTGTTGTCTAACTAAATCCATAATATCAAGTAAGAGAGATACAACTATCTTGATCACATCTAAAGCAACAAGGGAAGAACATTGGAGCTTGTAGGTAAGTATAGGTATAACACTCTTTCTCCTTGTTATCCTGCTCAATTTGAGGTAGATAATAGGTGTGTTAGATTAGGAACTAGTTTGGTTTAGTTATTAGTTTGCATTTACAACTAACTCTCTTTTTTTCTACATTTATATTTCATGGCATGTTCTCTTCCTCATACCTTTGTAAATGTGAATGCCTTTCTCTCACCTTCGCTTTGCTTGGATTCGTGTCTCAAACATTGTACTTTCACTATACTCAACTTGATCCATCAACTTCAATTTTTATTATATTTGCATTTGGTTTTGGGATCAACAAGCATCATTTTTACGTTGAGGGTTCTTCAAGCTCAACATCATATCACATCATGGATCTCGTATTGACATTCACAATTCATACTTGCTAGCATCTAGCATCCCCTCACACCATGGACGAGATCACCCAATTTTGCATCTCCCTTTACTCACCCATAGTGAAAGTGGTTAAACATTACATTGGTCGACTCTCTTAACAAAAAGATTATGTAGGCTACATGTGTAGCCATGCCTCGATATGTGGGTTGATTTCTCTTCCAACAGTCCTTGACCGACATTCATGCATTCAAAAATTCTATGTTTTCATATTTGTTGTCTCATCAATAGATTATAATCTTCACACCAATCAACAAATTATAATCTTCCCTTAGGAGTATTCAATGACCATGTCTTGGTATCTAATACATCTTCACAATACATTGATTTAATGACCTCGAACTTCACATTCCCTTTTTCTTTAAAATATTTACACAAATGACATGTGCTTCATATATGTTTGGTTATAAGAACTAAGATTTTCATTTACATTCCCCCAACATTTTCCACACTCTTGGACTTGTCCTCTTTCAATATTCTTCTTCATCGCCCATGTTCCTCCTCTAATGATTATCTATCTTAAATTTAACTTCTTTAACACATCCCAAGTTCGATATTCTCATCACATATTTCATGCGAGATTGGAAATATTTAAATAAAATAAAATATAATATACAATTATTTAAGACATCCCTATTAAATAATTTCTCTTAAATTTAACTCAATTAACACACTAATATCTCAACAAGCACTTCATAATTTTTTTAAAACTTTTGTCCCTCAAATATCCTACTATGTTATTGTTAGTGCAAAATCACAAGCACCCCCAAACGAGTCGTCAGATCTACTTTTCTAAGGCAGATTCATTTGGTGTGATTCACATAACATTGAGTTTTCCCCAAAGTGTGGGACTTTGCAAATGGAAAAACTCTCCAGAGAAGGCTGGTTCCTCTTCCTAAACTACTTGCCACAAGCTATTCTAGTGCAGCAAGCTAATCTAATCCTACTCTAACTATCCAAGGAGACAGGGAGAGAAAGAAAACAAGAAAAAACAGAGCCTACACTAAAATGGTGATACACTAGAGAAGGAAAATTGCTGATCATCTAACCAAACTGCCATGAAACGAAGGGAGGTGAGCAATGGAGAGGATGAACAACTGCATCACAGGCCAAAGATCATATTCACACAGAAAACATTTCAAACCTAACAAACACAGCTCCTAGATCTGCAAACGAACATCCAAAACATGCACATGTACCCTACAATGAAGAGAGGCAAGAAGAAACAACCAAAAAGAGTAAAGGATGGACAAATGCATCACAAAACACGTTTTTATTGCTTCAGAAGTTTACACAAAACATCATTCACGAGCAAGAGGTAAAACGCCATTTACAGAGTAGGGGAGGAGGTTCAAACTCCATTTTCGACCCTGAGGAAGAAAAGAGGGGGAGGCAGAGAGGAAAAATGAACAACAACCTTACAATGAGCCCCGACCCTTCTTTTATAGATTCAACACAGAGGGGAGAAAGATAGAGAAGTGGGAAAAAAGCGTCCCAAGCTCAACCAACGCTATTAATGCCTCCCATAAAATCCCCCAAATCTGTCTTGACTGCATCAATTTCTTATTCGGTGCCTCGAAGGAGGAAATGACAGAGCAGCAATTGAATCGATCAGTCGTTGGGGCAAAATAGATCCTACATTAATGGCCTTGAAGATGTTTCTCCATTTTTCTCCCACCTAACCTCCCCAAACTTAAAGTTTTAGATCTCCATGGCGTAGACAAGGCCGAGATCTTTCCAATGGTGTCATATTTGTAATATTTCGAGCCCCGAGTCAAAAGATATGCCCTTCAAAGTTTGTATCGGGTCCGTATAAAGAGTGGGAAAACTAGTTTGAAAAATGGGCCCCCTTTTTAATATGGGACACGTGGAGGGCAAATTAGGGCAAAAATCGGGTTCGCGGGTCCAAAATTTATCTTTTCCCCCTTTTCGCAAATTTGCGAAATCCGAGAAAGCTCCTGACCCGCCGCTCTGCTTGACACGTGGCACCCTTTGGTTGGCTGGGGAGATGCACTTCAATTTTCATCTTTGTGCCCTTTTGACAAAAGGAAATTTTTCACTTTTTCCTCTCGATTCCTCGCTTCCCGCTTTGACCTTGACTCGGGCTCAAATGTTGACTTTTTCCCTTTGGGCGGAGTTGGCCCATTTGCAACTTTTACATCTTTGGAATAAAAAAGGAAAAAATCCAACTTTTCCCTCGATGGCCCGCCTTAGTGCTGCTGGTTTAGGCTTGCCACGTGGCGCTTCCTCCGAGCTTGTCCAATTTCTATGTTTTTGGCTAAGTCCTTTGCTCAGCGGGGTCATATTTCTTGGACCGGGGACATGCGCTGATGCGCGCTCGTCTGAAACCCTTTCTTTATTCAACCCTTGAGTTAGCGCCGTTTGGACACTTGACACTCTCCGTCGGCCTGCCACCATGCATTGACTATTCAACTCGACCATGTCCCCTTTTTGAGACTAGACACGTGGAGGCTCCACGCTCGCTTAAAGGCTCGATCAAGATTTGCCTTTGAAGGAGCGTCGGGTTGACACTTAGAAGCCTCCGCTAGTCTTTGGACTTTTCAACGACCTCTCTCTTACCTTTTTGGACCTTGGGTTGCGTGGCGAACTGGTACTTATTCGAGCCTCCACTTTTGGATCTACCCTCGAGATGGGGCTGCTGACACGTGGCAGCCTCCACTAGCACTTCTATACTTAGCCTTTTTTTGAGGCCCGCCCTGTCCACCTTTTGACCTTTGTTGACCATTTCTATGTGGAGGGCTAGCGTGAGTTTGAGTCTCCGCCCAGGCTTCCATTTTGGATTTCTTGAGCCGACATCGACGACACCTTTTACCTAGTCGAAGACTTTTCAACGGCCGTGCAACTTTTTGGGGCTCTGGACGCGTGGAAGCCTGGCGCTCGTTTGAGCTTCCTTTTTGGATTCAACTTTGGAGAAGTGTCAGTGCCGACACATGGCTCTCTCCACTGCCTCCTCCATACTTAGTCGATTTTGGACTCGTTCTGAACTGTTTTGAGCCCGAAGACTTCCGGATCTTCGCTATTTCTTTTCTTTCTCGCTCCTGGCTTCTCTGTGACACTGCTCCTCCTTCTCTCGACTTCTTGCATAGGGTCGTTCGGTCTTTCGCATGGTTCCGCCACTCCATTGTTGAGTCCTTCTGTGACCTGTTTGCAAGATTTAAACGTGTTTTCTCTGTTCTTTCTATGCGGGGTCGTGACTGATCCAAGACTTTACTCGAGGGGCGAAATATGGATAAGAGTTATTTTTACTAAGTATTGTAACAATCCATCCAAAATTTATGGATATGTATAGGATAATAACTCTTATTGAAACTTACCAATGTGATATCCCAAAAGATAGGTTGAGAGTATTCTTGCATACTCAAATATCAAGGCAGAATTATTTAATACCGCCCCACCTTTTAAATTGTTTAGTCCTTACCTTTCATCAAATGGTGAATCTTTGGGATTCAAAATCGGTTGGCTGACGGAAATTGAATGAGATTAATGGTTTGTGATGGCACAAACTCATGGACAATGAGACCATCTACAACGACATCAGTCATCAAAGTTATGATTGTAATTTTGTTTTAAAAATGGAAAAAGTTCACCAAACCACGACAAAATTTGTATGTATTTAAGTCTACAGATTTGATATTTTTGTGAGAAGGATTGCTGAAATTTTGTTTTGTTTTGTTTTTGTTTGGTGGTTTAATAATTGTATACCTTGCCAGGATCGAATTGAGTGCATAGTTTTCAAACTCGTAGTTGGGATCAATTATAGGATGGGATTTTGAGAGGATTGATAGAAATTTTTTATTTTTATTTATTTGTTGTTCAACAAATACCTGTATACTTTACAAGGATCAAATTGAAAACTCGTAGAGTCGTAAGAGAAGGGAATGGTCAAAGATTGGCAGTAATTTTATTTATTTTTTGGTAAAATTCATTAATAATTTGATATTGAAGAGGAATTTTTATTTCAAAATTATAAAAGAAGGCCTTCTTTTGTAATTTTAACTGTGTCAATATTAATTGGGCCAACTGGAATGCTTTAGTAGGTATGCTAGGTGCAACTTGTATGATAAGTTATTTAGTGTTGGCCCACATAGTACTATCAATATTAACTGTGTCCAGTACCTAACCGATCACATTATTCATAACACTATACATTGAATCCACTACCATAAGAACAGGAGCTACCCAACGTACCCATTACCCAATGCCATACATTGTCAGTGAGAAACAGGAACAGACCGACAGTAGAAATTGAAAAAGAGAAACTCTGCGCATTTCTAGGTAGAATTTGGTTTAAGAGGGATGAATGGTGAAGAATAAGCGATCGGCGATTAACAGAGGAACTGTGAAAAAATCATGCGAGTGGAAGGAGTAGCAAGAAAAGAAAGACAATAATTATACGCGCAGGGTTAGACAGATAGTGCCTAGGTACTTCAGAACACCCATTAAAACTTTTTGTATATATTTCTGGTTTACTTAAAAAAAAATAGCAGAATTTTTATTTCAGATAAAATGTTTACGTGTTCCCTGGCTTTAATGCCACGGGCTTTTGATTATGGCTTTATTTCCAAGTCTCGTAAGTCTTAAGCATGGGTGTGAATGATTTACTACTGTGAATGAGATTAGTTTCTGGAACAGTAATTTGAAACGCCCTACAATTACATCTTTGCCCTCCACTAATCCTTAAGAAAATATTATTTGTTAGATTTATTCGTTCTCTGTCAAATATGATTTAATTTAGCGTTTACACAAGGGATGAGGTAGATATTCGCCCCCACCTGCAAATAGGGTTGCCCTCTTTCCACCATCCCCCACTCACAGGCGCTCTATCCACCTTGTTACAGCTTCTGCATCAGGGTAAAAGGGAGTGGTAGTGCAGTTGAGAAGGCATCCGTATCCAGTTTCGTCTGTCTTTGGATTTGATGCCGTAAATCAGATAGACGAGTGAAGTATTTTTTTTTTTCAATCTGGGCATTTAGTTTTTGGGCGTGTGAAAATATGGGTCGAAGTTGTGACTTAATGCCTGTATTTTTATCACAGGATTTTTCGTAGCTTGCATTGCCAACTCAAAATTTAAGGTGTTGGTATAATAGATATGAGTTTGATTAGATTTTGGAGTAAGATATGTAATTTTTAATTTTTTAATTAACTAGCTTAGCATTAACCCTTGACCATTTGTTATGATTTTTTTTTTTTTATAAATTTATTTTATTTTATTTTGGGGAAGAGTGAAGTGAAATTTAAATCTAATGTGGAATTGAATTAAATTGGGAAAAAGAAGCAAACACGAATGGAGTTAAAAGGGATAAACAACCCACAAACATTTTCAAAGTTCACACAAAAAGAGATACAACTTAATCAATATTATGTCATCCGATTAGTTTTGATTTCAAAGGGTTGATTGTTAATGGTTTTGGGCATGTGTTGAATGGAGTAGAACCAAAAGATGTTCTTGAATGACTTATGGACAATTGATTTTATGAAGCAATGCATATTTAAATTAAGATATACATTATGTTTTGTATCTTTGTATATTTATCACTTTTCGATGACTCATGTATATAGATGAAATATTTGTTTTAGATATTCTATTTATTCTTGTCTCTATTAATCATATACGTATACATGATGTTTTGGTTGATCTACATAACAAGAGAAATGTATGCTCTATCACGTTATTTAAATTTGTTGGCATTTCTACACAAAATCTTGCATTTGATACCTAGAATCCTTATTGTTATCGTGTATAACTCTACCTATCACTACTCTAGTTTCATTCTTGGTTGTTACTAATCTTAGCTCGGTGCATTACGTTTAAGTTGCCCTTGTTTGCATGCTCTTAGGGATATTCCATCATTCATTCATCAAAGTGTCAAATTCATTCATAATTAGCAAATTGTCACAATTAGAGGTGTTCCCTTTGAGGCCCCTTCTCCTAGTCTACCTAGTCATTCTTCAACAAATTCTATTCCTACCCGTAGTGCATCTATGGATAGGTCTTTAATTTCACATAAGATTCATAGCAACTCTATGAGCATTCATGTGTTCTCTCCTAGGTCGTTGGTTCTACACATTATCCATAGCCACTCCAGACCTCGCAAGTCTCAAAATAGGCCTTTGGTTGCACACATTACCTCTCTCGGCGCTAGCTTTCCAAGGTCTCTTGACAGGTCTTCAGTTTCACACATTGTTTCTCATGGCTCTCACTCACATAGGATTTTGCATCGGTCCTTTAGCACACGCTCTTTCTACAATTTCTCACAAGTCATCTAATACACGTGGTATCTCTCAACAAATTCATTTTTCCAATCCTTCGCATAAGTCTTCTACTTCACACACCACCCATGCATCTACTTCGACTCCTATGCCTTCTTTGGCAAACATCACTACTATTATACCATTTGTTTATGAGTTACACTCTTTGGTACAATTGAAACCTAAGTCTCCCTCATGTCTCAATCAGCCAATGGTTGGATGTGTGATTTCTATAAATTGAAGCTTTATTGAAAATTTATTTTCTAGACTTAGAGGAAGAGCTTTAATTTCAACATTGTTGTCGCCCTCAAAATCCCCCTCATTTTTTAAGTCATTCAAATTTTTTTGAGCTCATGCCCTCCGAAGTGTTCAAATAAAGTTGGAAGTTCGAAAAGATTGAGAAATTCATGCTTTGAAGTTGTTTAAACTTTCCAATCGCACGTTTTGATAAATTTTCCGTTTTCCTGTCTAGACGCGTGAAAATTTTATTGTTGTCCTCATTTGAATGTAATTGTCAATCTTTCTATGGCCATGGATCGTCGAACCTTGTATTGTTTTCAATTCCTTGGTTTGTGAAAGAAATTTGAAAATCGAGCGAAATGGTGGAGTTTTTTTCTTTCTGCATTTTTTCATGATCGCGAATGACAGGCGCTTTCTTCCCCGTCAAAATTTGGCCCCATTATCCACGGGTACGTGGACATATTTAATTGGAGGCGGGTCGTCGGAGCAATTTGTGTTTTTGAGCCTTTTTGTAAAAAGGGCTAAAAGTCATAAAGTGACCCGCAGCTCCGATCATGCTATGAGGAAAAAGTCAAATGTTGAGCCCGCATTGAAAGTCAAAGCGGGAAGCGGGTCGGCGGAAAACTTTGAGGTTTTGAGCCTTTTTCATTAAAGGGGCTTAAAGTTAAAAAGTGACCCGTGACCCACACACGCCAAGGAAAAAGTGAAATATTAAGCCCACATCGAAGGTCAAAGAGGGGAGGCGGGCTGTGAAGCAATTTGTGTTTTTGAGCCTGCATTGAAAAAAGGTAAAATTATAAAAGTGACCGTGACTTTGTCTCCACTCAAGTGGAGCCACGTGTCGACTTATATCAAAAGCGGAAGGGCGGACTAAAAATGTAAAAAATGCCAAATCTCTATAAAGTCACAAAATGCAAAAGGCATCCTCCATGCTCGCTCCAGTAAATTTCTCCCACGTGGACGACTCTGGTTTAAAGTTTCAAAGGCAAGATGAACGATTCAAATTCAAAGTTACAAAACGAGTGTAACCACCTTTGCATTATGAAAAGTTTAGTTTTTTCGCCATTGGCGTTTCTTGGGAATCAAGAATCAAGAACTGACGCAAATGACTGAAAAATTGTAAACCGTTTCTTGCTAACAAAGAAGAAGTTGTAATTGTTTCTTGCAAGATATTTAATGGCTTCTTCACGCCATTGTATGGCATGGCAATTGATCTTGTAAACTCACGAGTGCATTGTACTTAGAGAAAGCAAAGGAGATAGCCATTTTCTTCTACTTTCCTCCATTCTCAAATTTCTTCCATTCCCACATTATGTACAACTCTGTTTAAGCATCAATACAAGAAGAAGGATTTTGTAGCCTCTTTGATGAGGAGATTTTAGAAACTTTGAGTTCGCAATCTTATCTCGTCTTGTTGCCATTTGCAGGGTTGTTTCTTCTCATAAATACATGTGTTAAAGTTTCTGACTAATGTGTGCAGGAATCTGATTTCCTACCTGTAACATTAGTTTCCCTATCTCATTTCTCACTCCCTTTCCCACCTTCAGACAAAGTATTCCCTAGCAAGAGATTGCTAGCTTTGCCGCAGGGTCAGTGGAGTGCCCTTGTTGGATCCCGACCGAAAGGCCACCACAGAAATCCACCTTTTCACGTGCATGCATATACGGACAGCTGCACCGGTTAAGTAGAGGGACTTAGATTCCCAGAGCGTTGGCAAGAAATCCACAAGTTTGTCCACCCGACAAATTTCCTCGCCAACATACATAATTTATCATCCCATGTAGATGTTAATATACATTGTGATTGGTTGAAAAACATTCATTAGGTGGAGTGAATTAATAATGTATTGAGTACTTCGATTTCTCAAGAAATTTAGAAATGACAATCAAGAGAAGACATATTCAAAAATGTAAAACCATGCCGACCAATGATAGAAAATATTATTATGGCAATGTAGACCAAATTTGAAAAGAAACATAAATTATAATATAGAGAGATAAATCGTACCTTAGTTTTTTGTGAAGAATAAAATGTCGTATTGACCGTTCCACAGGAGAAAGATAGGGGAGAGACACCAATAGTTGAGCGGGGTCTAATTGTGGATATAGTGTCTTGAATACAAAACACCCAATAGTTGTCATAAAAGTACCTGGTGATTAGTCATTTTTGACATGACAACACTCAATCATATCATGACATGTAAGATTTGTCTTTTTAAAAATTTAAATGTTCAACCATTTTCACCCATGATCAAATATGGGTCCCAATCAAAATGTAGTGTAACTAAAATTTACTATTTTAAATAAATTCAAAATATATTTTTCCCTCCAATTCAACATTCAAAAAAATATATGTAATTTAAAAAAATCTTAAACTACGTGCTGGTGAAAAAATCAGGTTCCCACATTTTATAGAATTTATTTTGTGGGCCCCCTAACATAGGGTGCACCACTATTGGTGTCTCTCCCTAAATAACATTTAGAAATTGCAAATATATATTATTTGTACATCAAGTCTACAAGGCAACAAGGCCATGATATGGCAAATACTGCCGAAGGTGATTATTTTGGCAATGTGGAGGAGAATTATATGCAAAATTATGAATTAAATGCAAAAACAATGCTCCTAAAATTTTGATTTGTTTGTGAAGTGAATATCTTGCATGCACCAAAGTGTCATGAGGACAAGTTAGAAGTTTTAACAAATGTAGTCATGTGTGATCAGGTAGATTTATGCAAAGTCCGGAAGCATGAAATTAAAATGTAAACTATTTGAGCATGTGTTACAACAATGGTCATTGGTATGAACGTCCTTTTTTCTAATTGCAACATGTAGATGGCTAAACTCATGCCATTGCGGAAAGTAATTATACAACATTGTTTGATTATTACATACACAAAATCAATGATGTAAATGAATTTATTTACATTTGTTGCTGCAGATTAAGAATTCAACGAAAGAAATATACATCATCAATTCTACTTACCCTGAAAAATTGATGCCCTCTAAGTCATTTTTACAATTGTATAAGATGGGTAACATATTTAGGCAAAATTTAACAATTATAGAGTAGAAGAAGAGAGACCCTAAGAACTCATCAACAATAGTTTAAATTACTGTCCACACAATGAAATAAAAAGTTTTACATAACTGTGACACATGTGAAACCATTTCTTTTGATTATTTTGCAATATCTCCGAGTTAGATTAAAATTTAAAAAACAAACAATGATAAAATACATGCTCAGGTGCTTTTACGAAATTGCAATGAAAAAAATCTTAGAATATAATCAAATACAACTAAAAATGCACATAACTAAAGAAGAATGCATTAGCATAGATTACTTCAATTCACTGGAGAAGTGACTTATTAAAGCAATTGCTTCCATTTTCTTTCGATACTTCATCCACAACTTCCTAATAAGGTTCACAAGTATATAAGTATCACAAGTTCCAACTACAACAATCCTACATTACAGTGGCAGTAAATACTCTGTTCCCGTCATGCCCAATCTTCCTCCTTTTAATGATACTCCCACTGCATATAAATTATGTTTCTAACTGAAAATCTTGTTTCCCTCAGTCCCACAGACTGTCGATGAAGAAGTGGTGATAACAGAGGGCTATGGAATCGTAAGTTGTCCTACCAATCGTTGTCAGTGGGTGAACAATGTCAGAGCGGTGGAAGGCTTAATAATATCTCATTGCAGACCATTTGTTGATATATTATAGGCCTATTATTTTGGCATCGATGGAGCTTTTACCAGAGAGTTCCCAAAAAATCTGCCCTTGAAGTTTAATTACATCCAACAAAATCTGCCGTCGATGCCGCTGCCGTGTTTTTGGAACACATGATCGAGCACCAGAATAAAAGTTCTAAAATTCAATAGCAAGATGCAAATAGTTTTTCAGAATACCGCCATTGTATTTATAGAAAACTATCCCATATTACACCTTAATGGCCATGATTTTTATGTTGTTGGGAAAGGGATCGGGAAGTACAACCCTTAAACAGATCATGCTAATTTTAATCTGGTATATGGAACACCATTGGAGTTCCCACTGGCTGGTGGTCCTGAAACATTTCCTAACCTGGGAAACCTAGCTATCTCATATCCTGCTGCTCTCACGCCGTTCATGACATTTTAACTGGGTACTCATGGCATTCAGAAGGGGCAAGCTTCGAGCTAGACCAGAAAAAACATGGAATCCGGGTTAAAACAGGACAACGAATTATTACATTTTGACCGCCGTAAGCATAAGGGAAAAAATTTATTACCCAGCGTATTAGGGTTGACTGGAAAGGATTCGTGAGGCCGAAGTTTTGTATTTTCTTTCCATGAACTTGCAGGGTACTGAGAAGAATTCCATTTAAATACATAAAAAATTCTTTAGTAGTGCGCTGAAAAATAAAGATACGAGATTTATAGCCGTCCTTAAAGTTACAGCATCTGATACCCACAAGAAAATTTTCATTACAAATCGATTCTAATGCCCTATATATGGAATTCTGCTCAAATTATTTCCAATCTGTAATTTTCCTCAATGGGATGGCAAAAAAACCTGGTTTTTAGCAACCCCTTTTGATGTTTACGGTCTTGCAAAAAAAAGCCATCTAGGGCAATCTCTAGACCCAATTCCTAACCCTGAACCTGTTGCCTAGTTTTATAGCAGAAATAGACATTCTTAATGGTGGATCGACTCGGGTCGTTGCAAGAACTGCCAATCCATCCGATTCAGGAAATATTGAACAACGGACAATTAAGTGCTGCAGATTTGGTGAGGTTGGAGGCTTTGTGCTATACGTTTAGGGCGTCGTATGGTTTTTTGCCTTGCAAATTCAAGTCCATGCTGGAGATTGCCACGTTTCAGTCATGTGTTGCCGACGCCATGATCTCTGCGATGTCGTTGCTATGCCAGACGAAGCTTCTTAACCGGTGCATAGGTAATTGGAAACTTGTCCCGAGGTTCTGCAATCTGTGCACCAGGCTTTTGGCGCCATGGAGACTTCAAAAGGCAATGCACTACCTAGCTATCTCATATCCTATTGCTCTCACGTCGTCCATGACATTTTAACCGGGTACTCGTGGCATTCAGAAGGGGCAGGTGAAGGGTCATTCAAAAAATAAATATCAATACTATTTGTACCAAAGGAAAACATCAGCAACCTTCCAAACTCAGAGCCTGACATGACATAACAATGTGTTGATGAGACAAACATTAAATGTTATGTAGATTTTTCATCAAAGTTATAGTTAGAAAGTAAAAATTGTGGAATATTCCTTAATAAAGGGAAGTAGAATATTCTCAAAAATTTATGTAAAACTTTACAAATATATTATCTGAACACATGACATATTGCTATTGATGAAGAAAACAAAATTAATAGTCAAGGTGAAACCAATATACTTGCCTTCGGCAGTATAATAATAAAATATTCCATGTGGCAAAGGCTGATTGCAAAGAGAAAACTCCAATAAGTAATAAACATATTTTTTTTCAACTATTATTATTTTAGAGACTCGGTGAGTGGAATATAGGTTAGGTAACTCTCTTTTCCAGAGGCCGAAAACAGTCGAGAAAAATCTGCGGGAACGTACTGTTTTGCAACGGACTTGTCAAAAAGCGACTCCCTGAGATTTTACAGTCAACGTCAATTCTCAAGGCAAATATATAAAATAAAAGTTTGTAATTAGCAAAAAAATTTTTATTTTCATGGTAAATATTTAAAATAGTTAGGCCTCCTTTAGGATTGAGGAGTACCTATGTCTTTCCTCAAATGCATAAAAAATCTATCTTTATTTCTTTTTACTGAGATTTATATCAACTTCTCAAAGATAAAGCTTGGTTGACATTATTGTTGTTGTCCGAAGATTGAATGAAGTTTGGTAAGGAGTTTGCGGCAGAGATGGTGCCGGAATGGCACCAGGCTTACATGGACTACAACTTTCTCAAGCGCATGCTCAAAGATCTCATGCGTTTCAGAACACGGCCAAAACCTGTTCTCAATCCTCTCACAGGAGGGCTCAAAAAGGCCATGACGCTCAAAAAGGCCATAACATTCAGAGCCTTCAGCGGCCTCATTAAACGCGATAATCAGTCCCCTCGCAACGAGGAAGAAATCATACTGGTAAAACTAACAATCCCTTTCTTTCTTTCGCTTTTGTCACAATCTTTGAAGACCTATGCTTCTAGACTAAAAATCGTATTTTTCTTTGAAGGTGAAAAATATGGAGCGGGATGGCAACGATTCGTACGAAACGACGTTTTTAATGGAGTCTTCGGAGGAAGGGACAGAGTACGATGTGGTTTTCTTCAAGAGATTAGACGAGGAACTTAACAAAGTGAATGCATTTTATCGCAGCAGGGTTGAAGAACTTGTGAAGGAAGCGGCTGTGCTGGATAAACAAATGTCGTCCCTGCTCGCCTTCAGAGCCATTGTGCGCAGTAAACCTGGTCAAGACTTTAAAACCGGTACTGATATCGACGCAGCCAAAACACCTCTGACCACAGGAAAATATTCTGGTATTCATCGTATTTACAC
The DNA here is from genome assembly GCA_018340775.1 of Taxus wallichiana var. yunnanensis. NCBI lineage: Eukaryota > Viridiplantae > Streptophyta > Pinopsida > Cupressales > Taxaceae > Taxus > Taxus wallichiana. Next base: position 88,310,119 of record CM031233.1, on the reverse strand, counting down.
AAATATTTTCAGTCATCATCTTGAATTCGGCAAAGAAATGCTTCAATTAATTGCAATTTTAGACAGAACTAGAGGAATTCCAACATACTTTCAAATCTGCAACCTGCAGTCGTAGTTCTTTCGGAATTCAACGAAAAACTTATATTATCAGCAATGTGAAATCTTGATCACAGATGAATTCGGCAAGATATACTTCATTTGATTGCGATTTTGGCCAGGAATTCCACAATACGCAGAAATATGGAACCTGAAATCTTATTTAGGAATTCACCGAAAAAACTCTCTTACTTCGGTATTCTATATTGTGAAGTTTTATTTGTTCAAAGCCCGGTCTTTATTTTGTATTATTATGTACGTGCAGGGCCTGTTGAAATGGAAGTGATTAATGAAAACGAGACCGACGCCGACGGAACAGTTGAAATTGAAAACATGGACGGAAGAGCAGAAACGGAGGCCGTGAATGAAATTGAAATGAGCGGTCGCGGGTTCGAGACTCCGCGAACCGCAATCGAAAGGAGTGGTCACGAGTTCGAAACTCCCGGAGTCAAAGAAGCTCCAGCTGAGAGGCCGATCCGGCAGAGGCTGAGGAACAATAATAAACCCCATCCCGTGGAAATTATTAGGGATGTAAAAATAATAATTACACCAGACACTCCGCGTTCCACCATAAGCGCTATGCTCAACAATCCCGGGAACAATACATTGAGCGCAAAGGATCTCAGGCGAGGCAACGATATGGTCCGCGCTGCTTTTATTGAATTTTATGAGAAACTGACGCTGGTGAAAAGTTTTAGGTAAGAGCCTGGAATTTTATCTATAATCTCTTGATGACGGTGTAGTTCGTGAATTATGTAGGCACAAAGTATTGACTGTGCTGTCTGCTATGATCTGGTAATGGATGTGCAGTTCATTGAACCTGCTGGCTTTCTCCAAAATACTGAAGAAATACGACAAGGTTAGTTGCACTGTCCACCAAACTTTGTTGGTTATACATTACTATTTTCACTGCGACAGAGTGTCAGGGTTGGCTGAAATATATTTTATATTTAGGAGTAAAATCTACAAACTAAACAGAGTCATAGCTAAATATGAACGGTAAAAATATTAAAAAACTGACCACAAAGAATTTATCAAGATTCAATCTCATCTGATCTTCCCCGCCGCCGTCCACCTTCACCATTTTCAATTGCGGAGAGGATAGAGGCTCTAATATTTAATAATCTAAAAAGGATAAAGTAGTTCACTTCATATGCCCCACGCTTACCTGTACACAACTCTTATTCTATGCATAGGCAGGGGTCTCGTGGAGGGGCTCCTGTTCCTATTTTTATTCAGTCGGTGGTGTTATGATAAATTTTTTTATAGAAATAAAATTTTAGAATCTTTTCTTAAAAGCAAGCAGCACTATTTTTTTAGGAGGAGAGTTTAAGGGGATGGTAAAAGGGGCCAAGAGCATGGTCTTGTGCAAAGAGAAGGCTAAATTTTTTCAATAGACGTTGAAGATAAAAATAAAATATTTTAGCATTAATAGGGTCATGTGATTTTTTATTTTTTTTGTGAGATAAAATAGGAAGCTTTAGCATGAGTAAAAGTAGGGTCCCATAAAATACAAAGTAAACTTTTGGATGGAAAATTGAGAAGGAAGTTTCAACTAAATGCCAAGTGTCAATTTTTTTTTAAGCGGTGGATTTATTTTTGTGTCCCCAAGCTGCTTTTTTCTTGTGTTCTTTATAGTAAAACCCCCATTCATCAAACAATCCCTTAACAAAGAAACACAAAACATGGATAAACAACGGGAGCAACTTGAAAATAACCTAGACCTAGTGACCTGGGGGTTTATGACAGAGAATGCATAGATTCCAATGGAAAACAGTATCCAAAAACACTAAAAGCCAAGAACATTTGCAATGAGTTGCGGTGAAACAATGAATGGGCCCCAAATACGGTTTACGAGTTCATTGATAAGGAGGTTATATCATGAAGGTTTAGGCATTCCTTGGGATCACACTCTCCAGCTTCCAAAGGAGCTTGTAGTATCATTCTCTAACCCGCACATAGGGAATATAACTGGGCCATGGAGTTCTCTCATACCGGGATACCCCCAAGCTAATACCTTGGGCACAGTTGAGAAGTTGGTCTTTATCAATGCAAAGCAGTATAGAGGGATTCTAAGGTGTAGACAAAGCCGAAAGATGATGCAAGCACATAATAAAAAGTCACTATGATTATGTCGAAAACAAGTAAGAACGCTACAATTGTTACTCCTAAATTGCATCAATTAGGAGGCCAAAATATGCAAAGAGAAGATAAAGGAAAGGAGAAAGAGATCTTGGCGTCACATGAGGTCTTTAAGTCAAAGCAAATCAAAACTCGGTAACATAGATAAACAAAGGAGAAAAAGAGGAGGGCATATTTCAAGGTAACATAGATGCATATAGTCCCATGACTACTGTTGTTGTGGTCATCAAAGCTATATGTGAATGAGCTCATGAGCATGAAAAAGAGGATTGAAAATATAGAAACAAAGGGACAACAAGAAGACATTAAGATAAAGGAAATTATAGTAGTCAACGGAATCTTGAAAGAGAAAACAAATTGCTCAAAGAACAAGTTGCAAGATTGCAAAACAACTTAGAAAGAGGACAACAAGAGTTGATCAACATAAGGCAAGAATTAGCACAAACAAGAACAAGAACAAAAAAAAGAAATTAGATAGAGAAAGAAAGTGACACAACACAGATAACAAAGATTCAATCAACAATTGCAAGCATGGAAATAAGAGAAAGCCAACTAAGAAACCAAATAGAAGAAGCTAAATCTTGGGCACAAGTTGTAAGGGGTCCATCAAATGAGTAGAAAGAAATCATAGAAAAACAAATCATGAAACAACTACAAGAAGAGAAGGACAAGCAGGGCAAGGTAGTAAACATCATCATCAAAGGTTTGAAGGACTATGGAGAAGGAGAAACTGATATTTTAACAAGAGACTTCCTTAAGGACAAGTTGGAGTGAATAGAAGCTAATAGGGGAAAGGAACAAAGAAGCAAGAGGAATAGGCATGAAGAGTGGTGCGGAGATGTATGGAGGACAATAATGCAATCCTAAAGAACAGGGGGTTGCTTAGAGGCACTCATATCTACTTTGATGATGATTTAACATTTGCCCAACAAGAGGAGCGAAGGAAAGAGTGGGAGAAAGTGAAAACAACAAGAGATGCAAGAAAGTGGGTGTGGTTGAAGAATGGGAAAGCTCAAATTAGTGAGCATTTTCCACACAAGAAATAGGGATTTGGGGCCCCACGGGAATATCTACACATGGTAAGTTGGAATTGTAGAGGTTACTTGTGGAGAAGAGGACCAAGGTTGGGGCCCATAACAGAAGGAAAGATGTTATTATTCTTATGGAAAAACACATGAACATGACGGAGCAAAGTCCCAGAATTTGAAGGATACAAGAAAATCTCAATATGGAATGAAGGGACATAAACAGGTAAAGGGCATGGAGGAGTCACAATGCTAATAAGGGAATTGTGGGGTGGAACCATAACAATTGAAAAGGAGGACCCAAATAAGTAGTTCATATGGTTGAAAATAACAAATAATGAAGTAACAATCAGGTTTGCAAGTTACTTGTTACTTTGCTCCAAAAGGCTCAAAGATCTACAAGAAGAAAAATCTAGATAGTGAAGATCCTTATGTTGCTTTAAAAAAGACATTTATGTTTTATGCTCTTTAGGGAAATTGTCTTAATAGGTGATTTCAATGCAAGGACAACAAACAATCAATCCCTTCAGTTGAGCAATGATGAAGGAGGGGATAAAATCCCCTATGGCTTGAAGAAAGTGGAGAACAACTTTGGAAAAGAGATTCACAAGATGGGAATGGGAATGTGACACACTTCAGAGCAGAACTATTAGGGCTATGTAGCTTGTATGGCATGGTCATTTGTAACTACATGAGAATGTGGCCAAGGTAGGAGGTATCACATGTAAAACATACAATGGGCAAAGTGTGGTGGACTATGTAATTTGTTCTCATAATTATATTTCTAGGATATTGGAGTTCGATATTGGGGATTGTCCTAGGGAGTTAAAATCTGATCATATGCCACTTCTTGTTAAGTTTGGATTTCCCACAAACAACAACAAGGGCAAGACCAACACATACAAAGATAACTCAACCTCAAGGAAAATCCTCTTGAACCAAACAAATCAGAAGCTCTTCACTACAACACTAAACAACAACTTAGGTGACAAAAATTACAAAAGAGTGAAGAAAACAATGAAGAGAGTGTCATATATGTGCAACAATATGTTGATCCCTTTAATCCACAAGGCATTAAAGGCTTGTAAGAGGTCTTGACCTAGAAGGGGGCTGCAAATACCTTCTAGCTAATCTGTGGTACGACGATGAATGCAATGTTGTAAAAGATCCCTTAAAGAGAGTGAGAACTACAAACAAAGCAAGAAAGAATATGAGTACTTGATAAAATCCAAAAAAGAAAGCTATGTACTCTCAAGAAGGAAATAATTAATATCTCTGAGTAAACATAACCCCAAAGGCTTTTGGAGAGAGTTACAACAAAAGAGAAAACAAATAGAGAATAATATCACAAATGTTCAATGGTTAGATTATGTGAAGCTCCTCTATGAGTGAACAAAAGAAAGAAAGATAAACCTCCCATAATTAACACATCAATCAAGCTCTTCTCAGTGGAAGATATCAAACAAGGTATAAAGAAATTGATAAGGGGTAAGGCAAAGACATAAATGGGTTGCAAGTTGAATTTCTAAAATGGGGAGTTGAACCTCTTGCTCCACACATCACAAGAGTTTTAACAACATCACACAAGATGGTTTTCCATGGAATGGACAACTAGCGTAGTTATCCCCTCTACAAAAGTGGTGATGTCAATAATCCTTCTAACTACCACACTATTATGGTCAACCCTCTTCTTGGAAAACTTTCGAGAGCATGGTAGAGCGCAAAATTAGTAGTTGGGCGGAAAAAGAGGGAAAAAGAGCTAAAGGAAGGCAGGCTTTAGACCAAAGCATTCCACCATTGATCACTACATCACTCTTAGACATTTGATTGAAAAAGTTTGGGACACCAAGGGGAGGAAGTATTTTGTTGCTTTGTTGACTTTAAAAAAGCCTTTGACACAGTGCCTAGGGAAAACTATGGAACATGATGGAGGAACTTGGGATTCTTGATGAGTATAGAGCTGCAATGCATAAACTTTATGAGCAAGTTAAAGCTAAAATCAGAACTAGCGAGGGCATGTCTGAATGTTTTAGTAGTGACATTGGAGTCAAACAGGATGTCCTTTATCTCCTACTTTGTTTGGTTTATACATAGATAAACTTGAGGAATGGTTAAACAAAATAGATGGGGGTGGTATCAATTGGCGGCTATGTGGTGAAGTTACTTCTATATGTAGATGATCTTATTCTAATTGCAAAAACTGCCCATGGTTTAAGAGAACATTTGAGGGCCTTAGAACTCTTTTTCCAGGAGGTTGGGATGCAAGTGAACACTAGCAAGACCAAAGTCATGATTTTTCCTTAAAAAGGAAGAAGCAACATGTTACATTTATTTTTAAGGTAGCCCACTAGAAATAGTGGAAGAGTACAAATACCTTGGAATTGTTTTTCATAATAGGCTTAGTTGGGAGACATGTAGAGCGAAAAGGATTAGGGAGGATGGAGAACATCTTACCTACTTTAGGATAGGTGCAAGAAAGTGGAATTATGGGATTGGAAAACCAAGAAAACCCTCTTCGGTTTGTTGGTCACGCTAGATTGTCCTCTATGGGTGTGAAGTATGGGGAGTAGTGTGTCAAATCACAAGTGGAGATAACTAGAGAGAATCCAAAAGCATCTAATCACTAGTAGCATCAAAGTCAAAGCAACAATCCCATATGAGATCCTTTTGGCTGAAACAAGGACTTTCCCGATGGAGGCATCAACATTAACCCGGTTGATAAGTTATTTAAAAAGGTTGAAAACATGGATAACCATCATTGGCCCAAAATGGTCATTGAGGAGAAGTTGGACCGTAGGAAGAAGACGTGGATGAAGCAGAACAACAAGTGGATGAATAAATGGGACATTAAGCTGCAAGATTGCCCTAACACCAATGCGGAAATAAAAAAGTTTGTCTTAGAAAATTCAGGACTACCATGTGGACAAAACAAATTGGTCAAAAAAAGCGTACTATGTTAAAGAGTTCAACCCCACATGGGAGCATAGGGGAAAAAATGTATCTGAGTTGCTCTTAAGGGTAAGGCTAGGATGTTAGTGGCTCAGTTGAGGACTGGATCACATCATCTTAGGTGTGAGACTGGTAGATGGATGGTCCCTAAGGAAAATTGGGAAGAAAGAACTTGTATTTTCTATAATAAAGGGGTGGTTGAAACTAAATGGCACTTTGTTTTGGAATGTGCAACATATGAGGATATCCGTTTACAATATGACTTGAAGGTGGGAAACCTAAATGAGTTATTTGATGAGGAAAGGCTCCACAAAATGAGGCTTCCTAGTCAAGATTCAAAGTAGAAGATCTGACATCAAAATAAACTTGAAAATATCTTGGGATGGATCTTGGTCCCTAAATGAGTCGTGGACATCATTAACGCTCAAAGCTAATAGGCCCACGTTACGAACTAATAAGAAAATTAAGAAAATAAATATTTATTTATTTCTAATTTACGATTGGCCCAGAGTGTGGGCCTTACCAGCTTTGTGCATGCTTTGGTTCTGACAACTCAACAAATCGAGTTTTGTTTTATATCAATGGGATTGAATTTCGCTACTCGTGGCTCAACCCACCTCGCGGCGATTTCCCTTAACCAAGACAACAAATCAAGCGTTGTTTTTCCACCGCAATTGTCTCGATCTTGATAATTTTAGTATTGAATGCCGACTGCTTAGCATACAAAAACGACTTTGACTCACTACTCGGCTTAAAAAAATCCCTTTCTCGACTCGGATGCAAAGCTGGACTGTCTTGTTTGGTAAGTGCTAGATTCCTCCCATCAAGCTTACTTTCCTATGAAATCCTCCTAAGCAACATTGAAGATAAAGGCACCCACTGTCTCCCTCAAAACCAAGTTTGTCGACTTGTTTTGCATTGATGGAAACATGCTTGCTATAAATAAAGGGTTAAGATGCACTATTGGGTATAAGGTCTTAGGAGTTCTTTTAAGACTCATAAGATTAAAAGAAAGTTGTATATTCTATCCTTGCATTTTGAGTGGTCTAGGATATCAAAAGCTTTCTTTTAGTTGTAATATGTATTTATGTAAGCTTTGTTTTGGATTTAATATGAAGACATAATTATTCGAACCTTGCCTCGTCGCGGGGTTTCTATAGTTTGAGATTGGTATCAAAGCTCAAAGAATTTTCATCGATAAACTCTCATGACATCCTATTACTTTTCTTGTTTTATATCTTGTGGTTTTTTTATAATATTATAGTTGTCTCTTCAAATATGGAGTCTCAAAATATCTCACAAGGAAATGCTTTATTGTTAATGTTAATTATCTACTCATAGATTATTGCACTATTGAAATTAATCCACTTAAGCAAAAGTGATGAGATCAAATCATGCAATGATTGGAGTATTGAAATTAATCCACTTAAGCAAAAGCAATGAGATCAAATCATGCGATTATTCATATTGAAATTAATCAACTTAAGCAAAAGTGATAAGATGAAATCATGAAATTATTAGAGTACACAAATTTTAAAATAAAAAATGTTTGATATAATATGTAAAAAGATAAAATGACAATCATAATAAAGATATCATGCTGCCTCAATCTATAAGAGGGAAATAAGGGATATAAAAATCATGCATGTTCAAACTTTAACACAAAAATTAACATAGAAAAATAACAAGAACTTCTAATTCATTTAAAACATGGACTAGTAATAAACCAAGGCCGTGAGGTGGAAGGTTTTGTTGTTTGACTTTGCTAAATAATGACATCGGTTGCATCTTGAAGCAAGGTTGTATATTCTTTAGGTGTTTGTCGTTCTAATTGTTGAGGTCAAGAAGATTACAAATATCTATCTATAACGAAAAAATCATGTATAGTTAGAAGACAAATTAATTTACAAAACAAAGGGAAACTTGCTTATAAAATTTATTATAAAACATTTTAAAATATATTTATCTACATTCGTTGCTAAGAATCTATTAGGTTACTTTTGAGAGGAGGAATTTTGCGGTGGATTCAACGATATGAGAGTTGAACAAAGTGAATAAAAGCCCCAAACTTGCCCTAAATGTAGAATGTCAATCCATATTTATTGATAAGGATGCTGCACAAACTTGCACACAAGAATGCTAAGACATCTACTTAGTTCTAACTCCATGATTGTTGCTTAAATGATTTTGTTGTTGGTGTAACCTTAATGTTTTAAGTGGAAGTTAATTAGAATTCATTCTAATACCATTTTATCCATTATTAACGTATTCTAGTTGTCTCCATATTAGTGGATGTCCTGAAATTCAACCGATTCATAAAACCGAACTTGCACACAAGAATGCTAAGCCATCCAGGTAGCTCTAACTCCATGATTGTTGCTCATATGACGTTGTTATTATTGCTGCAACCATAATATTTTAAGTGGAAGTTAATTATAATTCATTCTAATACTATTTTTATCCATTATTAACGTATTCTAGTTATCTCCATATTTCCCTCTCCTTTAAAATGAAACACAAAAAATTGGATGTCCTCAAATTCAACCGATTCATAAAATCCACATTTGAAAAAAAAACGATTCAAAAAAACATATTAAAAAAATGGAATACTAAATACCCTCCATGCAAATACAACTAGTAGGAACAAAGATAGGATAATAAAATAAGCGAGAAATTAAAAACATAAATAAGAAATGAGACCATAAAGATAGTAAAGGGATGCTATAAAAAAAAAAACTAAGGGGGCCTGCTAAATCACCATTAAAAACAGTAATCAGTTCATACAATCGAAGGCGGCACATCATACGGTTCCGACTGATATGAATTTGGTAGCCAAATATATGGTAAATTTTGTAGATCAGTGGCAGATTTTGGGTTGATTAAATCCTTGGCTGCTTTCCTTAAAGTTTCCTTGTAAATCCGTAATTATGGCATCCGGGATTTCTTATACCCTTTCTGATAAACTTGACGACATTGCGGCACATAAAATAGCGAACGTGTCCAACCCTAAATGATTTCGAATGGCTGAAGTGGAAGTTTCTAGTTTTAAATGATATACTTAGTATCGGTTGCAAAGATGAACAGAGTAAAGCCATGAACGAATGGGTGCAAAAAGCAGGGATATTTCCCTGGACATCGAGGATATACTTGACTAATGTGTTGTTTATTCTATGTCCCACTCAAACATTTGTGCATAGTTACAGTAGATCCGTTAGTCCAAACTTCCGTGTCACTGGGATTCAATTTGTCTTCTTTGAGGTCGGCGAGGCACTTTCTAAGGGGCGCAAAGCATTCTTCCCTTAAAAGCGTAAAATATATGTCGAGGTATTCATTAACAGAGCCATAGCTTCCCTTCTTCTTAACACAGGGAAGCACCTTCAGGGCATGGCGATCTCTCCACGTACTGGAACCAAGGGCATTTTACCCCAGTCAGAAAGTTTTTCTTAAAATGGAGCCGCCGCCTCGCTACCTGAGGTATAGCATCGAAGATCTTCCACGAGGAAGTCCCAATAATCAGAGGGAACATATTAGAGAAAATTTATGAACAGGATGACGATTCTCACAACCAAGATCACGGAGAAAGATCCTGTAATGCCCCTATGGATGGAACCACTGTGTCAAAGAATCTGAAGTCCCTAAAGAATCAATGTTGAAAATGTTCAAAAGTCCATCACGGAAGATTTCGTCATGTTACAGTCAAGTGAGTGCAGTATATACCTACTGCACTACCCAAACCTTTAATACTTTGATCGATGGCTTTGTCTAAAAATATAATGTGAAAGCTGCAGAGAAGTGCATAATAAGCACACACAGGACCATAAGAGCATATCGATAAATGCAGACTATTATAGTTAAAGTACAATCTATTTGAACATAATTACCAGAAATTCAAGGTGATCAAAGATGAAAATCCATCCACATTTACTTGGTAAACTGCTTTTCTAGAATAGCCAGTGTTGTAGGTGCAGAACATCAACATACCATAGGCACGATGCCTGCAAATTTGAACAGTCAAAATAAAAACAATGGGCAAACCCAAAATAAAGATAATAGCATCTGAATCTCTACGTTTGTCTGCTAATGCCAATTTACCCTTAATTGCTCTGCTGCTTCTCTATATATGTTTTGGGTTCTTCAACAACCAACCTTCTTTGTAATTAATTCAAACACATAGCCAGATGTTTAAGACAATTATGATTATTGACCTGCTGCAAATGCTTCAACTCGTAGCAGAAAATTGCTAAAAAGCAAACTGCAAAGAGTTTCTCTGTTCTCATTACATGAAATTGATAGATTAAACTCTATTGTAAACAGAGAATTTTTGAAACAGATGACGAAAAAGAAAAAAATAAGTGAACAATTTAGAAAAATGTTGTTTTTAAATTTTTTTCCAAATTGCTGTTCGTTGTAAATACGTGCCGTGAATCCATTCAATTAATGAACGAAAACATGCTCGGCGTTCTCATAGGAAAACGCTCTAGCATAATATTGCCGGACTATTAAATTGTTTTTTTCCTGGACCTGGACACAATAAGATCCAGATGCGGGAAACAACTTCAAAGGGTTTCGAGCGGCCTCAAACGTAGGGCTGGGCACAGCCAGTAACTTCAACAACCCACTTACATCTAACCGCTGAACTATTAAGTGACACCAAATCAATTACTGTTAACAGATGTATTAACTAATAATCAAAGAAAAAGAATCTTAGGTCGGGAAAAGATAGCCTCAAAACTATTTTAATTGGAAAACATCAACTAAAATCTGTTGAAGGAGCCAAATTTTTCTTCTCATTTTAAATCTCAATTTCTATGTATTTCCTTTTTATTTTTACAATCATTAAAACTTGGAGAATTTAGTAAATTTGAGAATTTAGGAGAAACTTTTAAGTGTTTTTGAGAATTGTCTTTTAATTTGGGTCCTCTGTTTGTTTGTGCAGGTCACTGGAAGGCGAGCTTCACGATCTTACCTTAATGTTGTGGAAAAATCATATCTTATAAGCTCAGAAGAGGTAAGTATTCAATAATTGATTTTCAAGGTCCTTTGCTATCACAGTGCCTAACTTGCACTTGTTTCCTCATTTCTTTCACATACATTTTTGTTCAAAAATATCTGTTGATTATTTTCTATCATGGGTGTGCTTTAGTCCTCTAATTGAACAAGAAGAAAAGTGTACCTATTTTTAGCTTGAAAAGAATAACATAGCCTTTTTGATTCTTTTGTTTCTGATCATTATTATTAGCCTTGGGACTCCTTTTTGTATAAAGTGGCATGAAGGATTTTGTTTATGTAAACTACTTTCAGCAGCAAAAACAATAGAATTAGGTCAAATGCAGGCACTGTTGCCTCTAGGCTCTGGCAAACTGGCTTGATAAACACAGAGGTTGCATCCTAACTATTTTAACAATTCCCTATTGCCTATTTCATTTAGAGAAAAAGAAATTAAATACCCCACAGCCAATCCCTCAAGTTCATGAGAGATGGGAAATAGAGGAAATGAAAAACACTTGTTCCCTAAACACCTCTTTTGGTTTTGCCTGCACACCCAATCTGCCTGAAAGTGGATTTACACCCTTTTCCAACCTTTCATCCCCAATTTCTTCACCTGGAAAATGGTTCTGTTGGGGATTCGCCGCACTCCCTCCACAGGTCTATTTTTTTTGGAAAATGTTTAGAGCAGATATTCTATTTCATATTTGGAAAGACAAATTTTGCTTGCTTTAACAACATTGCTATGGATAGAGATTTCCCTGTGACTAATAAAGTTACTGTGATCTCCAATGTTATGCTTCAGATCCAGGTGCAGGTGGAGAAAGTCCGCCTAGAGGTGGAACACCTTCAATCCTTGCTCTCACATTGGGGTAATGCCCTGTGTGCTGTCAGCATGGTTCCTCCTGATTAGCCACGTCACTGCTCTCCCTCACAAGGCTATGGTCGGGGTTTTCCTAGGTGCCACTCCAGAAGTCGGTAGAGCCCCTTGCCCGGATGCTGCCTGCAGTGGCAATGTTTTTGACTGACTCGATGACCCTGATGGCAACGATTTAAAGAGGAGGAGTTCCCTTGTCAGGGAAATTCCCATGGTTGGCACTGACCATCTCTCCCCACCACCAGTCTAAAGATGAAGAACAACAACATGATGGGTGGGATCCCATCCTTGACACAGTCCACCCCTCTGCCACTAGTGGCTAGGGGGACAAGCCTGAAGTCCTCTGCCTCTGCCTCCATCGACCTCCATGTTCATTGTTACGACATATTTGTTTTGTGGGCCTTTGCGTTATCTGGAGTCTTGTTGTTTCTTGCTCCTTTTTTGGGTTCAAAATCATACTTTTATTATATATACATGTCTTTTGATGCCCTCATGAGATGAGATGGCCTTTCTCAAGACCTTTTCGGCTCGATTTGACTCCATTCTAGGGTGTGAATTCTTCTGCCCTATTTTTTTGTAAGATTAGCAGTGTACTATATCTTCTTTATTAATAAAAGTGCGCTACTCAATCCAAAACAAAATGTCACTGAAGTGAAAATTAGTTTAGAGAGGGGTAAGAAATGAGGAGAGGATTTCAATTGTGTCAAAACCTTGTTGGTCATCTCAATGGAAAGAAAGTATGAAATTTAGAATTTTAGACAATAGGAGGGAGATGAGAGGGTTAAAGAATGTTTTAATTGTAAGATGCTTTCTTTGGGATACACTACATAAAGAATGGACCTAAAGACTCCCATGAATGCTCAAATGGCCCAATCTAAGCCATCACAAGTGTGTCGAAACTTAGAAAATTGTGTATATCAATATATTTCAAACCTGAGTTTATATGATGCTATGTTAGTTCAAGTCCACTAAGAGGTACTTGAGTTGTGATAATGTGGTCCAATATTAATGATTTATAATATGACCTCTTCCTCAAAATTATTTTGAAGCAAAATTAAACTAGATCGCAAATGTATATGAAAAGGGAAGGGTCACCCTTACTAAATAAGCTCCTTTAGCTCTTCAAAGTAATGCTCAAATGGCCTAATCCACACCATTACTAGGGTGTCAAAATACCAAAATTTGTGCCTATCAGTGTATTTCAGGGCTGGGTTTATATGGTTCGATACAAATTTAGGTCCTCCAAGAGGTCCTTCAATTGTGACAAAGTGATGAAAATATTCATCTTGCTCCTTCACTTTTATAGATGTATATAAATGATCTAGAGTAATACCTATTCCTTTCTGAAAAATATATTGAAGCAAAATTAAACTAGAATGCAATTGTTAACGACAAATGGAAGGGTCAGTGCTATTAAATAACCTCCTTTAACGCTTCAATGGAATTTTCAAATCTTCTTGATCTATGTATTTTAGACCCTAGTTTATATGATTTTGTGCTAGTTTATGTCCACTATGAAATCCCTTAGTTGTAACAAAAAAATCCAAAAATTCAACTTTTTTCTTGAACATGTTTTATGTAGAGGAACTAGAATATGATCTCTTCCTTACTCAAAACTAATTTGAAGAAGAATTAAATATGAATGCAACTATTTATGAATTAAATACGTTCCTATTTCTTTAGCTACGCTGTTGTTGGGTATGTCATTGTTGTCCCCATGATTTCGACTAATTCCTTACCCTTGTCTCCAAGTTAAGAACTTGGCTCCCAAGAGTGTCTTATGAAGTGTGAGCATTGACCCTCCACACTTTTGTTAGAGTGCACCACATGCCCTAAATGACTCTTTTCTAGTGCATACTTAACAATTAGGGGCTGAATATTCTTATGGCATGCATGTTGTACTGAAAACAAAAATGTAGAGCTTACCAACCAATGTGCTGCCCATGAAATCTGCCCTCTATTTGTTGCATTTCTTGTTATCATCGCTGGCTCCATTTGTTCCAATGCCTCTGCTGAAAGCACATCAATAGTATGATGACCTCTCTCAATACTTTTAATAGCTGTCCATGCAAATTTGATCATGGGATGCCTTGAATACAAAGGCTTTCTCATTTTCCCAATCCAATATGTGTCCTCTAGCTAAAGCAATCTCAGCTGTTGTATCTTTATGGTGTAAGGAATGATGACGCCCCTTTGTAGTAACTCATCCTTCACCATGTTATTAGAATGCACAACAAGTTTTATATGCATTCTCCAAAATTCCTAACATTTTGTAATGTCCCCTTTTCTATATTAAATTTTTTAAATAATTAATAATATTTTAAGTCAGACTGCCAATTCTTTATTTCGGACAACTTAATAATATTTTACTAAAATAAAAGGTATTTTTAAATACTAAAGTAAAAAAAAGACCCCTAGCCTATTTTCATTATTTTCAGTTGGCTAAATGGGAGAGGTCGTCCCTCATTAAGAGGGCAAATCACATGTTAAAAAAGAAATAAAGAGGCCTACATGGAGTGCTCCACAAAGAAAGGAAAGAAAAGGCTATAAAAGAAAATGTTAGAGCTCATTGTAATCATCATCTTGTGAATTATATACTTCTCTTTTGGAAATTGGAGCATTAAGCTCTCATTTTCACCCTTTGAGGACGAAAACCCTTAATGAATCCTATTGGGGACGAAAACCCTCAATAGTCACAACACTTTGGGGACGAAACCCTCATTTGTTGTATTGGTGATTTCATTTGGGAATTACATTGGAGCTTCAAACTTCATAATTTTAGAACGGAAAGGGTTTTATCAGTGCTAGGGCACACATTCCAACTAGGGCACGCTTTTTTGGGGCTTCCACATTCATTTCCAGCTTGATCTACCCATTTGGACATTTCAGGATCACTTTTAGTGGGTTTCCGTGGTTGGAAAAATTAGATTCTAACTTTATTGGATAGCTGATATTTTTGAGGTCAATTTGAGCTATCATTTGTATTTTTCTCCAAGTATTTATGAAGTTATGGAATTTTGAAGTTTCAACTATTTTTTAGCATTAATTAATTCCAATAGTCTGCACTTTATGGTTGAAGCAATTATTTTGCATGATTTCATCAAGGGTTTTATGTTGATGTATTTCTAAAAATTTGTGTGTGGAGAAAGCAAAAATTTGAATTTACCCTAGGTTGCTTGGGGTTTGGTGGACTTAATATAGGTTCCTGCCCTAGTTTTTCATAAAATTCAGTTTACTATCAATTGGGGTTTGTGTTATTTCCTTGTTTTTTAGTTTCAGCCCGGAAAGGGATATTACAGTGGTATCAAAGCTTGATCTTCCTAACCGAGGGTTTGCATGTAAGAAAATAAAATAGAAAATATAATTTTTGGTGATGTTAGATTTGAAAAGCTTGCCCTAGGGCAAAAAGATTGTGCAATAAAATGGCTCAGTTGATCCATGCACTTCAAAATCCAAATGGTGGAAGGAGCTATTCAAAGGAAGTGAATAATACTCATCCATCCAAAGTGGACAATATTGCTACATTGTATGAGGAGTATAGGGCTCTTAGGAGAAGATTCACGATGCTATGTCATTTTCTCGAGTTCATGGGAGTAAGCAAGGGAAGATCAAGGCCCAAGCCTAGGTCACGAGCTACACAAGAAGAAAAGGAAAAATCAGATTTGCAAGAGGGATTTGAGGCGGAGTCCTAAGAAGACCACATTGAAGGGCATGGAGAGAAGATGCTAAATGAAGAACCAAAAAGGGTTTTTGATGCAACAATATCTCCAAAGAAAGAGGCAAAAGTACCTATCATTTTCCCTAAGGATGAGCCCTTGACTGATTTTCAGAACAACAAAGTATGGAGGGCCAAAGGTTTGATGAAATCTCAAAGCACGAGCCTAGGGAAGAGAAGGAAGCCATGAAGTACAAGGTGGAAGGTAAAAATCCTTTAATATTTAATGATGATTCATTGACTTGATGATGGCATGTTGTAAAAAAATGGAGGAGAAAAATTAGGTTTGCATGAAGTATATGAGGATGACATTATGGAAGGGTATGTCCACGAAGGAAGGGAACTTCCGATTCTTCATAATTACTTTCAATTCACTGGAATTTCTCAAACAACAGTCAATGAGGGGTAGATTGAGGGAGTTTATAACCTTGGAGAGAGTTCTGAAGATGTTCCAGACAAGTACCAACAAAATAAGGGTGAGCTCCTTGTTGGCAGCCCAAGGTATGATAGAAATGATCACATTTTATCTCCTCCTATGTCACTACCATACTTGTGCCATTATGGGCAACTTGTTGAAAAGAATGATCATATGTCATGTTTGATGCCTCATAATATAATTGGTAATAATGTGAAGAACTCATTGAGTAACATAGGGCACATAGATCTTTTCTTGCAAGTTCAAGATTATGTGAACATAAAAGTTTGGGTTCCAGTTGATCCTTTGAATTATAAGAAAGAGGAAGTCCTTGTTGAATTCAATATTGCTACTCCATGCATATGGTTAGAAAGAAATTTTATGAAGGATTGTTTTGAACTTGTTATAGTTGTGAAGGATTTACTCCTAGAGTGTTCCTTGAAGCCAAGTTCTACACTCCAAGGCAAGGATATCAAGATAATCAGAGTTGCTATAGCCAAGAAGAAGGGGGAACTTACGAAAGAAGGCAAGGTATATGGGAAACACATGATGAGGTAAAATCTACAATTTTATTTTCAAAACAATAGTCAAGACATAAGGGTTTGAGTTCCCAAGTGATAAACATGCTCAAGTAAATGTTGAATTAGTAATTTTTGTGTATGAAGATGAGCAAGATGGATGCTATCTTGCTGCCCAAAGCATCGTCACCCAACCGGACATGGAAGGTATGGTTGTGAGTTGTAAACATGTTGATTTTTCAGATTTCCGAGCATGTTGTCATAAGATTTTGTACTATTGTCATAGACATTTCCAGCTTGTTTATAATCTTATTTGCTGTCATACAAAAGAGGACAGCCATGAGAGGGGATAGTTTCCACACTTTTGAGGTATTTTCAGTCATCAACAAAGTGTTTCCAACCCCCACTATGTTGTTTTTGCAAGATTTCATGAGGGATATTGTGATATCCCGTTTTGGACAAATAGAAAATTACAACTTCAACCCAAATTGAACCAAGAAGGATTATATCCTTTTGAATCAACCTAAAATAGCCCAATGTCAACCAATTACAATGCAAATGGGGTTGGAAGTGGTCTAGGTGGTGAGCTAGATTGGTGGAGACAATAAGATTTTTATTACAACGGTGAATTAATTTGAAACGATTTGCCAACAATTGAAAATTTCAAAAATTTATAACTCAATCACTACACTTTTTGCATGAAACCAAGTGCATAATAAACTAGAATTTTAGAGCTTTCCAATGAACTAAAGATAAAAAAAATAGCATTTAAACTTCCAGATCAGGGCGCTAGGGTTAGCAGAAATTAATAAATTAATAACCAACACTTTTCTCAATTGTTTTCACCCCTCAAAAGCTTGTTTTGATGCACAAAAATGCCAAGAACAGATCTGAACTGAAACCACAATTTTTAAGCATCAAAATGTGTCACAAACAATTAATAGTCCAACCCCAGACTTCTGCAACTTCTAAAATTATTTCTCACTTAACAAATCAAGTAAAATCCTTCAAACTTGGATTTTGGGCCACACAAAATATGAAGAGTAATATTCCAAATTATTTTTCACTTAGCAGACATGAAACCCTATTTTTGCCCTAAAAAGTAGGTCGCCCAACATTTTAGGGCATCATATTATTTCCAAAAATTATGAAATTAATTGCAAAACACAACAGATCCGAAAATCAACAAATAAGCTCCAAATCATGCAATAATAATCAGATTTGCACCATAAATAAATTCGCTAAGGCAAGGAATTCTTTTCCAAGCAATTCACCACACACTAGATGCAACACACACACAAATGGATCCTTATCAAAATCAGATTTGCTTCAATTCCAAGTCGAATGAGAGAGAGAGAGCATAATGAGAGTTAGGGCATACATCCCTTTTTTCCAAGCATGGAGAGACATAAATGATCTTTTCAACATCCCAAAAATGGCCATGCAACCTCCTTTTATAACATAAGGGTGCAACATTCAAATGGCCGACCTTTTCCCTTTTTGAGGGACAACAAATAAAACTTAATTAAAATATTGAAAGACTTACTTAATGTGCACTTTATTATTTTTTAATTAAATAATAAAGAGTAACTAACTTATGTGCACATTTAAAGACTAAATAAGACTCTCACTTGTAGTGCTAGGCATGCCAAGGGGTTATAATGTAAATGAAAGAGATGAACCGATATATTAGTAATGCCCAGGAAAAGGGGACATTACGAGATATTTAGTATGACAACTATACTTATTTTTAACTTACTGTCCATGCAATTTCCACCTCCTTTTCGTTGTTGTTAATACCCTTGTGGAAAAATATAATAGGAGGTTTTACATCCACTTTCATTCTAATTTTTGAGGGAAAAATGCATGATTACAACTGTGTTTGGGGCAGCATGACTGAGTTTTTGGACAACCATCACTTGTATGAAGTTTGTGAAAAGTTTGCAAGACAAAAGGAGCTGGCCATCATATCTACACGACATGAAGAAAAGGACTCTTGTTTTCTCTAATAAGTTTGTTCCATGTGAAAGTACAAAAGTGATGAAGGAAGAACAACTAAGTTTGCTCTTTTCCCATACACATGAAGGAGAAAATAAGATTGCAGCTGTAGCAGAAGATGACATCATGAAGAATGTCAAATTTATGGTCACATGTGATCACCCTTTGCAAGGAGATTGTTGGCTAGATTTTTCGCATAGCTGAAAACCTAGGCGATCATGACATAAATCTTCCTCATTTACGGTGAGGCTCCCGTGTCGATTTGTCAATAAAATATGCTAGTATCTATATGGGGGTTTTACTTTAACCATGCAGCTCATGAACCATAGCTGTATAGTTTTGCAACAAGTAAGCAACTGTTAAAGAAAAAAATATTTAAAGAAGAAGGAAATAATAAAACACAGGAAGAAATAGGGAAGATGTGCAACCCAATCAATAGATAACAGAGTTGATTGCATGCACATAGATGGAACCAATAGATATTAACACAACAGAATTATAAGCAAAGGCAACTTTAGATCTAGATCTAAAATAACACAAAGTTTATAAGTAGATCTGAGATAAAAAGCTAGAAACAAAATGCATCGTGACACAAAGTTCTCCGGAAATCTACTCCTTTGTATTCCTTTGCTTCAAATAGCTATCAAGTTTCAGCCAAAAGTTTACAGTTCTGGGAAATCCGATTAAATTCGGAAGGGCAAAAAAATCCGAAAATACGGAGTTCTGAAAAAAAATCCGAAAAAATCCAAAAAATCCGGTTCGGAATATATATACATATATTATTATAAATTTATATTGTTGTATACTTATATCATTATATATAGACAAATCATACAAAAAAGCATCCATCTACCATAATCATCATCATCATAATGATTCTTTCAAAAGATTGCAGAAGTTGCTTGGTCAAAAAAGGTACAAAAATAGATTTTATGAAAATAAGAAAAATATTGCCATCAATGCGTAGAGCTCGAGAAAATATATACTTTTAGAGAAGACAACACCTAAAACGGAGCCACTGGAATGAAAGTTATGGCACATGCAAGTTTTTCTTGCTACATCTTCAGGACCCTTTCCAAAAATGGCAAATTTTTTTCCATACTTGCGATTTTTCACCAAAAAAAAAAAGTATGCCAAAAAAGGAAATTTTTTTTTTTTATCGCAAAAACAAGGCGAACCGAACCGGATTTAGGTTGCTTCAAAAAAAGTTGGGGCACCGGATTTCATAGATCCGGCCAAACACAGTACCCTATGGTTTAAAGACACAAATCTGGAACACAAGAATGCTGCTTACAAATTTTGATCATTAACCGAAGGTTTTTCTTCTACTTATAGAATGTAAAAGGAAAATACAAATGGAAAACTCAACTCGAATGAACATAAATCGAAGTAAAGATAACATCAAGTGCAATCATCCTCCTCTAATTTCTCTTCAAGTGACATGCATCCGGATCCATATTCAAACTTATACACATCTATCACTTAACTAATAGAATCGTTCCACGTAACTTAAAGCAATGGTTTCAAAACCAATAACTTTAAAGTTTTACAATTACATCACGGGAACGTGGAAATAGAAGAAGAAAGAGTAGAAGAAGAAAGATACGCCATGGTTGTAATATCTACATCTTCTTTTTGTTTTGATGAATGAATATACTTGTCGAATGTAATTCAACATCTTCTCATCCTGTCTTAGCCACAACTTCCTTTTCGCCCTGCCCAGATTGCAACAAGCCTTTGTTCAATACCCTGATACATGCTTCCACATCCTCCAAGCCAGGCCCGAACTCCTCAATATCGATCATTGCAGTGCCTGTTTAGTTTCTTTGATGGAATTCATCGTGAAAGGCCTAACAACATCAATTTTACTTTGCACCATCAGAAGAGATCCTTCCAGGGAATTAGGCACTTTGCTAGGAATGATCCGTGTGTATGAAGTAACGTTTCCGACCACTTCCTCATTAGTGAAAGCAATGACATTGTCTGGTAAAGATGATGCCATACTCTCAAGTGCCTGCATCCTTTTCAGCATAATTCTGCAGATCTCCAAACGGAAAGATACTGCAAACTCAAGTTGCTTCCCCTTCTCAACTGATCCAGTCGGGCACAATCTGTTCCGCAATCAACACCTCTCGGCAGCTTATTTATTTTGGCCAAAGTACTCAGGTTACTCTTAGCAACTGTGTTCATATCTATCGTGCTTATCACTAGTGCAGGGCTCGAGTTGATCTCGATGCATCTTTCATAACCTTAAAGCGGTGACACCTCTCCGAGTTCATACGAAGCTTGACGAATGATCAGATTTTTCCATTCGTCAATAGCTTTAACATGGTTACTTGCATCTTCCATTTCCTGCATCAGATGATCACTCACCTGCTTTTGGGGAGGGAGGATTGTAATGCCCCCTTTTTAAATTAAAAATAATTAATAATATTTCAAAGTGGGCCCGAACAATTCTTCATTTTGGGACAACTTAATAATATTATTATTTAAATAAATGGTATTTTTAAATACTAAAGTAAAAAAAGACCCTTAGCCTATTTTCATTATTTTTAGTACGCTAAAAGGGAGAGGTCGTCCATCTTTAAGAGGTTAAAACAAATGTTAAAAAAGAAGTAGAGGCCTATATGAAGTGCTCCATAATAGAGGAAAGAAAAGGCTATGAAAGCAAATGTTGGGGCTCATTGTAATCATCATCTTGTGAATTATATACTTTTCTTTTGGAAATTGGAGCATTGAGCTCTTATTTTCACCCTTTAAGGACGAAAACCCTCATTAGATCTTATTGGGGATGAAAACCCTCATTAATCACAACACTTGGAGATGGAAACCTTCATTTGGTTGCAATTGTGATTTCATCCGGGAATCATATTGGAGCTTCAAAATTCAGAATTTCAGAGCAACAAGGGTTTTTATCTATGCTAGGGCACACATTCCAACTAGGGCATGCTTTTTTGGGGTTGCCATATTACAGCTAGGGCACACTTGTTTGGGGCTGCCACATTCATTTCCAGCTTGATCTACCCATTTGGAGATTTCAGGATCACTTTTCGTGGTTGAAAATATCTGATTGTAATTTTATTGGATAGCTGATATTTTTGTGGTCAATTTGAGATATCAGTTGCATTTTTTCTCCAAGTATTTATGAAGTTATGGAATTTTAAAATTTGAGCTGTTTTTGAGCATTAATTAATTCCAATAGTCTACACTTTATGGTTAAAGCAATTATTTTGCATAATTTCATCAAGGGTTTTATTTTGATGTATTTCTAAAAATTTTTGTGTGGAGAAGGCAAAAATCTGAATTTACCCTAGGTCACTTGGGGTTTGGTGGACCTAAAATAGGTCGCTGCCCTAGTTTTTGCATAAAATTCAGTTTACTATCAATTGGGGTTTGTGCTATTTCCTTGTTTTTCAGTTTCAGCCTGGAAAGGGACATTACACATTCCAAGTGCAAGAGATGGGGAACTTAACAGAGACATTTACCTTGATCCTCAAAAGATCATCCGAATTCCCATGCCAAAACAATGTCGGATTTGATTAAAAGAAGCTACATGCCCATAGTTGCAAGTTGTCTCTTCGACCCTAACATGCTTCTTAAAATATTTTCCTTGATGATAAAAATATGCTTCTTAACATAGGAGGAAACAACGAATTGAAAATATGTTCATCACAATCATACCTTGGGCTGCCCACAAGGAGCTCATCCTCCTTTGCACTTGCTAATGTTCCATGGATCATAGATCTCGTTACCCAAATTTATGCCAACTATGTGAAATTGGTAACACAACCAAAAGATCCCCTTTTACGCGTGTTTCACAGTTCTTGAACCTTCCTTTCAACAACAAGCATCTTGTTGTCCCCATAATTTTGACTAACTCCTTATCCTTGTCTCATAGTTAACAACATAGTAGGAAACAAGGAATCAGAAATATGGTCATCATAGTCATACCTTTGGCTGCCCACAAGGAGCTCATCCTCCTTTGCACTCTCTCTTTAATAATTGAAGATTTTCCCGCTTTGGCTCCTTCCATATTTTGTTGACACATGTATGGAACATCATCATGGTTCTCGCCGAAGTCAAGAACACCATCAATTGGCTTCTCCTTGGTAAATGTGTGGAAAATTCCAGCGAGCTGAACATCATCATTTTCAATGGATATTTGGCTTCAACCACAAACTTCTCTCCACAATTTTGCAATTCAATTTTTTTTTCTTTCCTTGGCTCATGCTCCACGACTTCTTACTCTTCATACATTGGATTCAAGGGCAAATAAGTATCCAAATTTTGGAGCGTTGCCCTAGCGGATGTAATATCCCTGAAACATACTTTCTAACAAAGCTGGATATAAAATTTGAAATTTTATGCCATCAACGAAAAACTGATTTTTTACTGAAAAACAACCACAATATGTAGGAAAACAAGCTTTATTTATTTATTTCAAATCTGCTTTATAAAAACGTAGAATGTCCGAATACATTTTTTCACACAAAACATAAGAACATGCAAACTGCTATGACTGAAAATTACTTCTAGATGTGGCGCGCAAGATTGAAATTCGTTCCCAGAGGGGGATGTCCTAGTTGTGCTTGTTGTTCGGATGTTAAAATAGCCTTGAATATTATGCCCTAGCTGAACCGAACGAATAGTTGTAACTTGAATGATCACATGCCCCTAAATGGAATTGCCAAGCCTATATATCGGGGTTTTCACCCTCTATTGCTGATGCAAGAGCAGAAGCTACTTGTGAGACAATGAAGTAGTTGATAAATTTTCAAGATGTTTGTAATATTAAACTATGCAACTCTACCTTTATAACTTCCAAGGGCTTCTCCATGTTGGTGTTCTATCCTAAAAATAGGAATAAACAATATAAAATTGTTTTATCCTCTCTAGCCTAAAAATAAGATCTTGATTCTTATGCATCCCATTCTATTTTTGGCGCCCCAAAAAAGAATGTTTTATTTGATTATTATTCTATCTTTAGCACCCCATAATAGAAGTTCATCATTCTATTACTATTTTATTCTATTTCTGCTTTTTTGGATTAATATTATAATTTAAGTGTCTTTTTGCCAATTAAAAGATAAAAGTACCCTTGGACCACCTAAATTAATTTATTTTCCTCTTTAATTTATTTTTAGCCTAGAAAAAAAATAAGAATAGGCTTCATTATCCAAAATTAATTAATTCTGAAAAAGGGGACATTACAACAAAATACTCGATGATTTGTCATATGTAGGTAGGGTTATTTTCCCCAACCCTTGTTGAATATCTTTCCGGGGTTGATCATTATGAAGTCTTCTTCCGCCCTTGTGACCCTTCTTTGACTTCAAATGGAAAAAATCAATGAAAGAAAGCTCTTGGCGGATGGTTGGCCTCAAAGCTTGGTATTCCACATAGAACTGATCCATCTCATCATCTCCATCTGGCTGTTCTACTTCTTGCTTGTTACTCTTCTTCCGTTTGTAGAAATTTCTCACGGATTTTCGTACAGGAAGTACACAGGGCTAGTGGGTACGTAACCACAGTGTACCCACATGGTTTTTTTTTAAGTGCAAAAAATAAAATAAAACCCGAGGGCTTTGATTGGAATTGAACCTTGGAAAGTTTGTGTGAGATTAAATATTGCCAATAGGCTTGAAGGGTCAAAAGAGATGAAAAGGACTTCATTTGGTTGACTTATTATTTGGGTGCTTTCTTGTTGCTCCTCATGGGTCCTTTATTCTTCAGTCAATTTGGAAGGCATGGGAACAAGTGAAGCACTTGGTGGTTGGGCAACCTATCTTCTCTTCCTTTGACACTAGGTTCCAAGCCTACAAATCGTTGCCTTGACAAGAGGTTGCTTTGCCCTCCTTTGGTTTGAGAAAGGAATTAAAATATTTCATGACTTGTACAGATTTGGGAAGTGGATGGAATGGACAGACCTTAAAGATTTCTATAAGCTTCCTCAATCTTAGTTCAGAATGTATACAATGCTCAGAAATGCTTTCATAGCTCCCTCTACTGGACTAATTATGGAGGATGAGAATGACTTTTGGGATACTATCAAGTCTATGAAAAGATTGTCTTATCCCCAAACCTTTCCCTGGGCCTTAACAATAAGTGGAATCTTTGTGAGCGCGTTAGTAGATAGACTCATAGATTTAATGTTTTGTGGTCTTCTTGTATTCAGTCAAAGAAATCTTGCATTAGATGGCTTGTGATTCATAATAAGCTTGTTATTGGCTTCTAATATTTTATAGGTTCTTTGAGACTATAAGCTTGTTGTTTTCTTTAAATTTTTATATATATTTATATTTTTACTTTTAAAATATATTTTACAAACATACCCACAACGTATTGTACCCAATTTTTAATTATTTTTACCGTTTCAGTGAACTGTACTGCATCGAAACAATCTAGAGAAATTTAGCTTGAAAGGTGCTTGTGGGAGGATTAATGGAAGTTCTTTCAACGTTGGAAGAGCTGCCCTCACCTAGGGTTTTCTTGATTCGGAGCACCTTGGATGGCTTGGATCAATTCAATCATCGAAGCCCTCATTGCCCTTTGAAAGCTTTGTTCCATGTCTCTTTGATTCCTGAACATCAACTCTTGCAAGTAGCTCATCTCATCAGGAAGGTGGAGGCCTTTGTTCCTTATCTCCCATGTTCTTTGTTGGAGTCTTTCTTTGGTATACTTTGAACCCTTCCTCACCGGTATTCATGCAATCTGAAATTTGAATTTACCCTCACACAGGATGGGAGGAACGATGCTCTGATACTACTATAATGTCCCTTTCGGGCTCAAATATGAGGAATTTGGATTTTCCCCAAAACCCTAATGGAACATTTCCAAAATTATGACCACATGTAGGAAAACTGATTTTTATAACAAGCCGATTTCATGCAAGAATTAGGGCAATGACTTGTTTTAGGTCCACCAAACCCTAAGCAACCTAGGTAAAATTCAGATTTTAGCCTTTCCACACACAAATCTTCAAAAATACATCAGCAACATGAAACCCTTGATGAAATCATGCAAAAAAATGCTTCAACAATAAATCACAAACCTGGTGAAATTAGTTATTGCTAAAAAAACAGAAACTTCAAACTTCCATATCTTCGTAAATATGTGGGGATAAAATGCAAACTATAGCTCAAAATGACCACAAAAATAGCATCTATCCAACAAACTTTAAATAAAATTTTCCAACGACGAAAACCCATTGAAAAGTGATCCCGAAATCTCCAAATGGGGTAGATCAAGCTGGAAATGAATGCGACAACCCCAAAAAAATGTGCCTTAGCCGGAATTTGTGCCCCAAAGCACGTATGGAAACCCTTGCCGTTATGAAATTATGAATTTTAGGTTGACTTGTGATAAAGCCATCGATGCAACAAATTGAGGGTTTTGTCCCCAAGTGTTGTGACTATTAAGGTTTTTTCCCCAATAGGATCCAATGAGGGTTTTCGTCCTCAAAGGGTGAAAATGAGAGTTCAATGCTCCAATTTCCAAAAGAGAAGTATATAATTCACAAGATGATCCTTACAATGAGCCCCAACATTTGCTTTTATAGCCTTTTCTTTTCTTTCCTTGTGGAGTGCTCCATGTAGGCCTCTTAATTTCTTTTTTGACATTTACTTTTCCCACTTAAGGAGGGACGACCTCCCCCTTTAACATTCTTTTTCTATTTTGGAGTTGGCGCTTTGTACTTTTAGCCACCAACTTGTTATTTTTAATGCTAAAATTGGCAATTTGCCTTTACAAAATATTACAAAGCTAAAAATAGCAAATTACAATTATAACATGAATGTACTTCCCTTATTTTCTCCCTTAAAGCCCATGGGAAGTAGAAATGGGCCCCAAGGTCTTCAAGTCGAACTAGCTTGGAAAAGGGGACATTACATTGGGCGAGTAGTGTAGATGACAAGAAGAGCACCTTTGGATATATGTTTCACATTGGGTTAGGAGCCATTTCATGAGCATTTAAATAATAGCCTATAGTTTTTCTATTCACAGCAGAAGCTGAGTATATTGCTACAAATGCAACTGGTTATTAGGCTATTTTGCTTAGGAAAATTCTTGCACATTTGAACAAGGAACAAGAAGGTGTGACAACTATATTTTGTGACAATGTATCCTTAATAGCCTTGACAAAAATCCAATCTTCCATAGTCAAAGCAAGCATATTGAAATGCGCCATCATTTTACTAGGGAGTTGGTAGAATATGGAGAGATAGAACTTTAGTATTGCAGATCTGAGCAGTAGGTCCTGGATATTTTCACTAAATCACTGTCAAAAGAAGGTTTTGAACGCCTAAGAAAATTTAGGTGTGATAGATGTTGCAACAGCAAGGTCTGGACTAGCTCCAAACTGTAACAGCCAACTTCGGAGGCATACCAACAACTCTGGACTCTTGACATAGGCAACTCCGGACTCTTTACATAGGCAACTCCGGACTAACTCTGGACTATCACAGCTAACTTGAAAGCAATACAAATAGTTTTAGACTCTTTACACAGGCAGAACCCGACTTACTCTGGACTCATACAACAAGCTCTAGACTTACTCTGGACTCATAAAGTCAGCATCAGAATTACACAAAACAACATCAAACTATTTTTTCGCATTTGAAAAGGTTTGATGGTGGTAGTTGTGATTACGAGGGTGTGTTGAAAACCGTAATCCTAACAATCATATTCAGTGCTACCCCAAACATTTAAATTTTTAATCCTCCAAACATTTTGTGAATGATTTTAATTTTAGGCGTCCAAATTTTGAACTATTTAATTAATGTTATTTAGTGGTTGATATTTTGGAACAAGACAAAATAGAGGGAAAATATTAGTGCACTTAGTTTTGAGTTTTTATGTAGAAGTTCCAAAAGTGAGAAAAAGTTGATGAAAAAGAAGGAATGAAACTCTGTCGAAACTGATCCACCGACAATCTGGAGCAGCAGTTGTATTTGAAGATAATAGAGCATTTTTGAAGGAGAAGACAAGATTATGAAAAAAAGAAGCACACAACAGAGCATTTGAAATATATGAACAAAATATCAGTAAAATGCTAAGTAGCCGGTATGGCAGGTTTGTAGGCCTTGGTACTGGTACAAATACGTGCTTGGAAGCGGCCAGTGGGTACAACTAGGACCCCCAGCCCGGCCTTACCATAGCTGCTCCCGGGCACGTATCCGTGCCCAAAACCTTTTTCATTTTTTTCACTCATTTCTATGCATTTTAAATAATAAAAAACATAACATTTTAAATTTATAACCCTAAAATTTAAATAGAATGAATAAAACAAAAGTAAAACATAAAAGCAAATAAACTTACCTCTCATTCCCTCATTACATACTTGCCTCTCTAAACTTTCATTTTACTTATCTAGGGTTTGATACTTCATCAACAAGCATTGCAATCATTTTCCTAAGCTAGTACGAGTGTCTATTCGCTGCCAAGGTCATTGAGGAGCTTCAAAGGAGGAGGATTTGTGGATTATTCAGTGAAGGTAAGGTTTTAAGTTTTATTATTTAACTTTCAAGTTTGATTTTCATTTTTGTTTTTGTTTTGTTTTTTAATCTTTCACACACTTCATGCTTTTGTTTATGTTCATTGTTTTATTATTTCCCAATTGAAATTTTAATTTTTAAACCATTTTTTCATTTTAAATTTTGAAATTTTCAATACATGCTATGCCCTAGGGCATAGGGTTTAAGTTTTATTTTTAACCATTGTTTTCTTTGCTTATGCTATTGGTTTTGAAACTTGTAGGTAGAAGTACAATGGCAACAAGTTCCACCTCTTCTGGGCAATCTTTGTTCAAAGAATTTGACCCAAATTCACCATTATGGAGGCATGTCACAATACTTGAGCAACTTCTAGGTGGTGGGTGTTTTGTTTTTAAATGCAATGAGTGTGAAATAGTATTCAAAGGCTCATATAGTTGGGTGAAAGGCCACTTGTGTGCAATATCGGGTCATGGTATAAGAACATGCAAGGGGAAAAATAACATAGGGGTGCCAACAACAAAGGTTTTGGGATATATCAAAGAACAAGAAGATGCAGACGCAACTTTGGCTTTGAAAACGGGTCATCCATTGTCCAAAAAAGGAAGTTCATCTCGATCAATGAGGCCTCCTGTTGCCCCATCTAGTACTGGCTCCCCAATTGTGACCATGCCACATCCATTTGTGACGGCTACCTCCATGCATGATGAGGATTCACCTCTTTCACGAAAGAGAAGTAGGACAAAAGGACCATTGGAAAAGGCCTTTCAAAATGAGAGCAGGGATATTGTAGATGAGCACATTGCAAGATGTGTGTATGCGAATGGATTGTCATTCAATGTTGTGAGGTCACCATATTGGCAAGAGATGGTGAAAACAATCAATGAGGCCCCAAAAGCGTACCAATCGCCAGGCTATGAGAAGATCAACACCACTCTATTGGAAAAGTAAAGAAAATATGTGGAAACCTCCTTGCAACCAATTAGAGACTTATGGGCCAAAACAAGGTTGTTTATTGTTTCTGATGGATGGAAAGATGCAAGAAATCGCCCTTGTATCGATATGGTTACAGTATGCCCTAAAGGGACAATGTTTTTGAAAGGAGTTGATTGTGAGGGGCAAGTGAAAGATACCCAATTCGTTGCCAACATCCTCTTCGAAGCCATTGAGGTGGCGGGGCCTCAAAATGTTGTCCAAGTCATAACAGACAATGCCAAGAATTGCAAAGCCGTAGGGATGTTAGTTGAGGCAAGGTATGCGCATATTTTTGGACACTGTGTTGTCCATTCACTCAATTTAATGCTAAAAATGTTGGTAAGTAAAATAGAGTGGATTCAACAAGTGTATGCAATAGGTGAAGATATCCAAATGTTTGTGACCAACCATCACGAGTCGCAAGGCATCAATAGATCCTTATCGCATTTGGAGTTGCTGAAGGTAAGAGAAACTACCTTTCCTTTTCTTTATAAATAATGTAGATTTTTTAATTTTAAAATATAGTATTCAAAAGTCTTAAATTTTTGTTTCTCATTTCTTATTAGGTTCTGAGACTCGATTCACATCACACACAATCGTCTTGAGATCTTGAGACGACTTGTGAAGGTGCGTGAGGCACTTAGCGAGGACAGGTAAGTTCCAACCTATGGGCTGTATGGAGGCAATCAAACACTGTACGAGCTCAAAAAGTGAAGGTAATGATCTTATATGACACTTGGTGGGATCGAGTAGAATATTTGCAAAGTTTCTTGAGCCTATTATGAGCATGATTCGCTTTCCGACATGGATCAGCCATGTCTAAGAGAGATATATGATGGTATCGACTCAATAATTGAGAAGATAAAGTTTGTTATAAATGCAAAAGAACAAGATCCTGAGGAATTTTTTTCAAAGAAGTATAATCAATCCTTTTTGAACGGTGGAACAAAATGACCACCCCACTACATCTACTTGCCAGATTGACTCATAGATTCTACAACATAGAGATCTTTTCTTTGCTAGGAAAGATGGCACCATATAGGGATGTCAAGTGAGTGAGGGATATATGGCGGCATTGTCTAGGCTCTTCACTGATCTTGAGGTGGAGAACATGGTTATGATAGAGTTTGCCAATTTCATAGCAGAAATAGGTCATAGCCTTCTCGCTCTTTGGAGAAAATACAAGATGGATTCTCATATATGGTGGTATCTCCATGGTCACGCATTAATGTACTTGCAGTCTCTTGCAATCAAAGTCTTGCACAGTTTTTTTAATTCTCTTTCCTTTTTTGTTGTAACTTTTAGTTTTTTAAAATTTAAGTTTGAGTGTTTAAGTTTCCATTGAATTTGCCTTAATAAGTTGCAAGTTCATCTTCCTTTGAGCGCAACTGGAGTATATATACCTTCATCCACTCATAGAAGCGCAATGTTGGCTAGATTTTTGCGCATAGCATCAAACCTAGGCAGTCATGAGATAAATCTCCCTCATTTAACCGGTGAGGCTCCCGTGTCAGATTTGTCAATATAAATGTGTTTTTATCTATCAGGGGTTTTACTTTAACAACTTAGTTCATGAACCATAACTAAGAAGTTTTGCAAAAAAATGTATTGTTTAAGAAAGGAAAATTACAGAAGAAGGAAGTAAAGGAATTACAGAGAAGAAATGAGGAAGATGTGCATCCCAATTAGTAGATTGCAGAGCTAATTGCATGCACATAGAAGAAACTCAAATAGATTTGAACACACAGAATTATAAAGCAAAGGCAGCTCTAGATCTAGATCTAAAATAACACAAAGTCTATTAAGAGATCTAAGATTTAGAAGCAAGAAACACAGTACGCCGTGACACAAAGTTCTCCGGAAACCTGCTTCTTTGTATTCCTCTGCAACAAGTGGCTCTCAGGGGTTCAGCACAAAGTCTAGAACACAAGATTGCTTCTTACAAATTCTGATCGATCATTAACCCGTAGGTTCTTCTCCTACTTATAGAATGTAGGAGGGAAAGTACAAATAGAAGACTCAAACTGAACTAAAGTATGAACAACAAGTAAAGATGACATTTGGCAATCATCCTCAACTAACTTCTTCTTAAGTGACACATGTATCACTTAACTAATAGAAAGGTTCCACATGACTTGAGTAATGGTTCAAAACCAATAACTTAGAAGTTTACAATTTCATCAGGAACATAGAAAATAGAAGAAGAAAGAAATAGAAGATGTCATGCCACTGTAACATCTACATCTTCTTCTTGTTCTCGATATCCGATATACTTGTCGAACATATAGTTCAAAGATCTTTCCATCTGTTTTAGCCATCGCTTCCTTTTCATCCGAATGCGCAGCAATCCTTCATTCAACACTTTGCCGCATGCTTCCACTTCTTCCAAACTTGGCCCAAATCTCGCAATGATATGCACTGCGGTGTCACTGAAACCTACCGATAGAGTTCATCGTGAAAGGCTTGGTGGCTTTATCAATCCTCTTTCGCACCATCGTAAGAGAACCCTCAGAGAATCATGCACCTCGTTAGAAACAATCCGCACGTATGAAGTAATACCTCCATCCACTCTTTCCTCGGTGAAAGAAATAACACTATCCTAAGCAAATCGATGTTCCGCTCTCAAGTGCCTGCATCCTCTTCAAGAAAACTCTGCAGATCTCCAAACGGAAAGATATGCAAACTCTAGCCGCTTCCCCTTCTCGAATTGATCCATCCGGCACAATTTGCTTCTGCAACCAATACATCTCCCTACAACTTGTTGATCTCGGCCAAAACACTCGAGTTACTCTCGCATTTGTATTTATTCCTTTTATGCTTTCTATCGATTGCTTTAGTTGATTTTTCGCATCGTTCATAACCTTTAAGGCGGTGGCACTTCCCCAAGTCAGCACTGAAGCTCGACGAATAATCAGATCCTTCCATTCGTCAATAGCCTTTACTTGATTGCTTGCATCTTCCATTTCCTGCATAAGATGATCACTCACCTGCGCTGAAATGGGCTGAACGGAAGGTTTAGCAACCTTGGCTATGATCTCACATAATTGAGATATTTGCTTCTGCAGCTCTTCTTTCTCCGCCTTTTCACTGTCAAGCCTAAGGAACAAAGCATCCAACAACGTCTGCGTGTCCTGCTTCAATCCTTCAGTGGTAGCTTGACCGAGTGGTATTTTGGTCACCGTCACATCTTCTGCCGTGAGTTCCTCTTCTACCTTTCCTTCCGCCGGGATTAATATCTCAGCAAACTTCTCTCCCGAATCCTCGATGATCAACCTAGAAGTTGCTTTAGCAACTTTAGGCCTTCTGTCTCTCTTCGCTCAAATCCTGAGTAGGCTGCATGCAAGTCATGTTCCTCTAAGTTCATCTCTATTCTTGCTTAGGAACCAACGCATAAAGCTAACCATTCCGAGAAATTACTTCTCGGAGAATGAGAAGTTCTTTGAGTGCGCTACTATTTCCCGCTCCGCATCCTCTCCATCGAAAGTGCCACAAGATATCATGGCTGCCATCCTCTCGAAACATCCAGGACAAAGCTCTTTCGAACTCCGTCATCTGCAGCTTCAACATCTCCTCTGGAACGGGTGCTTGAGCGAAGTGGTGCATGAGAGAAGATGAACGCTTTGGTTTCAATGAAGGCATGGAAACATCCCTGCTTTGTGGTGCAATAGTTGGTGATCCAGTCTTTGGAGAAGTCGGAGTCAAAGCTATGGTCGTAGAAGTGGTCTCCTCTTTCTCTTGAGATCTTCGCGTACTTTCAACTTCTCGGACCTTCCGCGCTCTCTCCTTCATGCTTTCGCAGGGAATCTCTGCGCGAAGTTGCCCGTGATTTGATTCATCAATACTTCATCAAGGCAGTATCCCTTCGTTAGCAACCAGCTCGAAGTACTCACCAACACAGCTCCGGATCTTTCTTCTATTGTGCTGCAGCTGCCATTGCTATCCTGTAGTAGAGCTTTATCTCCTCCCATTTGATGGTAAGTGTCAAGTACCACGTTCCCATCATCTTTAAGATCGCAGTATATCCGCGCTAGTCCAAAGTCAAATACTTGCTTCACTGACAAACTTTGCTGAAATCTTTCTTTCTGACCTCGTACTCACTTCTGCACTTCATCCAGAAATCTTCTAAGCGAAGGTACATGTGCGTACTCCTGGGAGATTGTCTTCCTGGCTATTCCAAATGGATCAAAATTAAGCCGTGCAGGGAAGAACTCTTGCTCATACTCGGACAACATTTGTGCTTCCATTCTTCGAGCTCTGTGAATGCTGATGCAACTGTAATATCCCACAGTGAGTGGGAAGTAGCCCGTAGACTTGTGCCGCTTCGACTGAAGGTCGTGTAACTCCACAAGTTGCCTGCTTAGCTCCATGGCAATCAATCTGTCACTCGGGTACCTTGGCATCTTTGTTGGTTCACCTGAAAAGCTCGTAACCCTGAGGTATGTGAAATCTGCAAACTGGATGAATATACTGCCAATCTTGGACACTGCTTCCCATGCTTCCTTGCTTACTCTGTGAGTCTTCAAGTCTTTGTCTAACCTGCAGATGAAATCGTAGAAGAAACCATCGTTGATCACTTTGAAGTCCTTCTCGCACGCAGGTGCAGTAAGCTGTGGGTAGCACTCGAAAATGGGATCCCTGGAAAGAATACCACATCTATCCAGCTTGGAAAAGACACCCTGTGAAGCTGCAGCATATACCAAGTATGAAGTCATCTTGAAGCTGAAGGTACGCTTTACGCCCGTTCAGCGATTGCTCACCGATGTCATTGCTAATAATTTCGACCAATCGATTATAGAATCAACCTTGTTGATTTCAATGGTCTGATGAAAGCATACATCCATGTCCAGGAAAGTGTAGGCATTCGCTTCACCATTCAACCTGCATAGCAATTTGACAATATCATCCGCCTCCTGCACCAAATTGGATCGTGGAAGAGTTCTCGGGAACCTGGAAGGGGATCTAGGCTTCTTCATGAACCGGCTATTCATGATGCTCACACAATCAGCTCTATGCTTTTCCCACCTACTGTCAGCATCCTGAATGCTAATAGAAGTCACCACTTTTCGTCTTTGGAATCTTCAAACAATAATCGAAGAATTCGCATCCAAACGAATTATTGTCTTTCCCGCAACATCACGTCTTGATCGGATGAAGGATGGTAAGATCTAGCACACTCCATCACAAACTCGCAATTGGGTTGACAGGAAAAGCTGCCAGCAAGCGAATAATTCCACTACTTTTGACCGCACGCATGAGTGAAGTCTTTCCACTCTGGATCATCAATCAAATCAGAAAGAGGTTCTGGGCCTAGATCCGTGTCTCCTATGTCCGAAAGTTTAGAAGCAATGCATGAATCCATCGTGCTCTCTTTTTCATCTCCTTTCGCCATAGCTTTATCAATCTTTGTCTGAATAATTCTTTTTCTTCTAATTTGGCCTGCTTTCTTCAATACTGGTGCAGATCTGGACAATTCTTCAGATTCGGAGGATATTTGCAATGTATTGGACATTGATAAATACTCCTTTTCTTTTATAAAGCACCTGTAATGAGTTCCTGCAATTTATTCAGACAAAAATGGCCACCGGAGCATGAATAGTGAATTTAAATTATAAAAATCTGCACTTTTCAAGCCTGCTGCCCCAAAAAATGGTGTTTAATTTGCACATAAAGAGATCATGAATCCTTTTAATCAACACCTGAGCTCCTTTAACACCTGTGAAAACAATAGACGAAGATGAACCTTTTCCAAAGCATGCGCCAAATCTGGAAGCTTTTAGCCTTTGTTAGCACTTTGTCTGTGCAAAATCCTTCCTCTAATGGGGGCGCACTTTTTCTCCTTGCTGCAATTCTTTACCTGTGTGTTGAATAATAAATCCATATGGCTGCCCATGCTTATATAACCTTCATAATTCTATAATTAATAATTGCCCTAACAATTAAAGGCAATTAATTAATTAAAAATCATGCTTTTCTCTTTTAAAAATTGCATGTTTAAGGACAGCCATCCAATAAATTAAATTAATCCAATTTAATCCTCCACACAGCACTTAACTTTAGCCTCACAGTGTGCTTTGACCATAGCCACTGAAAATAGAAATTAATTCAATGATTTAATGCCTTAAAAATCATTAAATAATGCCCAAATGGGGCGCACTTTTTCCAAGGAGAGGGGCAGCCACTAAATAAATTAAATTTAATTAATTTAATTGCTCTATTTTAATCCTCCTTTGACTTTTCAACCTCCTCAAGCTTGGGCGCACTTTTTCCAAGGATAGAATTTATTAAAAATAATCAATTTAATTATTTTTATCCATCACCAAAGGGGGCGCACTTTTTTGCACATGTAATTCTATTTTTAAGAATTTTCACCATAATGGGATTCTTTACCCTGCAAGGTAGGCACCACAATCCCATGATCCACTTAAGTGATTTGACTTTTGCAATGGGATTCTTTACCCTGCAAGGTAGGCACTAAAATCCCATGATTTCACTTAAGTCACTTTCCTTTTATTATATCATGGGAATTTTCACCCTGCAAGGTAGGCAATAAATTCCCACCTGCCTACAGCCTCTATTTTTCCCACTGCAGCTTAAGTGACTTTTATAACACGGGAAAAAGTACCCTGCAAGGTAGGTATACAATTCCCATCCTACCTGCGGCTTATATTTTTCCCATCGCAGCTCAAATCCTTTGTTTTCCAAAAATGCGCCCATCCCCGCAGGGGCTTTCCTGTGCACGACTTCGCTTTTTCCCAGTGATCCAGACCTCTGATGATGACTTCCTCCGGGCAAAATGTGCGTGTATGTTTTCCAGCTGCTCCAGGCCAAAAATCGGGCTTACCCGGCGAAGGAGTTGTTCCAGAGAAATTTCACAGAAAACAGAACGGGACACCACAAAAACACGAAAAATTGCCAAAAGTTACAAATAAAGCCCAAAACTTAAAATAAGTTAAAATCCTTCTGGTATATAGGAATAATAACATATTCGCTCATAATAGAGTTAAAACAGAGCATGACCTCATACGGGGCTCAAAATAATTAAATACAAATTTCCCGCAGACAAATCCCGACGACATAATAAAACAATTTTGGGCATCTGGGTATTTGGCGAAAAGGGCTAATATGGCTCTTCAGGATTATCTTGACGCAATACAGGAACTTTCAGGCAATAAAAACAACAAATGACCCACTATTTTAAAAGTACGAAATTTTTTCAAATTGGGTAGTCACAGATTTCGGGGTGAAATCTGAGTGACACCACGCAACATGTTGGGGGCTAAAAAGGTTGAAGATTTGGTATATATACATTCCAACTTGTGCCTTTTATCCCACAAGCACCGAAGTACAAGGAAGGGTCAACAAAACATTGGGATATTGATCTAGAGATAGTTGACTTGGATGCTTCCATTTCCCACCTGTCATTAGATGATGAGGGATTGGAGACTTCTTTGGCACCGCGAGACCTACATGCACAAGGGGGTGCAACTGGTAGTGGCCCTAGTGGGAGTGGTTCGAGTCCATGTGGTTCTAATGAACCACATAATGATGATGATGTTGATGTTGATGCTCTTGATGAAGAGGAATATGATGATTATTGAAAGATAGTTTGAACTTTGATCATTGGTGTAATAAATTGAATTTAATATATCATGACATTGTGTTTAATTTAACTTTTAAGCTTTTAACAAATTATGAGTTGTCTTTTGTGGTTATTTAGCTTATAACTTATAAGTTATCTTGTCTTTCATATGCATAATATGTGGTTAATAACTTAATTCCTATTTAGTAGGCTGGAATTTATATATTTTTAATTTTTATATTTTTTTGTACTTGCCGTATCCAATGTTGTATCCGGGGCCATTTTTTTTCCATATCCGCGTATTGGATACTCCGTACTGTACCCATATCCAAAACGTATCGGCTACTTAGGTAAAATGTCATATAGTGGTAGCTGTTAAGTTCTGTATTTTTGTAAACAAGTTTCATTTTTATATATATAAATGTGTGTGATTTTCTGTATGAAGTTTTCTTGTTTTTAGTGTTTATATTTTGGTAGTCTGGATCTCTCCTACTTTAGCAATCCTAGGCATATAATATATTTCCATCATTTTAAATCTTCATGTGATTCGATGTCCAACTTTTGTAACTCTCATGTTTTATAGTGTAATATAAGATATTTTTTAAAGAAAAAAAGTTAATTATTATTTAATTTAATCATGTCACAAAGTATGAGCAGAAGGTAGAACCACCTCATTTGTTAGATGGTTATTAGAATTTTTATTTAAAATCAAGTACTGTTATTATTTCCTTTGTTTGAGTAAATTTTTATTGTCTAAGTGAATGCTCAATTACATAGTTTCTAAAATAACCTTTGGCCCATTTGATTTTTGAGAAAACTACATTTTGTATGCGTACGTTATTTGATGAATAAATTGTTTGTCTATTGATTGTTTTTTTGCAGGTTAATAAATTATTGGAGAGAGTTGAAGAAACGTTTACGAAACATTTTGCAACTGGAAATCATAGGAAATCTGTGAAGATATTAAGGCCAACCAAGAAAAGGCAGAAACATCGAGTAACCTTTTTTATAGGTGAGCTATATGCTTTTCTAGTGCCAATTAGAACATATTTTTGTTTTGCTAATAGAACAAGGATAAATATCATATAGATGTGTGAAGTTTAACATTTCCATGTTTTAGATCACAAGATTATTACTGGTGCTACTAGTACATATGAATACCCTCAAAACGTTATATTTTGTGTGCTACTAGTACATATGAATGCCCTCAAAACATTATATTTTGTATTTAAATTTGATAAGAATACTTCATGAGTTATGATGGGTACTAAGTCACCAATACTTATCTTTGAACTGAAAATAATAGTGAACAAGAATGCCAATTTTTAGGAAGCTACTTTCGGTATATATGTTTGCTATCATGTACCAGTCAAACAGTTGAAAATGTCTCAAAAATAGTGAATCAAAACAACTTATCTTTGGAAATGAGGTATGTGTTCCTTGTGTCCACCATGTTTTGGGATGGGAACATGTGGGAAATGTCCCTTGCCATCCCTACTAGTGGATTGATGCCTTAGGATTGACTTGAGTACAGTCTGTGCGGACAACAAACATCTTGAGATTCTCTTGGGGATGTTTTAATAGTGCCCTTATGAACAAGGGTGGATAGAGATTCCCTTTATCATGAGCGATACCGTTGTCTCTTATGAAGCTACCTCTAAGTGCACACTAAAATAAATGATGCCGAAATTTATTAGTAAATCTATCCCAATTGGGAACTCCATTTTCCACTACAGTGTGTCCCTACAACTAATCCTCCTTAAAACCTTATACAGAAAAATAAAATCATCATAACTTCCCATTTTGTAGGAGCATCATTGGTGCAGCAAGGGTTTACCTGGAGTAGATTTTGACATGGAGCAGCTTAGACTCGTTGTAAACTTGGATTTTAAGCTTGGGAAGTGAATAATGAGTCTATCTTCTCATTTTTCTCAGCAAGTTTTTTAGTTTTCTGCTTGCAAATTTTCAAAATTAAGAAACTTTAATTCCCTATCCTCAATCAAAATTAGTCAGTCAAGCAGCATCAAGAAACTTTAATTACATATGTTTGAAATATTTATCGATTGAAGTTCTATTAAGTAAAAGAGTGAAATGTTTGATTGATTGTGTACAACACTTAAAATTCAAAGAACTAATACGAGTCTTTGCTTTGAATATAGGATTTTTCACCGGTTGCTCTATTGCCCTCTTAGTAGCACTCATTTTGCTTATTGTGGTTCGAAATGTTTACGACCAGGATGGGGCTACTATCTATATGGATTCTGTTTTCCTCTATACAGGTATGTTCTTATATGGTTCACTTTACTTGAAGGTAGTTTGCATTGCAATCAATAAAAAACTATCTGTGGCCTCTTAAGAAAATGTTTTTTTGGTATTAAGGTCTTCTGCTGTAAGTGTTTTGTAAGAGATTATTCCACATTTTACTAGTCATGATTCATGATTTATACTGGTTTTTGCTCGGCACTTGAGGATTTGGAAACAATTTTCATTTTTTGATCTGGTTTTTGTTTTTATTTTCTGAAGCCTGCTTTCATGTATTCCCCACAATTTGAGTTTGTGCGTGCTTCAGGTTTGTAGTGCAAACCTGAATAGGGAATAGTGTCTTCTCATTTTGGATCATTGTCATAACCTGTAATAACAGCAATAAACCATAAAACCATGCAGGAAAGCCTAGACATAGGGCTTAGGTAAAAGAAACAGAAAGCTTGGAGAAGTTTCATTCATTGAATTATGAAACAACATATTCATATTATTATTGGAATATAATTCTCTCTTGAGAATGCTTTTTCATCCAAGTTTGGACACGATCGTGATATGCGTGTTCCTGTTTTCAACTTGCTATATTCTGCAATGCTAATGATTTATAGTTACATAATTTATATTCTTAGTAATAAAGGCTATATATAACTTGTAGGTTTTTCAATATGTTGGTTTTTCAGTTTCATCAAGCCACGACTACCTTTTGTACCCGCTTTAGAGATTTCTCAGGTTGAATCAATTCCTTTTATGGCTTCATACACTCCTGTAAAATTAGCTTTGTAGGTCCACAATAATCATTTGATAATGTCGACATAGATTTAGAATGCAAGAAATCATAGTAACATTAACCTACTAACCATATGGTTAGGGTTTTGGTTAATGATACTTCTCCAAAACAAAATACAAAAGCGACTTGGTGAATTGCATCATGACACGTCTCAATGGTAGATCCTTTGTTGTTAATATGTATAACATCCTGGATTACAATAATACTAGTGAATTATAGTAAATACTAAATACAGAATACAAGGGAATATAAAGACATTTGTGCCAATAGTATGTATTATGTCATTTAGAGATTGTTTCAATAACATGTTATCCTCTTTTTGTTGTCTATCCATATCTGGTTAAACAGAGGTTTGGAAACAACTCCATAAACATAGTTAAAACTCTTTTCAAAGGTGAAGGTTATCTTTGACTAAGTTGTGACAGATGAGGGGCATCTATTCCGTAAAAATTGCCTAGGATTACACCTGGTGTTGTCACTTTTTAACATGGAGCATATGTTATGTGTTTTTAACTTGATTGTTTTCACTAAAAGCACTTCCACCCACTATTAGACCATAGCTTGGCAGGCTGCCTTAATCCATGTAGTCACCTTCATGCCACTGCCTGACATAGCATATAGTATAACAATGAAAAATTACATATGATATGGTTTACTGATGGAACAACTTGGCTTATAACCTTTCCAGGCGAAACTAAAAATCAAAGAACTTGCACAAATCCAAATAGTAAACTGAAGCAAACTGAAATTAAATTCCCAAACCCTAGCAG
The DNA here is from genome assembly GCA_018340775.1 of Taxus wallichiana var. yunnanensis. NCBI lineage: Eukaryota > Viridiplantae > Streptophyta > Pinopsida > Cupressales > Taxaceae > Taxus > Taxus wallichiana. Next base: position 88,269,540 of record CM031233.1, on the reverse strand, counting down.
CAGGCTGTAAATATATTATTTTTATGATAGAAATCAGCTACAAACTTGTTGGAAATAATTTAGAAACCCTTCAAAATAATATTCTTCAAATCTGGAAATGATTGCAAGAGAAAAGCACCGGAAAATATATCATTTTTACCAATTTAATATCAGCTGGAAATTAATTAACAGCGAATACCCTTACAAATATGGCTGGAAATGAAGGATTCCAAGCCCCAATTGAAGTACAAATGAAGTTGTCGTGCCCTAGAATACCCCAAACTCCACCTTAGGGCAAGTTACCACCCTTGGGAAGGGCTGGAAATGCTTTCAAAACTAAATACAAACTCCTTATGAGATCACCCTTTTGCAAGCTTGAGGGTTTCGTCCTCAAACCAGCCCACTATTGAGAGGTTTTGTTCTTAATAGGTCTTCCAAGAGAAAACAAAACGTGCTCCAACTCTAAGAAAATAAATTCCATAACCAACATAAACATCTTCCAAGCCAAGCGAACCCTTTAAATAGCTAGAGGTGGCGCCAAAAACCAAATAGAATCCTCCTAAAGAGGACTGACCTCCTTGGGAACATAATAGTTCCTTTTTCTTTTATTTTTCAATTGGCTTTTCATCTTTTTCCCAGCTGACCTGACTATACTTAGAAAATTACTTAAAATAATGACATTAACTTCCCTTGTTTTTTCCGTTTTAGCCCATGGGAAATGGAATGGGCCAAAGGTCTTGAGAATGAACCATCCCGGAGAAGGGGACATTACAAGCATCTATTTCGTAAAAATTGCTTAGGATTACACTTGGTCTTGTCACTTTTTAACATGGAGCATATGTTATGTGTTTTTACTTGATTGTTTTCATGAAAGCCCTTCCACCTTGTCCCTTCTTTTGGAGGCCATTTTTTCTTGAAGACCTTTCTCCCCATGGGTCTAAGGAAGGAAGCAAGGGGAAGATGATGATATTTTAATGTTATTTTAGTAGTTGCTTTTATTTTCGCCATGTATTGCTATTGGGAAGCCTAGCGCTCCAATAGTGAATTTAATTAATTAGAAAATAAAGTATTTGAGCATGTAGGCTCCAAATACAAATTAGAGTATTATAATTTTCTTTTCCCTCCAAATTGAGGTCGGTCCCTTCTTTTTGAATGTTAGCACCCCTTATCATCTATAAAAGGAGGTCGCTTGGGACTTTGAGGGATCATGTTGGATTTGATAATTTGGTTGGAGTGGATTGCTTGTAAAGCATCTCTCTATCTCTCTCAAGGATGAAAACCCTTGATTGAGGGCTCTCTCAAGGATGAAACCCCTTGAGGAGAATCTTGTGTGGACGAAACCCCACACTATCTCTTGTTGTAATCTCTCTCTTGCTGCATATAATTAAATTCTGCCCTAGGCGACTTGCTTGGGAGAGTGTTTCAGAGGATATTGTTGGTCTTGTGTGATCTAATTGCATGGTTGGATTCTCCATAATTTCTAAAGGTGAAATCTATCATTTTATCGATTGTTTGGGTGCATATAAGTGTTATTTCAATTCTGGAATTATTATTTAATTGCTGCAGTGGAAGGGTTTCATGGTAAATTCAAAATAGCACTTGTGAGCCTCTAAAAATCAGTTTTCTTGCATCTAATGATTCCTGGTATTTTCTTATAATTTTTTAGCATATTTTCCAAGGGTTTGATTGAATTTTGTGCGTAGAAAAGTGTGTTTGAATCTTTCTCGGGGTTGTTACCCTAGGAGGAAAATTGTTGGCAGCTCTTGAGGGTTTTCATAGTCATTGTCAGTCATCTACGCCATGCCCTAAATTTGATTTCAATCCTTTGTGCACAACCTTGGGCTATTTTCGGAGTATCCCAAAAAGGGACATTACAGTGGTATCAAAGCTTCATCCTCCCAGACTGTGAAGCATGGCAGATGACAGAGATATGCATTACTACCAAAGAAAAGAAAAGATAGACAGGATCGCAAGAACACATGAAGGGATAGTTGAGACACTCAAGTTGCTTACCCTAACCATCCAAAATTTGAATGGAGGTGGTTTGCCCAAGGAAGGAGTGGGTTCCCACACCCCGTGATGCAAGGAAGGAGTGGGTTTCATTTTCAAGGCCCTATAAACCCAAGTTTGTGCCAAAAGAGGTGGTCGCTCCACATGGGAGCCCTAGACAGGCCAATGACTATGCTGTGAGGTTTGAAGAATACCAGGCATTATCGGAGGAATTTCGTGAGGCCATGTCCCTCACAAATTTCATTAGATTAAGTAGGGAAGGGATGCAATATGGGCAAAGAACCCTAGCGCCAAAGGAAGAAGTACAACATGCCAAGGAGAAGAATGTTTCAGCCCTAGGGAGAAGAGATCCTTCCATTGTGAGGAAGGAGATTAAGGAGCATGCAACCCAAGGTAAAAATCTTTTAGTGTTTGATTCTAATGATTGCATAGAGCTGAATACTAGTAGAAAAAAATCAGATTTGGGGAAGGAACATGGGGATGGCATTGTTGGAAGTCATACCCATGAAGAAAGGGCATTTCCGGGTGCCCATAATCACTCTCAGTTTGTTGGAGTTATCCTAACAACAGTCAATGAAGAACCCTCGATAGAAAAAGGTATGCTTTTGAAGGAACCAAATGTTGAAATTAAACAGGAAAAGGAATGCATATATTCAAGTGCGGAGGATGTAATGGAAACTCAAAAGAATTGTGAGGAGTGGCAAAGAAGAGCTAGGGTTGCTAGGTTGATAGCCGCTCAAGCAAAACAACACTTACAAGAGTATAGGGCAAAGAACTCTTCCTTATTGATAAGGAAAGAGGGAATAATCATGAAGCATGAGATAAGGGAAGAGGGAGAGCTTGATTTACATAATGATGGAAAGAAATTGGGAATTGAATTCAAATTTCCAGGTGAAATTAATGATATTCAGCTTGTTGGACTGTTCCGAACAGCAGTCACTAAGGAGCAAATTGATGGTGGTATCAACAAAGAACAATCCCAATTTTGTCATCATCCTAAGAAAGGTTTACTAAGGACCTATGAGGATGACATTATGGAAGAGTGTATCCGTGAAAGAAGGGTACCATTGGAATTTTTCGAGCGTTGTTCCTAACTCAGAAATTCTGAGTCATAAGAATGTCATGGGCAGCCCATGGTATAAGGATATCTCGGTTTTGTTGCTTGCCAATATGTCATTTCAGGTTTGTTGTCACCATGGACAACTGGTTAGGAAGAGTAATCATATTTCATGCTTGTTGTGTCCTCCTATGTCACCGCTGATTGGATATCATCATACACATCATACTTCATGGGATGATGAGGTAAGAAGTACTTCTTGTAGTAAAGAGCATATGGATACTTGGGCTCAATTTCAAGGTTGTTTCCGCATGGGGAATATAGGTGCTGTGTTGAGCCCTACAAAAAGAGGAATATCTGATTTCAAAATCAATATGGAGGGAAATTCTATCATGATATATTTGGGGCATCAAAGGCATGATGGTGATTCTGATCTTCCATTCCATATATGGTTAACCCATGGTTCCATGAATATGGAAGAGCTAGAAAGAATATGGTGGAAGGGAAGCACTCTTACTATAATGTGTGGCACACATACTTATCACCCACTCTGGGTGAAGAGTCTTCTTCATGACCAAGGGGTCACCATGCTTGTAGAGAGTGGCACTACACATCAATTTATTGAAGAAGAATTGGCAAGAAGAATGGGACCAAGTAAGGTTGGTTTCAAAGGCTTCACGGTCATCGTAGCCTATGGAACATCTCTCCTTTGCACAAGAAGGATACCCCAACTCACTATTTCCATGGAAAGGTATGAACTTTGTATTGACTTCTTTGTTTTAAGTTCAGTTGAGGCACATATTGTTCTTAGGGGTCAATGGCTCCAAACTTTAGGGGGATCCATCCTCAAAATTCACAAGAGGGGGTTGAAATTCCACCTACAAAATGAAGAGGTCAAAATTCAAGGAATCAGGGATGGGAGAAGGTAGGCATGTTGAGCAAGGAAGGACTGATTTTATTTCCTTACCAACAGTTTGGAAAGGATTGATCATAGCTAAGTGTGCAAGGAAGAATTTGGCAAACAACATCATGAGGAGGTATAAAATGGAAATTAAAATATGCAGGGCTGTTATGTATTTTCTCAGTCAATATATGTTTACTCACAATCAATAGAAGGCTGTCATTCAAGAAGAACTTCCAAAAGGTAACTACAACATTTATGTGTCTATTACATACTACTCTTTCAGCCTTCCACTCATGTTTGCAACAGTTGAAGGTGAAATTCCAATGGTTGGGATGGTGGACACTCAGCCCATCTTCCCAAAAGGTGAATGTGTAATGTCCCCTTCTAAGACAATTTAGAAAATGAAGAAGTACTTGTCAAGATTAAGAAAAGAATGGAAAAACCTTTTTGCTTCAACCTAAAATATCCCAATGTCATCTATTTCGAACCCAAATGGGGTTGAAACTAGCCAAGGTGGTGGGATAGATTGGAAGAAAACAATTGGAATTTAAACACATTCAAATCAGATTTTTAACAGCTGAAAAATAATTAATATTCAAACCCCAACTGCTGCAATCTTCCAAAATTATTTCCCGTTTAACCATCCAAGCAATTTTTTTCAAATTTTGGATTTTGGGCCACAAAAATATGAAGAATAATATTCTAAAACTAGATTTCACATAGCAAACATGAAACCCTAATTCTACCCTAAAATGTAGGTCGCCCAACACATTTAGGGCATCAAATCCACTCCAAAAATTATGAAATCACCTTCTCCTTATCTCTCCTAATTTCTACAACCACATTCAATATTAAATTGATCCCAAACTGCAGATCTGAATTTTATAATAGTTAATCAATTAAAATGCACCCAAAACAACCTGAAACTTAAAAAATTCATAACTCATCCAATACTTTTCCATGAAATAAAATACAAAACAAACTAGGAATCAAGGCATTTCCAATTTACTATGAATCTGCATTTTTAGATAACTAAAACCCCTTAAAACAACCCCCAAAATCTGAAAACCAGTCGTTAGGGTTAGGGAAAATTAATTAAATAATTTCCAACTCATAGAACCCTTTCAAAATATAATCAGCCCTTGGACCTGAAACAATTAATTAAACACAACAATTAGATCTAGCATAAACAACCTCAAAATATGATAGATCAAACCCCAAACCAAGTCGATTTGCCTCTAATAAATTACAGCAATAATAATAGTCACAAAACACCACAAACCCTTCACAAAAATGCAGATTTATTCTCCAAATAAATACGCCAATACCCAAGACCAAGTCGCCAATGCAAGAATGAATATATCATGCATAAACACATTCAACACAAAAGAGCTCAATGGAGAGAACAATGGAGTCTTCAATATTCTTCAATAATAGATCCAAATGAGAGAGAGCACAAAGCAAGAACTAGGGCATACATCCCAATACTCCAAGCATGGAGTTTCAAATTAATTTCATCATAGCATAAGTCTCCAAATGAACCCAAGCTCTCCTTTTATAAATAAGGAGGCACAAAATTCAAAATCCCTAGGAGAGGGAAATCATTAAATAAAAATAGTTTATCCTCCTAGGTGTGGCATCCCCTTTCTAAAGGTGATTTTAATAGTAAATGCCACCCAAACGTTATTTAATTAATTCCCCTTTTAATTTTGCATTGTGGCAATTAAATCGAATAATTTATATAATTAAATAATTATTGCTTTATAATGTCAAATGATAAAAATCACTCTCCAGAAATAATATTTAATTATTTAATATAATTTTCCCCTCGCAACACCAAAAGCCCATGGGGAACGATAGGCTAAGGGTCTTTAAAAATGGGGACATTACAAAGTATGCCCAACTCTCTTAAAATTTATTTTAGTCATCATTGACTCAATTATGAGGGAGGAAATCCATAGCTACGGCTACGTTGAAAGTGGGAGGTATGGAGATGTATTTATGGGGATGGGAAGACTTGTGGTGCTCGACTCTCTTGAACAATGAAACTACTTTTTCCTTGGGGCTAGTTGGGATCCATTTTGCATTAAGAGGAAATTTGCTTGCTTTGTGTAATGTCCATTTTTGGTACAAAAACCAAAGATATGGGTTTGGCCACAAACCCCAAGGATCAGATCTGAAAATACACCACACCACAAATGAAATATAATCTGATTTTTATGACAACAATTCCCACAATAATATAAACCCTAGCAGCGAACTGAAAAGGGGTTTAAATGCACCATAAAACCATGCACAATAGCTGAAAACACTTTTAAATAATTATTTCATGCACAACAATATTTATCCATTCAATTTGAAACACAGATGGAGAAAAACAAAGATAACACACTGCTGTAATTAATTTTGGAACAATAGCAGGAAACCTCACGCAAGGGCTAAAAACCCTAGATGAACTCCTCCAAAAATAAAAAAACTATGGATTCCTACCGTATAAATTATATCAAATCTGAATATAGAAGTTCCATGCCCTAGAAGGCACCAAAGGACACTCTAATACAAGTCGCTCCAACTAGGAAAGACTTATTAATGCATGGAAATGATTGTAGATGACTTCCTTTCCTTTCCAATGCTCAAATCTTGTAATGTCCCCCTTTTTCGAATAAATCTGAAGTAAGGATTCCTTAGCAAGCAGCGGTTGAATCATGGGAGATCATGGATTATATTTCAGACTTCATCATTTATATTCATGTTTTATTTTTGTATTTCCCCTGTTAATGAGCTTGACTGGGTTTAGTGCTTTAATAAGGCTTAATAAAAGATTATAATGGCTCATTAGAGGTCGGCCTTTCCTTTATGAGCCTTGGCGCCAAAAGGAGGTTATAAAAAGAGAGCTAAGGCATCATTTCAGATCTAGACTTGGCGCATTTTATCTTACTTGGGAATTGTGAGCTAGTAGCTCCTTGTTCTTCACTTGGGGTCGAAAACCCTCATGTGTGTTTTCCTAGGACGAAAACCCTTCATCTTGACTTGGGATCGAAGTATAAGGCTGATTTGAAGAGATATCTTTCATTTTCAGATTTTATTTGGCTTCCTACATGTGGAGCGACCTACCTTGAGTAGGGTTTAGGTGGTTTGGTGAATTTATATATGCATTTTCAGTTGAGAATTTGAATTATCATAATTTCTAAAGCCGAAATCTCAAGTTTCATGATTTTTGGGGGTTTCTAGACCCTAGATCTACATTTTTCTTGTGGCTGCAATTAACTGGACATTAATTAATTTCCAGTAGTCTCTTTCTTCAGTATTTTCATTGATTTGGCTCTTATGGATGTATAAAATATATTTAAAAATTGTGGCAAGTGAATTTGAAGTATTTCATGGTGTTTTGGCATATTTTGTGAAGAGTACAGTTTGCTGATTTTGCATTTTTAGTTTGTTGCAATTAAAATCAGATTTGGATAATTGTGGTGTTTGGCTAAATTCCTTTCTTTTTGGTGTAAACCTTTGAAATGGTCATCATAGGTGTATAGAGCACGGATTCTCAAAGACCTAGGGTTTCAATGGACAAATTGATGAAAGGGCAAGGAAGAACATTCAAGGAAGAGCCTAGGGTTTCCAAGGTCAGCAAGGTGGTAACCTACTTTGAAGAATATCAAGCCCTTCCGGAGAAGATCCGTGATACCCTAACCTTTTCGAATTCATAAATTTTCAAACAGAAAGAGTGGACATTAGAACTTGGTCCAAGGTTCGAGGCATGCACAGGGTTTTGGGTCCCTACCCTAGTGGAAGAGACCCCTTTGGCAGCAAAGCAAAAAGCCCTACCCTAGTAAAAGAGAACAAAACCCCAAGTTCGCCAGAGATGTTGGGCATACTTATTGCCCTAAGGATAAGAAAGTGGATGATAAATTGCAGCAACCGGTTATGGAGAGGGAACAACCTTTTGGAGGGTTAGAAACCTCCCATCCTCTGGCCATGGTTGATCCTATGGATGGTTTTCTTAACAACACCTTGGTGACACAAGGGTTTGATGACATAATGAAGCACGAGCCAAGGAAGGATGAAGTTGCAGCCCTTACTTCCATTCCTATTCTGGAAATTCAACAATATGAGGTAATTTTGGATCATGGTTTGGTTAATACTAATTTTCTTTTAGCTCATGATGAATTTAGGCTTGAGCAAGTGGGAAAAGAAGAAGGGAACCTTTGTCCTAATAGATATGAGGACAACAAGCTTGCTGGAATTTTTATAACAATGGTCAAAAGGAAGCATAATGAGGAAGAATTGAGCCTTGGTAAAGGCCACAAAGGCAAACCAAGCTCAAGCAATCAAGATATGGAGATAGTTCAAAAAGAGGAAGATCATTTGATTGGAGAAACATGGACCAAAGAGTGGGAACACCTTGATGGTAAAGGGCACATACACTCTCTCATACAACATCCAAACCGGGTGAAGACCACTTTATGTGCATGGGCCAAGATAAAATTGGTGAGAAGCTTCCCCCTTCCAAAGACTATGGTATGTTTGTCAAGATAGCCAATTCCTTTTTCATTTGATTCATATATCAGCTGTTATACATGTGCCTAGAGAAGAATTTTGGGGTCACAATGATGAATGCCTTAAAGATAACTCACCCAAATTGATAAGGTCAAAGAGAGGAAGAATTTCTCCATGATAAACCGAGGATCGCAATAGGTGGAGCTGCTGGACTGTTCCTAACAACAGACAATGGAAGTTTGTTTGATGGATATCTCAGCCCAAGCAAGAAGCCAAGAGTTACCCAAGACAAGCACCTACAACTTGGGAATGAATGCAAGGAAGAAATTATCCCATCCGGCAAGGAAATCATGTCAAGAAGGAATGCTGATTTAAACTCAGAATTTCTGGATGTTATGGGCAGCCCATGGAATGAAGGTATTTCAATTTTTGCCTATGTATCATTTCAGATTTTCTACCATGGACGGATGGTTAGGAATACTCATGTTTCATGTATGTTGCATCCTCTTTTGTCACCGCTGATTGAACACCTTTGTGCACATCATGCTTCATGGGGTAAGGAGGTAAGAAGTGTTGTTTTTTGCAAAGAACATATAGACACTTGGGCTCAATTTCTATGGTGTTCTCACAAATGGCATATAGGTGCTATGATGAGGCCTTCAAAGGGAAGAATATCTAATTTTAAAATCAGTATGAAAGAGAGCTCTATCATGAAGTGTGGGGGTCATAATGATGATCCTAACTTTTCATTTCTTCTTATGGGTAACCCATGGATCCATAAAAATGGAAGAGTTGGGAGGATTGGGCAGCTCATGGCTCAAGAGGGTTTCAAATTCATTGCTCCCCAACATGCCAAAACAATTCGCATTTTTAGAGAGGTATGATAACTATATTTCATTGCTCTACTCCATGTTATTGTTGGGTTTTTATTCTAATGTTCAGCCTATGCCAAGAAGAAGGAAGATAAAAGTGAAGGGTGTAGCCAAAGGTGCAAGGTATGTGATGTTTTCCTTAGAATGAAGCCAACTGAAGTTACATTGGTTCACGGGATGCAATGGATTCAGTTTTTTGAGGAATCCGTGATAGCCAAGAAAGGGATACTATAGGTTCAAAGTCACTATGTTGGGCTCTCTAAGGTATGGGAATCAAGTGTTTTTTCACTTTCTACAAAGACAATCAGATCTGATTTTGTGATGTATACATTTGATCTCATGAGAAATAGGGACAATTCAAAGTTGTCTATGGCAAGCATGAGTATTGGCAACTCAAATTTGGCATTAGAAGATCTGGAAGTGAAAAGGAAAAGCACTTTCCAAGGTGCTAATGGTAATTTGCTTATTGGGAAACTTGTTATAACAGCCACAGAAGGTAAGTTCATTGAAAGATTCCATGTTTCTAAGTGTAATGAAGTGATGACATCATGCATATGGTTAGGAAAAGAGCTTATATGTTATGTCATGCATACCAATGGTATGATGGAGAACCAATGCTCACCATTTATGGAGCACTCTTTGAAGCCAAGTCATACACTTGAGAACAAGATTATAAGGACAATCATCATGGTTGGGGCAACAAGGTGTTTATTGTATAAAGTGGGTAAGCCATATGATTTCCTTGTTGATGTTGGCTTTCAAATGTTTCCTATACAACATTGCTTGGCACCCAATGAATTTATTCAAGGATCACTAGTGCATAGTAGTGTACATCTTGCCACGAAGTTGATCCGTGATCATCATTCACCAAGAATGGATTGGGGATTGAGCTACATACAAAGTTTTGTGGCTGTGCACTTGAGTTATTTTCAGTTTGTTGAAGTTGGTGGTAAAGCTACAATCATTATAAGGTCATTTCCAGCCCCTAGATTGCTATCATTTCTTGATTTGGTAAGAATTTTGAAGTATGACAGCTGTTGCCATGTTATTTTCACTGCTGTCATAAACTTTTCCAGCCCCCTTATCACTTCCACAGATGAATTTCCAGCCATATAGTCGAAAAGATGGTTGTTGACACTTGATGTTGATTTATGCAAGGTTGTTTTGAGGTGGATTCCAGCCACTTTAATTCTGAATTTTGAGTGGAAAATGCATGACTACAACAGTGTTTGGGGCAGCATTATGGTATTTTGGGACAGCCAATGTATGTATGAGAGTTGTGCAAGCAAAGAAGGGGAATTGGCCATCATTTCCACAAGGCATAAGTGGATGAAGAAGGAAACACATTTTTTCTCTAATATGTTTGCTTCATGTGTAGGTATGTCGAAGAAGAATCAATTAAGATTCATTTGGGATCCGGGTTCTTGCAATTGCTTGAGGACAAACAATTTTGGGAAGGGAGGACTATAATGTCCCCATTTTTCGAATAAATTTGAAGTAAAGGATTCCTTAGCAAGCAGCGGTTGAATCATGGGAGATCATGGATTATGTTCAGATTTCATGATTTATATTCATGCTTTATTTTTTTATTTCCCGCTTAATGAGGTCGATTGGGTTTACTACCTTTAATAAGGCTTAATAAAAGATTATAATGGCTCATTAGAGGTCGGCTTTTCCTTTATGAGCCTTGGCACCAAAAGGAGGTTATAAAAGGAGAGCTAAGCCATCATTTCAAATCTAGGCTTGGCATATTTTATCGTATTTGGGCATTGTGAGCTAGTAGCTCCTTGTTCTTGCACTTGGGGATGAAAACCCTCACGTGTGTTTGCCTAGAAGGACGAAAACCCTTCTAGAGGTTGAGTGAAGGACGAAAACCCTTCATCTTGACTTGGGATCGAAGTATAAGGCTGATTTGGAGAGATATATTTCATTTTTAGATTTTATTTGGCTTCCTACATGTGGAGCGACCTACCTTGAGTAGGGTTTAGGGGGTTTGGTGAATTTATATATACATTTTCAGTTGATAATTTGAATTATCATAATTTCTAAGGCCGGAATCTCAAGTTTCATGATTTTTGGGGGTTTCTAAACCCTAGATCTACATTTTTCTTGCGGTTGCAATTAATTGGACATTAATTAATTTCCAGCAGTGTGTTTTTTCAAAGTATTTTCATTGATTTCGGCTCTTATGGATGTATAAAATATATATAAAAATTGTGGCAAGTGAATTTGAAGTATTTCCAATCAAGTGTTCCAATATCTACTATTTCCAACTTGGAGTGGGGTTAGAACTAGTTGAGGTAAAGGGAACAAATTGAAAAGACACCACAAAATACAAACAACAAAATCTTTCCTTCAAAGGGTAGCGATTGGATCTAGGGTTTTAGCCCTCCTTTTCACCATGCAAAACAACTCTGAATTGATATGTTAGTGACCCAAAAATTATAATATTTCACCCTCAATATATTCGTGCAAAGACCTGAATTTTTAAAGCCCATATATAGTTGAAATGAATTTATTTTGAAACCCCAGTTTGCTGAAAATTATGGCAACTTCAAAAATTCACAAGTCACTAAAAATGCTCCGATTCACACATATAAACTATGCACAGACATACAAAAATAGGGAGAATGCAATGATGTTACTCATTTATACAAATGACCACAACAAGTGCCCTAAACAACTAAAACACCAATTCTCCCTTAGGGTTTTTGGCTAGAAATTACAACAGATATAAAATAAATTACAACAGATAGAAATTACAATAGATATATTCAGATCTGATAGGTCAATATAAAATACCCCAAATCACCTTCCAACATCATGTAAATAGCCATAGAAATAACAACAATCATTGAATGCAAAACTAGGGCAATAATGACCATCAAACCCTTCCCAAATCTCCTCCAAGTCCAGTCGCTTGGCTTGGGAAATTAATACCAATTAATTGCACAATCCCCACATGCAAATCGCTGCCCTAGGAGAGGGCTGGTAATACAACAAAGACCCCCTCAAGGAATTCGCTAGGGTTAGAAAAGGGCTGAACATGCATAAGAAAATTCACCAAGGAAATTCGCTTCAGCTAGGGCATACACCCACAATGAGAACACAGAATTAATTCGCAGAAATAAACCTCCAATTAGATCTTTAATCCAGCTCCAAATCGATATACAATGAAGGAACAACAATAACAATCTTGGGCATACATCCCTTTTCTTCAAGCATGAAGAATTCAATTTATCAAAATATTCAGCATATCATTCTAAGGCCATGCATCCTCCTTTTATAAGCTAAGGGGTGCAATATAAGCAATGGCCGACCTAAACCCTTTTTGGAGGGAAACATAAGAAAACATAATAAAAATATAAAAATACTAATCCTATGTGTACTTTATGACTATCTAATTTAATAATGACTCCCACTTGTAGCGCTAGGCATGCCAAGGGGTTACAAAGTAAGCAAAGTGTGCAACATACATCTCCAAAAGGTCCCCTAGCTTTATCCTTGAACCCATGGAGAATGGAATGGATTGAAGGTCTTCGGTTTTTTTCATGCTTGGAAAAGGGGACATTACATAGCCCTCTATCCACTTATTGACTATCTCTTTCGCTCTTACATCGTGGATGATAGCTAGTACTAGGAGTTAACTCCGTACTTGCAAGTTTGAAAATCCCCTGCCAAAACGTGCTCATGAAAATTTTATCCCGGTCATTGACAATGTTCTTAGGTAAGCCATGAAGCCTAAAAACACCTATGAAAAATGTTTGAGCTACTCGAGGTGCCCTATGCCCAGAAGGCATAGAAAATAAATGGGCATACTTGGTCAACCGATTGACCACCACATAAATGCAATCGTGCCCATGCACTGAGGGAAGACCTGTAATAAAATCCATAGATATGCTCTCCCATTTCGCTTAGGGATAAGAAGAGGTCTGTGAGAAGTCTTGTTGGAAAAGAATATTTGGCCTTGGTTTCTTGACAAAACACTCCCTAATATGGTTAAGGACATTGTCCTTTAACCCTTTCCATGCAAATCTCTCTCTGATGTACTTATAGGTCTTAAAATACCCAAGATGTCTTGCTAGATGTGTATCATGCACTTTCGCTCGAAGGACTTCTCCTTCATCCTGGACTCGAGTATAAGGAAAATACTATCCTTATGATATATGAAGCATTGAAGTCATCCAAGATTCTCGTATCTCGTCATCCCGAATAATGACATCCAAGGTCTCACATGCAAATTGATTTTTGGAATACTCAACAAGTATGTGAGCCTTCCAATCAGCTGAAACCTATGACATAGAACTAATCATAGAGGTAAGGTGAGGCCTCCTAAATAATGCATCAGCTACCACATTATTCTTACCTTTTGTGTACTCTATGTCAAAATCATAAGTTTGTACCTTGTCCATCCATCTCTGTTGGCGGTCGTTGAGATCCTTCTGCCCTAGGAAAAACCTCAAACTATTGTGATCCGTACGAACCATGAATTTACTGCCCACAAGATACTTCCTGAATTTGGCCAATGCATGCATAATGGCCAACATCTCCTTGTCGTAAATTGAGTATCCCCTCTCCACATTACTCAACTTCCGACTCTCATAGGCAATGGGATGCCTATCTTGCATGAGTATCGATCCAATGCCCTCACCTGATGCATCACACTCGAGTACAAATGGCCGAGTGAAATTTGGTAATGCAAGAATTGGACATGAGCTCATCACCTCCTTAAGGTGATCAAAAACCTGCTGTGTTGATTTTGACCAAGCAAAAGCCCCCTCCTTGGTCAAATCTGTCAAAGGTGCAGTCAATCAAGAAAAGTTCTTCACAAACCTCCTGTAGTAAGTGCATAGACCTAAGAACCCTCTCAACTGTGTCAAAGTCCTTGGCGGTGGCCAATCTAATATTGCTTGAATCTTTGCTTTGTCAACCTTGACTCCGCCTCCTCCAATCACATGGCCCAAGTATAACAACTTTGTCATGCCAAACTCGCACTTAGAAACCTTCGCATATAGTGAATTAGTCTCTAGAATACCCAATACCTCATCAAGATGTCTCATGTGATCCTCCCATGTCTTGTTATAGGACGAGACTGTCATCGAAGAATACCAACACAAACTTCCGCAGTGGCGGTTGAACACATGGTTCATACAGACTGAAATGTAGCGGGTGCATTAGACAATCCAAACGGCATCACAAGAAACTCAAAGTGACCATAGTGGCATCTGAAAGTTGTCTTCTGCACATCCCCTCTCTAACCTTAATTTGATGGTATCTAAATCTAAAATCTATTTAAAAAAGAGATTGCACCTTATAGCTCATCCATCAACTCATCAATGCGAGGCACAATATACTTATTCTTAATGGTTTTCTTATTCAAGGCACGGTAATCTATGCACATTCGCATGGTTCCATCCTTCACCAAAACTACCGAAATCTGAAAGTTGTCTTCTGCACATCCCCCTCTCTGACCTTAATTTGATGGTATCTAAATCGAAAATCTATTTTAGAAAAATAGATTGCACCATATAGCTCATCCATCAACTCATCAATGCGAGGCACAAGATACTTATTCTTAATGGTTTTCTTATTCAAGGCACGGTAATCTATGCACATCCGCATGGTTCCATCCTTCTTCACCAAAACTACCGAAGAAGCAAAGGGACTGGAACTAGGCCTGATATGTCCCATGTCTAGAAGATCACGTATGGTCCTCTCAATCTCATCCTTAAACCGTTTGGGATGATGGTAAGGATTTGTGACTACGGGCTTGTTGTCCTCAAGCTCGATCACATGCTCAAATCCTCTATCTGGAGGTACAGGAGGTATATCGCTGAAAACTGCAACGAGTTTGTCTAATAGGGCCTGGACACCAACATGATATTTTGGTTTATCAGCGTCTGAACTCTTGGTCGAAACCAAGCACTAAACTACCCAATCCACATCATTGTTCTTGAGAATCCTCTCCATCCGTTTGGTAGTGACAACTCTAGGTGCATTTGAAGATAATCCTCTCAAGACCACATTCTTACCATCGGACTTAAACTTTAGCTCCATTGTCTGAAAGTTAGTCCGGAACTCACCAAGCGAGTGGAGCCACTGCACTCCAAGCACTATGTTGGTCTCTCCAATACCAACAATATAGAAATCATCAATAACTGTATAGTTACCCATAGTGATGCTCAACTGTGGGATCCTCTCACGTGCATCTCTTAGACTCCCCATCGGGCAACAATAACGTTGAAGCCCCCAAAGTCTTCGCATGTAGGCTCTGTCGCTCTACCTCGGTGGCATCAATAAAATTGTGGGTGGCCCTACTATCAATAAGCACTACCACACGTTGTCCCCGCATAACTCCTCGAACCCTAATGCCTTGCACTGGGGTATGTTGGCTAGATTTTATGCACAACAAAAACCTATGCAGTCATGAGATGAATCTCCCTCATTTAACGGTGAGGCTCCCGTGTAAGATGTTTATCAATTTGGTAAGGGTGAATCCTAATAACTATTTTCGGGGGTTTTACTTTAATTCCCACAGCTTGTGAACCACAGCTGGGTAATTTTGCAGCAAGTAAGCCGCTATAATGGGTTATTTGCGGAAGGGTGAAAAATAGAAGTAGTGAAAGAAGAAAGGAAGATGTCTTTGAATCAACCAATAGTTATTAGATTTGGTCTCATCCACAACATTCAACAATGAGGGAAGGAAATAGCTTCTAACCTAGATCTGAGATAACACAAAGTTTATCTAAAACCTCTGAAAAGAAGCAACCAACAAATCACTGTAGACACAAAGTTCTCCAGAAGTCCACCTTTTATTCAATCCCCAAGCTTTCACACCAATCACATCAAGGGTTCCAACACAAAGTCTGAAAACTCAAGAATGCTCAAATTACAAAAGCTTTTGCTAAACAAGTTCTGCTAAAACAAATTGTGATTATTGATCTTTTCGATCCTAATCTTTTTGATAATTTAACCCGTAGGCTCTTCTCTATTTATAGTGCATAGAGGGCAAATACAAATAGGTAACTTTAAATGAATTCCTGCATGTGGAAACTATAAGAAAGGAAACAATTGGTAATCTTCCTCCTGGAATTCCTCTTTGCATGACATGCATGATTTACAACTGAAGACTAAATCAATGCCTTGCATGTCTACCACCTATTCCCAAGTAATTGACTTTTTCTAGTAACTCGAAGTAACGACTTTTAAACCAATTACCTAAGTTTTACAATTTAATTGATCACTCAATTATTTTGTCGGAGAAGATAAGAGAAAGAAGAAGAAAGAAGATAAGAAATTATTCCAGCTGCAACACTTCATTGTTGCCCTAGATCTGTCAATTAATCCGCTAATAGACACGTGCCCCATGTCTGTATCATTAACTTCAGCAAGCTTGGACACTATGCATGGTTCGCGTTGGATTACCCTTGTCATCACCCTTCATTCTGTCGTGCATGCTTCTGTCTGAGATTTCCCTTTTCCACCTTTGCCTGAAGCTTTTGTAGTTGTGAAATCCAAATCTCTATGTAGAAGCTGCAATTGCTTCCCTTGATTCTAAAGATATATCCCATGTATTTGTCATCAACCTCAGCTTAAATGTCACAAGTATGTGCACAAGTGAAATACTCCTGAAAATAATTCAGACAAACATTCAACTCATCCTCCTTTTATTTTTTTATTGGCAGCCGTGAATTCTGGGAATTACTCCGGATGCAAGCAAAGAGAAGTGGGCTCAACTGGGGGATTGCATGCATTTATAGTGGCTGCGTTTGAGCTTTTTGCATGATTGCAAGGATGTCTTGCATGCTTGGAGAGGGAAATAGCTGCATTGAATTTAGAAGACAAGCTGCCCGGAATCCACACAACTTTGAATGCTTTTCTTCTGGCAAATCTACGTGAATGCTAGGATGAGTGGATGGTGTGAATTTTAGAAGGGAAGTCTGCTTTCAATTTAGAAGACAATAGCCTAAATATCCACACAATTCATTTAGCTATTTTTCTTTTCTCCCAAAGGCTGCGTTGATTTTCAAGGGTGGTTGCATGCTTGCAAAGGAAAACCAGACAATGGAAAACCACGACTTGGTTTGTAATTTCTCCCTTTTAATACTTGCGTGGATTTTAGATGATGAGGCTGCTTTTAAATTGGAAGACAAAGACTCTATAATCCACGATTTCTTTTAATGAATTATCCTTCTAAAAAGTGTGTGGAAAATAGAAGACTGGGCTGCCAAAATTCATGACAAACTTAAGTGATTTTTGCCTTTAGCAAAAAGCGGCGTGGATTTGGGGAAGACTGGATTGTGAATATTCATGACAAACTTTAAGTGACTTTAAAGACTTATGTGAATTTTAGGAAGACTGGATGTTGAATATTCACGACAAACTTTAAGTGACTTTAAAGACTTGTGTGAATTTTCAAGTGGATGGATGATTTGCAAATTAGAAGACAAGACTATGAAAATTCACGATTTCACTTAAGTGAGCTTTCCCTTCTAAAAAGTGCATGGAAAATAGAAGACAAGGCTGCCAAAATTCACGACAAACTTAAGTGATTTCTCCTTTGCCAAAAAGCTGCGTGGATTTGAGGATGCAAGGATTGTGTGGATTTGCAAGCAAGAGGATGTTTTTGAAATAGAAGACAACTTGCTAAGAATTCACGATAACCACTTAAGTTTCTTTTCTCTTTAGAAATTGCGTTGAAACTGGAGGAAGAGGATTTTTGCAAAGAGAAGACTCAGCATGGAAGAATCACAATTTGCCTTAAGTGATTTTGCTTTTAATATTTGCGTGAAAATTGAAGGAGAAAGGCAGCTTGTATTTAGCAGACAAGAACCTCAAAAACCACGACTTGCATCAACTTCAGCTCTTTATTATAATTGCGTGGATTTTGGAGAGGAAGGGCAGCTGCCTAGGACTAAAAAACCACAATTTGCACTAGAAGACTCTACTTTGATCCTTACGCAAATGCCTGAGTGATTTTGCCCTTGAATGACCCTCCAGAATGCTGCTTTTTCTTCCTTGGCCATGGCTGCTCTGTGACTCTTCCAGATCCACGATCTGTTTAATCATTCAACCTGGATTAAACCTCAGACAAGGCAAAAATCTTGAGCTTTCCTCTTGTTTGATCTGGTTACCTTCAAATACAAGCTTTGACAGACAAATTGATTGTCAATTAAAAACACTGGACAACTTTTCAAAACCTCGGCCCGGAAAAGAGTTGTAGGGAAAAAGAAAAGGCAATGGGAATTGACAGATGGAAAACAAAGAAAGACCAAAACACTGACAAAAAAATAAAAAAAAAAACACCCCAAAAGAAGTCAGGCAATTGCTCGAAAAATTTCTCCAATTAGCTAGTTTGCAAAAACTCTTCCTCGAGTGAATGCTTTGTGGTAATAATGATGGGGTGAAGTGCTTTATATAACCCAAATTTCTTAATTTTAGCTCAACCTATTTTTAAAAGAATTTTATTTATTTAATATAAAAATAAATAAAACGCTTTTAGGCTAAGTTTGGGAAAGGAATGAGTGAGCTTTAGCATGTGGGTATTTGACGGACGAGACTTTGACTTCTTGAAGGTACCTTGAGCAACGCGAGCAACCGCAGTAAAACAAAACACAAAAACATGATCCTTTACTTAAAAAGAACAAAAAATT
Organism: Taxus wallichiana var. yunnanensis; assembly: GCA_018340775.1. NCBI lineage: Eukaryota > Viridiplantae > Streptophyta > Pinopsida > Cupressales > Taxaceae > Taxus > Taxus wallichiana. Next base: position 88,250,568 of record CM031233.1, on the reverse strand, counting down.
TAAAAGGGGTAGTCCTGATTTCACGGTGAAATCTTGTGGACACCAGGTGGTACTAAACAATGTAGCTATGGTCTCAGTGGGAAAAGTCTCCTCTGCAGTCTCAACACTCGCACTATCCAAAGCATCACTGTCATGAAGCTCATGAGGTTCTACTGCCTCCTCTCTCTCATCACCATTGTTCTTTTAGACCTCAATGTAGTGGGCCCTGCCATTCCTAGAGCAATTATGTGCACGTGCCCATGGTTGACAACATTGAAAGTATAGTTTCTTCCACCTCAATTTCTCCCTAAACTCTAGTGCAATAACTGGCTTCTAGACAAGTCTTGTCTCCTGTGATCTTGTTTAGGTGGAGGCATTTTTTGCTGAACTCTGGGTGGAAATCTAGACTTTGGAGTAGACAACTCCAAATCTCGAGCTCTCCTAATGGCCTCATGTAATGAAGGAGGCTCAAATGCCTTCACAAATCTAGCCAAAGCATATGTCAACCCTGCTATGAATAATGAAGTCAACCTCATCTTAGAAATATCACGAACCATCACCGAGAGTCTCTGAAAATATGCAATGTACACATCCAAGGAACCTGTCTGTCTCAAGTGAGTTAACTCTCTGAAGAATTTATTCGGATCTCTCCGTAGACACCTAAAATATGCTTACACTTAGCATTTCCTCCAATTTAATCGATTAATGACACTTCGTTAATCAACCCTTCTCCGCTCCATTCTCGGATGCCCATTTACGACACCTTCTTGGTCGTATTCCTCCTATAATCAACTAATTGGGCTAATATCTCTCTTATTAGCTAAACATTTGTCCTTTCGACCATTCATAACCTCCCTAGTTCTCTCTGAACCACTTCGCAGACTTTATAGGCTATCTATCAGTCACAATTGATTAACCAGACCCCTCCCAACTCTCAATGAGTCTCTAATCACTTGCTAATCAAGTTTAACTAGCCTAAACCTAGCTTAACTAAGCCTAAATCATGTTTATCCTAATCTAATCTAAAAGTGCTTTTAGACTTTAGTCCCACATGCACCCAATTTTCAAACTCTTCCAAACCAAAAACTATAAATACAAGGCTAAGCCTACCCATTCAAAATTACAACTTTACATAACACAAAACCAAAACAAGCCTAAGAAAGCTTGGATCTCATTTGTATTAGCTTTAAGCTAATTAGACATTTGATCTAAAGATTGCCTTCCTCCATTGTTAAGAGCTCCTCCATATTGCATCCATCCACTCCAAATATAGTTAGTAAGGGAAGATGTAAAGCTTGGCCATATAGCCAACTTGGAGAGATCTCTTCACTATTTTTGGGAGCAAACAACACACAAATATGATTGCTAGGATCTTAATAGGTTCATGTTTTATAGCTTTCAAAGAGTAGAGAGTAATATACATGTTAGTTTTTGATGTTTTTGTCAAAGTTATAATGCTTGCATGTTAGTTTCCCTTGTTTATCTCTTATCTTATGGTCCGTAGATGAGTTAGTTAAGCTTTGAGGTTTTCTATCCTCATTTCCATAGAATATCTAATTTATTCATGTTCACACTCTCCTATCAAATCTGTTCTCCAACCTCCGTGTGAACTCTGCATATGTAGCAATGTGCATGTGCCCTTGTGTCACTGGTCCATGATGCCACCAATCATCTGCATCTCCCTCAAGATGTAGGATTGCAAATTTAAGTGCATCCTCCTCACGCATGGAGTTCAACTCAAAATATGTCTTCAATTATTGGACCCATGATTGTGCGGTACACTTCTTAAAGCCATCAAAGTGTGGAATATGAATTTGTCCCAAACACCTTTGTAACTCAAGTACCGGCGTATGATGGTCTCTCTTAGGCTTGCTACCAATCTTCATCTTGCAATAATCTAGAAATGACATATTATCTTTGAAACGCTCGCTTAAAGATTGATATTTTTCTCAGCAATACTCCTCATCAAGCACCTCATTGGCTGCCCTACATGTGACGCTTCAGAATCTTTCAAGAAAGAGGGCTCATGAAGACTCAAAGGCTTGTTAGAAGAATGGGGGGATTGCTGCCCCAATTACTGTTCTCAGCTTTTTCCCTATTATTCCCGGACTTCATCCGATTCATTCTCAGTGTGAGCTGGCTCAAGTAGAAGTTGGTTGTCTTGTTGTTTCACTATGTTGACGAGCATTTTCTTCATAAAATCCTCATTGAACTCTTCCACATTCTCTTCCTGGTCTTCCATATTTTGACCTTCTTTCGAGGTGTATTCCTCTTGGAATATACCTTCATTCACTACCACATAGGTTGGAAGAAAGGTCATTCGATACCACTGAAATATCGCTTTTAGGATATCACTTTAAAACTCAGAAATTTATCAAAACCCACAAATTGTAATTCTGATTTTTCTAGGACAACAAGGTACAAAAATCTTAAAAAAATTATATCTTCCAAAATAACCACTTCCTACAATACCCAAAAGCTTCAAAAGATGCAGAAAAATATAGAGAACAATAAACAATTGAGAAATAATTTTTAATGGCCAACGCTGAATTTATTTTATTAATTTTATGACAGCAAATGAGGAAAAGTACAACTGACCGTAAACTCCAGAATATCAATAGAAAATGATTGGAATAATTTTCTAGGGCATCATTATGACATCAACAAGCTCCAAATCTGAAATCTCTAGAAATGTGCCACGAAAACCACTTCCAAATGCTTTCCGAATTCCCGGTAGGTCGCTCCACTTGTGGGAGACACCCAACAGCCCCAAATCTGAAAATAAACACAGCCCTTGTTGAAGAATGGTTGTTCTCCTTCCCGAATCTAAATCTCTGAATAATTCTCCAAATTTGACCCAAAAATCTGAACCGTGCGAACAACAAGCTATGGATATGGATTGGAACCCTCACCGAAGAATGCTCTACCAGATAGGGATGGATCTCTCACCACCGAAGTTAGGGATCTTGCAGAATCTAACCTCCACAAGCAAGAAGGATAAAAATACCAATAACTGAAAATAGTTGAATGTGTGAATGATCTCCAAAAGACCTCAAAGGGATATTTATAACCTTTTTCCTCCAATAAACCCTAATCGACCCCTTTGGGAATTTTCCATATGCATAAATATAACTTAAGTGACTTTATTGTGCACATGCTAAAAAATACACTTAAGTTGTCCCAATGAAGAAATACACTGTTTGGTGGAAGGCAAGTGGCCTCACCCTTGTTAGTTGTCTATATAAAGCAACTCATTTTAGTTATTATGTAATAGAAGTTTTGTGCAACGAAGCTCTCCCAAATTTTTTTATGTAAGAGCTCAAGCTTTGGTTTCTTGAATACATGTAATATCCCCTTTTCTAAATAAAATTAATATTTTAACCTAAGCGCCAAAAAGTAACTTATGATCTAAAGGCACTTATATTCTATTATTAAAGCGACTTTATGATAAAGTGAAAATATAACACTTATGTTCTATTATTACAGTGACTTTATGATAAAATGCATTCATAATGATAAAATAGAAATAAGGAAGTTGCTTTATAAATTAAAAATCACTTTTAGTCCCACATGGAGCACCCAACTTGGAAAAAGGCAACAAAAGGTTATAAAAGGAGGTTTGGGGATTCATTTGAAGATCATCTATTATGATATGAAATCACTTTTATTGGAGAGTAGGATGCATTGCTTTCACTTTCAGCCATAGCAGATGGAAACCCTCCTTGGTAGGCTATTGGGGATGAAAACCTTCAGTAGTTTTCAGATTTGAGGGCATAGCCCCTCAAGATCTTGAGTGGTGATTGCATACAGAGGTTGCTATCGTGGTTCAATCAGTATTGTCAGAGATTCAGGGCTGTTTTCAGTGCTAGTGCACCATCTACAACTAGGGAATCAAAGAGAAATCCGATTTTTAGACTTTTTTGGGTGTGGGACAGCCACCTATTTCCATTTGCAGTTGGGTTAGAATATTTTTGGAGCTATTTGAGGGCATTTCCAGTTTGGGCGATTTCTTTTGGAATTTTGGAACAACATTTTTGCATGATTCCATTGATGCAAATATTCTGGCATAATTGTTTATGATTGCTAATATTTCATAGATTGATTTCAGCTATAATGTGAGTTTCAATTCCACATATTTCTTTAGGTATAAAATTTTGAAGATTGCTGCTGTTTTTGCTATAATAAAATTATTTCGGTGGCTGGAAAAAGCCTTTCTTTGTTCCTAAATAATTATATATATTTCTATGTATTTTGAACCATCTGGGTATCTTTGGAATGGATTATTTGGAGAATAAATGAAAGAAATCAGAATTCTGTACTTGTCGTAATTTGGAAATTAAGACTTTTCTGTCATAAAATCAGAATTCTGCATTTTGTCAAAAGGATTTCCTGCAAACCCGAATTGCCCTTAATTTTGCCATTTTGGGGATATTACAATATAATACAAGCAATGTTTTATTTTTGTGTTCATTTTGTTTGTTCTCCTCTGCCTATTCCCTTCATCTGGTAACAAAGCCAACACGCTGTTAGGTCCAGTTCTTTGGCTCAGTCTGTTTACAGCCACCTCAAGCATGGTGTCCAATTCTGGTTATAGTCTCACCAACCCCCAACTTCCACAGTTTTACAGTAAAAGCTATGAATATTGGTCTATCACTATGACGCATGGTGTCCTTCAAGTATCTCATCCTAGTATCTTCCCAAGAGTTGCAATAGCCAACAAATCAAAGGACACATGGGATACTCTTCATGTCGCGTATCAAGGTATGGATAGGGTGGAAAAATGAAGTTGCAAACACTTAGGAGAGATTTGAAACTATATGGATGAAAGAAAACGAATTTGTAGATTCATTTTTCACTTAGATTATTGGTTTAGTCAGCCAGATAAGGTCTCATGGAGAGACACTTGAAGATAAAAAAGTTGAGAATTTTTTTGAGAAGTGTTCCCACGAAGTTTGAATCTATTGTTGCAGCTATTGAAGAAATGAAAATTTAGCACAGTTCACAATAGATGAACTGCATGCCTCTCTTATTTCGCATCAGCGTAGGCTCAATCGTACCTCCAGTTCATTGGAGGATTCTTTCAAAACCCAAGCTTCAATCAACTGCTGAAGAGGCAGAGAAAGATTTCTGTCAAGAGGCTGAGGAGAAGTTCTAGAGGTGGCAGATCCAATTTTGCAAATCCTAGTTCCAGTGGCAACAGCCAATATCAAAGTCAAAACTAGTCGCATGGGCAAAGGTATGACAAGCTGCAGGTCTAGTGTCATTAATGCAAATTTTACCAGTCAAAACCAATGTCAAGGTTCAATGTTTTTAGCATGTAACGTTGCACAGGGGAGTCCAAAAGATGTCTGGTTTTTAGAATCTAGCTACAACAACCATATGACTGGTAATATAGATCTGTTTTCCATTTTAAATAAGTCCATTAAATCTCGTGTTACTTTGGGTAATGATAATTGTCTTTGTAATGGGAAAAGGGAGAATCAACATTCTAACTAAACATGGGGAGAAAAAAACTATGTCAGATATATACTATGTGCCAGGATTGAGGCATAATTTGATGAGTGTTAAGACAGTTAGAGTAGAAAGGGTTCATAGTTTACTTCAAAAAAATGAATTCATAATTCTTGATTAGCCACCTAGCAGCTATTTAATTGCAAAGGTCCAGATGACCAATAATAGAATGTTTTCACTGAAGATCAAACTGGATTTGCATGCTCAGAAAGCCCAAACAATTGCTGCAGCGAGTACTCTAAAATAAGTCTTTGCAAAATTTTCTCCCTTCCTCACAAATTCTGCCCTAGCGAGATCTTTTGCTGTTCTAAATCATGATGAAAAACTGCTTCATAACCCCCAAGATCCAGCTCTAGCGAATTCTTATGATGGTCAAGATAGTGTTAAAAATTTAATTGGGAATCCTGTGAAAGACTCACCCTAGTGAGATCTTGTATTATTCAAAACAATACTGATTTTTTTTTGATAAATCCCTCCAAGGTCTCGCTGAAGCGAGATTTCCATGTGGACAAAAAGGTTAAAAATGCCTTGGAAGTTGGCACCAATGATAAATCTGCAAAAAGGTGTGCGTGGGAATTGTTAGTGCAAAATCATAGCACCCCCAAATGAGTTCTACAGGTCTGCTTTTCTAAGGCAGACTCATTTGGTGTGATTGCATAACATTGAACTTTCCCCAAGGTGTGGGACCTTGCAAAATGGGAAAGCTCTCAGATTAAAGGCTGGTTCCTTATTCCTCTGTTTAGGTGCATGCGTGGGAGCTTGCAAAGGGTCTATCTCTAAACCTAAACTAAAACTTGCCAAGGAGACAGGGATAAGAAAGGGGTACAAGAAATAAACAATAACTAAACTACCAGGTGATGCACCAAAGGAATGATGAACACTTATTTTGCTAATAGACACAAACCAACAAAATGCATACAATAAACAAGCACAGATAGCCAGATATGTAATGGAAGACTAGATGAAAGCAAAAGAGACAAGAGAGGATCTAAAATCGATCACAGACGTGTTTTATTGCTCTGTAGATTGATACAGTCCATTACAAAGTAGCCAAGAGGCAGAAACGTAATGCAATTTTGATAGAAGGCCTGAACCCCACAGATCCCTTTGCTAGAAGGAGGAGGGAGCCTGCAAAACAAAGAATGTCCAACCCTTTACAATGAATCCTGCCCCCGTATTTATAGATTCAATCAGAGAGGAGAAAGAGAGGGAGAAGGGAAAAGTAGGTTGAAGCTCAACCACTGTTGTTAATGCCTTTGACAAAATCTCCTCCCAAATTTGTCTTTATTGCATCAATCCTTGGTTCGGCGCCTTGAAGGAAGAGGAAACGGCGGAACAGATCGAATCCGATCTGGTTGTTGAGGCAAAGAGATCCTGCATTGAAAGCTCGAAGGCGTTTCCTCTATTTTTACCTACCAGGGCCACGCGGCAACTTGGCGCTCGTTTGGGCTTCCCTTTTTGGATTCATCTTTGGAGAAGCGCTGTTAGGACACGTGGTTCTCTTTCCGCTGCCTCCCCCATACTTAGTCGATTTTGGACCCTTTTCAATGAATCCAAGCCCGGGACTTTGGATCTTCGCCGTTTCTTCCCCTTTCTTGCTCCTGGTTCCTCTCATGCATCGCCCCTTCTTTTCCGAGCCCACCGTAACCTGTTTGTCGTCCTGGAATGTGAGCTCGCGGGTCCGAAATGTTTTCCCTTCATATTTTCTCTATGTGCGGGGTTGTCTTGACCAAATTTGTTGGGGGGGTGAATTTGGGATAACAATTTGGTGACTCACGGGGACATCTACCTGCTAGATGAAGAGACCAGTGGCCTTTTTTGCATCCATTGGGCATGGAGTCCAGCCTTATAAAATGATTCTGATCTGAACTTTGAAAATCTGACCTCTGAGCCATTTGGAAACCCACTGAAATGTGAGCTTGTGGGTCCAAACGTTTTCCCTTCATATTTTTTCTCTATGTACGGGGTTGTCTTGACCAAATTTCTTTGGGGGTGAATTTGGGATAACAAGAATTTCCAACCAAAAGGCTTTTCAACAAGGCTTTGACAAAGGCCACCCCTCTTTAGTTCTTGCTGTCACGCGAGACCTTCGCAACCTAAGTCCGCATAGAGTGCTCAAATATATACCAAGCCAACTCAATGCCAAGTGCATCTAAGGCACGGTCTCCGAATGAAGACAACCTAGCTCACTTGTACGGGAACTCACTTAAGTGGGACAAATGTACTTGAAGATTGATGTACAAGGTAGCATCAATGAGCTGGAGAACCGAGGCCTGATTGTTTGATTTCTTGGATTTTGTCCTTCGTTGGGGTCTTCAAGGAGTGGGCTAAAAAAGTCTGGAACACGAAAGGTGAGTACTCAGTTTTTGTTTATCCTAATGGGTATTTTTGATCCTCTTTGCTACAACCTCCGATCAGAACTCATTTTTCAAGGTGGACCATGGTTCTTGGGAAGGGCTGGGTTGTTCATGAAACCTTGCACCCCATGTTTAAATCGGATGAAGAAATCCCCTTGGTAGCTCCTGTATGGGTAAGACTTTTGGTCTTCCAGCTGAGTACTGGAATCAAAATGTTTTCATGGCAATTGGCAACACGTTGGGTACTTTTATGATGACTGCTGATGCTTCTCTACAACTGGAACAAATGATATATGCAAGGATCTGTGTTTTGATGGACCTTAATAAACCATTGCCAACAAAAATATCTCTAGTCATAGAGGACAAGTGGGACCAAGTGTTGGACTATGAAAACATCCCCTTTAGATGTCGTATATGCCATGAATATGGGCATCTAGTTCGGGATTGTAAGCATAAAGTTTCAGAACAACAAGGGGAAGAGAAGACCAAAGATGATTTATGGAACAGGTGACACCAATAACAATAACAAATTTTCTACGCCTCGGGAATAGGAGGAAGAGGAACCGGAAATATTTATGGAATCACAAGTGCAAACACAGATGAACAAGCAACAAGCAACTCAAGTTCAACCGGATGTCGGAGGCCAGAATCAGATGATTATTTTTCAAGCTCAACCGAATAAGAATGTGAGCAAAAATAGGGTAAAAAGTTACCAGCGTAAGAATAAATTCCATGAGCAATTTCAGGAACATAATCAACAAATAAAAGAGATGGAAGGAATGGAAAAAACTCTTGTTGTTAGAGACTCTCAGATGTCACATCAAATAGAACCTACTTTAGGAATGGACCAGGAAAAAAACAAGAAATTTAAAATGGATACCAATACAAAGGTTGGGAGAAAGTCAAATCAAGTTAAACTTCAGCAGGAGGGCCAAAATATGAGTAATTCGGGAATAGCTCAGGACTTGTCCCAATTTTTCCAAAACTCATCTCAATGAAAGTGATTACTTGGAATATAAGGGGTTTGAAGGGTTCTCCTTCAAAAGTTCAAGAACTTAAAAGAATGATTAATGTTGATCATCCCACGATGGTTTGTATCCAGGAAACAAAAGCCTCCATTGACCTTATGTATGTGCTAGCTGAGAACATTTGGCCTAAAGCTAAACACCTTTCTATAAGCTCTCAAGGAGCTTCAGGAGGTATTGTCTCTCTATGGGATCCAAGAATGATTACGGTCTTAAATTCCTATGCGATTAAGGGTGTATTATGTTTGCATGCCTACTCTAAAATGGAAGACCAGGAGTTTTTAATTTTTAATGTTTATGCTCCTCTGGTTATGGAAGACAAAAGACAACAATGGCAGGGAACGATCTCGTATTATCCAATCTTTTCCTCAGATGCCTGTTATTTAAGGAGGGGATTTTAATACTATCTTGAATATTCAAGAGAAACAGGGTGGTATTCCCCATATTGATGCCAGTTCGAATGTCATGTCTCAATTCATTCAGAACCATTAGTTGGTGGATGTGCCTACGGTTAATGGTATGATGACATGGTCTAATAGAAGGTAGGGTCAGGATTGTATCATGGAAAGATTGGATCTTTTTTGACCTCAGAAGAATGGTGGTTAAGGGGATGTGCCTTCAAGACAATGATTCTCAATAAAAGTGGCTTTTTCTCATGAATTTTTTATTAATATGTTAGTGTTGGCTAAATTTTCTGCACAAATAAAAACCTAGGTAGTCATGAGATAAATCCCTCATTTAACGGTGAGGCTTTGTGTAAGATGTTTATCAACTGGTAAGTATGAATCCTAATAACTATTTGTAGGGTGTTTTCCTTTAATTTCAAAGCTTGTGAACCATAGCTTGACAATTTTGTAGCAAGTAAGCGATTGTTTGTGAAGTATTTTCAAAAAGGGGAAATAATAGAATTTGGGAAAGAAGAAAGGAAGATATGTAATTCAATCAATAGTTTACAGAGTTGGTTTCATACACATGGATTAAGTAAACAAGTAGATCTCACAATATTCAGAAATAAAGGAAAAGAAAAGCTTCTAATCTAAAAATCTCAGATAACACAAAGTTTATCTAAAGATCTACACAAAAGTAAGAAGCAAATGCACCATGGACACAAAGTTCTTCGAAATCTGCCTTTATTCAATTCCTCAACTTTCACAAAAATGACATCAAGCGCTGCAACAAAAGTCTGGAACTCAAGAATGCTAATGAACAAATTTTGATGATGATCCTTTACCTCGTAGGTTCTTCCTCTATTTATAATGTATAGAGGGTAATTACAAATAGGAAGCTTTCAATGAATTGCCACATGTAAAAGCTATGAAATGAGGAAGCAATCGACAATATTTTCCCTAAACTTTCTCTTTGCATGACATGCATCTGAAGACTAAATGAATGCCCTGCATGTCTGCCACATATTCCCAAGTAATTGACTTTTTCAATAATTCGAAGTAACGGCTTTTAAACCAATCACTTAAGTTTTATAATTTAATTGATTACTCAATTACTTTGTCGGAGAAAATAAGAGAAAGAAGAAGAAAGAGGAAAAAGATTAGAAGAAAGTTGTAACACTCTCAGTCTTGTTCTTCTTCCATACTCGTATGCTGATCTAACTCAGTATTGCACCTCCGTTTCATCTACTTTATCAATGAATGATCGAATGATATCTTTGCCTTGATTCTCGAGATGATTTTCTCTCATATATCGTTGAATCTCTTCCTTTGATTCTCACCAAATTGGATCGGAAGCGGTGATCGTGATTTTACTTGCGGGTGTTGCCTCGACTGTCTTCCTCTTACGTACGTGCACCAAGACGTGCGCGGGTGTTGCATTTCTTCTCCAAAGAGTCGTGCACCAAAGTCTGCAATGTTTGCCATAAACAATTCAGACAAAACTCATCACCTTTTATTTTTAATTGCATATTAGCAATTTTAAATTTTGGAAAGCACTCCGGTGAAGGCAAATACAAGTAAATAAAATGAAGGCTTCAACTAGAAGATTGGGAGCACATGCACAAGCTCCGAAAGGAATTTTATCTATGCAATGACTTCCACATGGTCTCGTTAGAAACAAGAGGATGAATTTTTGCGGAAGCCTTTGCAATTATGAGCTATGGATCTATTTCTTGCTCCGCTTCTCAAGATATATTTAATGTATCAGACATTGACTTCTGCTTTCTTCACCAATATGGGCATAAATGAAGTATTCCTGCAAATAATTCAGACACACATGAAGCTCATAGCATGAATATCTAATTTCTTCACCAAAACTTGATTATAAAGCCTGCTGCCCTCAATTTTCAGACTTTGCTTGCATGCCAAACAAGCCTAAAATATTATTTTATTCCCCTGTGCACTCACATCAACATGCAGATAGCCAGAATAATAAAAAGAAAGCCTTTCCAACCCTAGGCGCCAAAATTGGATGCTTCCCGACAATTAAAAATATTTATTAATGCCCACAACCTCTACCTTTGGCGCCAATATCCTCCAGGGCAGCAGCTCCACACAAAAGAATTAATTGCCCTTTCCTTATGGCGTCCATTTCTTATATAGGCAACTGCATGCTAATTTTATCAATTATTTCTTATTTTTAGCAATTTCTAATAATAAGATGTGCTTTTTCTCTTTCTTTGGGCGCCCAAGTTTGCCAAAAATAATTAAAAGAAATCCTTCTTAAAGCATGCAGCTATGCCAAAGTGGGTCGCACTTTTTGGCTATAAGTCATGTGAAAAACATAAGGAGCAGGCAGTGGAGAAATTAATGCTGCTTGACATGTTACAATTCTTCATCTTTCACTTAATTTTCTTTTTCGGAAAAAGATAAAAGAGCAAGCAGTGGAGAAATTCACCCTGCCTGGCAAGTTACAATTCTCCATCTTTCACTTAAGTTGCTTTTGTGGAAAAAACATAAGGAGCAGGCAATGGAAAAATTACCCTGCTTGGCAGGGTCTAATTCTCCGCTTTTCACTTAAGTTGTCATGTTAAATTCTTAACCTTCCCAGCAGCTCCAAAAAGTGCGACTAGCATGAAGAAACCATCATTCCCAAAAAGTGCGACTTATTATGACTTCTGCCTTTAAAATTGCGTGAAAATTTGTCACTTAAGGCAACGTGGAAATTGGACGCGAAAGACAACTCTAAAAATTGCGACTGGCATGAAGACTACATTTCTTTCCATTTTTGGATTTTCGGTGAAGAAAACACAAACAAAGAATAAAATTTGCCATTTTTGGAAAGGGTCCGGGAAGATGTAGCAGCAAAAACTTGCAAGTGCCATAACTTTCACTTTGTGGCTCCGTTTTAGGTGTCATTTTTTCTAAAAGTGCATATTTTCTTGAGCTCTACATATTGGTGGGTTTTTTTTTATTTTCATAAAATCCATTATTGCACCTTTTTGGACCAAGTAACCTCTTGCAATCTCTTGAAGGAATCTTGAGCTCTGGTCACCTTTAGACAAATTAATTAGCAATTAAAGACACTGGATAGATTATCAAAACCCTAGGCCCGAGAAATGTTACAGCGGGAAGAATGAATAGGCTACGAGTGGATTGCAGGACAAAAACGGAGAAAACCAAAACACAGAAGAAATAAAAACGAAAAAACCCCGCCGGAAGTTAGACAATTGCTTTGAAAATAACTTGCCAATTAGTTGGTCAGTAAAAACTCTTCCCTAGTGAACACTCCATTGAGAGGCGGAAGCAATAATGGCGTGAAAATCTTTAGTAGGATTAGTCTCAAATTTCAGGTGAAATCTCGGGACACTAGTTAGATTCGAAGTTATTACTTTTAGGTGCAAGGCAAGTGGCCTCACCTTTGTTAGCTGTCTATATAAAGCAACTTGTTTTAGTTATTTTGAAATAGAAGTTTTGTGCAGCGAAGCTTTGCCAAACTTTTTACGTAAGAGTTCAAGCTCTAGTTTGCTGAATATAATACTAGCAAAATTTTATTTTTGTGTTCATATTGTTTGTTCTCTTCTTCCTATTCCCTTCAATAAAAGGCAGCTTGGGGCTTACTTTGGAGGATCATTTTGAAAATTTTACATTACTCTCTCATGTATGTTTGATGGTAACACTTCAGCTACAACAATAGAGGATGAAAACCCTCCATTGCAATCTGGTTAGTGGGGACGAAAACCTCCATCTTCCTGTTACCGATCCAAGGATGGAAACCCTTGGTTTGTTCGGGGTTTGAGAGGACGAAAACCCTCTTGAATTCCACTTCTCCCTCTCATCTTCCAGGGTAACTCCATCCAGGGGTTGCAGTTGTGCTTCAGTTAGAGATATTCAGTTTCTAGTTCAGCTAGGGCACGTTTCAGATCAGATTTTCAATCCGAATGTGATTACAGCTAGGCATCATCTCCGTCTGTTGGGACAGCGCTTTTGAGGGCTGTAATCCCCGTTTGGGGCCATTTCATGGGTTTATGTCACCTTAACCTTTATTTATTAGTTCTTAATAAATAAGTTAGGCCGACCTAATTAGGATGAAAGTGTGTGACCCTTCATATTTATGTATATAAATATGGGTGGGTGTGATTCTCCCAAAGACATCACATATTATATCATTTAGTCTATTTAATCATTTATTTTGATTTGGAGGTATCCCCTTGATAGGGGGTATTAAGGCCTAGGCAAACTAGGCAATTGCCTAGGGTGCTAACATTTAGGGCGCTAATTTATTTTATTTTACTATAATTTTTATGAAGAGTAGATTAATTTATTAGTTTCATATATGCTAGTAGCAGTTAGTGTCCAACCTTACATATCAATTCAATTCACTTCATTCAAAATAAAATTAAAATTAAATAATTGTATTAAAAATATGATATTTAGGATGCCTCAAATATTTATGCAAGTGCCTTTGTTGTAGGATTCTTAAATTTAATTCATACTCATGTATTTTTCATACTTTGTATTGTTTTGAAGTCTTGGAATTTTTTTGGAGGAGAGATCAAGAAAGGTGAATATGTAAAGAATGTGGGAAAAATAGTTGGGAAATATATGACAAAAGGAGGATTATGATAGACTATATGTTAAAGAATTAACTAGGGAATTTAGGCAATAGTAGCTACAAAAAAATATTATGGAGTTTTTCTCGGATGGTAGAGGTAGGCAAAGTAGTAGCTCAAAAAAATATTATCAAGTTTTTCTTGGATGGTAGAGGCATAACATATTAAGTAATATGATATTTGGTCATGGTTAATTATTTTTTTACTATATATTTTATTTTCTTATAGGAGTTAGCTCTAATATTGCCTAGGTGCTCATAATCCTTAGTTTGGCCCCCCCTCGAAGTGGACTATATTTGAGTAATTTGATAAAAAAATATCATAACTTGAGGCTCTCACAAATACTATGAAGATGACTTTGGAATACATTGAGGCTCTCACAAATACTATGAAGATGACTTTGGAATAGATTGAGGCTCTCAATTCCATGTAGTCAAATCAAACTCGCGGCATCGACTTATCTCTTCCACCTATTCTGTTTTAATGGGAAAGTATTAAATGCATTCTCTTCAAAATTTTCCATACAACGGCTTCCAATGATTAGTGACAATGGTGAATTCATAGCAAACCCCTCAGCTTGTTCAAAAAATTCATCTCGGTAGCTGAGAAAAGTTGATTTCAAACGAAGCTTGACTATTGTAGTGGTTTCCTCATATGAAATTCCTCTTACTACTTAAATGGCCTCAGAAACCAGAGTTGTAGGTTTCAAGAACACGGCATCAAAATCGATTAAGATTTCATCCTCATCCTCACGCTTTTGACGAACTCAATGGTTCAAAATGTGCCAAAATTTTAATAAATAAAGAGTACTTAACCAAAACAGGTTTGAGTCTCTTGGATAAGAAAGCAACTAGATTTTTGGTTGGAGGGTCACTAGTACTAACAATTAGTCTCAACGAGAGTCCTGCCTCATGAATTCTTGAAAAACCATGAGCCCTAGGGTGACTAGATTTGCGATGAATTTCTTTTTCAAGGCATATTAAAAAGTAGAGTCACAGCTTGCTTTGTTCACTTTTCAAAAAGTTGGGATTCTTCTCCACATTCTGGTAGTTTCCACTGTAGAAAAATGGTCTTCCATCTTTGAATAATAGTCTGATGTATTCATGACCACTTTCACATTTCCTTTATCTTCCCTTAGTTACTAGAATGAACTAGCTTCAATTGCTTCCCTCTCCGTAGGATTTCTACTTGTTCCAAATCAATTTGAAGTTGACATTTATCTTTGACACTGTGGTTCAGAACTTATTGTTTGGCCCTTAACTAGATTTCAATGTTCAGGGTTAGCATTTTACTGCTTTTCTTTGATCAACTTGATGCTATTTCACAAGCATTAGTAGAAAGAACATGAATCACTTATAAATTCAGATTTGATCTGGGAAGTCATTTAAAACTTTCATTACTCTTTTTCAACAATATGTATGATTCATTTTCCCCACAACATATTGGATTTCCTATTTTCTCTCTGAACTATATGTATACTTTTTTATTTGGCACAGCATGTTGGGCTTCGTTTTCCTACATATGTTCATGTATGCAGCAGATTTGTACTTCTGGCAACGCTACCGAATCAACTATCCCTTCATCTTTGGCTTTAAGACAGGGACTGAGCTAGGATTCAGAGAAGTGTTTCTAATCACCATGGGGCTTTGCGTAATGTCATTGGCTGGTGCCATTTCGAACTTACACATGGGTACACAGTCTCTGTCAACACTAGGAGAATGTGTTCCATTGATTTTGGTTGTGGTAAGATCAATTTTAAAGGGTTATTGATTTTATTGTTTCCATTTAGCATGACGATTCTTAACATTTGATTCTTGAGGAAAATAGGCATTTTCTGTCTCCCAAATGAAACAAACAAGTTAAAATATAAAACAAATGGTTTAAATAGGAAAAAAATAGCGAGATTAAGTGACATACAGTATCAGAAAATTGATTTCGCATTCCAAATATTGAGTGGTCTTCTTATTTGGGGGCAATTTTGGGCTCATTTACAGATTCTACTGCTAGCACTATTTTGCCCTTCAAAGTTCTTTATCATTCAAGTCGGCTTTTCTTGCTTCAAGTGCATTTCACTGTATATGTGTCCCCTTTTACAAGGTACAAGTTAATTATTATAACATCTAACTGAATGTCGTTCATAATCAGAGCTCTAACCTAGAAAAACTGATTGGTAATCCTTTTTCTATATGGCAGGTTTTACTTCCTGACTTTTTCTGGCAGATCAGTTGACCAGTCAGGTTTGTTTGTCTCTTTCCATTCAAATAGGAATTTCATGTCACAAGCTCTGCTGCATGTCTGAAAATTCGGTGCTAGTCCTGTTATCTGTATAAATTCAATATACTGGTCCAGTTCTGTTAAAGTGCAATCATTTCTGCATAAAATATTACATAATATTAAGTGTCCTGGATAATTTTGAGCAATTATATTTTTGAATTTGTTCTAAAATCCTGGAAAATGGGCATCATCAGAAAATATTTTCAGAGCTAATATTAAGAATTACATGTTACTGGGAAGATATGAGGGAGAGAGAAATACTATCTCTCTCTATTGTAAATCTTTTGGTGATTCTTTTCCTTGGAGTCACCTGCTAATCTTTGGTACTCCTAACCATCTAAATCATTCCATCTTCCTTGACCTTTCACATTTTAATGAAAATGGGAGGTTTCAGTAAATGGGCAAGTATCCACAATGAGGAAGATTTTGATTTTTAGCTACTGAATTCTAATTATATGGCATTTCTGTGTGTATATAGAACCACTTAGGATTATACTACATTTTGGCATTTTTGCCTTAAAAGAATTTGGATCTTATTGAGTATGGAACATTGCTGGTTGATAATCCTATTGACGACCAATCCTACTAACAATAACATGAAAGGCTAATGGGACAACTGGTCCATGAAGAAGTTGAAACCAATCAACAACGCCAAGAATAACTCACAAAATATTTCTAGTACCGGGGTAGCTTTCCTAAAACGACATGTCGAGAAGCAGTTGAAAGAGCCTAAGTGCCGATAGATTCCATCTTTGCGAAACTTAGCAGTCACAGAAGTCGTTGAATGGCTCTTGGATTGCCTACCAAAACTCCTCTAGAAGAGATTGATACCTAGAGTGAGTACATTCTTTGTTAACATCCTGGTGTATTTCAAGTTGACATCGCTGAAAATAATGAAGAGAGCAAGGAATTGGAGTCGTCGTCCATGACTCAACTAGAAGCAGAACTTTGAAAAAGTGGCTTGCAAGGAAAACTTAGACCTTTGTTTTGAGAGGAGTGATCCAATGCATGTTGAATTTGTTGTTCATAATGAAGAAATGCCGAAGGAATCCTTGCTCAAAATGAATTCCTCTTCTTCTCTCGAGACCCTTCAAGAGAGTGATGTTAAATTAATTGTAAATGACTTACTTATTTTTGATCCGCACTTGAAGAGCTCAAAACTACTCTAGAGACATTTGTTAATGAGCAAGGAATGCATGCTCACACGAACTTTGTGAGAGAGTCTTCTTACAAGTTGATCTCTTAGTTAGAACAACGAGAAGATGAGGAGATTTTCGAAAGCATCAAGTATCAAAAAGATTTTGCTTCAGCCCATCATAATAAATATGAAACAGATCATGAAGGCCTCGTTGACTTTTCTCCCTATAGTAACACTGATTGTAATGTCCCTTTCGGGCACAAATTTGAAGAATTTGGACTTTTGTGAAACCCTAATGGAACATTGCGGGAAATGATGACAACTACGTGTAGAGAATCTGATTTTTATGATAGCAATATGATTAATGCAAGAATGTAATGTCTCTTTTTCGAATTGAGGCCTAACGAAGACTTCTTGCCAATCCCTTCCCGTGGCGAAGAAGAATAAGTGAACAAGGGAAGGAATTACACTTCATTTCAGTTTTCTTTTATTAGATTTAATGTTTTCTTTTAGTGTTTTTCCTTTATGAGGCAGGTCGGCTGGGTTGGAGGAATTAAAGAGGCAAATTAAAAGATAAAGTGAAGCTTAAGAGGTCAGCCCTCATCTAATTGGCCTTTGGCGCCAAGCAAGGAGTATAAAAGGGATTGTATGACTTCATTTCAAGATCATCTTTATTGCATTTACATCTACATTTGGTTTGTTGGGCTAGTTATTCAATACCATTTCACTTGAGGACGAAAACCCTCTTATGTTGCATCCAAGGAGGACAAAAACCTTCCTTGTGGCTTGGTGGAGAACGAAAATTCTCCATGGTGGTGCATTGAAGACATCTCTTGAACACTTACTGATTTGGATGAAGGACATTAAGAAAAAGGATTACAAAAGCTTTGCATGAGTTTTGGAGCTCTTCCCTAGGGGAGCAACTAGGGTTTGGTGGTGGTTCGGTGCCTTCTTGGGTACATAATTCATATATTCTTTGATATTTTGTTTCTTCCATAATTTATAAGGATGGAATTCATAATTTTGCTATTTTTGGAGGGGTTTATATAATGTCTCCAAATGGACAAATTCTCACCCTAAATGGAACAACAGTAAATCTGATGCAAAAATAGCAAAGTACAGAACATAGGTCTGACAAAATAGTGCAGATCTGAATTTAGGCACTTAAAAGTGAAGAAAAAATGTTGTATTCTTTACCAAAACAGATCAACTATTTTTATTTAAGCAATAACTTAAGAAAAATACCAGATTTGGATCAAATAGGGCTGGAATTTTATTTATAAAAATCTGCAGAATGAGAATTACAGACTTAGCTGGAAATAGACTTTCCTCAGCCCAAAACACATGCAAATCAACTGATCTTGGCTTCTAAAAATTTGATTATGGAACAACAAATCAAGTTTGGTCCCAAAGATCCCTAGATCACACCAAAATCTCCCCAAGATAGGTCGCTCCACTGTAGGAAAGTTGGAAATGAAGAGCAGAAATCAGCAACAAGCTCTTCCTTCAAACCCTCACTGAATGGAAAACACAGTGAAGAAGAGTTTTCGTTCTCCTTGCAAGGCTAAAGTGTTTTCATCCTCTAAAGCATAACTACAAAGGTTTCCTCCTTTGAAGTTGAAATGGAAAGCATGCAAGCTATACCAATATTCAGAAAATTATGAGATGTAAGATTTATCCTCTCTAATGCATGACGACTTGCTTTTATAAGTTGTGTTGGCCTTTCAGTGCACTCAAAACAATTAATTAGCGCCTTTTGCCTCATTTAATTTTTCCACTTGCTTTATTTCGTCCCATAAATAAAACACGATTACGTTTTCTTTTTCTTTTTTATTTCTTTTGTCATTAATAAATTAACTTAAATGCTTATAATAAAATTTGATGATGCACTTTATAATTAATTTATTATGACTTAGTTTCCCTTTTTCTCATTCCTTAACCGTCCGGAAACAATGAACGAGCTAAAGGTCTTCAACAACTATTTTCGAGAAGGGGATATTACAATCCTCCCTAAAATTGCTTGCCCTCAAGAAATTGTAACTCATATGCCCAAGTACTACGTGGAAGAGATAAAACATACTGAACTGCTCTAGAATTCGAGATCCCGTGCTCACAAATGAGAGAGCTCTTGCCGCACAATATAGCTCTCATGATGCTCATAAACATGAATTTGGATCAAGGGGTCCACATACTCCATTTTGCAAACTTGATCCTCTAACTTATCATACTTCTCACGAGGAAAATAAATCTGAATGTGCAGTAATAAATATGACATAATATAATTCCTTTCATACCTTGGTGTATCCGTGAGACCTTCATTTCCTTTTCCTTGATGACATGTTGGCTTTGCTGCATCAAATTCTTAACATCCTTGTCCAGAATGGGCTGCATATCCTCATGATAAAACTGCTGCAATAAAAAAGATGTACCTCTTACCACATAATCCGCATCTCGTGCAATTTGCCCTCTTTTGAAAGAACCTTCCATGCTCTTGGCTGTCACAACTTGAGGAGTACCATTCTTCATACCTTGCAAAACAACTTCCTTGTCTTCCACTTTGAGCTTGGACTCCATAGATAATTTTGGATGAATTCACCCAAAGATTGCAGCCATTGTACTCCAAGTACTATATCCATCTCACCAATGCCAATAACATAAAAATCATCTCTTACCTCATGACTCCCTAAGGTGAACTCAAGTTGTGGAATCTTCTTGGTACATGTGAGTGAGTGCCCATCCACTACTATCACATTGAGGCCTTGGAAATCTTCCATCTTTAATCTCATCTTTATAACCAAGTGTTCATCAATGAAGTTGTGTGGAGCTCCGCTATCTATCGACACAGTGACCTTTTGTCCATGAAGGTCTCCCCTAACTCGAAATGCATAGAAACTAGGTGGTGCAGATAATGTAGCAAGTGTGGCACATGTGAGAATCACTTCCTCTTCCTTTGCTCTTGGATGAACATCATCTCTATCTTCTTCATCATCGGAAACTACCTCAATGTAGTGGATTGACCCTTTACCACTGCAACGATGGTTGGGTGTCCATGGTCCCTACAATTGAAGCATAATTTTTTTCTTCTCAACTCATTTCTTACCTCTATTTCTTGGTTGTTTTTGGTCCATTCTTTTGCTTCGAATTTTTCTTGGAAAGCCTTACCTTGCTGTCCACTAGTTGCTGTCCAAACGAGTCCTTTTGCTGCCCCAAGGGTGCTGTTCACTGCTGTCCAAACTGTAGATTTTTGCCTTTAGGAACTGAAATTTCTAAGTCCAATGATATCTTAATAGCTCCTTGTAGAGATGGAGGACTGAAGGCTTTGACTAGGCCTCTAAGTGGCTCTCCAAGACCTTCAATAAACAAAAACACAAGTCTTCTCTCAATGATATCTTAGACCATCACTGTAAGTCTCTGGAAATCTGAAATATATTTGTCCAAGGATCTTTCTTGCTAGAGTTGGGCTAACTTTCTGAAATGCATCTCGGATTTGTTCTATCAAACCTTGACTGAATTCTTCAATGGTGGTGATGGAACCATGCCCTTGTGTGATCAATCCATGGTACCACCATTCATGTGCAACTCTCTCCAAATGCAAAGTTGCAAATTTGAGGGCTTCCTACTCATACATTGGATTCATTGAAAGATATGTATCTAATTTCTGTAACCAAGCTCTAGCAGAACATTTATTTGAACCATCATAAGAAGGAAGAGTTACCTTACCCAATCTTTGTTGTATATCTCTTCTTGATTGCTCTGTTGAACTCTCCTATTTTTGTTTGTGCCCTTGCTATTCTTCACTTGACAAGTCCCTGAAAGATAACATCTCTCTTACTCTGAACTGAGGGTTGCATACTCTTCACCCCATGCCTCTATGTCATCAACATCATTTGGCGGATCTAGCTCAATTGGTTGTTCCTCTTTTTGGAGAAACTTGGCCCTGAATAATTGAGATGGCTTGAAGGATGTCTTTGCTGGTCCTGATGAACTTCCTTCACCATTGTTGGTTGCTCCATGGTTGCCAGATATATTATGGCCTTGTAGAACTTTGGCCAAGTCCATGACTGACCCTATTAATGCATCACACATTTCTCTATGAGGTTCCCTTATATTTTATTGCAATTCTATTTTATTCCTTGAGATTACCTCGCATATAACTCGAGTTCATCCGTAGGACGAGTTCTTTGATCACAAGCATCCATTGTTCCTTTCTTTGGAGTATTCCTTCTTTGGATGACTATAGGTGATTTTCCCGATTGCATTCAGATATGCTTTCTTTTTTTTTTTTTTTCCGTCACAGCCGGGAGAATACACTACTCGATGCCACTATAATGTCCCCAAATGGACAAATTCTGACCCTAAACGGAACAACAATAAATATGATGCAAAAATAGCAAAGTATAGAACATATGTCTGACAAAATAGTTCCGATCTGAATTTTATATGGAAATTGCGATTTGTCTAGACGATTGGAGGCTCTCAAAATTGAAGATAAGATAGATAAGATAAGATAAGATAATTATATTAATGTCCAATGAATGACCACAAAAGTAGGTCAATGGGACTGCATAGTACAATGGCAAAAGAGCCAATAACGAGACGCGAAAGGGACATCCGAACAACAAGAAAAGAGAGAAGAGAAAGGAAAGAAGAAGGAGAAGCAAGGGCCACAATAGCTACAAGTTTGTCACCGCATTCGAATTCGCCGAAGATAAAATTCGTAAAAAAATTGTCCCTAAAAAATCAATGATAAAATTCGTGATTAAATTCGACTACAAAAAAAACTTTATATTTAAAAAAATATAAAATAAAGATATTACTAAATACAAATATAATAAAAACTAATATATCTATATAATTTATAAAAATCAAATATAAATATATAATAAAAATGTAAAAGTATTATATATATAAAATATAAATATAATAAAAACATTAAAATAAAACTAAACTAAAATATATATAAACTAAAATTGTAATATATTAAAAACTAAAATAAAACCTAATGTTAAATACATTCACGAATCTAAAGTTAAAGATATAGTTAAAACCTAAAGTTATATATTCTCACGAATCTTCTACTTGAATATTCACGAATTAATATATTGAAGGTTAAATATATTCACGACCCTGGAAAGGCCTTTTGTGTTGGTCAATGCCCTTTCACGACTCGGAAGGAACGGAAAACATAGGCTCGATATGAAAAACACAGGATCGGAAAGAATCATGTAACGCATGCTCGGAAGGAAAACAAAGGCTCGAAATGGAATGAAAATAAGATTCGCGACTGCAAACTGCAATAAAAAGATTCGTCACTGCAAACAAAGGCTTCAACTGTAAAAACCCTAGATGATGGCACGATTTCCATTATATAGTAATTTTTTTGGTAGATGGTAAATAAAATCGTGAATTTCATGTGACATCTTGAGATTCAACGGATTTCGCATTTTTCCCTTAAAAATCTACGAATGCGATGACCTAGGCTGCAAGAGTGTAGATGGGTGGAGTCGAAGACGAGGGGGAGGGGAAGCCCCATCTTTGACATTGTCACCTAGCATCCGAGGCCGAGTGGAAGTAGCTGACGATATTTCGTGTCCTGTAGTTGAAATCGTGGAAAGTTTGGAATGTCGGTGTGCGGAACTGGAAGGACGAGCAGGACGAGCCCCTTTGTATCCTCCTGGTTGACCGTGATCCATGGGGGAGGCTCTAACCGAGTACAATCACGAAAGCCTCTGGACTGGGAGGTGGCATCCCAGGTCCTAATGGATTTGGTCTAAGAATCCATATTGGTGTCAAGGTGCCGCTTAGAGCCCCTCTCCGGTGTGAGCACTATAAAGGAAGATGTGATCTGTGAGTAACAGTTTATGGGAGGGGACTAATATAATATCCCCTTTTCTAAGCAATAATTAATTGAGGCAAGTTGAAGACCTTTAATCCACTACCCTTGGATTAAAGGGTAATTAATTAGGTTGTGCAAATAAATTAAAAATTAAAATATTATTTATTTTGTGCAAGTTGAAATAAAAAGGGGAAAATCGATTCATTATGGGCCAATTACATATCATTTGGAGATGAATTGATTAAGGAAGGCAAGTCACATTTTTTAGAACAAAATTGATTTATTTACGAGCTCATTTATTAATATTTTTGGGATAAATCGATTTATCTAGGCAAGGTCGATTCCTTTTTGATATTCTCTAAATTATATTTAATTCCTCTTCAAGCATTTATTTCAAATATTACCTTGGGGAATTAACATTGCATTGGAGTTTGACTTTCAAGCCAATTTTAAATTAAAAGCTCTCCTCTCTAGAAGATGGTGCCAAAAAGGAAAGGGAGCTTTGGAGATTGCACAAGGACAAATCTATAAAAGGAGATGATGGGCACCCTTTTTGCATGTTGACGGTTTTTGCAAACTTATCTTCATGCTTGAAGAGGGATGTATGCCCACTAATGATCTAAAATAAAAGGTGTTCTTCAACACCACCTATATGTGAAGTGTGTATGCCCTTTGAGCTATGAATTGATGAGTTATTGCTTTAATTAATTGCCTATGTGAAGTCGCCATTTTTGAGAGTATGTGAGCTTGATTTATGAGGGTATTTGTGAGTTCTTTATGGTGAATGCAATCTGAATATTGTTGTTGGTTATTGTGATCCAAATCGACTTGCTTGGAGGAGTTTTGTGGCATGTTTTGATGGTATTTGACAAAGGTTTAAATCTGGTCTGTTCTTGCATAATTTTCTAATGGTTTTGCCCTTGTTTTGATGATATTTTGGGCCTCTAATACTGCTGCTAATTATTTAAGGTGGATCGACTGGTTTGGGGAATTTAATATCATATTTGGAAGGGTTTTTGATGAGTTTGCAATCTGCTGTTATAAATTAATTATTGCAGATCTGAAAAGTGATATTTTGAGAGTTGGAAAGCTAAGGGAAAATTTGGAAATTAATTTATATGTTGTTCTAACCCTAGGCGACTTGTTTCCAGCTTTTGTGGGCAGATTTGAGGGGTTTCTGGTGCTCAGAAAATTCTGTTTAATAGCTGGTTGGAAAGGCCATAATTTTAGCTTTCAAATGCATTTTATTTCACTGAAAAATATTAAGTATTGATCAAGTTATGGAATTTTGAAGTTCAGCTGGTTTTTCAGTGTTTTTAATTAATTTATTGCTGCAATTCAATATGGTTAATGAAGTGTCATCTCCAACTAGTTAGCCCATCTAAACCCATCACCTTGGCTCACTCCAACCCCATTTGGGTTGTATTGAAGCCAACATTGGGTTAGTTGAGGTGAACCTAGAAGGGTTACTCTTCTAAGTTTATTTTTGCAAGTAGTAATTTTTGATTTTAATTAATATCTCAAAAGGGGATATTACAACCGAAGGGTCTCATTCAAGTTTGAGAGCCTCCCGTAGGTAGAGAGTAAGACACTATCGATCACAAGTACTTGAAGAAAGCCGCAAAGACGGATGCTCCCAAAATAGCAAATGGAATCTCCTATGATCTCATAATAGATGGGGCGCCTGAAAATGAAGTGTTCCTCCGTTTTGACTCTGCTAGAGAGAACAACGTCAATGAGAACCATTTGGTGGTTGTCCACACGAAGTCTATAAGAACCCACTCTGATTTGGCCTAGGGGTGTGCGAAGTGCCTACAACCAGTGTCAGGAGATATACGTAGGCCGACTAATAAGCCCATCATTGACCTCAAGGAAATGTGCAACATAGAAAGCCATCTTAGGTCGTAATCCACCCGAAGGGTTGATCCAAGTGTGCTGGATGAACTGCTTGTAAATGTCATCTTTGATAATTTTGTGTAGATCCTGCTTACTTGATAGGAGATGGGAAGGAGTGTTCATGGAGTATCTATATGGTGGGAGGCGGTCCATCTGAATCTTGAAAGAGCCAAGAAGACGTGAGACTATGATGTCCAACAACGAGAATGACCACTATGGTTAGAAAGAGTAATAGCCTCAGAGGAATGGTAGGTGGTGTCCCCCATTTCACCCTGAAACTGGGACCACCCATTTGAAAAAAAAATTCGTTCTTTTAAAATAACGGGTCTTTTTGTGTTCTTATTGCGAGGAAGATGTCTCGTATTTTGTTAGGATATTCCCGGTGAATCCTATGAGCCAATTTCGACAAATACCCGGATGCCCAAACTGTTTTATCCCTCTCGCCAAGTTTTTGCTGTCTGCGTGAATTTTTATTTAATTATTTATTGAATAAATAATGCCCGTTTGAAGTAAATTGTGCTCCGGTTGAATCCTCTGCTGAAGTTTTGCATGCCGGTATTCACTGTCTCATTAGGGTTTTCACCAGAATGAATTGAGGGCATTATCTGTAACTCCGGCAACATTTTTGCTTTGATTTATTTCATTTGTGTTTTTCTCGGTTTTCTAGAGATAGTCCGTATACCGACACAAAGCACTGAAGGAATCAGCCTCAATTCCTTTGCCAGTATAGTCTGTTTAATTTCTGAAGCATCTAGAGATTATCTACCGACATAGCACCAAAAGGAATCAGCCTCAAAATGCAAGCTTCTGACCAAAAAAGATGAAGTCATGCACAAAAAGCCTCTCCCAGGCAAGTCGCATTTTCTGGAATTAATGAGTGTAAGCTGCAATGAGATTTTTGGTAGCTGCAGGTAGGCGGGAATTTCTTACTTGCCTTGCAGGGTACTTTTTCCCATGAAGTCAAAGTCACTTAAGTTGCGATGGGAAAATTAGAGGTGGCAGGCAAAGGAAATTTCTTACTTGCCTTGCAGGGTGAAAATTCCCATTATAAAATAAAGAAAAATCACTTAAAGCACCGATGAGAATTTTCTGCTTGCCTAGCAGGCTAACTTTTCATCGAAGGTTTTATTCACCCATACAAGTCGCACTTTTTCAAAAGAAGCTATTTTCAATACAAGTCGCACTTTTTGGGAAGTCACTTAAGCTGCAGTGGGAAAATTAGAGGTGCGGTGTAGGTGGGAATTTATTACCTGCCTTGCAGGGTAAAAATTCCCATTATAAAAGTCAAATAACTTAAGTGGAAGAAGGGATTTTTAGAGCTGCAGTGCAGGGTGAAAATTCCCATCAGAAGTTGACTTCTTAATTTTAGAATTCACCCTTGCCAAAAAGTGCGACCCATTTGGGCATTAAACAAAGCTTTTAATGATATTTATTAATAGTTGCTTTGTCTAATTTTGGCGCCAAGGATGGAGGAAAAGTCAATGCATGAAGATAAGCCAAAGAGAACTGAAGGAAGCATGCTAAAAATAAATAAAATGAATTTATTTAATGACAACCAACAACATGCAAAAATAGGCGCCCAATTTGGGTGAATAAACATGTTTGATTATTCATTAATTGTCAGGAATAGGATGGACAATTATTAGAAATAGAATCTTTGAGGTTATATAAGCATGGCTGCCATAATGAAGAAGCGATTAATTCTTTTTGCTAAGGATTGCAGCCCTGGACAGTTTTTGGCGCCAAAGGAAGATTTTTGCATCTAGAGGTGTTTTTCATTCACGGAAGCTTCAAGGTTTGGTGCCTAGGGTTGGAATAGCTTGATTTATGCTATGATAATTATCTGCATGTTGCTATAAGTGCCTAGGTGAATTTAAAAATATTTATGCTTGCTTTGCATGCAAGCAAAACCTCAAATTTTAGGGTAGCGGGCTTCATATGCAGATTTTTGGTGACAGAAATCAAGTATTCATGCTCTGGACTTCATCTTTGTCTTAAATAATTGCAGGTATTCATTACAGGTGTTCATACAAGTGAAAGGAAGTTCAAATCAATGTCAAGTACATTGAATATATCTTCCGAATCTAAAGAAATTGATAGATCTGCACGAATTGATCCAGTTATAAAGAATTCGACAGATTAAAAGAAAAAGAACACAGACAAAGATTGCTCCAGCCATGATGAAGCGTGACGATAGAGAGGGATCAACAGAATCATGCATAGCTTCCAGATTTGCTGATATCAATGACACAGACATGGGCCCAGAACCCATCTCGAAATAATTAATGATCCAGGGCTGAAAAGACATTTCTCATGCGGGAAATGAAAAGCAAGTGGAATTATTCCATCATCGCATTCCGATCACACTCAAATTGCTTGTTCGAATTTGTCATGGAGTGTGCGAGATCATATCATCCTCTTTCCAGAACAATCCGGGATGCGGGAAAGATAATTATTAGGCTAGATGCACAGTTTATCAATTATTGTTTGAAGATTCCGACACGAACGATGGTGATTGCAATCAACATGTTGGATGCAAGTAACAGATATGAGAAACACAAAGCAAATTGCGTGAGCATAATGAACAACCGATATATGAAGAAGCCCAGGTCTCCATCAAAGTTCCCGAGAACTCTTCCGCGATCCAACTTGGTGCAGGAGGTGGATGATATCACTAAATTGCTTTGTAGGATAAGTGGAGAAGCCAATACTCACAACTTTGCTCATGGATGTATGCTTTCGTGAGGACTATCGAGATCAACCGAGTTGATTCGATAATCAATTGGGCAGAGATCATCGGTGAGCAACTTCGGAGTGTGAGATGGACTTACAACTTCAAAATGACTTCATACCTGGTATATGCAGCAGCGTCGCAGGGCATATTTTCCAAGCTGGATAGACGAGGCATACTAGTGAAAGATCCTATTTTTGATTGCTATCCACAGTTGACAGTTCTTGAGTGTCACAAAGATTACAAAGCGGTCAACGAAGGGTTCTTTTATCAATTCATCTGCAAACTAAATGGTGATCTGAAGCCCAACACGGTGAGCAAAGAAGCTTGGGAAGCTGTATCTTAGCATGACTACATTTTCATCCAGTTTGCAGACTTCACCTATCTCAAGGTGACTGGCTTTTCGGGAGAACCAGTAAAGTTGCCGAGGTATCCAAATGACAAGTGGGTCATCATAGAGTTGTGCTGAGACAAATTGTGAGATGCATGACTTACAATGAAAGAAAGCACAAGTCTACAGGTTTCTTTCTAGTCATAGTGGGTTATTACAGCTGCCAGAGCATCCACAAAGCTAGAGGAGTCGAAGCTGAAATGTTTTCTGAGTATGAGCCTGAGTTCTTCCCAGCACGGCTAAACTTTGACCCATATGGAGTAGCGAAGAAGACAATCTCCCAGGAATACTCACATGTGCCCTCGTTGGAGGACTTCTGGATGAAGTGCAGGAATGAGTATGAAGTCAGAAAGAAAGACTTCAACAGGTTATTGGCGCAACAAGTGTCTGATTATGGTTTGGCACGGATACCTGCAGATCTCGCCGATGATGGGCATGTGATACTTGACTCGTATCATCAAATGGGAGGAGATAGAGCTGCTCTTCAGAAAACATTGGTGGTTGCCAGACGATTGAAGAAAGATCTTCCGCAGTTCTTGTTAACACTTCGAACTAGTTGTTGACAAAGGGGTATTACTTGGATGAAGCTTTGATGAAGCAGATCACAGGCAACTTTACCACGGGAGATTCCAGCAAAAGAAAGCACGAAGGTGAAAGCAACAGAAGGCTGGAAAAGCTTAAAGTTCACAAGAAGTCTCACATACAGGAGAAGGCCAAATCTACGGCTATCGTTCCAGTTCCAGCTTCTCCAACATCAACTCATAGCACTTCACAGTAACCCCGGAACCTCAGAGAGATCTTGTTGTTCCCCCTTTGAATCCAGCGTCATTTGTATTTTCTCCTCGACCACTCAGGTCTTCACCTATCCATGCGGAGAAGTTGAAAGCACAGATGGCGGAGTTTGAAAAGGCATTATCTTTGGATAATTCAGAGGGTAGCAATCATAACACGGTGGAAAATTCTGATAGAGCGGAGTCAGAGCATGAGATGGTGGTGCACTCGGCGGCTTCTCATTCCCAAGAAGCAACTTTTCATCATGGTTAGCTTTGCAGACAATCCCAGAATCCAGAGAGGAGATCAACCTGGAAGAACACGACTTTCAGCTGCTCCTGAGTTTGGGAGGAAGAGATAGAGGACCTAAAGTTGCCAAAATGACTTCTAGGTTGATTATTGAGGAATTGGAACAGACGTTCACCGAGTTATCTGTTCAGCAGGGAAAGCACAAGGAGAGCTCACACGGTGATATAGCAGTGACCAAGGTGCCAATAGGTTAAACTACCACAGAAGGGTTAAAGCAGGATACGCAGATGCTAATGAATGCTTTATTCCTTAAGCTTGAAAAAGAGAAGGCTGAGAGATCCAAGCTTCAGAAGTAGGTGTTCTAGCTGTGTGAGATCATTGCTAAGGTTGCCAAACCTTCCTCTCAGCCCATTTTAGCACATGAGCAGGTGAGTAATCATCTGATGCAGGAGGTGGAAGATGTAGGGGATCAAGTCAGAGCTATTGCCCACTGGAAGGAGCAAATCATTCACCAAGCTTCAGAGCAATTCGAACCAATACCGACTGAATTAGAGAACATGCACAGGGTAGTGTCTCAGCTAAAGGATTTGATGACACAGATAAAAGATGAGAACATAGTGGCTGAAAGTCATCTGGATACTTTGGCTAAGATACACTCGTTGCCAAAGGATGTGCTGATTGCAGAACAGATTGTGCCTGGCGGATTGGTGGAAAAGGGGAAGCAGTTAGAGATTTCAGTTTCCTTCCACGTAGAGATCCTCAAGCTCATGCTGAAGAGGATGCGATTCTTTGGAGAGTAAGATGGGAGAAGTGTCGAGAGCATCCCAAATGAATTACCTACTTCCCATGAGGAATTTATGCTGGTTGTGCGGAAAGAAGTTGATGAAGCCACCATACCTTTCACGATGGATTCGATTGGTAGACTCATAAAGCTTCAGGCAGATATTGAGGGATATGGGCCTGGTTTAGAGAAAGTGAAGGCTAACGCTGTTGCTTTGTCCAGAGGGTTGTTACAGTTCAGAACCGAGAGAGATGCTATTGTTAAAACAGATGGGAAGATGTTGAATTACATGTTTGACAAGTATATTCAATATCAGAACAAGAATAAAGTATAATTGTTACAGCTGGCAGATCTTCTTTCTTCTCTTCTTCCTTCTCTTATTTCTTATGTTCCCAGATGAAAATGTAAAATTAAAGTTATTGGTTGAAAAATCATTACTTTAAGTTATGTGGGAAGATTCTTTAAGATAGGTGACAAATGTGCACAATTTTGACTTAGACTCCTGATGCATGTCACTAAGAGAGGAATTATAGGAAGATGACTGCCAAATGTTCCCTTTACTACTTCTTCATGTTCTAGTTCAGTTGCAGTTTCCCATTTGTAATTTCCCCTCTACACACTATAAGTAGAGGAAGAACCTACGGGTTAAAGGATCGGAATTTGTAATCAACATTCTTGTGTTCCAAACTTTGAGCTGAAACCCTTGATTTCTGCAAGCAGAGGAATAGAGAAGATATTTCGGAGAACTTTGTGTCATTATAGATATTTTGCTTCTTATTTCTTTCTAGATCGATTCATAAACTTTGTGTCATTATAGATCTAGATCTAAAAGTTTCCTTTGCTTTGAATTCTGCGTTTAATGATCTGTTTGTTTTAATCTATGTGCATACCATCAACTCTATAAACTATTGCTTGGGTTGCACATCTTCCCTCCTTTCTTCTTGTTTTCTATTGTTTTCCTCTTCTACAAATTTTTCCTTTCTTTTACAAATGCTTACTTCATTGCAGAACTTTCTAGCTATGGTTCATGAGCTAAATAGTTAAAGTAATACCAACAAATAGATATTAGGATATATAACTGACAAAATCTTACGCGGTAGCCTCACTAGTAAATGAGGGATATTTATCTCATGACTACCTAGGTTTATAGCTGTGCATAAAATCTAGCCAATAACAATAGGCAAGGTAGAGATACCTATCCTCTGCCTGTAGAAGAATCTGAAAGTCCTTGGATGCGATGCAAAAGTGAAACAAGGCTAAATATGGTCTCCAGTCTAAAGGGGCGAGCCCAAACTCAGCCAAGAGGATATTGTGTGGAACTGTCTCTTTGCACCTGATGATGCGTCTGAGCATGAGGATTTGGACTTGCTCAACAATAGCCCAATCAGAATCAAGCAAGGATGGCCCCTAAACCTCAAAGCCATAGAGAATTATGGGTCTCACAAGAGAATCCGAGAGAGACATCTTCGACAAGATGTCTTGGAAGTGGTGGTGGAAGCACTGTCTCTCCAAGATTGCCAAAGATCCATACCCCTTGTTGACGCTGGGCTGAAGAGCAAGCCGAAGACTGAAATGAGGCGTGTTAAATAAAACTCCCAACTAAGTGTAGGAGCTGGTGATCTCAATCTCTTCCCCTCTATAGAATAAATGGAAGTCGGAAGTCTTCGCATATCAAGATCATGACCTTGGTTAACCTGTCGAGTTGTTTGTGGTCAGAAAAGAGGGCTAAGGCATCCATTGTCTCGAAGTCTCTCTCGTGGAAGAGGCAAGAAGGACTACATCATCTGCGAAAAGGAGAATGTAGATCACACCTGGTGAAGAAGGAAACCATCCCCCTCCTGGATGTGGTCCTTGAGAAATTTCTCCAATTCATCAATATGAATACCAAACGAAGTAGGCGAGAGGGGGCAGCCCTGTTTAACCCCGATGGTGCTCCTGATGAAATCCAAAACCGGTAGCAGTGTGAAAGCGGCCCAAACCCTCCTCGTATAGGTGCATAATGACGGCAAGAAGAGTTTCGGAGATACGATGTCTCTAAGTCTACAAAAAGAGCTTTCAGAAGACTGAGTCAAAGGCTTTTCGAATATCTACAAAGCAAAAAGAAAACCCTGGAGGAGCGGTGGCGAGCCTCCTCAATAATGGCTTAAAGGGTGAGGATATGGTCGATGGTTTGGTAAGCAAGTCGGATCCCCGCCGACCCCGGCTTTGTAATGTTATTGCTCTAGAAACTCAAAAAGCCGTATGTGGAGGACTGTGTGGCCCACCATGATTGTCCTGTAGTTGTTCGAGTTGGAAGTTGTAATGTCCCCTTTCCATCAAAGACCTTTGGCCTATTTTGTCAACCCAATGGCCAAAGGAAAAATATAAGGGTTATTTAAGTCACAATAAATTATTATAAAGTGCTATAAAAATAAAATAAAAAATTTAAGCACTTATATTAATTTATTTGGCTTAATAAAAATAAATGATAATCTCTATGGTAAATATGATTTTCCTTGAGGGGTTAAATATCATGTAAAGGGATTTATTATATTTTATTCTTCCTAGATAGGATAATAGCGACTTGGGTCAAAGAGGAGTAATGAAGCTTAGGAAGGATAAAAATATAATTAATTTATGTATTCTCCCTAGAGAAATGCGACTTGCACTTCGGGAAAAAGTTGTTGGGAAAAAATTTATATGGGAAAATATTAAATGCTTGCTTGGGAAAAATCATGAATGCTGATTGGAGGAGAAAAATGTTGTTTTGGGCCTCTTTGTCCTTTATTAGGAGAGGTCGACTTGTGTAGTATCATCTAGAAATATTTTATGACATTTTGTTTTGCATGAAGCTTCAACTTTTGCATTAAAAATTCCAAGGACGAAACCCCTTGTGAATTTAATCTCCTGTGGACGAAAACCCTAGGAGTTTGAGAAGGATTTTCTCTCAGAATTTCCCATTGGTTGTAATCAAATTTGTGAGCATTTGCAACAGTGATTTCCAACAGTGTTTTCGAAGTATTTTGGTAAATAAAAATTGCAGCAGTTTTCATTCTATTGGGTCGACTTGCCTTGGAGCTGTTTGGGCATTATTTCGGAGGTATTTTCATCTGAAATTTATTGGCTAAATTCTCCATATTTTTATAAATCAAAGCACAACAATTTTATAATTTTCTGAGTGGTTTTTAGAGGGTTTCCGGGCAGTTTTATAATCAGATTTCAGATCTGATTTCTGAGTTATTTTAGCTGCAATAAATTCTGATTTTTATATATTCGGCTTCTAAAAATTGTGGCAATCAATCATGATAAAGGAATTAATTTCTGAGTGTCATTTGCATGAGTTTCACTTCCAAACCCTAGTCGCACTTCCTAGAATAAATTCAGATTTGCCCTAGTTTGCTTGCCATGGTTTCCAAAATTCATATTTTATTATTTGCAAGTAATAAAAAATCAGATTTGGGCAAAATATCTATTGGGGATCGTTTAGTGGTATTAGAGCAATGTTCCTCCCTACCTGAAGGGTTTTTATTTGGTGATAGACCTGAAATCATGGGAGATAGACAGACAAAATTTCCATGGGATCTGGACAGAGATCTTCTTAAGGAAATGGTAGACACCCAACAACGGTTGATTTAGACCATGGTACGTATGGGCTCCACTCTTGACAAGTTGGCGTTGGATAGGTCAAGAGATAAGAGAAATAGTTTGAGGGTCAGACAGGATCGGAGTCCTTGATCATCATCACTTTCCATTAGCAAAGGTCCCACGCCACTAGCTTCTGAATTATTTATACATGGAAGGAATAGTGAATCTTCACAAATGGATGATACAACTCTTCATGAGAGTGCTTCGGTGTCTTCAAGTCCCAATGAGGTATGCAAAAATTTATATGATGAATTTGATAGACATATTGATGATTTATTTACATCATCCTTGTAAGAGGTGCCACTTGAAGCTTCTACTTTAGAGGCTAGCATAGAGCATGTTAAAGTTTTGGATAGCAATGGCATGGATTCATTGGGTGATCATAAGGCGTCTTCTAATGTGATAGTCACATCATCTACACATGGAGAAAAATCAGATCTACACTTGGAGAGAAATCATCCCATTATGTATTCCAAAGAAGAAGAAGCTCCAAAAGGTATGATTTCCATTGAGCAAGATAAAGGTGTTAGTGAAACTTTTCTTGTTAGAGAAACTATTCCCGTGCAGAAAAGAAATTCGTATATGCAAGCAAAGAAGATGTAATGGAAACTCTTAGAAGGTGTGAAGAATGGAATAACATAGCTTGAGTTGCTAGATTGATAGCCGCTCAAGCAAGACAACATCAACAAGAGTTTAAGGAGAAGATGCGGACGGCCCGAAGCTAAGGAGTGTTCATCATGAAAGAAGACCCTAGGAGCAAGCTTGATTGACACATAAGGGTAATTCAAAATTTTCAGTTGATGATCATGCCCTTCATGGAGTTGATGATTTTGTTGATGACATTCATAGTGGACCAGCCACTCAAGAGTTGTCTTTGATGGGTGTTGAATACATCCATAACTCATCTTTGGTTATGCAACTCTCTATTTGTTTATTGGTGACTTCATCTTCATTGATTTGTCAAGGGTTAATAGCTGTCCTACTTGGAACTCCATGTTACTTTCTGATTTTTCAAGATCTACATCAGCTTTTGGTAGGCATTGGAGTATGACTTCATGGGAGGCAGATGGTGTGGTAAGAGGTACATCATCTTTGTTGTTGCAGCAAGTATTATCATGATGACATTCAGATTTCTTTCCCTCATGAGAAGCATGACAAATTAGAGGACATTGTTTACATTATGGAGTATGTTGAACCATTGGTCCATACTCATGAGAGCTATATTTTGTGACAAGATTTGCTTCACTGACAGGTATAGGTGCCAAGCATGCGGATCACTTCAGGATGTTTGTCTCTTGTGCATGGCACTTGGACAAAACAAAATCAGAATTGCTTGAGGGCAAGCAATTTTGGGAAGGGGGGACTTTAATGTCCACTTTCCAATCGAAGACCTTTGGCCTATTTTGTCAACCCGACGGCCAAAGGAAAAATATAAGGGTGACTTAAGTCGCAATAAATTATTATAAAGTGCCATAAAAATAAAATAAAATTATTAAAACACTTATATTAATTTATTTGGCTTAATAAAAATAAATGGTAATCCCTATGGTAAATACGATTTGCCTTGAGGGGCGAATATCATTGTAAAGGGATTTATTATATTTTATTCTCTCTAGATAGTATAATGGTGACTTGGGCCAAAGAGGAATAATGAAGCTTAGGAAGGATAAAAACATAATTAATTTATGTATTCTCCCTAGAGAAATGTGACTTGCTTTGGGGAAAAAGTAGTTAGGAAAAACATTTAAAATGGGAAAATATTAAACGCTTGCTTGGGGAAGATCATGGATGCTAATTGGAGGATAAAAGGTTGTTTTGGGCCTCTTTGTCCTTTATAAGGAGAGGTCGACTTGTGTAGTAGCATCCAAAAATATTTTATGACGTTTTCTCTTGCATGAAGCTTCAACTTTTGCATTAAAAAATTCCAAGGACGAAACCCCTTGTGAATTTAATCTCTTGTAGACGAAAATCCCAAGAGTCTCGAGAGAGATTTTCACTCGAAATTTTCCATTGGTTGTAATCAGATTTATGAGCATTTGCAGCAGTGATTTGCAACAAGTGTTTTGAAATATTTTGGTGAATAAAAATAGTAGTTTTTATTCTATTGGGTCGACTTTACCTTTGAGCTGTTTGGGCATTATTTGGAGTATTTTCATCTGAAATTTATTGGCTAAATTCTTCATAATTTTCTCGAGTGGTTTTTATAGGGTTTCCCGATAGTTTTATAATCAGATTTCAGATCTGATTTCCGAGTTATTTTAGCTGCAATAAATTCAGATTTTTATATATCCCGACTTCTAAAAGCGTGGCAATCAATCGTGAAAAGGAATTAATTTTTGAGTGTCATTTGCATGAGTTTCACTTCCAAACCCTAGTCGCACTTCCTAGAATAAATTCAGATTTGCCCTAGTTTGCTTGCCGTGGTTTCCAAAATTCATATTTTATTATTTGCAAGTCATAAAAAATCAGATTTGGGAAAAATATCTATTGGGGATCTTTCGGAAGTGGGACTCGACTTGTGGATGTGGTGAATGATATGCGGGGACCACGACTTCGGAAAACTTGTACAAACCACCGATTGAAAAGGTCCACATGATAGTTATTTAGAGTGTCCAATCTCGTGCTTGAAGAATTCCTCTTGGAAGCCCTCTCATCTCGCAACCCCGTTGTTATTCATGGTTGAAATGGCTTTCTTCACATTCGTGTAGGTAAAAATATGACAGTAGAGGGAGGGGACACAACTTGGATCTGGGGCTGGCCAGGGATGTCGTAAAGGGTGGAAGTATGAGTAAACATGGAGCTAGGATGCAAGTCCTGGGGTAAAGAGGAATGACGGGGAAGAATGGTATGCCAGAAACATTTAGGGGAGTGTATAAGGGATGTATGGAGCTCAAAGCGACGACGAGAGATAAAGGTGCGCTTCTTGTGGCGAAGGAGACGACGGTAATTGGACTTGATAGATGGGAAGGAGGGGAGAGTATGTGTGAAAGCAAAGCGAAGTTGACAGGTGAAGGGCTTTGCAGTCTTCATCGTACCAGTCTTCATCTTACCACCGATTCATGGGGTAGGTCCGTTTATAAGGGAGGGTGGGAGTGAAGTGGGGGAAAGAACACAAAGCAGTGTCACAAATGGAGGAAAGGGTATCAAACATCAAGTCAGAGGAGAGTGAGGAAAATTGGGGTACAGGGGAAGAAGCTGGCAAAGGTGAAAAGAAAAGTCTACAGGATCACCCTCATCAAACTTCTAGATGGTACAAGAAGGGGCATGGGATGGGGTCAGGGATGGAGGAATACCTACAAGGAGAAGGAAAGGGTCACATGGTCAACAAGGGGAATGGGGGAGACACACAAATGGTGAATATAGGGAATCAAATTAGAAGTAGTCATGATGTAGTCCACCATGCTAGCTCCCCCACCATGAGGTCTACATGTGAAGAAGCGGGAATCAGGAAAACACGGAATGCCATTCAGGATCAACAGATCATGAGATTCCCCCATCTGTAGGAGGTGTCGGTCGTATGACGTCAAAGGTCCTACCATATCCTTTGAATCCGCCGAAGCCAACTAAATTAGGGTCCACCTTAGACGTACAAAGCACGTCATCAGTCCTGTCGTGTAGGGGAACCTGGAGGTTTCTAGTACGTGCATTAAAGTCTCCCAAAACGATGACCTCCCCACTCGCTGAATACTGAGAAATGCCTGTATAGAGGTCGAAGAAGGGGTCCCCGTCTGGGCCATTATGAATGGCAAAAGAAGAGGAGGGAAGGGGGAATAACAGACTGCAATGAAGATATCTCTGAGGTGAGACGAGGTCCGCCTGATCCTAATCCAAAGAAAGCGGGCAACTCCTCCTTTGCGGCCATGAAAATCCTGCTCCAAAATCTATCCTTCACTAGGCAAGCAACCCCGCTAGACCCTCTTACCCTCCTAAATTCCGAGTCTCTTGTCTGCAAACCAAGAGCCAATAGTATCCTTTGATGTCCGGGAGAGGGCGAACAAGGCTCGCATGAGTCTCTGTGACAAAGAGGAGGTCTGAAAAACCTAGAGCATCATATAGAATACCCAGAGAAGACCAATAGGACCCGTTCCCATTCCAACATGTAATAGAGATGCCCTTGTTCCGATGCCTCTCCCAACGGGACCGTCATTTGGGACTAGACCTCGAGACCCAGCTCGGAAGAGGAGAGTCTCGAATGACATACCTGAGGTTGTGAATTATTGCCCATTTCCTTGCTTTCTTGACTGCCATAACAATTTCACGAGATTTCTTGAGTTCGGCCACTGTTCTCTGGTGAGGTCTTCATCAAGGAAGACCTTATTGGGGAGAGAGAATAGCTTGCGCTTGGCTCTAAGTGCCCTGAGCCTGTCATCCTTTGATTTGAAGCGGAGAAAAAGGGTGGAATCGTGTCTGAGCTAACCTTTATCAAGCTGCACATAAGGCAGCCCCAAACTCCCTATGATAAAGTCTGATGCAATGGCCAAGGGGTCAGAAGGAGGGAGTGTGGGCAGTGCTCGCACCTTGGGGTTAAACTCCCTGGCCTGTTTAGTTCTCTTGTCAACCATATTATCTTGCACAACTTCTTCCACCGTTGGGGGTGTTCTTGTCTTTGTCGTTCACAACTTGGACCCATGTGTCCGCTTGTTTTTTGAGATTTTTATGCTGATTCGAGATTTCCTCTTGTTTGTGTTTAAGGTCTAACATTTCAGCCTGTAGTTGATCATTGGCCGCAGTAGGTTTGGTATGTGCGTTGGTGTCAGCAAGTTGTCTCCGCAAAGAAATGTTGTCCGCCTCAACCTTCTCCATTCGTGACGTAAGCTCGAAAACCTTGAAAACCTCAACTATCTTTATTCTTTACTAAAACAGATCAACTATTTTTATTTAAGCAACAACTTAAGAAAAATACCAGATGTGGATCAAATAGGGCTAGAATTTTATTTATAAAAATGTGCAGAATGAGAATTACAGACTTAGCTGGAAATAGACTTTCCTCAGCCCAAAACACATGCAAATCAGCTGATCTTGGCTTCTAAAAATCTGATTATGGAACAACAAATCAGATTTGGTCCCAACGAGCCCTAGATCACCCTGAAATGTCCCCAAGGTAGGTCGCTCCACTATAGGAAAGCTGGAAATGAAGAGCAGAAATCAGCAACAAGCTCTTCCTTCAAACCCTCGTTAAATCAATACAAAATGCAACTCTAACCTTCAACAATTGCTGGTCTTCAATGGAAAACACAAGGGAAGAAGAGTTTTCATTCTCCTTCCAAGGCTAAAGAGGGTTTTCATCCTCTAAAGCAGAACTACAAAGGGTTTTCATCCTTTAAAGTTGAAATGGAAAGCATGCAAGCTATACCAATATGCAGAAAATTATGAGATGTAAAATATATCCCCTCTAATGAATGACGAGTTGCTTTTATAAGTTGTTTTGGCCTTTTAGGCACCCAAAACAATGTAATGTCCCCTTTTCCAACTTGAGAGCATGATTTTGGACTTCTTGCCATCCCCTTTTCCATGGCAAAGAAGTGGAGTGAGCTAGAAAAGGAAGTGAACTCTCATTGCACTTTTATTTTCTAATTTTTAATGTTTCTCTTTAGTGTGTTCTTTTTAGCAGGTCGGTTAGGTTTGGTGCATTTAAGAAGCAAATTAAAAGATTAAAATAACTTTATATGGGTCGGCCTTGTCCTTTTGGGCCTTGGCGCCAAA
Source organism: Taxus wallichiana var. yunnanensis (assembly GCA_018340775.1). Lineage (NCBI taxonomy): Eukaryota > Viridiplantae > Streptophyta > Pinopsida > Cupressales > Taxaceae > Taxus > Taxus wallichiana. The sequence continues at coordinate 88,211,303 of CM031233.1, read as the reverse complement.
GTTGGAGGTATAAAAGGAGATGAAGACTTCATTTGGAGTATCTACTTTTGGCGCATTTTCTCTAAATTGGACTTTTGGGTTGTTGCTCATTGTTCTTTCCACTCTTGGGCGAAAATCCAAGTGTGTGGCTCTTCCAAGAAGAACAAAACCCTTCTTGTGGTTGGATGGGGGACGAAAACCCTCCATCCTTGTTTGGTTTGAAGGCATATTGCAAATTTGGAAGAAGAGAACACAAGTTCTGATATTTACATGCATTGTTGAGCCTCTCCTAAGTGGAACGACTTATCCTAGTGTGAAATTTGGTGCCTTCTAGGGACGGAAATTAAATTTGTTTTCAGATTTGGCTTTTTCATAATTTATAAAGCCGAAAGTCTACTATTCTTTGTGAAGTTTGGGGTTTGTAAACCCTCATATCATAATTTTTATTGGAGGTATACTTCGCTGATTTTTAATTTTTAATCAGATTTAATATTGAAAATTGGTTTGGTTAATGCCTAAAACATAGTTTTATTTTGGCAAAGGTTGTCAAGAGTTCTGAAACATAGTTACCTAAAGCTCAGGGATGGCAAGAAGGTGGGACATGGTTTTTTTGTGGTGGGGACGGCTAATTAAAAATATATAAATATTTAAAATATAAAAATATAGTGACTAAACTATATAAATAAGTTGAAATAAAACCGTTTGAGATTTAAATAAGTTGAAACTCGAAATCATAAATATCAAGTACATTCTTTAATATCATAAGTAAGTTACTTATAGTGAATGCTTAACTTTTTCATGATAATTACACATTCCTAAATATCAAAATTCAAATACATATAATTATACATAATTTAATAAAACCATTCGATTGATCAAGTGACAATAGTTGATATTCATATCATTAATCTCATATTCAAATACACCAACAATTGTCTATTGTCAATATTACAAAAAGAAGAGGACAAGTATCAGCCTAAAAATCAGAATCAACATCTGAAGCAACATCCATGAACTCCTCATTGGAACTATCATCTTCGTCCCGAAAGTTAAGGCCAATCAATCCCTATTCCATAGTTTTGTCCTCTTCAACCTTCCTTCGTCATTGGGATCTACATCCTAGGGTAATGTTGGGGTCTCCTCAGTCTTGAGTTGTCTTGCGATCCATAAGACGCAAAGCATTGTGTACAACTACAAGTTTCTCCGCTCTTGTAGAGGTAAGCCTATTCCTCTTAACAGAGTGGATCCAACCATATGTAGACCAATTCCTCTTAGAGGCAGAGGAGCTAGAAACCTGGGAAAGGAGGTGAATGACAAGTGGTCATAATGCAGTCCTGGAAGCCCATACATTCGCCACCAACTCACTGGCTTCTCCTGTGCTAATGTTTTTTTTTAAACAAAAACCATCAAATTGTAATAAGGAAAGTGTAAAGTACAAATTACAATGCCAAGCAATTATACTCGTATTGGATTAGATAACTTTAGATTTCCAAGTACAAATAAAGTAGTAAGAGAACATATCTATGATTTATTGATCATGTGATTTCAAAGAGAGGATCCGCTCTATCTATTGCCGTTTCTCCTGGGACCAGGTCAGGGGTAGAGGACCAAAGTTTATCAGATTAGAATGATCTAAAGCCCAATTGGCCAAGGCATCAACTATCTTGTTCTACTCCTTAGGCACATGAGAGTATATGATTGTTTGGAATTGGCCAACAATGAGTTTTATCTGGTCCTGTATTATGGCAATAAGACAATTATTAGACGGATGTTGCTCAGGGGATTGTAGAAGGTTTATAATAACCTTGGAATCCGATTCAACTATGATAGTAGGACATCCCAATTTAGTTGCCTCCAAGAGAGCACGTTGGACAACCAATGTTACCCTCTCCGCCTTTGTTGATGTTTTGTACCCATCAAGTTTAGTGAAGTTGAGCCACTCCAATCTGATCTGTGAAGCCTCCTGTGGACTACATTTTTTAAAGGCCTTCATAAGGCCCTTCTTCACCTCATCATCATCCAAAGGGATAACTCTACCTGGCCTCTCCACATACCATTTGGGATTCAATGCATACACAACCATATGAAGAGGGGTGTTCAACTTCTCCCATCTCTGTTGAATAATGGGTTGTATATGTTCATTGTAGAACTCCAAAGTGGGGTCCCTCACCCGAATAGTTGCCTTCATTTGCCCAAGCATGCTGTCAATGCACTCATAGATCTCACCAAGATTGGGGTTGTTAGAATCCCCATATTTGATGACACTAAAAATTGGAGCTATGATTGATATGATGTATTTCATATCAACCCAAAATGTTTCCCTCAACACCACTTCTTCTTTCACTGTTTTCCCTTTCTCTGTCTTGGACTCACACCACCTAGTCCAATCTTGTGTCATAATCATAATTTGCTAGTCCAATCTTGTGTCATAATCATAATTTGCAAGGGCTCGTGCAAGTCAAACATCCTCCCAACAAAATAAAATAGGATGCAAAGCGGGTGTCAACTGGTTTCAGAAATTTCTTCTTTGAAAATTTTGAAAGAGTGCAAATGATGTGTGGTGATTGCATATGAACTTCTACACGTTCTTGGCCTCATTCATTGACCCTTGAATCTTCCCTGTCTTTCGGTGCATTGTTTATGTCATGCACACAACATGGATTCCAATAAATATGACTATACCCCGCTGACTAGCTAGCTCGCTTGCTCTGCACACATAAACTGCATCCGTGACAACTTGTAGAACATTTGAAGGTCCAACCTCCTCAATGGCATCCTTCAAAATCTGAAACTGGAACTCAACATCTTTCCACTTCCCAGAACAATCAATTGCTCTCAAGAAGTACGGTCCATCTTTGTAAGAGACAATGATATTGATGAGAGGATGGTGTCTAATATCCGTCCACCCATCCATGATAATGTTGCATCCATGTGACACCCATGTGACCTTCATCTCCTCTATCAACAAATTTAGCTTGGAATAGTTTCTATCCAAGATTGTTGTCCTCAATTTGGTGTCTTTAGGAGGCACATAACTTTTACCTTTGCAACGTTAACCATAGCCTTCTTCAGAATAACAACGAGAGAGAGCGGCATTAAATGGGATCCCAACATCATAGAAAAATTTCCCAATAACATCATCTTCCTCTTCCTTTGCCTTTGAATCAAACATGTATACAACTGAATTGGGGCTGCCCCCACGACCTTTCTCTTCCCTCTGCTTTCCACTTCTGACATTCCAAAACTAGAACTAACTAAAGTATTACTATTCTTCTCGTCCTATGAGAGCTCAAAGGAGTGTTAGCCGCACTGCTAGTACCATGAACTTCTGGAACATTGTCCGTGGTATTTCCATTGAAAATTCTCACCATCTCTGCTCTCTGCTCTAGTGAAAGGGCCTTACAAAGGCCAATCCCCTTCTTGTAAGGTGCAACAAGTGTGCATTGGTCCTGGTGATGTTGCCATGCCAAGTTAGTGCACATATGTTGCACTTCCATAGTTTACTCCCCCTCCAGACTTGGGGTTCTCAAGTATCTCAGCAAATTGTTGCAATGACTTCTTCTTATCAAATGGTCCAATGGCAAATCTGGACAACATTTGAGAGGGGCAATTGGTAGCACTACCAGCTGAACTACCAGTTGCCGTTGCCACTACATTTTGTCTCCCTTCTCCACTTCCCCCATTGTGGCATCACCAACACTTCCACATATCTCAAGTTCAACCCTCTCCTCCTTTGATAAATACTCCTACATAGAAGAAGAACTCATGGTGATGATTGCTGCAATGAATAAAAAACAACCATAACTATATGTAATGAATTAATTTAAAAAAAAGATAACTATAAGTATAAGCAATGATTATAATTTTAATTTAAATTTATAAACAAGGAAAACAACCATAAGTTATAACTATATTAATATTTATTATTCAAATGAATAAAAAACCATATGCTCTTAGGCCCATAACTGGTTACCATATGCAAAAATATTAAAAAACAAAAACGTAAAAAAGTAAAACTAGAAAGTTAAAACTAAAACATCTAACATTGTTCATTGTTGTAGGAGTATTCACTACTAAGTTTTTCATTTTTGTATCTAGATTCTACAATCAAGAGATTTATGTTTAATTTTTAACTTTTAAAATGCAATCAATACGCATTTTGTAAAATCCTACAAACTATAAACATGATTACATTGTGAATGTAGATACAAAACTAAAAAACAACCCCAAAAAATGCAAATAAATTGTAAAATTTAAAATGGAATAAAAAAAACCTAACTAGTACTACCAAACCTTATGCAATATGCATTTTGTAAAATCCTACAAGCTATAAACATGATTACATTGTGAATGTAGATACAAAAACTAAAAAATAACCCCTAAAAAATGCAAATAGGATCTACATTTTTAAAAACTAGATACTATTATCAAGCATTGTAAGCAAATAAAATTATAAATACCTCTTGTTTGCACTACGCTTGCTCTTGCCCTCACTCTTTTCTTGCTCATGCTCTCTTTTGCTCTCACTCTTGCTCTTTCTCTTGCTCTCACTTTTGCTCTTGCTCTTGCTCTCACTCTTGCTTTTCTTCTTCTCTTTGATCTCTTTGCTCAAGTGTGAATATGAAATGAGCCCATAGAGTCATTTTATAACATAGAATGCCAGCTTTAGGGTTAGGGTTAGGGCTAGGGTTAGGTCTAGGGTTAGGTTAGAATGTTTGTTTTAAGTTAGAATTACTTTTCAATTAAAAATAATAATTAAAAGTCTTTAAAATGTGTTTTTATAGAACAAGTAAGCAAAAGTTGTGGGGACATTGGACGTCCTCGGGATGTACCTCGACTATCCCAGGGACGTCCCGCCGTCACAACCATCCCATATGTCCCTGGGACGTTTCTCCTCATCAAATGTCCCGAGGACATTTGATTTGCTCAGCCTATCGAAAACGTGGGGAAGCGTTTCCCCTCTCTCTCCGCCTCCCAAGATGTCCGGGATGTCCTGGACTCCTAGATTTTGGGGGATGCGCATCCTGCGTAACTATGGTTTCAAGTGTTTTTCATCCATTTTTGTATTGCTGTTTTGAAAATCTGATTGTTGATTGAACTGGGTTGAATTTTCAGTTTGCTGGTTTGAAAACCAGATTTGACATAATTGGGATTTGTGCTAATTCCTTATTCTTGATTTTGACATAATTGGGATCTGTGCTAATTCCTTATTCATCATCTTGTAAGCACATAACACATCTGAAAGGGCCATTAAATCCTTTCTTGATAAGTTGGTCCCCTGTTAAGACCCTGTCTTTGAATAAGAAGCCAAACAAAAAAGTTGTCTTTAGGCCACATACCCGGGTGATATACTTCTTAAAGAGAGACTCGAAGGGATGAGGTTTATTTATCACCAAAGAGGCATAACAATATTTGAGCTTCATGTTCTCTCACAAGTGGCCATTCGAAATGGAGTCCGCTCTTTTTCACTTTCCCATGGGATGGTTGATGGTTAACCATAGTGGGATACCTTAATCCAACCAATATCTTGCATTTTCTTCAATATAGCGTTAAGCCGAGAGGATATTGTAAGATAAGAGGGGGCTGTCCATCCCATGAATCAGTCCAAAACTAGTTGAGTGCTCATCATTAACTATCCAGAAGAGCTGCCTTTTAATAATTACCTCTCCCATTCTGATAACCTTTAAGGTAGGAGAGCCCTTAGTAGGAAGGGATGAGCGAATAATTTTCTCCGGGGGTTATTTTCAGCATACTTTGCTTTGAAGGTGGCAGCCCAAAGATCATTAGGATAGACAAGCAACCTCCAATATAATTTTGCAGCTAAAGCTTTATTCTGCCTAGGTGAAGATCTAAATCCCAAACCACCTTTTTTTGGCCGCAGAGAGTTTCCCATTTAACTAATGACCATTTTTTCTTATCTTGAACTCCGCTCCACAAGAATTTCTGACAAATAGAATCCACTTGTTTCAAGATATTTCTAGGAATGTATACCACAAAGGCAACATATATCGGCATAGCTTGAAGAACAAATTTGATCAGCGTCATCCTACCGCCTGAAGATAGCCACTTATTAGTCCATTTTTGTAATTTTAATTCATACTTGTTGATTAACCAATGCCAATCCTTTAACTTCTTAGAAGCTAAAGGAACACCCAAGTATTGTAAAGGAAGCACTCCCTTCTTAAAATGGAAGATATTCAGAATTTTCTCTTCTTGTTGTCTAACAATGAAAAAAGAAAATGTTGGATTTTGCTTGATTGATCAGTTGACCAGTGGCTAGTGAAAAGGTATGAAGAACTTTATGGAATTGTTTAGCTTCCAGAGAAGTAGCTCTTCCAAGCATTGTAGAATCATCAACAAATTGGAGATGGGATATAGGAAGAATGTTTTTAGCCAACTGAATTCCGTGAATTTTTCTTTCCTGACAAGCTTTCTTTATAAGTCTCCCCATGCATTCCGCCAAAATAATGAATAAGAAAGGTGATAGGGGGTCTCCTTGCCGAATACCTCTGGAAGCTCCAAAACAACAAAGGAGACATACAAGAAACAAGCCTTTAACCACTAAATCCATTCTATAGAAAAAACGAACAGGCGCGAACTCGCATAGAAACCCCAATCAACTATGTCATAGGCTTTAGATAAATTTAGTCTAATAGACATTGTTGGTTTTTTCGAATGTCCAAGAATGCAAAATTTCTGTCTTAACACAATTTTGTCATGAATATGACGCCCAGGAACAAATTCACCCTGCTCAAAAGAGATAATCTTATGTAGAAGAGGTTTGAGTCGTTCCGCTATAACCTTAGTAATTATTTTGTACAAGACATTACATAAAACTATACGACATAAACCGAGATATCCTCCACCCCATCAACTTTAGGAATAAGAGCAATGAAAGTCTTATTTATCTGCTTAAGTATAGTTTTGGCTGTTCTTACTTCCTCAACCACCTGTAGAAGGTCCTTTTAATAATATCCCAAAATGTCTAGAAGAACTCAATTGGGAAACCATTTGGTCCAGGAGTTTTTCCTTTTTTCATTTTGAAAACAATACCTTGGAGTTCTACTTCCGTAATGGGTTGCATCAACCTTTCATTATCTTGTTGAGAAATACTGTTGGGTATTATGTTCAGAAGTTGCTTGTTGTGAGTCCAGACATGAGGGTTGAGAGGTGAACAACTGCTGAAATCATTGTTGAGTCACATGCTTCATCTCTTGAATCGAATATACCTTTGATCCGTCTCCTTTAGAAAGGGATTGGATATAATTATGGGCCCTCCTAGCAAGCAAAGATTTATGGAAGAAAGTTGAATTTTTGTCTCCTTTTTAACCATTGAATCTTGGATTTTTGCTTCCACATAATTTCCTCTCTAGTTTCTGTTCCGGTAATTCTTCTTCGAGGAGACATTCTTTTTTGAAAAGATCTATAGAATATAACTTGAATGTCGGTGAAGAACATTTATTTCTTTCAACTGATTCAGAATCTTTTTTTTTTCTCCCTAATTTCTCCAAATTCATTCCAATTCCAATCTTTAAGTTTGAATTTTAAGTAAGACAATCTTTTGACAAACATAAACATTTGAGTTCCACACCTGGGCTTTCCTTCCAACCACCATTGCTGAACATATTTATCAATATCCTTATGACGAAGCCACATGAGTTGAAATCTAAAAGAAACTTTGCATGGGGAAGTTCTACCAATTTCCAAGCTTACCGCCAATGGTCTGAGCCACTATTATTGAGAATCATTGTCCTAGGAACATAATCCCTTAACCACCAATCTTTTGATATCAGAAATCGATCCAATCTCTCAAAGATACAATCCTGACCTTGCCTTCTATTAGACCATGTCATCATCTCGTTAGCGGTAGGCACATCCACCAACTGATGAGTCCTTAATAACCCTTTCGAGGGTTTGAACCAAACACACCAATTGCAAATCTGAAATTTAAATTGCAGTAGATTGAAGAATAAAATCAGCGACTTGAACTATCACCAAAAATGCCAAAAATCACCACCAAACATCACAAACCAACTCGCCACTATTTCTTATATATTTTATGTAATATTAAAATGCCAAAAACACAAGAAATGCTGAAGAATACATTGCTAGAAATTGCAGCCACAAGAAAAATTTGAAATATGGGTCTAGAAACCCTCTAAATTCATCAAACTTCAGATTCCGGCCTTTAAAAATATTACAAATCAGATTATGAAACCAAATTTCTCAAATACTTCACCAAATGTGCCAAACCCTACCCAAGGTAGGTTGCTCCACCCTAAATAATTCAATTACTAGCTGGAAATTACAAATAGATCTTCAAATCAGCTCTTCACTTCAAGACCAAACAATGATGAAGGGTTTTTGTCCTTCACCCAAGCCACATGAAGGGTTTTCGTCCTTCAATGAAACCTCACAAGAGGGTTTTCATCCTCAAGTGGATGAACAAAGAGCAACAAGCTCACAATGCCCAAGTAGAATAAAATGCGACAAGTCTAGATGCAAATGATGCCTCTAATCTCTTTTTATATCCTCCTTTTTGGTGCCAATGTTCAATTAGAAAAGACCGACCTATATAATGAAAGAAAACACTAAAGGAAATATAAAAATATTAGATAAAATATATTATAAAGATGCTCAAGGGTCTTCTCCTTCATTTTTGCTTTTTTGCTATGGAGAAGGAATGACAAAAAGACCAATTTCTAGATCTTAGGTGGGAAAAAGGGACATTGCAGTCCCCCTCCCCAAAATTGCTTGTCCTCAAGCAAATTGCAGTGCCCGGATCCCAAACAAGTTTGGGCTGCTCCCTTTTGTATAATCACCATCCAAGCATTAGTAATCCACCATCTCCTTCCTGTTATCCCAATCACCAATAGAATCTCACTCCTTTCCTTAAAAATTCAAGATGAGAGGAGATAAAATCCGACCTCCAATTGTACAAAATAGTTCTAGAGTGTCATTGTGTAGAAAATACAATCTGTGGCTATAGAAATGTCTTTTTAAGAGCCAAGGCTTTAAGAAAAACAAACTGAAAATGAATAAATCAGCAGACCTGTTTGTTGGGAGCATCTTCAATTTGACCCTTGGGTCAAAGTATTTGCCATCCCATCTTTCTCCCATGTTTAGACCATTGATTCCTTGAGAGAAATAGCACCATAGTGACTGAATGAGGGCTGCAAAATCACTACAACAGACATGAAGTGTTCGGTACCTCTTCAACCATGTGCTTAGAAGCTCCTTCTTTGGTACCTTAGAGGTAAATAAATGGTTGGAAAATTTGTGACCAACAGTAGAAAGGTGAGTACAATGGATGAAATCATGACATACCTTCAAAATTCCCCTTTCCATCCATGCTATGGGAGTTGGCCACAAGATTACAATTGATAAGAATTTGGAGAGATGGCTGGAAATGCTCATAGAAAAGCTTATGGTAGCGTTATCGGAAATAAAAAATATGGTAGTCTTACTACCTTCCAACGGAAATCTTCTTTCCTCATTTTTCCTTAATTGAATGCTCTCAAAAATAAAAACATACCGCTGTTTGTGACTGGAAATGGCAGTCCCAAATCTGATTTTTGCAAACTCAGCCCTAGAAGTATAAAAATAAACTACCAAACTGAAATCTTATGGAAAAAACCAAATTTGTGAATAGCATAAGGACTAACATTGTCTTACATGGGCTGGAAAATGAAGATAAACAATCTCATGATTGAAATCAGCAAACATATTAGATCTGAACACAACATTCTTGCCTTCCTTTCTTGCCCCAAAAATAAATGCTTGGAATACCATAATAAGTATTCGGGCTGCATGCTTACCACTACCCATAATCCCCACAATTTGTCCAACTCATGACTGAAAATGTGCATCCTATCATCCAATGAAGTGACAACAACTGGACATTCATCGCTATTGATTAGAAGAGTTTTGAAAATCTGAAAATTACCATCTCTAATGGCTGCCCTGAACATGCTTATTCCACCCTCAATGCAAAGTGGAACATTTTCCCAAACTTCTCCATCAAACACACCATTAGCAAACTTGTTCTTTACATACTCAACTGAAATTAGTGACTTCCAATCCGCTGTAATTTTAGATAAAGAACAAAAATGTGACTCCCATGAAATGGTATCTTCCACCAAATAACAAATTTCAAGTGTTTCCGGAAGCATACCTTGCAAAGAGATCTTCTTACCTTTGTCTATGAGGCTTATCTTCATGCTTTGATAGTTGAGAGTGAGCTCTCCCAACGAATGCCACCATTGAACTCCAAGCACAATACCCAAATCAGCCATCACATAGAAATCAACACATACCTTACATGGTTCCAATGCAATTTGGAGTTGAGGACACCACTTGCCATGTTGCATAGAGTGCCCAGCCACTAACTTCACAATGAGTCCTTTGAAACCTTCAACCTTCAATCCCACTTGTGCCACCAAGCACTCATTAATAGAACCATGAGTGTCTTCACCATTAATCAAACTAGTGGCTCTTTGTCCTTGGAAGGTAGAATCCTTCACAACCTTGTTAGCATACATAATGATGTCAAAATAATCCGTCCACAAAGTTTCTTTTAACCATGTGCATGGGGTAAGAATATCATAATTTTCCTTTCTATAATGCAAAAGGTCAATCGGAACCATGTACCCTTCCAAGGAGATATCTAAATGCCGTGTGTCATCCCACAAGTTCTTCATATCATCATCCAAATTTGGCATATGATCTTTAACAAAAACTTTCCCAAAAGGATATAAGTATGGCAGCAATATAAAAGAAAATAAAGTATGATATCCATCATACCTTGGGTTGCCCATGACATATCTACCTTCCCATGCTAGATGAGGAGTGATCGAAACATCCTCCATATTCCCAATCTCGAGACTTAGAATTTCTTAGTCGGAATCAACTTCTTCTTCTCTTTAGATTCAACAATTGAAGTTCTTTTGACTTTGTTTTTAGCAATATCTAACTGATACTTGCTTGGGACACCTTCATGGTGCTTGCCGGAGTCATGTACACCAATAAATGGCCGTTTGTTGACTGCTGTTCTGAAAATTCCAGCAGACCAAAAACCCTCATGATTATCATGCGAGACCTCCGTTTGAAGGGTATGCATCTCAACTGGAACATCCTGATTTTTGGCCTCAAGAACTTCATGTAGATCTGATTTTATTTCATCAACTTGCCGCCACATGCAATCATTAGAACCCACAAAAACATCATTTATTTTCAAAGAATCCTTACCTTCATGCTGGATATCGGTCTTCCCTTGTTCTTGTTCTTCTTCTTGCTCCACCATTGCAATTTGGAAGCTCTTCTCCTCTTCCTCTCTTTGTGGCATGGCATGTCTAGGCTTGGGCCTAGATCTTCCTCTATTCAACCCTATGAACTCTGCAAGAGAAATAGCCTCATGGATCTCCCTTGGTAAGGCCATGTATTCTTCGTAACTGTCTGCAGTATTCCTTCCACCCATAGTTGTGCTTCTTCAGAATGCCTCCTCTCAGGAACTAAAGTGGGCTTCAAACTTGATCCTCGGGTTGATCCCGATTTGATGTCCATATTCATGGCATAAACGACATCTAAAGGGGATGTTTTCATAGTCCACAACTTGGTCCCACTTGTCCTCTTCTATGACTAGAGATATTTTTGTAGGCAATGGTTTACTAAGGTCCATCAGAACATGAATTCTAGCATATATCATTTGTTCTAGTTGTAGAGAAGAATCAACAGTCATCATAATGTACCCAACGTGTTGCCAATTGCCATGAAAACATTCTAATTCCAAAACTCAGCGCTGATCCCAATTTTTTTGACCCATATAGGGGCTATCGAGGGAAGTTTGTCATCCGTTTTAAACATGGGGTGCCATGGTTTCATAAATAATCACGCCCTTCCCATGAACCAAGGTCCCCCTTGAAAGATGAGTTCACGATCGGAGAGGAAGAAGCAAAGAAGATCAAGAAATATCCATTCGAATAAACAGAAACTAAGTACTTGCTTTTTGTGTTCCATAATTTTTATTCCATTCCTCGAAGACCCCCAACAAAGGTTGGATGCCAAGAAATCAAGGAATCAAGACTCGGTTTTCCAGCTCGTGGATGTTGCTTTGTACATCGATTTTTGGAGTTGAATAAATGTGTGTCGTATGTCTTCTGCAAGATGCATCCCTTCTCATTCTTACTAGGATCCAGTTTAGCCATCCTCCAAGGAAGTTTTCGGATATTTTTTCCTTTGGTATTATTCTTCAAAACATCGATATTTTTCCATTGATATTTTTCCGTTTAAACAACCACTTGAGACCAAAGAAACAACCTAGGGTTAGCTAGAAAATTATAGGATAATTTTTTTGATTAGAAGTGTCCACAACCAAGTTGCAAGACAACAGTTTGCCCACTAACAAGTCATGGAACAAAACCTATTTACCAAAACACAAATTTCCTTTATTTACTTATATCAAGTTCACAAGGTTCAAATTTTAGGGTTAGATGTTTTAGTTAGTTTCAGGGAGAAATCTACCCCATACCCACTCTCTAACAGGCTCAGAGTTTCAACTAGATTTTTCTCATAATTAACGCTTCCAAAATTTCCCTAAACCATTCCCAATGGATAGGAAATTTTCTCACCTTTCCAGTGATATAAAGAAGTCCTCCTAACTCCTTCTGGGAACTCAAGATATGGTCCGTGACGAGTTTTGGGATCAAATTTTCCCCAAGGGGACACGTGTCAAGAGAGGGGAAAACCCCTTTGGCGGGTTGGCGGGTCGCGGGCATTTTTTTGGAATTTTTCCCATGCGGCACAAAAGTAAAATTTCTCTCGAACCTCGCCAGCCGCCACCCCCAGGTGCCACGTGGCACTCTCTGATTGACCGCGGGCTGATGGGGCGAAATGGAAATTTTTTCCAAAATTTTCTAAAATCTCAAAGGGCAAAAAGTTTTCGCGCCTCCGTTCTTCCGCCTCGTGAGGACACGTGGCAGCCTCTCGATTGGCGCGGCCGATGGATCGAAATGGAAATTTTTTCCAAAATTTTCAAAAATCTCAAAGGGCAAAAAGTTTCGCGCCTCCGCCGCTACCTCGTGAGGACACGTGGCAGCCTCGATTCATTGTATGGGTCGGCGGCGGCGAAATGGAAAGTTTTTCCAAAATTTTCAAAAATCTCAAAGGGCAAAAAGTTTTTGCGCCTCCGCCATTGCCTCGTGAGGACACGTGGTAGCCTCTAATTGGCTACGGGCATGGAGAGAAATGGAAATTTTTTCCCGAGCCAAATTTTCAAAAATTTTCCTAAGGCAATTGATGGGAAATTTTTGGGTTGCGGGCCCAGGGAAAATTTTCCCGCCAAGGCACAAAAACTTCAAAGTGCCATAACTTGAGCTAGAAAGCTCGGTTTTGGGCAAACGAGGACTTTTCGGAAAGCTCTCGATGCCCTCTTTGCACAGAAACATAAAATTTACATTTTGATAAGTTTTTAAGGGTCAATTTTGTGAAAAGGATCTGCAGGCTTTTAATTTGTGAACTGGCAGTTTTCCAACTTCTCAATTTGATAAATTTTGAACTCCTCCTTCACTCAACATGTCAAAAAGACATGGAGGATTGGTCTAGGGAGGGTTTAGAGTGTTTTAGTGAAGTTGATTTGTCCAATTTATTCAAGGTTGTATTTTTCCGGCAATAGACGGGAAAAACGATTGTGCAAGCTCGAATTGAATTTTATTAAGTTTTGGAGGTTCTTTCTTGACTGTTATAGTGAATTTGAGTTCCTTAGGTATTAATAAGTCTAAATTTCAATGTTTCTTATCTTATTATTTGATGTAAGATCGAACTGCTCATTTTTAATACAACATGGATTGCCAGAATGAAGTTTTAAATCAGTGAACTATTTCTTTTTAAGTCTGCATGCCAATTTATCATTTAAAAGTGTGTATAGTTTCTAATTGGTCTCATATATTTTCTTATTAAATCTTCTATTCAATTCTAAGTTAGATTACAGTTCAGATTTCAATTCAAATATGCATTTTTGCAAAGAATACAACATTGTCTTTCATTTCCACGCATTCTTTCTTTTCCAAATAGAGATCAAACTTCAATAATAATCCAAATCTAATATGCAATACACTTTTGAGAAAGGAATGCAATCCTTTAATGATCAACAATTACATCCTTTCAACTTATCAATTTCCATTTGTTTTCAAATACAAGTACATAAAGTATACAACATTGTTTCTTATTCCTTTCCAAAACAGAAATCTCATTCTCTTGACAGCAATTTCAAATCCAGTATACATTACAATTTGAAAACTAATTCCATCCTTTATTCATATTTCAATAACAGTTTTACAACTTATCACTCTTCCAATTTGATTACAAAATACAAAATACAATGCTTATAATATCCTTTACATTTCCTTTCCAAAAACAGAGAACAAGTATAATTCTTCTTTACATTTCTCAATTCAAATTCAACTTCCATCTACAATGCAATAACTTCACATTACAATTACTATACATCTCATCCACTCAAGGTGGGAAAGGTTACATTGACTTTGCTCAAAAGAAAGGGACTGTCAAACTGTAAATTTCTTCTTTCTAAACAGCATGCTAGTTTCTCCATCATTTTTTTTTTTATCACAACAAGGGGGAAAGGCAACGCTCTCCACCCAACCAAGACATCCAATGAGAAGGGAGAAGCCATCCTTCCTCATTGGCCCCGAGCCCCAACCATATTGAAATAAAGAATGAGAGACAACTCATGGCAACAATGGCTTCTACAACAACAAGAAGCATTCTTTTCACATGCATAAAACAATAAAATACATAGTCCAAACAAGACAGCAGTTCCCAACTGCATTTGAAATTATTCATACAACACATAGGCTTGATCAAGCAAGCCAAACAAGAGCAAGGACTATGGGGAACTCCTTATGCCTCCCAATTTGGAATTGGGCATCACCCAAAATCATACGCCATAAACACATCAAATCCCATAAACCTTATATCTCCCAACCCCTCCTTATGCCCCCAAAGTTTATCCCTTATGCCCCCAAAGTAAGAAATGCAAGCAGTTTCTTTTCCAAGGTGGATCCCAAACCAAAACTCCCTCCACAATAAAACAGTGCCATTGGCAATCCCTTATGCCCCCATATGAAATCCCCATAGCCTTCTCCTACACCATGCCCTAAGCAATCTACCCAACCAGCCAAGAACACAAACACAAACACCATTTAAACATGCATGCAAGAGAAGGAAAACATTTAAAACACAACTCAAGATGCCTACCTCTCCATAATGGAGTTTGTTCCAAGCTCACAAGCTTTCCACAATGTCAAAGTGCAGTCCAAAACCAGCAAAGTATAAGCATGCAAAAAGACTCCAAGCTTCCTCCACAACAAGCTCCAAAACAACAAAAAAATGCGCCCAAGAGGAAAATAACAAAGTTTCAACAACCTCAAATGAGCAAGAAGCTTTGAATTTAAAGGAGAGGGAAGAGGAGAGGATGATGTGGATCCTTGTGGGATGCCACATCATTCTTCCTCAACCCCAAGAGGAAAGTCAACATCCTCACCAAAACACAATAAATAAAAATGAAAAAATGACTTACACACTCCAAAATGACCCATACTTCAAAAGGATTGCATTAAAAAATATGTAAGGGAAGTGCAATTAAAACTTACAAATTGTCACTTCAAAAAGCATTAAAAATGCCTAAATTTAACCTCCAAACCATAGGCATGGTTGGTGGATCATTTTAAGAGGTGTGGGACAAGTTTAACTTGTCCCACAAGCCTCCAAATTTGGCCTCCAAGGACAATTTCGAATTCCTAAGGAGATGAAGTGTTTAACATTCCAAAATCTGCCTTACATACTCTTACAATTTCTTACACATTCTTACATATTAACTTACACACTCTTCCAACATTATTATTTAAAATCAACAACTTTATTAATTACATTCCATGTCCCAATTAAATTTAAATAAAGTTTAACTATATGACTCTCACATTAAAACTATCACATTTAAATTAACTAAAAGAAGGAACACATTACTAATAAAATACATACAACAATAATTAAAAAGGAACACATAATTAAAACACATATCCCATGGTCACATATAATGGAAATCCCCCATGGGAAATCCTAACATAACTCAACACACAAACACATAACACAGTTGCCATGGTGACCTTGTTGAATTCACCCGGAATTTCAATATGGTTAGTCTCCAGTCCCCCGACATTGTTGTGATTTTTAACCTGCAAAATGTAAATACCTCCTTCGGCCTCGTGGCCGTATCAGAACATCCAAAATGATATAAACAACATTTCAAAATCATCTAATCATATGAATCATGACAATATCAAGAATACAACATTATCATTTTTAATTAATTAAATCAACTATATCATCATCAATGATCTATCATACTAGGTCTACCCAAAATATCCAATGTCATAAGTCCAAATCAACATCCATATTATGTCCATGTCAAACAAGTATATCATCAACCTCATATAAAAATGTCTCTAGTAACCATCATGCATAATAACTGAATCCAGATCAATAATAATCCATGATCTAACATCTAACCATCATACCAAAACAAAACATAATAGTGTCCATAATACGATCAATAGTATCAAAATCAGTATAAAAAAGTGTCAAAGGGAAGTGGGCACTACATCCCCTCCCCTTAGACTCGACTTCCTCTGGAAGTCACTGGAACAAATGTGGAAACTGCACTCGTAATATTGTGGCATCCTCCCAAGTGGCTGCAGTCTCGTCGTATCTGTCCCATTGTACCCGTACTTGATCAATCTCTCTGCCTCGAAGGCCCTAGGGTCCTGCGATCTATGATACGGATGGGCTCCACCGTCACCTGCCCCTGATCCTGCACCTGCAATGATGTCCAGTCCAACACATGAGAAGGATTTGTAATGTACCTCCTAAGGACAGAAAACATGAAACACATCATGTACGCGAGACAAGTTGGGTGGCAATGCTAGACGGTAGGCCAAAGGATGATACGCTCCAAGATCTCAAAAGGACCAACGAATCGAGGAGCTAACTTAGAACCTTTTCCATAGCGGATAGGGCTCTTGTGTGGCCTGACACGAAGGAACACCTTCATGCCCACATCAAAACTACGATCAATCCTATGCTGATCCGCATACTTCTTCCTCGCTTGTCCTGTGCCTCCCTGATCTTTTGCCTAATCAACACTACTTGTTGCTCCATGTCCTACAAAAGAGCTGGTCCAAGAGATACTCTATCCTCTAACTTGTCCCAGCTAAGGGGTGTCCTACACTCTCTACCATATAACACCTGAAAAGGAGCCATGCCTATAGAACTCTGGAAATTGTTATTGTAGGCAAACTCCACTAAGTACAGGTACTCCTCCCACTTAGACTGCTGATCCATCACATACATCCTAAGCATATCCTCTAAAATCTGATTCACTCGCTCGGTCTGTCCATCTATCTCAGGATGATATGCTATGCTGAAATTAATCCTCGTCCCGAGGACATACTGCATGGTAGTCCAAAAGTGTGAAGTGTACAAAGGATCGCGGTCACAAATGATCTTTTGCAGAATCCCGTGCAACTTGACAATCTCATCCAAATAAACTCGTGCCATTGCTGTAGCTGTATAAGTGGTCTTCACCGAAGAAAAGTGAGCCACTTTTGTCAATTTATCAATTGTGACCATAATGGCATCGTGGTGATACCTCGACATAGGTAGCCCAACAATGAAATCCGTGGAAATTGTGTCCCACTTCCGATTCCGGTATGGTATGAGGGTAAAGAAGACTCTTTGGATGTTGATGCTCGGCCTTAACCCTCTGGCACTCTAAACACCGTGACACAAACTGAGCCACGTCTCGATGAAGTCCTCTCTAGTGGTATAAACTGTCTCAAGGTAGCGTGCATCTTCTTCACCCCAGGATGGGCTGAATAGGGTGCATGATGTGCCTCTACCAAGATGTCTTGCCTCAAGCCTCCATCTCTGGGAACATATATCTTGCCTCTGTGCTTGAGAAGACCATCTCGCCTCTAAAGAAAAGCCATCAAACTTCCCTCAAGGGGTCTCGTGACTCTATCTCTTCGTACCGCATGCAATGTAGAAGCATGAAGAGGAAGTTCTTTGAAGAATCTGCTCCGCAAATCTGTGCTCCTTTGTAGTGGCCATAGCCACATGTCTCCGTCTACTGAGAGCGTCTGCTACCACATTCTCTTTCCCCTTCACATGCTCGATCTCCATGTCATACTCACAAAGCAACTCCATCCAACGTCGTTGACGAGCGTTTAGATTGGGCTGCGTGAAGAGGTGGCGAAGACTCAAGTGATGAATCTCCATCCAAGAAGAAAATGTCTCCATCTAACCAAAGCATGCACAACTTCCGCAACCTCAAGATCATGGGTAGGATAATTAAGCTCGTGATCCTTGAGTTTGCGAGACTCAAAAGCTACAACCCTGCCATCCTGCATCAACACACCTCCAAGCCCTGCTAAAGAAGCATCTGTGCAAACAAAGAACTCACCCTGTGGATCCGACACTACAAGAATGGGTGCTCGTGAAGTGAGGCACTCCTGATGTCGTTGAAGGCTGCTCGCATCAGTCCGTCAAAACAAACTTCTTCCCTTTCCTCCGAAGGGAAGTGATAGGTGCGTAATCGAGAGAAGTCCGAACAAATCTCCGAGTAGTATCCTACTAATCCCATGAAGTCGCACACCTCGGTCATCATGTAGTGGGGCCTTTGGCCAATCCATAATGGCTCTAATCTTGGAAGGATCGACTACGATACCTTCCCCATAAATGATATGACCCAAGTACTATACCTCTGATTGAAAGAAAGCACACTTCTCCAAGTTCCCGTAAAGCTGCTGCTCACGAAGACACTGAAGAACCTGTCGAAGGTGCCCCTCGTGCTCCTCACGCGTACATGAGTATATCAAAATGTCATCAAGGAAGATGAGCACGAAGCGATCTAAGAAGGTCTTGAATACCCCATTCATCAAACTCATAAACACATTGCGGGGCATTCGTCAAACCAAAAGGCACCACTGTGAACTCATAGTGCCCATACCTCGTACGGAAAGCGGTCTTATGAATGTCCGCCTCCGAAATCCTCAACTGATGGTAGCGACTTAAGATCAATCTTAGAGAAAACTGTGGCTCCCTTCATCTGATCAAACAAGTCATCAATGCGAGGAAGAGGATAACGATTCTTGATCGTTACCTTGTTCAACTGGCGGTAATCAATACACAACCGCAATGATCCATCCTTCTTCTTTACGAAGATCACCGGTGCACCCCAAGGGGATACACTAGGACGGATAAGGCCCTTCTCCAAAAGGCCCTCAAACTGCAACTTAAGCTCACAGAGCTCCGGGGTGGTCATCCGATAAGGTGCCGTGAGATACGCTCCGCTCATGGAACTAGGTCTATATAGAAGTTAATCTCACGTGGGGTGGCATCCCGGTAGCTCCCGTGGAAAAACAACGGAAAAATCTCTCAAGATGGGATGATCATCTAGTGATGGCCCACTAGATCCATCCTCCGATCCATCACTAATCAGTAAGAGCATACATCTGACAACCCCGTCGCACACACCGCTTAAGTTGCATAGCGGAAATGGTGCGAATAGAAACGGGTCTCCTGACCCCCGAGATCACCGACTCAACTCCTACATCATTCACACAAGCTATAGTCTTGTGATAACAATCCATCTGGCCCTATGTGCAGATAACCAATCCATACCCAAAATGACTCCATACAAGCCCAAAGGAAGAATACGGAGATCTGAGGTAGTGGTGAAAGGTCCCAAATCCACTACACACTCCTTAACTAAGGAGTCCACAGAGATCTTGGCTCCAGAAGCCATCTCGACATCCCAACTAAGACCTTGCCTAACTGCCACCAGCCTGCATCGCTCTACTAAAGATGGTGCAATAAAGGAATCAAAAGAACTAGAATCAAACAATACAGAGGTAGGGATACCACCAATGCTACATGTGGTCTCAATGACTATGCTTTGGTGCTCTGCCTGGCGGTTCTCAACCGTTGCATAGATCCTATGGCTGCGTCCCATGTCACCAACTATCGGCTCCGAAACCGTGCCTTGCCCTTGTTAGGGTTCTGAGGACAATCTCTCTAGAAATGTCTAGCTACTCCACATCCAAAACAACCACTTGATCCTCTCCAAGGAACAACACCTCTAATAGGTGCCCTAGAAGCCTGTGGCATGGATCCGATGATTCGACGCGGTGGTTGTTGTGGCCGCTCGCTTTGGCGAGCTCGTGGACCGAGCTCTAGGTCCACCTGTGTGTCCCGATGGGACCCCTGTGAGGAGGCCCCATGCTCCGACTCTCTTTGCATCGCTCTCGTGGAGGTCATGAGGTGGACGGGACTACTGCTACTGCATTGTGGCCGAAAGGATGACCTGTGAGGAATGCTGACCACGAGAAAGAGGCTGCTCGAACCTCTCGATCTATCGTCCCGCATCTCGCTGAATGCGGGTCCTAACTCGGTCTCTAGTTTCTTTGGGTTTTACCTCGAGTCTCCTCTGCAATATAGGCCTTCTCAACGGCCTCTGCTAAAGACCGTGGTGGACAAGTGAATCCGCACCGCCTCCAATAGCTAAATTCGTGCCCCGGATAAACTCGTGAATCCGCACTGCTCATCCTACATATGCTCTACATACTGAAGTAGATCTAGAAATCTACTCTCATACTCTGCTACCAAAAGAGAAGCCTGTCGGAGGTCATGGAACTCATCAATCCTTTGCTGGATGAACCTCCGTGATAAATACTTGCTCGAATCTCTCCTCAAAAAGCTCCTGTGTCACCTGTCTCGAATCTACATGGAGCTTCGCTCCTTTGTCCTCCACCATATTCCTGCTCCATCCCTCAGTAGATGGATCACAACACGAGCTCTCGTGTTGCTAGAACAAGGACAAAGCTTGAAGCAACTGCTCAAGCTCACTAGCCAGGCCTCTGCCTGAAATCCACTTGTATCACCCGAGTAGTGTGAGGGCTTAAGCCAGGATCTCCCGATGTGATCCGCCGCTATGGTTTGTTGGCCTCCAAGTCTCTCTACTCGCTCATCCCTAAGCCTAGGGCTCGAGACCTCTCTACGCTTTGGACCAAAGAAACAACCACTGAGACCAAAGAAACAACCTAGGGTTAGCTAGAAAACTATCTGATAATTTTTTTTTATTAGAAGTGTCCACAACCAAGTCTGCGAAAGACAACGATTTATGATCGATGTGTTCCAAACAAAGCCTATCTACCAAAACACAAATTTCCTTTATTGACTTATATCAAGTTCACAAGGTTCAAATTTTAGGATTAGATGTTTTAGTTAGTTTCAGGGAGAAATCTACCCCCATACCCACTCTCTAACAGGCTCAAAGTTTCAATTGGATTTTTCTCATAATTAATGCTTCCAAAATTTTCCTAAACCATTCCCAATGGATAGGAAATTTTCTCACCTTTCCAGTGACATAAAGAAGTCCTCCTAACTCCTTCGGGAACTCAAGATATGGTCCGAGGCGGAGTTTTGGGATCAAATTTTCCCCAAGGGGGACACGTGTCAAGAGGAGGGGAAAACCCCTTTGGCGGGTTGGCGGGTCGCGGGCATTTTTTTTTGGAATTTTTCCCCATGCGGCGCAAAAGTAAAATTTCTCCCAAACCTCCACCGCCACCCCAAGGTGCCACGTGGCACTCTCTGATTGGCCGCAGGCTGGCGGGGCGAAATGGAAATTTTTTCCAAAATTTTCAAAAATCTCAAAGGGCAAAAAGTTTTCGCGCCTCCATTGCTGCCTCGTGAGGACACGTGGCAGCCTTTGATAGTCGATTCAGCTGCAGTCATGGATCGAAATGGAAATTTTTTCCAAAATTTTCAAAAATCTCAAAGGGCAAAAAGTTTCCGCATCTCCGCCGCTGCCTCGTGAGGACATGTGGCAGCCTTTGATTGGCTGCGGGCGGCGAAGCGAAATGGAAAGCTTTTCCAAAATTTTCAAAAATCTCAAAGGGCAAAAAGTTTTTGCGCCTCGCCGCTGCCTCGTGAGGACACGTGGCAGCCTCTGATTGGCTACGGGCCGGCGGAGAGAAATGGAAAATTTTTCCCGAGCCAAATTTTGAAAATTTTCCTAAGGCAATTTGACGGGAAATTTTTGGGTTGTGGGCAGAGAAAATTTTCCCAAATTTTCCCGCCAAAGCACAAAAACTTCAAAGTGCCATAACTTGAGCTAGAAAGCTCGGTTTTGGGCAAACGAGGACTTTTTGGAAAGCTCTCGATGCCCTCTTTGCATAGGAAACATAAAATTTACATTTTGATAAGTTTTTAAGGGTCAATTTTGCGAAAAAGGATCTGCAGGCTTTTAATTTGTGAACTGGCAGTTTTCCAACTTCTCAATTTGATAAATTTTGAACTCTCCTTCACTCAACATGTCAAACAGACATGGAGGATTGGTCTAGGGAGATTTTAGAGTGTTTTAGTGAAGTTGATTTGTCCAATTTATTCAAGGTTGTATTTTTCCGGCAATAGATGGGAAAACGATTTGTGGAAAGCTCAAATTGAATTTTATTAAGTTTTGGAGGTTCTTTCTTGACTGTTATAGTGAATTTGAGTTCCTTAGGTATTAATAAGTCTAAATTTCAATGTTTCTTATCTTATTATTTGATGTAAGATCGAACTGCTCATTTTTAATACAACATGGATTGCCAGAATGAAGTTTTAAATCAGTGAACTGTTTCTTTTTAAGTTTGCATGCCAATTTATCATTTAAAAGTGTGTATAGTTTCTAATTGGTCTCATATATTTGCTTATTAAATCTTCTAATAAAAAAAAATTATCCTATAATTTTCTAGCTAAGCCCTAAGTTGTTTCGTGGGTCTCAAGTAGTTGTTTGAACGGGCACTACAAGAAATGTCCTTAGTAGCTCACTTGTGATCTTCTTGTGAGATCACCCCAAGATGAATGAGTGTTTTCTTCCTCAAACAAAGCAAATAAAGCGTTTCGTCTTTTAAGGAAAGAAAGAGAAGCTTCACAAGCTCCAACTTAAAGAAAATATTTATGGTAAAATGATGCATACCCTTCTCAAGCCAAATGATTTCCGTATATATCCTCTATGTGTCACCAACTTCAATGCATGATCTTTGTTGGAGGACCAACCTCCTTGGGAGAGTTATTTCTCCTTTTATCTTCAACATATGTTTTCCAGAAGATTGACTTCATTATGAAATAAAATCTTCTTTCTATTTCTTTATCCTTTTGCCAACACGTGAAATGAATATTAAAAAAACCTTTGTACTTATAATAATATTAAGTTGCAAGAATCCTCATCCAGGATATGGTAAGTTGAATATGGATGGGGTTTCCAGAGGAAATCCCGGGAAAGCTTCTATAGGAGGCATTGGTAGGGATGTTGAGTGTGTTACAACTATAATATTAAGTGCATCATCTTATTTAGTTTATAGTTAAATAATATAGAATAGTTTATATTCTTATTATTTAAATATAAACTTTGTAGTAGGTTTGTCAGTTATTAATTAACTAACTATTTATTAAATTGGGGTGTGCCCCGTCACTTAATATGGACATAACCCTTCGGGTTATTTAAATATGACTATAGGTCATATTCATAAAATCACGTGAATCAATGGATTGGGTAAAATACATGGAACATAAGTGAGGAAGGAGTTACTAGATTGGTGTGGTTAAAAATTCCTCTATAGTGGATTATTCTTCCGTGGTTTTTTATCCATTTATGGGTTTTCCAAGTTACATACGATGCCACTGTGTATTTTGTTTTATATTATTTACTTTCGCTATGGTGTGCACATTTATATTTCCATTTATTAATGTATGCTAACCTAACATTTAATAAATTTAATTAATTTGGTGAATGTACCTTTTCACCCTCGCCCGACATGGTACTAGAGCAGTTAAGTATTGAATATTAATTTAATTAATTAAAAGTCATGTCCTTGGTGCATTGGTTGATTAGTTGGTTAGAAATTTATTTAACCCCTCTCCTACCCTCTCCTTGATGTTAATTGTATATGTGGAAAGTTATTTAGGATTTTCAACCCACCGTAAAATCTTGAAATGAAAGGAATTACGAGGACCTAAAATCAGAGATTTGGGTAAATTTTGTTTGAAATATTTCATTAATCTTATATAGTTTCTAAAGTGTGTGTAGGTGGAAGTAAATATATGGGGTTAAAAACTAGTAAAAACAAGACACGGGTCTCCTATAGGGAGACAATATTCTATAAATGTAGTAAAGTAAATTTTCCTATTGGCTGTTGTGAAGACCCATGGAATGGGGCAAAATAAAATTCACTCTCAAAATTATCCACCTTGGGAAATATTGTGCAAAATTTATTCTCTTGGGCCCTCTTCATACACAAGTAAGTTTTTTAATAGTTTGCAATATTTAAATATTTATTTTCTTATGGTTTAAATATGCAGGAAAATAAATGTATTTGAGGGTAAAATGGAAGGTCTCCCGATGGAGACAACCCTCCACAAAAATAGCCCATCAAATTTTGTGATTGGTTGGATCATAAAAATCTTGGTTGTGGAAATATAATAACCTATTTAAAATCCTAAGATTTAAACCGAATCCTAACTGATGGACCCCCTCTTTATATGTTGGTATTTGTAATATACCTATTTTTTTAACATGTGTTAAACTATATGTTTTAAAATATAAACATATACTTTAAACTAAATATATATCCATGTAATAAAATAAATTACACCTACCGGAGGCCTTTAGTGTACCGACTAATATTGGCTTGAAGTATTTCTTTTTATAAAATGCATGCAAGCATGTCAAGATTTGGTTCTTTTGGCTGAGATTCAGTTGACTTCTATAAAAACATCAAGTAATACTCAGTGGCAGCTAGCAGTTACATCATTTATGGGTGGCTTAGATGAGCCTTATCAGTGGATACAAGTCTCTAAGTCGTCTTATTTAAAATGCACTACAGTTTGCAGGGACTGCTATGTTTTATCTCTTGTATTTGTTTGTAAATATACAATACAATCAATGTTTTTATCATTAGCATGTAGATTGTAATTTCAAGTACATACAATGTCTTAAGTTTCTAATTAACTCATTCCTTAGCTTTTTTTTTTGTCCTCGACTTTGAATCAATATTTTTATCTGTTATAAGGGTTCCGAGTGGCTGAATTTATATGAAAAAATGTGGGCTGTTAAAAGGAAAAATTGGCCATTTTTTACTTGAAAATCGACACATACGTTGAGAAAAGCAAACCCCGGGTTAGAGAGGACGTGTGGGAATGCATTTTTTTCCGACACAACACCGTCCCAGTCTCATTCCAGTCAAATAGTGTTTTGTGAAATCACCTCACCAAATCTCACAAATAAATGCCCATCGAAGTGCTGCTCGTGCTCCCCGTAACATCTCTCGTGCTTACCATCTGCATATTCATCCAAATACCTTTGTAATTATTACTTAGGGGCCGTTTCTTGGTGTAAACCAAGGGCAATGATTGGAAGATTTTTTTACAATCCCAAGATCCCTGCAAATGGCTGCAACTTCTATATCATCATGTATAGCGTGAGCTCCCAAAGAAAATTAACAAACAAAAATCATACCAATTGATTTAAAATTTGAGTTATTGTCCACAACTTCCTTCCCACAAACTCCGAGAAGACCCAATTACCGTCGATTTAATCTCAAATCTATTTCTCACATCTCTTTTCAATTGAATCCATGCATATGGTCGTGAGAGTTGTTTTATTTATTCTTGCATTATTTGATTATACTTCTCGATATTCTATCTATTAAGTCTTATCTTTTTTTTAAAAGGATTAAGATAATGAAGATATATATGTTTTTGATAAAACATTTCTAAAATTTCTTAGTATGTGATTACTAAAATATTATTATATGCATATCAAATGACACTTGGGGACGCCCTTGTGTTTGTATTGGAGACGTCCAATACTGATTGCATCTAATACATATTTTACAAGAATAGTATGTTGAAATTTTTCAACATATTTTTAACATGGTTAGTTGTTAAGCATATTGTTATGTTAGTTGTTATACAACTAGTTTTTAACTTTTACAGATGGTTAAAAGTGAAATCAATAATGATTTAGATTTATATGCTTATTATGATGTCTATATGGATATTGTGACTCTAACCATGTTGATGTTGTGTTGGATAGAATATATACTGGATATGTGTTCAAGTTGTTTGGTGCAAGAACCATTACTTGGAACAGCTAAAAGAAACCAATAGTCTCCATTTCTTTTACCGACTAGAGAAGTAAAATGGAAGAAGCAAAGAACCATATGGCTGAAGCGAGTTGTTGGAAGAAATACACTTGGAAACTGAAGGAAGTATTCCTCTCCATGCGGTGGTCAAAGTGTTATTACTCTTGATAAAGAATCTAGTTCAACATCAGAGAATGAAGCATATTGATGTTCATATGCGTGTTATCTGAGAGAAGATTCTCTGTGGTGATAGAGATCTTCAATTCTTCCAAACTGAAGATTATATTGCAGATATGTTTGCGAGCCATTATGTGCTGTAAAATCTGCAAGTGTGTGCAATGATTGCCCTTTCGAGCCATTACGAGGGGAGTGTGCATGTCTTGTCACCTCCTAGGCCAGGCTGGTCATTGACTCCTCCTCTATACTTCTACTCTGGTTTAAAAGCATTGTAAAAGATCTTGCATGATCTTAAGTAAACTGATAGAGTTTACAGGAAACATACACCCAATGTGCATCTGTTTGTAAAGGAGCTCCTTGTGTTATAAAGCATATTTAAGCATATTTAAAACAAAATGAGATGTAGTCTCACAAATCATGCTTAGCTTATATCATATGTCTGATTTATGGATTCCAAATCCTTTTGTACCAAAAGGTAAGTTGAGCATGATAAAGGTGTTATAATTCCTTCAAAAATACATGTGCTAGCTTAAACCTTTAGGGTTTATGGATTTGTAAATCCTGTTGTAGAAACATGTAATGTTGGCATATGAATCCCTACTTAATATAAAGGGCGAGTGTTAGAACTATAATATTTTTAAGTGCATCATAATATGTAATGTCCCCTTTTTCAAGACATTATTAATATTTATTTTTCATTTGCATCAGAACTCCCCCTTGGCATGCCTAGAGCTACAAGTGGGAGTCTTTTTAGTTAGTTTAATGTGCACATAGGTTAGTTACTTTTATTTATTTAATTAAAAATAAATAAAGTGTACATAGTCTTAGTATTAAATATTTTAATGAGAGTTTATGTTTTCTCTCCAAAAGGGAAAGGTAGGTCTTTATTGGATATTGGACCCCTTAGTTCTATAAAAAGGAGGTTGCATTTCCTTAGAGGGCATGTTGATGAATTATTGATTTCACCCCATGTTGGAGAATTGGGATGTATGCCCTAGTTCTTGCATTGATCTCTCTCTTACTTGGATCCATTATTGAAGATTATTGAATACTCCATTGTTCTTTCCATTTCGCTCTCGTGTTGAAGGTGTTTGTGCATGATATTTTCTCTCTAGCTTTGGTGACTTGTCTAGGTATTAACGCATTTTATTGAGGGTAAAATGTGCATGTTATTGAGTATTTGAAGGGTTCTAAGTGCTGGAAATTATTTATGCAATTTACCCTAACCCAAAGAATCGGGTTTGGAATTTCATGGGGGCTGATTTGAGTGGGTTCTAGTGCATGTAAAGATCTGATATTTATTTTGATGAGAAAATCATAATTTTCCCTTTCTATGCATTTGGTTTCAAGTTAAAAGAGTTAGTATTTTGGGAGTTATTGATTTCCAAAGTTTTAGCTAATTTTCAATAGTTATTTATTATTTTTATTTTGCAAATTGTATTGGATAAAGGAGTGTAAATACCATTGGATTGCCCATCAAACCCTCACCTTGGCTCACTCCAACCCTATTTGGGTTGATTCAAGTTGACACTAGGGTTCGTTGAGGTAAACCTAGGAGGGTTTATCTTCTAAGTGTTTATTTTTGCAAGTATTTAATAATAATCGATTAATATCCTACAAGGGGATATTACATAATACCTTGTCAAGTGCCTTGTAACAACTTATGTAGTATATAGAGATTTTTATAATTGATCATTTAATTTATAGTTAAATAATATAGAATAGTTTATATTCTTATTATTTAAATATAAACTTATAATAGAGGTTTGTCATTATTAATTAACTAACTATTTATTAAATTGGGGTGTGCCCGTCACTTAATATGGACATAACCCTTCGGGTTATTTAAATATGAATATAGGTCATATTCATAAAATCACGTGAATCAATGGATTTTGGGTAAAATACATGGAAGCAAGTGAGGAAGGATTTACTAGACGGGTGTGGTTAAAAATTCCTCTATAGTGGATTATTCTTCCATGGTTTTTTTACCCATTTACGGGTTTTCCATGTTACATACGGTGTCACTGTGTATTTTTGTTTTATGTTGTTATTTACTTTCACTATGGTGTTCACATTTATATTTCCATTGATTAATGTATGTCAATCTAACATTTAATAAAGTTAATTAATTTGGTGAATGTATCTTTTCACCCCTCGTCCTAATAGAGTGTGGGGTGTAGTTCTTTTTTGAGAATCTGGCTCTACTACCAACAATCTTGCTGAGGTGAAAGCTATCTATAAAGGCATGCAAGAGGCATTGAAAATTGGTCAGCATAAGCTCCAAGTTGAGTTGGATTCCCAAATCATTATCCACCCACTTTCGATAATAGATGAACTCCTCCCAATCATTGGCGTATTGCCAAAGAGGTGTGGAAGATAAAACAACTAAGGGAAAAATCTCAAGACGTCCTAATTCAATCACATTCCTCGTGAAGAAACAAAGTTGTTGATGGATCGGTTAATCGGGCTCGACAACAAGGACTTGTTTTGCTATGGCATGCCCCCTCAATGGTGGTCCAACAAGCTTCAGGAAGATATCGGATAGATTCTTAATCTCGATTCTCTGTCATAATATTTCCTTTGCTTCTTTGTTGTATAATGCTCAAGCTTGGACCAATAGCTTTTAGGCTTGGCACAACCGAATATGTAATTTTGAGTTTTATAGAATATAAAGTTTTGTTGAAAAAATATTAAGTTGCCCCCTAAAATGGAGAATTGATTGGGACCAACTTGAAATATTATTAATTATTTTATTTTAGAAAAGGGGACATGATAGGCTTTGATGTGAGGACCTCTTCTTCACTATATATCAAACACCTCAAGATTAGACGACTGTGGTACATCTTACGATCTTCATTTACAGATCTGTCATACCATTCTGGGCATTTCAATGAGTGTCAATCTTGACTTTAGAGATGTTAGTGTAAGCTCATCCTTGGGCTTACGCATGTACACTTCAAATTTCTCTTGTCTCAATGCATTTGCTCTCCTCTACACATTTGCGACACGCCTACAAATTAACCTATGTGAAGTTTCTATTAGAATTTAAGACTTATTTCTAATGTTGTCATTAGTTATTTTCAGAACTAGTCAGTAACTATATCAACCATTTTCAGAATTACATTTATAATAAATAGACGGACACACAATCTCAAATGTGTGCAATCCGCCTTCTCTTTATTTCTTCTTTCGTATCGAGTGAGACCAAGTGAGGAAAGAGAGAAGGGAAGAAGATCGGTCCCATTAGCGCACGTAGATGAATCCAAGTGAATGAATTCAAGGGCACATTCGTTTTGTGAGGGATCTAAGTGAATGAAATCAAGGGCGTAAAACGTGTAGTCGTGAGTACCAGGGCATTATGTAAACAAAGTCATGTCGAGTCGTGAATTGGGGTGTGTAGTCACGAGTACTAGCTATGCAAACACATGTAAGGAGTTGCAAATTAGGAGCACAATCTAAGTCGCAAAAGGGTCTACAACTCTGTGACGTAAATAAGGAGCAAAAACTAGGTTGTGAAAGGGTCCGCATTTTTGTGAGCCACTTTCCGCCATTAAGACAGAGCCAAAAGTGTGGACATGAACCCAATAAGCATATAATCTTGTTTTCAAGGTATAGTCATAAGAAACGAGGGTTGAATATAAACTTGTGTTTTTCAAGGGAAAATACCAACCAAAAACAGTTCTAGTTGCAGTGCGAATATAAAGTCCGCAAGCCAAGGCAAAAAATAGCCATGAAATAAACAAAAAATATTCTAGACAACAAAGTTTCAGACTATTTGTGCTAAAATTGTGCACATCACATCAGTTGCAAGAAAAGAAAGAACTTGTATTTTATTTTCTATTTACTCATTTAGGAAAACACGTAGTTGTATTAATTTTATTTTATTAAAATGGAAATTCCTGTAGAAAAATATTATGGTCTAAATTTTCATACATGGAGAGTGAAAATACAAATGCAACTTATGAATAAAAATTTGTGGGGCATCAGAACGAGAAAGAGACGGCATCTACCGATGCATCGAAATTTTTAGATTGGCAAAGTAGAGATGATAGAGCTAAAGCTATTATTGACCTTGCCTCTCTCGACTCTTAACTACATCATGTATACCTAGACAAATCATCTAAAGAAATTTTGGATGCTCTAAATCAATTATTGGAGCAAAAGTAGTTAATGCCAAATTTTCCTAAAACTTAACTTAATTTGGGTACATGATAAGTGCGATAAAGCAAGCAACCAAACAGAGAGTACCTCCTGCTCTTCGAATATGGCAACCTCCTCCATTCGGAGTAATCAATTTAAACACTAATGGGGTCTAGAGATAATCCTGGAATAACCAGTATGGGAGGGGTAGCTCATGACTCCTTGGGAACTCCTCTTTTCTTTTTCGCATATCAATTAGGATACTACACAAACAATGTGGCTGAAATTATGGCTGTCCAACGTGCTCTCCAGGAAGCTACTAAATTGGGATGTCCTAGTATCATTGTAGAATCGGACTCCAAGGTTATTATTACACTGCTTCAAGCTCCGGATCATCATCCGTCTTACAGCCAAAATTCAAGGCCGATAAAACACATTGCTAGACAGTTCCAAACAATTAAATACTCTCATGTTCCCAGGGAGCAGAACAAGATAGTTGATGGATTGGCCAACTGGGCATTAGATCATTCCAATCTGTTACATTTTGGTCCTATACCTCGTGGTGGCCTTAGGCGAAACGGAAACAAATTGAGCGGATCCTATCTCTGAAATCACATGATGGATAAAGCACAAATATGCTATCTTTTCTCTGTCATTTGTACTTGGAAATCAAAAGATATCTCATCTAGTATGAGTATAATTGCTTGGCATTGTAATTTGTACTTCATAAGTTGATCAATATAAATTTGATGGTGTTTTTAAAACAAAAATTTTCCCCTAAAACTTTAGTTATATAGGTTCAAAATGGATGAAGGAGTCACTATGTCAAGCCACATCAATAATCTAAGGTCCCTGATCAGACAACCAACATAAGTCAAAGCTGCGATTGAGGATGAGGATGAGGATGCCAAAGCTATCCTATTAAATAGTCTGTCTTCAAAATACAACAATGTAGTTTTTACCCTCAGTCAAATTCAATCTCAATCTCTAGATGATATGATCGCAACTTTCTATGAAGAAAATGAACTACATAAGATGTAAAAGGTCGCTTCTCAAGAAGAAAGTGCATTCTATTCCATAACTAGGAACTCTCGTAGAAGATCAAATAAAGATAACCGGGAGATTGCATGTCATTATTGTAAGAAAAGAGGTCACACAACATGGGATTGCCGTGTTCGAGCCAATGATGTGTTCAAGGGTAAAGTCATATCAAATACAACCAATATAGCCATGGTCAAGACCCACCCGATACAAAAGGTAGTGAGGATAGTGACGAATACATAATATAAAGATGCTCTAAATTTTGAAGGTAAGAAAGGATACATGGTAGATGAAGCTCGATATGGATGGTTGCTTAGATAGTTTGGGGGAGATTGTGGATCTTGGGAGTTATACCCTCACAAGGGTCATGAGACAACTTGATGGAGCTTGTCAATGGCTCATTATGGATGTTTGTCCAATAATTTGGGAGTTTGGGGAGGTGGAACTTGGGAATTTAGCTCGGGAGCTACACCTTTACGAAGCTCACGAAGCAACTTGATGGAGCCCTACCTAATCATGTGAAGCATTGCTTTTAAAGTGAAAGCCTCTCAAGATTACGTAATTTTGTTTTGTTAGAAAAATTTTGTTTGTTTGTTGTAGAATAAGCCTTAAGAGGTATTAGAATGTAAGATTTATTTATAAGGTTTCATTAGGTCTTTTTTCAGAATTTTGGTCAGAACTATATCAATCAAGCATTTTTTGTAACTACATCATTCATAATAAATAAACGGAGACACAATCTCAAATGTGTGCAGTCCACCTTCTCTTTATTTCTTTTTGTTCACTTATTCCAATAGTTTCCACTATCATCAAATATTTCACAAATTTGCATACTTGTATTAGTTGAAGACTTTAAGGTTCTCAAAATTACTTTGTCATCAATAGCTTTTTGTTATTGATAATTTTGCCCTTTTGAGGTGCTAAGTCAAGTTTGAATTGTATAGAAGACATATTTCTATTTATACTATAAGAGAAATAAGTGTTTAATTTTTTTCGTTGTTCGTTTAGGACTTACATTAAGTTCTAGTTTATATTGTCTTGCCTTTTTCAATAGTATTTATGTCAGTCAAATATATATATATATATCATAATATATATATATATATATATATATAGTCACATACAGTGTTTTGTCTTTAAGGAGTCGATGAGTCATTTTTTTCAAAGTGAGTATTAAAGTATTATTGAAAATGTCATAATTGTCCCAAATCTAAATCATGCTGTAATTTAAAAGTCTTTCAATATAGTTGTGTCATTATTGTTTGTTGAAATTTATAGTCAAGCACTTTTTTAGTATTGTCTCTATTTTAAATCGAATTGTATTTCATAATAATAAAAGTATAGTCAAGTCAAAGTTTATAATTAATTCTGTCTTTGTATTGTCTTTAGTCGGGTCCTTCCAATTAAAGTACGACAAAATTCGTCATATTGTGTCATCAAATTTTACCAGTCAAAAATAAAAAAAATTGCCTTATAGACACATTTTAGGTGTAACTCAAACATCCTACAAAATAATGTGTATCATATCATCAGGGGGAGACAAAAATAAAGTACAATGTGGAAACTAATTAGCTTCAAAGGCCCAATCTATTGAGTGAGTAGCATCATGACTGGAGGATGGAGGTAATGGAGGAAGGAGGACAATCAATGTCCTCTCGCCATCCACAAGTGACGGGTCCGCACAATGATGTGAGGCATGTGTTTTTGTGTGTTTACTTTTTGTTGTAATGTGGTAGAAAATAAGAACAAAGGTGAATACATGTTTAATTGTAATGAGTGAGCAATTCCTATATTTTCCCCTAATGTAAGAAAGTGATGAGAACTGAGAAAAGTACTACAACATCATGATATTTAGGTTGTTGGTTGTCCCATAAAACCATATGCATGTTTAGGTTGGGGTTCCCCTGCAAAACCATCTGTATGTTTAGGTTGTTGGTTGTCCTACAAAACCATCTGAATGTTTGGGTTATTAGTTGTCCTATAAAACCATTTGTATGTGTGTAGTTGTTTGTTGTCATGTTAAAACCATCCTGTTTGTTTGTTGGTAAACCACTTGTAAAACCATCTTGTTTGGTTGTTGGTAAACCACTTGTAAAACCATCTTTGAGGTTCTTGGTTGTCCGAAAACCATCCAGATCGTTAGCAAAGAAGAGGTGGCATGCTACAAGTACCAGAGTAATGTTTTCCCTATGTTCGCACTAAGGGGGGGGATGTTAGAAAACCATAGTAGTACTCACATGGTTTATTATCATTAGTTGAGTAAAAATATTATAATGTAATATGAGCGATTTGTGAGAACAAATCACGTAAATATGATTCAAGAGATATAGGTGGTTTTGTATGAGTTTGAGTTGGTTGAACAAATCGTATAAGAATAGGTATGAGTGGTTTTGGGAGACTCCTTAATAATAAGAAATTCTCTCCTATAAATGTGTAATCTATCCCAACGTATGTATATTCGAATTAATAAAATAAATAGCTTTATTGTTTGAATTATCTATATGTTTGGCTTTACAATCCGAACCAAATTTCATTAAAAACATTGAATCTTCACATCTTGGAGTGTAGGCTGAAATGTTAGCATTTATTGTTTTATAATGAAGAGACTTTCCTTTTGATCTTGTTGTTATATGTAATGTCCCCATTTCTAAAGACCCTTAGCCTATATTTTCCCGTGGGCTTCGGGCTGTTGCAAGGGGAACATTTTTTAAATAATTAAATATTATTGCCTGGGGCAATAATTATTTAATTATTTAATTATAAAAGTTATTTAATTTAATTCCCAAAATATAAAAAAATTAAATGGGGAATTAATTAAATAAAAAGTTAGGTGGATTTTATTGATAAAATCACCCTTTGCAAAGGGGACGCCACACCTAGGGATAACAAACTGCTTTCATTTAATAATTTCCCTCTCCTAGGGATTTCGTATTTTGTGCCTCCTTGCTTATAAAAGGAGTGCTAGGGTCATTTTTATTATTATGTTATGATGAACTTATTTTGATACTCCATGCTTGGAGTTGGGATGCATGCCCATTGAAGTCTCTCTCTCTCTCTTGCGTGGGAGGTTGTATTGAGCTGGTTTTGAGATCCAAGTTAAGTATTTAATTGTGAGATCCATATTTCTAGCTTTGGCAAACAATTTGATTGAATTTGCAAGTGGAAATCTGCCCTTTTACTGTAGCGACGTCACTGTAGCAGCTGGTTTTTAGTTATCAAGTTGAAGTGTTTTGTGAGTGCTTGCAAAGTGATTTGGTGTATGATCTCTCTAAACCCTAGGCGACTCCTTCCATGATGTTTGTGGACTGTTTTTAGAGCATTCTTTGATGTGAATCGATCAGCTGGTTGGATGATAGTGTCTTCTTTTTACAACAACTTCTTTGGGTAAATTTATGAATATTCTAATGCATGTTTGGAAGCTTATTTGCCAACAAATGGATTGACTTTGATTTATTAGCTCCAGCGACTTATCGTAAATATATTTGAATGCATTTTTGGAGGTCTAAGATAACCAGCGATTGCATAGTTGTTTTAATAACTGATTCGTGGCACTTTTGGAATAGTTTGACTATCTTGTGCATGATACTATACACCTGTTGCAGCGATCTCTTTCAGGGCACAACAATGAAAGTATTTGATGACATTGTAGTCTGATTTTGGAGTGTAAAGGAGCTGCTGTTCTTTACTAAAATCAGCGACCCTATTTAAATACTTTTGCTGGTCTACTAGCAGCGATCTCCTATATATTCATTACTCAGTTGAGAGTCTATGTAATTCTGTGTTTAGCCACTGTAACCCGCTTATGATTTGAGTCCTTTAAGATCAGCGATCTAAGTGTAGCTGTTTGGGGTCTAATATTAATAATTTTGAGTTCCTTTCAAGGTGATCTAGATGGCTGTTTGTTGCTGATTTGTGGAGACTTGTATAAAGCCTGGTTTAATGATATCTTTGGAGCTCTATAACAGGGAACTGTTTATTGAATAGATCTGAGTTCGCAGTTTTCATCATCATTTTGTAATGATTTGTAACCTGAGTACATAGCTTTTGCAGCAGTTATATTCTAACTTTGGCGTCTACTAGTTGCATGTCTTTTGGGGCATTTTGAGATCTGATTATATTGAAGCTCATCTAATGATTGTCTGTGTGAGTTGTGAGGGGAGGCCATTTGGTGTCACCTAGATTTCACCCTGAAATCTGCGACTACCCTATCCGAAAATTTTTCATACTTTTAAAATAATGGGTCGTTTTGTGTTTTTATTGCCTAAAAGTTCTTGTATTGCGTCAAGATAATCCCAAAGAGCCATATTAGCCTTTTTCGCCAAATACCCAGATGCCCAAAATTGTTTTATTCTGTCGTCGGGATTTGTCTGCGAGAAATTTGTATTTAATTATTTTGAGCCCCGTATGAGGCTATTTGCGCTCCGTTTTAACTCTATTATGAGCGAATATGTTATTATTCCTATTTGCTAGAAGGATTTTAACTTGGAATAAGTTTTGGGCTTTATTTATAACTTTTGGCAATTTTTCGTGTTTTTGTGGTGTCCCGTTTGTTTCTCGTGAAATTTCTCTCGGAGAACAATTCTTTTCACGGTAAGCCTGATTTTTGGCCTAGAGCAAATTGGAAAACATATACGCACATTATGCCAAGAGGAAGTCGCCATCGGAGTGTCCGGATCTGTGGGAAAAAGCGAAGTCGTACACGGAAAAGCCCCTTCGGGGATGGGCGCATTTTGAAAAACAAAGGATTTAAGCTGCAATGGGAAAAATAGAAGCCGTAGGTAGGGTGAGAATTTTATACCTGCTGGCAGGGTACTTTTTCCCGTGTTATAAAAATCACTTAAGCTGCAGCAGTGGGAAAATAGAGGTGCAAGGGCGGTGGGAATTTATTGCCTGCCTTGCAGGGTAAGAATTCCCATGATAAAATAAAAGGAAAGTGACTTAAGTGAAATCATGGGATTTTAGTGCCTGCCTTGCAGGGTAAATAATCCCATTGTCAAAGTCAAATCACTTAAGTGGATCATGGGATTTTGGTGCCTGCCTTGCAGGGTAAAGAATCCCATTGTGGAAAAATTCTTAAAAATAGAATTACATGTGCAAAAAAGTGCACCCCCTTTGGTGAGAGAATGACAGCCTTAAAATGATTATTTTAATTAATCTATTCTCTCAAAAAGTGCGCCCAAGCTTGGAGGAAGTCAACAAGTCAAAGTTGGAATAAAAGAAAGGAATTAAATGCATTAAATTAAATTTATTTAGTGGCTGCCCCCTTCCTCTCAAAAAGTGCGCCCATTTGGGAGTTATTTAATGTTTTTTAAGGCATTAAAACATTAAATTAATTTTTATTTTCAGTGGCTATGGTCAAGGCACACTGTGAAGCTTAAGTGAAGTGATGTGTGAAGGATTAAATTGGATTAATTTAATTTATTGAATGGCTGTCCTTAAACATGTTATTTTTAAAAGAGAAAAACATGATTTTTAATTAATTAATTGCCTTTAATTGTTAGGGCAATTATTAATTATAGAATTGTGAAGGTTATATAAGCATGGGCAGCCATATGGGTGAATTATTTGATTCACAGGTAAAGAATTGCAGCCAAGAGGAAAAGTGCGCCCTATTAGAGGAAGGATTTTGCTCAGTGCAAGGTGGCAACAGGCTAAAAGCTTCCGATTTGGCGCATGCTTTGAAGGAGATTGATCTTTGTCTCGCATAATTGTTTCCACAGGTGTTACAGAGCTCGGTGTTGATTAAAGGATTCACGATCTCTTTATGTGCAAATTAAACACCAATTTTTGGGGCAGCAGGCTTGAAAAGTGCAGATTTTCACAATTAAAATTCACTATTCATGCTCCGGTGGCCATTTTTGTCTGAATAAATTGCAGGAATTCATTACAGGTGCTTTACAAAAGAAAATGAGTTTTTATCAATGTCCAATACATTGCAAATATCCTCCGAATCTGAAGAATTGTCCAGATCTGCACCAGTATTGAAGAAATCTGGCCAAGTAAGAAGAAAAAGAATTATTCAGACGAAGATAGACAAAGCCATGGCGAAAAGAGATGAAAAAGAAAGCACGATGGAGTCATGCATTGCTTCCAAACTTGCAGACATAGGAGACACAGATCTAGGCCGGAACCTCTTTCGATTTGATTGATAGATCCAGAGCGGGAAAGACTTCACTCATGCGTGCGGTTAAAAGTAGTGGAATTATCCGAGCTGCAACTTTTCCATGTATAAGCGCAGCAATTGCCAGAGTTTGTGATGGAGTGTGCTAGATCTTATCATCCTTCATCCAGATCAGTGCGTGATGCTGCAGGAAAGACAATAATTCGCTTGGATGCGAGTTCATCAATTATTGTTTCAAGATTCCAGTATGTAAAGGTGGTGACTTCCATTACCATTCGGGATGCCGATAGTAGATGGGAGAACCATAGAGTGATTGCGTGAGCATAATGAACAAACCGATTCATGAAGAAGCCTAGATCTCCTTCAAAGTTCGAGAACTCTTTCGCGATCCAATTTGGTGCGGGAGGTAGATGATGTCAATTCAATACTATGCGGGATTAATGCGCAAGCAAATGCTTACACTTTCCGTACATGGATGTATGCGTTCATCAGGACCATTGAAATCAACAAGGTTGATTCCATAATCAATTGGTCGGAAATTATTAGCAACAACATCGGTGAGCAACTCCGGAACGTAAAGCGTACTTTCAGCTTCAAGATGACTTCATACTTAGTGTATGCTGCAACTTCACAAGGCGTCTTTTCCAAGCTGGATAGATGTGGTGTTCTTTCTAAGGACCCCATTTTCGAGTGCTACCCACAGCTTACTACACCTGCATGTGAGAAAGACTTCAAAGTGATCAACGATGACTTCTTCTACGATTTCATCTGCAGGCTAGACAAAGACTTGAAGGCCAACAGGGTAAGCAAGGAAGCGTGGGAAGCTGTGTCCAAGATTGGCAGTCTATTCATTCAATTTGCAGATTTCACATACCTCAGGGTTACGGGCTTTTCTGGAGAACCAATAAAGATGCCCAGGTATCCAAGTGATAGATTGATCGCCATGGAGCTCAAGCAGTAACTTGTGGAGTTACACGACCTTCAGTCAAAGCGGCACAAGTCTACGGGCTTCTTCCCAATCACTGTGGGATATTACAGCTACATTAGCATTCATAGAGCTCGAGGGATGGAGGCGCAAATGTTATCTCGAGTATGAGCAAGAGTTCTTCCCTACACGACTGAACTTCGATCCATTTGGAGTAGCCAGGAAGACGATCTCCTAGGAGTATGCACATGTGCCTTCATTAGAAGATTTCTGGATGAAGTGCAAAAGTGAGTACGAGGTCAAAAGAGAGATTTCAGAAGAAAGCTATCAAGAAAGCAAGTGTTTGACTTTGGACTAGCGCAGATACTCCGCGGATCTTAAAGATGATGTGAACGTGGTACTTGACACTTACCATCAAATGGGAGGAGATAAAGCTATACCGCAGACAACATAGGAGGTTGCCATACACTTGAAGAAAGATCTGGAGCTGTGTTGGTGAATACTTCGAACTGGCTGCTGATGAAGGGATATTTCCTCGATGAAGCGTTGATGAATCAAATCACGAGCAACTTCGGCGCAGGAGATTCCCTCAAGCGAAAGCATGATGGAGAAAGCAGCAGAAGGTCCGAGAAGTTGAAAGTACATAGAAGATCTCAAGAAAAAGAGAAGATCACTTCTACGACCGTAGCTTTGACTCCGGCTTCTCCAGCACTCAGTACTTCACCAACTATTGCACCGCAGCAGCAGGACACTTCCATGCCTCCATTGAATCCGGCGACATTCGTCTTCTCTCCTCAGCCACTTCGTTCATCACCCGTGCCAGAGGATACGTTGAAGCTACAGATGGCAGAGTTCGAAAGAGCTTTGTCCTTGGATGATTCAGAGGATGGCAGCCATAACACTGTGGCACTTTCTGACGGAGAGGATGCAGAGCGGGAGATGGTAGTGCACTCAGCGACTTCTCACTCTCCGAGAAGTAATTTCTCGGAATGGTTGGCTTCGCAGTTGGTTCCAGAAGCAAGAATGGAGATGAACTTAGAGGAGCACGACTTGCAGCTACTCCAGGATCTGAGCAGGAGAGACAGAAGGCCTAAAGTTGCTAAAGCAACTTCTAGGTTGATCATCGAGGATTCGGGAGAAAAGTTTCTTTGAGATATCAATTCGAGGCGTAGGAAGGAAAGATAGAAGAGGAGCTCACGGCGGAAGATGTGACAGTGACCAAAGTACCACTCGGTCAAGCCACCACTGAAGGATTGAAGTAGGACACGCAGACATTGATAGATGCTTTATTCCTTAGGCAGCGGTGAGAAGGCGGAGAAAGAAGAGCTGCGAAGCAAGGATCTCAATTATGTGAGATCATAGCCAAGGTTGCTAAACCTTCCATTCAAACCCATTTCAGAAAGCGGGTGAGTGATCATCTTATGCAAAAATGGAGGATGCAAGCAATTAAGTAAAGGCTATTGACGAATGGAAGGATTTGATTATTCATCAAGCTTCGTGACAACTTGAAGAAGTGCCAACCCGCCTAAAGGTTATGGATGATGCAAAGAAATCAGCTAAAGCAATCGATGGCGAACATAGAAGGCATGAATACGGTTGTGAGAGAGTAACTCGAGTATTTTGGCCGAGATCAACAAGGCTGTCACGGGAGATGTATTGATCATGGAGCAGATTGCACTGGATGGATCGAGTTGAGAAGGGGAAGAAAGCTAGAATTTGCAAGTATCTTTCCGTTTGGAAATCTGCAGAGTTTTGCTGAAAAGGATGCAGGCACTTGAAAGTAGGACATCATCCTTACCCGACAGTATCATTTCTTTCACTGAGGAGGATGTGGTCGGAGGCGTTACTTCATACGTGCGGATTGTTTCTAACGAGGTGCCTAATTCCCTGGAAGGGTCTCTCCTGATGGTACAAAAGAGAATTGATAAAGCTACCAAGCCTTTCACGATGAATTCTATCAGTAGACTGGTGGCGCTGCAGGCAGACATTGCGAGGTTTGGGCCGAGCTTGGAAGATGTGGAAGCGTGCATCAAAGTATTGAATGAAGGGTTGTTGCAGTTCAGGACAGAAAAGGAAGCAGTGGCTAAAACAGATGGAAGGATGCTAAATTATATGTTCGACAAGTATATCAGATATCAGAACAAGAAGAAGATGTAGACATAGACATTTACTACATGACTTATTCTATTCTTTCTTCTTCTATTTTCTATGTTCCGGATGAAATTGTAAAACTTCTAAGTTATTGGTTTTGCAACCATTACTTGAAGTCATGTGGAACCATTCTATTAGTTAAGTGATACATGTGTCACTTAAGGAGAAGTTAGTTGAGGATGATTGCCAAATGTCATCTTTACTTGTTCATGCTTTAGTTCAGTTAGACTTCCCATTTGTACTTTCCCTCCTACATTCTATAAGTAGGAGAAGAACCTCCGGGTTAATCATCAATCAGAATTTGTAAGCAGCAATCTTGTGTTCTAGACTTTGTGCTAAACCCCTGAGAGCAACTTGGAGCAAAGGAATATAAAGGAGCAGGTTTTCGGAGAACTTTGTGTCACGGTGTCTTGTGTTTCTTGCTTTTAAGTCTTAGATCTCTTAATAAACTTTGTGTTATTTTAGATCCTGGATCTAGAGTGTCTTTGTTCTATAATTCGTGTGTTCATATCTATTAAAGTTTCTTCTATGTGCATGCAATTAGCTCTGCTATCTACTAATTGGGATGCACATCTTCCCCATTTCTTCTCTATATTTCCTTTACTTCCTTCTTCTATAAAATACTTCCTTTCTTGAACAAATGTTGCTTACTTGTTGCAGAACTTCTTAGTTATGGTTCATGAACCAAGTGGTTAAAGTAAAACCCCTGATAGATAATAACACATTTTTATTGACAAATTTGACATGGGAGCCTCACCGGTTAAATGAGGGAGATTTATCTCATGACTGCCTAGGTTTTGTGCTATGCAGAAAATCTAGCCAACACCATTAAACCCCTATTACTTGGGTTTATTGAGTCTTCTACTCAACCAATTCAAGGGGATTTGATTACTATTTTGCTATTGAAGTATTGAAGAGTTTGTTGATTTTCATATTTTCTATTGATCTCGGAGGTGGGATATTACATTATATAACTCTCCGTTCCTTGAAGTTTAATTTTAGATGCATTGTCAAAAAAATCTAGAGTTCGGTTGATATTGAAGTTTCATCTAGTTTGGCTTGTGGTAAATCTCAAGAGTGATGCGCTAGTCCCTATTGAAGATAGATTTGCTTCGGAAAATTTGAAGAACAATTGCGACAAAGAAAGGAATGACTTCTTGGAATTCTAGATTTGTAATCCTCTTTGAGAGTCTAATCCCTAGCTTCTCAAGAAGCCATGGTTTGAAGAGAAGGTCCTTTTCATATAGGGAAAATACTAGAGAGTTCACACGTCCACAATGCATATTATTAACAAGGGAGCTCATAGGAAAATTTGGTTAGGCTTTTTTTTTTTTCAGATCAATGTTGTAGACCACTCTTTGTGACCCATCATCAAGGTGAGTGATGGATATGATTACAAATCGAAGGTCCTTACGCAAATAGCTTTGCCTACAACAAGAGATGTGTAACCGTTGGCCCAACCTTGGTAACTTAAGAATCACCAATTATAAATTTATTAAATGAAAAATGGGCCTTAGTTACTTCAATATTAGACATTATATATTGTTTCATGTGTTCATAACTTGGGCTCGCAAATTCACTAACTATTTGGTACGAAAAAAATCCTTTGTTTCAATATGACAAAGTTAGTACAAGGATTATATATTCAGGACCCTATTCTCGTAAACTTTAAAAACCATAAAATCATATGTTTTAGTTAATTCTATTTGTAACTGGAATATGTAGATGTTCGTGTTACAGAAGAAAATTTGTTTCCTTGCTCACTTGCATATATTCTCGAATCATTTTAATTTTCAATTGATTTATCAGTAATGTATTGATGAAAACAATCATAAATTAACTTGTATATAGTACTAATGCCTGGGTCTTTGTTAGAAAAAGAGTTATTGCATGGAGCTGAAAACAAGCTCTAACTATTTGAGCTTCATGTCTTTGCAGGTACAAGCAATAAGGATTTTTGAGTACTTTATTTGCTACTATGGATGGGGAGACTTCAAATCAAGGAAAACCATTGCAAAGACAGTAATGTGTATACGACCTTCTATTTCATCGTTGCTGTGATCCCTTATTGGATTCGATTTCTTCAGGTGGTCCTCTTGATATATATTTTCCTTTCTGAAAACATGTGTATGGGAACATGTTTGTGAAATGACTTTTTTGTGTGCAACTTGAAGTGATGGTTACTATTTCCATTTATTTAGTTGTTAAAAACTGCAGTGGCCAATATGCAATCAACAACATGGAAACCACTTATCGTTTGGAGTATGTGTTGTAGTGTCTTCGGCGCTTGGTTGAAGAAAGGGATGCAATGCAAGGATATAATTCATTAAAGTATTTTTCAACAATTGTGGCAGTTGTATTGAGAACAGCATACAGTCAGACAGGACATAAGGGCTGGAGAATACTGTCTTTCTTGATATCATCTATTGCAACAGTTGTTAGTACATATTGGGACCTTGTTATTGATTGGGGACTCTTACAACGCAACTCACAAAATCCTTGGTTGAGGGACAAGCTTGCTGTTGAGCAGAAAAGCGTATATTTCATAGCCATGGTGAGCTATGCTCTAATCCTATACAAGTTCGCTAGTTCTATCTACTTACCACTATTTATTTACTTTAAGAAATTTTTTCTTTTTTTGTGTAGTCCATGCTCATTTTCTTTAATTCCAATGGTGTCCAATTCACCATTTGTTGAAATTTTGTTTTATATTATCGATAGAGTTTAATTTAACTAATGCCTAATTGTTGATTTGTAATAGTTAGCTTCGGCATTAGTTTCATCAACAGTACATTTTCTTAATTCCTTTGTGTTATGTATCTATCTAGTGATGTTATTTGCTATTAACCAGAGTAATTATTGTTGGTATGTACCCTTAGTATCGCAGGATTTATAGAGTTAATATTAGATAGCTTGTGCAGGAAGCTAGCCTTGCCTACTTTTGTTATCAAGGGAACTAACTGTTGTGCTTGGATGTCTTGGATTATCTCTATGCTGTACTTGAGATGTGACCCTCATTATTGACATGTCTCACATTATTTTTAAACTCTTTTTATTTCTTTTTATATTTGCAAGCTTTTCTATTCTGTTGACATCTCTTGGTTTCCCAATGGCTATTCTA
Source organism: Taxus wallichiana var. yunnanensis (assembly GCA_018340775.1). Taxonomy (NCBI): domain Eukaryota; kingdom Viridiplantae; phylum Streptophyta; class Pinopsida; order Cupressales; family Taxaceae; genus Taxus; species Taxus wallichiana. Next base: position 88,167,390 of record CM031233.1, on the reverse strand, counting down.
AAGATTTCTTGGAAAGCCATATAAAGTGTTTTAAAGCGCTTTTGCAGCCTTGATGGTTATGTTGTTGGCCTTATTCTCATCTTCACTATTGGGTGAGTATAATATCATTGTTAATACTCTGTAGAGTTTGACTGGCTTTAAGCAGTTTTGAAAGCTTGGGATGAATAGTAACTATTTTGGATTCATTCTTGTCCTTCTGCTTGTTAAATCAACTGCTATCTACCTCTTAATTCATTTATATTCTTCTCTTCATTGTATTGGTTAGTATTATTCCATTGACATTTCTTTGTCAATGTCTCGTTTCAATATCCTATCATCTATTCAATTCCATATGGTGTATTTTTTGGTATCACAATCCTCTACCTAAAACCTTGTTTGAAACTCATTCCCATTATTTTCCCCTAGCCGCTGCTGCCTTCCTTCCTTTTAATGTTTTTAAATCAATCCAGACAGAAGATTGTGCCTCTTAATGGTCAATCCATTGGTTGATATTCTCCTCGTTGTTGACAAGATCCACCCATTTTCTTTCTCAACAATATAGCTAGGTCTATTCTGTGTACATGACAGCTACAACATACTGTCTTGTTACATCTTATTCGATAATGTTTGTTTCTTAATAATGGTTAATGGCATTTAATGTCTCCTTGCATATGAATTATGCCACCGGAGCAAGTGTTGTGTTGATCAAGCTGCAAACACAAATTTGGTTAAGTCAAGAGTCATCTCATATTCCACACCTAACACAGTCTCGACTCTAGCAAAAAAATCTTGCATCATGTTTTTTCCCATTGAGGTTTGTTTGCATCAGTGTTATGCAGTAGTGCGGCCCCCTAGATTTTGGTGACGTTCCAGATGTTTTGCACGTTTCTGGGGCTTGTAGGGTAAGTTCCCTATTTTTAATAACCCTGTCCCTCTGTCTCCTGTCCTTTTATCTTGGAGACTTAGGTAACTATGGTTTGCACCAACATCTTTAGAGACACCAAACTATTTAGGTGTCACCCTTGGCAATCTCTTGTGCCAATCTTGACGACACTCCTTTTACCAAAGTTTACCTCTGCACAATCTATGCCAAACTCAACATTTGTGCCACATCCCTCTAAGTTTCTAACCTTGGCTACACCAAGTCCAAGTTGGCGGCAATGCCAATGGTGCCAAACTCCACATCAACACAAATGCTGACTGAACATCAGCAGCTTGTGCCAAACAGTAAGTGCTAATTCTTTGTACTATTTTAAGCCAAGCCTCTTTGCCAAGTTTCAGCTGGCACCAAAGCCTTGTGCCCTGTCATGCTAGTTTAGTTGCAGGCATGAATTCTTGTCAAGGTCGGAAATTGAACCACTTAAACCTTCTAGCTTCATTTGGGTCTTGATTTTTATTATATGTATATAAACACATGGACTCCTGCTAGTTGGCTTTTTTAACAACAAATAGAAAATGAACCATCACATGCATGGAGACAACAGATATATCAAGGGTTCTTGAGATGGTTTTTGCCAACGTGAACAATTTGACCAATATCTCACATCATATCACTTACAATAAAAGGAGATCCTTGTTTAAAGAAACGTGTTATAAGTTGAGTTGGTCTATGCTCTTGTCGAAGAAAATTAATCCCATTCTTATGATAGTCAAACATTCCTAAATGTAAGGTAAAACCATGGTTGTCTCAGAGTACATAAACAATAAATGTAAGACTTTAGGCTTGCTCCTAACATTTCACCCCTCAAAAGTTTAGCTCTTATCATGAGGAGTCAAATCCAATAAAACAAAGCATAGTGGGAAAGGTATTCAAAGGAGACAGTCTGACTGTCAATGTTTGAGCTTATCTAAGAGGTACAAGGTGTAGATCAATTATCTATATATGGAATTCTGGAATCTCAGTCCAAAATCACGAACCAAATTTGGGCAATCGTACAAGGAACCAATGCACCTTCAAACAATCATCTCATTTAAACCAGTGCTTGATTTATTTGGAAATCATTTGAGCTAATGAAACACTAAACAAGTATTTACATTAGGCGGTTCACATGAAAGCAAATCATGATCTATCTAGAGATAATAGCTCTCAAAGCATGTTTGGGAAACAGAAAAAGACCGAACCAAGTCTGTAGTTATTGAAGAACCAAATCTTGAAGCCTATAAACCTTGTGCTCCTGTGCAATCCAGAAAGCACCTAAAAGCACCAACCATGTGAGCATATTCGTTATAATCCAAAAACTGGTGTTGTCCCAGCTCAAAATGCAACTGTAGTTTAAAGAATTGTAAATTTAACTGACAATCTGTGCTTAATAAAACTTGTACCCAATCGTGTACTACGAAACACACCAACCAAATCCAATTGTCAAAAGCTAATGTCCTACAATCAGGTATATACTGCAGGGGCAATCCTCACATTAATTGTGGCTACTTTTTGAAAACCAACCCGTTAAGTCCAATCAAATGTTATGAACCAAGGCATGTGGTATTATTACGATGGACATGGGTTGATGGAGATGCTGACATGTGGCACACATCCCCTTTAGTTAGCCATATTGGATAAACTGTATAATTTGTGGAATTAGTTAAATTTGGATAATGAGTTGGCTTATGTTGGGATTAGTGGTTTACCCTCCATTATTATTAATTGGAGGTTTATATATAAGAGCCTAAAGGTGAATATCATTGTGATGGATGTGAAGTATATGAGAGTATTCTATTTGATTGGAACCATATTAGGGTTGTTCCCCTCAAAGTGGCATTCTCATATTGGGAGATCTAGTGCAGTTATTCCTTAAAGTGTATTATATGGTGTTGCATTACTTTAAGGGTAGTTATTCTATTTCTAAGTGTATTGAATACTAAGGCATCTTGGCCCACAAACACCTCTTGTATTAGAGTTGTGATTTAGAATAGCGGGGAAACTGTTTTTTGGGAAAATTGTGTAATATTGCAGATTTGTTTTCAAGGAGAACCAATTTATCTTACAGAGGGTCGTTCTCCTCACACGGGTTCTCTTACTGACTGATTCACCTCAGGATTGAACTATCTTGTCAAAGATATGAAAGTTGTGCTCCTTACATATATGCCATATAATAAAATTAGGAGCTACTTTGGATAATGGATTGAGAAATGCGATATTGTAATTTGAAAACTTTCAATTGATTGTTTTTGTTAAAAAATTAATATTGAGCTTCCCGAGTCTGAATTGATTAGCCACAGGGTCCCAGATCTATGAGATATATTTACATTGAAAGAATAGGTCTAAAGTTGACTCCCTACATATGGTGCCCAGAGAGAAAATGGCAGGACCAATCCATCTTCTTTTTTGAAGTTGTCTTAATAAGGACACTGTTATGGTGCATGAGCCAAAGAAAACTTTTGATTTTAAGGCGGGATATAAATTACCAATTAACAGTTCACTTGTTACCCCCTTGCTAGGTAATTTGAGTGACAGACCTTAAGTTGAGATGCAAGTGCTTGGGATTTTAGGGTTGAACAACCAAATTTAATGTCCTATGAATTGGCATTGAAAATAATTTTGTTATTTAACAACTGAAGGAGTTGTTTATTTGAGACTGAGGTGCTGTGCTTTTTGCTCAAATTTTGTTGACATCCCATTTGAATCGATTGTTCATAGGAATCTGACAGTAGTACTAAATAAAATGATTAACTTGAATCTGAAGAAGATTCCATATCTCATGAAGGTTATGAAACTACAATGTTGTATGTCCTTTCCACTTTTCCTCCCATAAATGTATTGTCTACCACCTTCCACTTGAATTTGTTCTGCAGCAAGTGTAGATCTTTGTGTATGTGTTTTGAATTTGGAACCTGATTTGTATGAGGGATGAGATCTCTGTGTAGATTTATATACTTTTATTTGAATATGGTGCTCCAATTTGAGTTGGGGTTTACCTAGAGCCTCAACAGCACCAGAAAACTGTGTTCCATGCAACCAATGGATACTTGAAGTGTGTCAAGGTTTCCCTCCACAAAAAATTGCATCGTATATTGAAATGCATGTTTTCAAAATTTGTTTTCACATATTGCAACAGCTTGGAAAAAGACTGGAGCAACTGAATTTTTCTGGCCAAGGAGAGCCAATGATGGTCCAATGGTTTAGTTTATTTCACATTTTCTAAATGGTTCACTCCCAAATATCTTTCCCTTTGTTTCAAATTTAGAGGAACTCCAACATATTGCAACAGCTTGGAAAACAGATGGGAGGAACTGCATTTTTCTGGCCAAGGAGAGCCAATGATGGTCCAATGGTTTAGATTATTTCACATTTTCTAAATGGTTCACTCCCAAATATCTTTCCCTTAGTTTCAAATTTAGAGGAACTCCCATATATTTTAAAGCGAGTTTGCCTTCCTGAAACTGCAACATTTTGAGAATTGCTCACTTTCTGTGAATATAACTGTAATATCCCACTTCTGGGATTAATAGAAAATATGCAAACAATCAACTCTCTGACACTCTAATCAATTGAAAATAGCAAAATCTCAGTCAACACTACTTGGACCAGTTGAGTAGTATGTCCATTTAGGTCATTGGAACATGTACTCTTCCCTTCCAGTCATTCAATATTTCACCTCAAACAAACACATTCAGATCGCTGCCCTAGATGGCTCAAAACATCATAAAAATAACAGCTAGGATCAAATAAATAGTGCCATACAGTCCGCTGATCTTTGGAGGTTCAAAACATACACTCAAACATTCAATACCTTCCCCAATGAAGTCGCTGCTCCAAGGAAAAACACAGCAGCTTCATTCATACTCAAATCAGATCACAATTATGTCAAATACTATCACTGTATTGCCCTGAAAGAGATCGCTGCAACAGGGGTCTGTTAACATGTATAGGATAGTCGAATTACGTAGAAGAATGCCACAAATCAGACATTAAAACCCTTATGCAGTTGTTGACTTCCAATGTACATTCCAAAGCATTCAGGAGAAATCGCTGTAGCTTAGCAATTTAATACTAACCAGTCCGCTAAATAAAACATGCATTAAACTATTCAATATTCATTCCCAAATGGCGTTCCTGTTTAGGAAGGAAGATAGATCTATTAATCAACAAAATGAATATCTAGAAGAGATCACTGGACAAGTGAATAACAGCAGTCAAACTAGATAATATTCAGATTTCCCAAACATGTGGATCTCATACCAAATCTTCCCAATCAATTCGCTGTGACTAGAAGACAGAACCACACAAACAGCCAGTCGATTTGTACTAGCAAATGTATTCAAATCAGCCCCTAAACATCACAAAGCAAGTCGCTAATTCTGGAATATAATTCATACATCCAATACACCAAATTATGCATAGATCTCAGTCGATTTATTTCAAAGAGCAATATAAATTCCAGCTGATCGATTTCATACAATATATGGCATATAAAATAGCTCGAAACATCAATGACAAGACGCCAAGGCTAGGAGCTACAAATGCTATCACAAGGAATGTTATATCAGCCAAATCGATATGCAAGGAACAAAAACCCAGCTGCTACAGTGACGTCGCTACAGTAAAAGGGCAGATTTTCACTTGCAAAATTGACCAGATATTTGCCAAAGCCAAAAACATATATCTCTCATATAACTCCTTCAATTTGATCTTCGATAACCAGCTCAAAACAACCTCCCATGCAAGAGAGAGAGAGAAAGCATCAATGGGCATGCATCCCAACTCCAAGCATGGAGTATCAAAATAAGTTCATCATAACATAATAATAATAATGACCCTAGCACTCCTTTTATAAGTAAGGAGGCACAAAATTTGAAAACCCTAGGAGAAGGAAAATATTAAATAAAAGCAGTTTGTTCTCCCTAGGTGTGGCGTCCCCTTTTCAAAGGGTGATTTTAACAATAAAAGCCACCTAAATGTTTATTTAATTAATTCCCCATTTAATTTTTTATATTTTGGGAATTAAATTAAATAATCTTCATAATTAAATAATTAAATAATTATTGCTCCAGGCAATAATATTTAATTATTTAATAAAAATGTTCCCCTTGCACATCCGAAGCCCACGGGGACGTATAGGCTAAGGGTCTTCAGAAATGGGGACATTACAGTCCTCCCTTCCCAAGATTGCTTGCCCTCAAGCAATAGCAAGCTCATGCCTCCGGTACCACCATGGTAGCACTCCAAGAACCGAGTTCCCATGCCACTCAAGTGGAGGAGCATTTGTAATATCTTGGGCTGCTTCATCCTTCTCTGCATTTTATTTATCAAACCTGCACATGAAACAAACCAGCTAGAAAAATGAGTGTTGAAGAACACTTTTCTTGCTTCTTCTTGGTATCTCCATGGCTTGGATGATGCACCCCCATACACTGTTGTAATCATGCCACTTCTTTTCAAAAATCTGAACCGTAGTATTAAACAACTGTGCATGATTTGATTTCTCGTTCTGCTGTCCCAAAATTTCAGTCACATGCTTCCAGGGTTTCCTGTACTTTTGCCACACTTTTTCCCACCAAATGTTAGCTACAAGAACAAGCCATACATTATTCCTCGTGAAACTCCATTGGATGTGGAAAAACTCATTACTCATAAAAGAACATGAGTCAAAAACTTCATCACCCTTCTTATTATGTGGCCCATGATCATAAGGAATGCTGAATGAGTAATATAGCAATCCAAAAATAATAGATTCAACTAGTGCCAACAACCATAAATCATTCTTTCCATTACCATAAAATGTGCATGTAACAGGACCAGCTAAGTGGCTTTCATAAAAGAATGCAGCAGCAACTATAACCATAGAAAATATGTTCGTGGCTGTCCCGAAAAACTCAACAATACATATCACTTCGTCCCTTATTTCAAAAAAATCAGTCATCATGCCTACTTGGAAATTCATCATGTAGTGGTGCCATGTGTTCAAGCAATTACCTTGAGGTGGGAGAACTTTCTCTCTCCCAAAAGTGGATGCTTGGATCACCAAGAAGAGTACCCGGGCTGATTACTCGCTGCTGTCCATAACCCCAAAAAATACCCAACTCATGACGGAAGATGTGTGTCCCACTATCCAACAAGTTAACAACAACAAGACATTCATCACAAGTGATTAGAGTAGGCTTAAAAAACTGAAAATTACCATTCTTTATGGTTGCCTTCATGATGTGAATGGCAAGAGGAATAATGGTGCTGCTGCTATGATGTCCATAATTCTTCCTTGGGCTGCCCCCAACTTCTTCTAAACTCAGAATTTCTGAGTTTGGTGCAGCGTGTTTTTCTCCCTCATTCTCCTCATCCAAAACCTCTTTTTCTTCCCTACAAGTGTGCATGCTTGGCGGGTAGTGATGTGGGACCTTTATGGGACTTATGCCTTCCTTTTGTTCTTTCAATGGCTCACAGTGGGACCTCAAATCTGATTTTCCAAAGTGCAGATCTGAGTCTTCCCTTTGCTTCTTCTTTATGACTCCCTTTTTTGTCACTATATCATGCATGCGAATGTTAGAAGAAAAAGACATCTTTTCAATCAACAAAGCATTTTTACCTTGCTCTTTCTTCGAGCCTTCATCTTCTTGTCCAAAAAAGCATAAATATGTCGAGGGACATAGTTGAGAGAGCTTTCCGTCCTTTCCTTTCACTTTGTATATGTAACACACAAATTTATAAAATAGTCTAAAACATATCAAAATCTTCCCATTTAAAAATAATATATAAAATCAGAATTTATGTTCGATGAGGATAAAGTTTCAAGTACCTTGTGACATAGCTTAGAGCCATCATTTTGGATAGAGGATTTTATAAACTATATTCAAAGTGCAGTTGGCCAATAACATTGTCCAAATGATTCACCTTGGATATTTTTGCAATAAGAGTCAACGTTTGATTCGATGTAGCATTTTTTTACTTTTTCTTAATTCTTCGAAAACTTAAACAAATTTGTTTTCATTACTTTCTAGAAAGATTGGTAAAAGAATGTGGGAAATCCATCTGGATGGGCACTTTATCCATTTGGAAGGAGAAGACTCACAATTTCAATTCTTCTATTGAGATTGGTTGAAGGAGCCTTTCATTTTGTAATTTCGAGAATTTTTGGGAGACGTGTTTAACAATTCCTTACCGAATGTGGAGAATATAAGCACCGTAGGTGTAATTGCAAGTACATTGTTGAAATGTTGTGAAGCATGAACCATTAATTGTTTCTAGTTGGAGATGCATGAGCCATAATCGTTTCTAGTTGGAGATGCATGAGCCATAATTGTTTCTGATTAGTGGACATTATTGAGGAATTGTCGATTCGAAATTGATTTATGCAAGAAATTTGTAATAGAGCCCCCAAGTTAATCTATTTCTCTCTTGATCATTGATACCAACATGATTCTTCCTCCTTTTGTATCTCATACATAGTATGAATGAGGGATTGCTCCTAAGCTGCTAAGTTTGGAAAGAATCCATTGTTCCGAATTTGTTTATGCACAATTTCAAGTTGACCTTGTTTTTAATGGATTTTTGGAAATGTTCCCAAATTTTGATTCGGTCCATATTTTTAGATTACATTTGAAATATTTGAGTTTTCCCATGAATTGGTATGTTGCAAATCCATAAATATCGTTATTTCTACCCACCAATAGTAGATATTGTTGTGAATCGAGGACCATATGAAAGTGACCTTTTTCAAACTTTATGTGAGATTGTTCTTTATTTCTATGAGAGATAGCACTGGAGGACGATAGCCAAATTGTGCTCCTGTGAGAGTAGTATCAATTACTTGATCCTGCATATGCTATTTACGCAAGCCTTGAGCATTATCACCACAAAATTGAGCATTGCTAGGTTTGAGAGATGATTTATAGTTCTCTCGTAAAATCTAGATCGTCTTATTTTTTGTGAATGGATTTGATCGTATTGAATTTTCCCATAAAGACAAGGTTTGATAGTGTGGTGGGATGCAAATATACATATACATATACATACATATATATATATATATATATATATATATATTTAAAAAGAAAACCAAAATTATATTACTATGAATAAGATATTAACAATACAATGCCAAGCCATGATACTTATGCATTAAATTATGCATCCGATGAATGTAACTTAAGGATCTTTTCAATTTGATTCCACTTCTCTGGAGACCATGTCAAAGGCAAAGGGCCAAAGTTGATCAAATTATGATGATCCAAAGCCCAATTTGCCAATGCATCCACCACCTTATTCTGATCTCTAGGAACATGTTGATATGAGATGGTCTGAAATTGTCTAAAGCAATAACACGAATATTAACACGAATCGGACAATTCTCCATTTTTGGATTGATGCTTCTGTTTTGGATAATTACCTTTGAGTCAGATTCCACTATAATTCTAAGACATCCCAATTTAGTTACTTCCTGGAGAGCTCGCTGAATTGCCAAGATTTCAGCCACATTATTAGTGAAGTAACCCAATTGATGAGCAAAGAAGAAAAGGGGAGTTCCCATAGAATCATGAGCTATCCCTCCAATACTAGTTGGGCCCGGATTCCCTCTTGCGTTGCTCCATCAGTATTAAGTTTAACAAAATCAAACGGAGGAGGCTTCCATTTTCTTAGAGCCATGGGCACCGATAATCTAGTATAGAAAACAAACTTCAATTTATTTTCCTGCAAATTAAGCTTGTGTATCATGCTTTTCCATTTGCAGGTAAGGGAGAAGGAATTTTCACATTATGCTCAATAGTTTCCACTATATTGCTTCGAGTTAATTCCTTGACATACCAAATGTCTCTATTTTCATATTTGAAGATGCGCCTGTTTCGCTCCTTCCACACATTCCACAACATAAGAGAAATAGCGATCCATACTCCTTTGTTAAGATCTTGAGTGTCAGAGACGATCATTTCCAGACTTTAAAAATTTCCACAAGGTCCGTAGAAGGATTCCAATTGACAGATAACCAATCAACCAAAATATTCCATAGAGACATAACAAAAGGGCATTGGGAAAAAGGTGAATCAAAGTTTCATCCGCTTCTTTGCATAAAGGACACCAAAAAGGTCCCACCATTCCCGCTTCATCAAATTGTCCCCAGTAAGAATCCTATGGTATATAAGAAGCTAGACAAAGAATCTAACCTTAGGCCACAAAGTCGACTGCCAAAGATTAACAAAAATATCCTTCCAAGGGTGAGGTTGAATACCTGCCAAACAACTATATCCTTAAGCTAGCGAATAACTCCCTTTCGAAGATTTTCCCCAAGCAAGGGTATTAGGATTTTGAAATCGGTGGAAGGATTCAATTTTGAAGGAGAGTTTGAAAAAATTGAATTTGGCCCATAGACAAATTGACCTACCACAAAGAGGGAGGAATCCACTCAGTCCCCTGAGATGATGTCACATAATGGACAACCTTTTTCTTCCCTTTGCTGTGAAGAGTATTCATAATCTCTCTAAAATCTGGATACTGCTCAATCAAAGTTGGGTTCCTATCCCACGAATCAGTCTAAAAATTAGCTTGGTCACTTCCCAATTTTCAAAAAAATTGTTTTTAATAATTTCTTCACCAATTTTAAGGACCGATAAAATCGGGGATCCTCGAGAGGGTAAGGAATGGCGAATCAACTCATGCGGCATCATTCCTTCCACATATTTTGCTCGATGTTGATGGCCCATAAATGGTGGGGATATTGCAACAATCTCCAATATAATTTTGCAGCTAAAGCCTTATTATTTAGCACACTTGATCTGAAACCCAAACCCCTTCTTTCTTAGGCAAGCATAATGTTTTCCATTTCACAAGGTGCCATTTCCTAACCTATTGAACCCCTGTCCATAAAAATTTCTAGCTAATAGAGTCCAACTAATGTAAATTTTTTGCCGGAACATTCAAAAGGAAGAAAAATAGATAGGAATAGTTTGTAGAATAGATTTAATCAAAATGATACGGCCCCTAAAGATAACCATCTATGAGTCCATTTACTAAATTTATGAAGAATTCTCATGGGCAGCCAAGTCCAATCAGTTAATCTTTTAGAATCCAACATAATACCCAAATATTTTAGAGGTAGCTCTCCCTTTTGGAATCCTAATTTAACTAGAATATCCTGTTCTAGCCTAGGTGAGCAGTGGAAGAAAATAATTTTTGACTTTTGCTGTTTATATCTTGGCCCGTAGCCTTTGAAAAGAGCTGCAAATTGTTGTGAATTTGGGTAGCTTCTTTTAAAGATGCTTCTCCCATAATGGATGAATCATCTACAAATTGAAGATGAGACACAAGATCAACTTGTCGGCCAATTTAATACCCTTTAAACTCTTCTGGGTTCTCTTCTTGGAAAACAGTCTACCTAAAGACTCAACTACAATAATGAAATGAAAAAGAGATAAGGGGTCTCTCATTGCCTTATGCCTCAAGAAACAAATATTGATAATCCCCCTGAAGTTGTAATTCGTTCGAGTAGAAGAATGTATAGAAGCCCCAAGGAAAATATCGTGTTGAATGATGGGCATACTTCAAGGAGTGACATTGTGCAAGATATGTTGTTTGTCCCAAATTCCAATGATTTGATGTCTTTCACGTTACCATATCTCCAAACTTCTTTTAGGAGAAATGTTTCTCTCCTTTAATTTTACCTTATCTGTAATGTCCCGTTTTTCGAATTAATACCAAATGAAGACTTCTTGCCACTCCCTTTCCGTGGCAAAGAAGAATAAGTGCACAAGGGAAGGAATTGCATTTCATTTCGGTTTTCTTTTATTAGATTTAATGTTTTCTTTTAGTGTTTTTCCTCTTATGTAAATAATTTTTGGTGCATTTAACATCTTCATTTGGTTTGTTGGTCTAGTTATTTGAATACCATTCCACTTGAGACGAAAACCCTCTTTGTGGCATTGGGTTTGGAGGAATTAAAGAGGCAAATTAAAAGATAAAGGGAAGCTTTAAGAGGTCGGTCTCTCATTCGATGGGCCATAAATTTGCGCCAAGCCAAGGAGTATAAAAAGGATTGTAGGACTTTATTTGTAAATCATCTTTTGGCGCATTTAACATCTTCATTTGGTTTGTTGGGCTAGTTGTTGAATACCATTCCACTTGAGGACGAAAACCCTCTTGAATGTGGCATCGAGGACCGACAAGGAGGATGGAAAGCTTCGTTACCTTGTGGCTTTGTGGAGAGCTTATTTATGAAAAACTCTCCATGGTGGTTCATCAAGGAGAAGACATATCTTAAAGACTTGCTTGCTGATTTGGATCAAGGACATCAAGAAAAAGGATTACAAAAGCTTTGCATGATTATGGATCTCTTCCCTAGGGGGTGACTAGGGTTTGGTGTTGGTTCGGTGCCTTCTAGGGCTCTCAGACTTGAACCGGTGATCTGGCCTAAGAAAGGTTAAGTCACTCGAAACACCTTTGGTGGGACTAGAAAACCCTCATTTGTAATATCACCCTGGGGGCCGTAAAAATGGATTTTAAGCCAATCCCAATTCATATATTATGTTATATTTTGATTCTTCATAATTTATAAGGCAAAAATTCATAAATTTGCTATTTTTGGGAGGGTTTATCTACTATTTTCAGCTGTTGTTTGTGGCTGCCCTACTCCTGTCACAGATTTAATTACAATAGTGTATCTTCGCTGATTTTCTCCATTTATTTGTTGCAAATTAGTTGAATTAATTATTAAAAGTAATTTCAAGCTATTGTGGATGGTTTTATGGTGCATTTGAATCCCTATACAATGGTTACATTTTTTTTTTTTTAATTGCTAAGGTTTGGAAATATATTACAACTGCTGTTATAAAAATCAGAGTTTGCTTCACTTGGGTTTGTGTGGTTTCATTCTTTTTCAGTTTTAGTCTATGAAAGGGATATTACACATGAAAATATTGATAATCCCCACAAAATTTGTAATTCATTAGAGTAGAAGACTGCATATATGCTCCAAGGAAAATATTGTGTTGAATGATGGGTATACCTCGAGGGACTGACTGACATTGTGCAAGATATGTTGTTTGTCCCAAAGTCTTTCTACGTTACCATATCTGCAAATTTCTTTTGGAAGAGCTGAGATGGTGGAGAATTGTCTCTCCTTTAATTTTACCTTATTTATGAAAAAATCATCATTAATTGGATAAAAGGAGTTTTTCTATCGCTGCCATGGGACCTAGACCGTAATCTTGGATAGAAACAAGGAGCTTACCGTACTTCTTGAGAGCAAAAAAACCTGCCATTGAGGAGGTTGTAGCTAAGTGGTATGTAATGTCCCCTTTTCTAAATTAAAAATAATTAATAATATTTTAAGTTCAGCCCAGTCAATATTGGCTTTTTTTTTGGGACAACTTCGTATTATTATTATAAAATAAAAAGTATTTTTAAATACTCTTATGAGGTGGGTCTTCCTAAAGGAAGATTAAAAGGTGCATTGGGCTTCTAATCCATCCTTGGCACCAAACAAGATATAAAGGTGGATCAAATGGCCTAAGAAAGGTTATGCATTTTTATTTCAAAAATTGATATCTTGGGTTTGTGCATGGTGTGCCCTACTCTCCACGGGGGTAACATTAGAAGAAACCGAAGACCTTTGGTGTGGCTCAACATTAAGGACGAAAACTCCTCCCGGGGTGTTTTGGATCCCATGCCTGGGGATGAACACCTCAATAGTCACAACACTAGGGGACAGAAACCCTCATTTGTTGTAATATCCCCAAATGGATTTTAAGCCAATCCCAAACCCCAAATGCAGATTATAGACAATATATCAAATTTTTATTATGTAGATCTGAATTTTATCTATAAATGGTGACTAGGTATGGATATGAAACTCATCAAAAGAAGCAGAAAATTCACTCTATTTTCACCATAAACTGATCCAATAAATTTATAAAGCCAAAACATAAAGATAACTCCAGATTTGGGACCCAAAAAGAAGTTGAAACAATTTATTAAAATTCTGCAGATACTTGCCTCAGACACAGCTGTAAATAAAATAATTTGGAATCAAAATTCCCTCCACAAAAGATGATTTAGATCACAAAGATCTGCAATCATACAACAATCACAAATCTGGTTTTTAGCAGCCCCAAACACCTCCAAACAGTCCACTATGCAAGTTGCACTACCTAGAAAAAGGATGGAAACAAAAGAAAGACAAAACCAAGACTTCCCTCTTCAAACCCTTGACAAAGTCTACAACTTTATAATCTTCTACTGCTGGAAAATACTAAAAATCCAATGATGCACAATGGAAACCCCAAGGTGGAGAATCCTCACAAACTAGAGGAAGGGTTTTCGTCCTTCTCTAGACTCTTGGAGGGTTTTCGTCCTCAAGAGTGGAGATGTAAGCAACAATGCTCAACATACAATTTCAGAAATGAGAGAAATAACAAGTCATGCCTCTCCAAGAAAGTCCCATTGCTTAAATAGAAGAATTGGGCCTAATGGCCACCTCCAACAACCAATCATATTTTTCCTCATTAAATGTTTTTCCCCACTTATTTTTCCCTTCCTAAGCAAGTTGCATTTTCCCTTGGATAATTTATTTTTAGTAAATGCTTTTGCCTTTTTCTATTTTTATTTTAATATTAAGTTTATAATATTTTATTATAAGTGTTTTATAATATTTTATTTTATTTTATTTTTGCACTTTATAATAAACTATCATAACTTAAGTCTCCCCTTTAGTTTATTCCTTAGCTATCAGGAAGACAAAATGAGCTAACGGTTCTTTGAATGAGAAGGGGATATTACATTTGTTGTATTGGTGGCTTCATACGGGAGTCACAAGTGGACTTAATTGATAGATTTCTGGATCAACAAAAAGTTTATCTGTACTTAGGGCACTCCTACTTCAGCTAGGGCAAGCTTTTGGGGGCTGCCACATTCAATTCCAATTTGATCTATCCATTTGAAGATTTTGGGATCACTTTTTAGTGGGTTTTCATGATTGGAAAATTGTGATTTCACTTTCATTGGATAACTAGTTTTTTCAAGATCATTTCGAGCTTTGGTTTCTATAGAAACTCCAAGTATTGATGGAGTTATGAATTTTAGAAGTTTCAGCTGTATTTGCACCTAAAATAAATTTATAAAATACATATTTGCTCCAAATTTCATCTTGTTGGTTTTATTGAGTATTTGGGATATTTCTATGATTAATTTTCAGTCCATATTGCATGTGAATGATTGTTCCTAAGGGCTGGTACAGTTTGCTGCCCTAAGGGGATATTAATTAATGTTCTAAGCTGATTTTGATACCCTAAAAGTATAATTTCCAGATCGCTGCTAGGGTTTCTAATATTGTGGGATCTGCTGTTATAAAATCAGATTATTTTCAGTTCAGTGTTGGTGTATTTTCAGATCTGATTCTTAGGGTTTGTGGCCAAACCCTTATTTTTGGTTTAAGCCCTAGAAAGGGACATTACATGGTAGAGCACTCAAGGATGCACAAAGAGGTCCTAGGTTTGGGTCCTAGCTCGTCCATGGAAAATAACACGATATTATAGCCAGACTAGGAGTCAGAGCACCAAAAATGTGGCTCAAGGGTGGTGTTAGAGAAAATGAGGTGCACTGGATTGTAATAAGGAGCCTACCAAAAATTTCCGGTCACAAAAGGGCTGTTGGCTCAAGTGGTAGAGCATCCACACATGCACAAAGGAGGTCCTAGGTTCAATTTCTAATTCTCTAGTTGGTGCATGGAAAATAACAGACCTGTAATATTCCAAGAGAGAATCATCATCTAGAAAGAAGTGGTAAAGGGATTTGTTCCAATCCCTGGAATATAGTGTATCGTCTAACTGAGATTACATTGGTTTTGTCTTCATGTATGGGCTACATTTGTTCTCCATTTATTTCTTCAACATAAGATTTTGTTTTTATTGTTGTTATCCAATGTTTTGTTTCCCAAACTGCTATTTTTGTAGGAATTAGATATTTGTGGGACCAAGCCATGTTGCTGCCCCTTTTTTATTTGAGCTGAGTAGTACTTGCTTTGGAAGAAAAAATCATTAGCCTTTGTGTTTTACCTTTTTAGTTGTTGATTGTGTGAGGTGTTGTATTGGAGAAGAGTTGTGAGAGCTATTATCTCGGGCGTCTGGAACATACTCCTCCATTTTTGTATCTGGTCTGTTAAGTTTTATGTGCAATTGCTTAACAGAATTGGCAAAATCGCAACATGCTGTCCTACTTGAATTCTACTTCAAATTAATTGATTCAAATGTTTGTAAGTACTTAGAATTAGTGGTGCGCTACTAAGACGTAAGTAGAACTTGCAGTACTCAAACAAGAATGTAAGTAACATGAACAACATGCATAAAACATGAATAACAATGACACATGGGTTATAGTGTGGAAAACCCCAGTGTGGCAAAACCCAGCTGGAATTGGAAATATCACAGCTTCCTGATCTTCTTATGGCCAAATACAGTTAACAAAGAGATCAATTTGAACAATTACAGCAAGGAGGCAAGGAGATTTGGTGTCCACTCACTCATCTCCTCTCTGCACCTTCGTACAACCAACTAAATGACAGCTCTGTCTCACACACACGCATGCTAACAATTGGTTTCATGCCTCTGACTTATCATGTTCCAAGAGTGTCCTTTTGTGCACTAAAAACTCCAAACGATTCAGAACTGACAGTGTCTCCAGAGAAACTAATTTCTACTTATCAGTTTCTACAGAATGACAGTGCCTCTTCAGTTCTGAAACTGCACTGGAGTTTATCAGCAGTTATGAAACCACAACCTGCAAAGATTGGTGGTTATGTAGCCACTTCTCAAGGGAATCCATGGTTACACGACCACCCTTTGCATGGCTTAGTCATTTTGTCACCATACAAGATATACTCCTTTTGAGCCCTGTTTGCTGATTGAAAACAATTGTTCTGTGTTTGGATGGTGAAGAAATTTGTTTTTTTAAAATCCCTATGGATTGATCTCTGCCAGGGCTGCAAAGGATTTTGCCAATGTCAGCTCGTTATAATGTGTTCCTATTTAATTTCTCAGTGCTTTCCATTGAGGTTGAGCTTTGTGTTGTTGGCTAGAGTAGCTGATTTTTATTTTGCTTTTGATGATTACGATCCTAGGGTTCTTCGACTTTGGGATGCTTTGGATCTTGTGTTTCATTTTGCTAAAATGAGTTTTCTTATGGACAAACACATGCCAGATGGCCATGTTCATGGAAGATCTAACACATTGGAAGGCAATCTTCTTGTAGTCAACAAGTTGTTCCCATTCAATCCTCCCATTATCAACTATGATTACAAATATTAATAGTGGCCCAAAAATATCCCCTTTCCGGATTTATTTTATATTCAAGATTTCCAACCAAATTTTTCACAAATAAAAATCTGATTTTATGACAGCAGTATATAGAAAAATATGACAGCAAAGTACAGTTAAGGCAGCAAGGTATAAAATCAGAAAATAACCAATATCTTCACTTTTATTGCAATTAAACTAACATGCAGCAACATGCAAGTAACATGCATCAACATGCAATCAACATGCATGACATGCATGTAACATGCATCAACATGCAATGACAAGAAGTTCCACTGATAAAATAAATGATCTCTCTTACTGAATATGGCTGTCTTCTCTTTCTGGACTTGAAACTAGATCAGCAAGCCTCTGAAACTCTGAATCTGACAACCCGATCTGAATAAACTCCACAATAGCAAACTAGGGCTGGATCTCTCACCACCGAAGAGTGCTCTACTAGCTAGGGATAGATCTTTCACTACCGAAGCTAGGGTTCCTGCGGAATTTCACCTCCACAAGCAAGGAAAGCAAGCTGAAAGCTCCAACATAAGATGGCAAAATGAACCTCGATCCTTTTTCCTCCCCAAACACCACCTTTTATAACTTTTTCCATCATAAAAGTGGCCATAAAACCCTAATTCGACCCCCCTTGGAGATATGTCATATTTTAATCGTCACTTAAAGTGACTTTATTTCTCCTAGGCCAAAAAGTCCACTTAAGTGACCCCAACGAAGAAATAGAACATTACCCCACCTTTTTCACTTAAGTCATCATAAAGTACATGCATAACGCCAAAACATAACATATAAGTGAAATGTAGGTGAAAACCATACCCAACAACTCTCTACGCCACTAGCCCCTTGGGTATGACCAAGGCTAAGATGGAAAACTAGTCGCTAGACCATGGAGGTAGGAATGGGGACATTACATCCGCCCTTCCCGAAATTTGCTTGTCCTCAAGCGAACGTAAACTAGGTGTTGTAAAATCTGCTCTCCCTCCCAAGTGGCATCCTCTAGTGGTAAGTCTTTCCACCACACTAGATATTCTATGATTACCCTGTTCTGAAGCTTCCTTTGTCTTACCTCAATAATAGATTCTGGTTCTAAGACCAGCTTCCCCTCGTCATCCAATGGTGGTAAATCTGTGGAAGGCGCAATATGTTGTCCAAGTGCCTTTTTGAGGCACGAAACATGGAAGACATTATGAATCTTACTGTGCTCTGGAAGCTCCAACTCATATGCTACTGCCCCAACTCTACGCACTATCCTGTATGGCCCATAGAATCGCGGTTTTAGCTTCTCTGCACCGCTCTTCTTGAGTGAGGATTGTCTGTATGGCTGCAATCGTAAGAAGACCAAATCTCCAACCTCGAATGATCTCTCAATTCTGTGCCTGTTTGCATATACCTTTTGTTGATTATGTGCCTTCTGTATGTTCTCCTTGAGAGCCTTTAGAATGTCCTAGTTCTCCTATACCCAATCACGAGCTTTGGGAGCTCGGTTATCTGATAATACTAGGTCTACAAATGAGGATGCCTCATAACCATATAATGCTCAAAAAGGAGTCATACCAATACTCATATGGTAGGTGGTATTGTAACAATATTCATGCATATGTAGCCATTTGACCCATGCACACGTTGATGTCCTACAACATAGCTACGAAGTAGCCCTCTATCCACTTGTTCACTATCTCAATTTGCCCATTAGTCTGTGGATGATAGCTGGTACTAGGTGTCAGCTCCATACCTGCAAGCCTGAAGATCTCCTGCCAGAATGTACTCATGAAAATCTTATCCCTATCACTGACAATACTCTTAGGCAACCCATGATGCCTAAAAATACTGTGAAGAAAGTCTGAGCCACTTGTGGTGCCTTGTGCCCTGAAGGCATAGAAAGGAAATGGGCATATTTAGTCAACCGATCAACCACCACATATATGCAATCGTGCCCATACACTGAGGGAAGACTTGTGATAAAATCCATGGATATACTCTCCCACTTTTGTTTTGGAATAGGCAGAGGTTGTAGAAGTCTTGCTGGGAAAGAGTGCTCTGCCTTGGTTTGTTGACAAACCAAACACTCCCTGACATGGTTAAGGACGTCGTCCTTTAACCCCTTCCATGTGAATCTCTCTCTGATGTACTTGTATGTCTTAAAATATCTTGGATGTCCAGCCAAGGGTGTATCATGCACTGCTCGAAGGATCTTCTCCTTCATTTTGGACTCTGGTACAAGGAAAATTCTATCCTTGTAGTAGATGAGGTTGTCCACTACTCTGTATCGATCATCCTGAATAATGCCATCCATAATCTCACATGCAAACTGATTTTTGGAGTACTCAACAAGTATATGAGCCTTCCAATCAGCTGAAATCTCTGACATAAAGAAAATCATAGAATCAAAGCAAGGCCTCTAGACAGTGCATCACCACCACATTATTCTACCTTTCTTGTATTCTATGTCGAAATCAGAAGCCTGAATTTTATTTACCCATCTCTGCTGGTGGTCATTGAGATCCTTTTGCTCCAAAAAGAACCTCAAGCTATTGTGATCCGTATGAACCACAAATTTGCTGCCCACTAAATATTGTCTGAATTTGACCAATGCATGCATAATGGCCAACATCTCCTTGTCGTAAATTGAGAATCCTCTCTCTATTGGACTCAATTTCCGACTCTCATAGGCAATGGGATGCCTATCCTGCATGAGCACTGCTCCAACACCCACTCCTGATGCATCGCATTCGAGTACAAATGGCCGAGTGAAATCTGACAATGTAAGAACTGGACAAGAACTCATCACCCCCTTAAGGTGATCAAAAACCTGTTGTGCTGAATTTGACCAAGCAAAAGCCCCCTTCTTGGTCAAGTCTGTCAAGGGTGCAGTCAAGCGAGAGAAGTTCTTCACAAACCTCCTATAATATGTGCATAGTCCCAAGAATCCTCTTAAGTGTGTCAAAGTCCTAGGTGGTGGCCAATCCAAAATCGCTTGAATCTTCTCCCTATCCACCTTGACTCCACCCCTCTCGATCACATAGCCCAAATATAGCAGCTTTATCATACCGAACTCGCACTTAGAAGCTTTCGCATAAAGCGAATTAGCTTCCAAAATTCCCAACACCTCATCAAGATGTTGAATGTGATCCTCCCACGTCCTAATGTAGACCAAAATGTCATCAAAGAAGACCAATACAAACTTCCGCAAATGGCGGTTGAACACATAGTTCATGCAGGACTGAAATGTGGTCGGTGCATTATACAAACCGAATGACATCACCAAAAACTCGAAGTGGCCATAGTGGCACCTGAAAGCTATCTTATGCACATCCTCCTCTCTAACCTTGATCTGGTGATATCCAGATCGCAAGTCTATTTTGGAAAAATAGACTGCTCCATGTAGCTCATCTAGTAGTTCATCAATGTGTGGCACATGATACTTATTTTTTATTGTCTTCTTATTTAGTGCACGGTAATCTATGCACATTCGCATGGTTCCATCTTTCTTCTTGGTGTACCCAGATTTCATCTTGAAATCTATGACTACCCTATTGAAAAAATTTCATACTTTTAAAATAATTAGTCGTTTTGTGTTTTTATTGCACGAAAGTTCTTGTATTATGTCGGGATATTCCCAAAGAGCCATATTAGCCTTTTTCACCAAATACCCGGATGCCCAAAATTGTTATATTGTCATCGGGATTTATCTGTGGAAAATTTGTATTTAATTATTTTGAGCCCCGTATGAGGCTATTTGCGCTCTGTTTTAACTCTGTTATGATCGAACATATTATTATTCCCTTGTACCGGAAGGATTTTAACAAGGAATAAGTTAACGGGCTTTATTTGTGACTTTTGACAATTTTTCGTGTTTGTGTTGTCCTTTTCATTTTGTGAAATTTCTCTAGAGCAATTCCTTTGCCGGGTAAGCCCGATTCTTGGCCTGGAGCAGCACTGGAGAACATATACGCACATTATGTCCGGAGGAAGTCACCATCGGAGGTCCGGATCATTGGGAAAAAACAAAGTCGTGCCTGAGAAAAGTCCTCGCGGGGTTGGGCGCATTTTGGAAAACAAAGAATTTAAGTCGCAATAGGAAAAATAAAGCATACGATGTGGGAATTTTTGTGCAATTAAAGGTACTTTTCCCGTGATATAAAATTCACTTAAGGATGAGTGGGAAAGTTAGAGGCCACAGAGCGAGGGGGAATTTATTCCCGCCTTGTAGGGTAAAAATTCCCATGGTAAAATAAAAGAAAAGTGACTTAAGTAAAATCATGAGATTTTATTCCACCAACTGGAGGTAAATAATCCCATTGTCAAAGTCAAATCACTTAAGTGGATCATGGGATTTCTGGGGCTGCCTTGCAGGGAAAAAAATCCCATTGTCATAAATTCTTAAAACTAGAATTCTATTATGCAAAAAAGTGCGACCCACCTTGAGTGAATAATAATGCATTAAATAAATATTTGTTAATATTTATTCACCCAATTTTAGCGCCAGGGGCTTGTGGAAAAGTCAACAAAGGGAAGTGGACAAAAGGAATTTAAAAATAGAATTCTAAAATTAAATAAATTTAATTTATTTAATGCAGACCCCTTTGAGAAGGAATTAATACTTTTTTAAAGTATTAAATAATTATATTAAATTCTATTTTCAAGGTGGCTATGGTCAAAGCACATTGTGAAGCTTAAGTGAAGTGAAGTGTGAAGGATTAAATTGGATTAATTTAATTTATTGGATGTTGTCCTTAAACATGCTATTTTTAAAGAGAGAAACATGATTTTTAATTAATTAAATTGCGGGAATAGGAAAGGCAAATTAATTATAGAATTGTGAGGGTTATATAAGCATGGGCTGCCATATGAGTGAATTATTTAATTCACGGGTAAAGAATTGCACAAGAGGAAAAGTGCGCCCCATTTGAAGAAGGATTTTGCTCGAGCAAGGTGGAAACAAGGCTAAAAGCTTCCAGATTTGGCACATGCTTTGAAGGAGGTTGATTTTATGCATAATTGTTTGCATAGGTGTTACAGTGCTCGGGTGTTGTTGAAAGGATTCATGCTCTCTTTATGTGCAAATTAAACACCACTTTTTGGGGCGGCGAGGCTTGAAAAGTGCAGATTTTTACAATTAAAATTCACTATTCATGCTCGGTGGCCATCTTTATGCGAATCAATTGCAGGAACTTATTAGGTGTTTTACAAAAAGAAAGGAGCTTTAATCAATGTCTAAAGCATTGAATATATTCTCGAATTTGAAGAATTATCCGAGATCCGCACTTTTGTATTGAAGAAGAATAATTATTCAGACAAAGATTGATAAATTCATGGCAAAGAGAGAGAAAATGAAAAGAAAGCACGATGGAGTCATGCATTACTTCGAATTTGCGGACATAGGAGATCACGAGATCTAGGCTTGGAACCTCCATCGAATTGATAGAAAGATCATTTAGAGCAGGAAAGACTTCACTCATGCGTGTAGGAAAGACTTCACTCAAATGGAATTATTCGATGTGTATTTTTCCATCCACAACCCGGTTGCTGTGAGTTTGTTATGCGGAGTAAGATTCATATTCGAGATGTAGATGCGAGACGCAGATGCAAATCATATGCGAATCTAGATCTCATAGTTACTGAAGGCTTTCGCAGCACAAGGCTTCATCCTCTTATTTGAATGCATCCTGTGAAGAAGTTAGTGCGTGGAAAAGTCCTTCCAAGATCTTGTGCATGTGCTCTCATCTTCCGAGTTGAAGCCTTCATTAAATTTACATTCACCGGAGTGCTTTCAAAAATTTTAATTTCTAATATATAATTAAAAATAAAGATGATGAGTTATTTACGGCAAACATTGTCAGACCGATGCATGTATCTGGAGAAGAACTACAAAAGTTTGAGGATAAAGCGAAGACATGTCAAAGGCAATACCCGCAATCAAATCATGGTCACTGCTTCCAATTGTTTACAGAGCGCTTCCAAATCCGGCTCGCTTCTAGATCCAACCTTTTGTTTCCAGATCCGAGCTTGTTTTCAGATCAGCGCTCTTCGAGATCTAGCCACTTGCACCAGATTAATTTGCACTTAGAGAAGTTTGAATCATCATGCATACTGAGACATGAAAAAGGACAAGCTGCGGCTTTCCTCTTCCTTCTTCTTTCCTCCAACAAAGTAATTGAGCGATCAATTAAATTATAAAGTTTAAGTGATTGGCTTAAAAGCCATTATTGAAGAAGTCAACTACTTGGAGATAGGTGGCGTACGTACAAAATAGAAGGTTATATTTTCAGATGCAAATCATACATGTCATGCGCAAAGAGGAATTCTGGATGGAGATTGCGAGTTGTTTCTTTCCTTCGACTTCCACATGTGTCGGTTCAACTAAAGCTTCCAACTTGTAATTGCCCCTCTACATTCTATAAGTAGAGAAAGAACCTTCGGGTTAATCATCATCAGAATTTTGTAAGCAACAATCTTGTATTCTAGACTTTGTCTTTGAACCCCGAGAGCAACTTGGAGCAAAGGAATACAAAGGAGCGGGTTTCTAGAGAACTTTGTGTCACGGTGTATTGTGTTTCTTGCTTTTAATCTTAGATCTCTTAAATAAACTTTGTATTATTTTAGATCACGGATCTAGAGCTTCCTTTGTTTTATAAATTGTGTGTTCATATATATTAAGTTTCTTCTATGTGCATGCAATTAGCTCTGCTTTATCTACTAATTGAGATGCACGAATCCTCCTATCTTCCCCATTTATTCTCTGTATTTCCTTTACTTCCTTCTTCTATAAAATACTTCCTTTCTTGAACAATTTTGCTTACTTTTTACGCAAAACTTCTTAGTTATAGTTCATGAATTAAGTGGTTAAAGTAAAACCAGCGATAGATAATAACACATTTTTATTGACAAATCGACACGGGAGCCTCACTTGGTTAAATGAGAGAGATTTATCTCATGATTGCCTAGGTTTTGTCTTATGCGAGAAAATCTAGCCAACACTTCTTCACCAACACCCCTTTGAAGAAGCAAAATGACTAGAACTAGGTCTACTATGCCCCATGTCCAGAAGCTCATGTATAGTCCTCTCAATCTCATCCTTAAATCTGTTTGGGGTGACGGTAAGGAGTAGTAACCATTGGCTTGTTGTGCCCAAGCTCAATCACGTGTTCAAATCCTGTTTGGTGGTACACGGAGGTATGTCTGAAAAACTGCGCATTGTGCTTGTCAATAGGCCTTGGACATCCACATGATACTCTGGACGGTCACTCCCTGTATTCTTGGTCGAAACCAAGCAATGAATGACCCAATCCACCTCATTGTGCCGAAAGATCCTCTCCATCCTCTTAGTTGTGACTACCTTAGGTGCTCCTGTAGATAGACCCCTCAAGGTTACATTCTTGCCCTCGGACTTGAATTTCAGCTCCATCGTCTGAAAGTTAGTATGAAATTCACCAAGGGAGTGAAGCCACTGAACTCCCAATACTACGTTGGTCTCTCCAATGCCGACAATATAGAAGTCATCAATAGCGGTGTAGTTCCCCATGGCGATGCTCACCTATGGAACTTTACGAGTGCATCTCATAGACCCACCATTGGCTCTGACAACTTTGAAGCCCTCAAAATCCTCTTTCTGTAGGCCGCGTCTCTCAACCAAGGATGCATCAATAAAGTTGTGGGTAGCCCCACTATCAATAAGTACAACAACACGCTGCCCCTGCATAACTCCCCTAACTCTGAATGCCTTGTACCTCGGGGTACTAGACAAAGTGGCTATAGTCTCCTGAGGGAAAACCTCCTCCTCTTGCTCATCAGTACCATCCAAAGCATCTTCATCTCTGTCATCCATTTCCTAGGTCTCTAGCTGCTCATCTCCATCACTCTCTCTCTCTCTCCTCCTCAAAGACCTCAATGAATTGGGCCTTGCCCTTTCCTGTGCAATCATGTCCGGGGCCCACGGTGAACGGCAATCGAAACAAAGTTTCTTTTGCCTCAGCTCATCCCTAAGCTCTCGTGAAATAAACGGCTTTCTAGCCGTCTCTGTCTTTGTGGTGGCCCCTTCGGTTGGAACCCATCTGTTCTAGATGGGGGTCCTCTCTGTTGAACTCGAGGTGGAAACCTTGGCTTCAGAGTGGCTAACTCCAAATCTCGGGCTCTCCTGATGGCATCGTGTAGTGAAGAAGGCTCGAATGCCTTCACAAACCCTATTAGTGAATGAATCTGCGGCCGCTTTATAAAAGTGAGTGAAGTCAACCTCACCTCAGAAACATCAGTAACCATCACTGACAACCGCTGAAAATCTGCAATGTACCCATCCAAGGATCTATCTGTCTCAAATGAGTCAACTCTCTGAAGAATCTGTCGGGATCCCGCCTGTCAAACCTGCCCACCAGTCTCTCTGCAAAATCCGCATAAGTGGTAATATGCATGTCCCTGTGTGACAAGGCCATGATGCCACCAATCATGTGCATCTCCCTCAAGATGTAGGATTGCAAATTTTATTGCATCCTCTTCGCGCATGGGATTCAAGTCAAAGTAAGTTTTTAACTTTTGAATCCATGATGGATCCGTCGAAGTGTGGAATTGAAATTTGCCCCAATCGCCTCTGTAGCTAGGGAACATGAAGATAGTGATCCCGCTTGGGCCGGCTACCGATCTTCATCCTGCAATACTCCGGAAAGGCATATTAGCTTTGAACCCTTCACTTAAGGATTCATACTTTGCCCAACAAGTCTCTTCATCAATAATATCCCCTTGTTGCCCAACCAGTATCACTTCTGGATCTTTCAGGAAAACTGGTTCATGCATGCTCAACCGTGTGTTTTGGGATGAAGGAATGTGTGCTGCCCTGATTTGCCGTTTTCATCTTTGTGAGTCCGCAGCACTGGAATTACTGTTTTCACCTCTTTCCATATCGTTCCCAAGGGCACACCCCTGTGATAATCTCTCTCGTGAGTTGGCTCAAGTAGAGGTTTGTAGTCTCTTGTTGTTTTACCATATTTATAAACATTTTCTTCATAAACTCTTCATTCAAATTTGTTCCTCACGATTTTCATCTTTAGCCGCCATGTATCGGATCTTCTTTCTTGGGTGTATTCTTCCTGGAATAAACCTTCATACACTACCCAACAGTGTAAAAAGACCGCTCGATACCACTTGAATATCCCCTTTCCGGATTTATTTTATATTCAAGATTTCCAACCAAATTTTCACAAATAAAAATCTGATTTTTATAACAGCAATATATAGAAAAATATGACATCAAAGTACAGTTAAGGCAACAAGGTATAAAATTAGAAAATAACCAATATCTTCACTTTTATTGCAATTAAACTAACATGGAGCAACATGCAAGTAACATGCATAAGCATGATGACATGCATGTAACATGCATGTAACATGCACATGCATCAACATGCAATGACAAGTTCCATTGATAAAATAAATAATCTCTCTTACTGAATATGGTTGTCTTCTCTTTCTGGACTTGAAACTGGATCAACAAGCCTCTGAAACTCTAAATCTGACAACCCGATCTGAATAAACTCCACAATAACAAACTAGGGTTGGATCTCTCACCACCGAAGAGTGCTCTACTAGCTAGGGATAGATCTTTCACTACCGAAGTTAGGGTTCCTACGGAATTTCACTTCCACAAGCAAGGAAAGCAAGTTGAAAGCTCCAACATAAGATGGCAAAATGAATCTCCTTCCTTTTTCCTCCCCAAACACCACCTTTTATAACTTTTTCCATCATAAAAGTGGCCATAAAACCCTAATTCGACCCCCCTTGGAGATATGTCATATTTTAATCGTCACTTAAAGTGACTTTATTTCTCCTAGGCCAAAAAGTCCACTTAAGTGACCCCAACGAAGAAATAGAATATTACCCCACCTTTTTCACTTAAGTCATCATAAAGTACATGCATAACACCAAAACATAACATATAAGTGAAATGTAGGTGAAAACCATACCCAACAACTCTCTACGCCGCTAGCCCCTTGGGTATGACCAAGGCTAAGATGGAAAACCAGTCGCTAGACCGTGGAGGTAGGAATGGGGACATTACATGTTCCCATTCAATCCTCCCATTATCAACGATGATTACAAATATTATAGAGGCCAAAAATGCATCGCCATCATTCAATTCTAGGAATCTAATGGCAAGAATGCCAAATAGCCGTATAGCGAGGTGAGTGTAATGTCCCTTTCCGGGTGAAACTGGCGAAAACAAAGGAAATAACACAAACCCCAATAGATACTAAACTGAATTTTTTATTACTACCAATGAAAATTATGACAAGCAAGGTACAACAGTCTCAATTTTTGTAACAACAAGAAAAATGCAATATCTCTTCAAAAATGCATCACTTACACCATCCAAAGCATGTAGAGAAACTTCGAACTATTTTAGAACAATTATTGACCAAGAAATATGCCATCAAACCACAATTATAATTTATTTAATTAAATAAAATGATAGTAGTGAACACCCTTATAAAAGTGGCTGGAAATGAAGGATTTCCAGCCCAAAAATGAAGTCTAAGTATAGATTACATTTGCTTAAAATATGAGGAATGCATTGATGGCTGATTTGGATGTCACTGTGCCCTGAAACCCTAACTCCTCCACAAGTTGGGTCACTCCTCTAGGAGCGGGGTTAAAAATCAGTTGTAGAATCAAACCTTGTGTGAAAATTTGCAAAATCAATCTTCTTGAAACTCTTTGGAAAACCCGGGATGGAGAATCCTCAATGAGTTGAAGAGTTTTTGTTCTTCAATCTAACAAAGAAAGTTTTTGTTCTCCTTGTTGGCCACACCAAAGGATTTTCGCCCTTAAGTGGAAGTAGTTGAGCAATCAACCCAAAAAGCATTGATAAGATGATGTTACTCAAATGAGACAAGTGATCCCTTCTTATGCCTTGATGTGGCCCCAAAACCAATTAAAATGCCCCCAAAATAGGACCGACCTCATAAGGGATCCTTCTCTTCTATTTTTCATTTGGCTTTCCGTCTTCTTAACCCAAACGACCTGAATTTATATAGGAAACTACTAAAGAAGAGTGCAACGCTCATGAAATAAGCGAAAAGCAGGACAATTACTCCCCTTGTTCATCTCCTTCTTACCCCGGTAAGTGGAATGGGCTCAAATTCTTCCAAAAGGACTAGACCGAGAAGGGGACATTACAACGAGAAACCTCCAAGTCATCTAGTATTATATACACAATCACTTTCTTATTTTTCTTGTTGCTCAAATTAACTATCTTTTGTTATAAGGTCTGGTTGTTCTCTCAAGAGACATATCAATGTTTTACCATTATAGAAATCCATGCGGGGCTTGCTTTAGAGGTGTATCGAACGGTTAATTTTACAATCACAAAACCTAACCCAAAAGACTATCTTATGCTCATATAGAGGTTTATTCTTTATCTCGCATAACTATAACCAACAACATTAGAACAACTTTTCTTTATAATTGAGCAATAGATATATCCATTATGCTTAAGAGGATAAAGATGCCAATGTACCATTGAAGTGAGAAACACTTACAAGAGCATCTTCCCCTTTTCTACCAATTATGCTATCAATCGCATGAGATGAATCTTTGTACTATTTATAGATAAAGATAAGCGTTCGAGAAATACCATGGGTCTCTTTCCTTAGGTAAGATATTGTCATATATAGATTACAATTGAGTGCAGTGATTTCACAAGCATGCATTCTTGTATGATGGTGATAGCCTTATTCCCATAATTGCACAAGTCTATATGTGTTACATTAATTGCAGCATTTTTACAACGACAAGATTGATAGATAAGAGTTGTAGGTCTTGCTTTAGAATCAACAATAAAAGGTATCAACATGTCACAAACATTTTTGAAGCTATACACATGAGAACTTGTTTTCTCACAATAAAAATTTAAAAAATTCAAAACAATAAGACGATGTACAATAGAGAGTAAAATGGGGATGCACATTGCTACACTTGTATCAAACCATCCAAATTTGTCAAACCATCCCGACCAACTTGAGATGCAAATTCTCAAAGGGTTATGCAAATGTAGAGATAATATTGGGGATTTGACTTCCTAGAGATAATAACGTAGAGGAAGTCAAATCACATCTCTAGGAAAATCAGTCTTTACAATTCCAACCACTACTGAAACGATTGCATTTAAGAAAATTAAGTTTTAATACTCATCATCCACTTCTTTCGTGTCAAATGTTTGAAAAGTCCAAATGCTATCTCTGCTATTATTGAAAGGATATGATATTCAACAAATCTTGTGTTGACAAGGTACAATAAGATGCAATCATCAAACTTGAATTGGCGAGGATCTTATGAGGTCGAATTTTTAATATTGAATTCCCATCATAAAGTGGGATGTAATCGATTGATTAGCATACCATCTCGATTGATAGGCATTTAATGTGATAATTATCGCACTTAGAAGTTGCTTTCAAATTTTGCATCCTTGTTTATCACAACAAAAATTGATTTCTATTATGTTGGGAGGATAGTGGCATGGGCTGGAGGAAACCATAGAGTATTTAAAACTAAAGTGACTTAGTCAATGCATAATGATGTGTTTAAAACATCATTGCATATAGACTCGTCTTCTACCACCATAGACGTGTTTTGGAGATCGGTACTCATCCCGAAGACTTGCATTTTGGTGCTTTTTAAAATATATTTGTTACTTGACCTAAATATAATGAAATATCAAAGACAACTATCGATGTAATTACTTGTCTTTTGTCAACATTGAATTTCTTTACATTAAAAAGTAATTAATATTTTTACTAGGCTATATTATTGTAATGCCCCCTTTTCAAACTAGCACCAATTGAAGACTTCTTGCCATTCCTCTTCTAGGGGCCAAGAAGGAATTGGACAAGGGAAGTCCTTGGGTTTCATTTTTAATTTTGTTATTGTTATGAATGTTTTTCTTTGGTGTTTCACTCCTAAGGCAAAGTCGGATGGGATTATAATGCTCCCAACATGAAATTAAAAGATAAAGTAAATCTCATTAAGAGGTTGGCAAGGTTAGAGAGTTTCCAACATGAAAATAGAATATAAAGAAAATGTAAGAGGTTTGTCTACACCTTATGACTCTTGGCAGCAACCAAAGGGTATAAGAGGAGTCTTAGGGGCTTATTTGCACATCACATTTGGCATATATACTCTATCTATTTTGACTCTAGGGTTGTTTGTTATATTTCCAACTCCACTAAGGGAAAAAAACCTGCAATGTCCCTTTCGGGGCTGAAACTGAAAAACAAGGAAATAGTACAAACCCCAAGTGAAGTGAATTTTGATTTTTTATAAAAAATTTGAAACCCTTGCAGCGGTTGTATAAGGACATTAAATTCACTATATAACTATGCACAATAGCTGAAAAGTACTTTTAAAAATATCTCGAATACGACAACTAATATCCATCCAATTTGCATCAAAGAAATGGAGAAAATCAGAGATAATGCTGTGTTGTAATTAATTTTGTTACAGCAGTAGGGCAGCCACCAACATGGGCTGAAAACAATAGATAAACTCCTCCAAAAATAGCCAAATTATGGATTCCAGCCTTATAAATTATGGCAAATCAAAATATCAAAGAATATATGAATTATGTGCCCTAGAAGGCACTAAACCACAACCAAACCCTAGTCGCTCCCTAGGAGAGGGGCTCCAAAAATCATGCAAAGCTTTTGTAGGTCTTCTTTTTGATGTCTACAATCCAAATCAACAAGAGAGTCTTCGATGGTATCTTCAATTCACCCCACATGGAGACTTTTCATTCTCTACCAAACCACAAGGAATGGTTCCGTACTCCTTGGATGCCATAGATGAGGGTTGTTCTCCTCAAGTGGAAAGGTATTAAGCAATCAACCCAACAAACCAAGTGTATGTCTAAATGTGCCAAAGATGATTTGCGAATGAGGTCATATAATCCTGTTTATATCCCTAAGGTTGTCGCCAAAGGCCAAATAGGTGAAGACCGACTCTTTAAGCTTCGCTTTATCTTCTAATCTCTTGTTGGGGTCGCATAACACCAACCGACCTACCTTAAGGAGTGAAACACCAAATAAAAACATTAAAAATAATAAAAGAATACTGAAATGAAGTTAATTACTTCCCTTCTTCGCTTATTCTTCTTGTCCACGGAAAGAGAATGACAAAAGTCCTCATTCGACATTAATTTGAAAAAGGGGACATTATAGTCCTCCCTTCCCAAAATTGTTTGTCCTCAAGCAATTGCAAACTCCTGGATCCCAAATAAATCTATGTGGCTCCTTCTTTGATGTTCTTGTACATGAAGCAAACTCATTAAAGGAAAAATATGTTCCCTTCTTCATCCACTCATGCTTTGTAGATATGATGGCTAGGTCCCTTCCTTGGCTTGCCACCATCTCATAATTTCCATTCAAATGATGGATTCCCAAAACTTCAGTAATGTTGTCCAAAAAACAGTTGTAACCTTTCATTTTTCTCTCAAAACTCGAATGTAGGTGGTTGGAAACAAGGTATAACATTCATAAATCACCCGATTTTCCTCCGAATTTGGAGTTATGTTGAAGTAGTTGTCTTCTTCAGCTGGAACCATCTACCACTATTTTCCAATGATTTTATGACCTCAAAATGACCACTCTTGCATATGATCAATTCTAAAAACAACTCATAATCGACTTTATCAATATCAACAACTTAAAAATGGAATAATAGTTGCAAAATTGAAATCTCTTTTGCAAAATTAGGAATTGTGAGCATGGCAAAATGGTTGAAAACACCTCTCTAAAGGCTAATTTTTTTCTCCCAACATTCATAAATCGAAAAATGCTGCATCTCTTGAATGAAGCATTGCTTACCCACTTGTATGCATTCAAATGAAATCATGTGGTGGCTGATGTGAATAATGACAACAATAGCAAGTCTAAAATTCTAAGCTATGCTATTCCAAAGTACACTTCTTTTGTCACCACTAACCACCCACATACTTTTTGTTGTTCCGTTGCATGAATACTCAACCATGAAGTAATTGTATTATGCTTATATTGCGTTACTCGATATTATACTTGCATGTAAATGTACAAAATGGGGCATCTTTTGCGATTCCATCAACCAAAACATGTAAACAAATCTTACTTTGAACCACAAGGTAGACGGTTGATGATTTCCAAGGATATACTTTTAAGTTCTCCCAAAGAGTGCTACCATTGACCCCAAGCACAAGATAGATACCAACTATGTTAATGAATAGAATACAACACATACCTCATGTTTTCCCAATGTGAAGAGAAGTTGGGGGCACCTCCTTGTACATGGCATAAAGTAGCCAACCGCTATCTTAACCGTGAAGTCTTTGAAGTCTTCCACCTTCAAATTCACCTTTGCCCTCAAACTCTCATCAATGAAACTGTGAGTAGCCCCATCAATCAAAACCGCAACTCTTTATCCATGGAGAGTAGAACTTGGTTTCAAGGGACACTCTAGGAGTAAATCCTTCACAACTTTGTTAGGATACATAACAATTTCCAAACAATCCTCCATAAAATTTCTTCCTAACCATATGCAAGGAGTAGCAACGTTGAATTCAACAAGGGCTTCCTCTTTTGTATAATTTAAAGGATAAGCTAAAACCCAAACTTTAATGCTCACATAGTCTTGCAAAAAAAGATCTATGTGCCATATGTTACTCAAGTTCTTCACATCATCACCAATTATATTATCAAACATCAAACATGACATGTTATCTTTCTTAACAACAAGCTGACCATAATGACACAAGTATGGCAGCGGCATAAGAGGAAATAAAATGCCACTTATTTCATCATACCTTGGGCTGCCAACAAGGATTCCACCATTCCTTTGTTGGTACTTATTTGGAACATCTCCGGAACTCACTCCAACGTGATAAACTACCTCAATTTACCCATCCTTGATTGTTGTTTTAAAATTTCCAGCAAACTGAAAGTAATCATGAGGAACCTTCGTAATGTCATCCTTTTTGCCCTTATGCAAATCTGATTTCTTTTCAACAATTTGTCACAAGCACCCATTGAAACCAATGAAATATCATTAAATATTAAAGAGATTTTACCTTGGGATTCATGCTCCCTGATTTCCCTAGGTTCATGCTACTGTTATGAAAATCAATCAAGAGATTTACTTTGGCAATGGAAATGGGGGCTTCTAGGGCTTCAATGGGTTGTTCCCTCTCAATGCCCAACAACTTCGGTTGTTATTCTTCCTTCTTTGGCTCAATCTTCAGAATGCTTGGAAAATGGTTAGGGGCCTCTTGGAAAATATCTTTTTCCCGTTTGTACCATTCACCCCGCATCTTTGTTAGAATATTTCTTATGATGATCAAAGCCTTGCAAATACATAGTGTGAGGGTGATGCAATAAATTAGTTTGCTTACCATCTGTTGCTGATATGTAAATTCCAGCAGACTGAAAACCGACACGAGTATAAGGTGAGTCCTCCTTTTGAAAGGCATGTCGCTCAACTGGGTCATCCCGAATCTTAGCCTCAAGAACCTCTTGTAGATCTGATTTTCCTTCACCATCTTGCTGCCACATGCAATCATTGGAAATCACAAAAACATCATTTATCGTCAAAGAATCTTTACCTTCACGCTGCATATTGGTCTTCTTTTGTTCTTGTTTTATGATTTCTTCTTCTTGCCTTATCACCAAGGGAGAATCTTTTTCTTCTTTGGCTATAACACCTTTCCCATTTTCATTTAGCATGGTGGATTCCTCCATGGGCTATTCACTCTCCATTATTTGTATCCCCAGTTTTTCGTCTTGCTCCGCCATTGCAACTTGGAAGTTCTCTTTCTTTCTCCATGCATGTTGAAGATCCTTTTGTGGTACCTGATACCTAAGTCCTTTCCTTTCTCTTCCTTTGTTCACTCCTATGAATTATGCAAGTAATAGGGCATCACGAATCTCGGTGAAAGGGCCCTAACTCCTCATAGTTTGCCGCAATAGTATGACCCACCAATGTTGTGTTTCAACCAGTGGAATGACTTTTTTTCTTGGGAGGAAGGTAGCCCAGAATGACCTAGATGAAGAATCACTCGCAATTCTTGGTCGTTGAATATTATTGCTTGCCTTTGAAGAGCTTCCTTCTCCATTTAGGTTTATGCATGGCATGGATCAATTGTGTCATCTTATTCGCCAATCTTTCTTGCCCTAGGGCAAGCCTCTCAACCCTAACATCATCAATGTGTATGTTTGTCATTTATCTATTCTTCTAAATGAAACTCTCAGGCTATGAGGATGGATGCTCGATAACATTGTAATGTCCCTTTCAGGCTGAAATTGAAAAACAAAAAAATAACACAAACCCCAAGTGAAGTGAATTATGATTTTTATAACAGCTTTGAAACCCTAGCAACAATCGTATAGGAACATAAAATTCACCATATAACCATATTGTAGTTCTCTTAGTTGTACTTTTGTTGTTCATAAAATAATTTTCCAATTAAGTAGTTGATTAATTTTCATGGTGAAATTGTTCTAAAGTATTCCTAAAAGGTCTATAAATATTGTGTTTGAGTTGTAGGGTGATATTTGGGTAATATCTTGTGTTTTACAAGATGTTCCAAAAATCGACCGTTGTTCCCCTCTAATTTAATTTTCAGTTTGTTGGTCCAAAATCATATTTAAATTAGATTGGGGTTTTGCTAATTCTTTCTTTTTCAATTTCAGCGCTAAAAGGGACATTACAATTAGGCTATATAATATGTTATTTCTTTGAATTTTACACTCATATATTGCCATCTCCTAGTACCCATCTATTTTTTCGAAAAATAGGATACCCGACCCCATCCCAACCTCTTGGTAAGTATGGTTTAATGATATTTCAAGATTGTTTACTACAAAAATCGCTAATCAATGTATAATGAGGGGATTAAGGCATTTGTAGGGCTATTTACTACTACAATCACTTAAGCAATATATGAGGGTTTAAGGGCATTTGAAGGGTTTATATAGTTTTTGCATCTAAAATTGCTTAATCAATGTATATGTAATGTCCCTTTCTAGGGTTGAAACTAAAAATAAGGGTTTTGGTTCAAACCCAAATGACAACTTCACATTTTTATTGCAGCCACCGGTCAATCACTTTAACCTTAGAGGAACAAACTAAAAATGCCATTAACAACAAAGAGAAATTTGAATATTTATGACAGCAAAGGAATTCATATGACAGCCAACAATATCACCACTTAGCCCTAGTGATAAACCTGATTTTCTATTTCATAGGGTAGAGAATTGTGTGGGATTTTTAAGACAATATTCTGATGCAATCTAGACTGAAAATCAATATAGAAATATCCCAAACACTTCATAAGTTCAACAAGATGAACTCTGGAGCAACTATATATTTTATAAATTTAATTCAAGTGCAAACACATATGAAACTTCAAATATTCATAACTCCATCAATTCTTGGAGTTTCAACACAAACAAATGTTCAAAATGATCTGGAGAGATCAACTATCAAATAAAAGCAAAATCACAATTTTTCAACCACGGAAATCCCTTCAAAGAACTTCCCAAATGGGTAGATCAAGTGGAGGAAGGGTGCCAACACCCTTGAAAGTGCGGTAGCTGGAGTAGAAGTTCATATGCACGGATAAACACCTTGTTGTTCCGGAAATCTACCAATGAAGCGCACTTGACTCCCGAATGAAGCCACCAATGCACAAAAGATGGTTTCCATCCCCATGTGTGATCGATTGAAGGGTTTTGTCCTTAATAGGTGACCAAGGAAGGGTATTCATCATTCAATGGGAAGAAGAGAAGCTACACTAGCTCCAAATCCAAGTAAATGTCAAATTTCTTCATCTCCATTATAGCTCTCAAGAAGACCGACATTAATGAAGGAGAAGATAGAAGTTCCTTTTTGCTTTGTCATTCACCTATAACGTAGTTCAATCACTCCAAGCAATGATCGGTAATCAAATAAATAAGGAAAATTGAATCACTTACAATTATGGCAATGTTCACCTCCCTTGCTTTTCTTTGAAGCCCATGGAAGGTGGAATGGGGCCAAGGCTTTCATAGTGACTAGCTTGGAAAAGGGGACATTCCAATATAATGTGGGGTTTTCACTTGTGATATTCTATCAAATAATTTCCAAATTATCTTTAAGCTTCCACATTTTGTATATGTCTAATAGGGCATTTACAACTCGGATATTTCACAATATACCCCCTTTACCATCAACTCTCCAATCCAAGCTCATACATGCTTATCACGACAACTAAAACTATTTAAGCAACATATTAATGAGGATGTTCAAGACATTTTAAGGGGTTAAGGTTTTCACAAGGTGTAGGGAAAATATCAAGACCAAAAAGCAAAAATAAAATAAAAGGCTTTTTCTTGCATCTAATCTTGGTGCCATGGCAACAAATGTTGGGTTGGATGTCTCCTCCATTAAATGTTGTTACTCTATTGGCATGGATGGCTGCGAGCACGGTTGAGGTGGGTCCTTTCGTTTTGATGTTGTTTGTCATTAGTCTCTTATAGGGGAAAAGTTATAAAAAGTCCTTTAAAAGTTTTTATTTAACTTCCTCCATGTGATGTTTGTTGTAATTAAAAATCTGGTCGGCACCATAATGTATGATGTTTGTGAGTACAAAGTATGGAATGGTGTTGTCTAGAGGCACATTTGGACCCCAAGTGCTACTTTTCTATAAACTTGGAAAAAATGGCTATTTGGCACAAATGATGTGGTGCCATTTGGGAAAACTCAAATGAGTGAGCACGGTTGGGGTGGGTCCTTTCATTTTGATGTTGTTTGTCATTAGTCTCTTATAGGGGAAAAGTTATAAAGAGTCCTTCAAAAGTTTTTATTTAACTTGTTGCATGTGATGTTTCTTGTAACTAAAAATCTGTTCAAGACCTTTTGTAATGTACGATGTTTGTGAGTACAAAGTATGGAATGGTGTTGTTTAGAGGCACATTTGGACCCCAAGTGTTAGTTTTCTATAAACTTGGAAAAAATGGCTATTGACACACATGATGTAGTGCAATTTGGGATAACTCAAATGATTTGGTGTTGTGTGTCCTAATGTCAACTGTTCAATTTAGCATGATTCTATGTTGATCACTTTGGGATCACTCTTTGGAGCTTCAAAGAATACCATGGAACTATGACATGACCTCCACAATGTCTCTCCTAGCTTGCTTTTCTTTTGCAACTCTCTTGAACAACCCAAATACATTTACACTAGTTGGATTGCATAGAACTCCTCTAGATGACAATACAAAAACCTAATGGACATATTTTAGATCATCAAAACAAAGACCCCAATCGACATTCCATCTCAATAGTCGTGATTTGGAGCTACATGTTTTCTATTACGGGTTGTTGGCATTTTTCTATTATTTTCTTGGGCGAATTGGCAAGCGGTGGCCAAATCTGCGATTGGACATGGAATCCATTTTAGTCTCTTTCAAGTAAAGAATTTTAAGGCCACCAAATTCTCCTCATATAGCTGTTTTTAGAAAGCCAAAGTATTGAGTCTTTGGGGTCCAACCCATCCATGAAGCCTCCATTTTTCAAAACTGTTTAACCGCATGCAACAATCTAACTTTATATTCGAGCCTTCCTCTTCATCTTTCAAACTACTAGTGTGTATTTGGGTTTAGTTTGAGGGTCCATTTGGTCATATTAACCAATCATTTCCAAGGAAAATGCCAAAGCGTCAACCAAAACCATAAATTTTGTCCCAACATTTTTCGGGATGACAGAACTTCTATCCCAACCTTTTTGGGTATCGTTATCTTGCCACAATATGGATACCATGTTTCAAAAAATGCTACAAAGCATAATAAAGTAGAAAACATAAACAAATTTGTTTTATTATCGAGTTCCTCCCGCTCGGCCTATACCCTACTTGATACGTATTTCTGCACAACTACTGCGCGGCACGGTACCGATTTGCCATGGATATGCCCAGGTACATTTCGACGTACCGGGACGTATCCATGAAGAACCCGCAAGTTTGGACGACAAAAGGGTTAAAAAGATTTTTTTAAAACTTGGTTTCTATGTTCTTTGCTTCATTGGGGTCCATAATATTTGTATTGGTTAAGATTTGGATAGGTTTATATTGTTTATCTTTGCTTCACATTCTTTGAGCAATGAAATGCGAAAATCATTATGTGCCCCAAGGTTAGGTTGTAGCATGAACCTTTATTGAGTTGGTTTGGTGCAACTCTCTTGTATCAATAAGAGGATCTACAATTTAATAATCTATAATCTAACCCTCGAGAATATTTGATCACTTCTTTTCATTTCCTTAGAATTTCTGTGCATAGGTGATTCAACCAGTTTTTAACTATGAATCTTATTATTAACATAGTAGTTGGATATCCCTATACGAGCCTTTACCGGTGCGTATCGATTCACCTAGATATGGCTACCCAGTCATCCTAAGATGTATTTGTGAGCCTATAATAATAATTATATGCACTTTAAAAAGGGGAAAAAAGAATACTTAAAACCACATGATTACTAGGTGCATACCCTTAAAGATAGGATTTTTGGGATAATCCCTAGTTTGTATGCATGGTGCGAGATGAAATGATCGAAGGTGATTTTGGATAATATGAATGCAAGGACCAAACATTAGATCGACCTCTTTAGTTATCATTGGCGGGTTAGAGTCAACCTAATTAAATAGGTCCCTTATGGCCACCATTGCAACATAAAAATTAATCTCAAAGGAAATGGATGAAAAGGAATATAATATGCACTTTTATATTAATATCAATAATGTACAACGCTAATCATACAAAACAACTGGGTGGAAAGAGTCACGCCTCAGGATGCGAAAGGTCCAATCAAACGAGCCAAAAAGGCCTCGAGTGAGGCCAAGTCACCTTAAAGCACCAACATTAAAAACCACAAAGCGCGAATTTCAATAAAAAAGAGAGCAAAAACATCAAGCGGTGGTTGCAAACATGGAGGCAGATGGAGGGAGGAGGAGGCGAACTAACGGGCTTATTGCCCCAGCCAAAACCAGAGGAGCGAGCCTCGTCGAAGAAAGGCTCCCACCCATCCTAGCCAGTTTCCTTCTTCTGCTCAACACC
The DNA here is from genome assembly GCA_018340775.1 of Taxus wallichiana var. yunnanensis. Taxonomy (NCBI): domain Eukaryota; kingdom Viridiplantae; phylum Streptophyta; class Pinopsida; order Cupressales; family Taxaceae; genus Taxus; species Taxus wallichiana. The sequence goes on along the minus strand of CM031233.1, from coordinate 88,128,091 downwards.
AGTATCTTCATCATGCATGCGGGGAGAGATGGCTAAATCTAGCCGAGGGAATTTCCCTTGAGAAAGCCAAACCAACCAAAATCACCAAGTGGAACGTTGGTGCAAAGGTGACCTCAATCGAGGGGACCTCTCCAAAAAGTTGGAGGAGGAGGGAACCCCCCAAGTGAGATGGGAATGGTGGCGAAGGGCGAGAGGGACTTTAGGGGGCATCAGGCACCTAATAACATAGGGAGCCGAACCCCAATGGTCAAGGAGGCTGGAGATGCTCCACCTCTAAGCACACTTTTTCAGCTTGGTTTTGAATCTGGAGCATAGCATAGAAATCACAACCACTTTATTAGTAATAGAGAAATCATAATCCAGAGGAACATTATTAAATATAACATTATTTTGTCTTTCCATAAATGGAACAAAATGTTAGTTCTGAAGATGTGCCAAATTTTGTTGTAAATTGCAAGTAACATGGTTGAATCCCCAAGAGAACCACTTTCCAGGTGAAAAACTCGGGAGAAAAGGGTTGGAAAAGGGAGTGAATCCATCTCCAAGCCATCGAGCATGAGGGAAAAACCAAAAAAAGTGTTTGATAGACTTTGGTTGTTACAACAACAAAAGCAAACAAGGTTAAGCCCAAAATGTTTGAGTCGGGAACCAAAAGGAGAGACCTTGGTGGAGAAGACACCAAAGGAAATGAGCTTTTTAGGCTCAACAATGGCCGACCAAACCCTCTAAAGTGACGGGACCAAATAAAAGCGAGGAGGAAAGAGACCAATGCGTTTGTTAAGCGTGTCTTTGTCAACAAATGAGGAGCCAATAGAGAATAACCAAGGAGGGTTTGTATTGTGAAAAGGAGGATTAACAATAGGCCAATTCCAGTCATGCCACCAAGGAACTCTAGAGGTAAGTCCTATCTTGTGTAAATAATCTTCAGGAATGCAGTTAATTAATTTTCGGATAGGAGCAACATCTATAGGAAGGTGGAATTTTAAAGCTAGAGTCTCCCAAGAAAGCCAGAATGAGAGTTCTTGCAAAACAAATCCCCAACAAATTTAATCCCCTTTTGAAAAATCTAAGAGCTTTAGCCCAAGGAGCCAAAGGGTGAATCATGAAAAAGAAAAGAGAGAGGACCACTAGAGAGAGAAGAATTGAGAGAGATGCCAGATCTAAAGCCATTTCCAACCCAAATAAGGTGTGGTTTGAGAAATTCCCAAGCCTTCCAAATACTTTGTAGAATAAAAGTGCCCTTAATCTTAACTAGCACATAGGAAGAGAAGGAGAGATTGAAAGTTAAGACCCTTCCAAGCTAGTCTACCCAAAGGAACACCTTGGCAAATACCATGCCAAAGGAGAATTTTCCAAGCTTCATTCCCTTAGGCTACACAAGATCCATTTAGCACAAAGAGCTTGCCCCTGGTGTTTGACATCAATTAACCCCAGACCACCAACTTCTTTAGGCATACAACAAACTTCCCAAGAAACCCTGTGGAACCCCTTGTGCCCTTCAGTGTTGGCCCAAAGGAAATCATGAAGAAGCTTCTCAAGTTTGGCATAAGCAGCATTGGAAGGAGCCCAACATGAGGAGTAATACACATGTGTGGTAGCCAAAACCTTAGAGCATATCTGAAATTTCCCTACTAGAGAAAGTGGTTTGGTGATCCAAAAGAAATTTTACATTCAACATGTTGACCACATAAGACCAAAGTTGAGCTGAAGTAGCTTGAAAAGTGAAAGGGATACCAAGAAATTTGAACTTGCACCCGTGTTGGATCCAACTCCATTTCATACCAGCCAACCAAGCAGGAATGGGAGATTGAGATTGTTGATAGCATTGAGTTTTCTCCCATTGAATAGTAAAGCCCGAAGCAAGACAAAAAATGTCAAGACAATCAAGAGCATGATGAACAAATTGCTCTTCCTCCAAGAGTGTGAGAAAAGAATCATCAAAAAAATGACCATTAATAAGTTGTTGAGTAGTAGAAGGTAAAGAAATACCTTTACTAATCCTTGAGAAGCACTGAGCAAGAAGATAGCTAAATCCTTCAACAACCAACACATAAAGGGAAGGGGCCTAGGGGAAACCTTGCCTAATAGATCTGAACAAACCAAACCTAGAAGACTGGGCACCATTAGATAGTAATACATGCTCCAACATTTTGAAAGAGCATTTGCACAAACCGAACAAAGCGAGGACCAAACCCTAAAGCTTGGAGCATAGCTAAGATGAAAGACCATTCAATTCTATCATATGCTTTAGCAAAATCAATCTTGATAAATAAAGCTTGTTGAGAGGAAAGGTGAGCCCATTCCATACCTTCCAGATGGTTATAATATTATCAAGAATATACTTGTGTTTAATAAAGCCATTTTTGCTCACTTCTAATAATCAAGGGCAAAAGATTAGAAATCTTGTTAGCCAAAGCCTTAACAATGATCTTGTAAGACATGTTAAGCAAAGTAATGGGTCTCCAATTAGAAATTTTCTCAGGATCACCGATTTGGGAATGAATTTGATATTTCCTTGATTGATCAAAGTCACCCAAAGAATTAGTTTCCAAAGCTTCCAAGTAGACATTGTGGAGATCAGGACCAACAGTGTCCCACAAAGCTTGATAAAATTCAACAAGGAATCCATCAACCTTGGAGCTTTATCTGAAGCCATTTGAAAGGCAACCTCTTTAAGATCAAAAAGAGATAAAGGCCTATCACATGCCACCCATTGGGTTTGAGAAACTTTGCAAGGCACCACTTGGAGACATTTTAAAAGGGTTGCTTCCCGAGTTGGAGTGGCAGGTTGAGCAAAAAAACCCCATGATAATGATGCACAAAAGCTTGGAGAATCTCAAGCAAGGTGGTAAGCCTAGCATTTCCCTGAGAGATTGCCTTGATCTTGTTTGAAGACTGTTTGGAGCGCAACATGACAAAGAACTCCTTGGAAGCTGGTCCCCAATTTTAAGCCAATGTAGGAGAGCACAAAGCTGCACCCCATGGGCTCTGGTAGGCTTTGTGGACTTTAAGAGTGTGACACCAATAGTAGGCATCCTGGGTTTGCAAAGCATGATTAAAAGGTGAGGCATTAAGTTCTTGTGAGATTCTGGAGAACTCACGATATGAAGCCTCATGTGCATGTTGTCTTGAAGATGGAGGCTTGCTTCCCATATATATGAAGAAAGGTGGTGGTGTGTTTGATGACATCATTCCACCAAGTGATCCATCTAGAGCCATTGAAGGTCGATCAACTAGATTCCATACTCGTTGTATGTGTGACACAATCTGAGCATGCTTAAGGTGAGTGGTGTTAAGGTAAAATTGAGAAGTAACTTGATGCTTTTTTGTAGGTACAAACCACGTAATATTGAAAAAGATGGGAGAATGGTCTGAAAGCAAAACAGTGTCAACGAACAACAACAGGATGACCCAAATAGGGGAAAGATAGAAAAAATCCTGACTGGTCATGAGGGAGTGATCCAGTCATTGAACAATTTGATCTTGTCCTTCTCTAAAATTAGACCAAGTGAACCAGGAAGAAGAGGATTTGTGACGAAAGGGAAGATTGGGATCAAAAAGTCCGAGCTTGTTCCTAAAATAAAACCAAGCCTCCCGCTCTCCCACACACCCATGCATAGGAAGAAGACACCCTTTTTATCCTTAGGGCTTTCAACCATGTTAAAGTCACCACAAATGATCCAAGAGCCTCTGGCAAGGAATCAACAAGCCAACACCAAAAAGAGACCGCTCTCTCGCATCATTGAAGTGTAGATGTTGGCTAACCCAAAAATATGCCCGTCAAAATAAAAAAGGGACCACACTACTCGATGCGTGGGGTCCGAGCCCCAGAAATCACATGTTGAGCAATGTCAGGAGCAATCAAGGTCATGACTCCACCATGGCCAGGATCATGATTAGAGGTATGACAAATGGCATGGGGCCTAGATAGTACGAGCTACAGAGTGCAACAAAAAGCTAGCTAGCTTGACTTCTTGCAAACACAAAATTTTCATGTGATGAAAATGAAGACAATTGTCCCTGACTAGATATCATCAGGTCGGTTCAATAAGACCACATATATTCCAAGAATACACAATCATTGAGATGAGTCTAAGTACATGTTCCCCTCATCATCCATATTAGAAAGGGCAGAAAACTAGTTATGAGAAGAAACCTAGGTAAGAATGAAGCAAGATCTCCTAAATTCCAAGGGCGGCGTTTGTCTTGCACATACTCACCTTCCTCTGAGGGGGATGGGCTACGAGAGTGGCTAGCCGAGTCTTGTGTGATTGAGATGAGTTCGACCACAAAAGGGGACTCAAGTAGGGCCAAGGGAGTAATGGAGGAAGTTGGGAAGTTTAACAGGGGCAACAACAAAGCAACCAAATGTGTGAGGAAGGAGAGGCTCAGATTTCATAAGCTCAAGCTTGTTTGGCAAGAGTCGTGGATGCAACAACACCGTTATTAGTAACTGGATGATAAGTGGAGGTCAAGGGTTTTGAAGGACCCCGCGAAGCACCCTTTTTGTTAGTGACAATGGTCCAACCATCAGAAGCGGGAGTGGCCTTAGAGTTTGTGGAGGTTTATCAGTGGGAGTAGGATGAGAGTCGGCCATAAGAGGACACTCATGAATCATGTGCTCAAACGACTGACAATGAAAACAAGTATTAGGTAAGTTGATATAAAGCACCCTTTGAGAGAAATGGGTGTCCCCAATTTGAATATCGATGGTTTCTTTTAAGTCCTTTGACAAATTGATTTAATGCAAACATGATGTTGAGGATGAGAGCATGAAAAAATTTGGGTTGCTCATTGCAGATGAGCCTCCCCAAGGGTTTGACTAAGTCCCCAATAAAACCCCAAAGTGGTAAGGGGAGTCCTGGAAATTCAATCCAAACAGGGACTTTGAGCTTGGCTTGCTCAGAAACCTAAAAGTTTCGAGTCTAGTGTGAAAAAACAACCAAGGAGTTATGGATGAACCAAGGACCATGGTTAACAATGGCCTTACAATGTTTCGGATTGGAAAAGCAAAATAAAAAAAATCCTTTGTGAGGTTTTGAACTCATCAAGTTTAACCCCATGACTCTGCTAGTGGTTGTGGACCCATTGTTTTAAAAGGATTTCAGGGGGACTAACAAAAACCCAACTAGGGTATAATTTTCAAACTAGTAGCATGCATTATCAAAAGCAGGCAAATCAAGAACAACATCAGGTAAAGGAATATCTTTCCATGAAGGGCATCAATGTTCCGAGAATGATTTTTTCAATTCAAAATATCACATTTGTCTCCTTTTATTCATTTCCCATGCTCCATTCATGGTTACATCATGAAACAAATTGGCGGGAATCACAAGACATCTTTATATAATACATTCCCATTTTAAAGAGAATATCTACTCACAAAGTCCACCAATGTCCCGGAATGAAATCCATTTCAAGACAGTCCATCCATCCCCTTTTTGCATTTCACATGCCCCATTAACAATTATGTCGAGAACATATTCCCAAATGTTTTAACCAAATATAAAGAATGTAATAATTACCATTTTTAGATAATTCAGACGAAATCAAGGTTTGTCTAAGCGACCCGAGCTACTTAACTTTAATACGGGGTGAGCCCCCTATGATCTTTGGGTGAAGTACAATGGGCCACTCACTATCCCCATGAATAAATCGGAAGTTAAACCCATGACCTAGACTACGGAAAGCAAGGCCGAGACCAAGTAAGTCATAGTTAACAATATATATACATGGAAGCAATGTTTTATTGAATATCTTTACTCCATACTATGTGATATTAATTAACTACATCCGATAAATTAAAAAAGTTGGCCTATTTTTATTTAGATAAATCATCTCCAACTTACAAATATGAAATTTTCTTTGTATGTTTTTTTAATTTCTATTTTATGACTTATTTCTTAGGCTATACACAAATGAAGTCATTTTAGTTCCACGTTCATCTTAATTGTCTTTAATCATTTTAAGTGCTTTGAAATAGTTAAAACATACACATATTTAACTTGTGTGCAAAGCTGCAGATTTTAAATGTCTTGCTCGGGTTTGCTGGATTCAATCGATTATGAATTTTAGTATATCAAGCCTTCATTTAAATGCAACAATCAAAGATGCAATCATTGCATGTTTGGAGATAATTCGACGCGGGATTTGGAATTTCTTGAGTTTCACAAATGCCTTTTTAATTATTATCTTATCGCTACTTTTTTACTCCAAGTAATGTGAAGTAGTTACTTCATTGACATTTGCAAAATATGCTCCTAACAACAATTGCTTTTTATTTGATATATTGAGCGGGGTGGAAAATGAGCATCTCAACAATGTTGGGAAATATCGAGCATTTAAATCGGTGCCACTTCCTTTCAAATATGTTGATGATGAAAATGATGAATGACAATTTAGACGGAGTTATAAATAAGGAGATCTTACAAGCCGCCACCTTTCAATTAAAGTGTAACTAACCATTAGACCTTACCAAAATATCTTGGTATATGATCGAGCAAATACCTGCTTTAGTGCACATGACAATGGCTTGTATGTTATGCATTCATTAAGATGTATTGTATAATATCCCATGTCAAATTGGTTGTATTATGAGTGAATGTAGCCTTTGCCTTTCCTATAACTCGTGGTTACATTTTTTTAATGTTAGTCTTAGGAATATTGTGTTAGTACTCACAAGAAAGTGAGTTAGTAAAATAATTGTTTGTATATTTGGAGAATAATTTAATGAGTTGTTAGTAACCACATAGTTAGAAATAGCATGTTTGTGAGTGAGTATATATTAATAATGGATGTTATGAGAGTAGTAATAAATTTCATAATGGTATGAGTGAGAGTAGTTGTAGGTAGTTACGTTATATGATATCGTCCTAAAAATATAATGTCTCTCACACAAGAATGAAATACATAAGTGTTTATCGAGTGTTATTTGTTCAATAGGATTACTTTTGTGTTTAGCTTTGCAATCTAAACCAAACTTACATTTAGTATCAAAACGAGATTATCACCATGATAATCCTTTGGGAAGTGATTTAGTCAAGTACATGTGCTTAAAGATTAAGTCCTTTGGAGACTCCATGCATGCTAGTAATAATAGCTACATGGTGTAGTTTCATCTTTGCCTTAGCTCGCATCACATAAAAGGAGCAAATATATATCCATTTCTTAGAAGTGTTCAAACAAAAGTGGAAAATTCAAGACCACTTTGTATCAATTTGCGTAGAGGAGAATGCATTGTTTTTCTCTACAAAGGATTGATTCAATTTGGGCGAAGATCGCTTTTTGTGTTTGCTCTCCCGATTTGGATGACATATGTACTAGGACTATGCCTTTGTCATCCATGTTCACTTGTCGTTGTATGAAGACATTATGTTGAGAAATTGGTACATTTTGAAGTAAAATTTTCATATAGCTTGTTTAATATGTTTGCGTCTCTCTAATAATTTATAGTTAATAGAATAGTCAAAATAGTCCACAAGTTTTTATGGTCTTTGCTTTAGTAGTGTTAGATATTCTTATAAGGCATTTTCTTATATAGTATATGTTGTCTAGACTTTCGCACATATGAAAACCTAGGTAGTCATGAGATAAATCTCCCTCATTTATCAAGAGGCTCCCTTGTAAGATTTTTTGATTATATGCACTAATATCTATTTGTTGGTATTACTTTAACTATATAGCTCATGAACCATAGCTAGATAGTTTTACAAGTAAGTAAGTAAGCATTGTAAGAGAAATGAAATATACGTAGAAGAGGAAAACAATGGAAAGCGAAGAAAAAGGAGGAAGATGTGCAACCCAATCAATAGTTCACGAGTTGATCCTATGCACAAATAAAACAAATAGATCTTTAAATACATAATTTAAAAGCGAATGATAATTTGGATCGGATCTATAATAACACGGTTTATGAATAGATCTAGAAAGAAATAAGAAGCAAAAATGCATTGTTGACAAAGTTCTCGGGAAATCTCTTCTTTATTCCTTTGTAGAAATCGGGGTTTCACTCAAAGTCTTGAATAGAATAATGTTGATTACTTAATTCGATCATTTAACCCGTATGTTCTTCCTCTACTTATAGTGTGTAGAGGAAAATACAAATGATAATTGAACTAGAATATGAATCGGTAGTAAAGGAACATCGACATTAATCTTCCTAGAATTCCTCTCTTAGTGACATGCATCATGAGTTTAAGCCAAAATTGTGCACATCTGTCACCCATCTTAAAAATCTTTCCAAATAACTTAAAGTAATGATTTTTCAACCAATAACTTTAATTTTACATTTTCATCGGGAATATAAGAAATAAGAGAAGAAAGAAGGGAAGAATGAAGATTGCCAGTTGTAGCACCTATACTTTTTTGTTATGATATTGAATATACTTTTCAAACATGTAATTCGACATCTTACCATCTGTTTCAACAATAACATCTCTTTCACTTCTAAGCTGTAACAACCCTTTGGACAAAGTAGCAATGTTAGCCTTCACTTTTCTCTAAAGCGAGGCCCATATCCCTCAACATCTCACTGCGCAGCCTTTATGAGTCTACCAATTGAATCCATCGTGAAAGGTAGGGTGGCTTCATCAACTTCTTTCCGCACAACCAACATTAATTCCTCATGGGAAGCAGTTATTCATTTGGGATACTCACGTAATTATAACAAATTACTAACATAAAATTACGTGAAATTACTTAGCGGGAAATTTTATTTAACAACTATATAACAAATTACTAACATAAAATTACATTATAATTACGTAATTATTATTTATTAATGGAACACTAACATATTGAATTCTAACAAATATATCTAGGAACACTAGTAAGAAACAATAAATAAAATCAATAAATAAGTATAGAAAGTGACCCAAGCAACTAGATTAATGAAAATAGAAACATTAATATGCAAAGAAGGGTTAGAGGAGCTTAGCTGATTTGTGAACTTTCGGACTATGTTGCGGCAGGTGAGTGAAGAAACAAGAGGAAATGACTATGTCAAGGTCCATAAAAGTGTAGATCCGAACAACGGGTGGATCGGGGGCGCTGAGAGAGGATCGGGTGCATGTGGGCACCTTAGTTTGAGTTCTTGATACCACGATCTGCGTAAGATGTCCAAAAACTAAATCTGCAAGGTCGTTAAGTGATATGAAGCCTTCGCCATCTGTCACACTAACTTTGTTGCACTTGCACTATATGTCACTCATAATCAATGATGAAGATAAGACCTGCAAAATCCTAAGACAAACATAAGAACCTAAAAAAAAGATGCATATGAAGGGGTTGAATTGTCCTTAGCTGTCACAATGGTGGACTTACTAACCGAGCGTTGCACTACATCTCAAACCTTATGTAGTTCTATGTTGCAAGTGTATTTAATCATGTCTTAGATGCTCTTGTGTCAGTCGCACTTTGTGAAAGTAGCAAGCAATAACTATGTGTAGAAAATATAAGAGGATGGTGAATGGAATAGAATAAATTTCCCTCCTATGTTTGTGTGATGCAGATGAACTAACCTTGTGCCTTGTGATGGAGCTAGATGGATACAAATGGATTCTTTGATGGATGCAACCTTAAGTGATGATAGTTGTGAGTAGTGTTTGCCCTTCATTATGGTCTCATAACTTTATATTTATATGGTTCTCTTGTTCTAATTTCGTAATTAACTCTTAAAAGGCCTACCAAAAGAAAGATAAAGTGTCCACACGGATATAAAATGTCCAAAAAGTGGCGGGAAAGTGGGAAAAAGATCAGGGTGCCCCAACTAAGACCGGGGCACCGGCCGCGCCCAAGATCGACTAACTCGAGCATCCCGATTAAGGTTAAAATGACGGAAAGTGTCAAAAGCAGATTTGGGCATATGTACGATGAAGGTCAAAAATTACAACAAAAAGTAAATAAAAATAACCAAGAGACGGGGGTTAATTAGTACTTTCTTCACTCAAAAACCATTTGAATAGTAGTATAAGATTAGGACTAAATAATGTCTAAAGTGCATGATTTTGTGTCTACTAGTAACTATATATTTGCCCCGTCATCTACTATATTTTGGACAACTGCGATGAAGTTCAATTTTCTTGACCCATTAATCCATCATTTCTTCATTTAGTTCCCCAATATACATAAGGAAAATCAAATTTAACATCCAATTTTAGCACCAATGGAATGCTAGGATTAGAAGGTTTAGAAGGAGATTGAGGAGGGGATGAGGATTATTCCTCTTTACTTTTTCCCTTACCATTTTTCTCCTTTTTTTTACCTTCCATTATTTGCCTCTGTTCTCGATATAGCTCTTCCACCATGCCCTTCATTTCCATGAAGGACTAACGAAAAATCCAATTCCTCATCAAATCTACTAGGAGATCCTCTTGGAGATTCCATTCCTACGATTGAACTAGTATGTCTAGAACCAATTTCAGGATTATATTCTTCTAGTGATCTTTCACCTCGCTTGGATTTTAATCGGTAAGCATTCACAATTGTACTTAATGTAAAAATTAGTGTTAAACAATCCTTAATCTGCTAGTTACGATACTGGACCGATCCATTACCATGTGTTGGCTAGATTTTCTACATAGTGAAAACCTAGGCGATCATGAGATAAATCTCCCTCATTTACCGGTGAGGCTCCCATGTAAGATTTGTCAATTAAATATGCTAGTATCTATTTGGGGGTATTACTCTAACCATGCGGCTCATGAATCATAGTTGTATAGTTTTGCACCAAGTAACCAACTCGCTAAAAAAGAAATATCGATGAAGAAGGAAATAATAAAAACAAGAAAGAAAAAGGAAGATGTGCAACCCAATCGGTGAGACTACGAGTTGATTGAATGCACATAGACAAAACCAATAGATATTAACACACATAATTATAAGAAAATGCAACTTTGATTTAGATCTAGAATAACACAAAGTTTATAAGTAGATCTAAAACAAAAAGTTAGAAACAAAAATGCATCGTGACACAAAGTTCTCCATAAATTTGTTCCTCTCTATTCCTTTGCTTCAAATAGCTATCGGGGTTTCGGCACAAAGTCGAAACACAAGAATCTTTCTTACAAATTCGATCATTAATCGAAGGTTCTTCCTCTACTTATAGAATGTAGAAGGGAAATTACAAATGGAAAACTTAACTGAAATAAGACATAAACAAGAAGTAAAGATAACATTTGACAATCATCTTCCCTTAATTCCTTTCTAAGCGACATGCATTTGGATCTATAGTCAAAATTATACATATTTGTCACTTAACTCGAAGAGTCATTCCAAATAACTTAAAGTAATGGTTTTTAAACCAATAAACTTTAAGTTTACAATTTCATTCGGGGAACATAAGATATAAGAGAAGAAAGAAAAGAAGAAGGAAGATCTCATCGGCTCCAACATCTACATCTTCTTTTTGTTTTGATACTGAATATACTTGTCGAACATGTAATTCAACAATCTCCCATCTATTTTAGCCACAACTTCTTTTTATGTCCTGAATTGCAGCAAGCCTTCGTTCAAAACCTCGTTGCACGCTTCCACATCCTTCAAGCTAGGCCTGAACCTCTTAATATCTGACTACAACGTTACCAGCTTATTGATGGAATCCATCGTGAAAGGCCTAACAACTCCATCAATCCTCTCTTGCACCATCAGAAGAGATCCTTCCAGGGAATCTAGACACTTTGCTAAGAATGGTCCTTTTGTATGAAGAAACGTTCCCGACCACTTCCTCATTAGTGAAAGCAATGACATTGTCTGGTAGTGATGATGCCATACTTTCAAGCGCCCACATCCTTTTCAGCATGATTCTAAAGATCTCCAAGCGGAAAGAAACTACAAACTCAAGTTGCTTCCCCTTTTCAACTGATCCATCGGGCACAATTCAGTTCCGTAGTCAAAACCTCCCTTGACAACTTATTTATCTCAATCAAAGTACTCAGGTTACTTTCAGCTACTGTGTTCATGTCCATCGTGCTTATCACTAGTTGCTTCAGTTGAACCGATGCATCTTTCATAACCTTTAGACGGGCCGACACCTCCCTAAGTTGTACAGAAGCTTGGCGAATAATTAGATTCTTCCATTCGTCGATAGCTTTAACCTGGTTACCTGCATCTTCCACTTCTTGTATCAAATGATCACTCACCTGCTTATGTCTTTGAAATTGGCTGAGTGGAAGATTTGACAACTTTGACAATAATCTCGCACAACTGAGACGCTTGCTTTTGAAGTTCAACTTTTTCCGCCTTTTCTTTTTCAAGCCTAAGGAATAAAACATTTATCAATGTCTGTGTGTCTTGCTTCAATCCTTGAGTAGTGGCTTGACCTATGGGTACTTTGGTCACTATTATATCCGTTTGTGAGTTTGCCCTTCTTTTTTTTACTGCTGAACCGATACCTCGGCGAACTTCTTCCCTGACTCCTCAATAATCAACCTTGAAGTCACCTTAGCAACTTTAGGTCTTAAGCCCAAACTCGGGAGCAGGTGCAAGTCATGTTCCTCCAAGTCTATCTCCTCTCTAGTCTCTGGGATCGATTGTGAAGCCAACCACTTTGAGAAATTGCTTCTTGGAGAGTGAGAAGTTGTCGAATGTACCACCATCTGTGCTCTGGTTCCTCACCATCCAAAATTGCTACGATTGTCGTGGCTACGTCTTATGTATTGTCCAAAGACAAAACTCTTTAAATTTTGCCATCTCTGCAACTTCAGCGTCTCTTTAGGAAGAGGTGCGATCGAAGTGGTCGAGGAGAAAACACAAATGTTTCGGATTCAACGGAGGAATGGCAACATCCTGTGAGGTGCTTGATTGGTGAAGTACTTTGACGCGGAGAAGCGAAACTAGCACCATAGCCGTAGAAGTAACATTTTCCCTCGAATGAGACTTCTTGTGCACTTTAATCTTTCGAGCCTTCATTTGCTTTCTCCATCGTGCTTCCTTTTGAGGACTCTCGGTGTTGATATTTCCGTGATTCGATTCATCAAAGCTTCATCAAGGCAATATCCCTTTGTCAAGAAACCAAGATTGAAGCGTTGACTGCAGCGGCGACAAACCTGCGTCCTCTATTGTGTGTCATCCACCAATGTTCTCTTGAAAGTACAGTTCTATCTCCTCCCATCTGATGGTATGCTTCAAGTAACACTGGCCCATCATCTTTAAGATCCGCATGTATCCATGCTAATCCATAATCAAACACTTGTCACGCTGATAACCCGCTGAAGTCTTTCATCCTAACTTCGTACTCGCTTCTGCACTTCATCCAGAAATCTTCCAACGAAGGCACATGCACGTATTCTTGGGAGATTGTCTTCCTTGCCACCCCATATGGATCGAAGTTCACCGGCATCTTTGGAAGAACTCATGCTCGTACTCAGAGAACATCTCCACTTCAATTCCTCTGGCTTTGTGAATGCTTTGGCAGCTGTAATAGCCCACTATGATCGGGAAGAAGCTTGTAGACTTGTGTCGTTTCAACTGTAGGTCATGCATCTCCACGAGTTGTTTGCTCAACTCCATGATGACCAATCTGTCGCTTGGATATTTGGGCAACTTGACTGGTTCTCCCAAAAAGCCGGTGACCCTAAGGTACGTAAAGTCTGCAAACTAGATGAAGATACGCTAACTGGGATATAGCTTCCAAAGCTTTCTTGCTTACTTTGTTGGTCTTGAGATCACCATTCGGTGTGCAAATGAATCCATTGAAGAATCCATCGTTGACCACCTTGTAATCTTTATTGCATGTACGAGGAACAATAAGTTCATGGATAACACCGAAAATAGGATTCTTGGAGAGCACACCACGTCTATCCACTTAGAGAAGATACCTGCGAGGTTCTTTGCATATACCAAATATGAAGTCATCTTGAAGCCGTAAGTCCGCCTCACATTCCGGAGCTTGTGCTTGATATTGTCATTGATGATTTTCGACCAATTGATTATAGAATTTGCTTTGTTTATTTCAATAGTCCTAACGAAGGCATACATCCATGAGTGGAAGTTGTGAGTGTTAGCTTTGCCATTTATCCTGCATAACAATTTGATAATGTCATCCACCTCCTGCACCAGATTGGATCGTGGAAGAGTCCTCGGAAACTTGGATGGAGATCTGGGCTTCTTCATATACATGTTGTTCATTATGCCCACACAATCGACTTTATGCTTCTCCCATTTTTTTCGGCATCACTATGCTGATAGTAGTCACCACCTGTCATGCTGGAATCTTCAGACAATAATTGATGAACTGTGAGTCCAGCTAGATTATTGTCTTCCCCGCAACATCTCGGACTGATCTGGATAGTAGGTGGTACGACCTTGCACACTCTATAATGAATTCTGGAAACGGGGCTATGAATGGGAATGTTGAAGCTCGAATGATTCCACTGCTTTTGATTGCACGCATGAGAGAAGTCTTTCTAGCTCTAGATCTGTCGATCAATTCGGAAAGAGGCTCTAGATCTATGCCTCCGATGTCAACAATTTTGGAAGTAATACATGATTCCGCTGAGCCTTTTCGTTCATCCCGCTTTGCCATAGTTGGAGCAATCTTTGTCTCGAGCAATTCTTTTTCTTTTATTCGCCAAAATTCTTTACAATCGATGCAAATCGGGAATTTCTTCGGATTCAAAGGATATATTCAATGTATCTGACATTGATTTAAGCTCCCTTTCAATTATATAAGCACCTGTAATGAATACCTGCAATTAATTTAGACAAAGACGACAATCGAACATGAACACTTGATTTTTTATCATAAAAATATGCATTTATAAATCTCATTGCCCTAAAATTTAAGGCTTTGTTTGCATGCAAAGCAAGCATGAATATTTTCAACTTCACCTAGGCACCTGTACCACTATGCAGATAATTAACCAAGCCTACAACAAGCTCCTCCAATCCTAGGCGCCAAACCTTGAAACTTTCCAACAAAGTGAAAAACACTTCTTTGAGTAAAAATCCTCCTCCTTTGGGAGCCAAAACTATCCGGGCTGCACTCCTTTGTTAGAAGAATTAATTAATCCATCATTATGGAAATCCATGCTTATATAACCTTCATCATTCTATAATTAATAATTGTCTCTTCTATTCCTGACAATTAATTAATTAATAAACATGATTTTCTCTTCAATTTGGGCGCCTATTTTATGCATGCTCATGGCTGCCATTAAATAAATAAATTTAATTTATTTTTAGCCCTCTACTTTCACTTAACATCATGCTTTGACCTTCTATTTCTCCATGTGCCAAAAATAGGAATAAAAAACCATTAATTAATACTTCAAAAAGTATTATTTCTCCTCCAAATGGGTCGCACTTTTTAGCATGCTCTAGGGCTGCATTAAATAAATAAATTTAATTTATTTTTAGCATTCTACTTCCAGTCTTCTTTGACTTCCCTTTATGCATTGACTTTTCCTCATCCCTGGGTGCCAAAATTGGAAGAGAGACTATTAATAAATGCCATTAAATAAATAAATTAATGCTCCAAAGGGGTCACACTTTTTGGTAAAGGCTGGTTTCTATTTTTAAAAGTCAAATTTGATGGGATTATTCACCCTGCATGGCAGCTCCAAAAATCTCATTATCCACTTAAGCTGTTTGACTTCCACAATGAGATTTTTTACCCTGCAAGGCAGGTAAGAAATTCCCATCAATGCCTTAAGTGATTTTTCTTTATTTCACAATGGGAATTTTCACCTGCATGGCAGGTAAGAAATTCCCGCCTGCCTACTGCCTCTAATTTTCCCATCATGACTTAAGTGACTTTGCCTTCATGGGAAAAAGTACCTTGCAAGGCAGTACAAAAATCCCACAGTGCGACCAAAAATCCCACCGCAACTTAAATCCTTTCATTGCCAAAAATGTGACATGCCCGGAAGAAGTTTTTTTGTGCACGTACGACTTCTTTTTAAAGAGACCCGACTTCCCGAGGTTGATTCCTTACGGCATGGCGGTGTAAGATGATCTCCGAGATACTCCAGGAAGAAAACAAAGCATCTGGGGAAGGAATTGACCCGAGGAAATTTCACGAGAGAAAAATATGAGAAAAATAACAAAACGCAAAACGTTGCCAAAAGTCACAGATAAAGGATCGGCATTCACGATGAAAACCCTCTTGGTATATGTGAATATTGTATGCAAAATTTCCACAAGGCTAAACCAGAGTACAATTTACTTCAAACGAGGCTCAAAATAATTAAATAAATTTTTTCTCATGAGACAAAACACGGTGAAAGGATAAAAAGATTTTCGACATCCGGGTATTTGTCAAAATTGGCTCCTATGATTCACTAGGAATATTTAAACGTAATACATGCAACTTTTGGCAATAAAAACACAAAACAACGTGTTATGTTAAAAGTACAATTTTTTTTACATGGGGTAGTCTCGATTTCGGGGTGAAATGCGGGGACACCACCATGAGTGGAAATAACTAAAACACTGAAACGATTCTATATGACAAATTTTAAAACTTGAAAATCAATTTCACATAGTTACCATTAAAATTGGTTTTTAGCTATTAATAAATAGAATTGAAAGCTGCGTGAGATTGAGAATAATCAAGAAAAGCATAAACAAATGCATAAGAGATTGATTAGAGAGTTCGTCATTATGTGACTATGTCTTGGGTCCACTCTATAGAGGTTTCGATCTATTAAAAATCTAAGAAAATATAAGTACTAAAACTTCTTACAATAGATTATCTAAATCCTTGTCAAATGATATTTCCTCTTCAAATAGAAGTACTTTGTATTTGATCGAAAAGACGACTCCTTCAACTATACCATAAACTAGTGTCCGAATTCATCCCCTTCAAATAAAAATTATGCTAAGTATATATATATATATATATATATATATATATATATATATATATATGATGATTGAATGTCGTAGTGGTGCGATTAGGCCGTTAACGTTTTACCCCACCCGATGGTTCAAATCTCCTTTTTAGCCCAAAATGATTCATTTGGGAATAGTCTCGTTTTAGCCCAAAAGACTGGACTCATTTCCAGTGTTTTGACATGTTAAGAGGTCTACATGGGTCATTTTTGCTTAATCTTAAGATTAAGCCCAAAACATGGGATGCCGCATGAAGACTAAAACATGGCTTTACATAGTGTATGTGGTGCGTGTTAAGAGGTACATGGGTGTGGCTTAATGATAAGATTAAGGAAACAGGGAGTTTGTCGAATAGTAAGCGGTCTAAGCGTGAAACATGGATCCGCCACGTGGTGGCTTGCGAAATGTCATTTGTAATTGTTTAATAATATATCACACTTGCATCGATATATAGAGATGAATGGAAACTAAATAGAAAAATGCAACTTAACATAATGAAGAAATGGAGATAAGGGGTCCTCTCTCGGGAAAAAAACCGATTTGATCCTAGAAAGAGTCTCCGACTAGCAAATAATAACTCCTATTTGTTGGAGGTCCAAACACAACATCGATTCCATTTTTGGTTACCTGTCCAACTTAGAAATATCACACCACCTTTTATTTTAATTATTGTGACAAAACTTTAGCGTACAAGATCTTCCTCGTCGAGTTCTTTTTGTACTATAGCGGTTTCAATAGATTATAAGATCATTTAATTGGAAGGATTGTGAGTATCCTCATAGATCACAAATTGATAACACAAATTGATGCACTTAGGTTTTCTCAAGTGCGAGTTAGACGAACTCATGTCATCTCCTTCTCAAATAATGTTGAATTAAAGTTTTGAAAGTTATATGCCACAATTGTGTTGTTGTGTGTGTAAGATTGTGCATTGGTCTCTCATTGAATCTTTACACACGATCTCAAATTTTCTCCAATACTTTATGGATTAATGACATGTGCATGGTACTCAGATAAAATCGGTATGTTAATGTGAGCCTTTGAAAATGCTTTTTGTAATGTTGTGCATAAAAATATTAATTCTAAATCATGGCTACTTCTATTGGAAATGTACTTTTGTGTTCTTTGTATTGAAGACATGTTTACACTATCACTGAAGGATGCTCTAAACTCTAAAAGATACCACATACCTTGATAAGTCCCTTTGGACATGTCATAAAAACAAAACAATAATTAACCATGTTAGACACCTTCTTGCGTTACTAGGTTGCATAGACTAACTACAAACATAGTACACACTATAAACGTGGGCATAAAACAATATTGCAAAATTTGGGCACTTGTAAGTTGCATTAACAATGAAACTTGGTGCAAAACATGACTTGTGCAATTTACAAACAAATGAGTTAAGCACAATTATATATATATATATATATATATATATATATATATATATATATATATATATATATATATATATATATAAATTTGTGTGCACTACCACACTTTGTTTATTTCCCTAAATCACCATTTTTATTGATGTGGGTTAAATGTGAACTTGAATGCTCCCGCAACATACACCTCAGTAAGAACATTTGTGAACATGGTTCTCACACATGCATGCTAGGTGGTAGAACCACCATTTTGACCTTATGATTAGGTCTTGGCTTTCCTATACACTAACATGTATTCCCCATCTTCCTACAGATTGGCCTTGGTTGGTGAAGTTGACATATACTAATTCCCTATTTGTTTCCTTTATCCCATCTCCTTGTCCTCACTTCCTCCATATGCGGGGTGCCTCTTTTCTTCTCCACTTCTTATTCCCTTATACACCATCTCTTTGCACCATTTGTAGACACAAAATTCCTTTTTTCTTGCTCTTGGGAACTTGTGTCACTATTACATCCTCCCATACTATTGCGCATACATCCCTCATTATTCCATCTCCTTTCACCTAACTTTTTTGTTCATGTGCACGCCTCAATTTCTCTCTTTTATGCAACACCTTTTTGTGTTGCCACGCATGTTGTGCCTTTTACATCCTATATGATCTACTCCTCTTTTGTGTAACCATATGACTAGTGCACCTCTTGTGTCTTCACCTAGTAATGGTTTTAGAATATGAATATGTTCACCCTTCCACAATTGTAACAATTTTTTCTCTCCCATCATACAATATCTCTCGGTCAAATTGCCAAGGCCTCCCCAAGAACACATGACATGCATCCATTGATGAAATCTTGCCAAAAGTAGGTATGTGAAAGTTCCAATCTTCATCACCAATTTTCATTGTTCTCACACAACCCATGTTTCCCTTTCCATCAACCATGCCACCTTGTAAGGATTTGAATGTGACCTAAGCTCCAATTCTAATGTTTTTACCACTTCCACAAACACTAAATTACATGTACCTACATTATCAAATACTAATAAGCAATATTTTCCCTTGGTCTTGCATGTTACATAGAAATATATTGGCTTTATTACTTCAACAACTTTTCTCTCTTTCCCCAACCTTAAAGACTATCCTCACCGCAGTGAATCACCTTGTTCTAGTTCATATATGTGATGCAACGATTCCACACATTCTTCTTCATCTTGTGTGATGTGTCCACTTACATATTTCCTCTTCCTATCATCTTTATCTCGCATATGGACCCGAAAATCATAATATCATACTTCTTTACACCCAAAACATGTACCATTGAATCTTGCAGATGATCTCTTCTTCTCGTGGAAGTGGTTCTTCCTCTCGTGGAAGTGGTTCTTCCTCCATTTTATTATTATGGTCACCACTTGTGTTTTCTTTTCCCTCTTTCTTATACATTATTGGTTCTCATCCGCCATGCTTTGGGATTTATTTTGTTCTTTTGTGCATTCTTTCTACATGCCAATTTTGCTTCCACTCTCAAGGCATATTGGTACACCTATTCCATTATTTGCATCTTAACTATGACTATATCATTATAGATCACCCTTAATAACTTGAAATATCACGCTACCTTCTCTTAATCCATCTCACTATGCCTAGGTTAAATTTTGATTGTAAAAATGTTTGTATATTCCCTCACACTTAAATCACCTTGTCAACTTTTTTAAATCTCTTCAAAAATCTAGCCGATAATCGCCAAGAAAAAACTTTCCTTGTAGTGTTGCAACCATCTTCTCCCAAGAAGTAATCGTGTATTAACCCTTTCGTTATGCTCTAATTGAACTTAGTTCCACCATAATGTGGCATGACCTATTAGTTTGTTTTGTAGCTTCATCAAATTTGAAGTATTCTTCCATCTTTAGTAAGCCATTAAAAATATCCTTGACATTTAGTGTCCTTGAAAAGAAAGGAACTTCCATTTGTATTCTATCAATTTTTGACATAGCTTTCAATAATATCTCTTCTCCATCGTCCAAATGAGCTTCTTCTAGGATTGCTTCATCCTCACCACACTAAATAGCTTATTTTATTTTCCCTTTTACATCATGTACATCACCCTTAAAAATAATTCTCTTAAGCATAATTCCTCTAAGCGGAGTTAGTTTGAATTGCAATGTCCTTAACTTTTATACAATATCATCAAGCTTTTTCTCCATATTATTGGTTGATGCTCATTTTGTTTACAACCTAAATCCAATAATCTAGAATATTATTAAATTAGGATTAAAGTTGTTACAAGAAATAAATAATTATTAACATCTTATATATTTGATTTACATGATCGAAAATTGGAGTTTTACAAGAAAAATTATTCGAAAAACAAGTAAAAATGCATGTAGGGTTAGAAATATCACTTAAGCGATTCATAAGATTTTATGGATGTGTTGTGAGTGGATCTAGGTGGTGTGCTTGAGACTCATGAAGGTTTTAAAAGTTAATAATGGCCTTTTCTATTTCATATGGAACCATTTGAATATTCTAAATGAAATAGAGGGTTTGATACTTCGGTGGCTAGTGCACTTCTTTTTTCTATGCGGCTTTGCTTTCTTTTGCATTGTTTCCTAGTATATTTATGTTCTCTTTAAATTTCGCATGTGTGTATGTCCTTATGAATCACCCTAGGTTCTTGTAAAGAGCTCGAGCAAACATTAGATATCAAAAAAGAAGATTAGGTGTTTGATATTAAACTCAGTAGTCAACTCCATCTAAATCTGATAAAATGATGCACTAAATTTCAAACTCCGTGTAATTCTCCTAGAGCGTGGCACATGTCTGTATGCAAACCAGTTCCCTTTCTCTAAAATCTTCCCTCATGCCTCAACACTGATAGCGAGATAGCTATGTTATAATTAAAACCCTTGTATGCAAATCTAGAACACTTGAAATTTAGTAATTGCTCCCTTGTGATGTGCTCGTGAGATGTGTTATGATAGTTCCTTAATCATTACTAGATATTGTATAGATGGTATTATACACACCCAAATTTGCACAAAGTGTTATATTATTGGAACAATGAAAATCCTTGATGATGATAACTTCTTTTTCAGATTAAATGGTGTATCCAAGTCCAATTATCTCGCTTAAAGCATTTTCTTATAGTTTAGTTTATCCTTCTTATCTATTTTCTAGCTTTTCCCTGCATTCCTAGTTGTTTTTATCCTTTTCCTTAGCATTTTGGCTTAAGTTACAAAACATTGCTAGTGGTTACGTAACCGTCGGTTGCCTTGACCGGAGGTTACACAACTGCTAAAAAGTTACGTAATCGTCGGTCTGCGCATAGACCGAGAGGTTCCATGCACTTTTACTCGTGACTTTGCTTTAGCGTGTTACGAACACATGTTGCTTCTTCCCAATTTGATATCTTGCACGTTTCTTGACTAAATCAGTTGCCATTGAGTTTTTACATATGCATAGACTTCTTCTTCTCCACTTACTATTATTAGTAAGTTAACTGCCCCTTCCCATAGTGATTTGGCACTTCTTGGTTGCCAAATGTGTTGCACAACTTCCATGCCAACTTTCTATAAAAACCAAGATTTTTCCCAAAGCATTGGTTGGAGTCTTTTCATTTGGAATTACATCGTTATGTTGAAAGAATCTTCCCAAGAAGCACACAAGCAAACACAGACCTTTTCCTAGTTACTCTCTTGCCTGCAAACCAGCTAGCTCCAACACTTCCACATCTTCTTCTTGCATACCAACCAACACAACTCCTTAGACAATATTGGATTCACCATTGGAAAAGAAGCTGAGGGGATCATCAAAAGCACAACCAACATTGGAAATTGTCTTAGTTCTACATTTCTAGGTTGGAGGTGTACTTGAATTCCTAGAAGTTTTATTTAATTAATTATATTTCATTTCCTAGTTACATAAAATCTTTTTTAAGGAAGTAGAATTTACAGTTAGTTTTATTTCTTGTAAGTAGCTTCCATTGAGGATTTCTTCTCAGCTCATCCATGTGGATTTGTTTGGGAAGGATTCAGAGGAAGTTCTTGTGCACAAATTCTTTTATTTTTTTTTTCTTCATTGCATTCATTAGTTAGATTTCATTAACATATGAGCAAAGATTCTCTTGAAATCTCCCTGCCTGCCTATCCCTATGGATTTTTAAGGGAAGTGAGTTTGAAGAAGCTTATGTGTCTGTGCATTTGTTTGAGTTTCTTTATATTTAAAAATCTTATGTAGAATTTAGTGTTTTATCTGGGAAGTCTCACGGAAGAAATTGCTTCTAAGAAGCTTTCCAATCTTCCGTGATTCCGAGTTAGAATCGAGTAAATTAGATCCTTTGTTACAAATTAAAAAATCCTTTGTTGTTATTAGATTATATTTATTTCATTTTGCAAAAAGGAAATAGCCACATCTACCTATTTCACTGTCTACTTTATTTTATTTTAGAATAGTAGTTCTATTTAATTAGAAGCAATCTTATTATCTCGTGTAGATTTTCAAGTTTTAAATCCATTCAAACCGAGAAAATCTACAAAAAAAAATTATTCTCTTTCATTTAAAATATTGGAAAATACAAAAACAAGTATATTAGATTTAATTTCATTACTTTAATAACATTAGTGTCTTTTCTTTAAATTAATTAGTTGCATGTAGATTTAATTTAATTAAAGGAGAGAAATAGACTTTTGTTTGAGTTAAGTCTGTTTGCATTCTTTGGTTAATTTAGGAATATATATTTAATTATATAAGAATTAACAAAAGCTCCTCACGTTATCTTAGAGGCTTAGGTTACCTAAACTTAACTTTAGTTTCTTTCAATATCTTTGTGTTCTTTGTTTGTATGTCCACATGACCATCTAAGGCACTAGAAAACATAGACAAAGAGTGTGTGTGACCCAAGAGTATTCCCAACCAAACAACATTACACAATTGGGACGACATTCATCGGGGCCTTAGACAATTCATATTCCAAACCACACCGGTTCCACCTAGCATTATTTCATAGTTGATAGACTTCAACGACGAAGCGTATAACGTTAACGAGTTCTAGCACAATCAACTTGGTAGAGATTAGACTCACCCTCACTTTATTTTCCATCATACATTCATGACCCTCTTTGGAGAGGAATTCATAGATGGCGAAGGAGAGTTTCCATGAGTTCCACAACTATGTCGTTTCGATTTGGTTTCAATGACATTGACACCGAATTGTGTACCGTAATCCGCTTGACCGCACCATTACCCCATAAAAAGTAAGAGAGGCTTTCATTACTCTCAATGAGTAGATACCCATTGTGCTAGTTGAGAATATTATATTTCCTTGATCTCTTCCACCCATTCCATATGTATTCCCATTTATCCACTATATAGTCATCAATCCATTCCATCTCGGTTGTCCCAACACGACCTCGAGATGTTGTGTGTGTCTAAAGTCATGTGTTGATTCTAAGCATAAAAATTGGTGAAACCTACATGCGAGACTACTTCCTTTTCATTTCCTCCTTTCTTTCCTTTCTTTCATCCATCCTTCTCCTCTCCCATTATTCTGCGGGTGTTTATACACCCCATGAATATGTTGAGTTAGGAATATGACAAGCCCATTTTGGGTCTCGAAGCTTATTACAATCAGATGAGTATGCAACAGTCACCTTCTTTACTGCAGGGTAGGTTGATAATTAGTCCCAAAATATATAATCTCCTCATATGCCCACTCTTCAAGGATTTAATACCGGTTCATCGGTTAAGATTGAGGAGATAGATTAACCCAACCATAATGCATAACCAAAGTTCTCTAACTCAAATAACATGACATTTATGAGAGAACAAAGGTTATATCCTCGGGTCTTATCTAGGCCTCAAATCAATATGCAAACCGATTCGCTCCCTTCCTATTGTTTCACCGAATTGTATTGCGATGTGAAACAAATAAAGTAAAAGGTCAAGGAGGAATACCTATTATTATGTTGGTCGAAGGTTGAGTGCACGCGTTACTAAATTTATCCAAGATTCTCATGGAGAACTCCTTTTTGTCTAGGAAGGACTACCTGTAGAAACAAAACAAGACCACCAAATGATATTAAATAGCAAGAGTCAGAGGACTGCCTAGTAAGGCTAGATCTGAGAAGCGTGATGCTTCCTTGAATGGCTATCAATCCTCTGTTTTTATCAAATTAATGAAAGTAAATACAAGAAATGAAGGTCCTATTGCTAACACTTTGATTTAGGTATCTCAAAACATTATCAACAAAGTAAATTAAGAAAAGTATTAAAATCTAAACTAATCTAGCATCAGGCAAGGTATGTTTTTGGTTAAAACAAGTCACATGGGTGTTGGGTAAGGTCGAAATGTATCTGGTAAGGTCTGAGTGGAATTTGGGTGATGTTGGAGGCAATTTGGTGAAGGTTAGTAGGAAACACAAAGACTGACATCGGTCTGGTGACCGATGCCAATAAAGAGGGGAGACCAATGACAGTTAAGGTGATCGGCATTGGTAGGGGCAATTTGGTGATAATTAAATAAAATTATTTTTGGGACTTCTCTCGTGATTGTACATAGAATGAAGGGATGATTATTGGGTTCGTAATAGTGTCAAGAAGACTCAAGAATGCATAGAGGTTAGGTACGGAGAGCCAGAAGGCCGTGGGTGGTTGGATGGTTAGATTGGTAAGAAGGTGGGGATGTAGGAATACGGGAAGGAACAAGATGTACTAACAAAATATAATGAACCTACACTTTGAACAAGTATAAAATGATGAAAATCAAGTCTACTTGCATTTGTAGGTTTGGTAAGTGAAGGAAGGAAGTAGTTGATCCATGAAGAACTTTTGTAGACAGTGCCATGGAAATACTTCCCAAAGTGTTCCCTTGAATATTATAATGCCTTGAGATGAGCATCAGGTGCTTGTTTGGGCCTAAGGTTTAGTATATCCCATCATCTGGATGTTGAGAAGTCTCTGATTCATTCTTGAATGCAATAGAACTCTCCAAACTGAAAATTACCAACATGGGTAAAGAGTTCTAAAAGTGTATATAAGGTAATCGATGACGGTTAAGGTGACCGAGTGTCGGTTGAGGGATAATCGACATCGGTTAAGGCGGGAAATCCTAGGTTTACCAAAAATAGGAAGATCTTTACTATTTTTGGCGTGATCTTGATTGAGTCCGCTTAGGGAAGTGGAGTTCACGTGAGAGAAGGTAGGAAGGTCATAGAAGAAGTCCAATTAGGTTTTTGGAAGAAGTCTCAGTTAGTTAGGTTAAGTGGTGACTCAGACTGGGAGTGATGACTCAATGTTGAGAGTGATGACTTGGTCACTTGTGAGTTAAATGCCCTTGGAATGGGTCTAGGGTGAGGTGTCTAGGTGATGTGTAAATTAAATTAATTAATAATGTGAGGATGAACATTAATTCAATTGTAAGTAATTAAATTAATACGAATGCGGGGTAAAGGGGTCATGGTTAGGTGAACACGTTACGTTAATTGATTAAAGGGGACCAAGGGGAGTGTGACCCAAATTTGGTGTCTACATTTGCCCATTTTTTGTCGTGTAGCTTGTATTGCTAAGTGATGCTAACAAAAATAGGAAGTGGTTACCCTAAATATAAGTGAGAGTGGGGTTGCCCCAAGTAGGGTGGAGGTGATCCCCCTTAAACCAGGAACTAATGAGGTGTTAAACAGAGTCGGTGAGTGGTTTGGTAAATGGGTAAGGGATGAAAATGAGGGTAGGTGGATTATAGGTAAGGGTATGGTAATTCTGGGTAATGGGTGATGGTCATAGTGGATAATGGGTAATGGCAATCGAACGCACACTCACTTATAATTACGATACGGTACTAGGTGGAAAAGCTTGCAAACTCTACGTTGTCAACAAAGCAATAGGTTTATCCGCATAAGGTTGAAGTGCTTTAGGTATCCAATGTATAAGATATGGCCATGAAGAACAATGACGTCAGGTGTAAGAACGAGTAATAAGTTTTGTTCCATTCGCACTAAAGGTATGGTTGGGATAAACATCACATCTTTAGGAAAGGTAAAATTTTTAAGGCTAAACAACATGGGTAACATCATCGCAACGTATATCGAGTACACAAATTTAAATGTCACAAAACGTGGTTCAAAGTCGGGGTATGTAGGTCATGGCATGGGTAAGGCCGAGGTATAGGTAAATAACATGTCCCCGAATGTAATTAAGGAAACATACATGTAACGTAGGCTCACGGGTAAGGTGTAATAGGTGTTTACAAGGTCAAAAGTTGTTAGATCAATATTGTTTTTAGGAAAAATGGGCATGGGGTGGGTCAAATAGGTTTGTTAGGTGGCCGATGCGGTTATAGCATAATCGTCGGTTGGCTTGGCTAGGCACGATATGACCGGCATCACCACGTCAATTTGGGGTTAAAAAGGGAAAAATATGCTTTTATGGATTCATTTTGACTTTTCCATTTTGAGAAAATGACAGA
Organism: Taxus wallichiana var. yunnanensis; assembly: GCA_018340775.1. Classification (NCBI taxonomy): domain Eukaryota; kingdom Viridiplantae; phylum Streptophyta; class Pinopsida; order Cupressales; family Taxaceae; genus Taxus; species Taxus wallichiana. The sequence continues at coordinate 88,101,416 of CM031233.1, read as the reverse complement.
GGAGTTGAGGAGTGGAAAACGACAATATGAGGCGTTGAATTGAGTTGGCAAGCCACGTAGTAAGTGATTGGTGTTCGATTCGGGTCCACGAGATCAATTCGATTGATTCAATTTGTTTGGAGGTGAGGAGTTGATTTTGGCATGGAAAAGGCGGGAGAGGGATCAGGTGGACCACCGGCGCAGCGGCTAGACGTGCCATTGCAGAGACGACACCGAGTAGATGTAGGAGACGATACGAATCCCTCATTTGGTTGAAAATAGTATTGTTGAAATCATTTTGGTTAAAAATTTGGGTGGGATTTTAATTTTGAAAGTGTGGGTAAAAATGAAGGAAATGAGGGGTGGGAATGTCAAACGTAGGTTAAATAGTGTTGGGAATGAAGCTAGGATAGGTTTTGGTGGGTTAGATTAGGTTTGTAGGTCGGCTTTTGTGAATTTTTGAGCATTGGGGATGATTTTTTGGGTTTGATGTTTGCAATGAGAGACCGACGATGGTCATGGGTTGGCCGACATCGGTCAAGGCTTAGGTGACCGACACCGGTCAAAAGGAATCGATGACGGTCAAGAAGACTAGTGACGGTAAAGGCGATCATCAATAGTTAAGGTTAAGAGTAAATAGGGGAAAGAAGGGCTAGGTAGGAAAGTGAAATAGGTGAGGAAGGGGTAGGTGAAGATTTATGTAGAGGGAAGAGGGTAAAATGTGATTTTGGCAATATGGGATAGGTAAGTAGGTGAAATGAACTAAGATAATGGGTAATGATGATAAGGGTTAGTGGGTTTGTAGGTGAATTAGGTAAAGGGGTAGGCATGATTGATGTGGTTAGGTATTTTGGTGTGGATAATAGGTGATTTTAGGTGGTCAAGTCTTGACAATGTTGTGTTGGATGATGTAGGCGAGAGATCAGCTGAGGATGCGGGACAAAGTACCACCCCACCTGCACAAATGCGCCTAGTGTGGTCGTAGAGGAGTGGGAGCACATGATCGATGTTGGCCTTAGTGTGATCCAACGCTATAGGCATATAGTCCTGGGATCATAGTTTGATGGTCTCTCTCATCGATAGATGGGATTCTGTGACCAATACCTTTCATTTACCGACGAGCAAGATAACCGTCACCTTGGAGGATGTTTATAAGATCATGCGGCTTCCTATTGTTGGGGAGCCAATATATTCCATTTCATGTGAGGCATCAGTGGAGCCGATAGTGGGGTATTTGGTGAGGCGATGGGGGAGCTGAGGTACCAAAGTGCGAGTCTGAGCTATGGAGACATGTATGCTACCTACCCATAAGAGACTAGGCTTCCTATGCTGATGATGGTTATGGTTGGATGTTTTTCTTGCCAAATTCTAAGGGTGGTAGGTTTCCGTGAGCACTGAAGGGGGTGCTATAGGATATGATCGAGGAGCGGATACACTTTGCTTGGGAAACAAATTTCCTAGTTCAGCTGTATAGGGAGCTATGGGCCTATGGGAGATTGAGGAGATTTGATATGTGTTGTACATATTTATTACACTATCGGGCATAAGAGCACATCGTGTGCGTGCGCCTAGTTGGTTTTCCACGACTTGATTGGTTCGGGGTGGCTTGCTCAAAGTTAGTTTCGTGCTATGTGTACTAATCGGTGGAAAGCCGAGGGTGGCAAGGGACACATATGATCTATCATACTACATGCAATGATCGAGGGCCTTTTGATAGTTGATATTGTGTGGAGACCATATGTAGACTATCCATAATACATAGAAATTCCGAGGAGTTAGAGGAGTCAGAACTCACCGAGATGGATATAGAGGTAACGTTTGGGAGCATGAGATGATTCCTGTGGACCAGGTCGACGATAGTTTGGGCTACATTAGGATGTGCCCTCACCGTTCCCATAATACCGTAGAAATGACGTGGAGAGACTCGTGTCTCCACCACGTCTGAGTGTTCCGATAGAGCAAGAGGAGCATGTGCGAGATAGACAGATTGATGACATAGGAGTCACTGATGGATATAGGTAGTGGTGGGTGGCACATCTATGGGTGGCACCATTGAGGCCAGGGAAACCAGATTTAGCCACTGTCATGGTACATAGGGATACATTACAGGTCAGATGGCCACCTTATAGGCATAGATGACAAGTTTGTAGGGACATGTGACAGGTCGAGGCACAGCCGCCACTTTACAAAGCCGTGCCTAGGTGATGGCCGTATAGCCCAAGTAAAGATAGGGGCATGTGCTCGCATAGGGTGGAGATAATGATGTAGGGAAAGGAGCTTCCCTATAAGCACATGTGACAAGTTTACAGAGCTAGTTGGCCATGGCGCAGAAGAACAGTTGTGGCCTTACAGCCCAAGTGCAGCAAAGACAGTACTCCCATAGTGCCCAAGGACAAGGTCCCATATTACAGACACCTACACCAAGATAGATTCCCATGGCATGTAGGAGGGCAGACATCAAGATAGGGCCGAGGCCATTATTAGCAGGGTAGAGTTCACAGGTTGTAGTGAGACCCATGCCACACCTAAAGACTTTGTGAATGGTGAGGTTCAAGGATGCCCTGAATGAGGCTCACTACTAACAGGATCACTTGACGACCGCTGGTATAGATGTTCCCTCATATGCCGAGTACAAAGCCCAACAAGAAGCCAGTGAGCGGACAATATCCAAGACTCACAATTCATGGAGCACATGGGGTCATCGAGCCCATGGACAGGGAGAGGTTACAAGTTCTCGAAGGACAGGCCGAGGAGGAGACAGAATGAGACCCATGGAGGGTGGAGAGATGATGAAGAGCAATTGACGAGGTAGGGAGGAGGAGGAGAAAAATGAGAGTGGACAGGAGGGTATAAGGTGGGGGTGATGATTAGTCACTTTATATGATCATTGCTTATTTTTGATATATATACCAACCTACGTGCGAAGACGTGAGATCAGATATTAGAGTTTTTAGATATTGATATTTATTTGTATCTGTGTATATATGTATTGATACATAGACTCTCCCATTTATATAGTTTATGATGTTGACTGGATGGATGATGTACTTGTTTTAATTTCCATTGTTATTGTGTATCGATGGAAACTAGGTGAATTAGAGATGATTTGAGTCTCAAATCATGTAGGCATGATGGAAGTATAGGCATGGTGGAGTCTAGGTCGTAGAGGCATGATAAGTCGGGTATAGGCATGGTGGAGTGAGGTATAGACATGAGGGAGTCTAGGTAAGCCAAGGCATGGTTGATTTTAGGTCATTTAAGCATGGTTGATTTTAGGTCGCTTAGGCATGGTTTGGTCATGTTTTTATGTTTGATTTAATTTCAAGTTATTGGTAGTATGGAAAATAAATGATGATATGATATGATGATGTGATAAAATGGTAGGTATGTATGTTTGTTTAATTTCCCAGTTTTGTGTAAAATGGAAAACTCACTAAGGTAGAATGTGAATAGAAAAATGGGGAAAATTGGTTAGGGGAAAGAGTGGCCGAGCTAACCTCCAAGGGCCCCATGCCCTCGAAGTGTTTCCTATATAGCCCCGACGAAAAGGGGCCTCAGCCGATGTAGTTCTCCCATAAGCTAGGGAAGAATATGATGAGGTAGAGGAATGGGTTGGTAGGTTTTAGGCATGATTGAGTCTAGGTCATTTAGGCATGGTTGAGTTTAGGTCATTTAGGCATGGTTGAGTTTAAGTCAGGTCATGTAGGTATTGTTGAGTTTAAGTCATTTAGGCATGGTTGAGTATAGGTCATGTAGGCATGGTTGAGTTAGGTGAAAGAGGAATTCCTAGAATGTAGGTGTTGAAGGTCTAGTCTTGTAGAGGAGAATCAAATAAGTAATAAAAAGGGTGAATGTCAAGAGGAGACAAAAGAGCCACCTAATTGATAAGAACCATAATGAGTCTACAATACCAAAGATTTTCTTATGAACGTAAGACCCTAAAGGCATTACATGATTGATTGTTCTAAGGGTGAATATCACATGATCACGAAATGTCACGGTTTTGGCACGTCCCTCGAAAGCAGACAAAATTTTAGGGTGAAAAGGTGATGAGGTGAAAGCAGTTGGTTTAGCGTAACCTAGTGTGAGACAACATGCCTCTTTGGCAAGAGACCCAAGATCAAAATAGGCAAGTCCATGACGAAAAAGTCATCTTTTTCTTTTTGCTTTTGTTTTTATAGACTGATCGATGTAGGAAGTCTATGTGGGATGAGTAGAGTATCTCCTTGAGGTCTTCGTGAAGTTGATCGATGTAGGAAGCTTAATATTTTATTTTAATTTTTCAAGAATAGTCTTCTTTTTTTGTGATAGACTATGTACAATATGGCTAGCTTTGTATAGCTTTCCTTCGAGGGAGTAATATATTTATAGAACAAGATAGAAAGAGGAGATGTCCTTTTTGAGGGAGTCATCTTTTTGTTAGAAGTTTGACTCAAGGAGTTTGAATTTTGACAAATCTCGTATATTACTTTTGAATTTTTTGTGGACTTTTAGGTCATGGATGAGATTATAGAGAAGAAAAGGTTCCTTTTATGAAGACAAAACCATAGCACACAGAGGTTAGCTATGAAAGAGAGGTTTTAAGGAATGAATGACCATGAGATTCCATCTTGAAAAATATGAAAAATATCTATGAGAATCATGCTATGAGTAGAGTTGTGATACTCATATGAAGATAAGGCTGAAAAGTGATGGGTTATCGCATGATTCTTGTTTAGTCATTGATCCTTAAAATAGGTAAGTGGAAGGTGAATGGTGCTCAAGGGACAAACGTTTAATAGAGATAAGGTGATCTAGGACTTGATTCAACAATAGAATGGTGAAGATGCAAGGCATTGAGGGGCGTAGGTTTGGGTTTACCTTTGAGTGAAGACAAATGATAAGCACCCAATCCATAGGTATGAGTAACGATATAGGGTCCAAGGGAATTAGGAGAAAAATTGACCCGTTTACTTTTCTCCTCTTTTGTTACATGTTGATTTTCCTTCGGGACGAGGTCACCGACACGGAAGGTTCGTTAATGGACAAGTTTATCATAGACATGTTTGATACATTTTTGGTAGATTTGGAGGTAATCGAGAGCATTGAGACGACATTCGTCTAATAACTCGAGTTGTGTCAAATAGTCCTAGCGTAAATCATCATCATTGAGCATATCTTTGAGTGAGATACGAAGAGATGGAATTTTGACTTCCAAAGGCAGGACAACCTCTGTACCGTAGACGAGAGAGAAAGGTGTGGTAGTGATTGAGGTATGAATACTAGTATGATAAGCCCATAAGGCAAAAGGAATGTGCGTGTGCCAATCCTTTCCAGTATCACCAACCACTTTCATAAGAATTTTGTTTAAGGTTTTTTGGTTGATTCATCTTGGCCATTTGTTTGAGGGTAATAAGGTGAAGAAAAAATGAGTTGAATGTCGAAGGCATCACAAAGTTTTGTAGGGTTTTGTTTTTGAATTATTTTTGTTATCAGTGATGAGGCGGTGAGGAACACCAAAGCAACAAATGATGTGATGTATAATGAATTCACACATTTTCTCGCTTTTGTAGAAATGAGAGGAATGGATTCCTTACATTCAATATAATATTTGGTAGCGGTAATAATCCATTGATAGCATTGTTAAGAATGAGGATTAATCTCTCTGAAAAGATCCAAACCCCATTGAGAGAAAGGCCAAAGGTCTCGTGCGACCTGTAAGACATGACTAAGGGTGTGATGAAGATTAGCATGTTGTTGGCACTTCACACAATGCTTGACATAATGACAACAATCACGGTTTAGGGTTGGCTAGTAATAGCCTAGGAGAAGAATGTGTTTAGCGACAACTAAACCATTGAAGTGACCCCCACAAATTCCGTCGTGAACTTCCTTGATGGTGTAGGGAATTTCAGAACTTGTAAGGCATCGTAAGAGGATACCATCAAAGCCGTGTTTATGGAGAAGAGCACCCATGATGACATAGCGAAGAGACACTTTTGATGAAGGCTCATTGTCCATCATGAGTGATACCGGAGGCATGATTGAAAGGGAAAGGTAGTCAACAAACCTGTTTATACCAAAGGTCACGTGGGTCAGCTTTTAACGTTCGCATAAGTTTGACATCTCAAGAAAGATAAGAAGGTGATTGTAGCCTTTGTACTATGAAAAGATTTTGAGTCGGAGGGTGAAGCGGGGATTTGAGAAACATGACAGCCATGGTATCTCGCAAATTTATTAGTGAAACACTGGGGTAGTTTAAAGTTCATAAGCGGTCAAAGGTAGTCAAAAGTATGTCAACACGATGCTTATACTTTGAAGTATCTCATTACGACACGGTATATCTATTAACTTGGTTTACAACGGTTGGGAATCACCAAAGATATTAATTGATTTATCGTCTAAGGTGATGGTGACTTGAAGACCTAATACGAGTGCTTCATATTCGGTGATATTGTTATTACAATAAAAATCTAGTCCGAAAGATAATGGCATAGGCTCACCGGTCAAGAGGAATGAGGATAACGCTGACACCACCCCCACACCGACATTTGGAACCATCAAAGAATAAGGTCATCCGGTAAACATGTAGTTTGTTGAGCGGACAAAATATTGTTCTAAGGAGAAGACATACAAAGAATGTGTGTGCGGGAACAAGGCACATTTGAAGGCATGGAAAGATAGGAAAGGAAACGCGTCCCATAACAATTTAGCTTGGGACTTAGCCATTTTAATGGATACCGACTATTTTGAGATAAATAGGCGTGCGGAGCACACATTGGGATGGAGACTTGCGTGACACGAAAAGGGTATTTTGGGAACGAGCGGCTGATAAGCGCCATGCATGAGTTTAAGTTAATAATAGGATTACTTCTTCCAATTAACTATAAGACATATATTATTAGTGCACTTGTATGTGTGCATGTTATCGTAAAGGTGCATGACTATTTTTAGCATGCAACTTATTTTGAGAAGTGCGTAAATGGTGAAGAGAAAGACCCCACCTCTATAAATATGTAGTGCACTATTTAGTTTAGTAGTGGTGAATTATCAGAGAGTTATGCTTTGGATCCGATGCGTGCATGACTTATGATGATACTTTATAATGTAAGGAGCTTCGTATTTTACAATGTTTATTGTAATGGAGTATATTGGCTGGATAATGGTGTTAAACATGATTGTAATTGGTTTTTTCATGGTTAATCTTATTATCATTATTGTTTAATTCATGATTATGTAAGATATAGATCTGGATTATGCATTGTGGAATGTTTATGGATTTGAATATGCATTGTATCTTCATCACACTAACATCTTGCACAAGAAACTCTAAAGAGGGGCCTGATACCTTTGTGTGTTTGGTGAGCGCTCATCTCGGGCTGGGTGATGTGCCAATGTGCTTGGGTTTTATACAAGAAATTCTAGGTTGCATCATTAGTTCAATTGTCGAAAACTATTTTTCCGCTCTTTTCAGGATGGTTTGTGATGAAGACGTACCGGTTGACCCTAGCAAGTGTTGAGGAGTGGATAAAAGATCTGGAAGAAGAGTACGCTTGGAGGTTCAACACTAGATCTGAGTTTGACGCACGCATGTGGGTGGAGCAGAATTTGTATGACTGTTTGTATGAGAGCTTCTTTGCTATCTTTCCAATAGAGCTGTACGAGTGGTGGTTGCTTATCCATCTAAATGGAATTGGAGGTATCGCACACTTGTCTAGACGAAGGAATAATTCCAAGCCCTCTATGATGTCAATCTGATTTAGACGTGCATTGTGGACACTTGGTTCCGTGGTATTTTGAATAGCTATATTTTGGAGTACTCAATTTCCACTTATTCTTTCCTGGAGGTAGCTAAGTTCAGTTTTCACATTATCCCAGGAGAACATATCTACAAGGCATTCCTTTGGTGATTAAAATCTTGATGGTAACCCCAAACTTGGAAGAAAAGCCGATGGCTAGCTAAACCCCACTATGCGTCGGGGGAGGAGCAGGTTTGGTGAAAGATGGCAGACCTAGCGGCAGAGAGGTAGAGAGAAGAAATGTGTCTTAAGTACAATGAGGCGCGTGAGAGGGAGATAGAAATGTAGTGTGATATTGCAGAGTAGATGGCGTTGAGGAGAGAGATGGATCATGAAGGATTTTGAGCTCACGTAGAAGGCGTGGAGCTAGAACATCCGGAACTCCCCAATTTGGGTAAGCATGACAGGAACCCTCCTCGGCCTCATGTGGGAGCTTTTAGCAGAGACAACACGGCCCCGAGTGTGCATCTAAATCTACCTAGCAATCTAGCCCTTACGCTAGGTTTTCCATTATCTAGTACAACCAAGAGTCGAGTAAGCTAGTTTGGGTAGTCAAAGAGTAGGAGTAAGTCGGATAATAAGTACATCTATGGCCAGAAAACATTTTCTTTGTTATTTGGAGGTACCTTTTTAGGTGCATCGTCACAAAAAAACTCAAGTGCGCAGAACTTTGGACTCACTTACGGAAGTAGTATCACTTCGCAAACCGTAGGGGTTAAATTTAGTACCTTTGTTATGACATAGGGAAATACATCCACTGGTCCACTTCCGCCACTGGTGGAGGATCAGGGGGCATAGGTAGCTCTAGTTCTGGTGGATCTGGTGGGTCTGAAGGCAAAGGTAACACATGAAGTTCTAGATCGGGAGGTTAGGGTTTGCACCAAACCCAAAATATTTAAATTGAGATGTCTCTTCGTTTTCTAGAGTATAGGGAATGGAGGATGTTGTTGAACACGTGCACATGTGTGAGATATTGTGGCACGCAAAAGGAATCACAGCTTTTGAGCGCAAGGCAAGTCTGTTTACAACCACATTACAAGGATGGGCACACAGTTGGTATAAGAAAATTGACCCCGATCAGACTTATGGGATGCTTTCCTTAAGGATTTTTATATCACTAAGTTTGAGAAGATAAGTATAAGCGCGCTCAAGGATATTAAGCAGGGCACTACTGAGAGTGTTTGGGATTATGATGCTCGTTTCAAAATGTTGTTGTCTAAACTTTTGTATGATATTCATGCAAGCCAACATGCACATTTGTTTGTTGGGGGCTTGATCACACCTTTTTGGAGGGCACTATCACATAAGACATACACGGACCCATGCGAATCACTTGAAGCGGCGTTGTATGCCAAGGCAATCGAGGTATAGACACTGGAGTAAGCCCATTCCTGGAAGCACAAATTACAGCTATGACAAAGCAATTGGAAAACTATTGGTAAATTCAACACATGAGACACACACTAGGATTTGGTCTATAGATTGTGAAATTCAAGGGCACACTAATGATAGTTGTCCCCGCAGTCGTGCATTCATTATTGCTAAACTATAAGATATGTCATTTGGACCATGATGTCAGCTTGCCCATTATTACAACGCGCGATAAGAAAGAATATATCTTGCTATTGTAAATTTTTCCTGGTCCACGACTCATAATACAGAAGACTGCAGGTTGATTGGTAAGATCCATGATGCTATAGATATTGGTGTGAGACAGACAGGGGTATCGGATAACTTTAAAGGTAAAAGTGAGCACCATGATCGTGATCACACTCAAGCACGCTATGATCAAAATGAATGGAAATTTGGAGGAAGTCATGGCATAGGTGAAGATACCTGTGGTGGATTTGGAGGCCGGGGCCATGGTGGTGGTCAATGTGAGTTTCCTCGCAAACGCTCTTTACATGCATATCCCCGACCATTATAGGTACAAATGTCCTTAGAATGTTACTTGTTCTTTTTGTGGAAAAAATCATAATTATGAGGAATGCCCGGACTTATATGAGCATCTTAGAAAGTAGCATAAACAGGAGAACAAGGGTGCAATGATGGTTAGAATACATCGCACCATAGAAAATTAGTGGATGCCAAAGTTGACACTAGAACCATAAGTATTACCTATGAAGGTTACTACACGCATTGAAGTTGTACATGCCAAAGAGACATTACAATGAAGCCTACCATCGTGAAGGAAGAGGTTTTACATGCAAGGTACCCAGATCCTACACATCAGAAGGAGGTTTATCAGGAAACCATGGAGGTACTCAAAAATCTTTAAAGGAACAATGATGGAAGTTGGAACAAATGAAGGCAACAAAGACGGTCCAATCGGATATTGATGACTTGAAAGAGGTATGCAAGATGTTGCACCAGGAGAATATTATTCCATTACTAGGGAATTGGTTAAAGGGGAACACTTTGCACGTAGGTATTGAGAATGGACGACAGATCTTGCATGCTAATCTTCCCCCTCATAGCTTGGATTATGAAAAGGAGATCACTCTGAATGTTGTTATGGATGGGTGGATTTTGAGTAATATATTGATTGATACAGGCGCGGAAGTGAATGTGCTTACTTTAGATGCATGGGTACATATGGGTAGACCTCCATTGCAGTCATCCTCTAATGTATTGTTTATGGCTAATCAAACTAAGGCCACTCCCATCGAAGTTTTAAAGGATGCATCCATTACTATACAAGGGGCCAAGCTCATTGGGACTTTGAGGTCTTAAGTACTTGTAGAAGCAAACATCTTCCCAACTCTACTTGGGTGCCCTTGGTGTTATGAAAATAATTTTGATATATGGTTCAACAAGGGGTATATAAGTTTTGAGAATAAGGAAGAAAGAGTTATTATCCCTTTAACATATGGGAAATTTGCACCTTATGTTGAACCTTTGAGTGAGGAAGACCTAAATATAATTTATGTGTGTGTCATTCGAGATTCGAAGTACTTGAGCCATATATGGAAGGAATCCTCCATTGGGAAGACACATACCTATTAGTGATACTATAAGTATTGCTTGTGATAATTGGGCACATGGCACCTATGAGATAGTTGGGCATGAAGTAAGAAGAGTATTTGCGTAGAGAAACACACCTCGTTATATTAGGAGGATAGGTAACAACTCTATACCTTGGTACACTGGAGAAGGATACCTTACGGTATTCCCGCGCACCATGGAGGAGCAAGTGGGTGGACCAAGTGGAAAGAAGAAATGTGTTAGTATATACCCTATGTAGGACACCAACGCGCTAGTGGATGGTTCACATGGATAATCTCATATAATGGAATGAAGTCATAATTTCTCTAACCACTCGCTTTTTCAGGAGCAACGCGCCTACTCAAATCTGCATCTATCATGGTAATCAACCTGTTCAACACCATGTTTAGTAGTGTGAGAGATTTTGGATAGAGGGGCATGAAGCTTTACCACCTTCACTATGGGTGCAAAAACTTTATTCCACTTTATAAGGTTGTGCATGCGCTTGGTATGTTTATACGGAAGCGCATAGGGAGATTGGAAATTGGCAGGATTTGATTACAGGAATAGTCCAAACTTTTGACTACTTCTCTACTAAACACCCGGTGGAAGAGGCATTAAGGGTTATAAAGTGCTTAACTATGGGAGACAGTGTAAAGGCTAAAGAACTCATTCAAAGGTTATTTGGTGAGGCGGAGACTCGGGAGTGCGATTTGATGAAATAGATGAGACAAATGCCACATGACTTAAGTGCGCTTGCTTTGAGAAGGAGAAAGGAAAAATGGTCTACATAGTGGATGATGAAGAAGTAGATAATTTGGATATAGATCATTCAAAGAAAGAGGTGCACGTGAGGTTTTGGACAAAGGCGGATAAAAATGCATGTGCCTATCATGAACCTATGAAGAAAAAGAAAGTGAACATTGACACGGATGTTGAACCTAAGGAGGTAATAATTGGGGATTATTGGTTTGATTCGATGTGGAAAAGATAATTAAGTTACTACGTGATTTTTAGGACTTATTTCTAGGGGCTACCATGAGTTAAAAGGAGTGCATAAGTCATTAGGAGAGATGAAGATTAAGCTAAAGGATGGTGCCCGCCGATTAGGAAGAGACCTTACAGGATGAACCCTAGCCTCGCATGTAAAAGTTAAGGAAGAAATTGACAAAATGTTGAAATCTGACATCATTAAGCCCCTAGAGGAATGGGTTAGCCCAATGGTAATCAATATAAAGAAAGATGGTTAGATTAGGATTTGTGTGGATTACAGGGAACTGAATGTTGCATGTGTGATCGATCCTTTTCCTACGCCTTTCACAGAAGAAATATTAAAAGGCGTTGCGTAAGGCATGAAATTTTCTCTTTACGAGATGTATTCTCTAGGTATCATCAAAGTTAGAATTGTACAAGAGGATCAAGAGAAACTAACTTTCACCACTGAATGGGGAAGCTTTGCATATACGGTGATGCCCTTTGGTTTGAAGAATGCACTTGCTGTATTTTCACGCATAGTTGTTCAAGCATTCTAGGATTTTATTCAAAAATTCTTGCAAGTTTACTTGGATGATTGGATGGTATATGGACTGGTTAAGGATCATTGTGACAACTTGCGCCTAATTTTTGAACGATGTAGATAGTTAAACATCTCTTTAAATATCAAGAAGTGCATGTTTGCTACATCTTTGGAACTCGATTAGGGCATATCATCTACAAAGAAGGTTTGTTAGTGGATCCACTAAGGTTGTAGTTATTGTAGGCCCGGAGGAGCCTACCGATCAATGTGAGAAGTGCGCAGATTCTTGGGTCACACAAGGTATTACAGAAAATTTATCAAAGGATATGCAAAGATTTTCGCACCCCTGGAAGAGTTACTAAAAGGAAAAGGGACATTCTATTAGGGAGAATCGCAGAACGCGCGTGTTTGAGGCATTGCAGAAAGACTTACTACAATGCCTATTCTACGCTTTCCTCATGGAACCAATTGTTTCATGTACATGGGGATGCCTTTGGCACAATCATTAAGACGGTGTTAGCTCAACCTGGAGAAGGTATTATAGATCATCCTATATGTTTTGCTAGTAGAAATTTGACTCGCTACAGAACATAATTATACAACTAAAGAGTGCAAAGCCTGTCGATGATCTACGTGTTGTATAAGTTTAGATAGTACTTGTTAGCAAGACCCTTTGTATTTTATAATGGTCATATGGCATTTAAATAGTTGGTAAATAAGCCTATTTTACAAGGGCGCATATGTCAATGGGTGCTCTTATTCCAAGAATTTGACTTTACAATCATGGTAAAACTAGGTAAAAGTAATTCTAGCCCATACCACTTATCAAGAATTCAATCAGGGGAGGATGCACAGACAATTAAAGATACAATGTCAGATGCATAGTTGTATAGGTTACATCGCACGCCTTCGGAGTTGGAGTATATTGCTATATTTTACACATAGATATAGCGCTTAAGGAATGAAATCCTTAGAAAAGAAACAACTTACAATTCATGTTGCACCCTTTATGTTGATTAGTGGTGACTTATACAAACTAGGCCAAGATGAAGTATTATGTTGGTGTGTATTGGAACATGAGCGCACATATGTCATGGAAGAGGCTCATGACGGTATTCATGGAGTGGGCACTATGCAGGTGATGCCACCATGCGCAAGACTCTACTTGTTGGATTATGGTGGGAGAGCCTATACAAGGATTGTAAAGAATATTGTAAGGCATGTGATCACTGTAAGACCTTGGAAAACCACGGGTAAAGATATGAAATGCCTTTGTGACCTATTCCTAGTGCAGAGCCATTTGAGAAATGGGCTATAGACTTTGTGGGTCCTATTTCCCTAGCTGCGCATAGAACCTGGATTGCACTATATCATCACTTGCATAGATTATCTTACTGTGGGCAAAAGTAACACCAACAAAGGATTGTAAAACAACTACAACAGTCAGGTTCTTATGGGAAAATATTCTTACTAGGTATGGATGTCCGTTGAGCTTGACAAGTGATAGGGGCACACACTTCTTGAATGAGACAATTAGGATATTATTGGATGAATTTATGGTTGTGCACCAAAAGACTACACCTTATCATCCTCAAGTAAATGGGATCACGAGGCCTTCAAAAAGATATTGAGCCAGACCTTAACAAATTTTTTTGATGTTGGATGGAAAGATTGGGATGATAAAGTTTCTGTTGTGCTTTGGGTGTATAGAACAACCTACAATAGGTTGAATAAGACCACACCCTTTCGCTTTTGTTTTCCGTAGAAGTAGTTCTTACAATGGAATTCATGTTACCTTCTTTGTGTATTGTGTGTCTTTGGAGGTCTACCTAATGAACAAGCATTAGGAGAAAGAATTAACAAGTTAATATATTTGGATGAGAGGCTCACCTTAGCACATTGGAGTCGAAGCAGGAAAAAGCCGGGCATAAGGCATGGCATGTGTAAAACATCGTGGATAAGAAGCTTCGAGGTTGGAAAGATGGTTCTTTTATGATTCTAAGTTTCGCGCCATCCGTGCAAACTTACAAAGTGCATTGGTTGGGACCGTATGTTATCACTCATATACTTGAATTAGGTGCTTATCGTTATAGGCACTTAATGGAATACGGTTACCCGATTACTTCAACGGGAGTAGGTTGAAGCCCTACTATAAATAAATCTTCTTGGTGTTTGTAATAAGGAAGTATTGCTATTTAGTATAGGTTTCCTTTCTATATTTCTTTTAATGTATTTCCTTGTTCGTCGCTATTCTTTATCAATTTAGTTTGGTGTTTTGTGTAATAAGCACATTTGCATGCTAGAAACTAATTACAATCTAAAGTATTTTTATGCACAGAGGACTACACATACCATTGGTGTGGGGTGGTTGTTATTTGTTATTCACAACTGGGTACACATGAGAATAAACTATTATAGGTGTTATTCAAGTATGGAAAGGAGTTGTTAGAAAGGAAATTTCTTCTAAAGAAGACCATAGATGAAAATGAATGAATGAACAATATAACATGAGGTAAGTCTGACCGTGACAAGTACTAGAGGAGGGTGTAGTGGTGAGGTAATTCAACGCATGGAAGTGCGTAGAAGGAGGTCGCAGCAAAAAGGTAGGAAGGTGCACTAAAAGGTTATAGTTGGGGCGCGAAGGTATACCGTATGGAAATTGGGAAAATGGTTAATTAATGAGAGGATTGGTGGTAGGTGAAGGAGCAATAAATGCAATAAATTTTGAAAATATATATAAGGAGGTGATGCGGGTTAATTTTTACCTTGCAATCACAAGTATTCAAGTGAGATAAGTTGCGGTCGAGCCAAGTGGATCGTGTTGAGGTGCGAAGAGCTACGAAACTAGACATGGAGAGCATATTTGTGCACGGAAGTGGTTTGCGTCCCCATTGGTGAAGGGTTTGAGCGAAGCATAAGCATTGAGAAGGAACTAGGGCACGTGGTTTTGAGCTAGGGAACGTGATTTTGAGCTAGGAACGTGATTTTGAGCTAGGGCTTGAGCTTACTCGACATAGAAGACACAAGGTGGGATTTTTACAATGGCACTAAAGAAAACATCTACAAGTAGGCATGAAGGAAAGAAAAAGGTGGAAGTTGAGGTCAAAATTGCTCCCGAGAGAAAATTTTCAAAATGCGAGATCCAAAAGAAGTGATAATTAAACGGGATTGGGATTCCCACATTCACGATGCAAAGTAAGTGATTGTAACCACTGCACCACCGAAAACATGGGAGAATTAGATGCGTTGGTGAACAAGAAGACCAACAAGTGCACGATGGATGATATGCTAGTATATGATAATGCTGGGGAGAAGTTTCTTAAGAAGGTAGGGGTTTATCAATTATGTGAAATCACATATTTTGGAAAACATAAATCTTTATACCAATGGCTTATGAGGAGAGTCCATGAGGAGTTTTTCTATTTTGCTAGACGGAGGGTAAGGAACACAATAGCCCTAATTTCTACATCGACAGGACTAAAGGGTACAAGGGAAGATATTATTACTAATTTGATTGATAAGGAAATTGTTATAGTCACCAACAAGGAGTTAGGATACTGAAAGGTCCACGTGGAATGGACAGAAAAATTAAAGAAGTATCTTGTAGTGCAGTGCAACCGCACATCTACTCACTCTGTTAAATGATGAAGAGAGATGGTCACATGTAAATACAATGTGGCTACATGTCGCGAAGAAGATGTCACAAGGAGAAATCTACAACTTGTCTAGCTACATTATAGAAACTATTACGGAGGAAGCACATACGGGTGAAAATATAATTTTTGTGCTATTCTACTAACTCTTGTGTTTGTAGAAATTGGAGTGCCTAATGGGCCAAAGAACAAAATTTGGGAATACACCATAGAGAAGAAGTTCCTCGCAGAGAGGTTCTAGAAATACTTATGTGAAGGAACAATGAGTGGCCCATTTAAGCAAAGGTTAGAACTATGGTATGACCCACTTCGCATGGCGTTTGAGGAGAAATGGTGCATTTGAAGGAACTACCCTTGGTAGTGGGTAAGGAAGATTCACGGTGTATCAACATTTCGCATTGTGGCTTTGCCATGAAGGATGGGACATGGAGACCATGGTGTAAAATGCCTTATGCCTTCACAACACTCTACTTCAAGGCCTCGGCCGAGAGGTTTCTCGATGCGCGCTAGTTGAACTTCAACACATAAGGTAGATTGTGACTACCATACACTCAGAAAAACATATGTTTATCCAAGTCAAAGTATGCCTACATTAAGAGTCTCATTTGGATGTTATAAACATAAAGCCAATAAGTTTGGCTATTGGACATGAGTGAGGCCATGCTCCTCTATCTTTAGCCCAAGCCTAGACCGAAGAATAACAAGTATGTGGAAAATGAGTTCATGCTTCTGTGGTCGCCTAAGGAAAAACACACAAGAGAGAATGTGACAAACTCTAAATCCTACTCGCGACCATAGAGATATATGAGGAAGAGGAACACAAGGATAGTGGAGAATTGGATCACAAAGGCCAGAGACAACCCACAGACAAAGTGGAAAGTGAGTGTGCAAATACTCCACCACAGAACAAGAAGGAGAAGAGGACTTAGACGTAGATGCGATTCTAGAAGAGTGCCGGTTTAATAAGGTATTCAAAATAACTAGGACCTAAGGCATGGAACATCATAGTCCGTACAAAGATCACCTCGATTCTCCCCTCATAAAGAAGCACCTGAGAAGAAGAGAAGAAGAAATCTAAAGCTTAATGTGGAGGCATAAGAGTCTGAAGAGAGTGCTCCTGGAACCCCAATTCAACTGGAAGATTTGAAGGAACATAGGGATGAAGAAATGAGAGATGAAGAAGAAGGGGTGAAAGAAGTAGAAGAAACTATGCGCGAGCAAACCAACGCGCCCATTTCGACTCAGGTAGGAGAAGGGCCAACTCTAGACCTTGGTGCTCATGTTCTTAAGGGGCCAAGAACAAGGAGAAGTGAAGAATATGTTGTGCCAAGTATGGGCTATACTAAGGACACAAGAAAAATCATCCGCTCTTGGTTTTAGAGGAGAACAGTGGATCTTAAGGAGTTATATGGGTAGGAGCCGATGGACTGTCATCACCAATCCGGCACTATGATAATTCTTCACTGGGAACTCCTCGTGCTATGATTATTTACTAATGCACAACCTTTAGTTTGGTGGATGTAATCTGGAAACAAAACAACAACCGAACACAAGAATACCATTGACTATGATAAGACGGAATGATGACAAATCTGAAATATCAAAGTAAATTATAATATTAACATGAAATTGTTACAATCTCACCCATGAGGTACTTCAACAAGACTATGGGAGAAACTTTACAATTACGCCTCTTGATGGCTTCTTCAACACACCTTTAACTGATGGCTTCCTTTGCACACTTCCTACAATATTTCTCACTACTTCTTTCTATGCTAAATGAGGGGGGTGGCCTCTCTATTTATAGAACTTCCAGGCTTATCCATCTTATCTCTAAGATAGGATAAGAAATCCACTCTGACGAATCATATTCCATACCTTAACTCTTATCTGTACATGTAGGCTTATCTGTTAAGATAAGATAAACCTTATCATTTTACATGGGTTCCACATTTTTAGACTTTTTACAAATAAAATACACAAAATATTTATGACCTCACTCCTTGTCCTTATTACCAATATAATATTTCTAATTCCTAATCATGTAGACCCTACTTCTCTAATTACCCAAACTTTGACATTTTAACATTACCGGACCACTTACGACAAATATTTACTTTTTACAACATTCCTATTGTACTTTGATCATTACCGTACTCCACATTATCGCGACACCGCATCGATGGCGCCATTATCTTCTATCGACGCTACTACTAATTATACTTAACAACATCCTATTCCTAATACATACATTAATGAAATAGAAATTATGGAGGAAAATTTTAGTGTCGACATCTTCCCCTTCCTAGCTTCTACTCCGTCCCTGAGTAGACTATTCTCGGTGCTTGGAAAATCTTCAACTTGTCGTGGTTGACCCATTTCAGTAATGGGAGTGCCATCCAATTCCTCCAAATCAGGCAGACGTACCATTTTCATGCACAAATGCTATTTTGTAGGGCCCCATCCATTTTGGAAGAAATTTTCTCTATCTTTCTTTTTTGTATCGGAATCATATACTAGACCAAGTCATTCACATGAAATGGAGACCATCGGATCTTTTGATCAAAGTATTCCTTCGCTTCATTTTCTTCTTATGGCTTGTATCCTTTGCTATTTCCTCATTTCCTCTAAAGAAATGAAGATGTACCAACCTTTCTTTTATCGAATCACTTTCATCCATCCTTTCATTTTTCATAACTCTCACAAAGGTGGGAATATCAAACTCAATAGAAGAATCTGGATCAATGCCATAGCCAACCGAAATGGGGAGTATCCTTGCTGACTTTGATGTTGCCCTATATGCCCACAATGCCGCATGAATCCTTTTATCCCATTTATGTACCGCAAGGCCGCATCTTTGCTAGAATTTGACACAAGACAAAATTTATTCGCTCCACCTCGTCCATTCAGGCTTGGCTTGTATGTTGTTGCCTTCCCGTGCTTAATAGAAAACTTATTGACTAGGGCTTCTACCACCTCATTAATGAAGTGGCTTCCTTGATCTATTACAATTTCTAATGGACAACCAAATCTGGTGACAATACGCTCATATATGAACCTGCCACTTCATCCATGGAAGTTGTTTTTAATGGCCTAGCTTCAACCCACTTGGTTAAATAACTGTGTGGCAACCACAATATACTTATTTTGACGTGATGTAGTTGGAAGTGGACCTACAATGTCTATTCCCCACTTTTCAAAGGGACCAAGGGGAAGAATAGGACATAATGGAGTCGATGAAGTCTTACGGTTACCATGTGTTTGACAAATATCACATGTCTTACAATAATTATAACAATCTTTAAAAAGAGTGGGGCTGATAACCCGCATCCAAGATCCTTTTTCTTGTAAGTTGTCCAGAGAAGTGCCTCCACATGTACCATTGTGGAATTCTTCTAAGCAGCAGCTTCTTTCCTCGATCACGTCCAATCGCCTCTTGTCACACCGTCCATCGTGTCCTATTCGAAATAATGCTCCACTAGAATAGAATATGGACGATCGGGCTTGAGTAATCTTTCTCTTAGTCTTTGATTGGCACCATCAGAAACTTGAATTCATTCAGATAATTCCAAATATCTATGTATTCACTAGGATTGTGTCAAGGAGAACAATGCCTGCATCGGAAAATCATCATCATCACAAGATGATCCTAAACCATCATAGGCTCGAGAGAGTGCATCCGCATTGACATGCTTCTTTCCCGCCTATCTATAATATCAAATTCAAATTCTTGTAGCAAAATTATCCATCTTGCTATCCTCCCGATGGGTTAGGCTTATTGACAATATATTTCAAAGCCTCGATGATCTGCTACAACTATAAATTTCTGCCCTAAAGCAAGTAATTTCTAAACTTCTTTACACCAAAAATGATAGCAGAGCCTCTTTTCGATACATGATAGTTTACCTCAAGATCGCTCATTTGTCTGCTCCCAAAGTAAATTGGATGTTCATTCCCATTTTCATCCTTTTTGGCTCAAAGTACTACCTAGTGCCTGCATCCGAGGCATCAGCAGGTACACAATGAATGGCTTGCTCCAACTGGATTCTTCAAAACAGTGAAGACACCTGTGGCTTCCTTCAAATTGTCCAAAAGCTTCATGCGCCTTATTTCCCGGTTCATAAGCAACATCCTTCTTCAAGAAATGGGTTAGTGGTGTGCAATCTTTGAGAAATTCTTGATGAACCTTCTATAAGAACCCACATGGCCTAAAAATGATCTCAACTTACTTCTATTCATAGGAAATGGTAAATCTTTGATTTTGAAACTTTATCAGATCAGACATCAATACCATCTCTCTGATACAACATGCCCTAATAAAACGCTTTAGAACATCCAAAGACACACTTTGTAGGGTTTAGTGAGGCTTGTGCTTCATCTAACCTTTGAAATGTTGTCTCCATCTTGGTGCAGTGGTCCAACTTGCTCCCATAGATGCAAAAATCATCCAAATACTGATGAAGGTCCCAATTAGGGTTCGAACACCCTATTCATCAAACGCTGGAATGTTCACGAGCATTACACAACCCAAAAGGCATAACTCTATAAGCAAACGCTCCCCAAGGAGTGGTGAACGTGGTCTTCAAACTGATCTTTTCTGCTATACGAACTTGGTCAGAGCCGCTATATCCATCAAAGAAACTATAAGACTCTCGCCGCCTACTTGGCCCAAGATCCGATCCGAAAATGGAAGAGGGTAATGATCCTTCTTTGTTGCCTTATGAGCTTCCGTAATCAACACAAATGCGTAGCTTCCCATTCTTTTTTATTGAGATCACAATGGGAGAAACCCATTCTAATTCTCCACAAAGAAATATGAATCCCGCATCAAGAACTTATCTATTTCTTCTTTTACGCCTTGGAAAAATTAGGATTCATTCTATATGGCATTTGCTTTATGGGCTTTAAGACCATCTACAAAACTCAATACAATGTTCTACCCAACTTACTTGGCGGAGTTCCTTGTAATCAAAAGTGAATAGTGTATGTACCTTCGAAAGAGCCGGAGGTAGGATTCCTTCTCACTCTCCATCACAAAGATCACCAATCTTTATTTGTTGGAGACGATCATCAACTTCTTCTTCGATAATTTTATGGGGTCATGAGTTGGTGTGATCGGAAGGATATCCATGATGAAACATCCACCTCGCTTTCTTCATCTTCAAAGTGTCCACTTCACTAGTACTAGAGTAATCGAGGATGTCCAATCATCAGCTTTCATCACTAATCCACAGTGTTCTACTTTATGATGTCGAGGATCACGTTTATCTTCACCCTCTCTACCACGTCCAAGTGTCATAAAACCTTCATTCCAAAGTAGTTTCTGCATGAACTCTCCTTAGCCATGGTCTTCCCAAAGAAAGATTGGGTACGCAATGAAGCACTATTTTTCATCACCCGAAAGTCTACCACACATACAACACCCATAACAAATATTGCCACATTTGAAACTACACCTTCTCGGTTTAGTTTTTCCTTATTTAATGACCTTAACATAAGTGTCAAGGGCGATCAATTTTTAAACCCAACATATTCATTACGACTTGGCCATTACATTAATCGCAGCACCTCCATCAACTAAGACATCATGAATTGAAATACCATTACATAATACCTCGCTTGTGGAGCATAGGGATCCGCCTCGCTCTCTCCAAAACAGGACCTCAACCTCCTTCTTCGAGCATTGAGTCCACCTCGCAACTCCCGCCTCTTCTCGAAGACATAGCCAAGAGTTGACCATATGTAATATTTGCAGTGCCTTTTGGACAGATCTTCCAAGATGGAGTATGGTCTCGCCTCGTGAAATCGTAAAATCCTACACACCCAACTTTCTTCTCCTATGTTTCTTACTAGTTTCTTATTTCATCTTCTTAGGATCATTTCCATCTTGATTATCTTTTTCTTTCTTTCTTTTTGTTACAAACACATCTACTTCATTATTTCGCTCTTATCTACTACATCAAAAGAATTCACATGTGCTTTTCCTTTATCATTATCTCGCTTTACTGTATGATGTAGAAGCTCTATCTCTGACAATTATACTTATAATGACCCTTTTTATAACAACCATAACAAACAACTTCGTAAATATTTTCTTTCCTGGACATCTATTCCTTTCTCAAGAAGATTAATAGTTAACTCGACCCATCTTTTTAAGCAGATCTTCATACTCAGAGATGTATTCGGAGAAATATTTGTGCTCACCGGGAGTGGTTGTGGATTCAGACCAAAGGTGCTGTGTAGGCTCTACTTTAGCAACAATTTCTTTGGGATCCTCTTCCATGCTTTTTTCTTGCCTTCGCAATCTCCTTTGCTTGTTCAATGGTAGTCAAGGTCATACTTCACTCGTTGTTCGATCTCTCGGCTTCATCCCAAGAATGAAGTGCTTACATGAGGAGATTATCCACGCCATTCATCAACCCATCCGCTAGTCCTTCCTTCCGGATCTCGGGCATCGAGCTTCCTCCTTAGCTCTAGAACACGAGCATGATAATCCCTTATCTTCTCCTTCTCTCCTGGGATAGCTTTGTGATCTCGATCATGAGATCTCGCATATTTCTCGTTGTTCACCAAATTCTTCAAGAAAACTTTCGATTAATAAATCCCATGAATTTTTCACATTATCACCTAGTGTTTCAAACCACCTAAGTGTCGAACCATCCAAAAAGGTAGGAAAAAATTCAGTCCATTGTTCCTCTCTTATAAGGCCATTACAAATACAAGATCGTTTAACTCTTGAATGAAAGAAGAAGCATCTTCATTAGATTGAGCTGAAAAACAGAATCTTTCCCATTTTCAAAAGTAACCACCGTGAAATACCAACCCACAAGTACAATTAACAAGACTTATGTGCACAAATAATTGGAATCACTATACTAGAAAGTGACTTTACACCTTTCTACAAGAAAAATAGAAATGACCACGGTAAACTATGGTAAAACTTGACTTACTACGGTAAAACTATTCGACTTTTATTGTGGTAAATACTATTCACGGTAAAAAGTGAACTTTAATGCGGTAAATACTATTCACTGAAAAAAAAGTGACTTTACTACGGTAATTACTATTCATGGTAAACTAAAAAGGACTTTACCATGGTAACTATTATGCATAAAGAAAAACAAGGTTACCCTCCAATTAATTTTTGCCTAAGTGGGAATATCTCTCCGTAAAATCCACCAACGAGGAATGGTCCCTAAGAAATGAACCAAAATGTCATCACCAATCCAGCACTATGATAATTCTTCACCGGGAACTCCTCGTGCTATGATTATTTACTAATGCACAGCCTTTAGTTTGGTGGATGTAATCTGGAAACAAAACAACAACCGAACACAAGAATACCATCGACTATGATAAGACGGAATGATGACAAATCTGAAATATCAAAGTAAATTATAATATTAACATGAAATTGTTACAATCTCACCCATGAGGTACTTCAACAAGACTATGGGAGAAACTTTACAATTACACCTCTTGATGGCTTCTTCAACACACCTTTAACTGATGGCTTCCTTTGCACACTTCCTACAATATTTCTCACTACTTCTTTCTATGCTAAATGAGGGGGGTGGCCTCTCTATTTATAAAACTTCCAGTGCTTATCCATCTTATCTCTAAGATAGGATAAGAAATCCACTCGACGAATCATATTCCATACCTTAACTCTTATCTCGTGCACATGTAGGCTTATCTCGTTAAGATAAGATAAACCTTATCATTTTACATGGGTTCCACATTTTTAGACTTTTTACAAATAAAATACACAAAATATTTATGACCTCACTCCTTGTCCTTATTACCAATATAATATTTCTAATTCCTAATCATGTAGACCCTACTTCTCTAATTACCCAAAATTTGACATTTTAACATTACCTGGACCACTTACAACAAATATTTACTTTTACAACATTCCTATTGTACTTTGATCTGCTACCGTATCCACATTATTGGCTTACACCGGATCGATGGTGCCATTATCTTCTATCGACGCTACTACTAATTATACTTAACAACATCCTATTCCTAATACATACATTAATGAAATAGAAATTATGGAGGAAAATTTTAGTGTCGACAGGACCCGTGATATGGCCACTACACACACAAGGAAACAACTATCCTAGTCCATGCATACTCACATGGATAAACCATATTTTGATGTGTACGAGGAGTCTTGTGTCTCAAGAAGAGTAAAGAAGGCACCATAGAGCAGGAACATGACCATAAAGCCCACTCTTATGTCTGATGAGTAGGTCAAGCAATGCCTTATTCAAGGTATCTACTGAGGTGGCATGGAGAAATATTGATAAGGCCACCACCATTAGAGTGCTGATGGAGGATAAAAAAGACAAAACTACGAGAGATAGAGCACTTAAAGGCAGAGAAGGAATGAGAATGCACAAAGAATGAGGCCTTTGTTGGCATGGATGAGGAAATTAGAGATCACATTAAGAATATAAGGCCTCATCTGAACCAAAGGTACATGAAAAGTTTCTTTCAATAATGCATTATGTGCACACTTTGGTTGATTTGGTGTTGGAAGATGGACCACTTAAAATTCCCACACCAAAAGATGCTTAATAAGAAGCAGAGAGAACAAGGGCCTCTATGATCATTGCTCCAAATTTTAAAGGATGACTGAAGAAAGCTAACCAAGCTCTAAACATATGTGTGGCACCAGAGGCAGTAATCAAGACTAGAACTATGATTGAAGATAATGAGGTTCTAAAAGCAATGAAAGATGAGACTTTAGGGTGCATAGAAAGATTGGCACTAGTGAAACAAAAGCGTGAAGCCCTTGCAGCAGCCCAAGATCCACATAAGGAGAGGATAGATGAGATTGGGAAGCTCATAGCATAGAAGATGGATCTTCTAGAAGGAATGATGTTTGTTATGGCCAATGTTATCCGAGTACTACAAAATGAGAAGGAAAATATTACTCAGACGAGTTGGATGCCATCGCCATAGACATTCCAGAGAAGACAAGGACTATGCTAGATGAATTACTGGTAGACATTGGAGGTTGAGATTAAAAATGAATATCTAGACTTGATCCTAAAATTTGAAGAGGAGGGTCTGTGTAGAGTAAAAGATTCATTCTTTTGTACTTGTGATTCTTTGAATTGTTTCCATTCTTATTATTTATTATTTGGGAACATAATAAAGAATTCCCATTCTTACGAGACGATAATGTACTTTAGTGTGGGGTAATGTTGAGAAGACATAATATTGTTCTAAGGATAAGACACACAAAGAATGTGCGTGCGGGAACAAGGCACATTTGAAGGCGCAAAAGATAGGAAAGAAAATGCATGCCATAATAGTTTAGCTCGAGACTTAGCCGTTTGTATGGATATAGAACATTTTTGGAGATAGCATGCGGAGCACACATCGGGATGGAGACTTATGCGACATGCAAAGTGAATTTTGGAATGAGTGACTAATAAGTGCCATGCATGAGTTTAAGTTAATAATAGGATTAATTCTTCTAGTTAACTATAGGAAATATATTATTAGCCACTTACATGTGTGCATGTTATCGTAAAGGCGCATGGATATTTTCATCATGCGACCTATTTTGAGAAGTGCGTAAATAGTGAAGGGCAAGACCCCCACTCTATAAATATGTAGTGAATATGTAGTTTAGTAGTGGTGAA
The DNA here is from genome assembly GCA_018340775.1 of Taxus wallichiana var. yunnanensis. Taxonomy (NCBI): domain Eukaryota; kingdom Viridiplantae; phylum Streptophyta; class Pinopsida; order Cupressales; family Taxaceae; genus Taxus; species Taxus wallichiana. The sequence goes on along the minus strand of CM031233.1, from coordinate 88,075,840 downwards.
TTATTGTAGAGTTATGTTTCTTTGGATCTCGATTGATACTTTATAATATAAGGAGCTTATGTATTTTATAGTGTTTAATGTAATAGAGTATATTGGCTGGATAATGGTGTTAAACATGACTGCAATTGGTTCTTATATGGTTAATCTTATTATAGTTATTGTTTAGTTCATGATTCTCTAAGATCTAGATCTGGATTATGCACTATGGAATGTTATTTTTGTTTATGGATCGAATATGCATTGTATCTTCATCACACTAACATATTGCACAACAAATCTAAAGAGGGTCTTGATACCTTTACGTGCTTTGGGTGAGTGCTCAGCTCAGTGATCGGGTGATGTGCCAAGACACCGGGTTTTATACATGTAGATTATAGGTTATATTAGTAATGATGCACTCATCCAAGAAATTGAAGTTAGAGGATTGATTTCCGAGAGAGGAGTGCGTCTACAAGTTGGTCGGCGATGGTTTGTCCTTTGATAGATTTTTGATGGGTAAATTTGAGTTCTAGGTTTGCAAGAAGCATGAGCCAACGTGCAACACATTGATGTTGGTAGGGCTTAGCGTACATGTAATGTAAGGGTTTAGTATGGGTTACAACAAAGGTTTTGTAGTTGAGTAGGTAATGCCATAAGTTTAGAGGTGAAAAAAACTAAGGATAAGCAGATTTTTTTACGCATGAGTATATCTAGTTTCATAGTCCAAAAGCATATGACTTATATAATAAACCGCTTGTTCCCTATGTTGCTCGTCATGATGAGCGAGCATGGTACCTAGGAATGGTCAGTAACATAAATGTAAAGGTAAAATGGTTGGTCATCCTTAGGGGGAATGAGCATAGGTGATTGGAGGAGGTATTATTTTAAGGTGTCAAAGGCTTTGTGGTATTCATCATTCCATTTGAAGGAGACATCCTTTCTGAGGAGACGATGAAATGGATGGCAGCAATCAGAAAGTTGCGAAATAAAGTAATGAATAGATTGCAACTTTCTTTGTAAACTAACAAGTTGATGAAGGTTAATAGGTGGAGGCATTTCGAGAATAACCTTGATTTTTACAGGATCAACTTCTATGCCACACAAAGAAACAATAAAACCAATGAGCTTCATTGGAGATAAAACGAAGACACACTTCTTAGGTTGTAGGAAAACACAATACCTGATGAGACGATCGAAGATGACCTTAAGGATTGTAAGGTGTTCGGCCCGATGTTTGGATTTGGCAAGAATATTGTCAACGTAATCTTCCAATATGTGATGCATAATGTCATGAAAGATGTAAGTCTTAGCCCGTTGATATGTATTACCAACATTTTTAATGCTAAAGGGCATTACACGGTAGCAAAAGGTCCCTCAAGGAGTGATGAAGGTGGTTTTGTGTTGATCTTCCGGGGCAAGTAATATTTGGTTATAACTCGAGAAACTGTCCATGAGTGATAGCATCTCATTGTTGGCGGTGAGATCAACTAGTTGGTCAATACTAGGTAAGGGAAAGTCGTCTTTGGGGAAAAATAAGTTAAGGTCATAGAAGTTTGTGTAAATGCGGAGTCCCCTATTTCTTTTGTGATAGGAATAATGTTAGAGATCCATTGGGGATAATCAATGGGTAGGATGAAGGAAACCGAAAGAAGGCACTGGAGTTCTTCTTTGACAAGAAGGGCAATGCAAGGATGTATTTTCCACAGCTTATGTTTCATGGGTTTGGCTTCAAGAATAGTGACGATATTGTGGACCACAATGTTTAGGTCAATACCAGGCATATTAGTGTAGGATGAAGCAAAAGTGTTTTTATGATCCCGAAGGAAAGAAGTAAAAGCTTCCTATTCAGCAACATCTAAAGATTGGCCTATCTTTAGAATGTGCGGGTCATCCTAAGTGTGAATATTTATTTGGATGGTCGATTCATTTAACATAGTTTGTATCTCAGAAGGTAACAACTAATGAATATAAGAATCTTTCGCACAAAGGTAGGTGAGAATAGACTCATCATCCTGACATTGAATGACATTAATAGAAGGTGTATCATCATCGATCATGTCAGGGTACATGAAGGAAAGAGAAGAGGGAGCCTCACCATCTTGTTGATTAGTTAAAGGTCTCAAGGAAATGGTGTTCACGATTTTTTTTAGGAGGAATGGATTCTAGATCCATAGATTTTGTAGGTGAAGGTGGTGAAGTTGGTGAACGGGGTGGAGAAGGTTTATTGTCCTCAATGAGTTCAACTCGGACCTTCTTGGGAGATGGTTCGGCAAAGCCAATACCACTACGGTCTTTATGTTTACGAGTGGTGCATGGGATGACAATATGGTGGCCTTGTTCATAAAAACCAAAGCCAAAGCCCTTCCAAGCACAACGATCGAGGAATGTGTGGGAAAAAGCAGTGGTTAGTGAGAGATTGAAAGTCAGATGAAAATGGTTGAGTTTGGGAAGGTGGCTCAGGCAAGTAGGTAGAAGTATCAAGTCCCCATACATTAAGTTGGTGTGAAGGTGGGGAGGACCGCAAGGGAAAACCTTGCCTATGTGGTGATCATAGTGGGGATGTTGGTGAAGTTTACCATACTCTTGAGGAGTAAGGAATGTGTCAATATTATAAAGGCGGTACTCCCCCAGAGTGAGACGTTAAAAAAAACTTCTAAGGGATTGGTAGTTGATATGTGGGTAGCTGGAATGGATGAATTACTTGACAACTAGGAAGAAAAAGCATTGGTTGGTGAGAAGTAGATGGGTTGGCGGATGGGTCACCATAGAGGCAGAGGTAGCAAAGTGGGAATATAGGAGTTAGGTATGAAGAGGTAACAAATACATTGGTGGATGGGGCCGTAGGTGAAGGAGAGGTGGTAGCGGTGGTAGATGCGAATCGGTATAAAGACATCATTAGGTCGATACAACATGTTACAAGTCTTGAATGGTGAAGGGTCATTTGGAATAGTATAGTTATGTCCTTCATGTTAAAATTTTAAACAACAAAGTGTAAGGTCAAGGAACACAACCCATGATGCGAGATCCAAGGTCGGTAAGTAAAGTGAAGGAACTCTAAGACAGAATAATTTTGAATGATGGGGCCCACACAAATGTGGAGAATGATGGTGCAAGCGTGGAAGTTATGACATCATGAATGAACACATCATAAGCGGGTTATTATGCATGTAATTAGTAGGGATGTGCATTTGGTTGTAAGAATGGGAATAAATGATGTTGATATCGGCACCACCATCGATCATAATGCGTCGAACGCGTATATTATCAATGAAGACATAAATAAATAGAGTGGGACCTAGATCATCTAATTAGAGAGGTAGCGGGTGCAAAAGATGAGGATGAAGTGGTGAGAGAGGCCACATGGTGAGGCGTGATAATGGATGCCACATGAGTAGGGTCATTAGGTAAAACCTCAATAGATTGTAGAACCTCAATGAGGGCCTATCGATGAGACTCAAAGGTTTGGACCAGGTCATACAAAGAAATTTTGAGAGGAGATTGGTGTAATTGTTTAATCATTGTATGATGGGAAACCCCATCAGAAATAGGGTATGTGGGTCCACAAATGGTGATTTTTGGTGCAGTGTAGATGGGATATTGGGTACAAGAGTGGTGGATGGGATGGTTGTTTTCTCCTTTCCTTTTTCCTTCTAGGCTCAAGTGGTAATGTTAACCATATTAATATGGGGTAAAGGAGCAAGTGAGTCATGATAGGTGTAGCAATAGGACATGAAAAAAATATGGTGAGGGCATATACTAGTTTTGTGAAAAGAATGCAGTGCATTGGCATTTTGGTAGAGGTTTGGCTAGCTCTCTTATGCGGACCATATTGATCTCGAATGTTGGAGGAGGATAAAAGGGTGGTGGAGGTGGAGATGAAGGTCGCTGAATAGGTAAGGGATGATAATTTTTGGTGATAGGTGGAGGTGGAATAAGGTCCTCATCTAAAAGATCATCATCGTCAAAATTTTCTTCTGGAGGACATAGTTGGAGAAGAACAATCTTAAGAGCCTTAAAATTTTCCACATCATGCCCTAAAGCACACGATGGTAAGCGCAATTTTTGTATTGTCAAACCCTTCCGGTTTAGGTTTGAGTGGGTGTAAGGTCTAAGTGGTGGCGATGTGATGACAGAGGTTTCCAAAAGGTTAGCTAAGATGTTGGCGTAAGACTCACCAATGGATCACAATGTGAAATAAGTGTGGGTCTAGATGGAATTGTGGGTGATTTTGGTAGGAGAGGCACCATGGGAGGTGGAATCAGAGGTTGAGTCAATTTGACCACCTATTTGGTAGGTAGTATGGTTTTAGGTTTGGATTGTACCTTCTTGGGAAAAGATGTAGCAGATGAACTAGCAGTTGAAGGTGTTGTAGGTTTAACTACCTCTTTGGAGGGTAGTGGGTTTTGGAATTTGGTTGCACCTTCCTGGGTAAAGGTGAAGAAGTGTGTGATGTAGAAGGGAAGGCAGATGGTGGAAGGGGATGTGTTAGACAAGGTGATAATGGAGGTGCGGTGAAGGTTGTTGGAAGAGGCAAGGTGGAAGGTACCGATTGAAAAGAAGGGAATATAATAGGTAATTATGAGGATACTTTTTTTGGAAGTGGTGTGGGTATAGGCGATAAAAAGGATGTAAATTACGGTGAAGGCATATGATGTGTAGGTAATTTCAATGTAATCGATGATCATGATGAGGAGGTGGGTTGTTGTGCTTTTGGTTTACCTTTGGTAGGAGGTTGTTTTGCCAAGGTTGATGGGTGGGGTCCTAGGATATATGGAAGGGGTGAAGGTGACAAAGGGGTAGTGGGAAAAGACGGTGTATACGACCTAAAAGGTTGGGTCTTCCTCTTAGGTGGAGGAATACTCTTTGCGCAGGCTTGTGAGGACATGGCTAAATCTAGTTTGTGAGCAGATGGACTAGGCTTGATGTCAACATGACTCCTAATGTGGTAATTGTTCGGACGCAGGGGAAGGTATAGGTGTAGGTAAGGTTTTAGGCATAAGAAAAAGTTTGGTTGTTGGTAAAGGTTTAGGTGTGGGTGAGGGTGATGAAGAAGAGGTCAACTGCTAACTGGCATGGGCATGGTTAGTTTGGTTGTCTAAAATACCTTTGGATAGATCATGGAGGTATCAATAGACAACATTTGCATCTGAGTTGAACAAGGTCAGCTTTGAAGTCATCTTCAAAACATGAAATTATCAACATAATCCAAGTGGTTAGCCAAACGTGAAAATGGTACCATTATAGGAGGAGATGATGTTGATTTGGTAGTAATCCCTGTAAATAATGTCTGTGAGATAGGGAAATGGTTTGATTCAGACTCTTTGGGTAAAAGATCCGCGAAATCAAATCAACAAGATCCTTGAAATCCAATGGAAAATTGTCACCAATATGAAGGGGCACTTCTAATGGATCCCTATGGGTAAGGGGGATGACAAGTAAGATGAGGTAGGTTCATATTTTGGCAAAGAGGAAGGTAAACATGACTCTTCCATGGGTAGGAGAGTTAATATGTGGGTTATTCGTCGGGTTGAGAGGTACGTGGGGAAACCGCATCGGTAGATATGGCGGAAACCTCCGTGGGTGAAGGGGAGATAAGGTAGACTCATCTATGGGTAAAGGAGTAGATGAATGGCTCCTCGGTGGGAAAAAGAGCTCGTGTAATAATTTCCTTGATAGATGGAGTAGGAGGAACTTGAGAAAGGGCTAGTATGATGTCGAAAACAACATGAACCTCACTAACGTTATTATCATTAGTCGAAGGTTCACCGATTTGGGTAGATGATGGGGTGTGATTTGGGAACAACTTCTTCAAGATATGAAGATTCGATTAGCCTGGTGCATTAGGGTTATCCAAGGTGAGATCTCCACTATCTAACATTTATTGGATGATTTTTTGAAAGTTATACAATTATCTGGTCGCTATATGTCCTTTAATGTGATGATAGTTGTAGTAATCATTTTCTTTGTACCAAGAAGGCATAGCACAGACAAACAGGTCAACAAATGTAACCAAGATGTGGTTTGACGGGTGGAAGAGTGATTGCTCAGCATTTAGAAGTTTTTCTAAAACGAAGAGTATGGTTCTCCTATGCAAGTGTATTTTTGATGTTCTTGTTCGAACCGGAAATCCTGAACAAGAGAAAGGTTGGAAGAAGGATTTGATTGGTTTGATAGGTGAGATGGGCCAACTTTCAAAACTACCACATGGGAAAATCCTTTTGCTTTGGAGTAATTGTTTTGGGTTTGGAAGAAGAAGAGGCATCGTTTGATTTAAATTCAACATTCTTGTTACGCATTGTATCTTCTTCTCTTTAATGGCACAAATTTCAAGTTTTTGGGCCATGGTGAATGCCTCGTCAAATGTGTGGAATGTTTGAACTTGGAGAATTGGTGAGATGTGCTGGCACAAGCCCTAGTGAAAACTCTATTAACTCGGTTTGAGGTAGTTGAAATGTAAGTTGGTTGATTAGGCTTTGCCAATGAGTGAAAAAATCTGCGATAGATTCGTCTTTGTATTGTCGTGTCGAGTACAAGTCAGTCATGGTGACTTTCTTGACGATATTGATTGAAAAATGGTATAGGAAAGCTTGAGCTACTTGGTTGAATGAGTAAATGGAGTGCCTAGGTAGACCACTATACCAATCCAATGTAGGTCTGTCAAGGACATTGGGAATGTTCGTAAGAGTAAAGTGTCATCATGAGTGATCAGATAACACCCATGTTTAAAATATTGTAAGTGTTGTTGCAGGTCTTCTTTGTTGTTGAACTAGTTGAATTTAGGCATTTCCCAATGCGTAGGGTATGGACGAATGGGAATGGATGGATGAATGGGCTCATTGCAAATTTCATTGTATGTCAAAGAGTTACGTGAGCCAAAGACCGATGCTTCCAATGTCTGCATCTTGTCCATCATCATTTTGATAAGATCGTTAGTAGGTTGTGATGACTGGGCACCCCTATAGTATAAGGGGGGGGGTAGATGATGTGGGTGACATCCTAGTATGTAGTGGTGTTGAGTTGAAAAATGTGAGGGAGGAATATATGCAGGTGGCAAGTATCCTAAATAAACGATAGATGAAATAGGGGTTGTTGGTAATAAGTGTATATGGGTGGAGTGGATGTAACAACTCTTCTAGTAATTAGAGGTAGAGATTGTGAGATGGAGAGGATAATGTTTTGGAAGGGAGTATGGGTTGCCGACACCATAGGTGGATGAGATGCAATAGGTATATAAGAGGTGGTGGGTGCAGAGACCTACACTCTTGATTGATGAAGGAACAATTGACATCACAGAGCAACCGACGTCAAAGGCAATGCGATAGATGCCGTAGGTGTAGTGAGATATAGATGATGTAGGGTCAAGTTGGGACACCACATGTGGTAAGGTGGAAGAGGGTAAGGCCGAGATAGATGTAGTTGATGCGGAAGTGGGTGCGAGGGTAGGAGGAATGGGCACAAACATGTCGTATACCAATAGCCCTGATGAATCTAAGTGGATGAATGGGATTAATAATATTTTAAAGCAAACGGGGTTTTGGTCAAGGATTCTTATGAACTACTCGTCACCAAGATCGATGATAATAGGGTGATTGAGATCCATAGGTGATAAAATGGAGGGTGGCGATGGGCTAGGAGGGAGTGGATGAAGGATAGCATGGAATACGAGGGCGTTGGCTTGGATACAAGTCAAAACCATGTGACTTATAGTAGACTTGGTAATCTGATCTCTATAGATGACATAAAGGCACAAAAGGAATGGAGAAAATAGTTCGGAAGGTGAAATTTGGTCATTGTTTTAATTGAAAAATTAAAACACAAGAACCGACGGAGGTCGGGTAAGCGATGTCAATGACAGAGGGTAACCGATGACCATTAATGTGACCGATATCATCTTGTGGAAATAAATGATGAAAATGAAGCAAACCTAGACTTTGACAGTGACTTCAAAGACACAGAGATATGGTGAAGTATCTGAGGAACCCTAGAAAGAATAGAAATGTGATGAGTACTACTTTGGTTAAAATAACCAAAACAACAGGAAACTAACAATGGTAGGTAAACCGATGACAGTCAGATGAGTAAACCGATGATTGTCACCGGACCGACGCGGCCACCGTGAAATTTGAAAAGATGGAGAAAAGTGAATTTAGTGACTTAGATCAAATAAAATACCAACCTAGAAACTTGAGTATGGCAATGATGGACCCTAACACACTCAGAAAGATTCGGAATACACCAACTATGATTGTGGAGTGTGAAAGAAAGAATGGAGAATACAACCTCACACCTCAAAACACAAATCAAACAAAAACTAATAAACACAAAATCCTATGTGGTGGATTTTATGTTTCGGCTTATGCCATTTAGGATTGACTTGTGAATAGAGTAGAGTTTTTGGTTTGATAAAAGGGTCCTATGAAAAGCCAAGAACTAAGGATAGTTTCAATAAAGTTTTGGTGAGGGGGTCCTTTCTCTAAGATAATGACTAGATAGAGAAACCAGTTTGGAGCCCACTGTCAATCCTATGATCGTGTGATTGTTGACAACTTCTTCCAAGTAGGATGTTGTTTAAGAAAATGAGTACTTTATTTTGTGTGGTTTGGTATAGAGAAGAGAGTGTGCACTATGATTCAATTAGTCAACCATCAGCTGGGCATGACTTCCAGCGTATAGGTTGCCCATAATATTTAAATGAGCTAAAGATGCAACACTCATAAATGATATGCAAGTATTTTAGACCCAAATCCAAAATGACATTCGATGAAAGAAATGATGAATAGGCAAGAATATGTCTTTCACTAATGCAATACAAAAATAAAAAGAATGATTATTTTTAGTCCAAAATACGAGTGTCAATGAGACAAGTAGAAGAGAGAGAATGTTCCAGAGGAGAAAATTTAATGTGACTACTTTCAAAGGGAAATAGACACACAATCTTTCACCTAGGAATGAACAATGCAAAAGAACCCCTAATGGGTCCCACTGGTGTGCCAAAATGTTTCACCAAATTGTTGTGCGATAAAACAGATAAGGTAAAAGGTTAAGGAGGAAGACTCGTTATTACTTTGGTCCAAGGTTGAGTGCACGTGTTACGACTTTGTCCAAGCTGCTCATGGAGAACTCCTTTTTGTTTGGGAAGGACTACCTATAGAAACAAAACAAGACCACTAAATGATATTAAATAGCAAGAGTCGAGGACCGCTGCCTAAGCAAGGCTAGATCTCGGGAAGCATGATGCTTCCGTGAATAATTTTCAATCCTCTATTTTATCAAATTAAAGAACGTAAATACAAGAAATGAAGGTCCTATTGCTAACACTTTGATTTAGGTATCTCAAAACGTTATTAACAAGCTAAATTAAACAAAATATTAAAATTTAAACTAATATAGCATCAAGCAAGGTATGTTTCTAGTTGCGACAGTCACAGGGGTGTTAGGTAAGGTCAAAAAGGTATCTGGTAAGGTTTGGGTGGAATTTGGGTGATGTTGGAGGTAGTTTGGTGAAGGTTAGTAGGAAACACAGAGACCGACGTCGGTCTGGTGATCGATGCCGGTAAATAGGGGAGACCGATGACGGTTAAGGTGACCGGCATTAGTAGGGGCAATTTGGTGGTAATTAAATAAAATTAGTTTTGGGACTTCTCTGTAATTGCACAATGAATGAAGGGAGGATGGTTGGGTTCGTGAAACTTTTAAGAAGACTTAGGAATGCATAGAGGTCGGGTATAGAGATCCAGAAGGCTATGGGTGGTTGGAAGGGTAGATTGGTAAGAAGGTAGGGATGGAGGAATGCAGGAAGGAATACGATGTAATAACAAAAGATAATTAAACTACACTTTAAACAAGTAAAAATGATGAAAATCATGTATACTTACTTGCATTTGCAGTTTGGTAGGTGAAGGAAGGTAATAGTTGATCCATGAAGAAATTTTGTTGTTAGTTCCACGACAATACTTCCTAGAGTGTTCTTGTGAATATTATAATTCCTTGAGATGAGCATCAGGTGCTTGCTTGGGCCTGTGGTTGAGTATAACCCATCGTCTGGATGCTGAGAAGTCTTTGATTCGTGCTTGAATGCAATAGAACTCTCCAAACTAAAAATGACCAACCCGGGTAAAGAGTTGTGAAAGTGTATATAAGGTAATCGATGACGATTAAGGTGACTGATGTCGGTTGAGGGATAACGCGGCGCGGTTAAGGCATGAAATTCTAGGTTACCAAAAATAGGCAGATGTTTACTATTTTTGGCATGATCTTGATTGAGTCCACTTAGGGAAGTGGAGTTCATGTGAGAGAAGGCATGAAGGTCATAGAAGAAGTCCATTTACTTTTTTGGAAGAAGTCTCGATTAGTTGGGATAAGTGGTAACTCAAGATCTTGGGAGTGATGACTCAGTGCTGAGAGTGATGACTTGGTCACTGTGAGTTAAATGCCCCTGGAATGGGTCCAAGGTGAGGTTTCTAGGTGATGTGTAAATTAACTTAATTAAAGTAATTAAATTAATTAATAATGTGAGGATGAACATTAATTCAATTGTAAGTAATTAAATTAATACGAATGTAGGGTAAAGGGGTCATGGTTAGGTGAACATGTTACGTTAATTGATTAAAGGGGACCAAGGGGAGTGTGACCCAAATTTGGTGTCTACACCTATATATTACCAAATGATGAGCTCTTAGCACGCCTCCGAAGATGTGAGCGCCTTAACACTATAGATCATTCCTTGGATAGGATATAAGGGTATACTGATGTTCTTCTTCAGAAAAATGTAGTTACCGCTCCTCCTACAACAAAAATACATCTAAAGAGGGGTGCATACCAAGGATCAATTCATAGCAAGACATCACGTGACTTTTACCCCTAACAAGGCTCAACACACGTCTAAGAAAAATGTAACACCTTAATCGGGAGATGTGATTTCCACATTGGTGGAAAAAATTAGGAATTAGAAGCGTCCCAATCTCACATTCTACACCATTCACAAGGCAAGGAAATGTTCCCCACCATGTTCGTAACCATAACTATTTTCCCTATAAACCATCATCTTCTCAGTCTACATGGGTATTCCCAACCCTAGAGACCTTCTTTATGGATCAAGAACACTAGGTATTCCCCCTCATTATTCATATGGATACTCATAATAAGGGCCAACTGGAAGTGTATTCTCGAATGCTATTCCAACCGGCAATGTGACATTCCTTAGATTTGCACACAATCCCTATCCAAAAAATGCCCCTCCATACCTTCACATGTATTAAAACTCACCATAAGGAGACATGTTTTCTTATCCAGGTCTATACGCTTAGCAAAAAGGGGGTCCTTATGCCCCAACCAATGCTTATGTTGCATCATACCAAGCACCTATTCCATCTCCACCTCCCCACCAAGGGTCTTCAATGGTTGAATCTTATGCATTAGGGACATACTCTGAATACTTGATAAAGCTCTCGGATTTCACTATTCAAGGTGTCATTCTCCGCCACCATTACCAGACCTCCCAAAGTTCAAGGGGAAAGAGACCCAAATGCCCACATTAAGGCATATGCAACCACCATTAGAGAGATACTCCCTTGGGATACGGTTATATTGAGATATTTCCCAAGACCCTCAAGGGATTTATCTCAACGGGTACTACATGATCCTGAAAGCATCCATTTATTCATTTAAGCAAATCGTCTCATAGTTCATAAAGGCTTTCAACATGAATAAATTATTAACACTAAGAATTAGAGAGTTCCTGCCCATTAAACAAGAGCATAATGAATCCACTATACATTTCATCCGAAGGCAGCAATTCATCCTCTACTCCTCTTGTCAATGCTCCAAACATGGACCAACCGGTGCTTTATGATCTATTCCTCCACTCCCTCAATTGGAAAACTAAGGAGGAGGTACAAAAGTTTCCTCTTAGGAGCTATGAAGAGGTCTTAGAGGGTGCTCTCTACATTGACCAAGTGGTGATTGACAGCAGACGAAATATGTATGGTCCAAATGGGAAATTGGTCACTCCCTCTCAAGGTAATTCAAATTACCCAAACGGTTCAAACAATAACAATCAAAGACCTAAAGTCAATCAAAACCATGGTGCTATGAAATATGGTGTAATTGATCAATCTAAAAAGTCAAACGTCATTAGCACAAATAACACAAATAATGACAATAATAATGCAAACAAAAACAATCAAAGGAGTATAACATCACTCCTTCTGTTAATACAATTGACTTTAGTCACCCTCCCCTTCCTCCTCAACAGTCCAAGCCCAGAGCCTGGTTCAATACCCAAACCAATATTTGAGCAAATTTCCAAATCAATATTAGAACCAAGGCCAGAGGCCTCCAAAATTCAACTATAATAACCAACAACAAAATAACAATAGGAACTATGGGCCCAAAAAAATCAGAACCAAAGACCTCATGACTACGATCCCAACTTATACTATGGTTTCCATAGGGTAATATCACACGATACTTGGGCATGTCGTGATTGTAATAAGTTCATACAACGGCTTTTCGGAAGACTAGAGACAAATCTTCATTGAGATGTTCTTGGCTAATCCCACGACACCTACACAAAATACTCACATGGGGCATGTTGCTCCACAAAATGATACTGGGATCTATAAAGACCCCTTCCCAACATGTCCTAAAAATGGGAAGCTTAATCCTCATGACACTAACAAGGGGATCCCATAGGAAATAATGATCATAAAGCTTCTACGTTTGCAGATCCTCAAGTATCTCCTCCTTTGGACAACCAAAATCAGCCTAAGATTGTAGGCCTAGTTGAGTTAGAAACCAAACTAGAGATTCATGCTGCCACTCGTACTCGTGACTATGCATCACAACCTCTCCTGTTGACCCCTCAATGTAGGATATATGCACAAGTATCTGCCTAAGCGTGTAGGGGCCTATGAATTGATCACAAATCTAACCAAGAATTTTTCTAACATTTCCTTTTTGGATTTGTTAAAGAATTCACCTTACATCGATATATACTTTTTACTAGAAGTGTTGGGTCTTGGTCACTTAGTTCATGTGACACCTCCTCCTAAAGCCCAAATAAACCATATAGACTTTGATGTTCATCCTCTCGATAAATGAGATATATATTGGATTTTTGTTTGATATCAGCAAGATGCATACTGATGCTAAGCTAGCGTGGAAGAGGCGACCATGCGTTATATTTGTAAGTTTGGATTTACAACAATTACGTTAAGTGAGCTATGATAGATGATGGGGTTGTTGTTAATATAGTCCCTTTCTCATTTTTGCAAAAGTTAGGCTATGGGGAAATGAACTGTTCCTCAACACGAAACACACTTTGAGAGGTTATGATAGCCTTAAAGAAACATCCATTGGAACCATAGTGCTTCCAGTCACTCTTGGACCCAAGACCGTTTTGACCAAATTTTATATTATAGATCGGAAACCAACTATAATATGATTTCTGAGATACCTTGGATTCATAGGATGAATGCCATACCTTCCACGTTATTCCAAGAAGTTAGGTTCTTGCATCTAGGGAAGGTCTTTGTGGCTCAAGGTGACCCAAAGCCATTCGATATCCATTTAGCCAACCTTAAGAAGAAACCTAGGGTTCACACTAAATTTGAACTCCTAGCTAACCAATTAAAAAGCCTAATTCTTCTCAAGGATCAATTCCCACATCTAATCTTGTGCCAACAACTGAGTTAGAACCACCCAAGGAAATCAAAGGGGTGGATGTTAATGAAAACAAGGCTATTGTAGTAGAAACTATGTCAACAAAAACTACAGCTGAAATCATTAAGCTTTTAGAGAATGATTTGTCGATTGTTCTCCCATTTGATTCCTTGGGCATAGGTCATGCTCTTGGAATGACTCTCTTCCATCCGATGGCATTAGAGAGGTTTTCATGGTTGAGGTCTCAAAAGTTAAGGAAGAAGATTCAAAGAATGATCAAATGCCTATCTTCCCAAATAATTTTGGACCCTCAACTACGATGGTGCAAAGTGCCACTTTGGGGTAGGGGTGATCCTCACTTCCCTGGAAGGGAGGGTCATGTATTTTTTCAAGTTGAACTTTGAGTGTACGAAAAAAAGCTGAGTATGAAGATCTTATTCTTGGTCTTATTATGGCCAAGAGGATGGGTGTGAACAATGTTAGAGTCTTGGGTGACTCACAACTCATTGTAATCAAGTCTCAGAAGTCTATGAGACTAGAGTAGAGAACCTTCAACTCTACAAGTCTATCAATTCTGAGATTTGTAAGGGTTTTGAATTTATCTCCATAGAAGCCATTCCAAGAGAAAACTAAAAGCTAATTTTATGGCCACTTCCTCCTCTCGTTTTTTTCCAAGTGAGGACTTAAAGGAAACCGAGTTCACCATTTCATCTCGAGCCAAGCCTTTGGTTTGAAAGATGCCAACCAATGAAATTATAACATATGTTGAGACTAAAATGATCCCATTACGATGGATTTCACAAAAAAAAGAAATCTTAGGATACCTCAATGTTTATACAAACCTTCATCCCATGCACCACAAGAAAGGATTTTCCCTTATACCTCACCCTTCCTCTTACTTTAAGATCATACAATGAAGTCTTCTTCATCTAAATATTTTGAAATCTATGAAGTTGAGGAAGAGATGGAGCTTGCCTCTAGCCCCACCGATTTTGAAGAAGGTAACTTCTTTGATGAAGGAATGATAGACATTAACATAGGGATGGGAAAGAGGAACCCAAAATCCTAAAACTTGGTTCTTTGTTTGTCTCCAGAAAGAGATAGAAGCACACATGAAGGTGCTTAAAGATCTATTCTAAAGCCTTCACCTTTAGCTATAAGGGAAATGATAGGTGTATGCTCTAAATGTTGTAGTTCACAATCTAGTTATGAAACTTGATGCTAAACCTGTAAAGTAGAAATTGAGACCCATGAAGCTAAAGGTGGATTTAATGGTTAAGGAGGAGGTATGAAACTCCTTCAAGTAGGGTTTATCAAACCAGTAGATTATTCTATGTTTTGTCGAACATAATCCCAATTCTCAAAAATAATGGGAAGATACACATTTATATTGATTTTGAGGATATTAACAAGACTTTCCCTAAAGATGATTTTCCACTACCTTCAATTGACATCATCATTGACACACAACTTGGGTATGAGTTGTTGTCTCTTATGGATGAATTTTCTAGTTATAACCAAATAAGGATTTCAAGGAGGACCAAAAAACTACTTTCACCACTCCTTGGGAACCTTATGTTATGCTTGTCATGACCTTTGGTATGAAGAATGTTGAAATCCACCTACCAGTGGGCCATGACATACATTTTCCATGATATTATTTATAAGATTATGGAGACTTATGTTGATGATTTTCTAGAAAAATCTAAGAAACATGGTGATCACCCCGAGGTGCTTCACATATTCTTTCACGCTTAATCAAATACAATGTAACGCTAAATCTAGAAAAGACTTGTGTATTCAGAGTAACATGAGGAAAGTTGTTAGGTTATATCATCTCATCTCGTGGTATTGACGTTGATCCAAAAAAATTTGGGAAGTTTTGGAAATGTCCCCACCCACAGATGAGTCAAGCATCATATCTTTCCTAGGTAAGCTTGGGGAAATTCACAGGTTTATCCCAAACTTAACGTATGCCATTCACCCCATTAAAAACTTACTGAAGAAAGAGTGTAGAAAATATTGGATGAACCAAATGTCATGAGGCATTGAGTTAAAGTTAAAATTCTTTCTCATGTCTCACCTATGCTCATGCCACCAAAATTTGACCATCCTTTAATTTTATATTCTCGAGCCACTAACATCTCGATAAATTTGCATGTTGGCACAAGAGGATGATGATGGTCATGAGTGAGCCATATATTTCATTATTCCGTACTCTTCTCGATTACGAGACATGATATACACAAGTAGAGAAGGAGTGCTTTGATATAGTTTTTCACAATGAAAAGGTTAAGGACATTACATGCTTAACCAAGAGAGGAGTAATAGTCAAATCTAAAACAATTGTGAATGTTCTTAACTCACATGCCTTTTTTAAGAAGGAAAGTCATTTCATTATATTAATGGGTGAGTTCGAACTCACTTTTTCAACCAAAAGTTCATTAAGGGACAATCATCATTGCCGATTGGTTAGAAGAAAATCCAATAGATTGTGGGGAATTAGTAGATTTGGATTTCCTTGATGAATGTGTGTTCCTTATAGAAGAAAATCCTCCCATCACTTCATGTCCATGGTACATCAATATTTTCAATCACATTGTGGACCGATCATACCCTGAGGAGAAACCTCATAACAAAGGTGGTGACTATGTGTCATATCCATGAAGTACATAATCATAGAAGAAGTGCTCTATCATAGAGCCTTGATGACATGCTTTTGAGATGCATTGATGAAGAAGAGTGGAGAAAAATTATCTTTAAAGCCCACAAGTGGAGTTTTGTGGTGGTCACTTCAGAGGGCATGCAACCACTCATAAGATCCATCGCATGGGCTACTTTATGCCCCGTTAGAACATGACATGATGCCATAGAGTATATGCACATGTGCCAAAAGTGTCAAGATTTTTCACATGAGATACACATTCTACCCGATGCTCTTATAAGCCGATAGTGACACCTGCCCTTTTCTACTTAGGGGGGTTTGATCTGATAGGAAGTTCTCTCCTCATCTTTGGATGGCCATAAATTCATTATCATGGCCATAGAGTATTTTACAAAGTGGGTTGAGGCCATGCCTCTTACGAAATATACCTAGATCTATAATTGCTAAGTTTATTTTAAACCAAATCATCTATAGGTACGTGTCCCATAAGTCATTATTTTAGATAATGACACCTTTTAAAAAATGAAGAGGTGTGTGAGTTATGTGCATAATTCAAAATATCCCACCACACAACCTCTTTATACTATCCTCAAGCAATGGACAAGATGAGGCTATAAAAAAATATTGAAGTCCATTCTCCTTAAAGATGGTTAAGGAGAACAAGAGAGATTGGCATTTAAAGTTATTTCCGGCCTTGTGGGCCTATAGAACATCGGTATGGACACCTATGGGAGACCCCATAATATTTAGTTTTTGTTCCGAGGTGGTCTTACCATTAGAAGTAGAGCTACCAGTCTTTGTATATCTTTACAAGGTATTTTGGATGAAGATGCATATCGAGAAGTGTGATTGGTCGAACTAGAAACTCTTGATGAAGCTGAAGCTCTAATTATAGAAGAAAACATCACCAAGTTTACACTAAAGGATGTGTCCCAATATAACAAGAAGGTGTATGAATGTGAAATACAGGTAGGATACCTAGTACTGAGACTTGACAGTATCGATAAAAAGGTCGACAAAGGAAGGAAGTTTAGACCAAAATGGTTAGGCCCATACCAAGTAATGGAAGACTATAAGAATGGTGTGTACCACTATGTGTACTCTAAAGGGTGAAGAATTTAGTGAATCAGTTAATTCACTTCACCTCAAAATGCTTTTATGCATAGTTCATTTGCATTTCCACATTGTACATTATTACATCCATATTGTTTATCATCTGCATTATCATCTTGTAAAATTTTAAAATGAGAAACTTACTTTTCAAAAAATTTTAAAACTTTCAAATATTGGAAAAACATTCAATCATATCTCTTCAAGTATCCATCTTATCATCTCCAAATTATTTAATCTCTTTATCATTTCAGCTACTTAGATGGAATTTTGACATTGATCCTACCAAGACTTGCACACTTAGTCCTATTCATGGTTTCTTCTAGCTCAGGTGTCTTTTCCCATAGTTGTACTAGAAGCTTCTTGATGTCACATATTTCCCTAAAAATATCTCTTATGACAAAAACAATCTAAACATTTCACCTGGACCTCTTGTTCACCTATCTCAACCTTTGGTGGTGAGCCCTCACATCTTACTGGTTTGCATGGGGTTGAGGCTAGGGAAAGTGTTCCTTCCCAAAAGCACAAGTCAAAAGTAAAAAAAAAAAAAAAATATAAATCAACAATAAATACAAAAATATTTTATTTTACAAATAAAATACACTTCTTTTCCCTACCAATCTTTGGTGATGAGCCCATGCTTCCTACTAGTAGTGTGAGGTTGGGAAAGGAGGAATTTCCCTTATTCACCTATGTCTTGTCCTTGGTGATGAGCCCATGCTTATTACTAGTAGCATGGGGAAAGATGTAGGGGTCATCATCAAATAAATTAGTAAGTTGTAAATAAATCAAGAAATAAAAAGTGCTTTAAAATATTAAAAATCCCAAGAAAATGAGCTAGATGTGTATGTTATAAGAGATTCAATCCTAAAACCATATTTTTTCAATCAAAAGGCCATCTATGGATCTAAGTCTAGTTAAACTTGCAAGAAAAACACATTCGAACTGGTTAGTTGACCTTGCTTAGGGTTGAGTTGTAGGTTCTAATTGGATCTTTGTCAAAATATTGTCTTTTTATCACCATCTTCATTCTTCAAATCATACAACTCACTGTCCTTCTTGGCTCTTGGTGATGAGCCCTCACATCTTACTAGTTGCATGGAGTTAGGGATGGAGTGAGTTCATCTTCTTATCATATCACATTCATCATATTTTTCCAATAAAATAGAAGTGTTAAATATTGCTTGAAAATCAAAGTATCTAAATTACAATTTTTCTCATATGCATCATCATCATCATCATCATATATATATATCATTTTTTATCACATTTTCATCATCATCATCCATAGCATGCATCCATAAAACATATAAAAAGCATAAAAATTCTAACTATCTAAGAGTACATATGAAACAAACCATGATCAAGTCAACTCTTACACAGAATTCTGAAACCAAAAAAATATCCATATATGTATATATAATAATGTCAAGTTTCATGTACAATGCTCATCACACTCTTCAAGTGTGGTAAAAATTCTCATCTATGAGCCAAAAATCCAAAAAAATGAATATGTATCCAAAAATGGTCTCAAAGCAATAAAGGCATATAGCCTATCCCTCTCTATGGGATCCCCTTGGAAGGTGTGTGAATGAGGACTCCTACTCCATCCCATATGGCAAGAGTGAGAGCCTCTATGTGTTGATCGATGGGAGTGTCCATGAGATTTCCCATGAGATAAGGGAGGTGATCTACTAGTAGTAGTGGATCCACTACTAGAATGGTCTCGCCACTTTCTCTCTCTCGCCTAGCTCATATGATTTTAAGTCAGTCCTCTCATCTAAAGTCATGGCCTCTAACATGCCATGCCAACATAAACACATCTATGTGACATCCATCCATTGTTGGGAATCCAACATTTCCACAAGAAGTTACTCTATGTCTTCATCCATAGGGAGTGAAAATGTATCTAGGAGAATCCACCTAATAAAATCTCACCATCCATCTGTGGTAGCTACAAAGCACAAGTAAAAATAGAGGTGAGTTAGTTAAAAATTTTTTAAAAAAAAAAAAAGAGAAATAGTATGTAGTTCACTAACAGTCTAGTTTAGAAAGTAAAGTCAAGAAAAGAGTATTTTACTTACTTAGATCTCAGGCATCAAGGAGGGATCAACCCATGGTATAGGTGGTAGTGAAGGAGCTGACATAGGATCCTCCTCTACTCTAACCTCCTCGTAACCCATATTTCATGCATGGAATGAATCCTCATCCCCTCCTCCAACTCTAGTTCCTAAAGGATCCTCTAAGTGTCAAGGTGTCTCTTCTTTTCCTTGCCTCTCTCCCTAGTGGGTGTGGAGGCCTCTCAAGTGGCCTCCCACTCTGGGTCACTCTCCTCCTATGTCTCTTCCTCTGCCCATGTCTCAACGTCCTCCTCCTCCTCCTCTCCACTATGTGTGGGTCCTCTCCTCTGACCTATAGAATATGCCTCAGCCTAACTCCTTACCCAGGCTCGATCTCATGAGAACAACATGTGGTGTGTCAATTAGAACTCTAGGAGTGACAATGATCCACTCAAGCTTTCCCTTCAATCCAGATCTCACCTCTCGATCCCCCCTATACTGATGTGGGGACTACTGGGGAGGGCATCAAAATAGGGTAGCCCAAACTGCTGAGGCACCCTAAGGACTAGATGAGTCTCTACTATGTAATTCCTATCCACTAACTATAATGTAGAATTGCATGTAGTCAAAATGATAACCTCCTCACCCCATATATGCAGCCATGTCCTGATACGGATGTGTGATCATATCATCTATGGTGAGTGTGGAAACCAAATGATATGGCCCCTCTCTGAGTGGATCCATGTCAACCCATCTCGCGCTCTCTAACTACCCGGGATCTGCTATCCCAATTCCCCTCTGATAGGGGATCATCCACTCATATACCCAACTCATAACCAATGTGGGATGACTGAGGGCCTTTCCCTTTCAGTCAAAAAACTCTATACAAATCATGATATGTGGCACCAAGAATGTCAATGCCCCATGCATATATCCATCCATACTACTCGATAATCTATATGATGGGTGCCCAATAATAAAGTAGCTTGTCCCCACCTTTTCCCCAACCAAATGTGAGGCCAAGATACCAATAATGGCCTTGTACGTAGGGTGGGGATAGGAGAAGAGGAAACTAATAATAATCTCATCCCATGTTTGGCACCAGTGTCAAGTGCCCATGTGCATCCCCCATATATGTGGCCCATAGTGTGGCATGAACAAATGAACTGCACTAGTCAAAACTAACTTCTTATCGAGTTAGACAGAACCCCAAAATCTGGTAGACATCCTCCAAGGTGATTTTCCACTCACCTCTAACTCTAAGTAGTTAGAAAGTGTTTTGGTTTGCATCCCACGTCAATAAATCACACAATAAGTGGCTAGCAGGTACAACCAACAGTGTGTCTGCGATATCTTCCAAATCCAAGCACTGTGAAGTAGGTCCCTCTCATCCTGAGTCAGCCTCTCTCCAAAATCGAGGCAACCAATCACACTCATGGGCCCTACTCCATCTGATATACTTCCCTTGCACCAAAACAAAAAAAGCAAGTTAGAATCATATCAATGCATAATAAGCTCACAAAAACAATCAAAAAAATCAAAAATTTTTACAACACTTAGTCAAATTTTTGAAACTTCCTTGAAAATTATGCAACCACCTCTTGTGTGAAAGAATGGTTATGTAACTATTATGGAATTTATGTGTTTTTCACCTGTTGAGAGGAAATTATGTTATGTAACCAATGGAGGTTGTGATGGCAACCGCCACTCTACGTAAGAGGAGGTGGCACACAATCCACAATGGTTCCATCCGCGAAAAATGGGTCATACCCTAAGGCCCCAAAAACTTAAAAAAAAAAAAAATAAACCAAATTTAAAAAAAAAAAAGGCACATCCTATGTGGTGCCCCCTTATAGTCATTTTCACTAAAATTATTAAAAATTACCCCCTATGGACTAGTTTTCATCATTTCCTACATTTTAGGTGAAAATAAACAAATGGAGATAACTTACCTGATCTTGACCCACTGCTCCTCTCCCATGGTCTGGGCTGCCATCTCAAAATGCTCTTCATTTTGACTATACTCTCTCAAAACCATCATAGGTAATCCAGAGCTCAAATTTCACTAAGTGGGTAAGTGCAAATGATTTCTAAAAATATAATATATATATATATATATATATATCATGTTTTAACATTATTTTGAGTGTGTGTGTTTTTAGGGGAGGTAAATTTGGCATAGGTATATTTCTCCTCCCCATGGATATGGTAAGTCCTCTTTCATTTTTAATTTAAAATATTTTGTCGATTATATTTTTATCTGCACTTGATTCCCTTTTCTCTTGCAAGTGGCAAGAAGCTTGGATTGGCGTAATTTCAACACATGTGTGTCAAGTATAATTTCTAACTTTCCCTTTTGGGAGTGCCATACTCAGAACTTCATGTTTTACGCCTCTTCATGGCTAAAATGATTCTACGAGGGGGAAATATGTATGTACACCCAAATTTTCATGGTGTTATATTTTTGGAATAGTGAAAATCCCCAATGATGATAATTTTGTTTCAAGATTAAATGATGTATCCAAGTCTAATTTTCTCTCTTAAAACATGTTCTTATAGCTTAGTTTACCTTGCTTGTATAATTACTATCTTCTCTTACTTTCCTAGTTTGGTTTTCAGCCTTTTCCTTAGCATTTTGGCTTTAAGTGACAAAGCCACACCAATAGTTATGTAACCACCCTGGTGGTTGTGTAACCATAGGTCTATCTTGAGCGGCAGTTATTGAAATTCGATGTCGGTTGCATAAATTTTTGTCTACCTTGAGATTACGGTAAATGCCCGCCACAATGGTAGATCGTAATCACCATCGCATGCATACTATGTTTTTCTTACATGCATTAACCCGAGACTTTTCTAACATGTTTCTAAATGCATGTTGCTTCTTCCAAGTTGATATCTCACACATTTTCTTGACCAAATCAACTTCCTTTGAGCTTTTTAGATGTGTATAGAATTCTTCTCCTTCACTTACTATTATTAGTAAGTTAACTACCCCTTCCCATGGTGATTTGGCACTTCTTGGTTGCCAAGTGTGTTGCACCATTTCCTGCCAACTTTCTATAAAAACCAAGATTTTTCCTAAAGCATTGGTTGGAGTATTTTGATTTGGAATTACATTGTTATATGTGCACTTGAATAATCTTCCAAGAAGCACACAAAAAACACATATCTTTTTCCTTTTACTCTCTTTCCTGCATTGCTACTAGACTACCTACAAACCAGCTAGCTCCAACACTTCTACATCTTCTTCTTGCATACCAACCAACATAGTTCCCTAGAAATATTGGATTCACCATTGGAAAATAAGATGAGGGGATCAAAAAGCACAACCAACATTGGAAATTGTCTCAATTCTACATTTCCAGTTAGAGGTGTACTTGAATTCCTAGAAGATTTGTTTTAATTAATTAGATTTCATAATTAATTCAAAATCTTGTTTTAAGGAAGTAGAATTTATGATTAGTTTTATTTTTCTGTAAGTAGCTTCCATTAAAGATTTCTTCTCATCTCATCCCTTGTGGATTTTTCTGGGAAGGATTCAGAGGAAGTTCTTGTACACATAGTCTTTTATTTCTTCATTATCAAATTACATGTAGATTTCATTGCATTCATTAGTTAGATTTCATTAGCATATGAGAAAATATTCTCTTGAAAGCTTCCTCCCTACCTATCCCTATGGATTTACAAGGGAAGTGAGTTTGAAGAATCTTCTATTTCTGTGCATTTTTTTGAGTTTCTTCATATTTAAAAAGCTTCTGTAGAATTTAGTGTTTTACCGAGGAAGTCTCAGGGAAGAAATTTCTTCTGAGAATTTTCCAATCTTCCCATGATTATGAGGTAGAACCAGAGGAAATTAGATCCACAATTACAAATTAGAAAATCCTATTTTAATTAGATTAGATTTAATTCATTATGCAATAGGAAATAGCCACATCCAACTATTTCACTATTTAGTTTATTTTATTTTAGAATAGAAGTAGTTCCATTTAATTAGAAGCAATTTTATTGTTTGTGTAGTTTTCATTTATTTAATTCCAGAAAACCAAGAAAATCTTCAAAACATAGATTAGATTAATTAAATTTGTTTATTTGTCTTATTCCCTTTCATTTAAAATATTTGAAAATACAAAAACAAGTAGATTAGATTTGATTTCATTCTTTAATTAATTAGTTTCTTTTTTAAATTAATTAGTTGCACATAGATTTAATTAAATTAAAGGAGAGTAATCAAATTTGTTTGATTTAAATATGTTTTCATTCTTTGGTTAATTTAGGAACATAGATTTAATTAGACAGGAATTAACACAAGCTCCCCATGTTACCTTAGAGGCTTAGGTTACCTGAACTTGACCTTAGTTTCTTTTCGGTTTCTTTGTGTGCTTTGTTTGTTTCCTTAGATTCTTTGTTTGCATGTCCACATGACCATCCAAGGCCCCAAAAAAACCTAGACAAAGAAGTTGATAGCTTTGAATGATGAAGCGGATACACTAACGAGTTTTGGCACAATCAACCTAGTAGAGATTAGACTTACCCTCACATTATCATTTTCCATACATTCATGACCCTCTTTCGAGAGGAATTTATAGACGCATTTACGAAGAAGAGTTTCCATAAGTTCCACAACCAATTCTTTTCTTTTTGGTTTTAATGAGATTGACACCGACTTGCATACCTCAATCCTACTTGACCGCACTATTACCCAAAATAAGTAGAGAGGCTTTCATTGCTCTCAACGAACATATACCCATTATGCCAGTTGAGAATATTTGATTTCCTTGATCTCTTCCACCCATTTCATTTGTATTCCCATTTATCCACTATATATCCATCCATCCATTCCATCTTGGCTATTTCGGCATGACCTTGGGAAGTCGCGCATGCGCCTAGGAGTCATGTGTTGATTTTCAGCGATACATGTACCTAGATAATAATTTTTCTTAGAATATATCAATTTTTTTCACTTTGAATTTCAAATCTAGTGGAATGCAACACCAACCAAAAAATAAGAAATTAGATCAACAAGAGTATGTTCAATGAAGACCAACGGTCATATTGGACCCAAAACCAAAAGGGGATGAAATTGTTAATCATGAAAAAAATATTATATGGTTCTATTTGAAATTAACAATTTCATACTTCGAGACCTAAACTAGGAAAACAATAAAAGGAAATATCCAAATATTTGTGGCATGATATAATAAAGTGTGAAAGACCACATCAAGACAATAGAAAATATTCAAATAAGACAAATGACCAAATACAACACAAGGACTTATGCTACTAAACTCTTGTTTCATTTCTCAAGACTCATATACGTATAAGTTACTAAAAGTTTTATGTAATAATACTTTGTGATAAATTTAGGTTTTACATTCCCCATGCGCCCCCTTTAATATAATGAATGAAATTTATTATTTTAAAGGAGAAAAGAGAGTGTACCAGAGAGTGCCAATGTAGTGAAAATGAAAAAGGCGTGTTGAGGGAATAATGAGAGTGTGTTGAACTATGTGATCCATTGATTGGCCCACGTGAAGATAGGGAATACATGTCACAAGTGTTAAAAGTATGATAGGTATCAAGAACTTCTTGGAGTTACCTGAGATTTGGAATTATACTTGAGGAGAACTAGGGTGATGAATCCCCTATTTGTGAAACAAGTAATTTTGAAGTTACAAGGGAATTGTGTGTCTTGACATAGAAGAAGGGTGTCATAGGGATTTCTAGTCGTCCTTAAAAACCTTCCTAAATAGAGTGAGAGGTAGGTTTCCATGGGACTTTATAGTCTCCCAATATCGTCCACTCACAAGACTACGCTACTATAGACAAATCTATGTGCCAAATGTGAAAACCCCTACAAAGACGAAAGGGAATGATGCCTCATATCCCACTTCTAAATTATATGTGTCAATAGTAAACTTAGTATTTTGATTTTTAACTTGCTAATTCACCCATGTATTTATAATTAATGCATTCGTAATTCCATTTATATTTTAATAAATTAATATTTTATGAATCCTGTAGCTAGATTTGACCATTATGCCATTAGACTAGTTCCTTGTATTGACTTTTGTAAGAGAGGCGACTTGAATAACAAGATCATATTCCCCGCCCCTCCCCCTTTAGTGAAAGGTGTGGAATAAAGTCAATAATATTGATTGATATAGGTAGATAAGGTAACAAGTAAAATGACAAGGAAAGATAGTAGTAATTATATAGTATTAAGGTGAGAATTAGAAAATTTAAACACAACCACCAATATTTTAAAATGGGGTGAAGTCACGTTATGGTGTGGAAGTAAGTGAAAAATATTGGTGGCATTAACGAATGAGTATTTGAGGAACATGGCTCAAAATATCACTTTGACAAAATTGAGGCATTAATTGATTAATTAAAAATTGAGAAAAGACTATAGTAATGATGTGAAAAGTCACTTTACGATAAATAATAAGGTTGAAAATTCAAAAATAAATTCATTTGAACCATGATTGATAACAACTTGAACTCTAAGTGAGATAGTAGTATGTTGTGCATTAGAGGATCCTTAAGACTGCAATTTGACATGGTGGTGGAGGCCATTCAAACCTAGGCGTATGGGGAGATAATGAGATACTTTAAACCTTGATTTTGGTTAGAGATAGATGTAGGATTCGATTTTAGTAACATTGAAAATTTGTGCATTTTTTACTAGGTTAGGGCCAAAAAAAAAAAGTGGCCATTTTTATCATGTAGCACAAAATCTTTGAAATCGGGTGTTTTCATCTTCTTTCCAATGGTTTTGTCCTTTATGAAAATTATGTCCGACATTTATATTATAAATGGATGGTTTTGATCCTAGTTGGGTGAAATAAAATTCTAGCAATTTAGATTTTGAAAATAATGATTTTGTTAATTGATTGATATAATTATGGTATTTGTCATGTTTTCTTGTTTTATTATTGCATATAGATATCCATGGGTGGGAGTTTCGTGGTGGATGATAGATGGAGACATTAATTGAGAAGGGTGTGGGTAATAAGTCTTGGTATCTAATAGATAGGGCTGGACATAA